>JALAZF010000539.1:0-1348043 GCA_022829125.1 Lathyrus tuberosus
TTTCCATTGCCGCCTGCCACTGACCGCTGAAGACAAAAATGTAGTGAAGGTGAAAGATCATGGAAAACAGCATACTTGCGACATATAAGACACTGGGAAGAAGAAGTTAAGAAGTCAACATAATTTATTTTGTATTGATATTGTAGTATCCTTGCGATTATATGTATACATTTTGTCGTATTGTGATTGTATTGACACTTTTGAATGTTAATTTATGATATGAAACTTGGTTTCATGATAAGCTATGTTAAGATATGTTTATGTATATTTATATTGTATTATTGTTATGTTAATAGTGTCAAAAAAATTATTTAAAAAGCAATAAATAAAATTAAAAATCCTATTGCCTAACTGATTTATAAGAAATAAAAAAAAATCAATGAATACCGGATTTTTAATATATCTGGTACCCAATGCTTTTTACTGATTTTCTTAAATGTTCGATATATCTTTTAGCTGAAATTCTTAAAAACTTGAAATAAAGTATCCAAAACAATTGGTTTAAACTGAGTTTTTCTATAAAAACATATAGTAAATATTCATTAATTTCTTATATGGCATCGAACACAAAAAACTTGTAAAAACTCAAATAAAAGACAAGTGTAAAAAATGATGTATACATATACAAATATCTATAAAATCATAAAAGTTTTTTAAAGTTCGAATTTTTTTTTTTATTGATTTAGGGATATTTCATAAAATTGTACACATCAGGGTGTCATAAATTCTCCAAAAATAAGAATTTGTGTATTAAATTAAAGTTTTTTTAGTATTTTAAATAATATTTTAAAAACTAATTCAATCAATAACACGACAAAATCACAAGTCAAGAGTAGACCGTCGAGTTCAAGAGTTGTTACTCGTTGAACCACATGAATGACTTCGATGAAATCGGATAATCCGATCACATAACTTAGTTTTGATAAGAAGGTTGTATAACTAGTAAATTAGTTTGAATTAGTTGACCCGGTTGTTAAAATGTTTTAAAAAATTATAACACTTAAAAAAATGTCAAAAATTTCATAGGCGAAATCAATTTTTCGTGTTTACTAAAATTTTATTTTCCAATTTTTTTCGCGAATAGAGATAAAGGCCTGACTAATGAGATTTATTTTTTTCTACTATTTTTTAAAATTTTATTTCTAAATTTTATTTTCGCTTTTGATGTTTTGTTAGTTTATGATTTTTTATTAAATGACATCATTTTGACTTATAAGAAAAACAAGCATGAATCCTTCTAGATTGTAGAAACATCTTATTTACCACTTTTTCTATTTTGGCTGATCTAGCTGTTTTGATTACAGGATCAATACAATAACCAACTCAACCCAGTTATTCCTCCGATTTTTGATTCAAGTGGTTAACCTAAGTTGGTTTAAAAACAAAAATAAAGAGGAGATTATGGAGGCCATCCATTTGGTCGGTCCTTAGACGTTTAGAACTTTATAAACGCATATTCCTTTATTTGCACCTTAGGTCCAAGCTGCTAACTTGTTGGGCAAAATACGGTTATCGTAGTAATTATTTCACCAAAGAACATAATGTGAAAGTTAAATTATCATATTTACAAAGATTGTATTAACCTCGCACACAAACAAAGTAATTGCACTCGTGGCTTTATCGTAGTAAGTAACAATAATGTGGGTGCACATAGTGCGATTGGTTGATTGTGTACGTAATTGCCAAATAAAAAATGCTAACTAACATTTGACAAATATTTTTAGAAGTAATTCATATTCAGTTGTAGTATTAGTTTTTTGTTAAGCTTAACTTAGATAGTGTAGGTTAGAATTTTGCCTACGTGACATTATTGTTTATGTATATAAGTAGTGTGCTTAGCCATTAAGCAATGCATTGTAATCATTCACTTTAACAATTTTGCAAAATTAGTGGAAGTTTGTTATTTTTTCTCAATTCTTTCTCTTCTTCCATCTTTATCTTCTTCATCTTGTGCACTAATAATTAGTATCTAGAGTTCCGGTTCAGATCCATATGAAACATTGGGAAACACGAGTGAACGGTGAGGCGTTGTGTGATTGATTTTATTTCTTGAATTTGTGTTGAATTTTTTATCGAAATCGTAATAGAATCACATTTCTTGATTCTGCGTGATTGGGAAACACTAGTCTTTGGTGAGATATGATTGAACTGCACAAGGTTGAAGATGAACGGAAAATGGTAATCTGAGTACTAAGCTTCCAGTGTTTGATGGTAAGAACTGGAATCAGTGGATGATTCAGATGCTTGTGTTGTTTTGCGCTCAAGATGTTCTTGATCTTGTCAACAACAGTTATGCTCCAATTATGGCAGATGTGATAGAAGCACAGAGAAACGGGCAAAGAGATACGAGGAAGAGAGATCAAACGGTGCTGTTCTACATCCATTAGGGTGTGGATGCGAACATGTTTGAGAAAATCGTTGATTCGACGATGGCGAAGGCTGCGTGAGACACACTGGTACGGTGCTACAGCGGTGATGCATCAATGAAGAAGGTGAAGCTTCAATCTCTAAGTAAGCAGTATGAGAATCTCAACATGAAGAATAATGAAAGGTACCTGACTACATCTCTAGAGTGATTTTGATCACAAATGAGATGAAGTCGTGTGGAGAAACTCTCAGTGAAGAAAATATCATTGAAAAGGTACTTAGATTTCTTACTCCTCAGTTTGATTACATTGTAGTAGCAATTTAACATTCTAAGGATCTTAGCACAATGAGAGTTGAAGAGCTGCAAAGCAGTTTAAAGCCATAAGAGTTGCGTCTGTCTGAGAGAAACTCTGAAAGAGAGGTAGAGCAGCATGCTCTAAAAGCAACTTCTAGTAAGAAATATCAGAAGCAATCGTGATCAAAAGCTAGGAAGAGATATGGTGGTGTTCAAAAGTCAAAAACCTCAACTCCTGAAAGGTAGAACAGTAATCAGAAGGGGAAAGAAAAGTATGACAATACTAAGGCTCAATGCTACTATTGTTAGAAGTTTGGCCACTTTGTTGTTGATTGTTGGTCAAACAAGGAAAGGAAGTCAGAAGAAGCAAACATATCCAGAAGAGATTCTGATGATGAATATGTGTTATTGATGGCTTCTGAATCTAATGATGCGTATTTAGTAGATCTGTGGTATATGGACACTAGCTGCTCAAAATCACCTTACTGGAAATAAGAAATGGCTGGTTGATTTTGACTCTCGAAAGAGGACAAAAATCAGATGTGCTGATGATAAATACCTGAATGGTGAAGGTATGTGAAATGTCAGAGTAGTTCCAAATAATGGTAAAAACAACATTGATTCAAAATTTGTGGTATGTTCCTAGCATAAAAAGCAATCTGATGAGTGTAGGTCAATTAATTGAGAAAGGATTTTTAGTTACTGTGAAGGAGAATTTTTTTGAAGTTGTATGACTGTAATCAGAAGCTAATTATTAAGTCAGAATAGGGAAAAGTATAGAGCATTCAACGTGAATGTTAAAACTACAGACTCTGAATACCTTAGTGCAACAAGTGTTGTGAAGGAAGTGAGTTGTGGCACAAAAAATTTGGTCATTTGAACTTCAAAAACTTAGGGCTTCTTAATTCAAAGAAGTTGATACATGGAATTCCAGTAATTAAAAAGCCAGAGAAGTCATGCAATCTGTGCATGAGGGGGAAGCAACCAAGATTCCCATTTATATCTGAAATGCCTCCAAGAGCAAATCATACTTTAGGTGTGGTGCATTATAGTGTGAGTGGATCATTTCCAGTATATTTCACTTGGATGGAATAAATACTTTGTGTCATTTGTGGATGAACTCACAAGTATGACGATGGCATCTCTTATAAAGTTCAAACACCGAGGTTTTTACTGAATTTAAGAAATTTAGAATCAAGCCTGAGAATCAGAGTTGTCAAACTATGAATATTCTTAGAACTGATGGTGGAGGTGAGTATAACTCTAGCAATCGCATGAGTATTTTACTAGTATTTCTTAAAATAAGGATACACTATTGTAAAGTGTTAAATCCTGAGCATATCATCAATATATATAATATAATATATATATATATCAAAGTTAATGTATTAATGTTATGTCAATTTTTTTTTTTTTGCATTTGTTAGGATTTGAACCGATAACCTTGTGGATCTTGTGGTTTAACCATTGAGAAGTGGAGATGAGTTTTAGGAGGTGTCAGGTGGGAATATTAGTGATGTGACACAAATAAAGATGAAAGATCAACATAAGAATGTGCGTTTCAGATTTAATATATTATAAATAGATTATGTTTTTTTTATGACATAAAAAATGCATTTAAAATATATCTACCAATTTGTATTTAAAATCTTCATCATCCTCCGACCCAACTCATATATCTCGACTAGGATCACAAATTCAAACAAGAAGGTGAGGCAAAAGTGAGTCTTGTCTGTTGAATAATATAGAGTGGTCGGGTAAGCCCATGTGATGTGAGGCAAATCATTCACTCAATTTCTCTTGAGGTTCTCATGAGATTCTTAGTAGGACTCTGTTATCCTACTTCTCTTGGCCTTTATTTTGGGATGATCCACTGAGGAGAATTATCATGTGACATTAAGTTCTTTTAATAAGTTGTTAATTACTTTGTCAACAAACTGCATTATGTTGTCTAAAACTGTAATGTCTGGGATGTCAAACCTCACAAAGATGTTCCTTTTAGCGAAATGTGTTAGACGATGGCTATGGATCTAGAAGGGGGTTGAATAGATCCCTTGAGTTTTACACGCAATTGGATTACAAAAATTTGTTTTTAAAATTGTTTAACGGAAGCAGCCACTGGATAGATCGTCTACAACGAACCTTCTACTAAAAGGATCAGATATGCACGAATATATCGGGAATGAGTATGGAAGAGAAAAAATTCAGTTTGATTACTACACTTAAAAACGCAGTCAACAAAATATCACTTGCTTGATGTTTATTCCAATCCATTGAGGTAAAGTGATAAGCAATTTAAGGCAACGTGTTCGAAAATTTGCTTTGAAAACAAATTATCAAACACCTAGTGTGCATAAACGCACTAAGTGCATAATTTATATGGAGGGTAATGTAAAGCTGCTCCAAGATACAATTCAAGGAATTGTATCAATTTAACAAAACAGTTTATCAGCTTACAATTACTCTGCGACAGAAATTTCAATAACTTGCGACTTCACAAATTCGAACAAACTGAAATGTAAAAGAGTTAAGGAGAGAGAGAACAAACATGATTTGATTAGGCAGTTCCCCAATCGTCCTCGCTTTGGGTACGTCTGGCCCCAACTCCATAAATGGAATTAAGATATGTATATATATAGTTGTTGCAAATTGTTTATTACAAGAGAAAACTATGAACATACAAACCCTTGAACTTCTTTGATCGTTGATGCATAATTTTCTCTTCCCTTGATTCAAGATGAATCAAGTCCTTCGAATATGGTTGATCCAATTATCGTCCCACACTACTAAACCGAAAGAATCCATCGTTCTTCGGTTACCTTCACTTGATCAATTGCAATCTACCAAAAATTCGAACCCAAACCTCTCTTCTACGATCCTCTGATTACAGCTACTAAACCGAACAATTGCGCCAATTTCCGGTTACCTTCGCCCAGCCGAATCCCTGTAGAATGAAAATGTTTATGGAAAAACCCCCAAAATCAATCCGATTCTTGGAGGACAAAAACCAATTGGTTTTAGTCAAGAAACATCTGCCAAGCTCTCAACCCAGAAAATAAAGATCACACTTCCTAAATTCTAAACGTTATCACTTCGAACAATGAGCGACACAAACAAAGATGATTATGTGTGATTGTTTGTTTACTCAATGAAGAAGATGAAGATGAAGAGAGAAATGACATATATTTTCACGTTTCTTGTTATGGAATAAAGAGATGACCAAAATTATTTATAGGAAAATAAAATGACCCACACAAAATAATAACAGAAATAACAGAAAAAAAATTAAGTGAAAAACACAGATTTTGGAAGTCATGCGTCGACCTACCAACCCCATGTGTCGATGCATAGAAACAAGTTTTTGTGTCAATTAAGTTGTGCGCTTTCCCGCAGGATTTGCTAGGTCAGCGCATGAATTTGGAGGTTAGCGCATGAACTGGGAGGGTCAGCGCATGAACTGCATTTTTTTTCAGGAAATTCAATTTTCTGAGCATTTTCACCTGATCAAGTTCAGAAACACATACTAGACACTACTAAAATGATAATGGACATTTATTTATGGGAAAGACAAGGTCCTATGCATCTAGACACATGAACGTTAATGATTAGACACAATATGCCCGACACGTGAAGTGATACCGCTCAAATTACAATCTAATTTCTTACATGTTTGTTGACATCATTAAAACAAGGTAGATAGAAGAGTATCCCTCACATACTTCCCATTTTTTATGATGGCAACACTTTCTTAGCTGTCATGAGATTTTTAATTTGAGAGTGAGCAACGTGAGCAAAGCTCCCCCTGTCTTTGACACTTGGTTAATAAAATTTCTGCTTGTTGTTATTCTTCCCCCCCCCCCCCCCCCCTTTGACAACATCAAAAAGAAGAAAAGAAAGTGGTCAAAATAAAACACTATAATACGTAAGGGATCATCACATATTTGCAACATACAAACATTAACACGCATCCACATATGATACAGCTAATGTAAAAATTAGGAATGGATAAATAAGGAACAAAAACTTAAAAGCAATACATTCAATCCGGAAGAGTTCAAACAAACGGAAGCAAAAGTCAAAGTTAAGCAACTGTAGAAAAAACAAACAACAAGACATAAATGCAAGCACAAATGAAATATGATGCCCTAAACTCTATGGCCTTCTCCCCCTAAACGGATGACCTCTTCCCCTATAGTGTTGGCTTGGTGTTGGAGATCCTCTAGTTATAGGTTGAGTTCAATCAACGTGTTGTTTAGGTTGCCAAGACTATTTGCCAGGTTCAGGTTTTGTTGAGTCAAGTTGGTGTCCATCTGATTGAAACGATTCATAGCGGCGTTAGCAAAATTGTTGAAGTTGGTAATGTGAGAGGAGACTTGATTAGACAGATTGGTGAATCGTTCTTCCTGACCAGTGTAACACATATCTTGCAAAGCTTGAAATTCTTGATGTTGAAGAGTCAATTCGTTCAACCTAGCAAGAATTTCTTCAGAAGCCTGCGGATCATGCTGAGATGGTGGAGTTTAAGGAGCAGAATTGTCAGGTTGCTGCCATTCAGAGTCCTCACCATAGGTTGGAGGAACATAGGCGTTTCCAAAAACAGTCCAGCAATTTTGTTGCCACTGCCCCCAGCCCTGATTTTCACAGGGTTCTTCAGATTGATTCCCCATCCATGCCTCATTGTTCTCGTCCTGTATAACCACATCTTCATCATTAACATCTTGATTAGCATTTTCTGGAGCATCCTCAGCATCATCTTCTTCAAGGTGAACATGTGCATCAGGTTCAGGATGGGTGGAATAAGGTCGATACGTAAACTTGTTTTCTCGTGAATCCTAAAAGTAACCCATCATGGTAAGGGTTTTGGCAAGAAATTGTTGTTCAGCTGTAATATGAATATGACAAATGTTTAGAATAAGAATGTCAAAGTGATTCAAAATGTTTGCAACAACAGATGCATAACCAAGTGCCGGAAATTTGCTGGAGCTGCGAGTAACGAACATCCTATAAGCAAAATAATAAGGCCAGTTGATCTTGATCCGATTCTTTAGAATATAAATGAGATGAACCTCTGCCTGCTCAACTCTTGAGTCCCCTCCTTTCTTAGGCCTCAAGATGCGAGCAACAATCCATTGAAGAATTCGGTCTTTAAATTTCAAGTGGCCGATAGTGACATTTTTCGGAAATACTCCACTTGCTACAACATCATCTGGATATGGTTCCCGTAACATCGAATTCAGAGCAGTTTTGAACTCATAGTTCCTAACAAAAATTTTATCTGTGACCTTTGGGAGAGTGTCATCAGTGTCCAATACAAACAGTGTAGACCATACATCATTGGTGACTTCAAATGGTGCATTATTCATAGAAAATTTAAATTCAGCCCCATGAAATTTACCCTTGATTCCACAGTAGAACAACCGAGTCAAATCTTCACTATACTTATCATCACATTCTAGAAATTCACCAAGATTTTGAAAATTCACAAGTTCAGAAATCTCAGGAATGTGAAAATCTGGACCCATCAGAGGATAAAAGCCATGTTGTTTTATAACCGCACGATTACAGAATAGTTGCTCAAAAGGAATAGCTAGCCTTTCAGAAATTAAAGACTTAAAGGTTACCCGTTGTGAAGATGATGTTCTGGTAGGTGCTCGTTGTGAAGATGAACCTCTTGTTCCCCTTCTACTAGGATTTCTTCTTGAAGCCATGGTTGAAGAAGAGTTGAAATAAGATGATGACACTTGATTTTCGCAGAAAGTGAAGAGGAGATATGTGCAGCCCTTAGAAACCCTTGTAGTAGTAATATAGAGAATTCACTCTTGGTGGGTTTTTGATGAGGATTTAGTGGAGAATAATGGTTATTGATGAGGTTTAAGGGAGGAAGATAAGGAGAGATTGACCACAAAATCTAATGGGATGACATGCAATAAACATACATCAATGTGCAATGAAAATATGTAGTGAAAATAGGAAGCACTAGGTCGGCGCACGCGTCCCAGTAAAGAAGGAAATCTGAACGTCAGGTTTATGCGTCGACTTATGGATCTGTGCGTCAGCGCATGATTCATGAATTTTCTTAAAAAATTGAACATTTTGTTATGCGCTTTCCCGAAAGTTTATCCTAGGTCAGCGCATAAGTCATGCGTCGACGCATGCACATACAAACTTGAGCCAGAAATGAAATTTTTGCAATTTAAGTTCCAAAAGATAAATAAACAAGCACATATATGTATACCAAAACATCCACATGAACGATAAGTGCTCAAAATGCAATAAACATCAAGATTAGAGTAATTTATATGGCACAAAACATGATAAACATCTATAAATCGGAACGATATTACCTTGATCATCATGACGATAAGAGCCCTCACATATAGCTAAATATCTCTTTGCATTGTTAGTTAAAAGAATAAACAAGCATGTATATATGTGAAGATCACTACCTTAAGAGGATATTAAGCACGATCCGAGATATCGAGAATGCCAAGTTCCCTACGGATGTGAAAGAAAGGCTCTGTAGCTAATGGTTTCGTAAAAATATCGGCAAGTTGATTTTTAGTGTCAACGTGCTCAAAAACCACATCACCTTTCTCTACATGATCCCTAAGAAAATGATGGCGTATTTCGATATGCTTGGTGCGTGAATGCAATATGAGGTTCTTAGTTAGGTTAATCGCACTAGTGTTATCGTACAAAATTGGAATACGCTTAAGGTTTAAATTGAAATCAAGCAATTATTGTTTAAGCCATAAGACTTGAGCACAACAACTACCGGCGGCAACGTATTTTACCGCGGCTGTTGACAAAGCAACGGAAACCTGTTTCTTGCTATGCCAACTCACCAAGGAATTTGCGAAAAGGTGACACGTACCACTAGTCCTTTTCCTATCCACCTTGCACCCGGCAAAGTCGGAATCGGAGTAGCCAACTAAGGAACAAACACTACCTTTGGAATACCACAACCCATACTTTGGAGTACCAGACAGGTATCGAAGTATGCGCTTAACAGCTTTTAAGTGGGATTCCTTGGGATGTGCCTGATACCTCGCACACATGCATAAACTAAACATTATATCGGGACGTGATGCGGTAAGATAAAGGAGAGATCCTATCATACCTCGATACTTCTTTACCTCAATATCCTTACCCTTTTCGTCACGATCAAGATTAGCACTTGTAGGCATAGGAGTGTTTATTGCTTTGCAGTTCAGCATATCAAACCGTTTTAGTAACTAAAGACAATATTTCGTTTCACTCACGATTGTGCCCTCTTCAAGTTGTTTGATTTGCAATCCGAGGAAATAGTTGAGCTCCCCCATCATGCTCATTTCAAACTCCCCCTGCATCAAACTAGAAAACTCCTTGACCAAGGTCATGTTAGTATACCCAAATATAATATCGTTAACATAAATTTGTACCAAAATTAAGTGTTTTCCTTGACGTTTAATAAAGAGGGTTGTGTCAACCTTTCCTCTTGAATACCCTTGATCAAGTAGAAATTTGCTTAGACGTTCACACCAAGCCCTAGGGGCTTGTTTAAGTCCGTACAAAGCACGTTTAAGTTTGTAGACATGATCAGGATATTCATGAGATTCAAAACATGGAGGTTGGGCAACATAAACCTCTTTATTTATATATCCATTGAGGAATGCACTTTTAATGTCCATTTGGAATAATTTGAAATTTTTAGTGCAAGCATAAGCAAATAAAAGGTGTATAGCCTCGAGTCGGGCAACCGGTGCATAAGTTTCCTCATAGTTGATTCCTTCCTCTTGGTTATAGCCTTGCGCTACAAGTCGCGCTTTGTTACGTGTTATTACTCCATTTTCATCAAGTTTATTCCTAAACACCCATCGGGTGCCGATTACTCGATGATCTCGCGGAGGTGGGACAAGGTCCCAAATCTCATTTCTCCTGAATTGGTTTAGTTTGCATTGTCAAAAACCAATGCTCATCGAGTAACGCCTCCTTAGCGTTTTTAGGTTCAACTTGGGAGACAAAAGCAGAGTAATAGCAAAAATTACTAAGTTTAGAGCGAGTGGTTACTCCCTTAGAGATATCACCGAGAATGTTGTCAATTGGATGGTCTTTTGAAGACTTCCAAGCTGGAGGAAGTTCATCTTTATCAGCATGATGATCATCCTCACTTTTCACTGGTTGGTGATCCTTTTCCTCCTCAATACGCACTGCTTCAGGCTGATCAATTCCCTTATCAGTGTCCTTGAGTATGTCTTCAGTAGGTACACCTGCACCATGAAAAGAACTACCTTCTCCGACATTTCTCGGATAAGACTCGTCAAAGGTAACATGAACTGACTCTTCAACTACACGTAACCTTTTATTATAAATTCTATACGCTTTACTTGACTGAGAGTATCCAAGAAAAATACCCTCGTCGGCCTTGGCATCAAACTTACCAAGAGTCTCTTTCCCATTGTTTAACACAAAACATTTGCAACCAAATACATGAAGGTGAGAGATATTTGGCTTACGCCCTTTTAAAAGCTCATACGGTGTCTTGTTTAGAATAGGCTGGATGAGCACCCTATTCAAAACGTAACAAGCCGTACTTATGGCGTCGGCCCAAAAGTATTTTGGTAATCCACTATCATTGGTCATAGTCCTTCCAAGTTCTTCCAAAACTCTATTTTTACGTTCCACTACCCCATTTTGTTGAGGGGTGCGTGGTGCGGAAAAATTATGATTAATTCCGTTGGAATCACAAAATGATTCAAACAAATGATTTTCAAACTCACCCCCATGGTCACTTCTAATTGACCCAATGTTTGTGTTTAACTTGTTCTGAGATAACTTGGCAAATCGTTCAAAGGCCGAAAAGGTATCACTCTTATTTGCTAAGAAAATGGTCCAGCAAAACCTAGAAAAATCATCGACTATAACAAACCCATAATAGTTACCACCTAGACTTTTAACCCTAGATGGTCCAAAGAGGTCCATATGGAGGAGCTCAAGGGGTCTCATAGTTGAAACGATGTTTTTATATTTGAATGAGATCCTTGTTTGCTTCCCCATTTGACTCGCATCATAAAGGTGATCCTTTGTGAATTTAATTTTGGGCAAACCGATGACTAGGTCTTTAGAGACTATTTTGTTAAACAAATCAAAGTTGATATGAGCCAACCGTCTATGCCAAAACCATGAATCTTCATTCATAGCGACTAGACACTTGTCTCCATTCAACGATACCTCATTTAAGTCTAGCATATAGACGTTGTTCACCCTCAAGCCCTTAAACACATTCTTTTTGTCGCTATCTTCAACTATGCAACAATCCTTTGAAAAAGATACTTAATAATTCTTGTCACATAGTTGACTAATGCTTAAAAGGTTGTGTCTAAGGCCTTCCACAAGCAGTACATCAGAGATAGTAGTAGATGAGGGGTTACCTACACTACCTTTGAAGAGAATCTGTCCCTTATTGTTGTCTCCGTAGGTGACAAACCCCTTTTTCTTTGCCACAAAGTCGATGAAAAGAGATATGTCGCTGGTCATATGTCTCGAACAACCACTATTCAGAACCCATCGTCTTTCGGTGGTCTCAAGACTTTGTACCTAAAAAAAACAATCAAGGGAGAGTAGGTACCCAATTCTCATTGGGTCCTTCAAGGTGAGTGAAACCAAGACAACCCTTAGGTAACCATTGATAAATGCCTTTTGGAACAAGAAATCTTCTAAAATGACATTTAGCAATAGTATGACCAGGCTTGCAACAATATAAGCAATCACGATTCATTTGGTACTTACCTTTGCTATCACTATCTCGAATCACATACGTATACTTTTGATACGGATTATTCATGCTTTCTCGATAATGTGATCGATCAATAGCAAATGTAATTTTAGGCTTAAGAGCCTTGTCTAACTTGGCCTTGAGGGTTCTCACCTCTTCTTGCCAAATATGACAAGTATCACAGCCCCAAAACTTGAACCATGGAAACTTATTCTCATCAATCTTAGTTTTTGATACATCCACCATGGAGTTTTTAAGATCCACCAATTTCCTTTCGGAATCGGCAACCTTTTTCTCCAAGTGTCTAAAAATCTTTTTGTTTGAGGCTAAGCGTTGAAAAGCATCCTTAGCCTCATGGTGCAATGTATCAAAAGCTCTTATTAATTCAGAATGAGACATATTATGAGAATTTTCATATTTACAGTGCTTTACCTTCTTTTTCTTGCTTCGTTGAGCCATAAGACATAGATTTACGGACTCGCTTTTGTCACTAGAGCTGTCCCCTTTTTCGGACTCATTATCACTTTCCCAAGCGATGTAAGCTCGTCTTGACTTATTTGACTTCTTATTTTGACGACCCTTATCCTTGTCTTTATCCTTCTTAAGCAATGGACAGTCCGGTTTGTAGTGTCCGAATTTCCCATAATTGAAGCAAGATCCTTTGCCTTTGCTACTCTTGTTTCCTTCGTTTCTAGATTGCTTTCTAAACTTGACTAGATTCTTATCCGAGTGTTAGATTTCATTTTTCCGTACATACCTATTGTATCTCTTCACAAATAGGCCCATGTCTTCACCGTATTCATCATCTTCGTCGTTGTTGGTTTCACTATCGCTAAGCTCTTGGTGTGTGGACTTAGAACAAGAAGCATTAAGAGCGATCGACTTCTTTTCCATATCTTTTGTCTTCTCCTTCTTGATGCTCTTTTCATGCTTTTCCAAGCCAATGAGCACTTGCTCATGCTCATCGAGTTTACCAAAAAGTGTTGTGAGGTCTAATGTAGCAAGATCGTTGGCCTCCTTGATAGCGGTGACCTTCGGTTGCCATTCCCTGTTAAGACATCTCAGAATTTTGTTAGTAGAAACCTCATTTGGAATTGGTTTACCAAGGACATGCAATTTGTTGATAATATGAGTAAATCGTTTTTGCATATCCGCAATGGTTTCCCCTTGCTTGTAAAACAAATCAAACTCTTGCGTTAGTGTATTAATACGAGCCATCTTAACATCATTAGTGCCTTCGTGGGCTACTTGTAAAGCATCCCACATGGCTTTGGCCGTTTCACAATGGGAGACTCAATAATACTCGTCAACTCCCAAGGAGGAGATGATCATATTACGAGCCTTCCAATCATATCTGTACTTTTTCTCGTCCTCCTCAGTCCATTGGTCTTCGGGTTTAGGAACGACTACGCCTTCAACGTTAGTCATAGTAATTTGCATGGGACCGGTTAAAATAACGTTCCAAACCTTCCGATCTATGGAATTAATATGGACGCGCATACAATCCTTCCAGTAGCTGTAATTTTCGCCTGTAAAAACTAGAGCTCTATTATAAGCCCCTTTAGGTTCGTTCGCCATGATCCAAGAAGTTTTACCGAAGCACCAGAATTAACTGGAGCTCGTGATACCACTTGTTAGACGATGGCTATGGATCTAGAAGGGGGGTTGAATAGATCCCTTGAGTTTTACACGCAATTGGATTACAAAAATTTGTTTTTAAAATTGTTTAACGGAAGCAGCCACTGGATAGATCGTCTACAACGAACCTTCTACTAAAGGATCGGATATGCACGAATATATCGGGAATGAGTATGGAAGAGAAAAAATTCAGTTTGATTACTACACTTAAAAACGCATTCAACAAAATATCACTTGCTTGATGTTTATTCCAATCCAATGAGGTAAAGTGATAAGCAATTTAAGGCAACATGTTCGAAATTTGCTTTGAAAACAAATTATCAAACACCTAGTGTGCGTAAACACACTAAGTGCAGAATTTCTATGGAGGGTAATGTAAAGCTGCTCCAAGATACAATTCAAGGAATTGTATCAATTTAACAAAACAGTTTATCAGCTTACAATTACTCTGCGACAGAAATTTCAATAACTTGCGACTTCACAAATTCGAACAAATTGAAATGTAAAAGAGTTAAGGAGAGAGAGAACAAACACGATTTGATTAGGCAGTTCCCCAATCGTCCTCGCTTTGGGTACTTCTGCCCCCAACTCCATAAATGGAATTGAGATATGTATATATATAGTTGTTGCAAATTGTTTATTACAAGAGAAAACTATGAACATACAAACCCTCGAACGTCTTCGTTCGTTGATGCAGAATTTTCTCTTCCCTTGATTCAAGATGAATCAAGTCCTTCGAATATGGTTGATCCAATTATCGTCCCACGCTACTAAACCTAAAGAATCCACCGTTCTTCGGTTACCTTCACTTGATCAATTGCAATCTACCAAAAATTCGAACCCAGTCCTCTCTTCTACGATCCTCTGATTACAGCTACTAAACTAAACAATTGCGCCAATTCCAGTTACCTTCGCCCCGCCGAATCCATGTAGAATGAAAAGGTTTGTGCAAAAACCCCCAAAATCAATCCGATTCTTGGAGGAAAAACCAACTGGTTTTATTCAAGAAACACCTGCCAAGCTCTCAACCCAGAAAATGAAGATCACACTTCCTAAATTCTGAACGTTATCACTTCGAACAATGGGCGACACAAACAAAGATGATTATGTGTGATTGTTTGTTTACTCAATGAAGAAGATGAAGATGAAGAGAGAAAGGACATATATTTTCACGTTTCTTGTTATGGAATAAAGAGATGACCAAAACTATTTATAGGAAAATAAAATGACCCACACAAAATAATAACAGAAATAACAGAAAAAAAATTAAGTGAAAAACACAGATTTTGGAAGTCATGCGTCGACCTACCAACCCCATGCGTCGACGCATAGAAATAAGTTTTTGTGTCAATTAAGTTGTACGCTTTCCCGCAGGATTTGCTAGATCAGCGCATGAATTTGGAGGTTAGCGCATGAACTGGCAGGGTCAGCGCATGAACTGCATTTTTTTTTTCAGGAAATTCAATTTTCTGAGCATTTTCACCTGACCAAGTTCAGAAACACATACTAGACACTACTAAAATGATAATGGACATTTATTTATGGGAAAGAAAAGGTCCTATGCATCTAGACACATGAACGATAATGATTAGACGCAATATGCCCGACACGTGAAGTGATACCGCTCAAATTACAATCTAATTTCTTACATGTTTGTTGACATCATTAAAACAAGGTAGATAGAAGAATATCCCTCACAAAATGTAGGATGTTGTTGGTGGTTATCATGGTGATTTCCTTAGTCTCAATCCATTTGATAAAATAACTATCTAGGTAGCATATAGAACAATCCTAAAATATTCTTCTCCATCTAGTGGTGGTGTTTTTTGGCACGTTATGATGGTTCAAACTATTGCAAAATCTGTTTTGCAACAGTTTTTCAACTATAATAAGAGAATGTGTCGCTGGGCTGTTTTACGACAGTTCATGGATTTAGTGAATGATAAGGGTTCTGAAAGTGATGGCAGGGATAGTGAAAGTGAGTGAAGGGGGTTGTGAAAGTGAGAGTGGATTATTGTAAATGCGGATGTGGTGTTTGCAAAAGTTGAATAAATTCTCGCAGAAGTTCATTTAGACTTTTCCACCAAAATGGTTCAAACAATTCCTTTAGAAAATGGGTGACAAATGGCCTTAACTACCCTAAAAACTGTCGCAAACAAAGAATAAGGGCGGTTTTGGTAGAAGGGTCGCAACTCATGTATCCCAATGCATCCCACTGATTTGTCGGAAACAACCTCAATTTTTTCTTCTAAGAAAGCTCTCCAAAAATCATGGAAGTTATCCTTCTTTCTCCAATTATCTAAAGCAATAGATACGGGAAAGTGTAGTGCAAGAGCTAGCTCCTCTACATCAGGTATCTGACCAATTCTATTGTAGGGTGTTCTTCCTTTCATGGTAAAACCCAAAAGTATGTCAAATTCTTTCAAGGCAGGGGTCAATTGAAAGTCCTGAAATAGGAAGCTTAGAAGTGGAGGGTCTTAGAACTGGGCCAAACCTGTGATGGCAGGAATCTGTACATCTAATGTGAGGAGATCCAAAATGTGACCAAACTTTCCTTGCATAGTAGACTTAAAACAAGGGGGAAACTCCTTCAAGAGTCTCAGTATGTTGGTAATATCTGGCATTCTTTCTTTGAGTGGCAATGGTTTTCTTTTATCTGAACTCATTACAAACACTTTTGTGTTAATAACTGTTTATTTCAAAGATTCCCTGAAAACAAAATTTTTATGAGTGTCATGATGTTATGCAAATGATCATGAATGCATGGTGATCAGGTTTGGGATACGGTAAACAGCTCTTAAATCCCTATTTGGTAGGCTTCTCAATAAGTATTTCTATGGTAATTACCCTTAAACCCACTCACAGGATAACTTCTAGGTTTTTCATAAGGTTTCAGAGACAATGACCTTAGTCGTGCAACAGGATAGCCGCTTTATAACAAGAGTGACAAAAAGGTCTCTTCTGATCGGGGTTCTCATATTGGTTGCAACAAGGAGATTTCCTTGAAGTCTAATATTACACAACCACCAAAAGAAACTAGTTCTAAAAGGGGGACCTAGAGTCATGGACCCTTCATGAATAAGGGTCATGCAACAGACTAGTTGTTTTATAGCAAGATCTACAAACAGGTCTCCTCTTCATGCTAGTTACCACAAGGAGATGTCCTTGAAGTCTAACACTACTAACTACCAAATCTAACCTTATGTTTTCTCTCTACTTTTTCCAAAACTCGGGTGTAGAGCTTTATTTAAGATATCAGATCCCCAAAGCCCACGCATGATATAAATAGAGACATATAAATGCCATAAAGAAACATATAATCAAAGAAGAACAAGAAAAAAACAAAGCTAACACATATATAACACCTAACTAAACTAGGCTTGACTCATTTAGGGATGGGAAAGCCCCAGCAGAGTCGCCATCTGTCGTACCTCAAAAAATAAGAATGACCTCCGAAGCGCGATCGCACGCCCGTGAGATGGACTTAACAGAGTCGCCACCGATCTTTATTTATTCCCATAGAGGGAAAGGGAAAATATCAAATAAAGCCCCTAAAAATAAAGACAAGGATATGGTCATTGCAACCAATGTCTGAGTTCGGGAGTCGGTTACGCAAGGGGAATGTATTAGCACCCCCTCACGCCCGTTGTACTCAAAGGGAACCTTTTAGTTAGGGTCGAATGAATGCTAGCTTAAGGTTAGTTTCTAAATCTTCTAGTTATAGAATAAGAAAAGAGAGAGAAAATAAATGTTTTTAAAGTTTTTAATAATAATATAATTAATTGACCAATATTAATATTTTTGATTTCTAAAATTATAAAAATAAATAAATAAACAAAGTATAAAAAATATTTTGATTTGTGAAAATAAAAATGTGAAAATAAATTATATTTGGCTTTCTTTTAAAAAAAGAAAATAAATAAATAAATAGATTAAATTAAATTAAAAGAGAAGAAATGAAAATAAAAAAGGAAATAAGAGAAAGAGAGAAAATGAGAGAAAAAACAGAGAAAGTGAGAAAAAGAGGGGTGGCTAGGACTTCAACCCACACCCTGTCTCTCCACACACAAGGACCAAACACTCAACCGCTAAGCCACATGGGACGCGCGCGTTATGCAATTGCACAGACAACATAGTATATGAAACAAGCTTTTAAAATCTGAAAAAGTGGCGCCACCACCATCTCTTTCAACCTCACGACCTCATCACCATTACCAACTTCTTCAAAATGCCATTTTCTCATTTGGGCACCAAATCAAACAAACTAAAATGCTATTTCACTCAGAATTTTGCAAGGAACATAAATATAACATTTGATTTCATTTATATTATGTGTAACTAAAGAAATCAATAAAAAATCAGAAGAACCATAATATTTCAAAGATAAATTAAATTCCATATATGCACAATCAATGAACAAGACTTTAAGGCTTTCACTCACCACATAATGCCAAACAAAGTGGTAACAAGAATGAATGCAAATGATGTCTTAAAGAGGGAGTTCCAGAAATGTCAACTTACCTAAAAAATGGTGAAATCGTGTTTTTCCTTAGAGCACTTCCAGATACAATTTGATGATCCCTACAGCTTCCTTGGACCTCAAGTAATGTGTTGATGTGCTCAGCTTGCAAAGAAACCCTCTGAAACTCTCTATCCAAATCAACTTGCAAGTTGAAAAAGTGAGGTTGTGATTATGGTGTTGGAGTTGTTACATAAATGTTCTAATGGTTTGGAACACTTCTATGATGTTTATGGATGATGTTTGTGGTGCTGGGATGAAGTTTGGTTGAGAGAAATGAGAATTCACAAGTTTTGGTTTGTTTGGAAACTTTGAAATTTCAAGAAAATGGAGCAATGGTGATTCTGAAGTTCTTGGAGATTTTGTTTGTTTTGCAGATGAAATGTGACCTCTATTTATAGTGGAGATGATCTGAAGAAGGGTCAATGGACAATGGCATTGTGTTGTCGATCTTGGAGGAAAATCATAAAGTTGGTAATGAAGGTACAAAAGTGGATTTTGCTTTATAGCACCTAGTTGACTTTGCTTTGCTTTGTTTCTCAACTTATACCAATTCCATCTGAAGTTCAGATCATGTTCATGCCTTTGCAAACTAGTCAACATTATTAAAGCAATAATTCATGTATTAACCAAAATCACTTCATGTTAGCATGTTGGATCAAGGTTTTAACTTGGGAATGAAGATCAATTCTTGCTGAATTTTCCACCAACTTGAAGATCTCATGGCATGGAACAAGTTTCTAGTTGATCATGACCTAAAAAGAAGCTTAAAAAGTAGCCAAAAGGTGGATCAAAATCGTGCACAACAATCTGATCCATAACTTGATGCAATTCTGGTTTCAACAAACAGCTCTACCATTGCCACTTCTCATTTTTGAAACTTCATGCTTAAGCAAAAGAATTTCATTCTCTTGGTACCCTTGGAAAGAGGACATGATATACTATAACTTTCATATTAATCACTTGAAGAAAATCAACTTGCATCATAGAGATAACTGATCATCAAAATTAGATTTTTCAACTGTTTGGCACTTAGAAAAAAAAATCTAAGTATTTGGCAATTTCCACAATTTTGAAATCTCAACTTTGGTCATTCATAACATCCAATCCTTGTGAGCTTTTGATCCAATTCTCCCACAAGATTGAAGTATGTAATGTCATCTTTAAGTAAATACCTTGGGCATGAAAATTTGTTGCTTAAATTGATCACAAAGTAGTCATAAAGTCATGCATTTGTAAGGTGGAAAACTTAGAAAATTTTCTAAGTGTTTGGATTTTCAACAACTTGAAAAATCTTAACTTTGATCAATCATAACTTCCACTTCAAGAAAGCTTTTGGCTTGTAATTTTCGTCAACTTATAGTATCAAATGCCTTCTTTAAATACAATCCTCAAGTGTTTCCATTGGATGTTTGAGGAAGAAGTTATGATCTTTGAAAGTAGGTCATTTGTTTAAGCATTTCCATAACTTAGAAAAATTCCAAAACCCTAGTTTTATAATTTTGATTCTTTTTCTTGATTTTCTTGATTGATCATGATCCAATTTAATCATTCTTCATATTTCCATGATTATTGACTTGAGGAAGTCATGTTTGACCAAAAAGTCAAAAATCAAACTTTGACTTTGTATCAAATGAATTCAAATCTTGCACTTGTCAGTGAATCAAACATCTTAAGCTAGTTAGATCATGTGAGTGGACTCCAAAGATGTAAATGAGGGTCTTGAATCATGTTCTAATGTAAGAGATCATGTTTTGGTCAAAAAGTCAATATCCAGTTGACTTTGACCAAAACCCTAATTTGGTGCACTTAAGGAATTGAGACTTGATGATCTTGAATTGATACAACCTCAAATTTTATTCTTGATGGAGAGAAACCTTGATCCATGAGTGGAATAGTTGAGATGTTGATGAACACACCAAAACTTTGACTGATCAAACAAAAGGTCTTCTTGATGCTATGCAAATGATGCAACTAACAATGATAGAATCTAGGGGGTAAAATTTTCGGTATGACACCATCGATGATCCAGTGAAAAGAAAATACATAGAATAAAATAAACAAAAGCGCAACAATTGCAAAAAAGGGAGCATTACATAGCTCTAACTGTGGAAATGTACATAGCAGCAAATACATATATGCAGGCAAAAAGTGAAAAGCAGTGGAATTCAAAAATCATCACTTCACTTCAAGAATAAAACTCTAAATTCACAAATAATCTCTAACAGGAATTCAATTGGAAAAACTGATACACAACTCTTCAAAACAGAATCAGTTATATTTTTCATAACAAACTTTGATTCTACAAACTATATAAAAGCTTCTCTTCAATCACAATTTCTGGAGATTCATCATCCTCGACCGTTTTTATTCATTCTCACTCCCTTCTCCTCTAATCCCTAACCAATTCTCTATTACATCATCTCTGTAGCCAATTCACAACCATAACAAACCTCTTTCAGATTCATCTTCAATCTTCAACCGTTTTTCATCTTCGTTCCTCTGCACCTTCAATAATATTCATATTCAGACTTCAACAACACTCTTCACAATTCATCTTCGCAATATAAACAACCTTCAAACGATCAAAGTGCAACCAAATTCCACCTGCAATAACAAGAATTCGCGCATCAATCTCACTCGATCCAAATCGCAACTCCAACAATCACATCCGGAAATTTCGCAAGATTCAAGAAATTTGCAATTAATCCACGACTGCAGAGTGCAAAATTCAAGAAATAGATCACTCAAGCTTTGCAATTTGCAGCAGATTCGAGAACGCATCGAAGAAAAATCGAAGAAGAAAAGATGAAACAGAAGTGAATTAGAAGGAGCAAAGGAGAAACGGACCTTACCTCTAGATTCCTGCTCATCCTCACCGATCTGAAGGAGCACCGGACTCTCTCCGGTCAGTAAAGTCATTGAACTTCCCCGTTTCTTCATTTCTTGCGAATTGGTAGATAACAACGAGCAGTTCGTGATGTAGTATGTTTGAAGGAAACTCTGCCACCGACATGAAGCCACGGCTCGGCGGAGACGTTTAGCGCTGGCATGGTTGTGTAACGAGTTACAGTATCGTGAGAGTGAGGATAGACAAAGTCCATTTTTGGCTGAAGGTCTTCTAGGGTTAATTTTAAGTTTAAAATCTCAATGTTGTAGTGGACCGGGTCTTGGGCCCATCTTCATTGCTGGTTGTCCCATTACTTTGCCGCTACACTCTCCCTTGGGTTCTTGGACAAAGGCCAATGGGCCTAAGATAAAAGCCTATGCGCCTTGATCACTGTTTGCACCTTATTTCTACTTCTGCACTTTCCCTGTTTTACCAATCTCATTTTCATGATTGTTTTATTTGCATGGATTAATTATGTTGATTAATTGTACTGATAATATTTTGCATAATTGTGCTGATTAACATTTTTCATGATGGTGTTGATTAATTTTTCATGAGTTGTTGGATTATTTTTCATGACCGATTTTGGTTAATTCATGATGTTAAAATTGGATTTAATTCTTGATGTTACTTGTGATGAAGTTACTTTGATTAAATTTTGATTAAACTTTTTGGTTAGCCTTTGGTAGTTTGATTAGAAATTGTTGATAATTGTTAATTAGAAGTTTGATGGTGTTGATCATAAAATCTTGATGTTAATGTTTCTTGTTAAATCCTAATCAAATTGCTTGTAGACTTTTAGTTGAAATTCTTGTTAGATTTTAATGGAGTTGCTTCTTGTTGAATCTTTGGTTAATTTTGATTGTTTTGTTAATTTGGTAGAATTTTATTACTAAATATGTGATCACTTTTCGTGTTAAATTTTGATTGAAATTTTTTGTTGATTTTGATTAGCTTTTTGTTATTTTTGATTTGGATATTAAGTTTGGTGTTAGTTTTTTATTAATCTTGATACATGTGTTTAGTGTTGATGTTTCTTGATGAGTTTTAATCTTGATACTTGAATATTGTTGTTATGATTGCTTGTTATTTTCACATGCTCCCTTAGGAGTCCGCTAATTCAATTTGATAGGTTGTTTAACCTAATTGATTTGAAGTAAAGGTAGACTTTAGGTTTAAATCTTTTACTCCCTCTGTCCCAAAATATAAGAGAAAAAAGTGCATTTTTCTTGTCCCAAAATATAAGAGAAAAAATAAACTTTTATCATTTTCAAGGTAAAATTAAATGCAAGTTGCATTTAATTTGCTTTCTCTCTCATCTTTTCTATAAACAACAACCAATTAGAATTGTTTTTACATCTTTTAAAACAAATTTTTTCAACAAAACTTAGTCAAACTATTATGTTTTTTATTTTTCTTAATAAGTGTGTTTTTGAGTTTTTCTCTTATATTTTGGGACGGAGGGAGTACATGATAACTTTAGGTGTAGTTTCCCTTAAAACCTAACCTTAGGGCCATTTTGCATGTTAACACTAGGATAATATTCCCTTCATTTAGTCCTTTGCATCTTCTTAAAACAAAAAATTCTTTTCTTGCATCAAATTCAAAAAACACGTAATAAGATATGATGCGTATAGTATGCCTTGAGTCATAATTACATGGGAAAAGATGAGCGCGAGTCTTTCCTTACCTCTTCTAGAGTATTTTGTACGTGAGATGCCTGGATCATTGGTACAAAATATCCGCTTCTATTATAATAGACTTTAGTACAATTCGTATCACAAATCTTTTCAAAACCTTAATAAAAACACTTCAACAAATGCAAATCATTTTCCTTCGGGATTTTTTCTTCAAACATTTTCAGAAAAGGCATGTTATTTCCGTTCTACCGCAATACAGGCTAAAGCCTAAGTCTCCTCAAGTGCGAGTGGCAAAACCTAACTGTTAGAATGCGAACGTTAGCATCGTCCATAAAAAACGCCAAACAGAGCAAACTTTTTCAACAAGAACTACAGAGTTCTGATTCCCTCTGGGATACGTAGGCACTAGGTTGTAAAACTCAGACGAACTCAATAATAAAAACCTTTTGTTTTTCCCCCAATAATTCATTTTTGCATTTCCTTAGCAAGTAAGTCTTTAGATATACACACCTTTTGATTAGAACAACAAGATTGGATCCCGTTGAGTACAACGGACGCGAGGGGTGCTAATACCTTCCTCTTGCGTAATCGACTCCCGAACCCCGAATTTAGTTGCGAGACCCTGTTCTCTCCCTTCTGAGGTTTTCACGATGTTTTCCTTTCCCCTTTGGGATAAGTAAAGTTCGAAGGCGACTCTGTGTCTTTGCCGAGTTTTTTTTCGTCTAACGACAATGGGCGACTCTGCTGGGAATTCTGGTTCCCTATGTGAGTTAGTCCTCGCTCCTGTTTGTTTTCTTTTCTTTGGGCTTTTATCTATATGCTTTACTTGCATGTTCATTTCATTTTATTTTTGCTATTCACATTATTCTGGATATTGTTGTGCTATTGGGATGGGTTGTTACTGAGAGATAAGCCCACTACCCAGGCATGAGTATACATACAAGATTAGATTGGACAGTCGTGTTCGGCTTGCGTATCTCCTTGTTACGTGTAGTTGACGCGAGACCCACATTCAGACAAGGTTTTCTTGGGAGATATTCTGTCCCACATGCTTATGCAAATGACAGGGTATTCTCATAGAGAACTCATGACTCTGGAGACCTATCTTTAGAACTCAGTGGAGGCCTCCTTTAGGGGTAATAATGCCGAATAGGAAATTGTGAGCATATTATTATTTCTCGACCTAAGAGCCCGAGAAGCTGAGGACCATTAGGAACCTCTGTTCAAGACTAGTACCCACATGTGAGAGGGAATGAGATTTTTGCAAGAAGCCTTGACCTTCAACCTACCTGGTTTTCTGGTTTTCTTGTAGATGTGAACTTTTGAACCTGTTATGTGTCGTACCTCGAAAAATACGATCCTCGTGATGGACGCGGAAAAAACTGTTCGAAACAGAGTCGCCACCGAACTTTATTTATCCCAAAGAGGGAAAGGAAAATATCGATAAAACCTTTTAAAGGGATAAGAAAATGGTCGTCGCAACCAAATTCGGGTTCGGGAGTCGGTTACGCAAGAGGGAAGGTATTAGCACCCTCTACGTCCGTTGTACTCAACGGGAACCTCTTGATTCGATTCGGAAGATAAGTTAGCTTAGTTTGTTTGTTTTTTTCTAAGGGAATATTGCTTTCTAAGGGGGAAATTGGGTGGTTTTTTTTATTAGTGTGCTCGGCAAGGATTAGAACCCTTGTGCCTACGTATTCCCTCGTGCAATGGGAAAGTCAGAGCATTCGTAGTTCGTGGGACTACGGTTGGTTTGTATTTTTTAAACGAACGAGTGTTTAATTCGCATTCTAACTGCTAAACGTTGGCTTGTCTGCTCGTCAAGGGAGGCTGAAGTACTAGTTCATATGCGCGGAAGAATGGACTAAACAATGTTCTTTTTGTGAAAAGTTGTTTGATTTGGATTAAGTGTGTTAATATTTGATTGAAAGAAAGAGTTTGATATGCGTATGTTTTAGGGTTTCGATCGCGTAAGAAGTGTTTGGTTTGTTAAGTATTTTGAGGGAAGAATGACGACTATTCGATAAACGAGACGTCGGCCTCGCAACCAATTAATCGAGGCATTACTGAGATGCTAGATCTCAACGACACCTTTTTCATTCTATTGATTATGAAATTGTTTGATAATGATTAAGTATTTTAAGACGAAAGGTTGAATGAACAACAACCCAAGGGCGTGCCTCAAGAGCCATTCATTCGAAGATCCAAGGAATGCTAGACTCCAAAAATCTCCTCCTTTCGTTAGTTGATTAAGAAAGTGTTTGAAATAGGTTGAATCAGATTGGTTACGAAAAGAAGTGAGGATCGATACTAGTCCCTAGGGGTGCTCCTAGTAACGAAACCTCGAGATGTGTAAGTGTGCGTTTGATGGCGAGGCAAAAGGCGCTCGACTTACGATTAGGCTCGATGGCGAATCGAGGACTGGTTTGGAAATGGTTTAGTTGAAAAGGTCGAAAGATTGAATGAATGACAACCCAAGGAGCGTGCCTCGAGAGCCATCCATTCGAAGACCCAAGGAATGCTAGATTCCAAGAATCTTCTCCTTTCGAAAGTTTGATTGAAAAAAAGGGTGACATGCAATAAAAGGTCTCCAATTTAGTGTTTTTAGATTAAGTGTATGAACAAAGAAAATTGTTAGATAAACATGAATATGAATATGATAATATGAATAGTATGAATAAAAATAATATGAGCGAGATAATATTGACAAGAAAATAAAGCAAGAGAAAATTGACGGACATGTAAAGTTGATTGTTAATCAAATGAATCGGGTCCAATGTAGCGATAAACCATCGTAGCACGATCTACGACGAAGATCATACTATAGGAGGTTACACATTTGATCTTTGTGCTAAAACACGATAGAGAAATGATATTGAGGATCATTCTCAAATTGAATCGCGCCACACGAAAAGAAAAGGTGAAGATCTCGTCTTAATCACAAACTTTCGTCGATTAATCGAAGGTAACCTATCACGATCTCAAAGTATAGAAAGAGATCTCGATGATAACTCACTACAGATTTAAAATAATGAAGGTTAATCGCTTCAATCACCAACATTCGTGAATAGAAAGACTTCATGATCGAAAATGAGAAAATAGAAGAAGATAATAGAAAATGAAATGGAAATAAAAAATAAATCGAAGTGGTCTCGTCTTAATCAAGATTTAATCGAGAAATCGATAATCAACGATATTTGACTTTCATTGACCAATAAAAAAAAAGAAAATGGCCTCATATTGATCAAGATTTTGAATCGATTGAAAGAAATCAATTAATCATGATTTTTGTTATATTATTGGCCTATAAAGTAAAACTGAATAGAGACAAAGAAAACTGAAATATAAATTAAATCAAAATAATAATAGAATTTTTATAATATTGTCTTTTTTGAAAATAAATATAAAAGGAAAGAATATATGAAAAACAAAGGGGGTGCGAATTTGGAAATATGGTATGAATATATGAACATGGGGTGTAGATATAAGTATGACTTAGGCCCAGCCCAACAAACAACAAAACCCTAATTTATCCTAACTGAATTTTATCAAGTAAGATAAATAAAATAAAATAAAAAATGCTGAATGGGGAAGAAGAGGCGCCTCATTTCTTTCAAAAAAACATTTGGAATTAAAACAATTAAATTATGTTTGACTTATTCAAATCAAAAAATTAAAAAGAAATTAAATGTAAAAAAAATGCATTAAGTTCTCTGGAAAGGGCTCCAAACGACACCACACTCAGATTCATAAACAGGGACAAATTCTCAACAAATTTGCTCAGAAGAATATGGCTTCATCAGCGCATTTGAGAGATCACAACAGCAACTTTTGACAAAATTGATTAACACGATAGCTCAAAAAGGATCTCAGTTGGCAAATCCCTAACCTCGATCTCGCTTGGCTTCGTCTCAAACACTCAATCCGCTCTCAGTTTCAACTTTTCACGTTCAGGTTTGTGACATTTATTTTTTGGATCTCCGCTTCTCTTCATCTCGGTCTCTCTCTGTTTCCGTTTATGAAAGTTGTGAATATTGGGTTTGTGAATGGGTAATGTATTGAAGAGGTTAATGGTGAATAATTTGAGTGGATTGAGGGTTGAAGGGAGATTGAAGGTTTCGGGGAATGATGAAGGTCCGAAGGTTGTGAGGTCGAAGTCGTGTAAACGGCAGCGAAAGGGAACGGTGGTGGTTGATGATTTGGGTGAAAGATTTTGGTAGTTTGGTTTGAAGGAGGGTTGTTATGTGTTGTGTCGTTGAGTGAGGTTGAGAGTGAAGGTGTGGTTATGGAGAGATTTATGGTTCTGTTGATTCTGTGTGGATTGAGAAAAGTTGCAACTGAGGGTTTCTTACAAAATTTGTTGTAGGTTATGAAAATTGAAGAAAGGTTTTATAGAAGCTGGCTCCCCAAAACATGGTTTTGTTAAAGGTTTTTATAGGAGGTTAAACTCACACTTCTTAAAGAGAGGACTTTCGCAGGCTGGGATTTTGAGCAGGGGTGAGTTTTTTTCCTTTTTTTTGTTCAGACTTTTTCTCTCCCTTTTTGTTCTTATTTTTTTTTAAACCATTCAAAATTTGTCTGTTGCTTCTTGAAATATCACTTTCAATGCAGGCTCTTTGTAGGTGTTGTCGGTTGTTGCGTTGATGCAGAGTGCAGGAGGTAGCAGTATTTTGGCTTCAGCAGCAGTACGGTTTGTTGGTATTTGGAGAGTAGTGTTTGTTGTGATTTGATGGCCTTGTGGAGAAGCATCCGAAGGCAAAAGTCTTCATGACTTTCTATTTTTTTTTTAATTTTTGTAGCAATGGACAATGGGCCTTTAATCTCATGGGCTTTTATTGTAATATAAATGGACAATTGAGCTCTTGATATAGGCTTTGGAATTTTTGTAGATTCTTGTGTGAATGGTATTGGATAATGAAAAGGGTTTTAGAAATGAATTTGAATATTTGGAATTATGATTAATAAAATTGCTTAATGGATAATGTGTAATGAATCAAATGGAAAGAAAATGGATTTAAGAATGGTCATTTGGAATTGAATTTGAAATGTGGAAATTGGTTAAAAAAAAGAAAGATAATTAAAAATGATTATGGACATAAATGGATTATAGATTTAGGGATTAAAAGAAAGGTTAATGGATAATGGATATGGTTTTAAGAATGAATGATAGGAAAATAAAAATGGATATTAAAAGATGGAATAAAATGTATATTAAAAGAAATGGAAATGAAAATTGGAAAATTGGATAAATGAAGTGGATAAAGGTTATTGAATAAATTCTTTAAATGGATTTAATGGATGAAAAAAGGAATATGGATTTTTTGTAATGAGAATTTAGAAGAAGAACTTAAAATGGATAGATGGATATTGGATGGATGTATAAATAAAGATTATATATAGGTAGCACAAATTTGGGGTAGGACATTATGTTCAGATTGTTCTGAGATCAGTATAGTAGTTATCTATGTTAGACAATGGCTACGGATCTAGAAGAGGGGGTTGAATAGATCCCTTGAGTTTTACACGCAAATGGATTACAAAAAATTGTTTTAAAAAATGTTTAACGGAAGCAACCACTGGATAGATCGTCTACAACGAACCTTCTACTAAAAGGATCGGATATGCACGAATATATCGGGAATGAGTATGGAAGAGAAAAACTCAGTTTGATTACTACACTTAAAAACGCAGTCAACAGAATTTCACTTGCTTGACGTTTATTCCAATCCAATGAGGTAAAGTGATAAGCAATTTTAAGGCAACGTGTTCGAAATTTGCTCTGAAACAAATTATCAAACACCTAGTATGCGTAAACACACCAAGTGCAGAATTTCTATGGAGGGTAATGTACAGCTGCTCCAAGATACAATTCAAGGAATTGTATCAATTTAACTAAATAGTTTATCAGCTTACAATTACTCTACGACAGAAATTTCAATAACTTGCAACTTCACAAATTCGAACAAACTGAAATGTAAAAGAGCTAAGGAGAGAGAGAACAAACACGATTTGATTAGGCAGTTCCCCAATCGTCCTCGCTTTGGGTACGTCTGTCCCCAACTCCACAAATGGAATTGAGATATGTATATATATAGTTGTAGCAAATTGTTTGTTACAAGAGAAAACTATGAACATCCAAACCCTCGAACGTCTTCGATCGTTGATGCAGAATTTTATCTTCCCTTAATTCAAGATGAATCAAGTCCTTCGAATATGGTTGATCCAATTATCGTCCCACGCTACTAAGCCGTAAGAATCCACCGTTCTTCGGTTACCTTCACTCGATCAATTGCGATCTACCAAAAATTTGAACCCAAACCTTTCTTCTACGATCTTTTGATTACAGCTACTAAACCGAACAATTGCGCCAATTTCCGGTTACCTTCACCCAGCCGAATCCCTTTATAACGAATAGATTTGTACAAAAACCCCCAAAATCAATCCGATTCTTGGAGGACAAAACCAACTGGTTTTATTCAAGAAACACCTGCCAAGCTCTTAACCCAGAAAACGAAGACCACACTTCCTAAATTCTGAACGTTATCACTTCGAACAATGGGCGACACAAACAAAAATGATTATGTGTGATTGTTTGTTTACTTAATGAAGAAGATGAAGATGAAGAGAGAAATGACATATATCTTTCACGCTTCTTGTTAGTAGAATAAAAGGACGACCAAAACTATTTATAGGAAAATAAAATGACCCACAAAAATAATAATAGAAATAACAGAAAAAAAATTAAGTGAAAAACACATAATTTTGAAGTCATGCGTTGACCTACTGACCTCATTCATCGACGCATAGAAGCAAGTTTTTGTGTTAATTAAGTTGTGCGCTTTCCCGCAGGATTTGCTAGGTCAGCGCATGAATTTTGAGGTTAGCGCATGAACTGGAAGGGTCAGCGCATGAACTGCATTTTTTTTTTGGAAATTCAATTTTCAGAGCATTTTCACCAGACCAAGATCAAAAACACATACTAGACACCACTAAAATTATAATGGACATTTATTTATGGGAGAGACAAGGTCCTATACATCTAGACACATGAAGGATAATGGTTAGACGTAATATGCCTGACACGTGAAGTGATACCGCTCAAATTACAATCTAATTTCTTTCATGTTTGTTGACATCATTAAAACAAGGTAGATAGAAGAATATCCCTCACATACTCCCCCTTTTTTATGATGGCAACACTTTCTTAGATGTCATGAGATTTGTAATTTGAGAGTGAGCAATGTGAGCAAAGCTCCCCCTGTCTTTGACACTTGGTAAATAAAATTTCTGCTTGTTGTTATTCTTCTCCCCCTTTGACAACATCAAAAAGAAGAAAAGAAGGTGGTCAAAATAAAACACTACAATACGTAAAGGATCATCACATATTTGCAACATACAAACATTAACACGCATCCACATATGATACAACTAATGTAAAAACTAGGAATGGATAAATAAGGAACCAAAAACTTAAAAGCAATACATTCAATCCGAATGAGTTTAAACAAACGGAAGCAATAGTAAAAAAAAACAAACCAAACCACAAAAAATAAATGCAAGCACAAATGAAATATGATGCCCTAAACTTTATGGCCTTCTCCCCCTAAACGGATAACCTCTTCCCCTATAGTGTTGGCTTGGTGGTGGGAGATCCTCTAGTTGTAGGTTGAGTTCAATCAACGTGCTGTTTAGGTTGCCAAGACTATTTGCCAAGTTTAGGTTTTGTTGAGTTAAGTTGGCGTCCATCTGATTGAAACGATTCATAGCGGTGTTAGCAAAATTGTTGAAGTTGGTAATGTGAGAGGAGACTTGATCAGACAGATTGGTGAACCGTTCTTCCTGAGCAGTGTAGCGCGTATCTTGCAAAGCTTGAAATTCTTGATGTTGAAGAGTTAATTCGTTCAACCTAGCAAGAATTTCTCCAGAAGCCTGCGAATTATGCTGAGACGGTGGAGTTTGAGGAGCAGAATTGTCAGGTTGCTGCCATTCAGAGTCCTCACCATAGGTTGGAGGAACCTAGGCGTTTCCAAAAACAGTCCAGCAATTTTGTTGCCACTGCCCCTAGCCCTGATTTTCAGAAGGTTCTTCAGGTTGATTGCCCATCCAAGCCTCATTGTTCTCTTCCTGCATAATCACATCTTCATCATCAACATCTTGATTAGCATTTTCTGGAGCATCCTCATCATCATCTTCTTCAAGGTGAACAGGTGCATCAGGTTCAGGATGGGTGGAACGAGGTCTATAAGTGAACTTGTTCTCTCGTGAATCCCAAAAGTAACCCATCATGGTAAGGGTTTTGGCAAGAAATTGTTGTTCAGCTGTAATATGAATATGACAAATGTTTGGAACAGGAATGTCAAAGTGATTCAAAATGTTTGCAACAACAGATGCATAACCAAGTGCCGGAAATTTGCTGGAGCTGCGAGTAACAAACATCCTATAAGCAAAATAATAAGGCCAGTTAATCTTGATCCGATTCTTTAGAATATAAATGAGATGAACCTCTGCCTGCTCAACTCTTGAGTACCCTCCTTTCTTAGGCCTCAAGATGCGAGCAACAATCCATTGAAGAATTCGGTCTTTAAATTTCAAGTGGCCGGTAGTGACATTTTTTAGAAATACTCCACTTGCTACAATATCATCTGGATATGGTTCCCGTAACATCGAATTCAGAGCAGTTTTGAACTCATAGTTCTCAACAAAAACTTTATCCGTGACCTTTGGGAGAGTGTCATCAGTGTCCAAGACAAACAATGTAGACCATACATCATTGGTCACTTCAAATTGTGCATTATTCATAGAAAATTTAAATTCAACCCCATGAAATTTACCCTTGATTCCACAGTAGAACAACCTAGTCAAATCTTCACTATACTTATCATCACATTCTAGAAATTCACCAAGATTATGAAAATTCACAAGTTCAGAAATCTCAGGAATGTGAAAATCTGGACCCATTAGAGGAAAAAAGCCATGTTGTCTTATAACCGCACGGTTACAGAATAATTGCTCAAAAGGAATAGCTAGCCTTTCAAAAATTAAAGACTTAAAGGTTACCCGTTGTGAAGATGATGTTCTGGTTGATGCTGGTTGTGAAGATGAACCTCTTGTTCCCCTTCTACTTGGATTTCTTCTTGAAGCCATGGTTGAAGAAGAGTTGAAAGGAGATGATGACACTTGATTTTCGCAGAAAGTGAAAAGGGGATATGTGCAGCCCTTAGAAACCCTTGTAGTAGAAATATAGAGAATTTTCTCTTGGTGGGTTTTTGATTTTTAGGGTTTTTGATGATGATTTAGTGGAGAATAATGGTTATTGATGAGGTTTAATGGAGGAAGATAAGGAGAGATTGACCACAAAATCTAATGAGATGACATGCAATAAACATACATCAATGTGCAATGAAAATATGTAGTGAAAATAGGTAGCACTAGGTCGGCGCACGCGTCCCAGTAAAGAAGGAAGTCTGAACATTTGGTTTATGCGTCGACCTATGGATATGTGCGTCGGCGCATGATTCATAAATTTTCCCAAAAAATTAAACATTTGGTTATGCGCTTTCCCGAAAGTTTATCCTAGGTCAGCGCATAAGTCATGCGTCGACGCATGCACATGCAAACATGAGCCAGAAATGAAAATTTTGCAATTTAAGTTCCAAAAGATAAATAAACAAGCACATATATTGACCAAAACATCCACATGAATGATAAGTGCTCAAAATGCAATAAACATCAAGATTAGAGTAATTAATATGGCACAAACATAATAAACATCTATAAATCGAAACGATATTACCTTGATCATCATGATGATAAGAGCCCTCACATATAGTTAAATATCTCTTTGCATTGTTAGTTAAAATAATAAACAAGCATGTATATATGTGAAGATCACTACCTTAAGAGGTTATTAAGCACGATCCGAGATATTGGGAATGCCAAGTTCCCTACGGATGTGAAAGAAAGGCTCTGTAGCTAATGGTTTCGTAAAAATATCAGCAAGTTGATTTTTAGTGTCAACGTGCTCAAAAATCACATCACCTTTCTCTACATGATCCCTAAGAAAATGATGGCGTATTTCGATATGCTTGGTGCGTGAATGCAATACAGGGTTCTTAGTTAGGTTAATCGCACTAGTGTTATCGCACAAAATTGGAATACGCTCAAGTTTTAAATTGAAATCAAGCAATTGTTGTTTAAGCCATAAGACTTGAGCACAACAACTACCGGCGGCAACGTATTCCACCTCGACTATTGACAAAACAACGGAAACCTGTTTCTTGCTATGCCAACTTACCAAGGAATTTGCGAAAAGGTGACATGTACCACTAGTACTTTTCCTATCCACCTTGCACCCGACAAAGTCGGAATTGGAGTAGCCAACTAAGGAACAAGCACTACCTTTGGAATACCATAGCCCATACTTTAGAGTACCAGACAGGTATCGAAGTATGCGCTTAACAACCTTTAAGCGGGATTCCTTGGGATGTGCCTGATACCTCGCACACATGCATACACTAAACATTATATCGGGACGTGATGTGGTAAGATAAAGAAGAGATTCTATCATACCTCGATACTTCTTTACCTCAACATCCTTACCCTTTTCGTCACGATCAAGATTAGCACTTGTAGGCATAGGAGTGTCTATTGCTTTGTAGTTTAACATATCAAAATGTTTTAGTAACTCAAGACAATATTTCATTTGACTCACGAATGTGCCCTCTTTAAGTTGTTTGATTTGCAATCCGAGGAAATAGTTGAGCTCCCCCATCATGCTCATTTCAAACTCCCCCTGCATCAAACTAGAAAACTCCTTGACCAAGATCATGTTAGTAGACCCAAATATAATATCGTTAACATAAATTTGTACCAAAATTAAGTGTTTTCCTTGACGTTTAATAAAGAGGGTTGTGTCAACCTTTCCTCTTGAATACCCTTGATCAAGTAGAAATTTGCTTAGACGTTCATACCAAGCCCTAGGGTCTTGTTTAAGTCCGTACAAAGCACGTTTAAGTTTGTAGACATGATTAGGATATTCATGAGATTCAAAACCCGGAGGTTGGGCAACATAAACCTCTTCATTTATATATCCATTAAGGAATGCACTTTTAACATCCATTTGGAATAATTTGAAATTTTTAGTGCAAGTATAAGCAAGTAAAAGGCGTATAGCCTCGAGTCGGGCAACCGGCGTATAAGTTTCCTCATAGTCGATTCCTTCCTCTTGGTTATAGCCTTGCGCTACAAGTCGCGCTTTGTTACGTGTTATTACTCCATTTTCATCAAGTTTATTCCTAAACACCCATCGGGTGCCGATTACTCGATGATCTCGCAGAGGGGGGACAAGGTCCCAAACCTCATTTCTCCTGAGTTTGTTTAGTTCATCTTGCATTGACAAAAACCAATGCTCATCGAGTAACACCTTCTTAACGTTTTTAGGTTCAACTTGGGAGACAAAAGCAGAGTAATAGAAAAAATTATTAAGTTTAGAGTGAGTGGTTACTCCCTTAGAGATATCACCGAGAATGTTGTCAATTGGATGGTCTTTTGAAGACTTCCAAGCTGGAGGAAGTTCATCTTTATCAGCATGATGATCATCCTCACTTTTCACTGGTTGGTGATCCTTTTCCTCCTTAATACGCACTGCTTCAGGCTGATCAGTTCCCTTATCAGTGTCCTTGAGTATGTCTTCAGTAGGTACACCTGCACCATGAAAAGAACTACCTTCTCCGACATTTCTCGGATAAGACTCGTCAAAGGTAACATGGACTGACTCTTCAACTACACGTAACCTTTTATTATAAATTCTATACGCTTTACTTGACTGAGAGTATCCTAGAAAAACACCCTCGTCGGCCTTGGCATCAAACTTACCAAGAATCTCTTTCCCATTGTTTAACACAAAACATTTGCAGCCAAATACATGAAGGTGAGAGATATTTGGCTTACGCCCTTTTAAAAGCTCATACGGTGTCTTGTTTAGAATAGGCCGGATAAGCACCCTATTCAAAACATAACAAGCTGTACTTATGGCGTCGGCCCAAAAGTATTTTGGTAATCCACTATCATTGATCATAGTCCTTCCAAGTTCTTCCAAAATTCTATTTTTACGTTCCACTACCCCATTTTGTTGAGGGGTGCGTGGTGCGGAAAAATTATGATCAATTCCGTTGGAATCACAAAATGCTTCAAACAAATGATTTTCAAACTCACCCCATGGTCACTTCTAATTTACCCAATGTTTGTGTTTAACTTGTTCTAAGATAACTTAGCAAATCGTTCAAAGGCCGAAAAGGTATCACTCTTATTTGCTAAGAAAATTGTCCAGCAAAACCTAGAAAAATCATCGACTATAACAAACCCATAATAGTTACCACCTAGACTTTTAACCCTAGATGGTCCAAAGAGGTCCATATGGAGGAGCTCAAGGGGTCTCATAGTTGAAACGATGTTTTTAGATTTGAATGAGATCCTTGTTTGCTTCCCCATTTGACACGCATCACAAAGGCGATCCTTTGTGAATTTAATTTTGGGCAAACCGATGACTAGGTCTTTAGAGACAATTTTGTTAAGCAAATCAAAGTTGATGTGAGCCAACCGTCTATGCCACACCCATGAATCTTCATTCATAGCGACTAGACACTTGTTTCCATTCAACGATACCTCATTTAAGTCTAGCATATAGACGTTGTTCACCCTCAAGTCCTTAAACACATTCTTTTTGTCGCTATCTTCAACTATGCAACAATCCTTTGAAAAATATACTTTATAATTCTTGTCACATAGTTGACTAATGCTTAAAAGGTTGTGTCTAAGGCCTTCCACAAGCAGCATATCAGAGTTAGTAGTAGATGAGGGGTTATCTACACTACCTTTGCCGAGAATCTGTCCCTTATTGTTGTCTCCGTAGGTGACAAACCCCTTTTTCTTCGCCACAAAGTCGATGAAAAGAGATATGTCACCGGTCATACGTCTCGAGCAGCCACTATCCAGAACCCATCTTCTTTCGGTGCTCTCAAGACTTTGTACCTACAAAAACAATCAAGGGAGAGTAGGTACCCAATTCTCATTGGGTCCTTTAAGGTGAGTGAAACCAAGACAGCTCTTGGGTAACCATTGATAAATGCCTTTTGGAACAAGAAATCTTCTAAAACGACATTTAGCAATAGTATGACCAGGCTTGCAACAATATAAGCAATCACGGTTCATTTGGAACTTACCTTTGCTATCACTATCTCGAATCACATACGTATACTTTGGATACAGATTATTCATACTTTCTCGATAATGTGATCGATCAATACCAAACGTAATTTTAGGCTTAAGAGCCTTTTCTAACTTGGCTTTGAGGGTTCTCACCTCTTCTTGCCAAATACGACAAGTATCACAGCCCCAAAATTTGAACCATGGAGACTTATTCTCATCAATCTTAGTTTTTGATACATCCACCATGGAGTTTTTAAGATTCTCCAATTTCCTTTCGGAATCGGCAACCTTTTTCTCCAAGTATCTAAAAATCTTTTTGTTTGAGGCTAAGCGTTGAAAAGCTTCCTTAGCCTCATGGTGCAATGTATCAAAAGCTCTTACTAATTCAGCATGAGACATATTATGAGAATTTTCATATTTAGAGTGCTTTACCTCCTTTTTCTTGCTTCGTTGAGCCATAAGACATAGGTTTACAGATTCGCTTTCGTCACTTGAGTTGTCCCCTTTTTCGGACTCACTATCGCTTTCCCAAGCGATGTAAGCTCATCTTGACTTATTTGACTTCTTATTTTGACGACCCTTGTCTTTGTCTTTGTCCTTCTTAAGCAATGGACAGTCCGACTTGTAGTGTCCGGATTTCCCACAATTGAAGCAAGATCCTTTGGCTTTGCTACTCTTATTTCCTTCGTTTCTAGATTGCTTCCTAAACTTGACTAGATTCTTATCCGAGTGTTGGATCTCGTTTTTCCGTACATACCTATTGTATCTCTTCACAAATAGACCCATGTCTTCACCGGATTCATCATCTTCGTCGTTGTTCGTTTCACTATCACTAAGCTCTTGGTGCGTGGACTTAGAACAAGAAGCCTTAAGAGCAATCGACTTCTTTTCCGTATCTTTTGTCTTCTCCTTCTTTATGCTCTTTTCATGCTTTTCCAAGCCAATGAGCACTTGCTCATGCTCATCGAGTTTACCAAAAAGTGTTGTGAGGTCTAATGTAGCAAGATCGTTGGCCTCCTTGATAGTGGTGACCTTCGGTTGCCATTCCCTGTTAAGACACCTCAGAATTTTGTTAGTAGAAACCTCATTTGGAATTGGTTTACCAAGAACATGCAATTTGTTGATAATATGAGTGAATCGTTTTTGCATATCCGCAATGGTTTCCCCTTGCTTCATGTAAAACAAATCAAACTCTTGCGTTAGTGTATTAATACGAGCCATCTTAACATCATTAGTGCCTTCGTGGGCTACTTGTAAAGCATCCCACATGGCTTTGGCCGTTTCACAATGGGAGACTCGATAATACTCGTCAACTCCCAAGGAGGAGATGATCATATTACGAGCCTTCCAATCATAGCTGTACTTTTTCTCGTCCTCCTCAGTCCATTGGTCTTTTGGGTTTAGGAACGACAACACCTTCCGGTTAGTCATAATAATTTGCATGGGACCGTTTAAGATAACGTTCCAAACCTTCCGATCTATGGAATTAATATGGACGCACATACAATCCTTCCAGTAGCTGTAATTTTTGCCTGTAAAAACTGGAGCTCTATTATAAGCCCCTTTAGGTTCGTTCGCCATGATCCAAGAAGTTTTACCAAAGCACCAGAATTAACCGGAGCTCATAATACCACTTGTTAGACGATGGATATGGATCTAGAAGGGGGGTTGAATAGATCCCTTGAGTTTTACACGCAAATGGATTACAAAAAATTGTTTTAAAAAATGTTTAATGGAAGCAACCACTGGATAGATCGTCTACAACGAACCTTCTACTAAAAGGATCGGATATGCACGAATATATCAGGAATGAGTATGGAAGAGAAAAACCCAGTTTGATTACTACAATTAAAAACGCAGTCAATAGAATTTCACTTGCTTGACGTTTATTCTAATCCAATGAGGTAAAGTGATAAGCAATTTTAAGGCAACGTGTTCGAAATTTGCTCTGAAACAAATTATCAAACACCTAGTGTACGTAAACACACCAAGTGCAGAATTTCTATGGAGGGTAATGTACATCTGCTCCAAGATACAATTCAAGGAATTGTATCAATTTAACAAAACAGTTTATCAGCTTACAATTACTCTACACATAAATTTCAATAACTTGCAACTTCACAAATTCGAACAAGCTGAAATGTAAAAGAGTTAAGGAGAGAGAGAATAAACACGATTTGATTAGGCAGTTCCCCAATCGTCCTCGCTTTGGGTACGTCTACCCCCAACTCCACAAATGGAATTGAGATATGTATATATATAGTTGTTGCAAATTGTTTGTTACAAGAGAAAACTATGAACATCCAAACCCTGGAACATCTTCGATCGTTGATGCAGAATTTTCTCTTCCCTTGATTCAAGATGAATCAAGTCCTTCGAATATGGTTGATCCAATTATCGTCCCACGCTACTAAGCCGTAAGAATCCACCGTTCTTCGGTTACCTTCACTCGATCAATTGCGATCTACCAAAAATTTGAACCCGAACCTTTCTTCTACAATCTTCTGATTACAGCTACTAAACCGAACAATTGCGCCAATTTCCGGTTACCTTCTCCCAGCCAAATCCCTATATAACGAATAGGTTTGTACAAAAAACCCCAAAATCAATCCGATTCTTGGAGGACAAAACCAACTGGTTTTATTCAAGAAACACCTGCCAAGCTCTCAACCCAGAAAACGAAGATCACACTTCCTAAATTCTGAACATTATCACTTCGAACAATGGCGACACAAACAAAGATGATTATGTGTGATTGTTTGTTTACTCAATAAAGAAGATGAAGATGAAGAGAGAAATGACATATATCTTTCACGTTTCTTGTTAGTAGAATAAAAGGACGACCAAAACTATTTATAGGAAAATAAAATGACCCACAAAAATAATAACAGAAATAACAGAAAAAAATTAAGTGAAAAACACAGAATTTTGAAGTCATGCATTGACCTACTGACCTCATGCGTCGACGCATAGAAGCAAGTTTTTGTGTTAATTAAGTTGTGCGCTTTCCCGTAGGATTTGCTAGGTCAGCGCATGAATTTTGAGGTTAGCGCATGAACTGGAAGGGTCAGCGCATGAGCTGCATTTTTTTTTGGAAATTCAATTTTCTGAGCATTTTCACTAGACCAAGATCAGAAACACATACTAGACACCACTAAAATGATAATAGACATTTATTTATGGGAGAGACAAGGTCCTATACATCTAGACACATGAACGATAATGGTTAGACGTAATATGCCCGACACGTGAAGTGATACCGCTCAAATTACAATCTAATTTCTTACATGTTTGTTGACATCATTAAAACAAGGTAGATAGAAGAATATCCCTCACAATCTAGAATATATGGAAGCTTTGATCCTATGTCTATTTCATTCATAACATTGCATAACACAAGCATCCATGCGCCATTTGGCATATCATTCTTCAACCAAAAAAGAAGAGAACTCATCTATCCTTTGTCTATAACCCACAGTTGTTTTCCCGACTCTCGTATTGGACTTGAAGCAGCTTTTGGGAAGATCATGAACTCAGGAGAGCAAAACCAGTTTGCGACAAGAGCGGGTGTTGAATTGATGAAAAATCTGTTGGACCAACTTGTGGAAGCGATGACAGCCTTAGCAAAGAGAAATGACAATATTCTGAGGACTTCAGTCACTGGGAATGTCATTCCACCTTAAGTGAACAATGTTGCTCAAGCTCAGCCTGTACAGATCCCTGTTGAGAATCATACTATACAAGAACATCCCATTGTCCGAGATGGACATTTCTCTTCTCTTGATGCCGTGGAATATCGTAGTTTTGCATTCTCTCTACCAGATTTCCAAGGGGCGGTCCTTGTGAGGAAAACCAAGGACCCATGAGCTATTGAGATTATGGAAAGATGTCGTGTGTTGGAAGAGAAGCTTAAAGCCATTGAGGGGTGTGATACTTTTGATCTGAATGCTTTGAACATGTGTTTGGTACCCAACCTTGTAATATCTCCAAAGTTTAAGACACCGAAGTTTTAGAAGTACAAAGGGGATAGTTGTCCAAAGCAACATTTGGTGATGTTTTGTAGAAGAATGACCTCATATGTCCACAACGACAAACTTATGATTCACTGTTTCCAGGATAGTCTGAGTGGGGCATCATTGAGTTGGTACATATAGCTATAGAGTAGCCACATCTAATCATGGTCAGACCTAGCTAACGCCTTTGTGAAGCAATACAAATACAATCTTGACATTGCTCCCAACCGCAGTTGCAAGGCTTATCTAAAGAGGATAACAAATCTTTCAATGGGTATGCTCAAAGATGGAGAGAGTTAGTTGCGCGCGTTTAACCACCACTCTTAGATAGAGAATTGGTTGACCTGTTCATGGATACTTTGCAAGGCCCATACATGGAAAAGATGATTGGCAATGGCACATCAAACTCCTCTGAATTAGTATCAATTGGAGAACGCATCGATAGCGGCCTCAAGAGTGGAAAGATCCAAGACGCCTCGAATATCCCAGCTAGTGAAAGTGAATCAATTGGCAGTTCCCAAGAAGAAGGGGAGAAGGAAAATAATTTCATCTGGGAAACTCCAGAAGTTCCACCTCCGCTACCTCATCCTCAGTACTCATGCATCTCAACTATTCAGAGTCAGCAACCTTTTGGGTCTCTGTGTCAAATACCATTCTCTCCATAGGGACATTATCCTTCTACAAATCAAGGACCTCCTCAGTATCAACATTCATACCGACGTCAGCATGCTCTGCATCACTCGTGTCAGCACGCCTGACAAAGACCAAGAAAGCCAGAGAGACATTTCACTCTGATATCAATGTTGTATAATCAGGTATTTCCATATTTGATCAAAGGTGGATTGATAGTGTCGAAGGGATTAAGCCCAGTGCCTTTTCCATACCCACCAGGCTTTGATGCCAACGCTTGATGTGACTATCATGCTGGGGCGCAGGAGCATTCAATTGAAGGTTGTAAGGTGCTCAAGAGCAGAATTCAGACTCTATATGATTCCAAGATGTTCTCATTCACGCATCAAGGCATTCAAATCAACAATCGTTCACTTGGTCATGTGGGTAAATCAATCCATGTTATGAAAGAAATTATCGAGAATAGATGTGAAGATGATTATCAAACTGATATCGGCGAGCAACTTTGAAGATGGCTAGCTCAGTAGCGAATCAAGAAAGGAAAGCCCAGTTCCCCGAAGCTGACAATCTTTTAGATCATATCTTTACGTTGCATTTCTAGTTTCTTTTCTGTTAAGTGCTACTCACTTTGAGACATTTTCGTTTATAAATGGTTTTATTAATGAAATAAATATGCATGTTTTAAATAAATCCATTCGTGTTCACTCATACTTTTTTTTTCGATATTAAACGCTTGTTTAAGCAAAGTCCAAGGGAGGATGATGAAATCGAAAGACACAAAACTTTCGATTATATGCTTTTGATTAAACCTTGCTAATGATGTACATGCATTGTTTCAAATTCCCAAACACTAGAGATATAAGAAAGATAATCCCTTGTCAAACCTGTTGAGCCTAGAAGTATGAGTTTCTTTCTAAAAACGAAAGACCCTCAATCTTAACCTAGGGCAGGGTAGTCTTCAGTTAATTCGACCATGCGTTCAAAATTCAAATAGGGGAAAAAGTGGAGTGTCCCATTCGAAGATCAATCACATCTTATCCCTCACAAGAGGTCGTACCTCACAAACCCATAGTGGCTATCCCGCACCATTAAAAGAAACTAGGCAATCACAACCCTTATAAGTCAAACGAAAAAGTGTCACACGATTTGTTCCAAAATGAAAAAGAGAATCAAAAGGAAAAGAAAAAGAAAGAAAGCCCACTAAGTCAATAAATTGAAAACAAGTGACTTAGGAAAAAGTTAGGGCATCCCACTAGACATTAAAATCAACAAAAAAAAGTCGGTCCAAGAAAAAATTAGGGAACAAAAAAGCAAAAGAATGAAAAAGCAAAAAGCGAAAAGGATTACAAAATAAAAATCCTCGATGAAGAACAAGTTCGTGTGACTACAGACACCAAAGACAAAAGAGGTGATTGTCACTCCGAAAACCTTGTGGGTTCCTTAACCATAACTTCTACCATTAAATAACGTTTTGAAAGGTGAGCGCTTGTGCCAAATTAGCTGAACGTAGAACTGGAGAACATCAAGGCGAATGAGTGGGTTAAAACAAAAATTTGAGCCATAAATCCTTTTTTCTCAAATCGGGAACCAGACTATGTTATAACCCTCAAAAGACCTAATTGAAGCATGGTTGTTTCGAAAGCATACTTCGGTAAGATCACGTCAAAATTGACTCCTAAAAGGATTTACTTACCATTCATGTTGGCATCGATGTGACATTCTGATCAGTGATTCATTCACTATATGTCGCAACCTAATTCTAGTGAACAGACTTGGATTTCAAAATTGTCAAATGCATTGCATTAAAATTATCATTTTCCAAACGAACGGTTTTACTTGCGGGTAAGCACTTGACATTAAGAGAGTTTTTGTAATGGAAGGATTAATCAAACTAAGACGCAAAACGCCTGAAGACTCAGTTGAACAGGAGGGCAAGCCACTCCAAGATTCAGTTAATCTGGGGAAATCCCGTCGAGATTTAAAAAATCTCTCGAAGATCAGTTAGTCTGGGGAAACTCCTTTACAGATCAGTCAGTCAAGGGCAAAATTATTTCAAGACTCCGTTGAGCAAAATATTTAGTCAAACTGGGACAGCCCATCCCAAGAGCACAAGAAGTTAATCTTCCCCAAAAGGCAATTAATCCGAAGCACCTCTCCAAGGTTCAGAATACTGGGGCAGTCCATCTCAAACTATCATGGTACAGGTGTTCCAGGCTTCCTTTCGAGGCAGATTCCTTCAGAGATCCCGTAGACTGAGGCAAGGTTGGCTATAGACGAGCATTGTTCCCTTACCTCCAGAGCTACTCAAGTGAATTCTGTTAACCACCAAGTTCAAAACGAATGTCGGGAAGTCACGCTAAACATATCTCATAACCTTTCAACCAAAAATCTTATAGCCATGTGTAGCGTGCGATTTTTGTCGGTGACACGACCACCTTATCGCTGTGGGTTTCTCCTCACCGCAATGGTAGAAGTGGGGTGCTACTTTCTGATTTCTTATTTATCCCGTGAAGCTGGAAGGGAAAGGGAAGCTATCTAAAACTAACCTTGCATGCGAATGTTTAACTGAACAAACGCTTAAAGAGATTCGGGGAGCCCGGGGTCAGGTTATACAATGGGGAATTGTCAGTTACCCATCCTATATGTGGTTATCCACAAGTTGTTAGCAATAGGTTCTGCTTTTATACTTGATGATGTTTATCTGTTGTGGGATGGGAATGTTTGAGAGAGAGTTTTTGATGATTTTGGTGAGATACTGTACCTCAGTTTTGATTGGTATGTGAAGGTACTGGACCTAGAGTTTTTGATTGGTATGCTCGCTAAGATTTCGCAATCTTATGCCTACGTATTCCCGTTTAAAAAAACAGGGAAATCAGAGCAATCGTAGTTCCTCATATTCTATGGGAGGAAAGGATGATGTTTTAGTGTCTTGTTCAAAGCCCAAGATTGAAGCTAAAACGTTGTTTATGTCTTGTTCAAAGCCCAAGATTGAAGCTAAAAGGGTTTGACTAAGAGGGGATTTGTCATCTCTAAAGGGAGACATCTTGTCTGTTTATCACAACTGTTGTGTGACTGTTTATAAATGAGGGTTACTTTAACTGGGATATGAGAATCCAGCAATGCCATAATCTCCTTTATAGGAGATTTGTTCTGGAGGAGAAAACTTTAACTCATTGTTGAGCAGTGCCATTTTTCCTCAAGAGTCTTTTATGCTAAGAGAGAGACAGTAGCGTGGATGTAAATAATCCAGAGGCTTGCCACTTACAGCAATTAGCTGAAAGAGGAAGTTTTCCAGGATAAAAGATGGATGACAACTTGGATATTTGAATCAACAAGTGTGCCACTTACAGCAGTTATCTGGGATTAGGGTTTGTTTTGAATGCATATTTTGATGTGTGATAACACAGAGAAATGACTTCCTGTAGAGATATTTTGATTTCCTCTGAGGGGTGTTGATTTTTGTGTGCCTTGATCAAAGCCCAAGGTTGAAGCTAAGAGATTGATTGACTCCACTGGGGAAGTCCTTATACAAAGCCTAAGAGGAGGCTGGAAAAAGCTGGCTCAACAAGAGAGTGTTTACCTGTCTTGTACAAAGCCCAAGATTGAGGCTAAAAAGAGACTGACTCTTTGGGGGATATCATTATACAAAGCCTAAGAGGAGGCTAAAAGTTGACTTTTCCGGGGAAATATTTTGTCTGTTTTGTACAAAGTCCAAGATTGAGGCTGAAGGGAAAACTGACTCTATGGGAAAGAAATCTTTATCTATTTTGTACAAAGCCCAAGATTGAGGCTAAAAAAAGATTGTCTCTACTGGAGAGATTTATACGGTGTCTTGTACAAAGCCCAAGATTGAGGCTGAAAATGGGACTAACTCAGTTAAGGATTTTTAGATGTCTTGTACCAAGCCCAAGATTGAGGCTGACCTTACTGAGGAAAATCATTATACAAAGCCTAAGAGGAGGCTGAAAAGAAGGTTGATTCTGCTTAGGGGTATTATTTCTCAAAGCCTAAAGGAAGGCTGGGAGGAATTGACTTTGTTGGGGAAGATATTTGTCCTAAGCTTTAAAGGAGTTTATGAAGATTTTTGACTTTGTTGGAGAAAGTTTATATATGTTTTGTACAAAGCCTAAGAGTGAGGCTAAAAAGATGACTGACTCAACAAGAGAGCGTTCTTGGTACCATTGACTCAACAAGAGAGTATGGAAAGGTGATTGACTCAACAAGAAAGTACTTTGAAAGGCGACTCAACTGGGAAAAATCTTTATACAAAGCCTAAGAGGAGGCTGGAAAAGGTTGACTCAACAAGAGAGTGCCTTAAGGTGATTAAATCAACAAGAGAGTGATGTTGAGGCTAATTCTGCTGAGGAAAATCATTATACAAAGCCTAAGAGGAGGCTGGCTTCTGCTGAGGATTATTGAGATCCAGAGGCAGGTCCAAAATGGGGGATCAACTCTTGCTGAGGGTTACAGAAGAGTTGAGGTATCAGATTCCTTGAGGTTCTGATTTGGGATAGTGTTATACTGATGATAAGCTGACCCTGGCTGGGGAAATTTAGGAGAAAGACTGGGTTTTTAGAACCCATGGGTTTTTACTCTACTGGAAATTTATTAAATGACCAGGGTTTCTCCTGTATTGGTAAGGAACTTGAGAATGTCTTTGAGATCCAAGAGGAGATTAGACTGTCCAAGTCTACTGGTATAGAAGAGTTTATCTTTGTATGATGCCCAAGAGGAGGCAGGTGTTTTAAGGGATGAAAATCAACCTAAATTGGTCTGAGGTTTTGACTCTTTAGAAAGACTGCTCTAACAAAGGATGACTAAGTTATGTCCTATATCTTTAAGAGGTCTGCAGGTTCTTTGTATTAAGCCAAGAGAAGACATGAGAACTTCTAAGAAGCCGGAGGGTCCTTGTACAAAGCCCAAGAGAAGGCGGGGATGCTTTTAGGAAGCCTGTGGGTCCAAACTTAAGAAGAGTTCAAGAAAAGTTTCACCGGGAATAATCTTTTCTTTAGTGAATAGTTCTAGGGTTTAATGAAATTCAAGAGAGGTTTCACCGGGAATTAATCCTCTCTGGGGAAATGAACATCTTTGACAATTTCTAATAGTGACAGTCTGAGAAAAGTTTCACCGGGAATAATGCCTTTCTCTTTGTTCCATATTTTTTAAGCCCAAGAGAAGGCAAGACTGTATCTAGAATTCTTATAGGGAACTAGTTTTGACTGTATTTAAGAGTGACCAACTGGCTTTACCTAGTTCTAGACCTAGTTGTCGAGGAAAACTCTAAGCAGATATACAAGTATATATACAGTTGATATATGAGAAATATTTAAAAGGATATGAAAGAAGGACTTACAAGTGAGCAAGCTTCCAGCAATACAGTTATATATATATGTAAGCATGTAAATGAAAGCTGATAAAAACTTACATGCGAACAAGCTTCCACTGTAACAGCTGTATGGTTAGTTGTTCAAGAAATTAAAGAAAGTTTTGATAACAACTATGGATTTGAACCTAAATCAAAAGGGAATTTGTTTTGAAAAGATTGTTGGGGCTTATACTCAATGAGAGGCCTAGATGAAAAACAATGATCATACCGTTGTTTTGTAAACTGTACTAGGGCTTATACAATGACTGAGGCCCAAAAAGGTTTTAATTACAAAGAGGGTTGGGTCTTACAACTCAAGGAGAGGGTCTAAAAGTTTGAAAAAGAAAAGAAATGGGACTTATAATACAAGGGTAGGCCCAGATGAAAATGTTTTGAAAAGGCGACGATCGCGCCGAGGTTTTGAAAACACAGTGGGGCTTATACAATGATTGAGGCCCAAAAAGGTTTATATTTACAAAGGGGTGGGACTTACACTCTATCAAGAGGCCCAAGGATGTTTGAAAAGATTTGTTAGGGTGATAGTAATCAAAACCCTAATTTTTGGTTTTTAAATGTATTTTAATTTAATAAAAATTCAATTAAAATAATCAAACATGTGAAAAAAGGTCGTGATATTGGATTTATATTTGGAAAATCATGTTTCATTCATGGGATGATTTAAAAATCATTTGAATTTTGCAAAACCAAGAGAAAGAAATATTTTTAATGTTTAAAAACAAATAAAAACATAATTCTTTACAAAAATATCAAATATATGAAATAAATAATATTTTTTGTAAAATTTTCATGGAATAAAATATTTTAATATTTTTGTGAATTTTCAAAAAAAGAATCAATAAAAAATAATTAAAATTGAGAGAGAAATTAAATTTTGAATTAATTAATAAAAACATGAAAATATTGAAAAGTAGCAAAAAATAAGAGAATAGCAAAAAAGGTCTGGGTGGGGTTTGAACCCACGACCTCATACACAAACATACATGCGCCTTACCACGGGGGTGGTGATACATCCGTGTATCAAAACCACCCCATGTGCATATATGGGGTGCCTTGTTTTCAGGCCTGGCCAAGGCAAGGCAAGACAAGTTTTGGCAATTTACGTGAAGCCTCTAACTTTCTCATTTCTCCATGGATTTAGACAAAATTTAGATGCATCTGGCCTAGAATTTCACAAGGAATCCAATGGTGCTTTTGGAATTTTCAGAAAGTGTCCCTATTTTAAAGCCCGATAGTGGTTTCAAAATAGGCCTAAATTTGCATGTTCTATGCTATCTCACTACTCAGTCAACAATAGCAGGGCAAATTGGTTCAAACACAACATATACAACATGTATAAGATGGTTATGATCAATGGACATCAAAGGAATGCATAATTCAAAAAGTTCAAGTTGTCATGCAATTACCTCTTGGAGCTTCTTGTGCTAACTGTCAAGATCCTTGTGCCAGAAGTAATCCAATGCTTTGGACACTCTTGATTAATCCCTTAGAAGCTTTTAGGATGATCAAACCCAGCTGGAATCCCCAGGAACAAGTTTTAGCTCTTTCTTGCAGAAGGGGCAAAAGTGACCAATATGGTAACTCTCTCAAATGGTGTTCCAGATGAGGGAAACCAATTGGGACAGTTTAAGGATGATATTTGGAGTGTGTTTGAGGCCTTGTTTGGTTTTGGAAGTAACTGAATCAAGGCATGGCTTGGAAAATGCAGAAAAGTCCAATTTTGAGGTTTTGCAAGTGGATTTTCTGATTTTGGTGTTTCAGGTCACAAGTAAGTGTTTGGACAACTTAGATATAACATATTGGACGTGTTTGGATCATGAGCTATGGTGGAATTGCTCTCTAACTCAAAAACTCAGAGATGACTTGCAAAAGAAGGTATTTTGGCCTAAAGAGAGAGATTTTGAGGAAAGCATCCGTTGTAGTGATTTGGTGTACTCAAACTGAGCACAAATGAGCTCTATTTATAGTAGAGCAAGTTTGTTTTGCAAGAAATAGTGAATGGCAGCTGGTACAGGCCTTTGGCCAATGTTGATCCAAGGGAATCTTTAGTCTCCTATAGCCATTGACTTGAGGTTAGGGCACAGGCCTATGGTTATTTGATTTAGTGCTGATTCTTGACTCATTCAGTTAGGAATGTGTCAGTCCATGCCACCTTGGTGTATCCATTGAATGATTGGAAACAAAATTGGAGTCTTGGCACCTTTTTAGCCTTTTTAGGTTTATTATGGCTAAGTGTAGATTCTTGGACTTTGGAGGCTTGGGGATCAGATCATTCTTCTTTTGTTTTATCCTCAAATGTGTCCAAATGGATGACAAGGCTTGGAGTTGTCCAAATTTGTCAAATCGAGCAAAACACCAAATTCTGCCTTGCTTAGGACAATTGGAAATGGTGATTTTGAGGGATTCATATCTCCCTGCCCAGGTTGAGTTATGGGAGGCTCTTGTGCTTTTTAGAAAGCCCTCATATGATACAAACCATGTGTGATCATAGTTTGTTTTGAAACTATTTGGATCCAACTGAAAAAACCTCATGAACATTGATGTTCAAGGCTGGTAACTTAGGCAGATTTTCACTTAGTGTTGGAAAAAGTGACTTTTTCATATTTTTGTGATTTTGATCAATCCATAACTCAAAATCCATAAATAATTGGAGTCTGAGGTAGTTGAAGCTTTTGTAGAGTGTAGCAAGACCTACAAATCCAGCTTTGGATCACCCAAAATGGTTGCTTGGATCTCAAGTTATGATCCTTGGAAGTTGGTACCAAAACCACTTTTGTTCCATAACTTAGAAAATTTTTGGTTTTTTATGGTTGCCCCTTTTGCAAGAAACCTCACTTTTCTTGATTTTTCTTAATTAATGATGATAAATACCATACATTAACATTATTTTTGACTTAGGGGAACCATATTTGTGATAAATTCCAAAAAGTCAAACTTGATTTTGTGCAAAGTTGACTTTTTATCAGATGAAATCCAAACTGTGCGATCCTTTGTGAAATCAATTCCTTGACCTAAATCAAACCTAAATTCTGGATTCCATAGGTGTTATAGGGTGTATTGAATCATGTCCCAAAGTTTGGGAGCATGTCTTGGTCAAAAGTCAAAGATACAGTTGACTTTTTCCTTGAAACCCTAATTGTGGTCCAGATGAAATTGAAACTTGTTAATCAAGTTTCTTGGATCAATCCATTGTTGTAAATGGATAAATGTGGTGTATTGGAGGCCCTCAAATCATGTCTTGAGGTCATGGCTCATGCTTTGTCCCAAAAGTCAACTTAGGGGTGAATTAGGTCAAGAAACCCTAATTCTTGATTTTTTTGGTAAATAAATCCCCTGAGGTTAAATTGACTTGATGATTGGGTCCATGAGATCCCTTAGAGTATCTTGGGTTGTTCTTTGATGCATTGGCTCAGGCCCAGTTGGAAATTTTCATCTGGAGGCCTTAGTCGACCAAAACCCTGATTTGGTGACACTGGCGATCTCGAGGCTTGATCCACTTGGAATGTTGCAACCTTGTGCTTGATTCTTGACGTGGGAGTCCTTTTGATCCCTTATGGGTGTTTAAGAGGTTTAGACAAGTTGAAGATCATGTCATTCCTTGATTGATCCTTTGTCTAAGTGCTCTGAGAGGGCTCAAAACCCTAATTCTTGATTATGGTGAATGCTCAATCATCTTTGAGGAGATTGATGTGGCATGAAGGTACATCCACATTGTGATGATGACTTGCACAATGATGGGAAATATTGATGGTCAAAATTTGGGGTGTGACACCAGGCAAGAAACTCTCCAGTTTCAACCATAACTGACCCACCTCAAAGCCATCAGTCGAGTCAGAAATCATTGTACAAATCATTACCATGCATTAGTCACGTTGCTTCACTCATGCATATCATTTGTCTAGCATAGCATAGCATGAAGCCTTGCAAAACCGAATGAGAAAATTCAAAGTCCAATCCATGTTGGCACCTCAACCAAAGTCCAATTTCTATTTGCACCGCAACCAAAAGCCCAATCCATATTGGTAACCACCAAAAGTCCACTTTGCCGGAATCTTCATAAACTCAAAACCCAAGCCACATTGGTACCCAAAAAACCCTCACCTTCGAAAAGAAGACCAATCTAAAAAAAATAATCACCATCAAGTTTAACCTGTCCTTCCAAGCAAAGTCCAACCATACTTGACACATCTTTCTTTCCCCAGCAGCCCGAGCATACATCGACATTCTGTATATAGTAATCATCATTACATTTTATCCTTAAACGCATAGCATTTCCATTCAATATGGAACATTACGCCATAGAAAAATTTAAACATGCATACGAAGCATAAGCCAATTTTGGTACCTTGTATGAAAGCCCGAATCAACTCTCGATCGAGACAATGACATATCCCCAGAGAGAATGTCGATCCCATATTCTCAGCAGATATTTCAATCTTTTACTATTGGGTCGTGGATCATACGTCGATCTTACCCTCGATCAGTCCTTTGCCATCAACCCTTTGATGACGATATTCCAAATACATTCCTTTCCGTCAACCCTCTAACGAAGACAAATCCTTTCCATCAACCCCTTGATGAGATTCCTACCTGAGTTGGTCTTTTCCGTCAACCCTTTGATGATAACTGTTTTCTTCCTATAAACTCTTTGATGATGTGACTCTTTAGTTAAGTTATCTTTTCGTCAACCCTTTGAGGATGACAGTTATTCTTTACCGTCAACCCTTTGACGATGACGATTTTCTTTCTGTCAACCCTTTGATGATGTCACTATTTAGTGAAGTTTTATTCCCATCAACCCTTTGATGAAGCCACTCTTTAGTGCAGTTCTCTTCCGTCAACTCTTTGACGATGACACTCCCTAGTAAATTTTCTTTCCCATCAACCCTTTGATGATGATCTTACATTTCAATTAGTCCCTAGGGCCATAGATCCGTCCATCTTACACTCTGTTTACCCTTTTTTTCCTCAGTGGAGTCATCTTTCTATTTACATTTTCTTGGGGTTGTAGATTCGTTGATCCTACTTCCTTCCCATAGATCCATTGATCTTTTCTTTGGAGTCGAGGATCCTTTGATCTTACTTTTCTCTACCTCTTGGGTTGTAGATCTGTTGATCCTACTTCCTTTCCATAGATATGTTGATCTTAATCCCCTTTCATTTTCTTGGGTAGTAAATCTGTTGATCTTACTCCTTATTCCCTAGCTTTTAAGTCGTAGATCCGTTGATCTTACTTCTCTTTATCCTTCGGGTTGTAGATCTGTTGATCCTACTTCTTTTCCATAGATTCGTTGATCTTTTCTTTAGAGTCATATATCCGTTGATATTACCTCTCTCTCCATAATTTAGGGTTGTAGATCCATTGATCCTACTTCCTATTCATAGATCCGTTGATCTTATTTCCTTTGAGTCGTAGATCTGTTGATCTTACTTCTCTTTGTCCTTTGGGTTGTAGATCAGTTGATCCTACTTCCTATTCATAGATCCATTGATCTTATTTCCTTTGAGTCGTAGATCTGTTTATCTTACTTCTCTTTATCCTTTGCGTTATAGATCCGTTGATCTGATTTCATATTCATAGATTCTTTGATCTTATTTCCTTTGAGTCATATATCTGTTGATCTTACTTCTCTTTGTCCTTTGGGTTGTAAATTCGTTGATCCTACTTCCTATTCATAGATCCGTTGATTTTATTTCCTTTGAGTCGTAGATCTGTTGATCTTACTTCTCTTTGTCCTTTGAGTTGTAGATCCGTTGATCTGACTTCCTATTCATAGATTCATTGATCTTATTTCCTTTGAGTCATACATCTGTTGATCTTACTTCTCTTTGTCCTTTGGGTTGTTGATCCGTTGATCCGACTTCCTATTCATAGAGTCGTTGATCTTACGTTTCTTTTGAGTCGTATATTCGTTGATATTACTTCTCTCCACCTTTTAGGTCGTAGATCCGTTATCCCACTCCCTTTCCATATGTCCGTTGATCTTTTCTTTCGAGTCGTGGATCCGTTGATCTTACTTCTCTCTCTCTTTTAGGTCGTAGATCCGTTGATCATACTTCCTTTCCATTGGTCCTTTGATCTTTTCTTTGGAGTCGTAAATCTGTTGATATTATTTCTCTCCATCTTTTGGGTCATAGATGCGTTGATCTTACTTCCTTTTCTTTATCCTTTTGGGTTATAGATCCGTTGATTTTACTTCCTATTTGTAGATTCGTTGATCTTACCTCTCTTTATCTTCCTTTGGGGTGTATATCCGTTGATCTTGCCTTTCTTCTATATTGCCTTTCATTGTTACCATTACCCCATTACCAGATCACCATTGTTTAACTACGCCCAATCATCGTAAACCCTTTCACTAGAAAAAAGAGAAAGCTATTACATCACTATATCTTTCTTTCATCCCCAGAGTGCAAATTTTATGGTTCTTTCGGTATTCAATCCCCTTTTACCTCGAATGTCTGAAAGCCATTGCCATTCACACCTTCAGTTTAAGTCGATTAAATCGGGGAAGCTGTTGCACCCCAAAATTTTCCCTCTTGTTGCTAACCCTAACTGGTTTTTGCTTCACTTTCATATGAATTTCCAATAGGTCAGGACATCACAATCATCATTTGCATGAGCTCCTAAGACATTGGATCAAAGTATTTTCTTGTGATTTTGGTTTTTCCTATTCAGAAGTAATCCATTTGGTTCTTGCACTCAAGCTAAAGCAAAAGGTTGAATTCTCACCACCATAAGCATCTTTGTCAAGATTTATCAAGATACATTGTCACCTGCTTCAAGATTTTTCAAAAATATCAAGTGCTTAGGGTTTCATCATTGACTCAACTGAGAAGGCTATGGAATAGGTTTTGGTTCTTCAACAACTCAAGTCATTTCTTCATTTCGGAGAATTAGGGTTTCTTATTCATGGTTGAGCTTGTGGACTTTCATCAATAGAGGTTCATTGGATTAAGGTTTTCATGTCAAGGACATCTTGGTAGTCATGTTTCTTTCTATAGTTCATGTCTTATCTCCATCTTCAAGGTTTCCTCAGGGAATTGTTCTTGTGTTGAGATCATTGGTCATAAAGGAAAGATATCAGTGGATTGAATTGCAAAGCATCGGGTCATGGTGCAAGAGATCAAATTGTGGACCCATATTGTGATCAAAGCATTGTTGTTCTCTCAATGACTTGTTGCTTGAAGTTGGTATGGATTCATTATTATGAAGTATTCATTCAAGTGAGTTCAAATTGTTCAAGATAATCAAGTGGATCAAGACTTAAGCATGCTAAGTTTGGAAAGAAGATTCATGTGGAATACAAGTTACTTGGAATTTAAGATATTCATCATCATCATTCACCCTTTGAATTCAAATTCAAATTTCAATTATCCAAAGCATATCCATTAACTCATTTTCATGTCCAAATCAAGTTCAAATTCAATCCATATTTCAAACCATTGGGATCCATATTTCAAACCATTTTTACCTACATTTTCAAATCTAATTATATTTCATCTCAATATTCTAAATAACCATTTTGATATCTATTTTTCAATCCAATTAAACCACTTTTAATCCATATCCATTTTAAACCATCTAAATCCACATTCTAAACTAAATTGTCATCATCCTCAACCGTTTCTCTTCATTCTCACTCACTTCTCCTCCAATCCCTAACCAATTCTATGTTTCATCATCTCTGTAGCCAACTCACAACCTTAACAAACCTCTTTCAGATTCATCTTCAATCTTCCACTGTTTTTCATCTTCTTTCCTCTTCACCTTCAATAAGATTCATATTCAGACTTCAATAAAATTCAAGAAATAAATCACTCAAGCTTTGCAATTTGCAGCAGAATCGAGAACGCGTAGAAGAACAATCGGAGAAGAAAAGATGAAACAGAAGTGAATTAGAAAGAGCAAAGGAGAAACACACCTTACCTCTAGATTCCTGCTCATCCTCACCAATCTGAAGGAGCACCAGACTCTCTCCGGTCGGTAAACTCATCGAACTTCCCCGTTTCTTCATTTCATACAAATTGGTAGATAACAACGAGTAGTTCTCGATGTAGTCTGTTTGAAGGAAACAATGTCACTGCTGGCGTGAAACCACGGCGCGGCGGAGACGCTTAGCGTCAGCATGGTTGTGTAACGAGTTGCAGTATCGTGAGAGTGAGGATAGACAAAGTCCACTTTTGGCTGAAGGTCTTCTAGGGTTAATTTTAAGTTTAAAATCTCAATGTTGTAGTGGACCGGGTCTTGGGCCCATCTTCATTGCTGGTTGTCCCATTACTTTGCCGCTACACTCTCCCTTGGGTTCTTGGACAAAGGCCAATGGGCCTAAGATAAAAGCCTATGCGCCTGGATCACTGTTTGCACCTTATTTCTATTTCTGCACTTTCCCTGTTTTACCAATCTCATTTTCATGATTGTTTTATTTGCATGGATTAATTATGTTGATTAATTGCACTGATAATATTTTGCATAATTGTGCTGATTAACATTTTTCATGATGGTGTTGATTAATTTTTCATGAGTTGTTGGATTATTTTTCATGACCGATTTTGGTTAATTCTTGATGTTAAAATTGGATTTAATTCTTGATGTTACTTGTGATGAAGTTACTTTGATTAAATTTTGATAAAACTTTTTGGTTAGCCTTTGGTAGTTTGATTAGAAATTGTTGATTAGAAGTTTGATGGTGTTGATAATTAAAATCTTGATGTTAATGTTTCTTGTTAAATCTTAATCAAATTGATTGTAGACTTTTAGTTTAAATTCTTGTTAGATTTTAATGGAGCTGCTTCTTGTTGAATCTTTGGTTAATTTTGATTGTTTTGTTAATTTGGTAGAATTTTCTTACTAAATATGTGATCAATTTTCGTGTTAAATTTTGATTGAAATTTTTTTGTTGATTTTGATTAGCTTTTTGTTAATTTTGATTTGGATATTAAGTTTGGTGTTAGTTTTTTTTTTATTAATCTTGATACATGTGTTTAGTGTTGATGTTTCTTGATGAGTTTTGATCTTGATACTTGAATATTGTTGTTATGATTGCTTGTTATTTTCATATGCTCCCTTAGGAGACCGCTAATTCAATTTGATATGTTGTTTAACCTAATTGATTTGAATTAAACATAGACTTTAGGTTTAATTCTTTTGTAGGACAACTCTAGCTGCAGCTTCCCTTTAAACCTAACCTTAGGGGAATTTTGCATGTTAAGACTAGGATAGTATTCCTTTTATTTAGTCCTGTGCATCTTCTTAAAAAAAAACAAAAAAAAAATCTTTTCTTCCATCAAATTCTAAAAGCACTTAATAAGACACGATGCGTATAACGTCACGAGTCTTAAGTATATGAGAAAAGATGAGCAGGAGTCTTTCTTTACCTCTTCTAAAGTATTTTGTACGTGAGACGCCTGAATCATCTGTACAAAAATAAAGTGTACAGTAAAATATAATCAAATTAAAAATAGTTCATCTCTTCAATTTTGACACATTAAAGAAATTAAGCTTGATTTTTTATCTTTTAATTATAAAAAATTTTAAATTTAAATTATCTAATCTGACAAAAGCTAAAATGTGTAGTTGCATCAAATTTTGATTCATCAAGGATCTATTTAAAAATAAAATTTTAAACACTAAAAAATCAATTACAAAAATAAATTTGGGTCATTTATTTAAATTTTAAAAAAATGATTTTTTTTTTAATATTTTGAAAGAAAAATATAATTTTTTTAAATATAATTTTTTTTAAAATTTTGTTTTTTATAAATTAAAAGATAAGTTTTGATATCCTATAATATAAATATACATTATTAAAAATTAAAACATAATCAAAATTTCAATTTTTTAAAAAGATATATATTTAAAATATTTTTATGAAATATTTTTACAAATAATTTCTTATATTTTTAAAATTTTAATATTTAAAAATGATTAAATAAATAAAATAACATTTTAAAAGTAAATTTTTAAATAAATTTTTTATTTTAATTTTTTTTTTCAAAAAATTCTTTTTATATTTTTTTCAAACGGATCTTTATTCTAATTCATAATATTCAAGTAAATTATTGCCGAGTATAACAAAAGTTTCACTGAGTTAAGAAAAACACTTAAAATCTTATTCTTGGTTACCTATACAGCATGTGTTAGATTGCTTTTATCATGATTAAAATAATTTTATTTTGGATCATTCAGCACCAGCAGACAGATTCAATCAATGGAGTTTATGTGGTCCTCAGCTTCAAAGTGTTACCGCCACATATTTTTCTCCATATTTCCTTTCGGCTTACACTGAACTTACGTGTAGGTCGTTGGTGAACAATTATTATTTGAATAAAAACCAAATTTTAGACTAGGGAGTTAGAAAATTCAAACTAGATATGTCAGATATGGACGACGACTAAAAGATATCAAACATAATATTTCTTCTGCATTTATGCATTTATATTGTATTCTCTTTAAATATATCTTAAAACCTGAATGGATAAAAACAGAGAAAATATATTTTAAGATTGAAGAAAAATAAAAATTCCTAAAGATAGGTAAGAAGTCGTTAGAAAGAACTGAAACTGCTAGAAAGTTTTTTATTTACGAAAGAGACTAGTGGCAGCAGTAGACAACCGTATAATTGGAGGCGGCAGATGCCGCAAGCAAGGTGGTCAGACAGCAGATCATGGCGATGTCAAAGTCGCGAGCAAGGTGCTCGGTTGACCGGGCCGACATTCGCACGGGGAGCACAATAGTGGAGGGGGATCAAGTGGTAGCGGCGTGGGGCGGTGTATAAGTGATTCGACTTTTTTATTTACACAGTCTCATGTGTTTTGGGCTTTAGATATGGATTCATTGGGTTCCAACAATTATAAGTCCGTATCTCTTCCATTCTTAGAATTTGAAAAACCTTGTTGGATATATGTGATTGTTGGTGGATGTTGCAACAATAAGTCAAAGAAGGTATTTATGAAGATTGCACTTTGCACTTTTGAAAATTCAAAGTGTGTGAATTCACATTAACTTTTAGGTTCAATTTACCCTACCAATTATTATATATTTAATGTAATAGGGATTAACGGAAAATTCTCTCAAGTATATTTTAAATGTCTTAATAATGTGAATTGCACAAGCACACTAAGTTCATCTTTGGATAATCTATTACAGAAAAATGTTTCGTACACATTACTCATGTATTAATAACTCATGTATTAATAAAGTAAAGGATGATTTAGAATAGTTGTAATGTGAGAGAAAATGGATTAGAACAAGTTGTATTTCATGTATATATTTCTATTTTTGTGTATTTTATGTTTTTCAAGTGTCTCTATTTATAGAGAAATCGATGTCACTTGGTGAAGAGAAACACCATTCGAATTAAATTATGCATCTGAACTAATACATCATTATATACCTTAATGTTCACATAATTTACAAGCAACACAATGCTTTAGTGGTATATGTGTGTTTGTTACCCAAAGGCTGTGTGTTAAAACCTTGCGTTGGAACAGTTTGAATTTAGTTTTTTATATCGATATCGTGAAACAATATTCATTCAAAATGACCCAGCTCAGATTTGAACCCAGTACCTGGGGTGATAAAATATTTCTTCCAATTCATATGCATTATTATAGAAATACAAACCTCCAAAACAATATTTTAGAAATATCTTACAATCCCCCACGATTCGAACCATTATTTAGTAAATTAAGTTTTCACTCATCTCTGAATAGATTGGTAGACAAAATTTGAACAAATTATTCATTAGAATAAGTGTGCATAAGTCACACATGAAATTCGGTATTATCAAAAGAATTATAAAAAGTGTCACATTAATATGGCCTTGTGTCACGTATCCTTTTCATGTGAATTTAATAGTAAAACTCTTTAATTCTATGAAGCAGCCCTGCTTCATTCTCGTATAGGTAGACTATATTAGAAATTCACTCATAATTATGCATTCCAACAAACATATGATATATGTCTATTAAGAGGAAAACTTTTTCCTACCATATTTATTCATATGGTCCAAGTACTTTTACTCCTTGGGGTGTTTATTTTGTAAAGTACTTCAATCACTCTAATAATGTAATTTCATCACTGAACTCAAGACATGATGTTAATTGAGTGTGAGTTGAGTTTCCATTATGGGTGATTAATAAGATATAGGCTTGTATCACATTCATACACGATGCCTTCAACATTTTTTTACATAAAGTATTGTCTAGGATTTTCGAGTTTGATCCTACAAGTGAACTAAAACTCGTAATAGTATACTAAAAACATCAGTAGACAAATTAGTACAACCGGTGGGACCTATTTTTGCGCAAAATCAAAATTTAGCAGAAGAATGTATGTGTTTTTATTTATGTTTTACGTTCTTCACACATGCAAACGGTTTCAATCTTTGACTGCTTATGCGTCTGAGGAGTGACAAACTTGTCAAGATGTCTCGTAAATTATCAAAGAATTCATCCATTCTCTAGAATGACACTCTAAATGCAGAAGAACAACCAATCGGAGCGGTATTTGGTGGTACAAGCACTTCAACAACTGTTGGAATAACTGCTTCGCCATGAGTTAAATACTAGTTTTGATTACGACACGAGAGATGGTGGTGACCCATTACAATCAACCAATTTTTCGACTACTCTTAGCATTACTTAAACCATTATAGGATACACTAGGCCTCCATTACTTCGAGGCTTCATGCTTACCACTGGTGGAATGAAGTATCCATACATCATTCCAACTGCATTGTTGGCAGACCTACAAACTAACGCGTCTAGGTATGTGTAACACCCCAATTCCCATCGCGAATAAATAATACATAAATAAAATCAGAGTAACTAAAAAATTTATTTTTCCGACAGAAACAAGGATTTCACATTTAAATAAACAAAACATCATCCCTGCTCATATGCTTGATACATAGCATAAAATAGAGTACCCTCAAAGGGGAAACTTTTTCCATAATAAAGGAAATGTCAATTATGGAATAAAGCAGAAAGATCCATAACCGACTTGTTTTACAAAATAAACTGTTTTCTACATCAAAATATTCATACAAAATATATCCTACAAATATATACGTATATAACATAATCGTTCCCCGACTCCCGTGCTACGTATCAGAGCAGACACCAAGACCTAAGCAAAGACGAAGATCTAACTCTTCCACTTGCCTCTACGCCTCTAAAGCTGGCAATCTGCACTATGCCATAAAAAGCATATTCCAGCAGAAGGGTGAGAAATATTATCATAATAACGTTGCATATAATTATATATCTAAACATATAATACACATATACCACATTCTCACCACAACTCATCACTATGCATGTATATATACATATAACACCAAGCATATACCATAAATCAAATACACGGCATAACAATCCGTAATTAACGCATCCTTCACATAGGCATATTCATTCATGCTCAAATACATGTATCACCAATACATCTCAATTCATCACCATTCATTCAACATAAACACACATACATGTTTATTCACCAATGCACATATACCAAGATGACCAATGCAAATCATAGAGACCGACTCACGACTCTATGCAAATTCAATGCGGTACCGACTCAATCATCACTAGTTCACTCAGGAACTCTGCTGGAACCATCGCTCGTTACCGAAGTAACTCCCCGTCGGGCCTACGATGTTCACTCATTGCTCACACCCCACATGGGCACACAATGTTTATGGATCGCTCACACCCCACATGGGCACACGACCCGATCGCTCACACCCCACACGGACACACGATCCGATTGCTCACACCCCACAAGGGCACACAATCATTTGTAATCATCGCTCACACCTCACATAGGCACACGACGTTACAACGGATTCTCATTAGAATCGTTCAACACAATAATGCACATCATGATGCTTCACATGCAAAATGACTCGAAAGACATTCTTGAAATGCATACATATTCACAATATATTCATGCATTCATCACATATAATCCATCTACATTCACATCAATTGTATAACAACATACACATTTATCCAAACAAATCAATTTACGGTTTACCGAAAAAGTCGGCTAAAAATAATATTTTCCATCATCATCAAAAAGTACTCATCCACAGCTTCGATTCGATATAAAGAACACTTAAATCCGATAAACAACGAAGAAGATATGTATATTTCAAAATAACGCAAAAACATAAACCGGAGGCCCGACACTACGAAACGGTTCAAAAATACTGTTCCAATTGGACCAGGTTTAGACCTCAAAACCATTTTTCCTGGAAATAACATCTCTTTAGCTTCCCAACACTTCGAACGGGGGTCAAAACCGACTTACGGTTCAAGAGATATGAATTTTCGAAGTTTTCCGAAAAATCAGGATTTTCCACCTACAGCACGCGTCCGTACACCTGCGCACAAAACCAAAATTTCTGCTACATTCTGGTACATCTGCGTAATCGCCCGAAACCCGACCGATTCAATTACTTTCTTTCGAATAAATACATGGTGATATCACATAAATACACACTAACATATTAGGATCAAGAAAAACCCGATTCCACGACTTTTATTTTTCACAAAAATCTCAAAACCCTTAATCACCAAAATTGTGAAAACTCACATAATCAACCAAATTCAACAAAACGAGTTTCTATAATCTCGGTCTAACCTCATGCGACTAATCTTCACAATTTATTTCAAATTTCATCCGTGAAAACATCGATTCTAACCGATTATGTCAAAATCCAACCTAACCTCAAATATTTCTAACACAACCAAAACAATCGAAATAAAACATACATAATCGAATACAAAGTTAAGATAACGATATTTCACACCCTTACCCGATTAATCGAAGATTCCAAGCTTTGTTGATCGATTTTCCACTTCTTTCTTCTTTTTCCTCTCTTTTCTTTTTTCTCTTTGTTTTTCTCTTCTTTCTCTCAATCTCATAGAATATCTCTCTTATCTCTATCTTTCTATATATAAATATTCCAAGAAAAGAAAAATATCTTATTTTTCTAAAAATATCTACCCCTTTAAAAGACCATTTTACCCTTTCGCTCAAATATCTCCCAAACGCTCTCAAAATGCGATAAAACATAAACATACCGATGAAATATATTTCGGGAAATAAAAGTTGAAAAGAAATTATAATTTATTGCAAATATTTTACCTATCAGAGAAATTATCCAATTAACAGGTAAAACTCATTTAATTTACACAATTCAAAAAAAGGCCAAAAACTCACTAACTTTCTTTTCTATTTCTTTCTTATACTTTCTTTTCTTAAAATATCTCAAATACAATATCATATTCTATTTCTATTACTATTCACTCAAAATATCTAACAATTCATATTCTCACAAATACCCTTAAATCATTCCTCACTTAAATTCTAACTTAACAATAATTATGAAATGTCTAAAATACCCTCCAATCTAATTTCCCCCGAAAACTCAAAAACGGTAAAATAATATAACACGCCAACATATCAGATTAAAACACCAATTTCACAATAACATTATTATCACCCAAATTAAATAAAAGACTCAACAAAATAATACAATTAACACAAAATGGAGATAATTAAAATCGGGTCGTTACTGTATGCAGATAATGCAATGGCTACTGCCTCTCTTGTTAATCAAAACATGGCATCGGGATCTGCCATAAGCAACCCTTGTCGAATGAGTCAACCCCACGCCAAGGAGAATTAGGATATATCCCTAAAGTTATACCACCTTTAACTACTAGTTCTCTCTTGGTTTTAAGGAAGCAGATGGATGACAGTAACCATGATAGGGTTAACATGCTTACTATATAAATTGATAATGTATAAAATCCTTTAATCCAAAATACCAATCATAGTTACCAACAATTAGCACATAAAATAGGTTGAATTGCTGATTTCTTCGGTTCTCCTCAAACTCTGATTCATCCAATTTCTCAAATCCAAGCAGTTGGGAACAATGATGAGGTTCCTAATAATCAAGTGCAACAACGGTTTATGCATCAGCTATTCAAATAACCTATACCCAGGGTAGTCGAATGAGACTTAGGTCGAAATGACCCAAATGTGGTGTTGGTGAACAGAAACCAAGATGCAGATCAAGTGGTAATGAGAGTCCAAAAAACAATTTAGGGGGGGGGGGCAAAATAACATAGCCTATATGGTTGAACAAATCTTAGCCCAAAATGGTCTTAATATTAGTCTTCATTGGCTAAATTGCGTTTCTGCCTTATCTGAATACATATTTCAAATTGAAATACCTATGAACTGGAAAGTTCCTAAGTTTACCAAGTTTGTAGGCGATATTAATGAGTCCATTGTCAAGCATATTGCTTGATACAAGTCAGAAGTCGGTGGTTTGGCTAATAATGAAAATCTAAAGATGAAATATTGCCCTAATTATTTAACAAAGAATGTTTTCCACTACGCCAAAAATGTGTTTTCGCAGCGCAACAAAGACAGCGCTTTCTTGCAGAAGCGATGCTATATGTTTCGCTAAACACAAAAATAAAAAATGAAAGAAAAAAGCGCTGCTAAATGGGTGACATAAGACATCGATTTTTATTAGCAGCGCTTTTTAAAAGTGCTGCTAAAGCCCTAAGGCAGCTGGACTTTAAAAAGCGTTTTAACAAAAGCGCTGCTAAATGTGGGACATAAGGCAGCGCTTTTAAAAAGCGCTGCTAAAGGGCTTTCGTACAACACGCTTTAGCCAGCGCTTTTAGAAAGCGCTGCTAGAGGCCTTTCATTTTTCCCACATTAGAAAGCGTTTTTACTCCAAAAGCGCTGCTATAGGATTAACATAAGAAAGCGCTTTCTAAAAGCGCTGCTAAAGGTGTTTTAAAATATTAAAATTAAAACAGATTCTGCAAACGACTAGTACTGTTTCATTACAACCGTTTCTATTTTGGCCCTAGCGACTACTGTTTCTCTTCTTCCTCCATTTTTTCTGCAAACGAACGAAACTACGCCGTCCGCCGTCGTTCTGCAAACGAAATCCGTTGTGGCTTTACTCCGTTTGTGGCTTCCCTCCGTCGTTTCTGCTTACTCACACCGTCGTCCGCCATTGTTGATTGTTTCTCTGAGGTTTTTACTCTCCTTTTTCTGGTTTTCTCTCCCTTAATGAAAATGTCTAATATTCTCCATTGTAGACTGTATCTCTGCTGTTTCTGTGAGATAAATTTGGTGTATTATTAGTTGTTGATGTTAGGTTTTCATTTTTTGATTTGTAGGAGTTAGTTAGTGATTAATTGGAAAAGTGATTAATTGGAAAAGTGATTAATTAGTAGAAGTTAGTATAGTGATTATTGTGTAAAATTTGATTAATTTGTAGAAGTTAGTTTAATGATTAATTTGTAGAATAGTAGAAGTTAGTTTAATGTGTAAAATTTGTAGAATAGTAGAAGTTAGTTTAATGTGTAAAATTTGTAGAATAGTGATTAATTAGAAAATTCAAGGTAGTTAAGAGTGTTGTAGAAGTTAGATTGTTGAGGTTGTTATAGGGCTATTTGTAAAGTTAAAGTGAACATTTATCGGAAAATTTTAGTGATGTAAGAATTTGGTTGTTATTGAAAATGATAATGAAATTAGTAGTTAAGTGAACTAGTGATTGAATTTATTTTGAGAGATGATTGAAAATGACAAATAGTGATTGAATTGTTACTTGAACTTAAGCGTTGAAGTTGTTTTTTTTTACAATGTTGAGTTGAAACTATACCATGCTATTTGATTTAATGATGATGTTTACTAAATTTGTTTCTTGAAACTTTGACTTGTTATATGTGGTATACACCATCACTTACTAACTTACGTTCATTTCCTATAGGGGTTACTTGTGAAGAGTGAATTCGGATCATTTTCAAGAATCTTACACTTTGTGGTTCAGTCCATGGTGAGAAAAGTAACGGGAATGTTGAACCGGGGGATAATACGACCTATACTTCAAACGACAATGCCACAGATACATACGATTGTGATCGAGTCAAAGAGATTGCAGAAGCACTTGAAGAAGATCTTCAGGATTGTCCCAAAATGTTTGAGAGGTTGGTAAGCGATGCAGAGAAACCGTTGTATAAGGGTTGCACTAAATTCACAAGATTATCTGCGGTATTAAAGTTGTACAACTTAAAGGCGGGTAATGGATGGTCGGATAAAAGTTTCACAGAGTTATTAGCCCTTATGAAAGATATGCTTCCGGAGGATAATGTTCTTCCCAATCGAACATATGAGGCCAAAAAGATGTTGTGCTCTATTGGCATGAGCTATGATAAGATACATGCCTGTCCAAATGATTGCGTTTTGTTTCGAAATGAGTATGCATCGTTAAATGAGTGTCTTAAATGCGGTGTCTCTCGATATAAGAAAAAGTTGTCTCCAGTAAAAGTCTTGTGGTATTTTCCTATACTTCCGAGATTTAGACGCATGTTTCGTAGTGAAACCGATGCAAGAAACTTGACTTGGCATGCAGATGAAAGAATTATAGATGGAAAGTTTCGACATCCGGCAGATTCACCACAGTGGACAAAAATTGATAATGATTATCCTGAGTTTGGAGAGGAAGCAAGAAACCTTCGGTTGGCATTATCTACTGATGGAATGAACCCACACGGTCTTCAAAGTATCTCACATACCACATGGCCTGTTATTATTATGATTTATAACCTACTTCCATGGCTATGTATGAAGCGTAAGTACATGATGTTATCTATGTTAATTTCTGGGCCTAAACAACCAGGGAATGGTATAGATGTATACTTGACACCGTTAATCGAAGATTTAAAGATTTTGTGGGAGAACGGTGTGGAGGTTTATGATGGATATAGGAAAGAAAGTTTCAACTTGAGGGCGATGTTGTTTGGCACAATTAATGATTTTCCAGTATACGGAAATCTATCAGGGTATAACATAAAAGGTCAATGTGTGTGTCCTCTTTGTGAAGATAAAACAAATTGGACGCGATTGGATTTTGGTCAGAAGAATGTATTTCTCGGTCATCGTAGATTCTTAAATTCTAATAATCACTACCGTGGGTGGAGAAAAGCCTTCAATGGAGAGGCAGAACAAGGTAGAGCTCCACCTATATTGACAGGTGATCAAGTTTTTGAAAAGGTGAAAGATGTGAGTACTCAATTTGGCAAGCCTTTTGCACATACCCTTGTCAAGAGTGGGTGGAAGAAGAGGTCAATTTTTTTTAATTGCCATATTGGAAGTCTTTTATGTAAGACATTTTCTTGATGTTATGCATATTGAAAAAAATGTATTTGATAGTGTTATTGGTACGTTACTCAATATACCAGGAAAGTCTAAGGATGGCCTTAAAGCAAGAAAGGATGAACTTAAACCCCACATATGCAAATATGTCATATTTTGGGGTTATCGAGCGCATTTGGGTTTTTGATTATGAGAAGTTTCAGATTCCTATCTTTGGTTGCAAGTGGGTTGAAAATAATAGTGGCATACGAATGGATAAGTCAGGATTTTCGCAAGTGGATCTTAATAAGGTGGGGTACAAAGACGAGCCTTTTATTCTAGCCTCTCAAGCTAGACAAGTGTTCTATGTCACTGACCCGACAAGTACAAAATGGTCTATAGTGCTTTTATCTAACAAAGTAATTGATGATAACATTGGAGATCAAGGTGATATTGTTGGAGCGAATGCATCATATATTATAAGTGATCAAGATGAGACTGTTGGAGCGAGTGAATTATATATTAGAAATGATCATAATGAGGGAATTTGGATCAATCCATCCATCCGTGTTGTTAAGAGACAAGTAGATCATCTTCCTACCCGGAAAAGAAAGAGACGTTAATAAAGAGGTAATAGAAAAATTATATATTCTGTAATGTATTTTTCATATTTGAGAATGATTATGGATTATGGATTATAGATGATAGATTTATATGTTTTTCATGTGTTTGTCATTTCATATTTGATTATGGATCATGGATTTATATGTTTCTCGTGTGTTTGTCATTTCATATTTGATTATGGATTATATTATGTTCAAATGATTATGGATTATGGATTATGGATTTATATGTGTTTTTCTTTATTATAGGTAAAATGGCTACTAATGAGGAGAACTCGCACAATACTTCTAAGAATGATCCAAAAGAATCAGTTCAAGATGCGGAAGGAGATATTTCAAGAGGAATAACAATCATGAAAGGAGTTATTCGTGCTAGAGACAAGGGAATAAAATATGACGTTCATTGGAATGAAACAGGTCAACTAATTGAGCCTAATGGTGCAATGTTGACTAGTTACATTGGTGCACTTGTTTGTTCACTAGTTCCTATTACTTGTGACAATTGGCGAAATCCACAGTTGAAACCCACCAAAGATAAAATATGGAGTGAGATACAGGTATTATATGTGATGTTATTTGTTATGTTTGTCGATTATATTTTTAAACTAATTATACTGACACACTTTATTTGTTATTGTAGAGATCTTTTAACATTGGTGACGAGAAGCAAACATATTGTCGTCAATTAGCCGAAAAAAGACATAGAGGGTTCCGAGCATTTTTATCCAACAAGTTTCTGAAAGATGCCCAAGGAAAGTTTGTTGAAGCGGAATGCCCGAAGAAATATGCGGACTTGATTGCACCCGAAGAATGGGACACTTTTGTCGCCAAACGAAGAACAGAAAAATTCCACAAAATCTTAATTTAATTTATCATGAACATCGTCTTATATTCATGTAGTTATTACATGTGTTCTAATATGACTTATAATTGTTTATGCAGGTTGTGAGTGACGTTAATCATCAAAGAGCCTCGAAACCCGCGTATCCATACAAGAAAGGACGTTTGGGATATGCACGCTTGAAACAAAAAATCGTAAGTATATATAATTGCTATGGTCTTTTTTGTGTTATTATTAATCCTAATTCTTGACTTAATGTGTAGCTTGAAGATGAGAAAATTGAAGAAACATCTGTTTCAGAGCATGTTTTGTGGAAGGTTGCCCGTGTGGGAAAGGATGGAGTTGTAACCGAAGGTGTTCAACAAGTTTTCGGAAATTGTGTAAGTATACAACATGTTTTGTGGAAGGTTGTCCGTGTTTAGTTAGATATAAAGTTCTTGTTTATCTAATATATTTATGCATGGCTCTAATATTGAATTTTAGGAGACTCTATCTCAGTCCTTAACTGCCACGGAAGACCAGGATTGTAGGAGCATACTGAGTCGAGTATTAAATGTTCCTGAGTATTCTGGTCGCGTGAGGGGTAAGGGATTTGGAGTCACTCCATCTACCTTCTATAAGCGTTCAAAGACAAAAAATCCTAGCAATAGAGAGGTGATGGAAACGTTGGAAGAATCGAGAGCTCAAGTTCGTGAACTGCAACAGGATAAAGAAAGATACATGTCGGAAAGGCGCGGTTCAGAATTTAAAGATGCTAGTGACAAGGCCAGCATCAATTTTCAACAAAAAATTCCGGAGGTAATTATATTTATTAAATTAGTACAGTTTTTTATATTGACATCATTGCACAATAACAATTTCGTATTATTTTTGTTTTGTTTAGGGCATTTCACCTTGTCAACTATATTTATCGGCACCGACATATCAAATGGTTGGCAAGGGAAAATTGCATAACACTCCCAGAGAATACCTTCACACTAGACCGCTCCCTGCTGGATATTTGAAGGTTTTGATTGATATTGCTTTAGAGCGGGATGCGGTACTACCTATACCTGACGAAGTGTCAGATGCAACATTGGTGGGGGACGCAATAAGGTAAACCTCATCGTCATAGATGACTTGGTATGTTAAAAACCATTATTAACCTTTTAGTTTTCAAATGTTTTACTTGCATATAAGTTATGATATGCTTACTTTTACCTACATTTAATTTACATGACATCGTTAGACTCCTTCAAAATCCAAATCAAAAGACAAAGGGATTGTGCGGCAAACCGAGTCGGTTGCATCACAAAAAGAGGTACAATGATATATATGCATCGAAAATGTTAATTATGTGATCCGAATTCAAAAGCTTCATGATTACTAAGTTTATGACTTATATGATTTTCAGATTCCTACACAAGAGGTGCAACAAGGGATCAAGAACAAGAAGCCAGTAGTCGCCAAGGTAAAAAAAAATCTATTTCTCAATTTCGCTTGTGCCTTGAAACAATTGTAGGCACAACGGATTTGATAGAAGGTGGTATCCGTGAAATACCTATGGAAGCAGGTATTTTTGGGTATGCCTATTCAGAAACAATTTCTAAAGAAGACTTTGATTCAGATATTTACGCATTCTGAATTAGGCGTTGCTGTTATTAATTTATACATCAGGTAATGCATCCATTTTATTTATTTAATTGATCAATTTATTTACTCATTTCAATTAATATTAGAATGTTAATTATAATAACATATTTATTATAATCCATTTTTATTTCAGGTTCTTGTATGAAAAACTGATGCTCCCGCGTCAATTGACTGAAAGACACTCCTTCTTGGCTCCCAACTGTGTCAATGCAAATTTAATCAATCGAACTCCAGAAGAGGTCAAAGATCACCTAGTGCTTGCATTTATGACCAACATTCATACAGAGAAGTTGTATCTTTTAGCGTATAATACTGGCCATGGGAAAGATTTTCATCCTAACTTCCTTTATTATAATTTTTTGCTTTTTTACATTGTGTATAACATTTCCATCTATACTTTTGTTTTATTTTACAGTGGACACTGGTTGTTGCTTGCGATTAATCCGATAAAAGAAATTGTCTATTATCTGGATTCGCTAGAGGGTGATTGCACAAAATACCCGGAGATGAAGAATATGATTGATACATAATGTAAGACCCTAATTTTTACCCCTAAGATTTCGTACATATCATTTGTATCTCATAACCACAAACAAGATCACAGTCTGTGTTGTTCCTGAGCACTTGTGTGATTCTCACTTTCCTACTGGTTTCTGTTTATCTAACCTCTAACCAAAAATACAAAAAAAATGTGCTGCCGTTTGCTTGTTTCTCTCTCTGTGTGTTGTGCAGGTTTGTCAAAGACAAGGGCCTAATTTCAAGTCACATGTGGTTGTTCAAAAGCAAGATGTCTTGTGATTGAGATTTTTCAGTTTATCAAGCAGTGGTTCATGTGAGTTTTGGGTTTAGAAAGTCAGATTCAAATGGCTATTATTCGGTTATGGCTTGTTCAGTGGTAGCTGTATTTTTGTCAGAGGCTCGTGAAACAAATCAAGATTGGTTTTGGGCTAAAAAGAGAGACTTGCTATCCATTATCCACATCTTTTAACCAAGTTTTCCATATTCCACTTTTTGCTATCTAAACCATTTTTTATCCAAATCCAAAAATCCATATTTTCATAACCCATTTTACACTATCCATATCATTATACAATTTCCATTCTTATATCCATTATGTCCAAATTAGTTTCCAATATCCACTTTCTAATTAAACCAATATCCAAAATTACAAAGCCATTTTTTCATTTTTTTATTTAACAAAGCCATTTACAAAAAAGCAAGGCCCATTTATTATCCCAAGGCCCATTTACATGAAAAAAAAAAGAGAAGAAATTTGAAATAAAGCAAACACGACCCATCGTTTTTCTAGCTCTAAGCCATGTCATATTCCCAGCTGTAAGAAAACTCCCACCAAGCCATCACGCCATGAGCCAAACGCACATTAATTCCAAAAGACGTCAAAGCTGCAAACCGTAAGCAAGTCATGTAAGTTTCCAAGCCGAGCTGCCACTACTTTCTAGCCGAGCCAAAGTCCAAGTCACTTCAACCAAGTGAATTCACCAAAAGCTACAAAACGCAACAATGCATCGTACACAAAACGCAGAGGATAGTAAGCCATAACACGCAGCAGCAGTGCAAAACGCGGAAGAAGATGCGAAACGACAACACCACTTCATTCTATAAATAGGTGCGATTTCTACACAATTCCTTCAAGCTTTGACAACCCCTAAACACCCTGCCAAAATCAAAACCCAAAGCTTCAATTCCATTTTCACTCTCAAAGCTTGAAAAGCCAAAAATATACTGCCAAATTCAAAACTCAAGCTTCAACTCCATCATCTTCTTCATTCCTAACCTTCATTCATACTCCAATATCTTTCAATCATCTCTCAGTTTAAGCTTCAATCCAACTGCAACAATAACCTGCATCCACAACTCACTACAAAAACCTCCAAAATCTCCCTCACTTCATCAACAACACAACCTGCACCGCAAATTCATGCAACAACAACATCGCTCGCATCAACATCATTTCGCATCTTGCCACGATTTTTCACATCAACCAGCAACCACACTTCGCTCGCGAATCAAACAGAAGAAGAAAGAGAGGAATTGAAGTGATTCTCACCATTTTTGAAGGTAGGGAAGCTTTACCGTTGAATTTTTGCGGTTTCGATTCGGACGAATGAGACTTTGATACATGAAATTGGTTGTGGATTTGAGAAAAGCACTTGATTCCGATCTGTTCCGTGTGATTATTAAGCTCCACCGTGATGATTTTCTGCATCTCCATTTCCACCGTGATCTCCGCGCGACCGTGTTGAGGAAGAAGAAGATCATTTTCTTCTTCTGAGTTTTACATTTGAGCTACTTGTTTTTTTGTTTTTTTTTTAATTGCTTTAATGTGTTGCTTGGGCTTTGGGCCCGTGTAAATTACTACACACCACCTTCCACTCTCTATTTCAACCTCCTTTTCTTTTTTCTTAATTTCTTTTATTTTCTTTAACTTTTTTTTTATACTTTTATTTTTAAATTTAGATGCATTACTGTTTTTAATTTGGTTTTAGAAAACATTTCTTGGAAAAAAGTCATGAAAAATTTCAATTATGTGATTTATCTTTTTATTTCTTGTTTTTTTCATTTTTATCTTGATTTTCTCATTTTATTTCATTTTGGTTTGTTTGTGTGGATCATAATTTTTAGATCCACTTTTCTTCATCTATTTTCTTTTTGATCGATGAAAGTCGAAGTGATCGTGAAATTTCTTTGTTGAATTTCGATCGAGACGAGATCATTTCCACCTTTTCTTTTTGTGTGGCACCGCTTTAGGATAACGATCCCTATATCGTTTATCTCGCGTGCATTAACACATACATCTCATGGCCGACCTCATTCGTAGGGTAATTGCTCGAACAAATTACTCGGCGTGGGCTTAACATAGACCAAAATTTGTCCCTACTCGGAATAAATCCAATTCAACACTTGTACTTTCGTGGACCGGACTTTGATTAGTCGCGTCATCCCAAGGTTGATTATTTGTTTGTGTTAGTTCCATAAACTTTGAAGCTTGATGCGTAGTTGCTTTGGGTATCCCAATCTTCTTTCAAGTCTTCACTAAATTTGGACTAATTGCATTAATTAATCACCGTAGTGCAAGATGTGAAGCGGAACCGGTTACTTTTTCATTCTCTTTGACACTATTTGCTTTGTCTTTGATTGTGGATGATTAAGTTCACCATACCATTATTCACTAACATTTCTATTGTACTAATCATTTATTATATCTTGTTTCCTTCTTATCCCTTATCTCTCTTTTACTTTTATGCTTCATTTTTATCATTTCATATCATGTTTATGCTTCCGCAATTTTTCCTTTGTCCGTTGGACACATGTTTATGCTTATGCCTTTTTCTTTTGTCCATTTGGACCTAAAACATTAATAAAGGCCAAAACCTCTAAAAAACTTTTGTTTCTAATTTTGGACTATGGTTACTATCCTTTGCAAATGGACATGGAGCTTTGAACTTAGACCTTGGACATCCAATGCAATTCTTGGAACTTTGGACTTAGAACTTAGGACATTCCTCCCTTTGCTTTGGAATTATGGTTCGAAGACTTGGAAGCATACTTGTGTGGTTAGGCTATTCTCTTCCTTAGCTTTTCTTTTATGCTTTAGGATAGTCTCTTTTTCTCCTCCCCATTCTTTAATTTTCAAAACTCTCTCTCTTTTTCAAAACCTTCTTGATTTCAAACTTTCACCGCTTTCATAAACAAACCTTGACTTTGTCAAGTGATTTTACTCTTTTCCTTTCATTTCTTAATCAAATGCTAAACTACATAAGCATATTGACACCTTTTTCAAAAGACCTTAAAAAACACCAAACTCACTTACTCTCTTTTTGTGCCCTCGTGCACCTTCTCCTTTAACTTTTTCATAAGTTTAGACATGATTCATTTCTTTAAGCGGAATTATTCGCTTGGAAATGACGACTTGTCTTTACATTTAAAAATAACCAAAACAAATAGATTTCATTCTTTGTACCACGAACTACGGGGTTTTGATCCTACATTGCACATCGTGGGTACGTAGGCATGAGACGACAAGTCTCTCCAAACACAAAAATCTTAAAAAACAATTTCTCTTCTCATCTCCTCAATCACTTTTCAAGCAAACCTTTTCAGACCAAAAGCGGTAGATATTTCAAAGGGCTCCTATAGAGTACTATAGACGTTTTGGGTGCTAACACCTTCCCATTGCGTAACCAACCCCCTTACCTGGACTCTCTTCACTTGTTCTTGTTTAGAGCTTGTGTAGGTTTTGTTCGCTCTTTTTCCTTTCCTTTATGGATAAAATAACAGTGCGGTGGCGACTCTTGCTTTTCGAGTTAAGTTAATCAATAGCTTACACTCACTATTTTGCCGTTACAGAAAAGTGGCGACTCTGCTGGGGAGAGATTGACCTCTTGCTGGTCCATCCCTTAAGGGGTTTAGCCTACTTTGATTTATTTACTGCTTTTTGTCTGACTTGCTTGTTATCTATCTGTTCTGGTTAGGATGTTCTGAGAGATAGGCCCAATACCCAGGCCTGAGTGCACTTATGATTAGCGTGTTTCATATCCTCTCGCGTTCCATCTCGGTCCGAGGAGGGAATATGAAACACAATCTGGATGTGGTTCTCTCTAGAGAATTCTGCGTTGTGGATTTCCCAAGATGGTAGAGCTATCTGGAAGAGCTGCTAAGTCTGGATGACCTGTTAGGATGACCCCTCCTTTTTTGGGGGAATCAGTGGACGACCTCTTTGTTTGGTGATAGTATTGTACCCCGAGGGATGAATGTACTATTGCTTCTCAAATCGAGAATCTGAAATTGAGGATCCCGGCTTTTTAGTACCCACATGTGAGAATGGGCGGTTGTTTACAGGTTTGCAGGTAACCTTGACCTTCAACATACCCGGTACTTTGGATTTCTTATCAGTGTGGACTTATCAACTTGGTATTCCGGTTTTCTCTTCGGAGTGAACCTTTGAACCTGTGTGCTTTGAGTGATCTTGTTTGTGGTTGTTGCATTCATGCATTCTTGCATCCATGAGCATACATATGCATTCTTCCGAGTTGTCTCAGAAACTCATTTCAACTGTCTCCTTCTTCAGTTACCTGTTCACCGTCAAGCTGTTTCCTCAACACAACTACGGAACTAGAGCTGCTGTCAGATTGAGAATGGAAAATCAAGAACAACACAACGCCGAAGTCAGAATGGAAATTGATGAGTTGAAGGCCGGTATGACCAAGCTCACGGAAATGCTGCAAGTTCTGTTTGCTAGAGGTGAACCACCTCAGAGGACTGTCATTGTTGAAGCTTCAGCTCCTGCTGTTGATCCTCCTCTGACTCAGCAACCAGCTTCTACTTGGCCAGAATTTGGGTTACCTCCGAATTACTCACCACCCTTTGCAACTACTCCTGTGTTTGTATCGCCAGTCTCTTCAGCTCCATTGTTCACTGAACCTCAGCCTGTTGTGCATTCTGTTGCTCAAGCTGCTCCTGAGAATCCTTTCGTGTACCATGCTGCTGGTCCATAATCTGAAAGTCAGGGAGAACCTGGATACATTGAAGAAGTCAGAGAGCAATGGCAAACTCTAGACAAAAGGATAAGAGCCGTGGAAGGAAGTGATGTCTTTAATGCTGCCGCAATGGACATGTGTCTAGTTTCCGACTTGGTTATTCCTCAAAAATTCAAAACTCCTAATTTTGAGAAATACCAGGGGCACACTTGTCCCAGAACCCACTTGGTAATGTACTGCCGCAAGATGGCCGCTCATGCAAAAGATGACAAACTGCTCATTCATTGTTTCCAAGACAGCTTGAGTGGCGCTTCAATGAAATGGTATATGGGACTTGATAAGAACTGTATCCAAAGCTGGATGGATTTGTCTGATGCTTTCTTAAAGCAGTATAAGTACAATCTGGACATGGCACCTGACCGCCGTCAATTGCAGAATATGGCTCAAAAAGAAAAAGAATCCTTCAAAGAGTACGCTCAGCGATGGAGAGAGCTAGCTGCTCAAGTGGAGCCACCCTTGGCTGAAAAAGAATTGACTGGATTGTTCATGGACACTCTTCAGCCACTCTATTGGGAAAAGATGATAGGCAGTGTATCATCTGGTTTTGCTGACCTAGTCACTATTGGAGAAAGACTAGAAGAAGGTATCAAGAAAGGAAGGATTGCTAATGCTGAAGCCTTCAATGGTGCTAAAAAGTATGCTGGGAATTTTCAAAAGAAAAAGGATGGTGATACCCATGCTGTTTCAGTTGAGAGGAAACCTCGTCAGAGACAACAATATGTAGCTGCAGTTGCTCTAGTTGTTAATGCTCAACCAGCTCAAGCTCCTCGTCAGACTGTTAGACAGAATCAGACTCGCAATAGGGTTAACTTTGATCCTATCCCAATGTCTTACACTGAGCTGTATCCATGTCTTATAAACAAAGGTTTGATTACAACGAGGGCTCTACCTCCTCCTCCAAATCCTCTTCCAGCCGGCTACAGGGCTGATCTTCACTGTGAGTTCCATCAAGGTGGGGCAGGTCATAACTTAGAAGGCTGTTTCGCATTAAAAGCTAGAGTGCAAGAGTTGGTGAACTTAAAGATTCTGGACTTTATTGATAATAATCCCAATGTTGTCAACAACCCTTTGCCAGAGCATGCCAAGTGAAGTTTGAGTGAGTTCATACGGATCATCTCCTAAAGCCAGTGCTTCGGACAGGACAGCTCATCCTTGTTGCTGATTAGTCACTAGGCCTTGTTTCTTTCTGTTTGCATTTTTCTTTGATTGTATTGACTATTTGCTTTTGAACTTTATTTGTACTTTCATGGTAATTTCAATGAAATGAGCATTGCAACTTTTGATTCAATTCATTTATATCCACTGTGTGCATCTTTATGCTTTCTTTTTCACAAATAAAATATATCTCCTGTTCAATTTTTTTATCAAGCTTTTGTTTATGCAAAGATTGGAGAGAGGATGATGAAAACGAAATACCCGAAATTGCTAAACTGTATGCTTTCAATTAAAACTTGGATGATGATGTACATGCATTATTTCAACTCCCAAACACTGGAGAAATAAGGAAGTTAATCCTTTGTCAACCCCTTTGAGCCTAGAAGTTGGAATTTCTTTCTGTACGAAAAAACCCGCAATCTTAACCTGGGGATGGGTAGTTCTCAGTTAATTTGATTGTGCATGCAAAATACTTTCCAATAAAGGTTGCAATCACAAGCTTTCCTTCGCACACATCAAAGAAGTGTCGAAGATGTATTTCAAGTCAAAAGCCAATGATGGTTCACCGTAATCATAAAGCCAGGCAGTCACTATCTTTCAAAAAAAAAAAATCAAAATAAAAGCCCGCTAAGTCAAAACCTATGAAGGAGACTTAGGCAAAAATTGGGGCATCCCGCTGACTGTAAAGTCAAATGACACAGTTCAGGCAAAAGTTAGGGATAACAAAAGATCAATCAAGAGGTTACCAAAATCCTCAAAGACAAAACGAGTTGACTGAGGTCCTCATCAAAAGCAACAAAATGTTGTAAGAAAGAGTGACTTCCATCTCAAAAATCCCTGGAACCATCATCATAACAGTGTTGCAATTCCAAAAACTCCTGGAACCTGAATGCATAGTTTGAATTAACTGAGCATAGGACTGGAGGTCATCACGAAGAATGGGTTGGGTACAAATAAACTTTGAGCCTATATCCTTTGTTTCAAAAACCGTGAACCAGACCACGTTACAACATTCAAAAGACCTAATTGAAGCCAGGTTTCTTTTGAAAGCATACTACAGCAAGGTTGCGTAAATTGACTCCTATGTTTGTTGCCAATCATTTGCTTTGATGTCATACCTTTGCTTTATCTTTCATTTTTGCATGTCTAAACCGCCGTGTTTTGACAAGTGGTTCATTTGCTCTACATCAATAATATCATTTTTTATTTCAAAATTGCATTGAGCTTTGCATTAAAATTACCATGTTTGTTTGAATAATTCTATTTGCAGGCAAACTGTCCTCATCAAGAATTTTCAAACAGTTGAGAAACTTGGTCAGTGATCCTATTAGGGGCACATTACATCTAGATCCTGTTATGAATCATATTTGTTGCTCAGTGCAAGGTATTCTCAGATTTGGTTAACCAGAAGATCTCTTTCAAGATTCATACTGAGTTTAGCCTTCTCAACAATCATCTCAAGAACTGAAGCCATGATCAGTTCATTCATCCCCAACAATAGTCAAGCTGAAGCCATGATCAGTTTATCCTCAGCAATCATTTCAAGAATTGAAGCCATGATCAGTTCATTTTTCCCCTACAGCAGTCAAACTGAAGCCATGATCAGTTTATCCTCATCAATCAATCTGGGGCAGTCTTCTTCAAGAATCCTCAAGATGTCTTTCCTCAAAAGACCATCATCCTGATACAATTCATAAGTGTGACAGAGATGTGTTCAACATCTTCTCTCCAAACAGAGTGGGCAGTGTTCCCCGTGTTGAGGAATCAGAGTTCCATTCTTCCCTCACAAAAGAGTCTATCTCAGTTGTCTCTATCATTTGCATTGCATACATAAATCATTCACATATCATTGCATAGAGAGATTTTCATAGCTCGAAGTTTGCTTCGTGCTCATGTGCATTTTTCCGAGGTCCTGTTGCTGTCAACATCTTACCTTGTGATCAAAGTCCAACTTACTTGGCGCCTACCAAAACTTTTACCTGCCTTTTCATTCAGTGTCATTCCTGAATGTTGTCGTTTACCTGTCTTCTTTTATTCTAGTACTATTCCTGGATGTCTTGCTGTTTTCTTTCTTTCCAGTGCCATTCCTGGATGTTGTCGTTTCCCTGTGCCTCTATTGCTGTTGTTAGATGTTTGTTTTCTTCCATTCTAGTGCTTTCCTGGATCTTTGTATTCTTTCACTCCAGTGCCATTCCTGGATGTCTGTCTCTTTTGATCTCCAGTGCCATTCCTGGATACCTTGTTCCTCTTGTTTCTCCCAGTGCTATTCCTGGAAGTCTTTTCTCTCCTCTATAATCCCCAATAGATCTGCTTGGATATCTTTCAGTGCCATTCCTAAAAGTTTTACCTGTTCATTCAGTGTCATTCCTGGATGAGTTTTTACCTTTACTTTCAGTGCCATTCTTGAAAGTTTTACCTGTTCATTCAGTGCCATTCCTGAATGAGTTTTCTCCTTTGCATTCAGTGCTATTCCTGGATGTCTTTTTCACTGTCATTCAATGCCATTCTTGAATGTAGTGATTCACCTTTACCATTCAGTGCCATTCCTGAATGAGTTTATCTTTACCTTTCAGTGCCATTCCTGAGGGTCCTTGCTCACTTTATTCAATGCCATTCTTGGATGTTGTGATTTCTTCTGTCCAATGCCATTCTTGGATATGATTTCCTCAACAGAGTCCAATGCCATTCTTGGACACCTTTTCCCCAGCTAAGTCCAATGCCATTCTTGGATATCCATTCCTCAACTGAGTCCAATGCTATTCTTGGATGTCTCTGATGCTTATTGTTGCCTCATTCAATGCCATTCTTGAATGTTGTAGTGCCTTTATCCAATGCCATTCTTAGATATCTTACCCAACAGAGTGTTTTTCACCTCCATCCAATGCTATTCTTGGATGACGCTGCTGTTTTTACCAAAAACTTTCTTGTTGCTGTCCAATGCCATTCTTGGACATCTTTCGACATCCCTTTTGTCTCGTTTGTAGTTTCTATCCAATGCTATTCTTGGATGTCACTACTTGTCTTCCCAGGGTCTTGTCCCTCTCTTTCCAACTATTGATGGATACTTCTTGTCGCCTTGACAGATTTCCAGAAATAGCTTGTGTTCCCTGGCGTGTCTTTTCACGTCTTCTCCATCAATTTACCGTAAACCCTTGTTTCGAGTTTCCCTGCAGTTTGTTTCATCCTTTGCATTCATATCATTTTGTGACATCTTATGGCTAAAAATTTGGTATTCTGTATTTAAGTATCTTCAATCTTGTCGAGACGAAGTTTTCAACCTTCATATCTCCTGATTGAAGAAACTTAAATAGGGGCAGCTGTAAGACCCTAATTTTTACCCCTAAGATTTCACACATATCATTTGTATCTCATAACCACAAACAAGATCACAATCTGTGTTGTTCCTGAGCACATGTGTGATTCTCACTTTCCTACTGGTTTCTGTTTATCTAACCTCTAACCAAAAATACAAAAAAAAATGTGCTGCCGTTTGCTTGTTTCTCTCTCTGTGTGTTGTGCAGGGTTGTCAAAGACAAGGGCCTAATTTCAAGTCACATGTGGTTGTTCAAAAGCAAGATGTCTTGTGATTGAGATTTTTCAGTTTATCAAGCAGTGGTTCATGTGAGTTTTGGGTTTAGAAAGTCAGATTCAAATGGCTATTGTTCGGTTGTGGCTTGTTCAGTGGTAGCTGTATTTTTGTCAAAGGCTCGTGAAACAAATCAAGATTGGTTTTGGGCTAAAAAGAGAAACTTGCTATCCATTATCCACATCTTTTAACCAAGTTTTCCATATTCCACTTTTTGCTATCTAAACCATTTTTTATCCAAATCCAAAAATCCATATTTTCATAACCCATTTTACACTATCCATATCATTATACAATTTCCATTCTTATATCCATTATGTCCAAATTAGTTTCCAATATCCACTTTCTAATTAAACCAATATCCAAAATTACAAATCCATTTTTTCATTTTTTTATTTAACAAAGCCATTTACAAAAAAACAAGGCCCATTTATTATCCCAAGGCCCATTTACATGAAAAAAAAAGAGAAGAAATTTGAAATAAAGCAAACACGGCCCATCCTTTTTCTAGCTCCAAGCCGTGTCATATTCCCAGCTGTAAGAAAACTCCCACCAACCCATCACGCCATGAGCCAAACGCACATTAATTCCAAAAGACGTCAAAGCTGCAAACCGTAAGCAAGTCATGTGAGTTTCCAAGCCGAGCTGCCACTACTTTCTAGCCGAGCCAAAGTCCAAGTCACTTCAACCAAGTGAATTCACCAAAAGCTACAAAACGCAACAATGCATCGTACACAAAACGCAGAGGATAGCAAGCCATAACACGCAGCAGCAGTGCAAAACGCAGAAGAAGATGCGAAACGACAACACCACTTCATTCTATAAATAGGAGCGATTTCTACACAATTCCTTCAAGCTTTGACAGCCCCTAAACACCCTGCCAAAATCAAAACCCAAAGCTTCAATTCCATTTTCACTCTCAAAGCTTGAAAAGCCAAAAATATACTGCCAAATTCAAAACTCAAGCTTCAACTCCATCATCTTCTTCATTCCTAACCTTCATTCATACTCCAATATCTTTCAATCATCTCTCAGTTCAAGCTTCAATCCAACTCCAACAATAACCTGCATCCACAACTCACTACAAAAACCTCCAAAATCTCCCTCAATTCATCAACAACAGAACCTGCACCGCAAATTCACGCAACAACAACATCGCTCGCATCAACATCATTTCGCATCTTGCCACGATTTTTCACATCAACCAGCAACCACACTTCGCTTGCGAATCAAACAGAAGAAGAAAGAGAGGAATTGAAGTGATTCTCACCATTTTTGAAGGTAGGGAAGCTTTACCGTTGAATTTTTGCGGTTTCGATTCGGACGAATGAGACTTTGATACATGAAATTGGTTGTGGATTTGAGAAAAGCACTTGATTCCGATCTGTTCCGTGTGATTATTAAGCTCCACCGTGATGATTTTCTGCATCTCCATTTCCACCGTGAACTCCACGCGGCCGTGTTGAGGAAGAAGAAGATCATTTTCTTCTTCTGAGTTTTACATTTGAGCTACTTGTTTTTTTGTTTTTTTTTAAATTGCTTTAATGTGTTGCTTGGGCTTTGGGCCCGTGTAAATTACTACACACCACCTTCCACTCTCTATTTCAACCTCCTTTTCTTTTTTCTTAATTTCTTTTATTTTCTTTAACTTTTTTTTTTTTATACTTTTATTTTTAAATTTAGATGCATTACTGTTTTTAATTTGGTTTTAGAAAACATTTCTTGGAAAAAAGTCATGAAAAATTTCAATTATGTGATTTATCTTTTTATTTCTTGTTTTTTTCATTTTTATCTTGATTTTCTCATTTTATTTCATTTTGGTTTGTTTGTGTGGATCATAATTTTTAGATCCACTTTTCTTCATCTATTTTCTTTTTGATCGATGAAAGTCGAAGTGATCGTTAAATTTCTTTGTTGAATTTCGATCGAGACGAGATCATTTCCACATTTTCTTTTTGTGTGGCACCGCTTTAGGATAACGATCCCTATATCGTTTATCTCGCGTGCATTAACACATACATCTCATGGCCGACCTCATTCGTAGGGTAATTGCTCAAACAAATTACTCGGCGTGCGCTTAACATAGACCAAAATTTGTCCCTACTCGGAATAAATCCAATTCAACACTTGTACTTTCGTGGACCGGACTTTGATTAGTCGCGTCATCCCAAGGTTGATTATTTGTTTGTGTTAGTTCCATAAACTTTGAAGCTTGATGCGTAGTTGCTTTGGGTATCCCAATCTTCTTTCAAGTCTTCACTAAATTTGGACTAATTGCATTAATTAATCACCGTAGTGCAAGATGTGAAGCGGAACCGGTTACTTTTTCATTCTCTTTGACACTATTTGATTTGTCTTTGATTGTGGATGATTAAGTTCACCATACCATTATTCACTAACATTTCTATTGTACTAATCATTTATTATATCTTGTTTCCTTCTTATCCCTTATCTCTCTTTTACTTTTATGCTTCATTTTTATCATTTCATATCATGTTTATGCTTTCGCAATTTTTCCTTTGTCCGTTGGACACATGTTTATGCTTATGCCTTTTTCTTTTGTCCATTTGGACCTAAAACATTAATAAAGGCCAAAACCTCTAAAAAACTTCTATTTCTAATTTTGGACTATGGTTAATATCCTTTGCAAATGGACATGGAGCTTTGAACTTAGACCTTGGACATCCAATGCAATTCTTGGAACTTTGGACTTAGAACTTAGGACATTCCTCCATTTTCTTTGGAATTATGGTTCGAAGACTTGGAAGCATACTTGTGTGGTTAGGCTATTCTCTTCCTTAGCTTTTCTTTTATGCTTTAGGATAGTCTCTTTTTCTCCTCCCCATTCTTTAATTTTCAAAACTCTCTCTCTTTTTCAAAACCTTCTTGATTTCAAACTTTCACCGCTTTCATAAACAAACCTTGACTTTGTCAAGTGATTTTACTCTTTTCCTTTCATTTTTTAATCAAATGCTAAACTACATAAGCATATTGACACCTTTTTCAAAAGACCTTAAAAAACACCAAACTCACTTACTCTCTTTTTGTGCCCTCGTGCACCTTCTCCTTTAACTTTTTCATAAGTTTAGACATGATTCATTTCTTTAAGCGGAATTATTCGCTTGGAAATGACGACTTATCTTTACATTTAAAAATAACCAAAACAAACAGATTTCATTCTTTGTACCACGAACTACGGGGTTTTGATCCTACATTGCACATCGTGGGTACGTAGGCATGAGACGACAAGTCTCTCCAAACACAAAAATCTTAAAAAACAATTTCTCTTCTCATCTCCTCAATCACTTTTCAAGCAAACCTTTTCAGACCAAAAGCGGTAGATATTTCAAAGGGCTCCTATAGAGTACTATAGACATTTTGGGTGCTAACACCTTCCCATTACGTAACCAACCCCCTTACCTGGACTCTCTTCACTTGTTCTTGTTTAGAGCTTGTGTAGGTTTTGTTCGCTCTTTTTCCTTTCCTTTATGGATAAAATAAAAGTGCGGTGGCGACTCTTGCTTTTCGAGTTAAGTTAATCAATAGCTTACACTCACTATTTTGCCGCTACACATAAGTGATGCAATTATTCTAAATATTCGCGTGTGTATTTCTTTATTTATGTGAGATTGTTCTAACTATTCGTTTATAATATGTTAGATCCATAAAAATATTCCGATCACAACGACAAGCTCGGGTACCAAAGTCCAGAGCAAACAACATTATGTGGATAAGAGTGGAGGTATGATTTGATATTATAATAGTAATGCTACTTGATAAGACAATTCATCTATGATACTTATTAATACTTCTTTTTTCTATGTGTAGTGTCCTCGGCAACGTAATGGTATCGATTATGGTTATTTTGTCATGAGATTCAAGAAAGAAATTATTCTTTTGGAACACATAGAGATTCCAACCATGGTATGAATTTATTTTAAGATTTATTATCGGATATTTCATCTAATTAATTACTTTTAACTAAATCTTGCATATTATGTAAAATGTAGTATTTTGATGAATTCAAGTGTGCCACCTACACGAAAGACAAATTGGAAGAAATAAAGGAGGATTGGTGTCAATACATGGTTGAAATGAGAATTTGTTAGTTTTAGAAATTGTGTTAGGTTTATGGAAGGTGTTGTATATATAGGTGATGGATATGGTGTATAAGGTTTCGAATTGGTGTTGTGTAGTTTGTATTGAGTTATATATATGTAATTTTTATTTTGGTGTTGTATATATAATGATTTTTACCATTTATGTGTTGAAGTTTTATCTTATAAAGGCCTATTGTTGAATTATAATGCTACAAGGCCTATGTGTTGACATATAATGGTATCAAAGGCCATGTGATGAATGGTTATGAATTCTGATAAATTATACAGGTTTAAATTATACATGTTTGAATTATACAGGTTTAATAATTGATTTTTCAAAAACAGCTTTTAAAAAGCTTTTTAATAAAAGACAGCGCTTTCTAAAAAAAGAGCTGCCTAAAGGGGTGTAATGGCGTATACATAAGACAACGCTTTTAAAGCGCTGCTAAAGGTGGGCATACGAAAGCGCTTTTCTTTAGAAAAGTGCTGCCTAAAGTGGGACCTTTAGCAGCGCTTTATAAAGCGCTGCTAAAGGGGGACATACGAAAGCACTTTTCTTTGGAAAAGTGCTGCCTAAAGGGGGGACTACGAAAGCGCTTTTAAAAGCGCTGCCTAAAGGGGGGACTACGAAAGCGCTTTTAAAAGCGCTGCCTAAAGGGGGGGACTACGAAAGCGCTTTTTTGTGGAAAAGCGCTGCTATAGGGATCCTTAGGGGGACCTAAAACAATGCTTTTTAAAGGAAAAAAAGCGTTGTCTTTACCTTTAGCAGCGCCAGCTTTGGCAGCGCTTTTAAGCGCTGCTAAAGGAAAAAAAAAAGAGCTGCTAAAGGTCTTCTTTGGCGTAGTGACATAGTTCATTACTCTCCCTCCAAACTCCATACATCATTGGAATCAACTAGAAAAGGTGTTCCATGAGCTATTTTTTATGGGTCAGTAGAAAATTAGCCTAAAAGATTTAGCCAATATGAAGCAAAAATTGTCTGAACCGATAAATGATTATCTCAATAGGTTTAGGTTGATGAAGTCAAGGTGCTTTACTCAAGTGCCTGAACATGCGTTACTCGAAATGGATGTAGGTGGTTTAGATTATTCCATTAGAAAGAAGTTGGATACCCAATACCTAAGGGATATGGCACAGTTAGCGAACTTGGTTAGACAAGTCGAACACTTGAAGGCAGGGAAGGCTAGATCAAATCGAATCCATAAGAAGGAAAAGATTACCTACATAGAAATATATGATAGTAATAAAGAACTCAAAATATTTTTTGAGTGTTTCAAATAAAATGAGGTTAATCTGGAAGAATTAAAGCAAGGGCCTCTACATGTTTGTAAAGTTTTAAGACATTCTAATGGAAAAAATCATGTTGAACCAAGTAGAAATGAAAATTTTGTTACAAAAACTTATACTTTTGATGTAACTAAATGTGATGAAATTTTTTATCTTATAGTTATCAATGGTCAAATCATAGTTACGAAAGGCCTAAAGATGCCACCATTGGAACAAAGGAAGAAAAACGATTTTTGTAAATATCATAATTTCCTTGGTCATAAAACTTCTCAATGTGTTTTTTCCATGGATCTTGTACAAGGCGTTCTAAAAGAAGGCAAGCTTAAGTTTGGTGATAAACCTAATCCACCCATGAAAATCGACTCAGACCCCTTGCAAGTCGAGGAGGAAAACTTTGTCGAACTCGTGGAGATCATGATAGTCGAAGTTACTAAGGATTCAATCCAAGGGTCAAAGAGCTGAATGTGGCAGATTACATTGAAAGAGTCAATGAGGTGTATCCAAAAGCTAAAAAAGATCTAATTGATTTCCTGAATCGTTGCAAGATCAATGATTTTGAAATGATGTTGTACCCTCGTTGTAGTGAAGTTTTCGACAAGGATGCAAGAAAGGATTTCGAAGAAGTCAAGCTTCAGCAGCCAAAAATGTGGCCTTGGTCGACAGATGGTCCAAATTTACCTTCGACTAACCTCAAAGGGGGGTCCCTTACTGGAAATATCAAGGGATCCCACGCAATTGGAATAATCAGAAGAAGACATACGAGCTACATGTAGGTGTGCCTTTTGACCAGTGGATTCGACCCAATGCCAAGCTAAATGCTAATCAGCAAAGGTGGAGAGTGGCCAAAATAGGCCAAGGCTCATCATACCTTAACAACTCCCAAGTTTCAAATAACTACTCTTATAGTTCTAATAACTATCTAGGTAAGAAAGCAAAAGAAAAAAGTCATTTTTGAAGCTAAAGTGGCTTAAGTGATGAATAAGCCCATGAAAGAAAAACTCTTTACCCCTCAGCTAGCAGTGGTCAAGTCTAAAGACAAATACCCCTTCTCAAGCGAAGATGACGACATGATCACTAACAACTTTGAAAGCGGTTTCGGTGATGAGCTCGATATCACATGCAACGTTGTTTCTGTTTTGCCTATAGAATTCGACAGAGTAACTGAGGTTATCGAAGAGGAAGATGACCACCAAGCTAAAGAAATAAGAGACCATAAGCCTATGTGCTACTATATCATGAGTAATGGTGGCGTGAAAGAGGAGGATGGTATTTTTAAGAAGCCTGATAAAGATATATTGAAACATCTAAAGCCACTCTTCCCTTGGGCTAAGGCCAATGGAGTAGGCGTCAACAAGGTCCTGGTAGACGGTGGAGCTGCAGTCAATTTAATGCCAAATTTCCTATTGAAGAAGATTGGAAAAAGGACACGAATTTGAGGCCACATAACATGGTTCTTTATGATTATGAAGGCAACACAAGTAAGGCCTTAGGAGTCATTCTGGCTAACATTGTTGTGAGTACGGTGATGAGACCAAATTTGTTTGTGGTCATTCCATATAGGGTAAATTTCAACTTACAGTTGGGTCAAGAGTTGATAAACTGTGTAGGAGCAGTCCCTTCGACTATGCATCAGAAAATTTCAATCTGGAGACCTGAGCTATTTCCTTGATGAAAGAGGACTTTCGACAAGAAGCTAAAAACCATTTCACCATGGACTTCTATTGGAAGGGAGTTCTCTATGCAAAGGGATGTATTTTACCCAATAAGGTTGGATCCTACTTATGGATTCATGTGGAAACAAGAATCTATGGTGAATGAGTCCGATGAGGATGCCACCACAAATATGGGGTGGTTTATAGAAGATAAAACAAATGACTAAATTGAGCAAACTATCTTAAATTGCATCCTATATGGCCATAAATTGAATTAGGGCAGCCTTGGAGGCCGAATTTCAACAAAGATTGGTTGTTGAAGCCAATTCAATTGAAAATGATAAAGCAAAAGTGATTGGTGAGAATCTGGTTTTCGAGTTGGTGGAAAAAGGACATTCAATAATGTCTGGGAGATGTAAAGACAAATCATAAATTCATAGGCTTGACTGTATTTATGATGATTAGCCTTTGTGATTCGAAAAGGGCCCACTGGTTTTAGCCAAGAGGATGCAAGCTCAAGACTCGTTGGAGGAAATCAACTTAAAAGATGGAATAGTCTAAAGACCAATATAAATTAGTTGCAAAGATTGATCCATGCCTGAAGATCCAGATGATTGAATCGCTTAAAGATTCCAAGATTTCTTTCTCTAGGATTATGATGAAATGCTAGGTCCCAGTCGAGATTTGGTTGAGTTAAAGCTACCAATTCGATTTGATAAGAGGCCAATGAAGCAAACTCCAAGAATATTTGCACCAAAGGTGATGTTGAAGATCAAAGAAGAGATTGGATGGATTTTAAGGAACAAATTCATACGAACTACAATATATGTTAAATGGCTAGAAAATATAGTCCCTGTTATTATAAAGAATGAGACTCTTGGAGATTTTATTGACTTTAGAGATTTGAATGCCTCCACTCTAGAAGAAGAATATCTAATGCCTATTGAAGAAATGTTGGTTGCTTCAGAAAAAAGTTTTAAATATTTAAGTCTTTTAGGTGCATACTCGAGACATAACCAAATTTTCATTGCAGAATAAGATGTGCCGAAAATGAAATTTTGATGTCCTAGAGCCTTAGAAATCTATGACTGGGTAGTGATGCCTTTTGGCCTAAAGAATGCTGGTGTAACATACCAAATGGTAATGAACACTATGTTTCATGATTTGATTGAAACCTTTATGAAGGTTTATGTTGATGATATAATCGTTAAATCCTCGTCGAAAAATGGTCATTTAGACTACCTTCGATAGTCATTCAAAAGAATGAGGAAGTATCAACTAAAAATGAATCCATTAGAGTGCGTTTTTGGTGTCAATAGAGTTGATTTTTGGGTCTTTGTGTTTCATAAAAATGGCATAGAAGTTAATCAAAACAAGACAAAGGAGATACTCAATACAAGCTCTTTGTCGAATAAGAAGTAGTTTTAGTCTTTTTTGGGTGAGATTAATTTCCTAAGCAGGTTTGTGTTGAATCTAAGTGGAAGAACAAAGGTATTTTTGCCACTACTGGGTTTAAAGAAAGAAGAAGGATTCAAAGGGGAATCAGAGCATCAATATGATTTTGATGAAATTAAGAGTTATTTGATGAACCCTCATATCTTGTTACTTCCTATGAGAAAAAAGTCCATAAAATTGTATATTTCTGCATCTGAATTGGCAATAGGAAATATGTTAGCTCAAGAGGATGACGATGGAGTCGAAAGAACCATGTATTACCTTAGTTGAGGATTGGATGATGCAAAAACTAAGTATAGCCCAAAAGAGAAGTTATGCATTTGCTTGTATTTCTCATGTACTAAGTTGAAATATTATATAAAGCTTACTGATTTGTTCTCATTTTGATGTTATTAAGCATATGTTGTCAAAACCTATTTTACATAGTCGAATTAGGAAATAGGATTTTGCTTTGACCTAATACTCTTTAACATATGCACCTTTAAGAGTTGCAAAAGGCCAAGTTGTTGCTAATTTTATTATTGATCATGCATTTATTGAAGTGACACAAGATTATGTTGATCTAAAACTTTGGAAATTATACTTCGATGGTACCAAACATAAAAATAGAATTAGTATTGGAATTTTAATTTTCTCTCCTCGAAAAATTCCAACAAAGTTCAAATTTAAAATTAAAGGTTTTTGTTCCAATAATGAGGCTGAATATGAGGCTTTAATAGAAGGCCTTGAGATTCTTTTGGATTTAGGAGCAATGGAGTTGAAATTAAAGGTGATTGAGAGTTGGCTGTGAAACAATTAACAAAAGAGTACAAATGCATCAAAGAGAATCTGTTGATGTACTTTGTCAAGGACAATTTGTTATTAAGAAGATTTGATGAAGTCTACATCAAACATGTTCCTCGAATTGAAAACCAAGAAGCATGTGATTTAGCACAAATTGCTTATGGTTATAGAGTTTCTAAGAAAAAGTTAGAAGAATTAATTGAGGTAAAAGAAAAGTTGATTTTGACTAATAATTTCCCATTTAAGTTGTCAAAGTCAAAACTTGTTGGGGTAGAGGGGTTTGATGAATTAAAAAACTCTGTAGAAATTTTTACCATTGACAATCTATCGAATAATGATTGGCAAAAATCAATTGTTGATATTTTTGGAGAATCCAACAGGAGTCACAAATATAAAAATCAAATAAAAGACATTAAGTTACATTATTATTGGAAACAAATTGTTTAAAGAGACTCCTGGCATAATCTTTCTTAAATGCCTTAGTGAGAGTGAAGCTTATTTGGAGACTTCTGTTGTCCATAATGGGTCATGTAGTGCTCATCAAGCAGGCCATACAATGAAGTGGCTCTAATTTTGACATGGTCATTTCATACCCTAATTTTACCCCTAAGATTTCACCTCATTTAGCATTACATGTGTGTGTCTTTATGCGTCACTAACCCATTACAAATACAAGAAATGTGTGCTTACTTGCTTTACAAGTTAGGTTGTGCCTCATGATGTTCAAGTTGATGATTAGCTATGGATTGGTGTGATCTTCAACATCTCAAATCTCTCATTCATTCATGAAGATCAAGAGTTTCCCTTCATCGACTATCAAGTACAAGATTGCATCATTTCAAACTCATCAAGCTTCAAAATCATCAGATGCGCCAAATTAGGGTTTTGACTGAGTGAGGCTTACAACTGACTTTTTCATCTGAGGATGATCCTACACTTCAAAACATAATTCAAGGACCTCAAATACATATTTGAAGACCATTCACAAGATCCTAATTGCCCAAGAAGCTTGATTCACTAGCAATTACAAAGTTGAATTCATCTAATACAAAGTGAAACAATTGATCAAGTCAAAGCCTAATTTTTGGCACTTTTAGGTCAAACATGATCTCCTCAAGTCAAATATTGAAAATATGATTGGTGGATGCATTTTATCATGATCAATCAAGAAAATCAAAGAAAATATCAAAATTGCAAAATTAGGGTTTTTGAAAATTTCGCTAAGTTATGAAATCCTTTGATTTTTGCCTTACTACCCAAGTCCATAACTTCCTCCTCAAGCAACCATTTTCTTTGCTCCAAAGACCAAATTGAAGATCTTTCTTCATACTCCAACTTTTCACTAGGGAATGGATTTCAAAAAATGCATGGATAAAGAGAGTGAGGCCATGAAGTGGAAGGTCCATTAGTTTTTGAACAAAAACACTTAGAATAATTTTCAACAAGTTATGACTATGCCAAGTGACTGACATTATATGCATTTTTCACCATGATCCTAATTGAATCAAGAAACGTTGTCAACATGAAAGTTGTAGAGGATGTTTTAAGCTTTCCAAAGATTCCAAGAACAAAGATTTATCTTACTTGAGCTAGAAGTTATGATTTTTGCAAGAGGCATTGATGAAGCTGAATGCAAGACAGATTCTTGTGGCACACAAATTTGGATACACTTTTAATCACTTTGCAAGCCTTATCTCTGCACAAAATCAACACGATCTTGTAGTATCCCATGCGATCTTCAAGATAGTACCAAATTTGTTGAAGTTCTAGCCCTTTGCATAGTAGAAAACCTCATCCCAAGGCATGAACTTAAGTTTTGTTTTGGTGCATTAAGTGAAATGCCAATTAGTCAAGGAACGTATCCACCAAGTTAAAACTTTGGTTTAAGCATCAATACTAAGTTACAATATGAATGATGATGGTCCAAATTGTCAAGATTTAGCCATGCTAGAAATGAAGCTACTTGTACCTTGGCATTCAAGTTTAGGAACATGTCATAATACACTGGATAATAGGATGCATCTTGATCCAAACTTTTCCTAAAAAAAAAAACTATTTTTTGTCATACCCCAAATTTTGACCACTAAGATTTCCCATTTCTGCAAATCATTACCGCAATATGGATGTACCTTCAGGCCTCATCTATCTCCTCAAAGATGGTCGAGCACTCACTACAATCAAAGAATTAGGGTTTCAAGCCCTCTCAGAGCCTTAGACAAAGGATCAATCAAGGAATGACATGATCTTCAAGTTGTCTAAACTCTCAAACACCAATAAAGGATCAAGAGGACTCCCACATCAAGAATCAAGACCAAGGTTGCAACATTCCAAGTGGATTAAGCCTCAAGATCGCCAGTGTCACCAAATTAGGGTTTTAGTCGACAGAGGCCTCCAGATGAAAATTTTCATCTGGGCTTGAGCCAATGCTTCACACAACAACCCAATATACTCCAAGGGACCACATGGAACCAATCATCAAGTCAATTTAGCCCTAGAGGATGCATTAATCAAAAATAAGGAATTAGGGTTTTTTGACCTAATTCACCCCTAAGTTGACTTTTTGGACAAAACATGAGCCAAGACCTCAAGACATGATTTGAGGGTCTCCAATACACTACATTGATCCATTTACAATAATGGATTGATCCAAGAAGCTTGATCCACAAGTTTCAATTTCATCCGGACCACAGTTAGGGTTTCGAGGAAAAAGTCAACTGTACCTTTGACTTTTGACCTGAACATGCTCCCAAACCTTGGGACATGATTCAATACACCCTATAACACCTATGGAATATGTCCATTAGGTTTGATTTAGGTCAAGGACTTGATTTCACAAAGGATTGCACTGTTTGGATTTCATTCGATAAAAAGTCAATTGTGCACAAAATCAAGTTTGACTTTTTGAAAATTTTCACAATTATGGTTCCTTGACCCTAAAAAAATGTTAATATGTGATTTGAATCATCATTCATCAAGAAAAATCAAAGAAAGTAAGTTAACTTGTAAAAGGGGTAACCATAAAAAACTTAGAATTTTTCTAAGTTATGAAATAAAGTGGCTAGGGTACCAACTTCCAAGGACCATAACTTGAGATCCAAGCAACCATTTTGGCTGGTCTAAATCTGGATTTGTATCTCTCATTACACTCTACAAAAGCTTCAACTACAGCTCATTCCAATTCCTCATAGATTTTAAGTTATGGAGTGATCAAAATGACAAAAAACATGAAAATGACACCTTTCCAACACTTAGTGAAAATCTGCCTAAGTTAGCAGTCTTGAACATCAATGTTCATGATGATTTTTCAATTGGATCCAAATAATTTCAAGATGAACTATGATCACACTTGTGTTGTATCATATGAGGGCTTTCCAATGAGCCCAAAAACATGAGAAAAATCCACCTGGGCTAGGAGTTATGACAGCTGCAACATGCCTTGCTGCAAACTGTCTTGGCAAGGCAGATTTGTGCATAAGTGCTCGATTTGATCAAATTGTGCAACAACAAGCATGGTTATCCATCTACACACCTCAAGGGGGAACAACCAATGGACAAACACTGATCTATCAGCCTCCCAAGTCCACGGATCTATGTTTAGGCATGACACTCCTAAATTCAAAGATGCTTCAAATATTCAATTTTGTTTCAAAGCATTTAACTGGTGCATAGAGGTGGCATTCATCAAGACAATGTTATCCAAGTTCAGTCAAGACTTATCCTTGTACTAAAGAACCTTAGGCCTGTTCCCTAACCTCAAGTCAATGGCTAGAGGAGACTTGAGATTCCATTTGATCATAATTGGCCACAGACATGTACCAGTTGCCATTCACTATTGCTTGCAAAACAAACTTCCTCTACTATAAATAGAGCTCATTTGTGATCAGTTTAAGTACACCAAAGCACCCAAACTGATGCTTCCTTAAAATCACCTCTTCACTCCAAATTTTGCCTTCTAAAGCAAGCCACTATCGGGTTTTGAGTTTAAGATCAATTCCAACCAAACTAATCACACACACACACACACCTCACATATAACTTATAGAAGTGATCCATAACACAAAATCACACCTGGAACATCAATTTCACTAAATCACCAGCCATCTGCACAAGCCTTTTACAGATTTGCAGTTGAGGTGCCAAATCCAGTTCCAGCTCAATTCAATCCACTCCAAGCATCCAAACACACTCCATAACACCTAAGGAAGCTGTTCACATCATTGGAACCAAACTGTAACACATCCAAACTAGAACTCGATCACCAGCTGCAAGAGGTAAGCCTAAACTTGGTCATCTCATGATTCATGCATATTTCTTCGCACAATAATTTTTCCATATGTTCATAATCATGTATGGAGTGTTTCCCCATCAATTGATTGCTTTGTATGAATCGTGTATGGAATTTCTTAGCCTTCATGCAGAAATTAGGGTTCTTGAGGTTTCTCTTTGATTTCTCAATCCATACTTAAAATAAATAAAATTAAAGACCATAGACATGATTGTGAGTTGAAAACGAGCAGATTGATATGTGGATTGTGTAATTTCATCAAGTATTCAGTGAGATTGATGAGAAAATGTAAATCAGCCAAAAACAGGACACGCGGGCAAGAACAAGGTGTTCTTGGCGCCCTTTTTCAAACTTTTGAATTTTTGAATTTTTAGTATTTTATTTAATTGATTCAAAAATTAATTTCTCTCTGAATTTTAATGATTTTGAGTTGATTCTTTTTTTCAAAATTCACAAAAATGTTAAAATATTTTATTTTACAAAAATTTTCCAAAAATATTATTTATTTCATATATTTGATATTTTTGCAAAGAATTAATTTTTATTTGTTTTTTAACATTTTAAAAGTTTTCTTTCCCTTGATTTTCCAAACTTAAATAATGGTTTTCAATCATTTTATGGATAAAAACATGATTTTTGAAACATTGACCCAAAATCACAACTCATTTCTCACATGTTTTCAATAATTTTATTAATTTTTAATCAAAATTAATACCATTTTTCGCAAAATTAGGGTTTTGATTGATTTCACCCTCATCAATCTTTTTCAAAACACTCAAGGGCCTCTAATAGAGTGTAAGACCTAACCCCTTTGTAAATAAACAATTTTAGGCCTCACACATTGTATAAGTCCCTATGTATATTTTCAAAAGTACGACACAATCGTCGTCTTTTTAACAAAGTCAACTGGGCTTCTCCTAGAGTTATAAGACCCATCTTTATTCATTTTCAAACTCTTTGGGCCTCTAATATAGTGTAAGACCCAATCCCTTTTTGAAACTAAAATAATTTGGGCCTCAGTCGTTGTATAAGTCCCGAGACGAGTTCAAAACAACGGTGCGATCGCTGTTAAACCTTGAGCCTCTCCTTGATTATAAGCCCCAAATTTCTTTTCAAAAAGAACGTCTTTTTTGATTTAGATTCAATATATATGTTGTTATCAAAACTTTCTTTAATTTCTTTGAACGACTAACAATACAGCATGAAAGCTTGCTCACCTGTAAGTTTTAGACTGCTTTCATTTACTCGCTTTAATATAAATATAACTGTATTGTGGGAAGCTGCGCACAGTTAGTCTTCTTTCATATCCTTTTAAATACTTGTCATATATCAACCGTATATATATACTAGTATAGTTATTTAGAGTTTTCCCCGGCAACTAGGTCTAGAACTAGGTAAAGCCATGTTGGTCACTCTTGAATACAGCAAAAACTAGACCCCCATAGGATTTCCAGATACAATTTTGCCTTCTCTTGGGCTTAAACAATATGGAACAAAGAGAAAGGCAGTATTCCTCGTGAACCTTTTCTCAGACTATCACCCCTAGAAGTTGTCAAAGAAATTCTACTCCCCAGAGTTGATCTATTCTCGGTGAATAGCATCTCTTGAGTCTCTTCAAACCTTAGAACTTTCACTAAATGATATGTTCTCGGTGAATAGCATTTCTTGAACTTTTCTTGGTTTGGGACCCACAGGCTTCCTAAAAGTATCCCCACCTCCTCTTGGGCTTTTTAAAAGGACCCTTCGGCTTCTTAGAAGTTCTCATGCCTTCTCTTGGGCTTAATACAAGGACCCTGACGACCTCCTAAAGGTATAAGACAGAACTTAGTCATCCTTTGCTGGAGCAGTCTTTTCAGTGTCAAATCACAGGCCAATTTAAGGTTGATTCTCATCCCTTAAAACACTCACCTCCTCTTGGGCATCATACAAAAGATAAAACTCTTCTACACCAGTAAACTTGGACAACCTAATCCCCTTGAGTCTCAAAGACATTCTCAAGTTCCCTATAGAAACCCTGGTCACTCTGGATAAATCTCCAGTAGGGCCAAAATCCAGTCTCTCTCCTAAAATCCCCTAGCCAAGGTCAGTTTATCATTAGTATAACACTATCCCAAATCAGAACCTCAAGGCATCTGATATCTCAACTCTTCTGGAACCCTCAGCAAGAGTTGATTCCCCACTTGGACCTGCCTCGGGATCTCAATAAATCCCCTGTAGAAGATAGCCTCCTCTTAGGCTTTGTTTAAGGACCTTTCCTTAGCAGAAAGCCAACCTCCTCTTAGGCTTTGTATAATGATTCTCCCTAGCGGAGCAAACCTTTTCAGACTCTCTTATTGAGTCAATCAAACTGTTCAGACTCTCTTGTTGAGTCAATCAAATTGTTTAGACTCTCTTGTTGAGTCAATCACTATTCAGACTCTCTTGTTGAGTTAATCACCCTTTCATACTCTCTTGTTGAGTCAATCACTTTCTCATACTCTCTTGTTGAGTCAATCACATTTCAGCACTCTCTTGTGGAGTCAACCTTTTCAGCCTCAATCTTGGGCTTTGTACAAGACAGATAAAAATACTCTCTTGTTGAGTCAATCCTTTTTCTTGCCTCCTCTTAGGCTTTGTATAATGATTTCCCCTAGCAGGAGATAACCTCCTCTTAAGCTGTGTAGAATAATTTCTCCAGCTTGTTCAGCCACAATCCTGGGCTTAGTACAGGATAGATAAAATCACTCTTTTGTTGTGTCAAACCCTTTTAGTCTCAATCTTGGGCTTTATACAAGACACAAATATACATCTTTTAAATTGGGGACAAATATCTTCCTCAGCCGAGTCATTTCCTCCCAGCCTTCGTTCAGGCTTTAAGGAATGATTTCCCAAGCAGAGCCAAACTCAGGGTAGCCTCAATCTTGGGCTTTGTACAAAACACATATAAACCTCCCCGGCGGAGTCACAACTTTTTCCAGCCTCCTCTTAGGCTCTGTATAATGATATCCCCAGAGTCAGTCTCTTTTTGCCTCAATCTTGGACTTTGTACAAGACACCAATATATACCCTCTCTTGTTGAGTCAGTTTTATCCAGCCTCCTCTTAGGTTGTGGGTAAGGATTTCCCTAGTGGGGTCAATCAACCTCTTAGCTTCAACCTTGGGCTTTGATCAAGGCACACAAAAATCAACAATCCCTCTTTAGAGATGACAAGTTCTCTCTCAGTAAAACCTTTTAGCTTCAATCTTGGGCTTTGAACAAGACACCAAAACATCTTTTTCCTCCCTTATAATAGGAGGAACTACGATTGCTCTGATTTCCCTGTTTCATTTAAACGGGAATACATAGGCATAAGATTGCAAAATATTAGTGAGCATACTAAACAAAAACTTTAGGTCCAATACCTTCATACAAAAACTTTAGGTTTCATACCTTAGTCATCATTCATCCCCATTTTCCATAGAAAACAAAAACTCACTCACTCACTCATACTTCCCAAGAAACTTTCCTAACCCATTAACGGATAAACACTATTAAGAATAAAGCGAAACCTAAAGCTAATATCCTGTGGATAACCATATATAGGATGGGTACTTGACAACTCCTCATTGTATAACCTGACCCCGACTCCCCGAATCTCTTTTAAGCGTTTGTTCAGTTAAACATCCGCGTGCAAGGTTAGTTTTAGATAGCTTCCCTTTCCCTTCCAGCTTCATGGGAAAAATAAGAAATCAGAAAGTAGCACCCACTCCTCCTCATTGCGGTGAGGAAAACCCAGCGATAAGGTGGCCGCATCACCGACAAAAATCGCTCGCTACATTAAAATGAAGACTCTGCTGGGGAGTCATTGACTGTATAGGACTAGGGCTAGAATTCCTAAGAGGTCTAGGATGTTAGTTTTAGGAATCATATACATATCGCTTTTCCTAATTGATATCCGTGTTTATTTTTCTGCTAATGGGACTGCGGGTGATGCCGCATCTGGAAAGTTTGAGTGACACCTAAGATAAGTGATGGCATTAGACGGGTAATCTTACAGGGAGTGACTCTAAAATAAGAGACCCCGGTCGACCATCGAATCAGTGGAGATGCCTTTTGCGGATTCAATGCCTATACGACTTCGGTTGTTGAAAGTAGATTGTTCGATTATGGTGTCCGTGAAACTGAGGATTTAGTAGGCTGAGACATTGTTACTATTTTGTAGTGTGGAAGCTATCGGAAATATTTGTCACGCGATACTACCCTCATTTGAGATTACTCTAAGATACTGCAGCTCGCTCGGGTAAACCAACCTGCTGTCGTTATCCCAAGAGGGGTCAATGATTTCGAGGACAGGTACAAAAATCACCAGTATAATCTTTTGTGTGCTGCATTCATGCATTCATTTCATTAAAAAAAAACTTTAAACAAAGAAAATCTTCTTTCTTAGTCTCTCTTTTTCAAATTAAACTAAGACAATGATTGCAAATATTAGAGAAAAGGATTGCATTATGGATTTCGGTAGAAGGAAGACTCACAAGTATACCTTCAAGGTTCCAAAACTAGGGGATTTAAGTGGGTTGGCGAGGATGATCACCAACCCTGATGCTTTCAGAGCTAAGTACAGAGGACTGTTGTCTCTGTTAAGGGTCCACATAATCGAAGGAATCCTGGCTATGCTCATTCAGTTTTACGATCTGGTCTATCACTATTTCACGTTCCCGGATTATCGACTAGCACCAACACTGGAGGAGTACTCTCACCTAACTGATTTACCCATTACTGACCAAGCTCCCTTTTATGGACTAGAAGAAATTCCAAAGGATCAAACCATTGAAAGAGCAATCTATTTGGACGAGTCAGAAGTTAAGACTCAAATGACCACTAAGGGTGGAATCCAGGGTTTTCCAGCCAAGTTTTTGATAAAGAAGGCTCTATACTTTGCTAGTATAGGGAACATAACTTCTTTCAAGAGCATCTTTGTCTTACTCACCTACGTGTTATTTTTGTTTCCCAACATTGATGACTTTGTTGATATTAATTCCATTAAGATTTTTCTGATTGGAAACCCAGTACCTACCTTGCTCGCAGATGCTGATCATTCTGTACACTTAAAGAATTTGTATAGCAGAGGAATGTCACCTGCTGTGTACCCCTGCTATACAAATGGTTCACTTCCCATTTACCCAAGTCTGCTGCTTTTTGGGATCATAAGAGTACTCTATGTTGGTCACAGAGAACTATGTCTCTTACCAACTCTGACATAGATTGGTACAATCAGATCTATGACGGGATAAGAATCATTGACTGTTGTGGAAACTTCCCTAATGTACTCCTCATAGGAACTAAAGGAGGAATCAACTATCATCCAGTTTTAGTTCGTCGTCAACTCAGATACCCGATGAGACATGTCCCGTGTAATGTTCATCTGGAAGGTCTTTTCTTCAAGGAAGGAGAAAATGACAGAGCACTAAAGACAGAAGTAGTGCATGCCTGGAAACATGTTCACAGGAAAGGAAGAGAGTCTCTAGGAAAACCAGACTGTGTCTCTGTGGAACCTTATCTCCACTGGGTGCAGACTAGAGCTCTCAAGCTGAGGATGCCTTACCCTCGTCAAGAAGTTCTTCCGTTAAAGGAATCTGTCATTTATTTTATGTTAGTTACGGAAAAGCTTCAGGTTACTCTCAACAAAGTTCAACAAGAAAAGAAATCTTGGAGGAACAAGTACCGTATTCTCAACGTAGAGTGTAACAAAATACAACAATTGTTAAAAGAAAAGGATGCTCTGATCGAGATTTTAGAGCAACATGCTGTAGAGAGTCAAGAAGACCAAAGGAATTTGCTCGCTCCTTTCACTTGGCAAAGGAATGACAACCCGACAACGGCTCGAGAGCCCCGGTCAAAGAAAAGGAAAATACTAGAACCAGCACCTGAGCTCTCCTCAGAGAGGACTCAGGATCCATAAGTTTAGACATTTCCTTTTACAGCACTTTGTAAATTACTGTATTTCCATTTCCGCAATCTTTGAATTCAATAAAACGGGGTCCCTCCCCCACTGTATGATATTTGCAATCCAATTGTTGAAGTTTATTTTGATTAAACTAAAAAAAATTAATTAAGATAATCATTGCATGTCATTCATCGTTCTCAGATAACGCATTCTTCTTACCTACGAATCTCACGTTTGTGTCTCGATTCTAGAGTCAAACTGTCTCGTTCGTACAATACTCGGGCCAGTCAACAAAAGAAAATGGATAATCTCGAGGAAGAGAACAGAGAGTTGAGAGAAGAACTTGACGCTCTGAAATAAGATCTGAGGAAACTTCACAATGACATGCAAGCTCTGGCAGCAGCCCAGATACAAAGGACTGTGATCTCAGAGATCACATCTATGCCCATAGTGGAAAAGTATGATCCTCGGTATAACATGCCTAAAGATCTTCCTTGGGGCATGCCACTTAACTATATCCCGGAAGGATATATACCACCGATCACTGAAGATCCGAAAACTGCAGCAGGAGACGCTGGGCCTGAAGGTTACAAACTTCGGGAAAGCGAAGATGCAAGGGGCCTGACAGCAACTCCTGAAGGTTACAAACTTCGGGAGGGGGAAGAACCAAGAGTCACTACCGTAATAACTATACCACCACTCGTGGTACACACTGTCCCAGAAGGGCAGATTCCACAGATACCGTCTAGTGGAAACGAAAGTATAGACGACAGAATGAGGGAATTCTAGGAATAGTTCCTGGAAATGCAGAAGGATTTGCAAGCCATTCGCGATCAGGATCTATTTGGAAAGGATGCCGCAGGCCTTTGTTTGGTCCCCAATGTGAAAGTTCCGCACAAATTCAAGGTGCCCGAATTTGAAAAGTAAAAGGGTAATTCTTTCCCTCAAAGTCACTTGGTGATATACGCTCAGAGGATGTCAACTCAGACAGAGAACCAACAGCTACTGATCCACTATTTCCAAGATAGTTTAACCGGTGCCGTACTCAAATGGTACATGGGGTTCAACCGCACTAAGATCGTTACTTTCAGAGATCTTGGCGTTGCCTTCGTTCTATAGTATAAGTATAACTTGGACATGGCACCGGACAAAGATCAACTCAGAGCCATGTCGCAGAAGGATAAGGAAACCTTCAAGGAATATGCTCAGAGATGGCGGGAAATTTCTGCCCAGATTTATCCACCTCTTGAGGAGAAAGAGATGACAAAGATCTTCTTAAAAACCTTGAGCTCACTTTACTATGATAGAATGGCCGCCAGTGCGCCCAATAACTTCATTGTGATGGTGGGCATGGGAGTTCGTCTTGAGGAAGCAGTCCGAGAAGGACATATAGTTAAAGACACTGGATCATCAAGTATTACCAAAAGATACGGTAGTGCTCTCCCTAAGAAAAAAGAGCAAGATATTGGTAATATCTCTCTCAAAAAGCAAAGGCGACGGTACCAACCAGTAGCAGCCATAACCCCTGCTATCAACCCCGCGCCTGTTCCTACATATCAACCTCAGGTTGCGCAGAGCCAACCGAATCAACAATAATATCAACAAAGGACACAACAGCCTCTTCAGTAGGCTCATCCTCAGTACAATAATAACCGTACAACGCGACCACCAGGGTTCGACCCTATACCAATGTTGTACGCAGAACTGTTTCTGCTACTACTGGCCAAAGGGCACGTCCAAACCAGGGCTCCTCTTGTGGTACCAGAGAATCCGCCTTTTTGGTTCAAAGCAGACCAGACTTGTCCTTACCATCAAGGAGGACCAGGGAATAACATAGAAAGCTGTCTCAGCTTCAAATCTGATGTGCAGAAGCTTGTTATAAACGGGGTCTTATCCTTCAAGGATACAAATCCAAATGTTCAGACAAACCCGTTGCCTCAACACGAGAAAGCTGCGGTAAATTTGATAGAAGAAGAGTCTAAGCACAGGTATCAAATTCACAATGTACTCTTATTGGGAACTAACCTGGGTAAGATTCATTGCAGACAGAGCGGATACGGTCATGTACCATCTCATAACTATCACCAGTGTGATGTATGCTCTAAAAATGATCAAGGATGTTCTATGGTGCAATTAGCTCTACAGGAACAGATGGATCTCGGTTGGATCCAAGATCACCGAATTCGTGAAGTCAACATGACTTATACAAATTCCAAAATCATTCAGAACCATGACATCCGTGCGATGAATGTCAACTTGGTGGCAATGCACTCAAGGCAAAGCCAACATCATGATCTGCCACGACACGATTATGATTCTTGTCTGGTCTGCTCGGTAAATAATCAGGGATGCTCTTTTGTACAAGAGGCCCTCTAGCGTCAGATGGATCTTGGATGGATTCAGGATTACCGTGATAGAAGTCATTATCAAGTGAATATGATTCAAATCTTTGATATTCGCTTGATGAATACCAGCTTGGTGGAATTACACGCTAAGCAAGTTCAACTCGGTTTTCTGACTTCACATGAGTATCAGAATTGTAGAGTATGTCGTGAGAGTGACCAAGGATGTGCTCTCGTTCAAAGAATGCTGCAACACTTATTGAACCACTGGTGGCTTCCGATCTATCTAGATGAAGACACATAACAAATCAGTATAACTGATGGGAACCCTACTAGGCACCAAAGTCAGGATGTTCGATCAATGGAGACAGATCTAGTAAGGTTACAATGCATACAGAGCCGACGTGGCCGGGTTCCACCACACAACTATGAGCGCTGTAGAATTTGCTCAGAGAATAATCAAGGATGCTACCTCGTGCGAGCAGCCCTTCAAGGTCAGTTGGACCATAAGGAGACTCAACCATGGTCAAACTCTGTTTCAATGTCAGACTATCATCCTAATCAAGGCAAAGATGCTGTCTTGATCCCTAAGTGAGAAATGGCCAAAGATGTGTGTGCCATAATCCCTTTACTCCATGAATCAAGAGTTCCTCTCGATGGTGGAAGGATTCTCAACCTCAAACCAATTGAGGCCGGCTACGATGGTCAGAAAAACCAGAAGGCTCCTGTAGTTATCTATCTGCCGGGACCAGTACCATATAAATCTGATAAGGCCATCCCTTATAAATACGGTGCAACAACAATTGGGAATGGAAAGGAAATTCCATTACCCTCCGTCGTGAATATTGCAGACATTGGTCGAGTAACACGGAGCGGTCGAATCTTCAACCAAGGAGTTGGAGAACCCAGCAAAGAAAAAGAACCCCGAATAGAAGTTCATGATCAACCACTCAGGCAAACCAGTGATCCTGACCTTTCAAAGAACAATAATGAGATGTTGAAGCTCATCCAGAAGAGTGAATACAACATTGTTGATCAGCTGTTGCAAACTCCTTCAAAAATATCTATGATATCTCTTTTACTCAGTTTCGAAGCTCACAGGGAGGCTCTACAGAAAGTCTTAAAGCAAGCCTTTATTAAACAAGATGTAACAATAAGACAATTCGACATCTTCATCTCCAACATCACTTCCTGCAATAACTTGGGATTTAGTGATAAGGAACGGCCAGAAGAGGGCCAGAATCATAATATGGCACTTAATATTACAGTCAACTGCCAGGACGATGCTTTAGCCACCATACTGGTAGACACCGGATCAGCTCTGAATGGTATGCCAAAGTCCACTCTAATGCGACTATCATTTAAAGGATCTCCGATGAGAGGAAGTGAGGTCATCGTCAAAGCATTTGACGGATCCCGAAAAACAGTTATCGGCGAAGTCGACCTTCACATAAATATCGGTCCTTACACTTTCCTAGTCATTTTCCAGGTCATGGACATCCGAGCAGCATACAGCTGTTTGTTAGGAAGACCTTGGATACACGAGGCTGGGGCAGTCACTTCGACACTTCACAAGAAACTGAAGTTCGTCAAGAACGACCAACTAGTCACAGTCTGCGGAGAGCAAGCCTTGATCGTGAGCAACTTATCGTCGTCTACTTGTGTAGAACCAGAGGAGGTTGTTGGAACCTAGTTCCAAGCACTTTTGGTGAGCCACGACAACCAATCAGAAGGAGGAACGTCGATTTCCTCGTACAAAGATACTCTCGAAGCGATCAGAAGTAACAATACCAAAGGATGGGGAAAACTTGTCATTCCTAATGACAATAAGAAAAAGAAAGGTCTTGGTTTTTCTTCAACCTGTACCCAGACTGCTACTAACGATGAAAGTCTTCATCCCATGCAAAACTTCTTCCATAGTGGAGGTTTCCTTCACCCAGTATCTCAAGAAGTACATACCATTAACGAGGGTGATTCCACCGATACAGATGAAGAGTGGAAGTCCTACCTTAACGAGGACGGTTATATGTCTCAGGAAGACGTGCCTACACCATTTTGCTTTCCGGCACAGAGTCCGAGATATATACCAAGGTCAGATGTCAAGATGATATACGAAGATTGCGATCCAGAAGGATATCGTGCTCCACCAAACTCATTAGAAGAAGACACTCTGATGAAAGACAACTTTGACCGCGACTATTATGGCCCAATGGATGGCCTGCCTATCTGGAAGCCGTACCCAGGAGACTTGGGGCAAGAGAGTCAGTCGAACGATGCATATCTGCTGAGCATCATTGAAAAGAATACATGTGTCCCCACCGAATCATGGGATCATTACTCAGGGCATTCAGAAAATATCCAATACAACGATGAATTTGCAACAATTGCAGGACACGAATTCCTTAACTATGCCTTTCCTAAGGTCAACGTCATCGAAAGGGATGACTCCTCTAGTTCCAAAGAAGTGTGGGACACCCTGGGACAACCGAGTGGCAAATTCGACTTCATGGTCAAGTACACCGTTCCGGAAAGCTCTCGTATCAGGCTCAAAGACATCCAGCCAATTGGATGGGGAGATATACCCGAGAGTGCAAACACTGTGCAAGATACAGCTGAGGAATCCTCCTACGACAACTCTTCCTGGGAGACAAATTCCAACGATGCTGATCCACCAGAAATCAGCGTTATTTCTGAAGATAAATTAAGAAGGAAGGTACCAGACTTTGTGATTCACCAAGGAGTTCGCCGCCAATGGGCCGCTGTCAATGTTCCGAAAGTCATTCATAAGTCAAAGTAATTGCCGTCTTTTTTTTAACCTTTAACCTTGCCCAGGTGAAACAGATGTCTTGATAGGGCTCACTTTCTGTAAATGTCTCTCTTCGATTCGCCCAAAGCGACATAATTTTATTTTATAGGGTTGTAGTTTCAAGAATCGACAAGATCATAAATAAAATAACGTCGTTCTGTAATTTCTGCATTTATTGTTGTTTTCTCTTTTCGCTTTTTCAGAAACTGGTAATCCTAAAAAATAACTCAAATAATAAAAACAAGCAGTTATCAGAAAATACACTGCACACACTCTTGCATTCTCTCTATCTCTTCTAAAAATAAATCATCACATCATGCAAATTGCTTGTTTTAAACCCCATTGAAACATACGATCTGATGCCTTCTCCCAACTTTGAATTCCCGGTATTTGAGGCTGAAGAAGAAAATGATGAAGAAATTACAGAGGAAATCTCATGATTACACTGACAAGAGGAAAGGTCTATTGAGCCTTACAAAGAGCCGTTGGAAACGGTCAACTTAGGTTCTGAGGAAGAAAGAAAAGAAGTCAAGATTGGGGCACTGCTTAGTCCGACTGTCAAAGAAAATTTGATAAATCTTCTCAAAGAGTTTCCCGATGTATTCGCTTGGTTCTACCAGGACATGCCAGCGTTGGATACCAGCATCATGGAACATCATCTACCATTAAGATCAGAATGTCCACTGGTAAAACAAAGGTTGAGACGGACTCATCCAGACATGGCCATCAAAATCAAAGAGGAAGTACAGAAACAGATTAAAGCGGGTTTCCTTGCCACATCAGAATATCCTCAATGGCTAGCCAACATAGTACCAGTTCCGAAGAAGGATGGAAATGTCAGAATGTGTGTAGACTACAGGGATCTGAACAAGGCCAGTCCAAAAGATGACTTTCCCTTACCACACATTGACATGCTGGTCGACAGTACAACGAAATTCAAAGTATTCTCCTTCATGGATGGATTCTCGGGCTATAATCAAATCAAACTGGCGTTGAAAAATATGGAGAAAACTTCGTTCATCACCCCATGGGGCACCTTTTTTTACAAGGTAATGCCGTTCGGTTTGAAGAACGTCCGGGTAACCTATCAAAGGGCCATGACTACTCTGTTTCATGACATGATACACAAAGAAATAGAAGTGTATGTCGATGATATGATTGCCAAATCTAAAACAGAAGAAGAGCATGTAACCCACCTGTCAAAACTATTCGAGCGTCTGAGAAAGTATAAACTCCGTTCGAATCCCAACAAATGCACATTTGGTGTCCGCTCAGGAAAACTTTTAAGGTTCATCGTCAGCCATAAAGGAATTGAGGTTGATCCTGACAAGGTCAAGGCCATTCAAGAAATGCCTTCTCCAAAGACTAAAAAACAAGTCAGAGGTTTCCTGGGACGTTTGAACTACATTTCCAGATTCATATTCCTCATGACCGCGACATGCGCGCCGATCTTCAAATTACTTAAAAAGAATCAGGATTGCGTTTGGACAGAAGACTGCCAAACCGCCTTCGACAGTATCAAGGAATACTTGTTGAATCTACCGATTCTATCACCTCCAATGGAGGGAAGACCGTTGATCATCTACCTAACAGTCTTGGAAGACTCAATGGGTTGTGTACTTGGCCAACAAGGTAAAACCAAAAGGAAAGAGTCTGCCATTTACTATCTGAGCAAGAAATTCACCGACTGTGAGACTCGGTACATTATGCTTGAGAAAACTTGTGGTTTGTCTTGGGCAGCAAAACGTCTCCGCTAGTATATGATTCATCACACTACTTGGTTAATCTCCGAAATGGATCCAATCAAGTACGTCTTTGAAAAGCCTGCTCTTACGGGAAGGATTACCCGTTGGCAAATGTTGCTATCAGAATACGACTTCGAGTACCATGCTCAGAAAGCCGTAAAAGGAAGTGTTTTATCCGATCATTTGGCTCATCAACTGATTGACGATCAGGAATCTATCGGGTTTGACTTCCCAGACAAAGATGTCATGTACTTAAAAGCGAAAGATTGCGATGAGCCGTTACCCAGTGAAAGGCCAGAACCGGGTTCCCAATGGGGACTTATCTTTGACGGAGTTGTCAATCATTATGGAAATAGAATTGGGGCAATCATCATAACACCTCAGGGTACCCACATTCCTTTCACTGCCCGATTAACATTCATGTGTACAAACAATGAGGCCGAATACGAAGCTTGTATCATGGGTCTCGAAGAAGCAATTGATTTGAGAATTAAGAACTTGGATGTGTATGGCGACTCAACCCTGGTTATCAATCAAATCAAAGGAGATTAGAACACCTACCAATTAGGGATGATCCCTTACAAAGACTATGCGAGAAGGTTGTTACCATTCTTTAACAGAATCGAGTTTCACCACATCCCTCGTGAAGAAAATCACATGGCTGATGCACTAGCCACTCTCTCTTCCATGATTAGTGTAGGTCAACAGAATGACATACCTAAGATTGACATAATGCACCTTGAACAGGCCGCCTACATCATCACGATTGAAGCAGTTATAGACGACAAACCTTGGTATCACGATATCAAATGCTTCCTTCAGAAACAAGAACACCCACCCGGGGCATCCAAAAAAGACAGAAAGACCCTCAGGAGATTGGCAGACAATTTCTTTCTAAGCGGTGATACACTCTATAAGAGGAATTTTGACATGGTCTTGCTCCGATGTGTAGACATACCAGAAGCAAACATGTTGATGAAGGAGTTTCATGAAGGGTCCTTTGGCACTCATGCCAATGGACGTACAATGGCGAGAAAAATTCTAAGAGCAGGGTACTACTGGTTGACCCTGGAATTCGATTGCTACAAGTACATGAGGAAGTGTCACAAGTGTCAGATATACTCAGACAAAATCCATGTACCGCCAACACATCTCAAAGTTCTTTCTTCCCCATAGCCTTTCTCTATATGGGGAATCGACATGATTAGCATGATCGAACCCAAAGCTTCAAACGGACATCGGTTCATCCTGGTAGCCATTGACTACTTCACCAAACGGGTCGAAGCAGCATCATACACCAATGTAACCCGACAAGTGGTGGTCCGATTTATCAAAAATAATATCATTTGCCGTTATGGTGTTCCAAGCCAGATCATTACGGATAATGGATCCAACTTGAATAATAAGATGAAGAAAGAGTTGTGCGCTGAGTTCAAAATTGAACACCATAACTCATCTCCCTACCGACCTAAGATGAACGGAGTGGTAGAAGCGGCTAACAAGAACATCAAGAAGATCGTTCAAAAGATGGTTGTAACCTCCAAAGATTGGCACAAGATGCTACCCTTTGCTCTTCACGGTTATCGCACATCTGTCCGCACTTCAACAGGGGCAACCCCTTTCTCTCTAGTATATGGCATGGAGGCAGTGCTCCCTATAGAAGTAAAGATACCATCAATCATGTATTGATAGAAGCTAAGTTAACAGAAGCTGAATGGTGTCAAAATCGACATGACGAACTGAATCTGATTGAGGAAAAGTGAATAACGACTCTATGCCATGGTCAGTTCTATCAGCAAAGAATGAAGAAGGCATTTAACAAAAAGGTCTGACCCCGTGTGTTCAGGAAAGGGGACCTTGTGCTCAAGAAGATACAATCATTCCTCACTAATTCCGGGGGCAAATGGACTCCGAATTATGATGGCCCCTATGTGGTCAAGAAAGCTTTTTCAGGCGGTGCCTTGAGACTCGCAACCATGGACGGAGAGGAATTTGCCTACCCCACAAATGTTGACATAGTCAAGAAATACTTTGCCTAAATAAAAAAAAATGTCTCGGTGGATTGAAAACCCGAAAGGGCGGTCCAGGAAAAAATTAGAGACATAATAAAAAATATCCCGATGGATTGGAAATCTCAAAGTACAGTCCAGGCAAAAGTTAAGGATTCATGGCAAGTAACTACGTCCAACAAAGGGGAAAATCCCCCAGCGGCAGTCATGCCATCCATCAGGAAAACTCCAGCCAAGGTCATCTTCGACGGAAGCTCAGGATGTCCAGAATTCAAAGTTGGTAAAAGGATAGCGGTCGTTATGTTTCAATGTAGCCCTATTCCCTTAAATTACCATTTTCTAACTTTGTAAATACTCTATGGAATCACGCGTTTGGCTGATTTCCATCCTATCAATAAAATTTGAGCCCTCGTGCTTTTGTTTGCAATTCTTATTTGTTTTAGCTTTACAGAACGACATTTTAACATGATTAACGATTCTTGAAATAAAACAAAAATGAATTTACTTGTCAAAATTTTTCTTCTTTTAAAATAAATATGGCAATTTCTTTTGACTGTGGACGTCGAAAGAACATCAATCGCTTCTCTAGAGGTAATCGAACCTCAAAGTGCAGAATCAAAGTACTCCTTCTAAACCAGTACACCTGAATGAAGGATCAACTGTGTCTGGTGCGAATATTCTGTCCGACATCCACGATAGAGTTCTTATCTCCTAAGCCTGACGAACGTTGTTCCCCACCGGAACTATTTCTCCTAAGCAAGGCAGAATTTCTATCTGGAACAAATGGTATTTCTTCGTCCCCCGCAGTGGCCGAGTATCCAGTCATGTTTATCTATTAGTCTGTATGTCGTGTTAGTTTTGTTAGCATAAACATACATACATCATGCATTATTGATTTGCATTCATATTCATATTGCATCACTATCACTCTAGTCAGTCTTAACTCTAAGTGGTAAAGTCCTCTTGTCAATCGAGTTGTCAGTTCTTTCCTCGTCAGGAAGCGAATCATCTAAGCAATCTCTCCCCAGTTTATTTCTGGGATGGAGATGGTCCTCGACCACTTTGATAACCTGAACCTCTAAAAATCAAGAAAACTTTCGACGAACGTCACTCTTCGCCATTGAAGATGATATCTTCGTTTTCGCGGATTAAGGAAAACCCCGGAGAAAGTCTCTTAATCAAGGATTCGGCAGTACAACAATTTTTCTCCGGAACATTCGCTGAGGAAAAGGTTATCAGCGCCTCCAAGTTGGATTGCATCACATGGCATTTCTTCGAAAGGATCTCGAGGAAAAGTATAATGTACTATCCCCAAGCAGGAAGCAGTCTCTCAAGAGACTCGTTTACCCTAGTAGAGCCAGCAGATGGCGTCTCCAACAGAGAAGTTTGTATACCTCTACAACTTAGACAAATTGGTTCCCCAACAAGCTTGACATCAAAACTTTTTCCCGTCAAATGGCATATCCCTAGGAAAATTCGGCGAGAAGTTTGAGGAAAACCGCTACAAACAGCGTCCCTTGTCAAGAAAGTTTATTGACAAAAGAAACTTAGACCAGTTCCGTGGCTGAAAACCAGGATCGAGGGGAAGTTTATTTCAGAAACTAAGACCAGTTCCTTGGCTGAAGACCAGGATCGAGGGGAATTTTATTGACAAAAGAAACTGAGACCAATACTGTGGCTAAAAACCAGGATCGAGGGGTAGTTTATATCAGAAACTGAGATCAATTCTGTGGCTAAAAACCAGGATCGAGGGGAAGTTTATATCAAAAATTAAGAATAGTTTCATAGCTAAAAACCAGGATCGAGGGGAAGTTTATAGACAAAAGAAAACTTAGACCAGTTCCGTGGCTGAAAACTAGGATCGAGGGGAAGTTTACCCTTTTCTAAGCATAATTGCTTAGCAAAAAAAGATGGATGAGTAAGCTGCCATTCATAACCACCATCAAAATTTTGGGTATTCCGATATTTAATCCTCTTGTACCCTAAATACCCGAATACCTTCGCCATTCACACCTTCGGGTCCAAGAAGATTAAATAGGGGCATCTGTTATACCCCAAATTTTGACCACTAAGATTTCCCATTTGTGTAAATCATTACCGCAATATGGATATACCTTCAGGCCTCATCTATCTCCTCAAAGATGGTAGAGCACTCACTACAATCAAATAATTAGGGTTTTAAGCCCCCTCAGAGCCTTAGAAAAAGGATCAATAAAGGAATGACATGATCTTCAACTTGTCTAGACTCTCAAACACCAATAAAGGATCAAGAGGACTCCTACATCAAGAATCAAGCCCAAGGTTGCAACATTCCGAGTGGATTATGAAGGTGCGAGAAAGACACAAGAAAGGGGGGGGGGTTTGAATAGTGTTTTCACTCTTAAAAACTTTTTGCCTCTTATCGTTAAAGCACTAAGAGACCACCAGAGTTCATTGAGAGACTCTGACTTGCGAAGTAGCTTTCAGACCTGTCAATACGTAAAGTATATATAATTGGGAGAGTCTGAATAAGATATGCATTATTCAGAACTTGCAGTGCGGAAGCTTATCAAAGTTAAGCTACAAGGATCTGATTTGTTTATGTAAGGCTCTGATAATTTAAAGTAAGAGATAAACAATAAATCAAAGCATAAGCAAGAGTAAAGAACACACGATATATCCTGGTTCACTTGAGCCATTCCCAAGCTAGTCCAGTCCACCTTCCTCAGGTGATTTCGCCTTGAACACAAGGACTTAATCCACTATAATCAATCTCGATTACAAGTGCACGGGCTAACACCAGTGACTAACACACAATGAACCGTTCATGGATTCAACTGAATGAATATAACGAACATTGACCTACAGGTTCCAATCTCGCAAGATCTACTACTAGGATTTCACAACTAGACGTTCAGGGATTCATCGCAATGAATATAACGCCTACTGACCCTATTTCAGGCTTTACCACAATGACACCTAGCTATTGTCTTCTTGAGTCTTCGGTCACACTGACCACTCAAGGAATCCTAATTCACCAAGAATTAGATTAACAGGAGATTACAATAATGCTTCTTAACAAGTAGATTACTCCTAAGTTTAAGTACATAAGAACCCACTAGTGTTCAAGCAAGATGAGCGCAATAACTCCTTGCTATCTTAAGAAACTACAAAGATGTATGTTGATTTGATTGCTGTTGACATCTTGTAGATCTTCTTCTTCTTCGTCTTCTTGGTTGAGCAAGCTTTTAGCAACAACTCCTTGCTTCAGATCTTCAATATAGCTTAGACAAGAAGGTGGTTGATGACTTGACTGATTTGCAATATTGTCTTCTTCATCAACAACTTCTGTACCAATTTGTTGTTGTTGTGTTGATTTTTGATCTTAAGCTTCAACAACAATGGCCATGTGTAAATGGTGATATCTTTGGATGTTTAAGTGTTACAACGAGAACTCATCGTTGTTGCTATCTTCACACAATGACTTGATCAATTATCCTTAGATGCACTGAATCGATATCTTCAGAAGCGAATACTCCTTTCTATAAATAGCCCAGTAAAATATAGCCGTTTGAATTACTGTTGGCTGTTGGAAAAGAGACGTTGTGTAATGATAAAGCTGTACTGACATATCTCCTTTTTACAGTGGAGGAAGTGACATGATATATCTTCTTGGACACTGTGTACAGTCTTTCACAACGTTAACATTTGTCTTCAAAATGTCAGAGGTTTCTGATCGTAATTAATTGAAGCATGAGTAGAGACTTCTTAACAGGATATCTGAAACTCCAAGTCTTCAGTCTTTCGAAGTCGTCCATTAGGAATCAGCCTTCAGAACTTCAGCACTTGTGTTTAAATCCGTTATCCTTTACTGCTTCAAGTCTTCTGAAACTTCAGAGCTTGTCCATTGGGAGTCTTTCTTCAGAGTCTTCAGCACTTGACCTTTTGGAACCATAATCCTCAGAACACATAAGTCTTCAGAATCTTTCTGCACTTGGTCTTCAGATCCTTCAGCCTACAGAACTTCAAGTTATTGGAATCTTCAGCACTTCGGTTCTCTAGAAGATTATCTCTTCAGAAGCTTCGCTATCTTCAGAATCATAACCACTCTCAGAGAGCATCCACAAGAGCATTGCAACAGCAATATCGGCATCCTTGGACCTGACTAATTATGATCAGATACAGAAGCATACTTGCTTCTTGTGACTTATGTCACACATAGTAACTTCGCATATAATCAATTACGCTCATCTGGCTGGTGCTTTGTTGGATATGATATCTTCTGTAATTATGATCTGCACACAACACATGTTAGAACATAAAATGGTTCTTTCATAAATACGTGTTGTTATCATTAAAACATAGAGACGACTTGTAGAGATAACTCTTGCACTAACAATCTCCCCATTTTTGATGATGACAAAACCATGTGTTTTGATTGAACATTTTATACAAGGTAATCACCAAAACTAAACATATTCAGAGTTCGGAACAACAGCTCCCCCTGAATGTGTTATCCCCAAAGTTTCATCTGTGATCATCTAGAATCTCATATGATCCAAAGACTCACAAAATAACAATTTGAGTTGCCAGAACAAAGAATAGAAAAGGAATACTTATCTATCTTGTCTTTAAGGAAACAAAAGTCTTCAGCATCTGGACTAGTTCATCAGAACTTCCATCTTCAGACCTTTAGAACTTAGTTCCTTTGTACGTCGTATCAGAGCTCATAATCTTCAGAGACGTCTGAAGCATTTTCTACTTTTCAGCAGAATCATTTTAGAACAAAATAGAACAGTTCTTATCTAATAACATAGCCTCGCTATTTATCAGAAACAAACACTGTCTTAAGAAACTCCCCTTGAGTTTCAGACTTGATGAAGATTATAGATTTTAACAATTGAATCTTCTGGGTAGTCTCCCCTTAGTTTCCATAAGTCAGATATTGGGATCTTCAGAATCGTAATTAATTTAAATTCACCAATTGATCATGACTTTTCATAGTTTGACTTTGAACACAGACCTTCATCTTAGAACCTTGTTACTGTCACAACTCAGTGGTTCATCAAAGCTTGATTCTTGATCAGATACCAATAGAAGGTTAATTTAGTGATCAATCAACGCTTGATTCTGAATCTGGTACACATGTGATCTGATTCTTATCTGATACCAAAATGTGTGCTGAGTTTGATACCAGAGTATATTAAGTCTGATACCAACTGAGGTATTTTTCTCATACCACTTGAAGGTTATTTCCTTAGTGTGCTGAAATTGATACCAATGAAGTTATTGAAAACATTACACAGCTTAGCTCTGATTGATATTACTTTAGACTGAGTCTGATTACCAATTGTTGATTTAGTCTGATACCAAATCATTTCCTTTTTAATTGGTTCTTGGTTAACATCAAAACTACTTCTTCTTGGATCTTCAATCCAGATCTTCAGACAACCCTCGACTTCTGATTTGCACAGTTCTTCTGAATAAGCATCTTGAGATGTGGACTTTGTCTTGACTGCTTTTCAAAGTTTTCCTTCTTCTGATTCTTATGTTCCGAATCTCATATTATCATACAGCTTATAGCTTCTAAACGAAGTGAGACAGAGGTCACGATAAACTTTGACTTTCAAAAAGTTCTCAACTTCTGAACAGTACTGGGTAGATCTGATTCTGAACACCTGTTCACGAAGTGTACAACTTCGATCATATGAACAAATAGTTCATAAGAACTTTTAACAAAGTTCTTCTTTTCTTAGCCTGTTCTGAGAATGCCTAGTGAACTTGTTCAGAGTTCCTTGGTTAAACATCAAACAGTAAACATTAGTAGTAACACATTTTATATGATTGATTACTTGTTTGAGTTTGCATTCTTTTTCTTTTTAATCAAAATCATATTTCTATTTCTCCCCCTTTTTGACATCATAAAAAAGGATTAGACCATTTGAGCATTTAGGCATTATTAAGATCAATATTGTCATACCCCAAAATTTGACCACTAAGATTTCCCATCCTTGTGCAAATCATCATCACAATATGGATGTACCTTCATGCCTCATCAATTTTCTCAAGGATTGTTGAGCATTCACTACAATCAAAGATTAGGGTTTTAAGCCCTCTCAGAGCCTTAGACAAAGGATTAATCAAGTAATAACATGATCTTCAACTTGTCTAAACCTCTCAAACACCCATAAGGGATCAAACGGACTCCCACATCAAGAATCAGGCACAAGGTTGCAACATTCCAAGTGGATCAAGCCTCAAGATCGCCAGTGTCACCAAATTAGGGTTTTGGTCAACCAAGGCCTCCAGATGGAAATTTTCCTCTGGGCATGAGCCAATGCTTCACAATACAACCCAAAATTCTCAAAGGGACCTCATGGACCCAATCATCAAGTCAAAATAGCCTCAGGGGAAGCATTCATCAAAAATCAGGAATTAGGGTTTCTTGACCTAATTCACCCCTAAGTTAATTTTTGGGATAAAACATGAGCCAAGACCTCAAGACATGATTTGGGGGTCTCTAATAAACCACATTGATCCATTTACAACAATGGATTGATCCATGAAGCTTGGTGCACAAGTTTCAATTTCATCTGGACCACAACTAAGGTTTTGAGGAAAAAAGTCAACTCTACCTTTGACTTTTGACCAAGACATGCTCCCAAACCTTGGGGCATGATTCAATACACCCTATAACACCTATGGAATCCATCCATTGAGTTTGATTTAGGTCAAGGACTTGATTTCATAGAGGATCGCACAGTTTAGAATTCATCTGATAAAAAGTCAACTATACCAAAAAGTCAAAGTTTGATTTTTTGATTTTTTTGGTCAACCAAGGTTCCTTAACCCTAAAATGATGTTAATATGTGATTGGATTCATCATTCATCAAGAAAAATCAAAGAAAGTGGGATAACTTGTAAAAGGGGTAACCATAAAAAAAAACTTAAAAATTTTCTAAGTTATGGAACAAAATGGCTAGGATACCAACTTCCAAGGATAATAACTTGTGATCCAAGCAACCATTTTGGCTGATCCAAAGATGGATTTGTAGCTCTCATGGCATACTTTAAAAGTGTCAACTACACCTCATTCCAATTCCTCATAGATTTCAAGTTATGATTGTATCAAAATCACTAAAAACATGAAAATACATCTTTTCCAACACTTAGACAAAATTGTGTCCAAGACAGATTTTGTTGAAAACACCAAAACTTGGGGCATTTTTTCGCACAGTTGCAAGCTGAATCAATTCATGATATAAACATCAAAGTTGTTGTACATATTGCCTACAATCCAAGGAACTCATTGGCATGAAACAACTCAGCTTGAGCCAAGAGTTATGGCTGATGCAACACACCATGGCAAGGTTGTCATGAAAAATCAGTTTGTAGGATTTATTGCTTTACACAATTTATGAGTCAAGGCCCAGGATCACTATTCCACAGTCATCTAATCTGATCCTAATCCAACTGATCCAACTAGTAAAGCTGGGTAAAAAAGTCAAGGGATCTTCCAACTTGAGATTAATGCATTTTGGCATATTATGCCTTGAATTCAATGGCATTTATGTGAAATAGGGCACTTTCAACAAAGCCACTCTACTCAGTCAAGATGCTCACTTAAAAAACAATTAAAACATCTGAAAAATGTGGATTTGGTCAAGACATAGCCCTGCTTTTGGGAGAGGCTAGGTTGCCTTGCATGAGAAGAAATGCCACCAAGCCAAAGCCATTGAATGTGATTTGATCTTGCAGCCATTCACTATTCCTCCAAGACAGAATTGATCCACTATAAATAGAGGTCCTAACTGATCATTCAAACCACACCAAAGCAGCTTGCAAATTGCTTTCTCTCATTCTCTCCTTAAGTGCCAAAACTCCATATTTTGAGCAAACACTATCAGGTTTTGAGTTGCAGCCTCAAGTAACTCAAACCAACTTCTCAGACACATCACATATGATGTATATGAGGTGTTCAAACACTTAAACCATCTCTGTAACACCTCTAGCCCAAAATCACTCTTCAACTAGCCCATTATGCATCCATTCTGCAACTTGGATACCACAACTTGATCTAAGCAATTTCCAAGAGGTCCAAAGGTTGAAATCTACTCCATAACATCCATTGGAGCTGTAGAGGTCATCAAATTACTTCAGGAACACCATTTGTGCAGAGACTCAATCTCACCTACAGCAAGGTAAGCCTTAAAACTCTCATAACATGATTAATGCATATTTCCTCGCATGATACTTTGGCCAAATGTTTATTATCATTTTTTAAGTGTTTCTCCTAAAAAATTTGATCATAGCACTCAAAAACATGTCTGCACGATTGCTTTTGTAAAATTAGGGTTCATACATTCATGTTGGTATAACTTGCTGCACACTAAAAATAAATGAAATCAAATATTGCCATCATGTTCCTTGTTAAGAAACGCATGAGTTTGGTGTTTGAATCATGTTAAATGATTGAGAAACGAGTGAGATAGAGAGCTTTACGCATTTGAGCTTGAGGTTGAAGATGGCCATGGCACCATGCCTCAGAAATCCAACCAAACTTGCCTTATATTTTTCCCTTGCCATGTATATATTATGAATTGGCATTGCGCCCCAGTGGTTGATCAACTGGTTTGTGTGTACTAGCGAGTGGAAGGTCTGGGGTTCAAATCCCCCTCGCCCTAGACCTCTTTTTTCATCACTTTTCCCACTTTTTATTATTTTTAAATAATTTGGAAAATTAATTTCTCTCTTAATTTTAATTATTTTTTATTGGTTCTTTTTGCAAAAAATCACAAAAATGTTAAAATACTTTATTCTACAAAAAATCAAATTTATATTATTTATTTAATATAGTTGGTATTTTTGTGAATAAATTAATTATTAATTATTTTAAAAAGTTTAAAAATGAATATTCATCTTGAAAATCAAGACTAAATGAGTTTTAAATCATCTTGTGGTTAAAACTTCATTTTTCAAACCTTAACCAAAAATCACAAGTGGTTTATCTAAACTTATTTGGTACTTTTATAATTTTTTATTAATTTTCTTTGAAAAATTACTTTTAAAAAGTGAAAATTAGGGTTTCTTTGATTTTTAATCATACTCAAAATATTCTTAAAAACACTTTTGGGCCTCCAATAGAGTGTAAGACCCAACCCTTTTTGTACATAAACCATTTTGGGCTTCAGATATTGTATAAGTCCCGACACAATAGAAAATCTCAGCGCGATCACCATTTTTAAACAAAAAACCATGGGCCTCTCCTTGAGTTGTAAGCCCCATCACTTGTACAAAAACACTTTGGGCCTCTTGAGAGAGTGTAAGACCCAACCCCTTTGAAAATACAAAAACATTTTGGGCCTCAGATATTGTATAAGTCCCACTGTATTTTCAAAATCACGGCGCGGTTGTCGCCTCAAAAAACAAAAACCCTGGGCCTCTCCTCGAGCTATAAGTCCCATTCCTTTTGTTAAAAACACTTTTGGGCCTCTAATAGAGTGTAAGATCCAACCCCTTTGTAAATAAACAATTTTGGGTCTCACATATTGTATAAGTCCATCTGTATATTTTCAAAACAACGGCGCGATCGTCGCCTTTTCAAAATTAACTAGGCATCTCCCTGAGTTGTAAGCCCCATCTCCTGTACAAAAATAAACACTGGGCCTCTAATAGAGTGTAAGACCCAATCCCCTTTTGACCAAAACTTTTTGGGCCTCAGTCGTTGTATAAGTCCCGATACGATATTCAAAACAACAGTGCAACCACTGTTAAAATTTGGGCCTCTCCCTGAGCTGTAAGCCCCGATCTCTGTTCAAAATACTTTCTCCTTTGATTTTGAATCCAAATGTATAGTTCCTATCAAAACACTCTTTAATTTCTTTGTTGAACAACTAACAAAACAACATGGAAGCTCTACAACGGGTAAATGTTTATCCACTTTTTTTATATGCTTTCATATACATAACTCTATTGTGGGAAGCTGCGCATGGTTAGTCTTATTTCATACCTTTTAAATACTCGTCATATATCAACTATATATATACTAGTATAGTTATTTAGAGTATTCCCCGGCAACTACGTCTAGAACTAGGTAAAGCCCTACTGGTCACTCATAAATACAAACAAAACTAGATCCCCCATAGGATTCCAGATATAGTCTTCTCTTCTCTTGGGGTTAAACAATATGGAACAAAGAGAAAGGCAGTATTCTCGGTGAACCTTTTCTCAGACTATCACCCCTAGAAATTGTCAAAGAAATTCTACTCCCAGAGTTGATCCATTCTCCGTGAATAGCATCTCTTGAGTTTCTTCCAAACCCTCGAACTTTCCTAGAATGATCTCTTCTATGTGAATTGCATTTCTTGAACTTCTCTTGGTTTGGGGACCCACAGGCTTCCTAAAAGCATCCCCGCATTCTCTTGGGCTTTGTACAAGGACCCTTCGGCTTCTTAGAAGTTCCCATGCCTTCTCTTGGGCTTAATACAAGGACCCTAACGACCTCTTAAAGGTATAAGACAGAACTTAGTCATCCTTTGCTAGAGCAGTCTTTCCAGTGTCAAACCTCAGGCCACTTTAGGGTTGATACTCACCCCTTAAGGCCCTCGCCCTCTTTTGGGCATCCTACAAAAGATAAAACTCTTCAACACCAGTAGACTTGGACAGCCTAAACCCCCTTTGAGTCTCAAAGACATTCACAAGTTCCTTTGAAACATAGGAAAAAACACTGATCACTCTGGATGAATCTCCAGCAGAAACCCGGTCTCTCTCATGAGAGTTCCTCACCCTTGGATCTGCCTATGGATCTAATCCTCAACAGTAAGATAGCCTCCTTTTAGGCTTTGTATAATGATCTTTCCTCAACACAGTTAGCCTCTTCTTGGGCTTTGTACAATGATTTTCCCCAGCGGGGCTAACCTTTTCAGACTCTCTTGTTGAGTCAATTACTTTTCAGACTCTCTTGTTGAGTCACTCACCCTTTCAAACTCTCTCGTTAAGTCAATCACCTTTTCAGACTCTCTTGTTGAGTCCATCAATTTTCTAGACTCTCTTGTTGAGTCCATACCCTTTTAGCCTCAATCTCGGGCTTCGTACGAGACAACAAATCACTCTCTTGTTGAGTATAAAAGACTCTTGTTGAGTCAATCAACTTTCAGACTCTCTTGTTGGGTCAATCACCTTTGCAAGTCTCTCTTGTTGAGTCAACTCTTTTAGCCTCCGTCTTGGGCTTTGTACAAGACATATAAAAGCACTCTCTTATTGAGACAAACTTATTTCAGGCTCCATCTTGGGATTTGTACAAGACACATGTAAACCTCCCCAACGGAGTCAAAAATTCCTTTTAGCCTCAATCTTGGGCTTTGTACAAGACAGAAAGAACATTTTCCCCAGAAAAGTCAAACTGGTAGCCTCCTCTTAGGCTTTATATAATGATATCTCCATAGAGTCAGTCTCTTTTTTTTCCTCCATCTTGGGCCATGTACAAGACATATACACTCTCTTGTTGAGTCGGTCTTAGCTATCCTCCTTTTAGGCTTCATATAAAGAAATCCCTAGCTAAGTCAATCAACCTTTTAGCATCAAACTTGTGCTTTGATCAAAGCACACAAACATCAACAGTCCCTCTTTAGAGATGACAAATTCTCTCTCAGTCAAAACCTTTTAGCTTCAATCTTGGGCTTTGAACAAGACACAAAATAACCCTTTAGCTTCAATCTTGGGCTTTGAACAAGACACCAAAACATCTTTTTCCTCCCTTAGAATAGGAGGAACTACGATTGCTCTGATTTCCCTGTTTCATTTAAACAGGAATACGTAGTCATAAGATTGCGAAATCTTAGCGAGCATACTAATCAAAAACTCTAGGTCCAGTACCTTCACACGTCAATCAAAACTTAGGTCCAGTACCTTACAAAAAACCTCAGGAAAAACCCGAACATCAACAAAAACTCACTCTCCCTATCCTACTTTCCCAAGAAACTTTCTCAACCCATTACCAGATAAACACCATCAATTACAAAGCAAAACCCTAAAGCTAATATCCTGTGGATAACCACATATAGGATGGGTAATTGACAACTACCCATTGTATAACCTGACCCCGGACCCCCCAATCTCTTTTAAGCGTTTGTTCAGTTAAACGATCGTGTGCAAGGTTAGTTTTAGATAGCTTCCCTTTCCCTTCCAGCTTCAAGGGATAAATAAGAAATCAGAAAGTAGCACCCCTTTCTCCTCGAGGAGTAGAACCTAAACTTCAGCGATAAGGTGGTCGTGTCACCGACAAAAATCGCTCGCTACAGAAAAATGGCGACTCTGTAGGGGAGTCCTTAGATTGATCCTTGGGGCATCGTCCCCATTTTCCACAGAAAAATGACGACTCTGCTGGGGAGTCCTTAGATTGATCCTTGGGGCATCATCCCTATTTTCCACAGAAAAATGGCGACTCTGCTGGGGAGTACTTAGATTGATCCTTGGGGCATCGTCCCCATTTTCTACAGAAAAATGGCGACTCTGCTGGGCAGATATTTTTTATTGATCCTTGGGGCATCTTCCCCATTTTCCACAGAAAAATGGTGACTCTACTGGGGAGTCATTGACTGTTAGGATCATAGGACTAGAGGTCTAAGATGTTAGGACAAATATATATACTGATTTTCCTAATTGATATCCGTGTTTATTTTTCTGCTAATGGGAATACGTGTGATCCGCATCTGGAAAGATTGAGTATACACTTAAGATAAGTGATGGCACTAGACAAGTAATCTTACAGGGAGTGACTCCTAAATAAGAGGTCCTGGTCGACCATCGAATCAGTGGAGATGCCCTTTGCGGATTCAATGCCTATGCGACTTCGGTTGTTGAAAGCAGATTGTTCGATTGGGTTATCTGAGAAGTTGAGGATTTTAGTATACTGAAACTGTAGCGCGAGTTTTTTTGTGGTTGAGAAGCACTATCGCTTTGGGGGTACTACATTTCGATTCAATTTTTATCCTATTGAAGCTGATGAAGGAAGGGAAATAGATGTCTCCAATTAACCCTGCTTGCAAACTGAGTTTAAACAGACAACTGTTGGTTTACATATGCTACAAAGATTGTGGGTCTCTCTTAGGTTATTTTGTTAAGAACACAGGGTTTAGACTATTGGTAGGATGTTAGGACTGATGCTTTTCGATTGATGTATGAAGGTATGGGATTTGGGGTTTTTGATTAGTGCGCTCGCTAAGATTTTTCAATCTTATGCCTACGTATTCCCGTTTAATGAAACAGGGAAATCAGAGCGATCGTAGTTCCTCCTATTCTATGGGAGGAAATGGTGTTTTGGTGTCTTGTTCAAAGCCCAAGACATGAAGCTAAAGGTGGTTTGTATCTTGTTCAAAGCCCAAGATGTGAAGCTGAAGGGTTTTGACTTTAGAGAGAATTTATCATCTCTAAAGGGGAATATTTGGTCTGTTTGTCACAACTGTGGGTGACTGATTATAAAGGGGAATTACTTTAACTGGGATATGTGAATCCAGTAATGCCATAATTTCCTTTATAGGGTATTTTTAACCTGAAGGAGAAGACTTTAACTCGGTTTAGAGCAATGCCATCTTTCCTTAGGAATTTCTCATGCTAAAAGAGGGACAGTGGCGTGGATGTAAATAATCCAGAGGCTTGCCACTTATAGTAATTAGATGAAGGAGTTGTTGATGTTTGTATGCTGTGAACGAGGCACAGCTTTTGATGCTAAAAGGTTGATTGACTCAACCAGGGTTTTCTTATACCAAGCCTAAGAAGAGGCTATTGACCCAACAAGAGGGTGTTTTGATGTGTCTCGTACGAAGCCCGAGAGAGAGGCTAAAAGGGTTGACTCAACAAGAGAGTGCTTTTGTATGTGTCTTGTACGAAGCCCAGGACGAAGGCAAAAGGTGTTTAACTCAACAAGAGAGTCATTGTACCTCGTACGAAGCCCGAGATGGAGGCTGAAAATGTTTGACTCAACAAGAGAGTCTTTTATACTCAACAAGAGAGTGATTTTTATCTCGTACGAAGCCCAAGATGGAGGCTAAAAGGGTTTTGACTCAACAAGAGAGTCTTTTATACTCAACAAGAGAGTGCTTTTGTATCTCGTACGAAGCCCGAGATGGAGGCTAGAAGTGGTTAACTCAATAAGAGAGTCTTTTATACTCAACAAGAGAGTGTTTTTATATATGTCTTGTACGAAGCCCAAGACGAAGGCTAAAAGGTTTTTGACTTCACATGGGGGCCTTTTATACTCAACAAGAGAGTGATTTGGTATCTCGTACGAAGTCCGAGATGGAGGCTGAAAGTAGGTGACTCAACAAGAGAGTCTTTTATACTCAATAAGAGAGTGTTAAAAGGTTAGCTCCGCTGGGGAGAATGTACAAAGCCCAAGAGGAGGCTATTGGTGTCGGTAACTGTTTCAGTTGAGTGACAGGTCCAATATGTTGGTTAAAAGAGAAAATCAGTTCTTATAAAGAGACTGATTCCAGGTGAGGTTGTACTTTGGTACTGATCAGAAGATCGGGGTTATTTCCTGTTCTTTAAGGAAATGGGAAATCCAAAGGGTATTGAGACTATCCAAGTCTAGAGTTTCATCTTTTGTACAATGCCCAAGAGGAGGCACAGGAGTTTAAGGGATGAGTACTAACCCTCAAATGGTCGGAGTTTTGAAGCTGGAAAGACTGCTCTAGCAAAGGATGACTAAGTTCTGTCTTATACCTTTAAGAGGTCGTCAGGGTCCTTGTATTAAGCCCAAGCGGAGGCATGAGAGCTTTTAAGAAGCCGAAGGGTCCTTGTACAACGCCCAAGAGGAGGCGGGGATACTTTTAAGAAGCCTGTGGGCCCCCAAACCCCAAGAAGTTTAAGATATGCCTTTCACAGAGAATAAATCAAGCCAGGAAAGTTCGAGAATTTGGAAGAAACTCAAGAGATGCCATTCACGGAGATAAGATCATCTCTGGGGAGTTAGAGTTTCTTTGACAATTTCTAAGGGTGCTTTTAAGAAGCCTGTGGGTCCCCAAACCCCAAGAAGTTCAAGACATACCATTCACAGAGAATAGATCAAGCCAGGAAAGTCCGAGAATTTGGAAGAAACTCAAGAGACGCCATTCACGGAGAAAAGATCATCTCTGAGGAGTAGAGTCTCTTTGACAACTTCAAAGAGTGACAGTCTGAGAAAGGGTTCACCGAGAATGCTGCCTTTCACGTCTCCATATTGTTTAACCCCAAGAGGAGGGAAGACTGTGTCTGGTAATCCTATGGGGATCTAGTTTTGATTGTATCTAAGAGCGATCAACGGGGCTTTACCTAGTGCTAGACGTAGTTGCCGGGGAAAACTCTAAATAACTATACTAGTATTACACAGTTGATGTTTGACAAGTATATAAAAGTTTATGAAAGAAGACTTACAGTGAGCAACCCCACAACATAGTTATATATATATATGAAAGCGGATAAAGAAAGCGGGTAAACACTTACTCGGTTGTAGAGCTTCCATGCTGTTTTGTTAGTTGTTCAAGAAAGAAAGCTTTGATAACAATATTATATTCAAGATCAAAGGAGAAAGTTCTTTGAAAAGATTGTTGGGGCTTACAGCTCAAGGAGAGGCCCAAAGTTTTATCAGTGATTGCACTGTTGTTTTTGTATAGGGACTTATACAAGTGACTGAGGCCCAAAAAGGTTTTCTGTACAAAGGGGTGGGTCTTACACTCTCTCAAGAGGCCCAAAGGTTTATTTTTGTACAAGTGGTGGGGCTTACAGCTCAAGGAGGGGCGCAAAGTGGTTTTTGAACTCGCGCTGAGATTTTCTTTTAACGCAGAGGGACTTATACAATATCTGAGGCCCAAAATAGTTTTGGTTAAAAGGGGGATGGGTCTTACACTCTATTAGAGGCCCAAAATAGTTTAGAGAAAAATAATGGGGCTTATAACACGAGGGTAGGCCCAAGGGTTTGATTTGTTAGAAAGGCGACGACCGCGCCAAATTTTTTGACGGTATCAGGACTTATACAATACACTGAGGCCCAAAAGGTTTTGGTTTTATAAAAAGGTTGGGTCTTACACTCTACTAGAGGCCTAAAGGGTTTGAAAAAGTTTGATGAGGGTTGAATTAATCAAAAACCCTAATTTGTTTCCAAAATGTATTTTAATTGAATAAAAATTAAATTAAAATGATCAAAATTGTTAAACATGTGGAAAACAAATTGTGATCTTGGATTAATGTTTCAAAAATCAAGTTTTGACCTACAAAATGATTAGAAGTCATTAAAATTTGCAAACTCAAGAAGGAAAAAATATTTTAAATCTCAAAAACAATTAAAATATTAATTCTTTGCAAAAATATCAATTATATGAAATAAATAATATTTTTGGGATTTTTTCGTAAAATAAAATATTTTAACATTTTTGTGAATTATTAAAAAAATAATCAACTCAAAATCTTTAAAACTCAGAGAGAAATTAAATTTTGAATCAATTAAATAAAATCACAAAATTCAAATATTCAAATATTTGAAAAAGGGGGCCAAGAACATGGCAAGAACACGCGTCCTTCCTCTGTTTCTGCAGATTTGCATTTTCTATCCTATCTCACTGAATACTTGATTATATCATGCAATCTACATATCAATCTACTCATTTCAACCTCACGATCATGTCTATGGTCTTTAATTTCATTTATTTTAAACATGGAATAAGAAATCAAAGAGAAACCTCAAGAACCCTAAAATTTGCATGAAGGTTCAGAAATTCCATACACGATTCAAACAATGCAATTGATTGAGGGAAAACACTCCATGCATGATTATGAACATATGGCCAAATTATTGTGCAGCAAAAATTGCATGGATCATAGAGTTAGAAGAGCTCATGCTTACCACTTGCAGCTGGTGATCGTGTTTTATGTTAGAGGTGTTGCATCTTGGTTCCAAGGTTATGGACAGCTTCCCAAGGTGCTATGGAGTGTGTCTGGATGCTTGGAGTGGATTGATTTGAGCTGGAACTTGATTTGGCACCTCAACTGCAAATCTGTCAAAGGCTTGAGCAGTTGGCTGGCGATTTTGCGATTTTGCTGTTCCAGATGTTTTATGAGTGTTTGGATCACTTCTATATGATGTTTATGAGGTGTGTGTGTGATTGGTTTGGTTGGAATAGCTCTCAAACTCAAACCCGATAGTGACTTGCCTTAGAAGGCAAAATTGGAGTGAAGAAGGAGATTTTGAAGAAAGCATCTGTTTGATGGCTTTGGTGTACTCAAACTGATCACAAATGAGCTCTATTTATAGTAGAGCAAGTTTGTTTTGCAAGGAATAGTGAAGGGCAACTGCTGCATAGGTTTGGCCAATGTTGAGCAATGAGAATCCAAGTCTCCTCTAGCCATTAACTAGAGGTTAGGGCACAAGCTGCTGGTTCCCTTGGTCTTGGATAAGTCTTGACTGAATTCAGTTGGCAATGGCTCAGTCTATGCCACCTTGGTGTATGCATTGAATGCTCCAATCCAAAATTGGAGTCTTGTCCCTCTTTTAAGCAATTCTAGGTTTGGCATGCTATTTTTTGTTCCAAAGACTTGGGAGGCTTGGGATCAGAGTTGGTTCCTCCTTGGTCCCCCCTTGAGGTGTTCCGATGGATAGAGTTGCTTGCCCTTTGTAAAATTTGGGCAAATCGAGCAAAACTCCAAAATCTGCCTTGCTTTTGCAGTTTTCAGCAAGGCATATTGACATTGTCATATCTCATGGCCCAAGTGGAATTTGATGGATTTCTTGGCCATTTTGGAAAGCCCTTATATGATACAATAATTGTTTGATCATAATTGGTTTTGATACTTTTTGGATCCAAGTAAAAAATGCCCCTACATTTGGAATAAAGTGAAGGCAGATTTTGACTTAGTGAAAATTTCACTAAGTGTTGGAAAAAAGTGACATTTTCACTTTTTGTGATTTTGATCATTCCATAACTCAAAATCCATGATGAATTGGAATGAGGTGTAGTTGAAGCTTTTGTACAGGGTAATGAGAGCTACAAATCCAGCTTTGGATGGGGAAAAATGGCCTTGTGGTTTAGGAGTTATGATCCTCCAAAGTTGGTACCCTAGCCACTGTGTTCCATAACTTAGAAAATTTTCCAAGTTTTTTATGGTTACCCCTTTTACAAGTTATCCCACTTTTCTTGATTTTTCTTGATGAATGATGATTCCAACCACACATTAACATCATTTTAGGGTTAAGGAACCATAATTGTGAAAAATCTAAAAAAGTCAAAGTTTGACTTTTGTGCACAGTTGACTTTTTGTCAGATGAATTCCAAACTGTGCGATCCTCTATGAAATTAAGTCCTTGACCTAAATCAAACTTGATGGATTGATTTCATAGGTGTTATAGGGTGTATTGAATCATGTCTTAGGGTTTGGGAGCATGTCCTGGTCAAAAGTCAAAGATATAGTTGACTTTCTCCGCGAAACCCTAACTGTGGTTCTGATGAAATTGAAACTTGTTGCTCAAGCTTCTTGGATCAATCCATTATTGCAAATGGATCAATGTGATGTATTTGAGACCCTCAAATCCCCTCTTGAGGTCTTGGCTCATGTTTTGTCCCCAAAGTTAACTTAGGGGTGTATTACGTCAAGATACCCTAATTTCTGATTTTTAGTGAATGAATACCCTGAGGCTAAATTGACTTGATGATTGGGTCCATGAGGTTCCATGGAGTATCATAGGTTATGCTTTGAAGCATTGGCTCATGCCCAGAGGAAAATTTCCATCTGGAGGCCCTGGTCGACCAAACCCTAATTTGGTGACACTGGCGATCTTAAGGCTTGATCCACCTAGAAGGGAGCAGCCTTGTGCTTAATCCTTGAAGTGGGAGTCCTCTTAATCCTTTTAGGCAAGTTGAAGATTGTGTCATTCCTTGATTGATCCTCTGTCTAAGAACTCTGAGAGGGCTTGAAACCCTAAGTTTGATTGTAGTGGATGCTCACCCATCTTTGGGGAGACTAATGAGGCATGATGGTTCGCCCATATTGTGATGATGGTTTACACAATGATGGGGGAATCTTAGTGGTCAAAATTTGGGGTATGATAGAAACCATGTTACTATTTTGTAGTGCTAAAACTATCAGAAATAGTTGTCATGCGATACTAACCTCATTTGAGATTACTCTAAGATACTACAGCTCACTCGGGTGATTCCAGCCTGCTGTTGTTATCTCAAGAGGGGCCAGTGATTTTGAGGACAGGTACAAAAAACCACTAGTATAACCTTTGGGGATAGGTAGAGCCTTGACCTCATGACACGGAACCTTTAACCCCATGGTTTTTCTATGTTTTTGTGTGCTGCATTCATGCATTCATTTCATTAAAAAACATTAAACAAAAATCTTCGCTTCTAGTCTCTCTTTTTCAAATTAAACTAAGACAATGATTGCAAATATCAGAGGAAAAGATTGTGTTATGGATTTTGGCAGAAGGAAGACTCACAAGTACACCTTCAAGGTTCCAAAACTAGAGTATTTGAGAGGTTTGGCGAGGATGATCACCAACCCTGATGCTTTTAGAGCTAAGTACGGAAAGGTCCATGTAATTGAAGGAATACTGGCTATGCTCATTCAGTTCTATGATCCGGTCTATCATTGTTTCACATTCCCGGATTATCAACTAGCACCAACACTAGAGGAGTACTCTCACCTGACTGATTTACATATCACTAACCAAGCTCCCTTTTCTGGATTGGAAGAAATTCCAAAAGATCAAACCATTGCAAGGCAATCTATTTGGACGAGTCAAAAGTCAGGACTCACATGACCACTATGGGTGGAATCCAAGGTTTGCCAGCCCAGTTTTTGATAAAGAAAGCCATGTACTTTTCCAGTATAGGGAACGTGGCCGCTTTCGAGAGCATCTTTGTTTTGTTCACCTACGGGTTATTTTTGTTTCCCAATATCGATAACTTCGTAGATATCAATTCCATTAAGATATTTTTGATTGGAAACCCTGTACCAACCTTGCTCGCAGATGCTTATCATTCTGTACATTTAAAGAATTTGTATAGAAGAGGAATGATCACATGATGTGTACCCCTGCTGTACAAATGGTTCATTTCCCACTTACCCAAGTCTGTTGCATTTTGGGATCCTAAGAATACTTTACGTTGGTCGCAGAGAATCATGTCTCTTACTAACTCTGACGTCGACTAGTACAATCGAATCTACGACGGGATCAGAATCATTGACCGTTCTGGAAACTTCCCTAATGTACCCCTCATAGGAACTAAAGGAGGAATAAACTATCATCTAGTTTTAGTTCGTCGTCAATTTGGATACCCAATGAGACATGTCCCGCGTAATGTTCATCTGGAAGGTCTTTTCTTCAAGGAAGGAGAAAATGACAGGGCACTAAAGACAGAAATAGTGTATGCCTGGAAACATGTTCACAGGAAAGGAAGAGAGTCTCTAGGAAAATCGGACTGTGTTTCAGTGGAACCTTATCTCCACTGGGTACAAACTAGAGCTCTCAAACTGAGGATGCCTTATCCTCATCAGGAAGTTCTTCCGTTAAGGGACCATGTCCTTTATTTTATGTCTAATACGGAAAAAATTCAGGTTACTCTCAACAGAGTTCAACAAGAGAAGAAGTCTTGGAAGAACAAGTACCGTATTCTCAATGTGGAGTGTAAGAAAATACAGCAACTGTTAAAAGAAAAAGATGCTCTGATTGAGATTTTAGAGGAACATGCTGTAGAGAATCAAGATGACCAAAGGAATTTACTCGCTCTATTCACTTGGCAAAGGAATGACAACCCGACAACGACTCAAGAGCCCCGATCAAAGAAGATGAAAATACCAGAACCAACACCTAAGCTCTCCTCAGAGAGGACTCGAGATCCATTAGCTTAGAAATTTCCTTTCACAGCACTATTGTAACACCTCAAAATTTGCCCTCATGTTTCTAACACTAACTGGCTTATGTTTCATTTCATTCTTGTATTTTCATGTGTGCATATCATTGGTTTTTAGCATGGGATTAAGGTGTCTAGACTAATTCAAGGGAAGAAGGTGTTTTCCCAAGGTTCAAGCAAAAGTTCATGTGTATTATCCAAGAGATTAAGAGGAGAGATGGTTCTTGATGTCGTCATTACTTGAGTCACAAAGGATCCTTGGGCCTCAGGGCATCCTAATTTGTCCATCACCCCATCAGGAGATTGCAATTGACAAGAAATTTCAAGTGAATCACACTCTCCTAGCCTGATTTCTCAAATTAGGGTTTTGGAATTCCTGAGTTTAACACCCCAATGGGCAAGATCTTTGAGTTTTTATCATCACCAAATGGCACATCTCATCATTGTTTGAGAGGATACACATCATAGTCAGAGGAATTTGGATTTGGCGTATAGGTCGATTCCTTCTAGACTAAGGGAACCAAAACTAGGGTTTGCCATAAAATCAGTCTATTTCTGATTTTTTGGGCATAACTTTATTCCATGGTATTCGTCATGTTCCCAAGTGTCTAGGAATGGATAATTGTCCATCAATTTGGTTCAAAAGGGTTTCAAATGTTCAAAAGATTCAAAATCAGGAGAATTGGGGAAAAAGTCAACTGAGCAGTGAAAAAGTCAATTCCTGACTTTTTGAGGTCAACATGGTGATTTTCAAGTCAAATATTATCCATGGATGAGATTTTATTGAGATACGTTGAAAGATTCGTGAAAAATCAAGAAAGTTGAAAAGTTGCCATTTTTGGAAGGAATTAGGTTTTGGGGACTTTCTATTTTTGGAAATTTCTAAGCTTGGACCAGTCATTTTCATGGCCATTTTTCACAATGATGCAAGCTCCATTTGGAAACCTTTTTCACATGAAAGTTGTAGTACACATTCTAGGCTTTCCAACCATATAAAGTTTGTCTCATTTGGATCATTTTTGAGAGAGTTATGATGCCCTAAAGATGGAGGTTTTAAATTGGAAAATTGGAAAACTTAGAATTTTTTCTAAGTTATTTTTTGGGCAGCTTGGTGTATCGATGTTCATGATTGATTTTCAATGGCTTCCAAGCTTTAAATGAAGAAACCTCTAACACAAAAAGTGTAGAGGGCAATCCCCTTTTTCCAAAGAATCCAAGTTTGTGTCACTTGGATCATTGTGGTGAAAGTTTTACATGTTCAAAGATGGTGTCCCCAAGTTGTTAAAATATGTTTATAACTTAGAACTTTTGGCAGATTTAGGGGACAACTTTTCCAAGCAAGTTTTCATATATTTCCAAATGTTATTTCAATTTGATTTCAACATAAATTTTGTTCCTTGACATGCCAACTTTTCATTGCTTCAAAAATCTCTTCATTTGATACATTTCTCATCAAGTTATATGCATCACAAGATGGTTTCATGAACATGTTCATTGTGTAGCAAGTTTGGCATAGGTGATTATTGTTTGAAATTGCCCTTTTTTTCCTTAAAGAAGCTTGCGCATACACCATCATTTATGCTCAAAATGGTCAAGCAATACACACATATACGTGTTTCTTTCCCTACCCAAAAGAAGTGGTTTTCTTTTAAGTTGGTACAACCTGACTCCATGTGCTCATTCTTTACCAGCTCATTGTACATCCTTTTACACACTCTCTTGCTCAAAAATACATCACAAAAACAACCACTAACCCATGTGCTGCCCGTATGCCTCTCTCTCTCTTGAAATTCAAAGCTTGCATGACAAACTTCCAATTACATTTTTCCTTTGGTTCAGGCCCAAAACAACTTTCAACTCACCATATTTAAGCAATACAAACCCTAAAACGTGGGGGAGGTTTTCATTTTGGCAAGATCAGATAAAAAAAGTTCAGTTTCTCTCATTTCTTCATCACACTTGAGTTGGTGGTTTTCTGAGTTTTTTTGAAGCTTTCTTGGTGGAATCATCATCTATTAAGCACCGTCTTGCTTCTGTATGCAAGGAATCATTTATGGATCCATTATTTGAAGCTCTACAAGATCCATATCCTCCAAAATCGGGTTAAAGTGGTGTGAAGAGTTCCAACAACTTTTTGACCAGAACAAGCTGTGATCTGCATTCTCCAAGTAACTCTGAAGTTTTTCATAGCATTTGTAGAGCTTAATCTTGTCAAAGAAGCAACAGACTGTTCTCCGTTAGGTAAAAATCTCAGATATATTATCTCTCATGTTAAACGTGCATTGAACCTTGTTGTTGGCTGTTCTAGAGTCCTACTTTGATGTAGGAACGATACATGTTGTTGTTGTTGTGTTGATTTGAGAACATTCCAGCATGTGTGTTGTTTTTTCGTGTTTAGTTTTCATGGACTTGGAGCGTGATTTAATGAAATTGGAGGCCAGATATGGACTCTACATGAGATTTCCTTGCGATTGATGTCAATGTTTTTCGTTTGCGTGATGATTTGTTTTTGATTCGCCAGAGGTTCGCCTGAGAAGACGACCAGAGCCCTAGTTCGGCGTCTGAGGTGGCTAGCTGACGTGGAGTGCTTGACTTGTTGACTGGCGTTTCTGATTGGTGGCCGTATGCTGTTGTGTTTTGACATTTTAATGAAACGACGCGTTTCATACCATGGCCTTTATTCTTTTTTTAATTTTTCTGAGAATTATGTATTGGGCTTAGTGGTTTTGATCTTTGCACCCCCTGAGTTAGGGTCCAAACACGCAATGGATTGTGTTCCCTTGAATCCTGTTCTTACTCATACACCCCGTTATTTCTTTTTTCTTCCATTTATTTCATTTTTTTTAATTTGATTTTATTTTTAACATTTCTAAACATGATAAAAATCCAAAAAAATATTTTTCTGATCAAATTTTGTCTTGGATTATTTTTCAATATTTTTATTTTATTTTTTATTTATTTTTACTATTTTATTTGGAATAATTTTGTGGACGTGTTTCCAAGGATACCCTTCATTTAGGGTTAGGAACTTTTGCATTTTGCTTAGCCTTTTGAAGTTGATCTTTTAGCCACTTTTAGTCCATCATATGAGGGTGTTTTGATGCTGGTCTAGTGATGGTTTGAGTTGCTTTAGGTGACTTGCCATTCAAATTTTATGGACCCTCGATGCTTGCTCGATTATTTGCATACCTTGGCTAGTTGGTCCATTTTGAACATGTTCTTTATCTCGATTTGATCCCATCTTTTGCCCTTGCTTAATTGGATGGTTGAACATACCTTTGGATATTTTTTGGAATTTTATTGGATCATTTTACTATTTTTAGTTGATGCTCTCATTTGATGATGTGTTGATGCTTTGTGATCTTTCTTTGGTGGATGAGACATGTTTGAGATTCTGATTCACCTTGGTCCTTAGTGCATGACCTAGCTTTGGTATGGCTTTACTTGTGTGAAAGTATGTGAATCATTTTGAACCTTATTTTTTTGCATACTCGCATAGTTTTGATACAAGTCTTGAGTATGATGATTGATGATTCCCCTTGTTTGACTTGAGCTTGGTTATGATTCATGTATGATGCAATTGCTACTGCCCACTTGGATTCACATCATGTTTTCATTTCATTTGATCATTGTGGATTGATTTTTATGATGCATTTCATTAGCATTTGGTTTGTTGTTTCTTTGGCTCATAATGCTTCATAATGTGAAGCATCCTTACATGTTTGAATTGGGTGATTGTAATATGACTCAAGTTCGGACTTTGCTTCATCTTCATCTTACTTTGCTCACATAACCTTCGTGTGATGTCTAATGATGTTCATTTATGCTTCTAATGCAAGTTTACTTGCATCCTTTCATGTTCGTTTCTACTTGTTTGTTTGTACTCCATTGTGTGATGTTTTGAAACATGATTAATGACATGAATTGGAAGTGATATGCATGATGTACTTGCTGCTCTCTTTGGTTTCTCATCTCATATCTCTCTTTCTTCTTCGTCTCTTTCACTCTTTTCTTTTTCCTTGGATCATAAGACTTGTTCAAGTCTTGGATTCACCTTTGTATGTTCCCTTAGGGTTCCCTAGTCCAACTTAATCTTTGATTAAGCTTGGAGTAGGATAGACATTAGGATTCAAACCATGCATGCTAACTTAGGTAGATGTTTCCCTTTTGAACTCAACCTTAGGGCCATCTTTGCATGACAACATTAGGATAGCATTCCCATAGTGTTTTCTTTTCGTCTTTGAGTATTCTCTTCTCATCTCTTAACAATTCTAAAACACTTAATAAGGACAATGTGCATTGCACACGAGCCTTAAGCATAGGAAATGAAGAATGAGGGGTCTCCCTTTATTCTTCTAGAGTGTTGAGCATACGTCCCATTGGGGGCTACCATGCGATGCATTCGTTCCCGTGTCATAGACTTTAGTGCAATGCAAGTTACGAACTAACTCAACTCACTTCTGTCTAAAAAACACAAAAACAAATTCAAATATTTTTCATCCTTCGAGATTGTTGGGTTTCAAATCATTTTCAAAAAGAGCAGGTTACTTCCGTTCAATCGCAAACAGGCATCGACCCTAACTGCCGGAAGCAAACTTAACGTCTCTCATAAAAAACACAAAGACCTCGTAGGTTGAACTACATTTGCTTTGATTCCTCTTTCCCGTCTGATTGAGGATACGTAGGCACGAGATGCGATATCTCGGCGAGCACCCTTCCCTCTTTTTCAACTCGTACATCGAACTACGGCTGCTCTAATTTCCTCTCTCTCGTCCGATGGAGGATACGTATGCACAAGACGACAATGTCTTGGCGACCAACATTCCCCCATTAGTGCGTAGTCCGTCGAACTACATTGACTCTGATTCTTTGTTCGTCCACAAAGATACGTAGGCATGGGATTACGATAATCCTAGCGAATCTGTTTCTCTTGTTCCCTTTTTGTTTTTCATTTCTGTTTAGCAGTAGGCTTTAGATAACTCACCCTTTGATTAGATAACAAGCGTGAATCCCATCGAGTACGATGGACGCGTGGGGGTGCTAATACCTTCCCCTCGCGTAACCGACTCCCTTACCCGTTTCTCTTGGTCGCGATGACCATACTTTTTCCTTCCCTCAGGTTTACGCAGTGTTTCCTTTACCTCTCTTGGGATAAATACACATTGCTAGCGACTATGTTTCCGCGCCACTTTCGCATTTGTACTTGGATGAAAATCCTGGGAGTGACAACTATGTAAATTATTGTATTTCCATTTCCGCAATCTTTGAATTCAATAAAATGGGGTTTCCCCAGTGTTTGATATTTGCAATCCAATTGTAAAAGTTAATTTTGATTAAAGAAAAAAAAGAATATAATTAATATAATCATTGCATATCATTCATCATTCTCACGTAACGCATTCTTCTTACCTACAAATCTCACATTTGTGTCTCGATTCTAGAGTCAAACTGTCTCATTCATACAATACTCGGGTCAGTCAACAAAAGAAAATGGATAATCTTGAGGAAGAGAATAGAGAGCTGAGAGAAGAACTCGACGCTCTGAAAGAAGATCTGAGGAAACTTCACAGTGACATGCAAGCTCTGGCAGCAGCCCAGATGCAACGACAAAGGACTGTGATCTCAGAGATCACATCGACGCCCATAGTGGAAAAGTATGATTCTCGATATGCCATGCCTAAAGAGCGTCCCTGGGGCATGCCACTCAACTATATCCCAGAAGGATATATTTCGCTGATCAGAGAAGATCCAGAAAATGCAACAGGAACCGCTGGGCCTGAAGGTTACAAACTTTGGGAAAGCGAAGATGCCAGGGGCATGACAGCAACTCCTGAAGGTTACAAACTTCGGGAGAGGGAAGTACCCAGAGTAACTGCCATAATGACTGTACCACAACCTGTGGTACACACTGTCCCAGAAGGACAAATTCCACGGATACCTTCTGGTGGAAATGAAAGTATAGACAACAGAATGAAGGAGTTCCAGGAATAGTTCCTGGAGATACAGAAAGAACTGCAAGCTATTCGCGGTCAGGATCTATTTGGAAAGGACGCCGCGGACCTTTGTTTGGTCTCCAATGTGAAAGTCCCACACAAGTTCAAAGTGCCCGAATTTGAAAAATACAAGGGTAACTCTTGCCCTCAAAGTCACTTGGTGATGTACGCTCAAAGGATGTCAACTCAGACAGAGAACCAACAGCTACCGATCCATTACTTCCAAGATAGTTTAACAGGTGCCGCACTCAAATGGTACATGGGTTTAAACCGCACTAAGATTGTCACTTTCTGAGATCTTGGGGCTGCCTTCGTTCAATAATATAAGTATAACCTGGACATGGCACCAGACAGAGATCAACTCAGAGCCATGTCGCAGAAGGATAAGGAAACCTTTACGGAATATGCTCAGAGATGGCATGAAATTGCCGCTCAAATTTGTCCACCTCTTGAGGAAAAAGAGATGACAAAGATCTTTTTGAAAACCTTGAGCTCATTTTACTATGACCGAATGGTCGCCAGTGCGCCCAGTGACTTCACTGAGATGGTGGGCATGGGAGTTCGTCTTGAGGAAGCAGTCTGAGAAGGACGTTTAGTAAAAGACGCTGGATCATTAAGCAGTAACAAAAGATACAGTAGTGCTCTTCCTAAGAAAAAAGAGCAAGATATTGAAAATATCTCCCTCGGAAAGCAAAGGCAACGATATCAACCAGTAGCAGCTGTAACTCCTGCTATCAACCCTGCGCCTGTTCCTACGTATCAACCTCAGGTTGCTCAGAGCCAACCAAATCAACAACAATATCAACAAAAGACACAAAAGCCTCTTCAGCAGGCTCGTCCTCAGTACAACAACAACCGAACAACGCGACTACCAGGGTTCAAACCTATACCAATGTTGTACGCAAAGCTGTTTCCATTATTATTGGTCAAGGGGCATGTCCAAACCAGGGCTCCTCTTGCGATTCTGGAAAATCCGCCTTTTTGGTTCAAAGCGGATCAGACTTGCCCTTATCATCAAGGAGGACCAGGGCATAACATAGAAAATTGTCTCAGCTTTAAATCTGATATGTAAAAGCTTGTTATGAGCGGGGTCTTATCCTTCAAGGATACGAATCCAAATGTTCAGACAAACCCGCTGCCTCAGCACGAGAAAGCTGCAGTAAATTTGATAGAGGGAGAGTCTAACCACGACTATCAAATTCATGATGTACTCTTATTGAGGGCCAACCTAGTCAAGATGCATTGCAGACAGAGCGGATACGGTCATATACTAGAGCACAATTATCACCACTGTGATATCTACTCTAAAGACAATCAAGGATGTTCTGTGGTGCAATCAGCTCTACAGGAACAATTGGATCTCGGACGGATCCAAGAGCACCGAGTTCGTGGAGTTAACATGACTTATATGAATTCCAACATCATACAAAACCACGACATTCGTGCGATGAATGTCAACTTGGTGGCAATGCACTCAAGGCAAAGCCAACATCATAATCTGCCACAACACGATTACGATTCCTGTCTGATTTGCTCTGTAAACAATTAGGGATACTCTTTCATACAAGAGGCCCTCCAACGTCAGATGGATCTTGGATGGATTCAGGATTACTGCGATAGAAATCAGTATCAAGTGAATATGATTCATATCTTTGATATTCGCTTGATGAATACCAGCTTGGTGGAATTACACGCTAAGCAAGTCCAGCTCGGTTTTCCTACTTCGCATAATTATCAGAACTGTAAGGGATGTTGTGAGAACGGCCAAGGATGTGCTCTCGTTCAAAGAACTTTGCAACACTTGTTAAACCACTGGTGGCTTCCGATATATTTAGACGAAGACACATAACAAGTCAGTATGATTAATGGGAAACCTACTAGGCATCAAAGTCAAATTGTTCGATCAATGGAAATAGATCTAGTGAGGTTACACTGCATACAGAGCGGACGTGGCCAGGTGCCACCACACAACTATGAACGTTGTAGAGTTTGCTCAGAAGATAATCAAGGTTGTTACCTCGTGCGAGCAGCCCTTCAGAGTCAGTTGGACCACAAAGAGATTCGACCGTGTCCAAGTTCTGGGTCAACCAATTCGATGCCAGACTTTGTCGCTGATCGAATCAAGGACGTTGTCATAATCTCTGATCATAAGGGGACCAAAGATGTTTGTACCATCATTCCTCTACTTGACGAATCCAAAGTTCTCAACCAGGAACTCATTAAAATTACTTACAATGGTCAGAAGAATCAAAAGGCTCCCGTGGTTATCTATCTACCGGGACCATTACCGTATGAATCAACTAAGGCCATCCCTTACAAATACGGTGCGACAACAATTGAGAATGGAAAGCAAATTCCATTACCCTCCGTTGTGAGCATTGCAGACATCTGTCGAGTAACACGGAGTTGTCGAATCTTCAACCGAGGAATTGGAGAACCTACCTGAGAAAAGGAACCTCAAATGGAAGTTCCTGATCAACTAGTCGGTCAATCCAGTGATCCCGACCTTTCAAAGAACAATGATGAGATGCTGAAGCTCATCCAGAAGAGTGAATACAACATTGTTGATCAGCTGTTGCAAACTCCTTCAAAAATCTCAGTGCTATCACTTTTACTCAGTTCTGAAGCTCACAGGGAAGCTCTACAGAAAGTCTTAGAGCAAGCCTTTGTGGAACAAGATGTGTCAATAAGACAATTCGACAGCATCATCTCCAACATCACTTCTGGCAACAACTTGAGATTTAGTGATGAGGAACTGCCGGAAGAGGGCCAGAATCATAATATGGCACTCAATATTACAGTCAACTTCCAGGACGATGCTCTAGCTAGCGTACTCGTAGATACTGGATCAGCTTTGAATGTTATGCTGAAGTCTACTCTAATGCGACTATCATTCAAAGGATCTCCGATGAGAGGTAGTGAGGTCATCGTCAAAGCATTTGACGGATCCCAAAAAATAGTTATCGACGAAGTCGACCTTCCCATAACTATCGTTCCTCACACTTTCCAAGTCACTTTCCAGGTCATAGACATCCGAGCAGCATACAACTGTTTTTTAGGAAGACCTTGGATATACGAGGCTGGGGCAGTCACTTCGAAGCTTCACTAGAAGCTGAAGTTTGTCAAGAACGACCAACTAGTCACAGTCTGCAAAGAGCAAGCCTTGATCGTGAGTAACTTATCATTGTCCACTTGTGTAGAACCCGGGGAGGTTGTTGGAACTCAGTTCCAGACACTTTCGGTGAGCAATGAGAATCAATAAGAAATAGGAACATCGATTTCCTCGTACAAAGATGCTCTCGAAGTATTCAAAAGTAACAATGCAAAAGGATGGGGACAGCTTGTCATTCCTACTGATAACAAAGCAAAGAAGGGTCTTGGTTTTTCTTTAAACTGTACCCAAGCTGCTACTAGTGATGGACGTTTTCATCCCATTCAGAACTTCTTCCATAGTGGAGGTTTCCTTCACCCAGTGTATCAAGAAGTACATACCATCAACGAGGGTGATTCCTCCGATACAGATGAAGAGTGGAAGTCCTATCTTAACGAGGATGGTTATATGTCTCAGGAAGAGGTGCCTACGCCATTTTGCTTTCCGGCACAGAGTCTGAGATTTATACCAAGGTCAGATGTCAAGATGATATACGGAGATTGTGATCCGGAAGGATGCCGTGCTCCACCAAACTCATTAGAGGAGAACACTCTGATGAAGGACAACTTTGACCACCACTATTATGGCCCAATGGATGGCCTGCCTATGTGGTAGCCGTACCTAGGATACTCAAGACAAAAGAGTCAGTCAAACGATGCATATCAGCTGAGCATCATTGAAAAGAATACCTGAGTCCCTATAGAATCATGGGATCATTACTCAGGGCATTCAGAAAATATCCAGCACGACGATGAATTTGCAAAGCTTGCAGGACTAGAATTCATCAACTAGGCTTTTCCCGAGGTCAACGTCATCGAGAGGCATGACTCCTCCAGTTCCAAAGAGGTGTGGGACACCCTGGGACAACCGAGTGGAAAGTTTAACTTCCTAGTCAAGTACACCACTCCTAAAAGCTCTCGTATCAGGCTCAAAGACATCCAGCCAACTGGATGGGGAGATACACCTAAGAGTACAAACACTGCGCAAAATACAACAGAAGAGTTCGTCTAAGACAACTCTTCTTGGGAGACAGATTCCAACGATCCTGCTCCACCAGAAATCAGCGTTATTTCTGAAGAAAAATAAAGAAGGAAAGTACAAGACTTTGTGATTCACCTAGGAGTTCGCCACCAATGGGTTGCTGTCAATGTTCTGAAAGTTGTTCATAAGTCAAAGTAATTTCCATCTTTATCTTAACCTTTCATCCTGCCTAGGTGAAACGGATGTTTTGATAGGGCTCACTTTCTGTAAATGTCTCTCTTCGCTTCGCCCAAAGCGGCAGAGTTTTGTTTTATAGGACTATAGTTTCAAGTATCGAAAAAATCATAAATAAAATAACGTCGTTCTGTAATTTCAGCATTAATTGTTGTTTTCTCTTTTCGCTTTTTCAGAAAATGGTAATCCTAAAAAACAAATAATAACAATAAACAAGCAGTTTTAAAAAAAATACACTGCACGCACTCTTGTATTCTCACTATCTCTTCTAAAACAAATCATCACATCATGCAGATTGTTTGTTTTAAACCCCGTTGAAACATACGATCCAATGCCTTCTCCCAACTTTAAATTCCCGGTATTTGAGGCTGAAGAAGAAGATGACAAAGAAATTCCAGAAGAGATCTCCCGATTACTCAGACAAGAGGAAAGGTCCATTGAACCTCACAAAGAACCGTTGGAAACGGTCAACTTGGGTTCAGAAGAAGAGAGAAAAAAGGTCAAGATTGGGGCACTGCTAAGTCCGATTGTCAAAGAAAGTTTGATAAAGCTTCTCAAAGAGTTTCCCGATGTATTTGCTTGGTCCTATCAGGATATGCCAGGGTTGGATACCAGCATCGTTGAACATCATCTACCATTGAAATCAGAATGTCCGCCAGTAGAACAAAGGATGAGACGCACTCACCCGAACATGGCCATCAAAATCAAAGAGGAAGTACAGAAGCAGATTGACGCATGTTTCCTCACCACATCAGAATATCCTTAATGGTTAGCCAATATAGTACCAGTCCTAAAAAAGGACGGAAAGGTCAGAATGTGTGTAGACTACAGGGATCTGAACAAAGCAAGTCCAAAGGATGACTTTCCCTTACCACACATTGACATGCTGGTAGACAATACAACAAAAATCAAAGTCTTCTCCTTTATGGATGGATTCTCAGGCAATAATCGGATAAAAATGGTGCCGAAAGACATGGAGAAAACTTCGTTCATTACCCCACGGGGTACTTTTTGTTACAAGGTAATGTCGTTCGATTTGAAGAACGTCTGGGCAACCTATCAAAGGGCCATGACTACTTTGTTTCATGACATGATACACAAAGAGATCGAGGTATATGTCGATGATATGATTGCCAAATCTAAAACAGAAGAGGAGCATGTGACCCACTTGTTGAAACTATTCGAGCGCTTAAGAAAGTACAAACTCTACTTGAATCCCAATAAATGCACATTCGGTGTCCGTTCGGGGAAGTTTTTAGGGTTCATCGTCAGCCAGAAAGGAATTGAGGTTGATCCTGACAAGGTCAAGGCCATTCAAGAAATGCCTTCTCCAAAGACTGAAAAATAAGTCAGGGTATTTTTGGGACGTTTGAACTACATTTCCAGATTCATATTCCTCATGACCACGACATGTGCGCCAATTTTCAGATTACTCAAAAAGAATCAGGACTGCATTTGGACCGAAGACTGCCAAACCGCCTTCGACAGTATCAAGGAATACCTGTTGAACCCACCGATTCTATCACCTCCAGTGGAAGGAAGACCATTGATCATTTACTTAACAGTTTTGGAAGACTCAATGGGTTGTGTACTTGGCCAACAAGACAAAACAAAAAGGAAAGAGTATGCCATTTACTATTTGAGCAAGAAATTCACCGATTGTGAGACTCGGTACACTATGTTTGAGAAAACTTGCTGTGCTTTGGCTTGGGCCGCCAAACGTCTTCGCCAGTATATGATTTGTCACACTACTTGGTTAATCTCAGAAATAGATCCAATCAAGTACGTCTTTGAAAAGCCTGCTCTTACGGGAAGAATTGCCCATTGTCAGATGTTGCTATCAGAATACGATATCGAGTACCATGCTCAGAAAGCTGTTAAAGGAAGTGTTTTAGCTTATCATTTGGCTCATCAACCGATTGACGATCAAGAATCAATTGGATTTGACTTCCCAGACGAAGATTTTATGTATTTAAAAATGAAATACTGCGATGAACCACTACCCAGTGAAGGGCCAGAACCAGGTTCCCAATGGGGACTAATCTTTGACGCAGTTGTCAATCATTATGGAAACGGAATTGGGGCAATCATCATAACACCTCAGGGTACCCACATTCGTTTCACCGCCCGACTGACATTCAAGTGTACAAACAACAAGGCCGAATACGAAGCTTGTATCATGGGTCTCGAAGAAGCAATTGACTTAAGGATAAAAAATATGGATGTATATGGTGACTCAGCCCTGGTTATCAATCAGATGAAAGGAGATTGGAACACATACCAATCAGGATTGATTCCTTACAAAGATTATGCGAGAAGGTTGTTACCATTCTTCAACAGAATCGAGTTTCATTATATCCCCCGTGAAGATAACCACATGGCTGATGCATTAGCCACCCTCTCTTCCATGATTTGTGTAGGTCAATGGAATGACATACCTAAGATAGACATAATGCCCCTTGAACGGCCCGCTTACATCTTCACAATTGAAGTAGTCATAGACGACAAACCTTGGTATCACGACATCAAATGCGTCCTTCAGAAACAAGAGTACCCACCCGGGGTATCAAGAAAAGATAGAAAGACCCTCAGAAGACTGGTTGGAAACTTATTCTTGAGCGGTGATACACTTTATAAGAGATACTTTGACATGGTCTTGCTTCGATGTGTAGATAATGTAGCGCGAATTTTTGCGTGGTTGTGAAGCACTATCGCTTTGGGGTACTACAGTTCAATTCATTTTTTATCCTATTAAAGCTGATTAAGGAAGGGAAATGGATGTCTCCAATTAACCCTGCTTGCATACTGAGTTTAAACAGATGACTGTTGGTTTACAGATGCTATTAAGATTCTGGGTCTCTCTAAGGTTATTTTGTGGAGAACACGGTGTTTGGACTATTTTGTGAGGTTTTTGGTAATGTGTTTAGATTTGATGCTTTTGGGTTGATTTGATGGATGTACTGGATTTTGGGTTTTTGACTAGTATGCTCACTAAGATTTTTCAATCTTATGCCTACGTATTCCCGTTTAACGAAACAGGGAAATCAGAGCGATCGTAGTTCCTCCTATTCTATGGGAGGAAAAAGGTTGTTTTGGTGTCTTGTTCAAAGCCCAAGACATGAAGCTAAAGGTGATTTGTATCTTGTTCAAAGCCCAAGATATGAAGCTAAAAGGGTTCTGGATGAGAGAGAATTTGTCATCTCTAAATAGGAGTTGTTGATGTTTGTATGCTGTGAGCAAGGCACATATTGATGCTAAAAGGTTGATTGACTCAACCGAGATTTCCTTATACAAAGCCTAAGAGGAGGCTATTGACCCGACAAGAGGGTGTTTTTTATCTGTCTTGTACAAAGCCCGAGATAGAGGCTAAAAAGGGTTGACTCAATAAGAGAGTACTAACAAGTGACTGACTCAACAAGAGAGTGCTTTTATATGTGTCTTGTACGAAGCCTAAGACGGAGGCTACAAGGAGATTGACTCAACAAGAGAGTCTTTTATACTCAACAAGAGAGTGTTTTTATGTGTCTTATACGAAGCCTAAGACGGAGGCTAAAAATGTTTGACTCAACAAGAGAGTCTTTTATACTCAACAAGAGAGTGTTTTAGTATCTCGCACGAAGCCCGAGATGGAGGCTAAAAGGGGAATTGACACAACAAGAGAGTCTTTTATACTCAACAAGAGAATGTCTTTGAGACTCAAGGGTCTTAGACTGTCCAAGTCTAGAGTTTTATCTTTTGTACAATGCCCAAGAGGAGGCACGGTGATGCGTCCGCAAGTGCACAGATTTATCGAAGTAATATAAAAGATTGTCGAACCCACAGAACCAATGTCAACCTACCGTAATCTATCGTCGCTTTGTAAAGCTAAGGCTAATGATAGTTGATAAAAGGGAAACTAAAACTAAAAATAAAATAAAACTAAGAAAATATGATAATAAAGAGAGGCCGGAATATGGATTCCGCGTTCCTAAAGGACCTTTTAGAATCCGGGTACTAATTACAACTATAACTTAGTTTTGTAGAATATACCGACTTAAAAACTCCGCCTCACGCTCTCGCGGTATTAACTAAAATCATGTTTCCTAATACCAATATTTTTCTCTCGCTCGCCCGGTAACTAGGAAATATATTTTGAAAGCCAATAATATCCTTAACGTATCTAAAGCGCTCTCACTGTATTTAGATATGTTGCCTAATTTCCACTATCTGGTTCGACCTCTACGCTCTCGCAGTGCCAGCTCTAACCTTAATTAATTTCTCACTCTCGTGACAAAATTGTGTTAAATAACCTCTCACTCTCATGACAAAGCTATTTAAATTAGACTTGGAAATTAAAACCAAAACAGAATTTTAATCATAAGTTCGCACCTATTATTTTCTACCGAGTCCAGTCGGTAACGACGGTCCTCATACGCCGGACTCAAGAATATTTAGCAAGACATGGAACTAAATGAAAATGACAGAAACATGGTAAATATAATCAAGGACAACATGCTTAAACAATTATGAAATGCAATAACAATAATAATAAAGCGATAAAATAAAGAACCTGTAAATACGGGATAATAAATGGAGACTTGAATTAAGCAAAATCGGAAATAACTTCTATAAAATGATGGCAAGATTGTTAATCCAAGCAGTTACACAGATTACAGGCCTAAAAACTAATGAGGGAATAATTCCTCGATGTGAGAAAATACTCCTTTTACAATTATAATTTTCTGCCTAAAACTGCGAACAACGCTTTCGCGCCCAAAACTTGGATCACCTGCACTCTCCCAACCGCCTTCTACTTATAGTGCTCAACAGTTGTAGTGGAAGAGAAAAAAAATCTGAAGGTGGAGGTTTATGGCCGAAAATATTTGAGTCACTTCTTTGAATCTGAAGGTGGAGGTTTATGGCCGAAAATCTGAAGGTGGAGGTTTTCGGACGACTGGTTTGAACGTTGGATCGTGGGTTGAGTCGTTGAACTTAACTGAGAAAACTAACTGTGTCGGTCGCCATGCGCTATATGACGAGGGTCACACTTTAAAATGCGTTACGGTCGCCACACACTCCGTGACGGTCGCCACATGCCTTGAGTACAGTTTCCTATTTTTTCTGTCATCTGTCTTCTTTTCTTCTCCTTTCTTTCCTTCCTCTTTCTCTCCTTCTTAATTCTTTCTATCATATTTTCTTTTTCTTCTTCAATTCTTATTTAATTCTTCCTTAAATCTTCACTTTCTGATAAATTCCGATCTGACTCGAGTACCTGAAAAACATAAATAAATGCGGGTAATATAAAGCATAAATCGGGAAAAAACGAATAAAACATAATAGAAATTCATGCACGTCAAGTTAAATACACGATATAATTTCGCGTTATCAAACTCCCCCAAACTTAAACCTTTGCTTGTCCTCAAGCAAACCATGACTCGCGAGAAAAATAGTGAATACGGATACTCATCCTAGGCTACCAACTCTACTTCGGTTAAGTTGGTGTCGATAGGTACTTGCTCACACACTAAGGATATCATAACAACACAATTCCGCTTTGGAGGTCATCAACCTCCCTCCTATACAAACCAATCCGAATTAAGTCTTTATACCTAGCCTAACTCACTCATCCTTCTTTTATCCCTTTTCATTATGGCACAATCACATTAAGCCTATTATCCTTTCACACTCATGGTAGGATAGCCTGTTAGTGACTATGATCTCATTATCATCATTTTTTTTCTTTTTGCCCATTGGCTTAAAAATTAATAAAATAAAGAAGTTTGCACTGTTGGGCTAAATGATCGGGTGAGGATCACCTAACTTAGAAGGAGCATTTCCTTTCATTCATTCATTTTTTCTTTTCTTAATTTACCTTTTAAGCCTGAGATCATACACTTATTTGCATCGGCTTCCTACTTAGTGCTTTCTTAGGATGGTGCTGACTGCTAAATAAACTACTAAGGGACTACTAAAGGGGTGAGAACTTAAAGTTATGGCATAGCAAGTACTCAAATTGATTTCCATAATTTAGAGGCTCACGGTGTTAAAACGATGCCGATCTTGCGGAATTTTTCCAAGTCTTACAATTTAACCTCAATTTCGTATGTAACCTAAGATTTTCAAAAGAAACACTATTTTTAACTCAAAATTTTTTGAAATATTTGGTATGGCTAAAGAGAATAGGGAAATCGATAAACAACATAAAATCGGCATAAAGACTCGATAGCACATGCACAGACGGACTAAACATTTAAAACAGAAAAAATTTTAAAATCATGCTGGAAAACAGTAAATCTAACTAGAAAGCGATAAAATGAAAGCAGTAAAGTTCCTCCCCCACAATTAAACCAAACATTGTTCTCAATGTTTTGATAAAAGGTGGTAGAGGAAGGATAGAACCAGTATGAATGTCACGACCAAATTTTCTCTGATTCTTCCTATGTTGTCCCTGTCTTTGCTGGCCACTTCTACTCCAGCGTCTTGTACTACAAGTTATCTGAATTTGCTGAAACTTCACTTTACTGAAGCCGCTCATCATACTATTTATTTTCAAAGGAAGTACCTGCAAAAATGGTTGGAAAAATACGGTGCGGTGTGTGCAGGTGGAACCTGACCATGCAAAGAATAGGGATGACGTAAGTTATGAATGGGAGAGACATGCTCTCTCCTATCATACTCATCATTGGTGTCACCACCAGCAGCGACATTCATAGGAATGTCCGTGGGCACCAACTCATCTTAAGGGATTGTCATCTAGAGATCTTTCGCCTAAATGTAGCTGAGACGTGACAAGCGATACAATTCTTTATTTTCTGCAAACACACACAATAAAAGGAAAAAATTAAATTAAAAGCTCGTGGGTTGCCTCCCACGCAGTGTTTTGTTTAACGTCGATAGCTCGACGATTAATAATTTTCGGTTTCCATGGCCATTTATCAAGCCATCTCACATATCCCTCACCTTTTATTTTCTTCCTTCTGTGGGGTGGTTCATTCTTTTGAACTTGTGGTGGTGGTTCTGGATCTATCCTAAGTGTTAGCTTTTCAAGTTTTGGCTTAGTTATTTCATCCATCACCTCAAAGTTTAACCTTACCCTCTTAGCAGTAATGATATCCCTAGTTTCATGGTCCTCAAATTTTCTCTTTTTATGCGTGACCTCAACAAAGATGCATCGGTGTGGATATTTTCCAATACCTCTGCATACATTTTGGATTGGGATTCTACCTTAGCTTCCATAAACCTTTGCGAGAAAGGAATTGGTGGGGTATAAGGATGAGGAACAATAATATGTGTTTCCTTCTCTACCTCTTCGACGACCTCCCTTTCGGGTGGTGTCGTTGAATTTTTCGCAATATCTACTTTCTTCTCACCATAACTCTCCTCAACCTCATTATCACTCTCCTCAACCTCATTATCACTCTCCTCGGGATTCTCGATTTGTTTTTCATTAATGGTTCTTACAACATCCACATGCTCCTTAGGGGAGGGTCCTATAGGTGTCTGTGCAAGCAGGGAGATTTGAGTCTCCAACGCCTCAGTGTGAGTCGCGAGGGACTCGACCATAGTGTTTATCTGCCTAAGGTTTTCATAAGTATCGAGATGTTGTCTTCTAAGCTCTTCATTCTAGAGAGTTTGTGTCTCCACAAAGTGCTCCATCATAGATTCTAACCTAGAATTAGTTGTTGTTTCAATGAAATCCTCCATTAATGTTTCGAGGTTGGAATTAACAGATTCTTGTGGTTCCTCGAAATATTGGGAATAGTGATCATAGAGGAAATTTGGGTGCGGTTCCTCGAGATATTGGGGGTGAGTCAGTGTCGCATTGAAATCCTGCATTAATATTTCGAGGTGGGAATTATGAGATTCTTGCGACTCCTCAAAATGTTGGGATTGGTAGCTGCAGAGGCAATTTGGGTGAGAATGAGTTAGTGATGCATTGAAATTCTCCATTTGTATTTCAAGGTTGGAATTATGGGATTCTTGCGATTCCCCGAAATACTGGGAGTGGTGATTGTAGAAAAAATTTGGGTGATACATAGTAATGAGTGCCTTAGTCTATACGGTGCAACAACGGAATAACAATATTGACTATTGGTCCCCGGCAACGGCGCCAAAAACTTGATGCATCCGTAAGTGAATGGATTTATCGAAGTAATATAAAAGATTGTCGAACCCACAGAGACCAATGTCAACCTACCGTAATCTATCGTCGCTTTGTAAAGCTAAGGCTAATGATAGTTGATAAAAGGGAAACTAAAACTAAAAGTAAGAAAATATGATAATAAAGAGGGGCCGGAATATGGATTCCGCGTTCCTAAAGGACTTTGTAGATTTCAGGTACTAATTACAACTATAACTTAGTTCCGTAGAATATACCGACTTAAAAACTCCGCCTCATGCTCTCGCAGTATTAACTAAAGTCATGTTCCCAAATCCCAAGATTTTGCTCTCGCTCGCCCGGTAACTAGGAAATATATTTTGAAAGCCAATAATATCCTAAACGTATCTAAAGCGCTCTCGCTGTATTTAGATATGTTGCCTAATTTCAACTATCTGGTTCGACCCACATGCTCTCGCAGTGCCGGCTCTAACCTTAATTAATTTCTCACTCTCGTGACAAAATCGTGTTAAATAACCTCTCACTCTCGTGACAAAGCTATTTAAATTAGACTTGGAAATTAAAACCAAAACAGAATTTTAATCATAAGTTCGCACCTATTATTTTCTACCGAGTCCCGTCGGTAATGACGGTCCTTATACGCCGGATTCAAGAATATTTAGCAAGACATGGAATTAAATGAAAACGACAGAAACATGGTAAATATAATCAAGGACAACATGCTTAAACAATTATGAAATGCAATAACAATAATAATAAAGCGATAAAATAAAGAACCTGTAAATACGGGATATTAAATGGAGACTTGAATTAAACAAAACTGGAAATAACTTCAATAAAATGATGGCAAGATTGTTGATCCAAGCAGTTACACAGATTACAGGCCTAAAAACTAATGAGGGAGTAATTCCTCGATGTGAGAAAATACTCCTTTTACAATTGTAATTTTCTGCCTAAAACTACGAACAGCGCTCTCGCGCCCAAAACTTGGATCACCTGCACTCTCCCAACTGCCTTCTACTTATAGTGCTCAGCAGTTGTAGTGGAAGAGAAAAAAAATCTGAAGGTGGAGGTTTATGGCCGAAAATATTTGAGTCACTTCCTTGAATATGAGGGATTTCCGGACGACTGGTTTGAACGTTGGATCGTGGGTTGAGTCATTGAACTTAACTGAGAAAACTAACTGTGTCGATCGCCATGCACTGTGTGACGAGGGTCACACTTTAAAATGCGTTATGGTCGCCACACGCTCCGTGACGGTCGCCATATGCCTTGAGTGCAGTTTCCTATTTTTTCTGTCATATGTCTTCTTTTCTTCTCCTTTCTTTCTTTCCTCTTTCTCTCCTTCTTAATTCTTTCCATCATATTTTATTTTTCTTCTTCAATTCTTCTTTAATTCTTCATTAAATCTTCACTTTCTGATAAATTCTGATCTGACTCGAGTACCTGAAAAACATAAATAAATGAGGGTAATATAAAGCATAAATCGGGAAAAAGCGAATAAAACATAATAGAAATTCATGCACGTCAAGTCAAATACACGATATAATTTCGCGTTATCACACGGACATTAATGGATGAGTATCAACCCTACAACAACCGGAGTTTTTGATGCTGGGAAGACTGCTCTAGCAAAGGATGAGTAAGTTATGTCTTATACCTTTAAGAGGTCGTTAGGGTCCTTGTATTAAGCCCAAGAGAAGGCCTGAGAACTTCTAAGAAGCCAAAGGGTCATTGTACAACGCCCAAGACGAGGCGGGGATGCTTTTAGGAAGCCTGTGGGTCCCCAAACCAAGAGAATTTCAAGACATGCTATTCACGGAGAATAGATCAACTCTGGGGAGAAGAGTCTCTTTGAAAATTTCTAAGAGTGACAGTCTGAGAAAGGGTTCACCGAGAATGCTGCCTTTCACGTTTCCATATTGTTTAACCCCAAGAGGAGGGAATACTGTATCTGGTAATCCTATGGGGGATCTAGTTTTGACTGTATTTAAGAGTGACCAACAGGCTTTACCTAGTGCTAGACGTAGTTGCCGGGGAAAACTCTAAAATAACTATACTAGTATTACATAGTTGATATTTGACAAGTATATAAGAGGATGTGAAAGAAGACATACAGTGAAACAACCCCGCAATACAGTTATATACATATGAAAGCGATAAACGAAAGCGGGTAAACACTTACTCGGTTGTAGAGCTTCCATGCTGTTTTGTTAGTTGTTCAACAAAGAAAACTTTGATAATAATATGATATTCAAAATTAAAGGAGAAAGTGCTTTAAAAAGGTTGTAGTGGCTTACAGCTCAAGGAGAGGCCCAATTTTTTAACGATGATCGCACCGCTGTTTTGAAAACTGTACATAGGGACTTATACAATATGTGAGGCCCAAAAAGGTTTTGGTTAAAAGGGGATTGGGTCTTACACTCTATTAGAGGCCCAAGTGTTTTTGTTTGTGATGGGGCTTACAACTCAGGGAGAGGCCCAGGGTTATTTGTTTGAAAATGGCGATCGCACCGAGACTTTTTATTGTGTCGGGACTTATACAATATCTGAGGCCCAAAATGTTTATATACAAAAAGGGATGGGACTTACACTCCATTAGAGGCCCAAAAAGGTTTTTGAAAATAAAAATGGGACTTTGTTGGTAGCGGTATAGGGCAAGCAAACAAAAATATTTGGAAGTATTTTTCCGGGAATTATCGTTTCCATAGAGATCGGTGCTACTGAATTGCCGTTCGACAATATCAATGTTAATGAGTTTGGTTCTAAAATGGTTTAAAGCGTAAAAACAGAAAAGTAAATAAAAACATAAAAACAATTCATTCTTCAACAAGAAGAACTTATCAAGCATACATATAATCCACTCGTCACAAACATAAATTTACCGACCAATTATACTCCACCTGCAATACTCGTCAAAATCATCCAGCATCACTCACAATAGTGTCCATCTCTGGCACACTGAGCTGAGAGGCAACCGTATTACTCTCTTCGCCACTCTCGCGCACGAAGCCTCGAAACACGGAAGACATTAAGTTTCGACACCAAAAAGATTATCATCTAAATCTATCTCTAGCATCTAGACAATAGATATCCATCCCTAATCAAGATTCGTGATGTTTATCTCTAACACAACGCAAATCCAAACATAAATGCAAAAAGATCAAGGAAGACATCGATAATGATTTGTAAAGCAAATTTCATATAATATTATGATCAACAAAGATACATATGTTCAAAGTAACTATACAAACACCCAACAAAGAAATTACAAAGAGAAGAGAGAAGAGGAACCAAACATTTCTTGGTTTGTCAACACCAATCGACGAGAGATTCGACTCCGGATCATCCAAATACAAGCTCCAATGATGTTTTCTAAGCTAATCTACAAGAAAAATGAAGTTTAATGGAGTTGAGAGCAAAAAATACCCAAAACCATCCCTAAAAATGTGTTTTTCCCCATATTTGATGTTTCTGTCCGCCCAGTTTCGCCCGGCGGAATTTTGGGGCGCCCGGCGGCGAAAGGCGGTTAATTTTTGCAAGTTCCAGTGCTGGAAGTTTCGCCCGGTGCTGGAATTTTCGCCCGGCGGAATTTTCGTCCGGCGCAGCAGGGGCTCAGCACACCAGAAAATTCTGCACTGTTTTATTCGTAACTTTTGAACCGTAACTCCGTTTTTCACCCGGTTCGAAGCGTTGGAAAGCTTATTCAATGCTCTATACAACAATGGCAAGATATCCTTGATTTAATACCTGCAAAAAATGAGAGAAAATCAATTAAGCTCATTGATATTTACACTATAACGCAATATATACACTATAACGTAAAGTAAACGTAATTATAAACAAATCGGGGTTTATTTGAACGATATTAACCAAAAAGTATCGATAAGTGCAACAAAATTCATATACAAAAATAGGTACATTTTGCACTTATTAAACTCTCCCCGGCTTACATAATTGTTTGTCCTCAAACAAAGCCAACAAACTAAAGGAACAAAAGTGAAATCCAAGAAATCACGCAACAACAAGTTTTTACAAACAAAAACAAATGCAATGGTTCAATCGAAAATGGTACACACAAAGTAAATACTTACCACTAAACTTCAACGATAACACAATCACGAAACAAATGCAAAATACAAAAATCATGCCAAACATCCTAAAACAACACAAGTTCAAATGTGAATCACACCTAGCAAAAACAATCATCGGTAGATGAAAAACATAAAATGAGGGATTTTTCACTCACACAACAATCCTGCAAACAAAAGACTAAATTATACATACATCCACAAATTCATATTGAACATACAAAGGCAAGAATCACATGGACTTTTCAAGGTTGTAATGTGGTCGGGTAAACAAACAAGGGGCAATTCCTAAAGCTAATCAAAACAAAAACTTGCCTAAACCTAAGGGAGTGATCAACTCACAAAAGTTCAAACACAAAATTTCAATCAAACTTCTTCCAAAATCCCAAGTGTTACACAAAACACAATACTTATTTAGCACAATTATTGAAACTCTTTTTGTTTCCTTTTTCAAAGATTTTCTTTTTCTTTCTTTTTTTCTATTCTTTTCTTTTGTCATATTTTTCTCTTTTTTTTTTCTTTTCTTTTTCAATCCTCATAGAATCCAACCAATGAGTATACAATCATCCTCTCCCCAACTTGAATTCAACTGCCCCATCATGTGAATACTCTCTACTTTCTAAGGCAAGGAAAAAATCCATACAACAACACAAAATTGAGGTCCAAGAAAAAACAAAATCCATTCAAAAATAAGTGAACTAAATACTCATAGACAAGCATCAAGTTCAAATAAAAACATGGATCAAAAAGCTCAAAGGGGTTACGAATTCTCACACACTCACAAGGTGAATTCACTATTTGGCTAAGGTAGTTGTGCTCAAAATGAAACAAATGCCTTGATCCTTTTCATCCATTCATATACACAACATAAACAACAGATTCAACATAATAAAATCCAGTTAGAACAAGAATGTTGGAACTCCAAGTATATATGAACAATGGAAGGCTTCATCACAAAAAGGTTGGGAACTAAAGTGATTCACACAAGAACAAGTATACAAAAGAATGAATGGCATTTAAGTTGTAAAAAGCCTAAGTATCATGAATATGTTAAAGTCAAAAAAGAGATAAACACATACCTTGAACGCGTACCAAACTTTAAACACTATCATTACCATGCATTCGTAAGTTGAAATGATCAAAAATGGACAAACACCGAATGCGACTTCAAGCAATCGGGCAAAAATTTGAGTCCAAACAACAACAAAAGAATAAGAAAAATTACTAATAATTACTAATATATAAGGCCTTGGTGGAAGTGGGAAAAAGGGGGAGCCAAGTGAACAATTAAAATAAATCACTGGTTCAGCACAGCAGAGTGTGCTGAGCGCGCAGAAGCGCGCTACACCAGAACCAGAAAAATCAGTACAACAACAGGGTTCTGGTGTAGGCCTCCACCTAACACCTACACAATCTCATATACAATGAAAAAGTAATAACGGAACAAAAAATGATAAAACATGCTTGTTTTACGTCGTAAGCTCGACGCCTATTATTTATACACACTTCTCCAAATTGCCTCTTTACGCGGTTAGTGCTCACCGACGATGAAACCTAACCAAACACTTAGCAAACGTGAAGAGAAACAAGCAAATACACTAAATTTACAAGTATACAAAACATGTAAAATTCACAAATATGGTAAACATATACAAGTATGAATATAAACAAGTGAAAATAGACAATATATACGATATCTACAAAACTCAAAAACAAAGAAACTATCGCAATGCGATTCAATAAAAACACCAATCCCCGACAACGGTGCCATTTTGTTGAAGCGGTATAGGGCAAGCAAACAAAAAGATTTGGAAGTATTTTTCCGGGAATTATCGTGTCCACAGAGATCGGTTCTACTGAATTGCCGTTCGATAATATCAATGTTAATGAGTTTGGTTTTAAAATGGTTTAAAGCGTAAAAACAGAAAAGTAAATAAAAACATAAAAACAATTCATTCTTCAACAATACGAACTTATCAAGCATACATATAATCCACTCGTCACAAACATAAATTTACCGACCAATTATACTCCACCTGCAATACTCGTCAAAATCATCCAGCATCACTCACAACAGTGTCCATCTCTGGCACACTGAGCTGAGAGACGACCGTATTACTCTCTTCGTCACTCTCGCGCACGAAGCCTCGAAACACGGAAGACATTAAGTTTCGACACCAAAAAGATTATCATCTAAATCTATCTCTAGCATCTAGACAATAGATATCCATCCCTAATCAAGATTCGTGATGTTTATCTCTAACACAACACAAATCTAAACATAAATGCAAAAAGATCAAGGAAGACATCGATAATGATTTTTAAAGCAAATTTCATATAATATTATGATCAACAAAGATACATATGTTCAAAGTAACTATATAAACACCCAACAAAGAAATTACAAAGAGAAGAGAGAAGAGGAACCAAACATTTCTTGGTTTGTCAATACCAATCGACGAGAGATTCGACTCCAGATCATCCAAATGCAAGCTACAATGATGTTTTCTAAGCTAATCTACAAGAAAAATGAAGTTTGATGGAGTTGGGAGCAAAAAATACCCAAAACCATCCCTAAAAATGTGTTTTTTCTCCATATTTGATGTTTCTGTCCGTCCAGTTTTGCCCGGCGGAATTTTGGGGCGCCCGGCGGTGAAAGGCGTTTATTTTTGCAAGTTCCAATGCTGTTCTGGCGTGCCCGGCGCTGGAAATTTTGCCCGGCGCAGCAAACCAGAAAATTCTGCACTGTTTTATTCGGAACTTTTGAACCGTAACTCCGTTTTTCGCCCGGTTCGAAGCGTTGGAAAAACTTATTCAATGCTCTATACAACAATGGCAAGATATCCTTGATTTAATACCTGTAAAAAATGAGAGAAAATCAATTAAACTCATTGATATTTACACTATAACGCAATATATACACTATAACGTAAAGTAAACGTAATTATAAACAAATCGGGGTTTATTTGAACGATATTAACCAAAAAGTATCGATAAGTGCAACAAAACTCATATACAAAAAGAGGTACATTTTGCACTTATCAGACTTACAACACAGGGTAGGCCCAGATGAAACATTTTGAAAACGACGATCGCACCACGGTTTTTGAAAACACTGTGGGACTTATACAATATATTGAGGCCCAAAAAGGTTTTTGTACAACAAGGGTTGGGTCTTACACTCTATTAGAGGCCCAAAAGTGTTTAAAAAATTTGATGAGGGTTGAATTAATCAAAGCCCTAATTTGTTTTCAAAATATATTTTAATTGAATAAAAATTCAATTAAAATGACCAAAATTGTTAAACATGTGTGAAAAACAAATTGTGATCTTGGATTAATGTTTGAAAAATCATGTTTATATCCATAAAATGATTGGAAATCAATTAAGTTTGGAAAATCAAGGGAGAAAAAATATTTCAAATGTTAAAACTAAATAAAACATTAATTCTCTGCAAAAATACCAAATATATGAAATAAATAATATTTTTGGGATTTTTTGATAAAATAAATTATTTTAACATTTTTGTGAATTATCAAAAAAAGAATCAACTCAAAATCATTAAAACTCAGAGAGAAAATAATTTTTGAATCAATTAAATAAAATCACAAAAATTCAAAAATTCAAATATTTGAAAAAGGGCGCCAAGAACATCTTGGCCTTGCCCGCGTGCTCTGTTTTGCCCAGATTTGCATTTTCTCATCAATCTCACTGAATACTTGATGAAATCACACAATCCACATATCAATCTACTCGTTTTCACCTCACGATCATGTCTATGGTTTTTAATTTCATTTATTTTAAGCATGAAATAAGAAATCAAAGAGAAACCTCAAGATCCCTAAAATTTGCATGAAGGCTCAGAAATTCCATACACGATTCAAACAAAGCAATTGATTGAGGGAAAACACTCTATGCATGATTATGAACATATGGCCAATTTATTATCCAGCAAAAAATGTCTGAATCATAGAGTTAGAAGAGCTCATGCTTACCTCTTGCAGCTGGTGATCGTGTTTTGTGTTAGAGGTGTTACAACTTGGTTCTAATGATGTGGATAGCTTCCCTAGGTGCCAAGTGATGTGCCTGAGTGCTTGGAATGGTTTGAAACAAGTTGGAAGTGAAGATGGTATCCCAACTGCAACTTGGTTAAAACCTTGAGCAGCTGGCTGGTGATTCTGAGAAATCATTGTTCTAGATGTTGTTTAAGTGTTTGGATCACTTCTATATGATGTTTATGAGGTGTGTGTGATTGGCTTGGTTTGAATTGCTCTCAAACTCAAAACCCGATAGTGACTTGCTTTGGAAGGCAATTTTGGAAGTGAGAAGGTGATTTTGAGGAAAGCATCTGTTTGATGGCTTTGGTGTACTCAAACTGATCACAAATGAGCTCTATTTATAGTAGAGCAAGTTTGTTTTGCAATCAATAGTGAATGCCAATTGCAGCAGAGGTTTGGCCAATGGTTGCACTTTGGAATCCAAGTCTCCTCTAGCCATTAACTAGAGGTTAGGGCACAGGCTCCTGGTTCCTTTGGTCTTGGATATGTCTTGACTGAATTCAGTTGGAAATGGCTCAGTCCATGCCACCTTGGTGTATCCATTGAATTCTCCAAAACAAAATTGGAGTCTTTTCCCCTCTTTAGGGATTTCTAGGTTTGGCATGCTAATTTTAGTTCCAAGGACTTGGGAGGCTTAGGATCAGTGTTTGTCCCTCCTTGGTCCCTCACTGAGGTGTTCAGATGGATAGACATGTTTGTCATTTGTACAAATTTGGCAAATCGAGCAAAATGCACAAATCTGCCTTACCATGACAGTTTGCAGCGAGGCATATTGGCATGGTCATATCTCATGGCTCAAGTGGAATTTCATGGGGTTCTTGGCCATTTTGGAAAGCTCTCATATGATACAACATATGTGTGATCATAGTTTATTTTAATACCTTTTGGATCTGAGTGAAAAATGGCCCTACATTTGGAAAAAAAGGAAGGCAGATTCTGACTTAGTGAAAATTTCACTAAGTGTTGGAAAAATGTGACATTTTCACTTTTTGTGATTTTGGCCATTCCATAACTTGAAATCCATGGAGAATTGGAATTAGGTGTAGTTGACACTTTTAAAGTATGCCATGAGAGCTACAAATCCATCTTTGGATTAGTCCATATGGTTGCTAGGATCTCAAGTTATGATCCTTGGAAGTTGGCACCCTAGCCACTTTATTTCATAACTTAGAAAAAGTCTAAGTTTTTATGGTTACCCCTTTTACAAGTTATCCCACTTTCTTTGGTTTTTCTTGATGAATGTTGATTCAAATCACACATTAACATCATTTTAGGGTTAAAGAACCATAATTGTGAAAAATCTCAAAAAGTCAAACTTTGACTTTTGGGCACAGTTGACTTTTTGTCAAATGAATTCCAAATTGTGTGATCCTTTATGAAATCAAGTCCTTGACCTAAATCAAACTTGATGGATTGATTTCATAGGTGTTATAGGGTGTATTGAATCATGTCCTAGGGTTTGGGAGCATGTCCTGGTCAAAAGTCAAAGATACAGTTGACTTTTTCCGCGAAACCCTAACTGTGGTTCTGATGAACTTGAAACTTGTTGATCAAGCTTATTGGATCAATCCATTGTTGCAAATAGATCAATGTAGTGTGTTAGAGACCCCTAAATCATGTCTTGAGGTCTTCGCTTATGTTTTGTCCCAAAAGTCAACTTAGGGGTGAATTAGGTCAAGAAACCCTAATTCCTGATTTTTTATGAATGCATCCCCTGAGGTTAAGTTGACTTGATGATTGGGTCCATAAAGTTCCATGGAGCATTTTAGGTTATGCTTTGAAGCATTGGCTCATGCCCAGAGGAAAGTTTCCATCTGAAGGCCATAGTCGACCAAACCCTAATTTGGTGACACTGGCGATCTTGAGGCTTGATCCACCTAGAAGGGAGCAGTCTTGTGCTTAATCCTTGAAGTGGGAGTCATATTGATCCTTTATGGGTGTTTGAGAGGTTATAAAAGTTGAAGATCATGTCGTTCCTTGATTGATCCTTTGTCTAAGAACTCAGAGAGGGCTTGAAACCCTAATTCTTAGTTGTAGGGAATGCTCAACAATTCTTGAGGAAATTGATGAGACATAAAGGTACATTCATATTGTGATGATAATTTGCATAATGATGGGAAATCTTAGTGGTCAAAATTTGGGGTATGACAAATAGACCAGAAGCAAACATGCTGATAAAAGAAATTCATGAAGGATCCTTTGGCACTCATGCCAACGGACACACAATGGCGAGAAAAATTCTGAGGGCAGGGTAGTATTGGTAGACAATGGAATCCGATTGCTACAAGTACATGAGGAGGTGTCACAAGTGTCAGATATACTCCGACAAAATCCATGTATCGCCAACACATCTCAAAGTTCTTTCTTCCCCATGGCCATTTTCTATATGGGGGATCGACATGATTGGCATGATCGAACCCAAAGCTTCAAACGGACATCGGTTCATCCTGGTAGCCATTGATTACTTCACCAAGTGGGTCGAAGCAGTGTCATACACCAATGTATCCCGACAAGTGGTGGTCCGATTTATCAAAAACAATATCATCTGCCGTTATGGTGTTCCGAGCCAGATCATTACGGATAATGGATTCAACTTGAATAATAAAATAATGGAAGAGTTTTGCGCTGAGTTCAAGATCGAACACCATAACTCATCTCCTTACCGACCTAAGATGAATGGAGTGGTAGAAACGGCCAACAAGAATATCAATAAGATCGTTCAAAAGATGGTTATAACCTACAGAGACTGGCATGAGATGCTACCTTTTGCTCTTCACGGTTATCGCACATCTGTCTGCACTTCAACAGGGGCAACCCCTTTCTCTCTAGTAAATGGCATGGAGGCAGTGCTCCCCATAGAAGTAGAGATCCCATTAATCTGGGTATTGATGGAAGCTAAGCTAACAGAACCTGAATGGTGTCAGAGTCGACACGATGAACTGAATTTGATCGAAGAAAAATGGATAACGGCTCTATGCCATGGTTAGTTGTATCAACAAAGGATAAAGAAGGCGTTTGATAAAAAGGTCCGACCTCGCGTCTTCAGGAAAGGAGACCTCGTGTTCAAGAAGATACAATCATTTCTCACTGATTCCCGGGGCAAATGGACTCCGAATTATTACGGCCCCTATGTGGTCAAGAAAGCTTTCTCAGGCGGCGCCTTGAGACTCGCTACCATGGATGGAGAGGAATTTGCCTACCCCACAAATTTTGATGTAGTCAAGAAATACTCCGCCTAAATAAATAAATAAAAAAACGTCTCGGTTGATTGAAAACCCGAAAGGGCGGTCCAGGAAAAAATTAGAGACATAACCAGAAATCATCCCGGTGGATTGGAAATCGCAAAGTACAATCCAGGCAAAAGTTAGGGATTCATGGCAAGTAACTACGTCCAGCAAAGGGGCAAATCCCTCAGCTGTAGTAGTGCCATCCATCAGGAAAACTCCAGTCAAGGCCATCTTCGATAGAAGCTCAGGATGCCCAGAAATCAAAGTTGGTAGAAGGATAGTGGTCATTATGTTTCAATGTAGCCCTTTTCCCTTAAATTACCATTTTCTAACTTTGTAAATACTCTATGGGATCACGCGCTCGGCTGATCTCCATCCTATCAATAAAATTTGAGCCATAGTGCTTTTGTTTGCAATTCTTATTTGTTTTAGCTTTACAGAACGACATTTTAATATGATCAACGATTCTTGAAATAAAACAAAAATGAATTTACTTGTTAGACTTTTTCTGCTTTTAAAATAAAGATGGCAATTTCTTTTGACAGTTGAACAGCGAAAGAACGTCGATCGCTTCTCCAGAAGTAATTGAACCTCAAAGTGCAGAATCAAAGTACTCCTTCTAAACCAGTGCACTTGAATGAAGGATCAGCTATGTTAGAGCCCATGTTTCATCTGACATCCCTGGCAGAGTTCTTATCTCCTAAGCCCGACCAACGGTTGTTCCCCCGTGGGGACGATCCCTCCTAAGCAATGCAGAATTGCTATTTTAGACCATTAATACTCTTCATCCCCTGCAGTGGCCGAGTATCCAGTCGTGTTCATCTACTAGTCTGTATATCGTGTCAGTTTTGTCAGCATATACATACATACATCATGCATTATTGATTTACATTCATATTCATATTGCATCACTATCACTCTAGTCGGTCTTATCCCCTAGCGATAAAGGTCCTCTCACTCGAGTTGTCAGCTTTTTCCTCGTCAGGGAATGTTTTGTTTGAACCACCTCTCTCCTCATGTCGACAAACGTCACTCTTCGCCATTGAAGATGATATCTTCGCTTTCCCGGATTAAGGAAAGTCCCCAAAGAAAGCCTTTTAATCAAAGCTTCGGCAATACAACAGTTTTTCTTCGGAAAGTTCGCTGACGAACAGGTCATCAGCACCTCCCAAATTGGATTACATCACATGGCATTTCCTCCGAGAAGATCTCGAGGAAAAGTATGATGTAATATCCCCAAGCACAAAGTAGTCTCTCAAGAGACTTATTTTTCCCCAGTAGAGTCGACAAATGGCGTCTCCAACAGAGAAGTTTGAACACCTCTACAACTCAGACCAATGGGTTTCCCCAGAAAGTCTGACCTCAAAACTTTTTCCATCAAATGGTGTCTCCTCCGAAAAATTCGGCGAGAAGTTTGAGGAAGAATCGCTACGAATAGCGTCCCTTGTCAAGAAAGTTTATTGACAAAAGAAACTGAGACCAGTTCCTTGGTAGGAAACCAGGATCGAGGGGAAGTTTATATCAGAAACTGAGACCAGTTCCTTGGTAGGAAACCAAGATCGAGGGGAAGTTTATATCAGAAAACTGAGACCAGTTCCTTGGTAGGAAACCAGGAACGAGGGGAAGTTTATATCAGAAACTGAGACCAGTTCCTTGGTAGGAAACCAGGATTGAGGGGAAGTTTATATCAGAAACTGAGACCAGTTCCTTGGTAGGAAACTAGGATCGAGGGGAAGTTTATATCAGAAACTGAGACCAGTTCCTTGGTAGGAAACCAGGATTGAGGGGAAGTTTACCTTTTCTAAGTATCATTGCTTAGCAAAAGAGGATGAATGCGTAAACTACCATTCATAACCACTGTCAAAATTTTGGGTATTTCGATATTTAATCATCTTTCACCCCGAATGTCTGAATATCTTCGCCATTCACACCTTCGGGTTCAAGAAGATTAAATAGGGGTATCTGTCATACCCCAAATTTTGACCACTAAGATTTCCCATCATTGTGCAAATCATCATCACAATATGGATGTACCTTCATGTCATACCCCAAATTTTGACCACTAAGATTTCCCATCATTGTGCAAATCATCATTACAATATGGATGTACCTTTGTGCCTCATCAATCTCCTCAAGGAATTTTTGAGCATTCACTACTATCAAAATTAGGGTTTCAAGCCCTCTCTGAGTGCTTAGACAAAGGATAAATCAAGGAATGACATAATCTTCAACTTGTTTAACCTCTCAAACATCCACAATGGATCAAGAGGACTCCCACTTCAAGGATTAAGCACAAGGTTGCTCCCTTCTAGGTGGATCAAGCTTCAAGATCGCCAGTGTCACCAAATTAGGGTTTTGGTCGACCAGGGCCTCCAGATGGGAAATCTTCCTCTGAGCATGAGCCAATGCTTCAAAACATATCCTCAAATACTCCATGGAACCTCATGGACCAAGCATCCAGTCAATTTTGCCTCAGGGGATGCATCCATAAAAAATCAGGAATTAGGGTTTCTTGACCTAATTCACCCCTAAGTTGACTTTTGGGACCAATCATGAACCAAGACCTCAAGAGAGGATTTTAGGATCTCCAATATGCCATAATGATCCATTTGGAACAATGGATTGATCCAAGAAGCTTGAGCAACAAGTTTCAATTTCATCTGAACCACAGTTAGGGTTTCGCGGGAAAAGTCAACTGTAACTTTGACTTTTGACCAGGACATGCTCCCAAGCCCTAAGACATGATTCAATATCCTCTATACCATCCATATAACATGTCCATCAAGTTTGATTTAGGTCAAGGACATGATTTCATAGAGGATCACACCGTTTGGAATTCATTTGATAAAAAGTCAACTGTGCACAAAAGTCAACTTTGACTTTTTGAGATTTTTCACTAAAATGGATTTTTAACCCTAAAATGATGTTAATGTATGATTTGAATAATCATTCATCGAGAAAAATCAAGAAAATTTGTAAGATCATAACTCCTAAACCACAAAGCCATTTTCTCCCATCCAATGCTAGATTTGTAGATCTCATTGCCCTCTACAAAAGCTTCATACTGACCTATGTCCAAATTCCTCATGGATTTTGAGTTATGGAGTGATCAAAATCAAGAAACGTCAATTTGTTCCAACACTTAGTGAAAATTTCACTAAGTCAGATTTTGCCTTACTTTTTTCCAAATGTAGGGACATTTTTCACTTGGATTCAAAAAGTATCAAAATCAAATATGATCAAACAGTTGTTGTATCATATAAGGGCTTTCCAAAATGGCCAAGAACATTACCAAATTCAATTTGAGCCATGAGATATAAAATTGGCAAGTTGCCTTGTTGAAATGTGTCAAGGCAAGACAGATTTTGCACTTTTGCTCGATTTGCCCAAATTGTGCAAATCCAAACACTCCTATCCACTTGGACACCTCTGAGGATTGAATCTAAAGGGGACAATCACTGAGCCAAGCCTCCAAAGTCTTTGGAACAAGAAATAGCATGTTGAACCTAGAATTGCCAAAATAGGGACAAGACTCCAATTTTGGATTGGAGCATTCAATGGAAGCATCAAGGTGGCATGGACTGAGCCATTCTCAACTGAATTTGGTCAAGACTTATCCAAGACCAAGGGAACCACAGCCCTGTGCCCTAACCTCTAGTCAATGGCTAGAGGAGACTTGGATTTCCATTGGACAACATTGTCCAAACCTCTGCTGCAGTTGCCATTCACTGTGGATCCCAAAACAAACTTGCTCTACTATAAATAGAGCTCATTTGTGCTCAGTTTGAGTACACCAAAGATGCTTTCCTCAAAACCTCTTTCTCTTGGCAAAAATGCCTTCTTTAGCAAGGAAACTTTGAGTTTTTGAGCTTGAGAGCTTTTCCATCACAATCAATCACACACACACCTCACATATATCATATGTAAGCTGTACAAACTATCACAAGTGACCTGTAATCATAAAATCACAAAGTCACCTCTCAAAACCTCAAAATAGGCCTTTTGTGCATTTTTCAAGTCATGTCTTGATTTAGTCACTTTCCAAACCAGATAAAACCTCAAACACACTCCAAATATCATCCTTGAACTGTCCCAAATGGTTTCATACATCTGGAACACCATTTGAGAGAGTTGCTATTTGGTCACTTTTAACCCCTTTGCAAGAAAGGGACTGTTTGTGTTTTTGCAGGTACCAGCCAATTCTAATCATCCTAAAAGCTTCTAAGGGATCATTTGAGTGTGTCTAAAGCATCAAATAATTTCTGGAACAAGAGGCTTGACAGATTGCACAAAAGCTCCAAAATCTCAAAAAAAGAGGTAAGCCTCACAACTTGGAATCTTTGAATCATGTAATACTTTGAAGTCCACTGATCATATACATCTCATACATGTTGTATATGTTGTGTTTGAGCTAATTCACCATGTAATACATGCCTGTACCAAGTTGTAGCATAGAAAATGCAATAATAGGTCATTTTCAAAACCACTCTCGGGGTTTGAGAAGGGAGTGTGATCTGAAAAAACTACCACCACCATTGGATTCCTTGTGAAATTCTGGTCCAGATGCATATAAATTTTGTCTCAAACCATTAAGAATTGAGAAAGTTATGACCTTCACGCTTCTGAGCCAAAACTTGCCAAATCTTGCCTTGGGCCAGGCCTAAAACCAAGTCATGCCTTGTATATTTGTTGTTTTGTTTCAAACAATGGATGTATCACCACCCCAGTGGTAAGGCGCACGCCTTGTAACCTTGAGGTCTTGAGTCAAACCCCACCATGCCATTTTGTGTTTTTTTTCACATTTTACCATTTTTTCCAATATTTTCATGTTTTATTAATTAATTGGAAAATTAATAACTCATTCAATTTTAATTATTTTTTATTGCTTCTTTTTGCAAAAAATCACAAAAATGTTGAAATATTTTATTCCACAAAAAAATTAAGTTTATATCATTTATTTAATATAATTAGCATTTTTGTGAATAATTTCATTTTTATTTGTTTTTAAACATTTTAAAATGAATATTCATCTTGAAAAATCAAGACCAAATGTGTTTTAATATCTCTTGTGATTTAGACCTCATTTTTCAAACCTTAAACAAAAATCACAAATGGTTTATTCAAACCTATTTGGTATTTTTCATTGATTTTCTTTAAATATTTACTTTTAAAGAATAAAATTAGGGTTTCTTTGATTTTCACTCAAACAAATCATTTCCAAACACTCATAGGCCTCTAATAGAGTGTACGACCCAACCCCCTTTTTGTAAAATACCAAAATAGTGGGCCTCACTTATTGTATAAGTCCCACTGTATTTTCAAAAATCTCGGCGCAATCGCCAATTCAAAATCAAACCAACTGGGCCTACCCTCGAGTAGTAAGACCCATTTCATTTCTTAAAACCATCTTGGGCCTCTAATAGAGTATAAGACCCAATCCCCTTTTAACCAAAACAAATTTGGGCCTCACATATTGTATAAGTCCCTCTGTGTTAAAAGAAAATCTCGGGGCGATCGCCATTTCGAACGAAAAATCATTTGGGCCTACCCTCGTGTTATAAGCCCCACTCTTTTTCTTTAAAAAACTCCTTTTGGGCCTCTTGAGAGAGTGTAAGACCCATCCCTTTGTACAGAAATAATTTTTGGGCCTCAGTCACTTGTATAAGTCCCTCTGTACAAATTCAAATAGTGCGCTCACTGATAAAACCCTGGGCCTCTCCTTAAGCTGTAAGCCCCAAATCTTTCTTTTTCAAAGCACTTTCTCCTTTAATTTTAAAATATACTGTTGTTTTCGATCTTTCTTTGTTGAACAACTAACCAAACAGCATGGAAGCTCTACAACCGAGTAAGTGTTTATATGCTTTCATTTACCGCTTTCATATACATATAACTGTATTGTGGGGCTGTTTCGCTGTAAGTCTTCTTTCATAAACTCATATCAATTGTGTAATAATAGTATAGATATTTAGAGTTTCCCCGGCAACTACATTTAGCATTAAGCCCGTTGATCACTCTTAGAAATAGTCTAAACTAGATCCCCATAGGATTACCAGACACAGTCTTCCCTCCTCTTGGGGTTAAACAATATGGAGACATGAAAGGCAGCATTCTCGGTGAACCCTTTCATAGACTATCACTCGTAGAAGTTGTCAAAGAAACTCTATTCCCTAGAGATGATCTTTTCTCCGTGAATGGCATCTCTTGAGTTTCTTCCAAATTCTCGAACTTTCCTGGCTTGATCTATTCTTTGTGAATAGCCTGTCTTGAATTTCTCGGGGTTTGGGGACCCACAGGCTTCTTAAAAGCACTTGTCAAGAAACTCTACTCGCCAGAGATGATCTTTTCTCCGTGAATGGCATCTCTTGAGTTTCTTCCAAATTCTCGAACTTTCCTGGCTTGAAATATACCTCGTGAATAGCCTGTCTTGAATTTCTCGGGGTTTGGGGACCCAGCGGCTTCTTAAAAGCATCGACCTCCTCTTGGGCATTGTTCAAGGACCCACAGGCTTCCTAAAAGCATCCCTGCCTCCTCTTGGGCATTGTACAAGGACCCATCAGTTTCTTAGAAGTATTCGCAGCCTCCTCTTAGGCTTCGTATAATGATTCTTCCTTCAGGAATGATAGCCTTCTCTTGGGCTTCATACAAGGACCGATCGGCTTCTTAAAAGTTTCTAGCCTCCTCTTGGGCTTCGTACAAATTATCCTGACTACCTCCTAGAGGTATAGGAACAGAAATCAATCATCTTAATAGAGCTGTCTTTCTAAGAGTCTACTGCTGTTTCTCAAAGCATAGTACAAAAGATGAAACTCTAGACTTGGACAGTCTAATTTCCTTGAGTCTCAAAGACATTCTCAAGCTCCCTTCAAAAATAGGAAGAAAACCCGTAGACTCAGACAGTCTCAATACCCTTTGGATTTCCCATTTCCTCAAAGAAAAGGAAATATCCCTGATCCTCGAATCAAAATCCTCGAGTACAACATTACTCATATAAGAACTGATTTTCTCTTTAAATCACCATACTGGACTTGTCACTCAACTGAAACAGCACCATTGTCTCCTCTTGGGCTTTGTACAACGATTCTCCCCAGTGGAGATAACAATTTTAGCCTCCATCTCGGGCTTCGTACGAGATACAAAAGACTCTCTCTTGTTGAGTCAATCCCTTTCAGCCTCCATCTCGGGCTTTATACGAGATACAAAAAGATTCCCTTGTTGAGTCAAAGACCTTTTAGCCTCTCTCTCGGGCTTTGTACGAGACACATATTAGCCTCCTCTTAGGCTTTGTATAAGAAAACCACTGGTTGATCCAATCAACCTTTTAGCATCAAAGTTGTGCCTCGTTCACAGTACGCAAACATCAATAACTTCTTCCCCTTCATCTAATCGCTGTAAGCGGCAAGCCTCTGGATCATCTATATCCATGCCACTGTCCCTCTTTTAGCATGAGAAATTCCTAAGGAAAGATAGCATTGCTCTACACTGAGTTAAAGTCTTCTCCTTCAGGTTGGAACCCCCCTATAAAGGAAATTATGGCATTGCCGGAATCACACATCCCGGTTAAAGTCATTCTCCTTTATAAACAGTTGTGACAAACATACCCTCTTTAGAGATGACAAATTCTCTCCGAAGACAACACCTTTTTAGCTTCACATCTTGGGCTTCGAACAAGATACAAATAGACCCTTCAGCTTCACATCTTGGGCTTTGAACAAGATACAAATCACCTTTCGCTTCACGTCTTGGGCTTTGAACAAGACACCAAAACACCATTTCCTCCCATAGAATAGGAGGAACTATGATCGCTCTGATTTCCCTGTTTCGGTAAACAGGAATACGTAGGCATAAGATTGAAAGAAAAATCTTAGCGAGCACACTAAACAAAAACCCAAAATCCCATAATTTCATACATCCGTCCTAACATCTTAAACCTCCCACCCATCGACCGGACACTACTTTTAAAAAAATAAACCTAATAGAGACCCCGAATCTTTGTAGCATCTGTAAACCAACAGTTTTGACTGTTTAACCTCAGTTTGCAAGCAGGGCTAATTTGAGACATCTATTTCCCTTCCTTCATCAGCTTTAATAGGATAAAAAATGAATCGAGCTGTAGATACCAAAGAACGATAGTGCTTCGCAACCACATCCAAAAATTGCTCGCTACAGAAAAATGGCGACTTCACTAGGGATACAGTGTCATTAGGATCTGTCTCACCTTTGTAGCGAGATCTTGTTCTCTTCCTATCTATTAGGTGGAAACTTTAAAAAAGGCGCCCCCCGTGGGGCCTATCTTTCTTTCTTTCTGGGATAGGACTCTTTGTTGACTTCACTAGGATCCTAGGTCAAAACCCTTTAAATAGGAAAGAAACCACAAAATGGTGACTCTGCCGGGGAGCCATTTTTTGTCAGGGACATAGGGTTCATAGCTCTTTAAAGTCTAGGACTTTAGGACGAATATATATACTGCTTTTCCTAATTTCTATACCTGTTTATTTTTCTGCTAATGGTAATGCGTGTGATGCTGCATGTGGAAAGATTGAGTATACACTTAAGATAAGTGATGGCGACGAGGTCGACCATCAACCTCAGTGGAGGCTGACCAATGCAACCCATTCCCTCTCATAGGCAATGGGCCGATTGTGATGTCCAAGAAGCTGAGGAGCCAACCCTTTTGTAGTGTGGAAGCTATCAGAAATAGTTGTCACACGATACTACCCTCATTTGAGGCTGATGATCTATTCTTGGTGAATAGCATTTACTCTAAGATTTCATACAGCTCGCTGGTGATCCGCTTGCTGTTTATTATCCTGGGAGGAGCTGATGATTTTGAGTACAGGTACAAAAAATCACCCTAGTATAAACCTTTGGGGATGGGTAGAGCCTTGACTCCATGATAACGACCGTTTGACCCCATGTTTTTTCTATGTTTTTGTGTGCTGCATTCATGCATTCATTTAAAAAACATTAAAACATTCAAAAAATTTCTCTTCTAGTCTCTCTGTTTTTCAAATTAAACTAAGACTGTGATTGCAAATATCAGAGAAAAGAATTACACTAATGGATTTCGGTAGAAGGAGAACTCATTAGTACACCTTCAAGGTTCTAAAACTAGAGTATTTGAGAAGGTTAACCAGGATGATCACTAACCCTGAGGCTTTCAGAGCCAAGTACGGAGGTTTGTTATCGCTGCTAAGAGTCCATGTGATTGAGGGAATCATGGATGCGCTCATTCAGTTCTACGATCCAGTTTATCATTATTTTACATTCCCGGATTACCAGCTAGCACCAACGCTGGAGGAATATTCTCATCTGATTGATCTGCACATTACAGATCGAGCTCCATTTTCTGGACTGGAAGAAATTCCAAAGAATCAGACCATTGCGAGAGCAATTCATTTGGACGAGTCTAAGGTCAGGACTCACATGACCACTAAGGGTGGCATACAAGGTTTGCCAGCCCAGTTCTTGACAAAGAAAGCCCTGTACTTCGCCAGTATCGGGAATGTGACTGCTTTTGAAAGCATCTTTGTCTTACTCACCTACGGGTTATTTTTGTTTCCCAACATCAATAACTTTGTAGATATCAACTCCATTAAGGTTTTTCTCATTGGAAACCCTGTGCCGACTTTGCTCGCAGATGCGTATCATTCTGTACACTTAGGAAATTTGTACAGCGGAGGAATGATCATGTGTTGCGTACCCCTGCTATATAAATGGTTTATCTCCCATTTGCCCAAGTCTGCTGTATTTTGGGATCATAAGAGTGCCTTACGTTGGTCGCAGATGATCATGTCTCTTTCCAACTCTGATATAGATTGGTGCAATAGGATGTATGATGGAATCAGGATCAATGATCGTTGTGGAAACTTCCCCAACGTACCCCTCATAGGAACTAAAGGAGGAATTAATTACCATCCGGTATTGGTTCGTCGTCAATTCGGATACCCGATGAGGCATGTCCCACTTAATGCTCATCTGGAAGGTCTTTTCTTCAAGGAAGGAGAAAGTGACAGAGCACTAAAGACAGAAATAATGCATGCTTGGAAACATGTTCATAAGAAAGGACGGGAGTCTCTAGGAAAACCGGACTGTGTCTCGGTGGAGCCTTATCTCCAATGGGTACAAACTAGAGCTCTCAAGCTAAAAATGTCGTATCCTCGTCACGGAATTCTTCTGCCAAAGGAATCTGTCATGTATTTCATGTTGGAAATGGAAAAGCTTCAGGTAACTCTCAACAAAGTGCAAAAGGAAAGAAGGTCTTGGAAGAACAAGTACCGCACCCTCAACATAGAGTGCATCAAAATACAACAACTACTGAAAGAAAAGGATGCCCTGATCGAGATTTTGGAGCTACATGCTGTAGAGAATCAAGAAAACCAAAAGAATTGGCTCACTCCTTTCACCTGGCAAAGGAATCACAACCCGACAACGGCCCAAGAGCCCCGGTCAAAGAAAAGGAAAGTACCAGAGTCAGCTCCCGATTTCTCTTCAGAGAGGACTTGGGACCCATTAGCTTAGGTTTCTGTTTCTGCAACTTGTAATCTACTGTATTTCCATTTCTGTAATCCTTTGAATTCAATAAAAAGGGGTTTCCCCCCTGTTTGATATTTGCAATCTAATTGTCGACGTTTATTTTGATTAAACCAAAAAACAATTAATATAATCATTGCATTCATTATTCTGACATCGCATATTCTTCTTACCTACGAATCTCACGTTTGTGTCTCGATTCTAGAGTCAACTGTCTCATTCGTATAATACTCGGGCCAATCGTCAGAAAAAGATGGATAATCTTGAGGAAGAAAACAGAGAGTTGAAATAAGAGATCGACGCTCTGAGAGAGGATATGAGAAAGCTTCATAATGACATGCAAGCCATGGCAGAAGCTCAACTACAAAGAACTGTGATCTCAGAGATCACCTCAACTCCTATAGTGGAAAAGTATGATCCTAGGTATCAAATTCAGAAAGATCGTCCTTGGGGCATGCCTGTTAACTGTATCCAAGAAGGATATGTTCCGTCGATCACTGAAGATCAGGGAATCATAACAGAAGCCACTGGGCCTGAAGGTTACAAACTTTGGGAAAGCGAAGATGCCAGGGGCATACTGAATACTCCTGAAGGTTTCAAACTTCGGAAAACGCCAAGATTCATTATTGTAGTCACGGTCCCACCCCCTGTGGTGCACACTGTCCCGTAAGGACATGTTCCACCGATACCTTCGGGTAAGAAGGAAACTATGTTCGATAGAATGGATGAATTCCAGGAACATTTCCTGGAAATGCAGAAGGAATTGCAAGCCATCCGCGGTCAGGATTTATTTGGAAAGGACGCCGCAGACCTTTGTCTGGTCCCCAATGTGAAAGTTCCGCACAAATTTCAAGTGCCCGAATTTGAAAAATCCAAGGGTAACTCTTTCCCTCAGAGCCATCTGGTGATGTACGCTCAGCGAATGTCAACTCAGTCGGAGAATCAGGACCTACTGATTCACTACTTTCAGGATAGTTTAACCGGTGCCACACTCAAATGGTACATGGGTTTAAACCATACTACGATTAGTACATTCAGAGATCTTGGCACTGCCTTCGTCCAATAATACAAATACAATTTGGACATGGCACCGGACAAAGATCAACTCAGATCAATGTCACAAAAGGACAAGGAAACCTTTAAGGAGTACGCTCAGAGATGGCGCGAGATTGCCGCTCAGATTTGTCCACCTCTTGAGGAAAAAGAGATGACAAAGATCTTCTTAAAGACCTTAAGCTCATTTTACTACGATAGAATGGTTGCCAGTGCACCCTGTGATTTCACCGAAATGGTCGGTATGGGGGTTCGTCTTGATGAAGCCATCCGGGAAGGACGTTTAGTGAAAGACGTTGGATCATCGAGTAGTACAAAACGATACGGTAGTGCTCTCCTTAAGAAAAAAGAGCAAGATATTGGGAATATCTCTCTCGGAAAGCAAAGGCGACTGTACCAACCGGTAGCAGCTGTAACTCCTGCTATCAGCCCTGCGCCTATTCCTACGTATCAACCTCAGGTTACGCAGAACCAACCTAATCAGCAAAGGACACAACAGCCTCTTCAGCAGGCTCGTCCTCCATATAGCAACAACCGTGCAACACGACCGTCAGGGTTTGATCGTATACCCATGTTGTACGCAGAACTATTTCCGTTACTACTGGCTAAGGGGCACATCCAGACTAAGTCTCCTCTTACAGTACTGGAAAATCCACCTTTTTGGTTTAAGGTGGATCAGACATGCCCTTATCATCAAGGAGGACCATGGCATAACATAGAGAATTATCTCAATTTCAAATCCGACGTGCAAAAGTTTGTTAGGAGCGGGCTCTTATCTTTCAAAGATACGAATCCCAATGTTCTTACGAACCCGCTGTCTCAACATGAGAAAGCAGCAGTCAACCTGATTGAGAAAAAATTTAACAATGTCTATCAAATTCACGATGTACTCTTGTTGAAAACCAACCTGGTCAAGATGCATTGTAGACAGAGTGGGTACGGCCATGTGCCACCTCATAATTATCACCAGTGTGATGTCTGCTCTAAAGGTAATCAAGGATGTTCTGTGGTGCAATCAGCTCTGCAGGAACAGATGGATCTCGGATGGATCCAAGAGCACCGAGTTCGTGAAGTTAACATGGTTTACATGAATTCCAACGTCATTCAGAACCACGACATCCGTGCGATGAATGTCAACCTGGTGGCAATGCATTTAAGGCAAAGCCAGTATTATAATCTGCCGCAGCACGCTTATAGTTCTTGTCTGACTTGCTCGGTAAATAAACAGGGATGCTCTTTCATACAAGAGACCCTCCAGCATCAGATGGATCTTGGATGGATCCAGGACTACCATGATAGGAATCCCTATCAAATCAATATGGTTCAGATCTTCGACATTCGTTTGATCAATACCAACTTGGTAGAATTGCATGCTGAGCAGGTCCGACTCGGATTCCTGGTATCACATAATTATCACAGCTGCAAAGCGGGTTGCGAAAACGATCAGGGATGTGCCTTTGTCCAGGAGGCACTTCAGCACTTGTTAAATCATTGGTGGATGCCAATCTACATGGATGAAGATACTTAGTAAATTAGTATCAATAACAGAAACCCCACTCGGCGTCAAAGTCAAGATGTCCGACTAGTGGATGCTAACCTAGTAAGGTTACATTGTATTCAAAGTGGGCGTGGCCAGGTGCCACCACACAATTATGAACGTTGTGGAGTCTATTCGGAAAGTAACCAAGGGTGCTACCTTGTGTGACCAGCTCTCCAGGGGCAGGTGGATCGTGGAGAGATCCGCCTATATCTAGGTTCCAGACCCATCAATTGGTCGCCGAACTACCTTGCCAATCAAATTGAGGACGTTGTTGTAATCTCTGATCATCAAAGAACTAGGGATGTTTTTACCATTATCCCTCTGATTGACGAATCGAGAGTTCCCAATCGGGAACGGATCGAGATTACCTACGATGGTCAGAAAAACCAGAAGGTTCCCATAGTTATCTATCTGCCGGGACCACTACCGTATGAATCAACTAAGGTTATCCCTTACAAGTACGGTGCAACAACAGTCGAAAATGGAAAGGAAATTCCATTACCCTCCATCGTGAATATTGCAGACATCCGTCGTGTAACGAGGAGTGGTAGAATCTTCAACAGAAGAGTTAGAGAGTCTAACAAAGAAAAGGAACTTCAGACAGAAGCTCTCAATCCACCAGTCGGTCAATCCAGTAATCCCGACCTTTCGAAAAATGATGATGAAATGCTAAAGCTCATCCAAAGGAGTGAATACAACATTGTTGATCAACTGTTACAAACTCCTTCAAAGATCTCAGTGCTATCACTTTTACTCAGTTCAGAAGCGCACAGGGAGGCTCTATAGAAAGTCTTGGAGCAAGTCTTTGTGGAAAAGGATGTAAAAATCAGACAGCTCGATAGTATTGTCTCTAACATCACTTCTTGCAATAATTTGGGATTTAGCGATGAGGAATTACCTAAAGAGGGTCGCCGTCATAACATGGCGCTCAATATTACAGTCAACTGCCAGGATAATGCTTTAGCCAGCGTACTGGTAGACATAGGGTCAGCCCTGAATGTTATGCCAAAGTCCACTTTGACTCAATTATCATTCAAAGGCCCTCCGATGAGAACCAGCGAGGTTGTCGTCAAAGCATTCGACGGATCCAGAAAAATGGTTATCGGCGAAGTTGACCTTCCCATAACTATTGGTCCTCACACTTTCCAAGTTACCTTCCAGGTCATGGAAATCCGGGAAATGTACAGTTGTTTATTAGGAAGACCTTAGATACATCAGGCTGGAGCGGTTACCTCGACCCTCCACCAAAAGCTAAAGTTCATCCAGAACGGCCAACTCATCACAGTCTGTGGGGAACAGGCCTTGCTCGTCAGCAATTTATCATCATCCACTTATGTGGAACCAGAAGGGATAATCGGAACCCAGTTCCAAGCGCTTTCGTTACATAAGGACGATCAATCCGGAGGAGGAACTTCGATTTCCTCATATAAAGATGCTATTAAAGCGGCCGAGAGTACCGATACAACAGGATGGGGACAACTTGTCATTCCTACTAGCAATACAACAAAGAAGGGTCTTGGTTTTTCTACAACCTGTACCCGTATAGCTGCTAACGATGAAAGTCTTCATCCCATTCAGAACTTCTTCCACAGTGGAGGTTTCCTTCACCCAATGTCTCAAATAGTCCATGCTATCAATGAGGAGGATCCCTCTAACATGGATGAAGAATGGAAGTCCTATCTTAAAGAGTATGGTTATATGTCTCAAGAAGAGGTGCCTACGCCATTTTGCTATCCCGCACAGAGTCTGAGATTTATACCACGGTCAGATGTCGAAATGATATACGGAGGTTGTGATCCGGAAGGATGTCGTGCTCCACCAAATTCATTAGAGGAGGACACTCTGATGAAAGACAACTTTGACCACAATTACTATGGCCCGATGGATGACCTGCCTATCTGGCAGCCTTACCCAGGAGACTTGGGGCCAGAAAGTCAGCCGAGTAATGAAACTCAGCTGAGCATCATTGAACAGAATACCTGTGTCCCCACCATGTCATGGGATCAACACTCAGGTCATTCAGACACTACTCAGCATGACGATGAATTTGCAACATTTGTAGGACTAGAATTCATCAACTATGCTTTTCCCGAGGTCAACGTCATCGAGAGGGATGACTCCTCCAGTTCGAAAGAAGTGTGGGACACCTTGGGACAACCGAGTGGAAAATACAACTATATGGTCTAGTACACCGCTCCCGAAAGCTCTCGTATCAGGCTCGAAGATATCCAGCCAACTGGATGGGGAGATCTGCCTGAGAGTACAAATGCTATGCAAAATGCAACAGAGGAATTCTCCTACGACAATTCTGCCTAGGAGACAGATTCCAATGATCCCGCTCCACCAGAAATCAGCGTTATTTCTGAAGACAAATCAAGGAAGGTGCCAGACTTTGTGATTCACCGAGGAGTTCGCCGCCAATGGGTTGTTGTCGATGCTCCGAAGGTCGTTCGCCAGTCAAAGTAATTGCCATTTTTAACCTTTCACTCTGCCCGGGTGAAACGAATGTTTTGATAGGGCTCGCTTTCTGTAAATTTTCCCTCTTCGCTTCACCCAAAGCGACAAAGTTTTGTTTTATAGGGCTGTAGTTTCAAGAATCGACTTGTTCATTAATAAAATAACGTCGTTCTGTAATTTACGCATTTATTGCTGTTTTCTCTTTTCACTTTTCTCAGAAAATGGTAATCCTAAAAAACAATTCAATAATAAAAATAAGCAGTAAAAGAAATACAATGCACACAGTTGCATTTTCTCTATATCTTCTAAACACGAATCATCACGTCATGCAGATTGCTTGTTTTAAACCCCGTTGATCATACGATCCGATGCCTTCTCCCAACTTTGAGTTCCCGGTATTTGGGGCTGAAGAAGAAGTTGACAATGAAATTCCAGAAGAGATCTCCCGATTACTCAGACGAGAGGAAAGGTCCATTGAACCTCACAAAGAGCCGTTGGAAACGGTAAACTTGGGTTCAGAAAAGGAGAGAAAAGAAATTAGGATTGGGGCACTGCTCAGTCCAATTGTCAAAGAGAGTTTGATAAAGCTTCTCAAAGAGTTTCCCGATGTATTCGCTTGGTCCTATCAGGATATGCCAGGGTTAGATACCAGCATCGTGGAACATCACTTACCGTTAAGATCGGAATGTCCACCAGTAAAACAAAGGTTGAGAAGAACTCACCTAGACATGGCCATCAAAATCAAAGAGGAAGCGCAAAAACAGATTGACGCAGGTTTCCTCGCCACATCTGAATATCCTCAATGGTTAGTTAACATCGTACCTGTTTTGAAAAAGGACGGAAAGGTCAGAATGTGTGTCGACTACAGGGATCTGAACAAGGCAAGTCCAAAGGACGACTTTCCTTTACCACACATTGACATGCTGGTTGACAGTACAGCAAAGTTCAAAGTTTTCTCCTTCATGGATGGATTCTCGGGCTATAACCAGATCAAAATGGCGCCAAAGGACATGAAGAAAACTTTGTTCATTACCCCATGGGGTACCTTTTGTTACAAGGTAATGCCATTCGGTTTGAAGAATGCCGGAGCAACCTATCAAAGGGCCATGACTACTCTGTTTCGTGACATGATACACAAGAAGATCGAGGTATATGTCGATGACATGATTGCCAAATCTAAAACAGAGGAGGAGCATGTGACCCACCTGTCAAAACTATTCGAGCGTTTGCGAAAATACAAACTCCGCTTGAATCTCAACAAGTGCACCTTCGGTGTCCGTTCAAGGAAACTCTTAGGGCTCATCGTCAGCCAGGAAGGAATTGAGGTTGATCCTAACAAGGTCAAGGCCATTCAAGAAATGCCTTCTCCGAAAACTAAAAAACAAGTCAGGGGATTCCTGGGACGTTTGAACTACATCTCCAGATTCATATTCCTTATGACCGCGACCTGTGCACCGATTTTCAAATTACTCAAAAAGAACCAGGACTGCGTTTGGACAGAAGATTACCAAATTGCCTTCGACAGTATTAAGAAATACCTGTTGAATCCTCCGATTCTATCACCTCCAGTGGAAGGAAGACCACTGATCATCTACCTCACAGTCTTGGAAGACTCAAGGGGGTGTGTACTTGGCCAACAAGACGAAACCAAACGGAAAGAGTCTGCCATTTACTATCTAAGCAAGAAATTCACCGACTGTGAAACTCGGTACAGATGCTCGAGAAAACTTGATGCGCTTTGGCTTGGGCAGCAAAACATCTTCGCCAGTACATGATCTGTCACACTACTTGGTTGGTCTCCGAAATGGATCCAATCAAGTATGTCTTCGAAAAACCTGCTCTCACGGGAAGGATTTCTCGTTGGCAGATGTTGCTATCAGAATATGACATAGAGTACCACGCTCAGAAAGCGGTCAAGTGGAGTATTTTAGCCGATCATTTGGCTCATCAACCGATTGACAATCAAGAAACAATCGGGTTTGACTTCTCAGACGAAGATGTCATGTATTTGAAAATGAAAGATTGCGATGAACTGCTACCCAGTGAAGGGCCAGAACCAGGTTCCCAGTGGGGACTTATCTTTGACGGAGCAGTTAATCATTATGGAAACGGAATTGGGGCAATAATTGTTACCCCTTAGGGTACCCACATTCCTTTCACCGCTCAACTTACGTTCAAATGTACAAACAACGAGGCCGAATACGAAGCTTGTATTATGGGTCTCGAAGAAGCAATTGATTTAAGGATCAAAAACTTGGACGTATACGGCGACTCAGCCCTGGTTATCATTTAGATAAAAGGAGATTGGAACACATACCAATCAGAACTGATTCCTTACAAAGATTATGCAAGAAGGTTGTTACCTTTCTTCAACAGAATCGAGTTTCATCACATCCCTCGTGATGAGAATCACATGGCTGACACTTTAGCCACCCTCTCTTCCATGATTAGTGTAGGTCAATGGACTGACCTACCTAAGATAGACATAATGCACCTTGAAAGGCCCATTTACATCTTCACGATTGAAGCAGTCATAGACGACAAACCTTGGTATCACGATATCAAATGCTTCCTTCAAAAACAAGAGTACCCTCATGGGGCACTAAGGAAGGACAGAAAAACCCTCAGAAGACTGGCTGACAGTTTCTTCCTGAGCGGCGATACTCTCTATAAGAGGAACTTTGACATGGTCTTGCTCCGATGCGTTGACAGACTAGAAGCAGACATGCTGATGAAAGAAATTCATGAAGGATCCTTTGGCATTTATGCCAACGGACACACAATGGCAAGAAAAATTCTGAGAGCAGGGTACTATTGGTTGACAATGGAATCCGACTACTACAAGTACATGAGGAGGTGTCACAAGTGTCAGATATACTCCGACAAAATTCATGTACCGCCATCACAGCTCAAAGTTCTCTCTTCCCCGTGGCCTTTTTCCATATTTGGAATCGACATGATTGGCTTGATTGAGCCTAAAGCTTCAAACGGACATCGGTTCATCCTTGTAGCCATTGATTACTTCACCAAGTGGGTCGAAGCAGCGTCGTACGCTAATGTAACCCGACAAGTGGTGGTCCGATTTATCAAAAATAATATCATCTGCCGTTATGGGGTTCCGAGCCAGATCATTACAGATAATGGATCTAACTTGAACAATAGGATGATGAAAGAGTTGTGAGCAGAGTTCAAGATTGAACACCATAACTCATCTCCCTACCGACCCAAGATGAACGGAGCGGTAGAAGCGGCTAACAAGAACATCAAGAAGTTTGTTCAAAAGATGGTTGTAACCTACAAAGATTGGCACGAAATGCTACCATTTGCTCTTCACGGTTATCGTACATCTGTCCGCACTTCAACAGGGGTAACCCCTTTCTCTCTAGTATATGGCATGGAGGCAGTGCTCCCCATAGAAGTAGAGATCCCGTCAATCCGGGTATTGATGGAAGCAAAGCTCACCGAAGCTGAATGGTGTCAAAGTCGACACGACGAATTGAATCTGATCGAAGAAAAGCGAATCACGGCACTATGCCATGGGCAGTTGTATCAACAGAGAATGAAGAAGGCGTTCGACAAAAAGGTTCGACCTCGCATCTTCAGGAAAGGAGACCTCGTGCTCAAAAAGATACAATCATTTCTCACTGATTCTCGGGACAAGTGGACTCCGAACTATGACGGCCCCTAAGTGGTCAAGAAAGCTTTCTCAGGCGGCGCCTTGAGACTTGCCACCATGGACGGAGAGGAATTTGCCTACCCCACAAATGTTGACGTAGTCAAGAAATACTTCGCCTAAAAAAAAACTTCTCGGTGGATTGAAAACCCGAAAGGGCGGTCCAGGCAAATGTTAGAGACAAAAGTAAAAAAAAAAAGAAAAAAATCATCCCGGTGGATTGGAAACATCAAAGTACAATCCAGGAAAAAATTAGGGATAATGGCAAGTAACTATGTTCAACCGAGGCGAATCCCTCAGCAGCAATTACACCGTCCATCGGAGGAAAACTCCAGTCACGGTCATCTTCGACAGAAGCTCAGGATGTCCCAAATTCAAAGTTGGTAGAAGGATAGCGGTCGTTATGTTTCAACGTATCCCTTTTCCCTGTAAATTACCATTTTCTAGCTTTGTATATACTCTTTGGAATCACGCGTTTGGCTGATCTCCATCTTATCAATAAAATTTGAGCCCTTGTGCTTTTGTTTGCAGTTCTTATTTGTTTTAGCTTTACAGAACGACATTTTAACATGATCAACGGTTCTTGAAATAAAACAAAAATGCATTTACTTGTAAAAAATTTTCTTCTTTTAAAATAAATATGGCAATTTCTTTTGACTGTTGAACATCAAAAGAGCATCAACCGCTTCTCCAGAAGTAAGCGAACTTCAAAGTGCAGAATCAAGGTACTCCTTCTACGCCAGTGCGCCTGAATGAAGGATCAACAATGTCAGATGCGACTAATCCATCTTACGTCTTCGGCCGAGTTCTCATCTCCTAAGGCCGATCAACGGTAGTTCCCCGTGAGGACTACTTCTCCTAAGCAAGGTAGAATTGCTATCTTGAACCAGCGGTACTTCTTCGCCCCGCGATGACCGAGTATCCAGTGATGTTTATCTTTTAGTTGGTATGTCGTGTTAGTTTTGTCAGCATAAACATACATATATCATGCATTATTGATTTGCATTCATATTTCATATTGCATCACTATCACTCCAGTCGGTCTTGTCCCATAGTGATAACGATCCTCTCAATCGAGTTATCAGTTCTTGTCTCGTCAAGAAGCACGGCGCTTGAACGATCTCGCTCCGCTAGTTTACTTCTGGAATGAATTTGGCTCCTCGACCACTTTGATAACTTGAACCTCTGCAAAACCAGAGAAACTTTCAACAGATATCACTCTTCGCCATTGAAGATGATATCCTTGCTTTCTCGGATTAAGGAAGATCCCTAGAGAAAGCCTCTTAATCAGAGATTCGGCGGTGCAACATTTTTTCTCTCCAAAAAGGACCGCTGATGAAAAGGTCATCGGCACCTCAAAATTGGATCCCATCATATGGCATTTCTCTAGGAAGATCCCGAGAAAAGTATGATGTAAGACCCCCAAGCGAAAGCAGTCTCTCAAGGGACTCACATTCCCCAAGTAGAATCAACAAATGGCGTCTCTAATAGATAAGTTTGTACACATCTATAACTCAGACGACTGGGCCCTCCCAGTGAGTCTGACATCAAAGTTTTTCAGTCAAATGACATCTCCCCAGGAAAATTCGGCGAGAAGTTTGAGGAAAACCGCTACACATAGCGTCACTTCTCAATAAAGTTTATTGACAAAAGAAACTAAGACCAGTTCCTTGGTAGGAAACCAGGATCGAGGGGAAGTTTATTTCAGAAACTAAGACCAGTTCCTTGGTAGGAAACCAGGATCGAGGGGAAGTTTATTTTAGAAACTGAGACTAGATCCTTGGTAAGAAACCAGGATCGAGGGGAAGTTGACAAAAGAAAACTGAGACCAGTTCCTTGGCTGAAGACCAGGATCGAGGGGAAGTTTACCTTTTCTAAGCATCATTGCTCAGTAAAAAAAAGATGAATTCGATCTGCCATTCATAACCACCATCAAAATTTCGGGTATTCCGATATTTAATCCTCTTGCACCCCGAATGCCCGAATACCTTCGTCATTCATACCTTCGTGTCCAAGAAGATTAAATAAGGGCATCTGTCATACCCCAAATTTTGACCACTAATATTTCCCATCATTTTGCAAATCATTATCACAATATGGATGTACCTTTGTGCCTCATCAATCTCCTCAAGGAATTGTTGAGCATTCACTACTATCAAAATTAGGGTTTCAAGCCCTCTTTGAGTGCTTAAACAAAGGATCAATCAAGGAATGACATGATTTTCAACTTGTTTAACCTCTCAGACATCCATAATGGATTAAGAGGACTCCCACTTCAAGGATTAAGCACAAGGTTGCTCCCTTCTAGGTGGATCAAGCTTCAAGATCGCCAGTGTCACCAAATTAGGGTTTTGGTCGACCAGGGCCTCCAGATGGGAAATCTTCCTCTGAGCATGAGCCAATGCTTCAAAGCATATCCTAAAATACTCCATGGAACCTCATGGACCCAAGCATCCAGTCAATTTTGCCTCAGGGGATGCATCCATAAAAAATCAGGAATTAGGGTTTCTTGACCTAATTCACCCCTAAGTTGACTTTTGGGACCGATCATGAACCAAGACCTCAAGAGGGGATTTGAGGATCTCCAATATGCCATATTAATCCATTTGGAACAATGGATTGATCCAAGAAGCTTTAGCAACAAGTTTCAATTTCATCTGAACCACAGTTAGGGTTTCGCGGGAAAAGTCAACTGTAACTTTGACTTTTGACCAGGACATGCTCCCAAGCCCTAAGACATGATTCAATATCCTCTATACCATCCATATAACTTGTCCATCAAGTTTGATTTAGGTCAAGGGCATGATTTCATAGAGGATCGCACAGTTAGGAATTCATCTGATAAAAAGTCAACTGTGCACAAAAGTCAACTTTGACTTTTTGAGATTTTTCACTAAAATGGATTTTTAACCCTAAAATGATGTCAATGTATGATTTGAATCATCATTCATCAAGAAAAATCATGAAAAGTTGGATAACTTGTAAAAGGGGTAACCATAAAAACTTAAAAAGTTTTCTAAGTTAAAAATAAAGTGGCTAGGGTACCAACTTTGGAGGATCATAACTCCTAAACCACAAAGCCATTTTCTCCCATCCAAAGCTAGATTTGTAGATCTCATTTCCCTCTACAAAAGCTTCATACTTACCTATGTCCAAATTCCTCATGGATTTTGAGTTATGGAGTGATCAAAATCAAGAAAAGTCACTTTGTTCCAACACTTAGTGAAAATTTCACTAAGTCAGATTTTGCCTTACTTTTTTCCAAATGTAGGGACATTTTTTACTTGGATTCAAAAAGTATCAAAACCAAATATGATCAAACAATTGTTGTATGATATAAGGGCTTTCCAAAATGGCCAAGAACATTACCAAATTCAATTTGAGCCATGAGATATAACATTGGCAAGTTGCCTTGTTGAAATGTGTCAAGGCAAGACAGATTTTGCACTTTTTCTCGATTTGCCAAAATTGTGCAAATCCAAACACTCCTATCCACTTGGACACCTCTGAGGATTGAATCTAAAGGGGACAATCACTGAGCCAAGCCTCCAAAGTCTTTAGAACAAGAAATAGCATATTGAACCTAGAATTGCCAAAATAGGGACAAGACTCCAATTTTGGATTGGAGCATTCAATGGAAGCATCAAAGTGGTATGGACTGAGCCATTCTCAACTGAATTCAGTCAAGACTTATCCAAGACCAAGGGAACCATAGCCCTGTGCCCTAACCTCTAGTCAATGGCTAGAGGAGACTTGGATTTCCATTGGACAACATTGGCCAAACCTCTGCTGTAGTTGCCATTCACTGTGGATCCCGAAACAAACTTGCTCTACTATAAATAGAGCTCATTTGTGCTCAGTTTGAGTACACCAAAGCCATCAAATATATGCTTTCCTCAAAACCTCTTTCTCTTGGCAAAAATGCCTTCTTTAGCAAGGAAACTTTGAGTTTTTGAGCTTGAGAGATTTTCCATCACAATCAATCACACACACACCTCACATATATTATATGTAAGCTGTGCAAACTATCACAAGTGACCTGTAATCACAAAATCACAAAATCATCTCTCAAAACCTCAAAATAGGCCTTTTGTGCATTTTTCAAGCCATGTCATAATTCAGTCACTTTCCAAACCAGATAAAACCTCAAACACACTCCAAATATCATCCTTGAACTGTCCCAAATGGTTTCATACATCAGGAACACCATTTGAGAGAGTTGCTATTTTGGTCACTTTTAACCCCTTTTGCAAGAAAGGGTCTGTTTGTGTTTTTGCAGGAACCAGCCAATTCCAATCATCCTAAAAGCTTCTAAGGGATCATTTGAGTGTGTCTAAAGCATCAAATCATTTCTGGAACAAGAGGCTTGTCAGATTGCACAAAAGCTCCAAAATCTCAAAAAAAGAGGTAAGCCTCACAACTTGGAATCTTTGAATCATGCAATGCTTTGAAGTCCACTGATCATATACATCTCATACATGTTGTATATGTTGTGTTTGAGCTAATTCACCATGTAATCCATGCCTGTACCAAGTTGTAGCATAAAAAATGCAATTATAGGTCATTTTCAAAATCACTATCGGGTTTTGAGGAGGGAGTGTGATCTGAAAAAACTACCACCACCATTGGATTCCTTGTGAAATTCTGATCCAGATGCATATAAATTTTGTCTCAAACCATTAAGAATTGAGAAAGTTATGACCTTCACGTTTCTGAGCCAAAACTTGCCAAATCTTGCCTTGGGCCAGACCTAAAACCAAGTCATGCCTTGTATATTTGTTGTTTTGTTTCAAACAATGGATGTATCACCACCCCAGTGGTAAGGCGCGCGCCTTGTAACCTTGAGGTCTTGGGTTCAAACCTCACCCATGCCATTTTGTGTTTTTTCACATTTTGCCATTTTTTCCAATATTTTCATGTTTTATTAATTTATTGGAAAATTAATAACTCTTTCAATTTCAATTATTTTTGATTGGTTCTTTTTGCAAAAAATCACAAAAATGTTGAAATATTTTATTCCACAAAAAAAAATAAGTTTATATTATTTATTTAATATAATTAGCATTTTTGTGAATAATTTCATTTTTATTTGTTTTTAAACATTTTAAAATGAATATTCATCTTGAAAAATCAAGACCAAATGAGTTTTAATATCTCTTGTGATTTATACCTCATTTTTCAAACCTTAAACAAAAATCACAAGTGGTTTATTCAAACCTATTTGGTATTTTTCATTGATTTTCTTTAAATATTTACTTTTAAAGAATAAAATTAGGGTTTCTTTGATTTTCACTCAAACAAATCATTCCCAAACACTCATGGGCCTCTAATAGAGTGTAAGACCCAACCCCCTTTTTGTAAAATACCAAAATAGTGGGCCTCACTTATTGTATAAGTCCCACTGTATTTTCAAAAATCTAGGCGCAATCGCCAATTCAAAATCAAACCAACTGGGCCTACCCTCGAGTAGTAAGACCCATTTCATTTCTTAAAATCATCTTGGGCCTCTAATAGAGTGTAAGACCCAATCCCCTTTTAACCAAAACAAATTTGGGCCTCACATATTGTATAAGTCCTTCTGTGTTAAAAGAAAATCTCGGCGCGATCGCCATTTCGAACGAAAAATCATTTGGGCCTACCCTCGTGTTATAAGCCCCACTCTTTTTCTTTAAAAAACTCCTTTTGGGCCTCTTGAGAGAGTGTAAGACCCATCCCTTTGTACAGAAATAATTTTTGGGCCTCAGTCACTTGTATAAGTCCCTCTGTACAAATTCAAACAGTCTGCTCACTGATAAAACCCTGGGCCTCTCCTTGAGCTGTAAGCCCCAAATCTTTCTTTTTCAAAGCACTTTCTCCTTTGATTTTGAAATATACTGTTGTTTTCGATCTTTCTTTGTTGAACAACTAACCAAACAACATGGATGCTCTACAACCGAGTAAGTGTTTATATGCTTTCATTTACCACTTTCATATACATATAACTTTATTGTGGGGTTGTTTCGCTGTAAGTCTTCTTTCATAAACTCATATCAACTGTGTAATAATAGTATAGATATTTAGAGTTTCCCCGACAACTACGTTTAGCATTAAGCCTGTTGATCACTCTTAGAAATAGTCTAAACTAGATCCCCATAGGATTACCAGACACAGTCTTCCCTCCTCTTGGGGTTAAACAATATGGAGACATGAAAGGCAGCATTCTCGGTGAACCCTTTCATAGATTGTCACTCGTAGAAGTGGTCAAAGAAACTCTATTCCCCAGAGATGATCTTTTCTCTGTGAATGGCATCTCTTGAGTTTCTTCCAAATTCTTTAACTTTCCTGGCTTGATCTATTCTTTGTGAATAGTTTGTCTTGAATTTCTCGGGGTTTGGGGACCCACAGGCTTCTTAAAAGCACTTGTCAAGAAACTCTACTCCCCATAAATGATCTTTTCTCCTTGAATGGCATCTCTTGAGTTTCTTCCAAATTCTCGAACTTTCCTGGCTTGATCTATTCCTCGTGAATAACCTGTCTTGAATTTCTCAGGGTTTGGGGACCCAACGACTTCTTAAAAGTATCGGCCTCCTCTTGGGCATTGTTCAAGGATCCACAGGCTTCCTAAAAGCATCCCCGCCTCCTCTTGGGCGTTGTACAAGGACCTGTCGGCTTCTTAGAAGTATTCACAGTCTCCTCTTAGGCTTCGTATAATAATTCTTCCTCCGGGAATGATAGCCTCCTCTTGGGCTTCATACAAGGACTGATTGGCTTCTTAAAAGTTTCCAGCCTCCTCTTGGGCTTCGTACAAATTGTCCCGACGACCTCGTAGAGGTATAGGAACAGAAATCAGTCATCTTAATAGAGCTGTCTTTCTAAGAGTCTACTACTGTTTCTCAAAGCATAGTACAAACGATGAAACTCTAGACTTGGACAGTCTAATTTCCTTGAGTCTCAAAGACATTCTCAAGCTCCCTTCAAAAATAAGAAGAAAACCCGTAGACTCGGACAGTCTCAATACCCTTTGGATTTCCCATTTCCTAAAAGAAAAGGAAATATCCCTTATCCTCGAATCAAAATCCTCGAGTACAGCATTACTCATATAAGAACTGATTTTCTCTTTAAATCAGCATATTGGACCTGTCACTCAACTGAAACAGCACCATTGCCTCCTCTTGGGCTTTGTATAATGATTCTCCCCAGTGGAGCTAACAATTTTAGCCTCCATCTCGGGCTTCGTACGAGATACAAAATACTCTCTCTTGTTGATTCAATCCCTTTCAGCCTCCATCTCGGGCTTTATACGAGATACAAAAAGATTCCCTCGTTGAGTCAAAGACCTTTTAGCCTCTCTCTCAGGCTTTGTACGAGACACATATTAGCCTCCTCTTAGGCTTTGTATAAGAAAACCACTGGTTGATCCAATCAACCTTTTAGTATCAAAGCGGTGTCTCGTTCACAGTACGCAAACATCAACAACTCCTTCCCCTTCATCTAATCGCTAAAAGCGGCAAGCCTCTAGATCATCTATATCCATGCCACTGTCCCTCTTTTAGCATGAGAAATTCCTAAGGAAAGATAGCATTGCTCTACACTGAGTTAAAGTCTTCTCCTTCAGGTTGGAACCCCCCTATAAAGGAAATTATGGCATTGCCAGATTCACACATCCCGGTTAAAGTAATTCTCCTTTATAAACAGTTGTGACAAACAGACCCTCTTTAGAGATGACAAATTCTCTCTGATGACAACACCTTTTTAGCTTCACATCTTGGGCTTCAAACAAGATACAAATAGACCCTTCAGCTTCACATCTTGGGCTTTGAACAAGATACAAATCACCTTTTGCTTCACGTCTCGTGCTTTGAACAAGACACCAAAACACCATTTCCTCCCATAGAATAGGAGGAACTACGATCGCTCTGATTTCCCTGTTTCGGTAAACAGGAATACGTAGGCATAAGATTGAAAGAAAAATCTTAGCGAGCACACTAAACAAAAACCCAAAATCCCATACTTTCATACATCCGCCCTAACATCTTAAACCTCCCACCCATCGACCGAACACTACTTTTAAAAAATTAAACCTAATAGAAACCCTGAATCTTTGTAGCATCTGTAAACCAACAGTTTTGACTGTTTAACCTCAGTTTGCAAGCAGGGTTAATTTATACTCAACAAGAGAGTGGTTTTGTATCTCGTACAAAGCCCGAGATGGAGGCTGAGAGGGAAGTGACTCAACAAGAGAGTCTTTTATACTCAACAAGAGAGTGATTTGGTATCTCGTACGAAGCCCGAGGTGGAGGCTAAAAGGGATTTACTCAACAAGAGAGACTTTTATACTCAACAAGAGAGTGATTTGTATCTCGTACGAAGCCCGAGATGGAGGCGAAACAGGTTTGACTCAACAAGAGAGTCTTTTATACTCAACAAGAGAGTGTTTTTGTATCTCGTACGAAGCCCGAGACGGAGGCCAAAAGGCTTTGACTCAACAAGAGAGTATTTTATACTCAAGAAGAGAGTGTGAATAGGGTAGCTCCGCTGGGAAGAATCATTGTACAAAGCCTAAGAGGAGGCTATTGTGCTGGTGACTATTTCAGGGATTGATCAGAGGATCAGGGTTATTTTCTGCTCTTTAAGGAAATGGGTAATGTTGTCCTCAGGGATTGATCAGAGGATCAGGGTTATTTTCTGTTCTTTAAGGAAATGGAAAATCCAAAGGTTATTGAGATTGTCCAAGTCTGCTGGTGTTTTGGAGAAATCGATTCTCAGGTAGTGAATGATCTTTGTATGATGCCCAAGAGAATGATGGTATGTTAAAGGATGAAGGTCAACCTATTAACTGGTCTGACACTTGACTCAGAAAGACATCTCTAGCAAATTGATGACTAGGTTATGTTCCTATACCTGTAGAGGTCTCTGGGTCCTTGTACTAAGCCCAAGAGAAGGCATGGGAGCTTTTAAGAAGCCGAAGGGTCCTTGTACAACGCCCAAGAGGAGGCGGGGATGCTTTTAAGAAGCCTGTGGGTCCCCATACCCCAAGAAGTTTAAGACATGCCATTCACCGAGAATAGATCAAGCCAGGAAAGTTTGAGAATTTGGAAGAAACTCAAGAGATGCCATTCACGGAGAAAAAATCATCCCTGGGGAGTAGAGTCTCTTTGACAATTTCTAAGGGTGACAGTCTGAGAAAGGGTTCACCGAGAATGCTTCCTTTCACGTCTCCATTTTGTTTAACCCTAAGAGGAGGGAAGACTGTGTCTGGTAATCCTATGGGGATCTAGTTTTGTTTGTATTTAAGAGTGACCAACAGGGCTTTACCTAGTGCTAGACGTAGTTGTCGGGGAAAACTCTAAATAACTATGCTAGTATTACACAGTGGATATATAGCAAGTATATAAAAGTTTGTGAAAGAAGACTTACAGTGAGCAGCCCCACAATACAGTTATATATATATATATATATATATATGAAAGTGGATAAAGAAAGCGGGTAAACATTTACTCAGTTGTAGAGCTTCCATGTTGTTTGGTTAGTTTGTTCAACAAAGAAAGTTTTGATAACAATATTATATTTAAAATCAAAGGAGAAAGTGCTTTGAAAAGATTGTTTGGTGCTTACAGCTCAAGGAGAGACCCAAGGTTTTATCAGTGATTGCACTATTGTTTTGAAATTGTACAGGGACTTATACAAGTGACTGAGGCCCAAAAAGGTTTTCTGTACAAAGGGATGGGTCTTACACTCTCTCAAGAGGCCCAAAGGTTTATTTTTGTACAAGTGGTGGGGCTTACAGCTCTAGGAGAGGCCCAAAAGTTTTATTTGAAAACGACGATTGCGCCGTTATTTTAAAAATGTACAGAGGGACTTATACAATAAGTGAGACTCAAATCATTTTGGTTTCAAAAAGGGGTTGGGTCTTACACTCTATTAGAGGCCCAATGGTTTTTAAAGAATGGGGCTTATAACACGAGGGTAGGCCCAAAGGGTTTGATTTTTGAACTGGCGATCACGCCGAGATTTTCTTTTAACGCAGAGGGACTTATACAATATCTGAGGCCCAAAATTGTTTTGGTTAAAAGGGGATTGGGTCTTACACTCTATTAGAGGCCCAAAGTGTTTTAAAGTTTTGTTTGAGTGAAAATCAAGGAAACCTTAAATTTGTTTTCTTTTAAAAGTAAATATTTAAAGAAAATCAAATAAAAATGATAAAAATACCAAATAAGTTTGAATAAACCACTTGTGATTTTTGTTGAGGGTTTTAAAAATGAGGTTTTAATCACAAGATAAATTAAAACTCATTTGGTTTTGATTTTCAAAGTAAATATTCACTTTTAAATGTTTAAAAACAAATAAAAATGAATTTACTCACAAAAATACTAATTATATTAAATAACAAATATAAATTTAATTTTTTTGTGGAATAAAATATTTCAACATTTTTGTGATTTTTTACAAAAAGAACCAATAAAAAATAATTAAAATTGAGGGAGTTATTAATTTTTCAAATCATTAAAAATAATAACAAAAAACAATAAAAAAAAAGTGGAGAAAATAGCAAAAAGAGGATCTGGGGCGAGGGGGATTCGAACCCCATACCTCTTGTGTATAGGGCGTGCGCCTTACCACTGGGGTGGTGATACATCCGTTGATAGAAACACAACCACAAGTATACAAGGCTTGCCTTGTTTTTGGCCTGGCCCAAGGCAAGGCAAGGCAAGATTTTGGTTGAAAACGTGAAGGCCATAACTTTCTTATTTCTCCATGGATTGTGACAAAATTTAGGTTTATCCTACCTAGAATTTCACAAGGAATCCAATGGTGGTGGTATTTTTTTCAGATCATGCTCCTATTGAAAAACCCGATAGTGGTTTTGAAATAGGCCATGATTTGCATTTTCTGTGCCATCTCTTGGTACAAGCATGAATTACATGATAAATTGGTGCAAACACAACACATATAACATGTATAAGATATGTGTGATCAGTGGACATCAAAAGAAAGCATGATTCAAAGAATCCAAGTTGTGATGCTTACCTCTTTTTGGAGCTTTTGTGCAATCTGCCAAGCCACTTGTTCCAGAAGTGAGTTGATGCATTGAACAACCTCAAATGATCTCTTAGAAGATTTTAGGATGGTTAGACTCAGCTGGAAACCTCAGAAATAAGTTTGAGCTCTTTCTTGCAAAAGGGGCAAAAGTGGCCAAAATAGCAACTCTCTCAAATGGTGTTCCAGATGTGTGGAACCATTTGGGATAGCTCAAGGATGATATTTGGAGTGTGTCTGAGGTTTTATCTGGTTTGGAAAGTGACTGAATCAAGACATGGCTTGAAAAATGCACAAAAGTCCTATTTTGAGGTTTTGAGAGGTGACTTTGTGATTTTGGTGTTACAGGTCACTTGTGAGAGTTTAGGCAGCTTAGATATGTTATATTGGATGTGTTTGGATGATAAACTGTGGTGGAATTGCTCTCTAACTCAAAAACTCAGAGTTACCTTGCTAAAGAAGGTATTTTTGCCTAGAGAAAGAGATTTTGAGGAAAGCAGGTGTTGTAGTGCTTTGGTGTACTCAAACTGAACACAATTGAGCTCTATTTATAGTAGAGCAAGTTTGTTTTGGCTGCAATAGTGAATGGCAGCTGCAGTAGAGGTTTGGCCAATGTTGAGCAATGAGAATCCAAGTATCCTCTAGCCATTGACTAGAGGTTAGGGCACAGGCTGCTGGTCCCCTGGGTCTTGGATAAGTCTTGACTGGATTCAGTTGGAAATGGCTCAGTCTATGCCACCTTGGTGCATCCATTGAATGCTCCAATCCAAAATTGGAGTCTTGTCCCTCTTTTAGGCATTTCTAGGTTTGGCATGCTATTTTTGGTTCAAAAGACTTGGGAGGCTTGGGATCAGAGTTGGTTCCTCCTTGGTCTCCCCTTGAGGTGTTCAGATGGATAAATTTGCTACCCCTTTGCAAAATTTGAGCAAATCGAGCAAAACTCCCAAATCTGCCTTGCCATGACAGTTTGCAGCAAGGCATATTGGCATTGTCATATCTCATGGCCCAAGTGGACTATGGTGGAGTTCTTGGCCATTTTGGAAAGCCCTCATATGATACAACAACTGTTTGACCATAATTAGTTTTGATACTTTTTGGATCCAAGTGAAAATTCCCCTACATTTGGAAAAAGTGAAGGCAAATTCTGACTTAGTGAAAATTTCACTAAGTGTTGGAAAAAAGTGACATTTTCACTTTTTGTGATTTTGATCATTCTATAACTCAAAATCCATGAGGAGTTGGAATGAGTTATGTTTGAAGCTTTTGTAGAGTGCCATGAGAGCTACCAATCCAACTTTGAATGGGGAAAAATGGCCTTGTGGTTTAGGAGTTATGATCCTCCAAAGTTGGTACCCTAGCCACTTTGTTTCATAACTTAGAAAAATTTCTAAGTTTTTATGGTTACCCCTTTTACAAGTTATCCCACTTTTCTTTATTTTTCTTGATGAATGATGATTCCAATCACACATTAACATCATTTTAGGGTTAAGGAACCATAATTGTGAAAAATCTCAAAAAGTCAAAGTTGACTTTTGTGCACAGTTGACTTTTTGTCAGATGAATTCCAAACTGTGCGATTCTCTATGAAATCAAGCCCTTGACCTAAATCAATCTTGATGGATTGATTTCATAGATTTTATAGGGTGTATTGAATCATGTCTTAGGGTTTGGGAGCATGTCCTGGTCAAAATTCAAAGGTACAGTTGACTTTTTACGCGAAACCCTAACTGTGGTTCTGATGAACTTGAAACTTGTGAACCAAGCCTCTTGGATCAATCCATTGTTACAAATGGATAAATGTGGTTTATTAGAGACCCTCAAATCATGTCTTGAGGTCTTGGCTCATGCTTTTCCCCAAAAGTCAACATAGGGGTGAATTAGGTCAAGAAACCCTAATTCTTGATCTTTTGTGAATGCATCCCCTGAGGTTAAATTGACTTGATGATTGGGTTCATGATGTCCCTTGGAGCACCATAGGTTATGCTTTGAAGCATTGGCTCATGCCCAGAGGAAAATTTCCATCTGGAGGCCCTGGTCGACCAAACCCTAATTTGGTGACATTGGCGATCTTGAGGCTTAATCCACCCAGAATGTTGCAGCCTTGTGCTTAATCCTTGAAGTGGGAGTCCTCTTGATCCCTTGGGGATGTTTGAGAGGTTAGACAAGTTAAAGATCATGTCATTCCTTGATTGATCCTTTGTCTAAGGCTCAAAGAGGGCTTGAAACCCTAATTATTGTTTGTAGTGAAGGCTCACCCATCTTTTGGGAGACTAATGAGGTATGATGGGCCAACCATATTATGATGATGATTTGCACAATGATGGGAAATCTTAGTGGTCAAAATTTGGGGTATGACAGATGTCCCTATTTAATTTTCTAGGACCCGAAGGTATGAATGGCGAAGGTATTCCGGCATTCGGGGTGCAAGAGGATTAAATATCGGAATACCCGAAATTTTGATAGTGGTTATGAATGGTAGTTTGCCCATCCATCTTTTTTTGGTAAGCAATGATGCTTAGAAAAAGTAAAAACTTCCCCTCGATCCTGGTCTTCTACTAAGGAACTGGTCTCAGTTTTCTTAAATAAACTTCCCCTCGATCCTGGTTTCCTACCAAGGAACTGGTCTCAGTTTCTGAAATAAACTTCCCCTCGATCCTGGTTTCCTACCAAGGAACTGGTCTTAGTTTCTTAAATAAAATTTCCCTCGATCCTGGTTTCCTACCAAGGAACTGGTCTTAGTTTCTTATATAAACTTCCCCTCGATCCTGGTTTCCTACCAAGAAACTGGTCTTAGTTTCTTTTGTCAATAAGCTTTCTTGACAAGGGACGCTGTTCGTAGCGGTTTTCCTCAAACTCCTCGCCGAATTTTCCTGGGGAGATGCCATTTGATGGGAAAAACATTTGATGTCAGACTTGTTGTGGAACCCATCTGTTTGAATTGTAGAGGGGTACAAACTTCTCTGTTGGAGATGCCATTTGTCGACTCTATCTGGGAAAAATGAGTCTCTTGAGAGAATGCTTTCTGCTTAGTGTCGCTCCCGGGATTTTCATCCAAGTACAAACGCGAAAGTGACACCGAAACAGAGTCACCGGCAATGTGTATTTATCCCAAGAGAGGGAAAGGGAACACCGCATAAACCTGAAGGGAAGGAGAGAGCATGGTCTTGCGACCAACAAAACTAGGTTCGGGAGTCGTCTACGCGCAGGGAAGGTATTAGCACCCCCACGCGTCCATCATACCCGATGGGATCCACGCTTGCTTGTCTCGATCAAAGGGTGTAAGGGAATGATACTGGAAAAGGAACTGCTAGCTGGAGAACTGGAAAAAGAAAGGAGAGAGAAAGAGAAACAAATGTAGGGAAAATAAAATAAGTGCTCGAATGGGCCCTCCCACTACCTACGTATCTCATTGGGAGCATGAGAATCAGAGCAACGTAGTTCCCCTCACTAGGAATGGATTGTTTGTGTTTTTTAGGGAACGGCTAATGTTCTAGCTCAGATGTTGCAGCTCACTGTATGGAGACTTAGGCGTTACCGTTTTGCAAGAGAACAAGGAGAAGCACGTTCATACGTTGAGAATAAGTGAGATGAGAAAAGAATTCCCGAAGGAAAGACGTTATTGTTTGTTTTTGTCTTTTTAGAAAGAAGTGTTTTTGTAGTTGTTTTTATAACGCACATTGTATTTAAGTCCCTCATGTAAGATCGAATGCCTCGCATATCGACCCGAGATGGGACGTACGCTAAACAGTCTAAGAAAATGAGAGAAGATCCCTCACTATCTCATTCTCACATGAAAGGCTCAAATACAATATTTGTTATGCCTTTATTAAGTGTTTTTACTTTTGTTTGAAGATGAGAAGAAGAGACTCAAATGCGGAGTAAAGGTAAAAACTAAAAAGGGAGACTAAGACTCAATCCTAACGTTATCATGCAAGGGGATCCTAAGGTTTAGTGAGGTTTAAGAAACCTAATCCTAAGAGAAAGGAGAAGAGAAAGAAAGGAAACAACTTACTTTCATGATGGAAGTTAAGTTGTTTCTAAGAGGGAAGAAAGAAGATTATAAGAGCAAAGCATTATTAAATGCTTAAATAACACAAATTGAATGATTAAAAGATGAAGGAAGAAATTAGAATGTGGATGCCTATCCACACTCAAATGACTTACCAAAACCCTTGAAATGGTTAGTACAATTATTTACCAGTGAAGAACAAGTTAAGATGAACATGTAAGACTTAAACAAATTCAATAACCAAAGTAAAAGCATCTTAAAGGTTAAAGGAAGCACAAGGTCAGAATTCATATCATAAGAATGTCCTCTAATGATATAAGATCAAACACAAATCAAATGCACACAAATAATGTCACAAAGAAATGCATTATGAAAGAAATAGATGAAGAATGAGTAGATATGCAAAGTGATCATGCAATAAGGCTTCAAGTAATGTCAAAGTCAGAATGGGGATAACCTAAACATGATATACAAATGTCATATGAGGCATACAATCAAGCATCCAAGCATTAAGAGTAATTAGGAGAAGAAGTGAGAAGATATGAACATGAATTTAACATGGAAAGAAGTTACTTAAGGCATAAGTCATCCTAAAAAAACAAGATGAAATTCAAGTATCAAAGTCGGAAGTGATATGACATATTAGGATGGATATAATATGCACAAGACAATCACATTCAAGCAATTACAAGTCATTTAGAAACTAGAAGAAAGAGAAACATGCATTTGGATGCAACATGTTCAAGTATGCAAAGTAAGACATAAATGGCATATGGGATTAATGCAATGCTTTAAAGTAAGAAGAATACATCATATGAAATGCAAATGGATAGTATGGCATGGCATAAACAAACCAATTACAAGTCAAGTTGGAATTTAGATGAAAGAGGATGAGTAATTAGGTCAAAAGGAAACATGTGAAACAAGTATTGAACATGTACACAAAGAAAGAATCAACTTCAAACCAATGACCTATAAATCCAATAAACAGACCTATAATGATCTAAACATGGTTCAAGAAGTCAAGGAAGAAATGATATCATTCAATGGCACAAGTGCCTTCTCAACCAAGTAAACAAACATGATCAAAGAAGTTCACAAAAAGGGACCTCAAACAAGAGTCATCAAAAAAATACCAAAAATGATTGAAAAATCACAAAATTAGGTCTCAAGAAACCTTAGCCAGAAGGAAATATCATACCAAAAACTCATGTAAAGAATCACAAGGAAACTCAATCAAACAAGCATGCAAAGTCAGTAAGATTTCACATGATCATGCACAAAGAAAAGACTCAAAAATGATGCAAAGATGATTTTAAAAATATGAAAAAAAAAATTTTTAAATGCTTCAAAGTGTCCTTTAAAATATACCAAAAGAATGGGGATCAAACTATGTACCAATGATGAGAAATAAAATCAGCAATGCAAAGTGTTCACACATGAAATATTTCAAAAAGAAATTTAAACAACAATTATTTCAGATGCAAAAAATAATAGAAAAATGGAAAATAAAATTTTTAAAAATTTTATAAAACTATGAAGATGATTCATGAATTTTATTATGATTTTTAGAAGTCTTTTACTATTTTTAAAAATAAAAAATGAAACAAGATATGAAAAATAAACTAAAATGACATAACATGAACAAGGGGTGCAATCAGAGTAATTCCACGTTCAAAAAATCACAATGGGCTCAGAGTGGGGGTGCAGATATTGATTTGAGTCTAATCCAATTAAAAACATGTACGCGTGTGATGCAGTGTACACTCATTCACCATGAGGATGCAATCATAACCATACAATGAATCAAATCACATGATCTAACGCACCACATATCACGCGCACCAAAGTAACCATGCACATGCACTCACAAGAATACTCAGATTAAAACTAAATTGCATGCGTGATGCACATGACTTCATTAATGCGTTGGCAACACACCAACCATTGGATCAGTTTGATAGAATCAATCACACATGATGAACGGATCATACTGAATGCACACAATAATTACCATGGAATACATGCACTCAAACACTCAGGTTAGGAAAGAATTTTAATGTGTTGGCAACATATCAACCACACGATGCACAGATCAAACGGTCACAATTCAAACATGTAAAACCCTAGAATTAAAACTCACCGGCCGGAGAAGGACCTCCGGTCATCTTCTCCGGCGAGCAACCACCACCTGCAAACTTCAATTTTCACAAAAATGCACAATTCGCATACCAAAATGAAGAGGAAGTAATGGAGATCAAGAATACACAATTATTTCTCATAAATCATGCACATACAACACAAACCGAGCCAAAACAATTTGCCCTAAAATCACACCTAAGCTCCTAAAGAGCCTATCAACTAGTCAGGACTCACGCATAGCTTCTACTAAGCTCTAAACACCATGAAACAAGCTTAAATCACATTAATACGAAGCATTAAAATTAAGTAAATCAAAACCTGAAAATGTGGAGAAGCTTGAAGTGTTGAGAAAACCAGAGGTGTCTTGAGTTCTTAGACTTGTTGTGCAAAATAAATGCAGCTGAATCTTGATATCTTGAAGAGCAGAGGCAAAATCAAATTTCCAATGGAGTTTCACTTGGAGAAAGATGTTGATGCGATGTGTTATGGCTTCAGGAATGCTTTCTGGTAATGATGATGGTGGAATATAGATGAAGATTACTGAAGATTCGTGCACAGAGAGAGAAAAAGTTCAGAGAATGTTGAGAGAGTATGAGAGTGTTTTGGGAGTGAAAATGGAGAAAATGAAAGTTGAAAAACCAAAATGTGAGTGAGATTCTGATTTATATGTTGAGTTTAAAAGGTTAACTCATGGTCAAGTGAGTGATTTAGGGTGAGCTGAGTGGGTTAAAGTGAGTTGTCCCTAACTAACTGAGTCAAGTTAGTTAGGGCGAGTGAGGGGAGGAGTGATATGGTGTAGCATGTTTGGAATGTCATGGTAGAGGTTGATGAAAGTGAATGGTGATGATGAGGTCACGGCTGCAACAGAAACTTGTCCAACAAGTTTTATTTTCCTTTCTCATGTATGACATAGATTATGGCAAGTATATGTAAGGATAATGGTGTGTTCAAATGAGGAAACAAAGTACAGGAGTTGTTTGATGGATGCCTGAACCAAATCGTGTACAAAGAGCTATCAATGCATCAGTGAAGAATAGGGTGGTTTATAGATGAATATCTCCATATTCAGTGGATGGGTTAATGAGTTTTTGAGGTCAATGGAAAGAGGAGGTGTAATACTACAAGTTTGGTATGCAACATGGTTGGAAATAAAGCTTCTAACATGCTCAAAAGTGTCCTGAAACATTGGAAATCAAGACTGGTGTGTAACGAGCGACTTGGCCCGTAGGCAAGGCATAATGACTTAGGGAATTTTCAGCATAATCACACTAACTTGGAACCAATATATCTCCATCCTAACTTGATCCAATCAAAATTTGTCCAACATCAACATTGAAGAGGGCATGGAAAGGAACAACTTTGATGTTCAAAAGTTTGTCATTTGGAGCTCCTATCTTGGAGAAATTCAGCTTGACATTTGGCACACCAAGTGTTTGTCAAAATTATGGCGCGTGGGCCTGGTCATGCTTGGTCATGACTTGGTTTGTGACCTAGTTTCATCAAACTTTGATCAACCATAACTCATTCAATTTTTATCCAATGGAGGAGTTCTTTATATGGATTTGAAGCTTAGAACATGAACTTTAATTGGCTCAACTTGGACCTGAAGTTTGGAGCTTTTATCTTGGAGAAAGAGAGCCTCCAAGTAGGGTGCAAAATGGTCTAAAGTTGCCATTTTTGGAAACCCTAAAGTTTCTATTTTTGGCAGTTTTGTGATTTCTTGATTTTTCATTATTCCTCCATCATTTCTTGATCCACTCTTGTCCAATGAACATATATAACATGAATTTCATGAATTTGACCCTAAAAAGTCAGGAGTTGACTTTTTTCACTGCACAGTTGACTTTTTCCCCAATTTCTTTATTATCAAGCAACTGATCAATTGAAACCCTTGTAAAACCAATTGATGAGCAATTTTCCATCCATATACACTTAAGAACATAAGGCATACCATGGGATCAAGTCTTGCCCAAAAAATCATAGATAAACTGATTTTAGGTCAAACCCTAATTTTGGCACCCTCTGGTTAGGAGGAAATAACACCTCCTCCAAATCCAAATTCCTCTGAATATGATGTGTATCCTCTCAAACAATGATGAGATATGCCATTTAGAGGTGATAAAAACTCAAAGAGCTTGCCCATTTGAGGGTCAGATCCCAATCTATGACTGCCTTGTGTAGGAGATGGTGCACTGCCCAATCTTCTTGATGAATTCCCATCTTTCCATGACTTGTGGGATCAATGGAGATGATATATGATGTAAGAGACCTTTTAGGATTATTTGAAGACCCTTAGTTCTTTTTCCCTTGCTTTGGATGATCAACATCTGAGAATCACTGATCCCATGCCCTTATGCAAGATGCAATGCAATGCTCTATGTTTTATATTTCTATGCTTGAATGCAATGCAATGAAATGAAAGCTCATGCTAAATGATATGAAGAAATGAGAGGGTAAATTTTGGGGTATGACAGCTGCCCCTATTCAATCACTGTAGACCTGGATGGATGATAGCAATTGCTTTCAGACGTTCAAGGTATGGAGCGATTGAATACCGAAGAATAACCTGAAAATTTGCACTCTGTGAAGAAGAAGAAAAGGGATATAAACCCGGCCAAATGAATTTTGCTTGTAGAAAAACTCTGACGGGAAGAATAGCATTGGAAAACTGTCTTTTGGAACAACGCCAGACGACTACTGGCTTGCCACGCTACTGATGGACTTTACTAACGTCTTTTTGCACGACGCCGGACGACTACTGGCTTGCCATGATGCTGGTGGACTTTACTAACGTCTTTTTGCACGACGCCAGACGACTACTGGCTTGCCACGCTGCTGGTGGACTTTAATAATGTCTTTTTGCACGACGCCAGACGACTACTGGATCGCCACGCTACTGGTGGACTTTAACAATGTCTTTTAGCACGACGCCAGACGACTACTGGCTCGCCACGCTGCTGGTGGACTTTAATCATGTCTTTTTGCACGACGCCAGATGACTACTGGCTCGCCACGCTGCTGGTGGACTTCAATCATGTCTTTTTGCACGACGCCAGATGACTACTAGCTCGCCACGCTGCTGGTGCACTTCAATAATTTGCCACCCTAAGATGGACTTTTGCCAATCTTCTGTTGGACTTTGAGGATTTGCCACCCGAAGACGGACTTTTGCCAATCTGCTGTTGGACTTTGAGGATTTGCCACCCGAAGACAGACTTTTGCCAATCTGCTATTGGACTTTGAGGATTTGCCACCCGAAGACGGACTTTTACCAATCGGCTGTTGGACATTGAGGATTTGCCACCCGAATACGGACTTTTACCAATCTGCTGTTGGACTTTGAGGTTTTGCCACCCGAAGACGAAATTTTGCCAATCTGCTGTTGGACTTTGAGGATTTGCCACCCGAAGACGGACTTTTGCCAATCTGCTGTTGGACTTTGCAAAAACATTCACCATTGGATTACGCTTTGCATACGTATCAGACATCTCTGCTGACTCTGCTGCGGAACCATGATCAATGATTGGATCTCAGAGACTCCCGAAAGGATAATATCTCTACTGGAGAATGAATGAACAATCCGTCTGCTTCGAATTATCATGCTTGCCAAAAATAAATTGGACTTTGAAATATGGGGTGTAATGATTCTGCCAGGAATTACTTCATCTGCTTGGGGATGAATTCTGGTCATAACAACTCCGATGGGGGTGAGAATTTTTGAATGACATCCTGCTGGGGAAGAAGTCATTAATACTCTGCTTGGGGATCTATCCAACTCGAGATCCTTTGCGGGGATCATCAGCATTCTAACTCAGCTATGGAAAGAATGTACTACCACTTTGTTGGGGAATAGATTCTGTTGATCTTATAAATCTCTGCAGTGAGAACAACAACTCAGCTGAGGAGTATAGCTGACAAGATTCGATGATAAACTCTGTGGGGATACCACCACCAGAGATACGATCTTGCTGGGGATCGGAACTACTCCGTCGGGGATACACAAATCCTGGTTAGAAGATATTCTGTTGCAACACGCTGGGAGAGAGTCCTTAGAGATCTGCTGGGGAGACACAAGACAACTTCCACGGTAGTCTGCTGAGGAACAAAACTGTCGAGCTTAGGATAAGTGCCACAATGCCCTATGTTAGGCAAACTTCCCGTTTGACGATTCCGTTGGGGATGATGAGTTAATAACAAACTCTGCTGGGGAAAACCACTTTGCAGCATCTCGTATTGGGGAATGCCCTTTTACGAGGATTTTAAAGAAGACCAAGTGTCCTCAAACTCTACTGGGGATAATAAATTTGGAACATCTTCTGCTGGGGGAAATTCAATATGCCCCATGCTTGGGAAGGTCAACAACTTGCTTTTGCCCCATGATACAAGACTGATATGAAGAAAACGTCATAAGAGGATTTTACAGAAGATTAAGCATCTTCAAACTCCTGGCGACTTCACTGGGGATTGACCATTAACTTCAGTATCTGTGAAGCAACTCTGCTAGAGAATTTACAACCGTTATCGACACAGAAAAGCTTGTAGCTGTTAGAAGTACTGAATGAGAGAATCGACTTAATAAGATACAACACTATCCAGTTGAACTCCATCTACCGATATCGAAACGTCGTGACTGACCGCCGACCGAATGATGTACTCAATTAGTAAATGTTGTGACAAAAGGGTGACAAGTGAACCCTTCCCTGAACATGACTACCCCAGTCTTCTGTGTAGGAATAAGTGATTACCCGTCTAGGAGGGATGACACTTGTGCTTGAAATCATCTGGACCTGTTACTTGCAACAAAAGCATACACACACATGCCCCAGAATATTGCGTGGTTTGAATCCACCATCCAAGATTATTCAACATTCAAAGTAATTTTAAATGTTTTTCTGCGCATGTTATTGTAAAGCCACCATGTTTTCAAATGCAATGTTTTATCAAAAATTCGGACGTTTTTGCAAACAAAGCAGTAAAACAAAATAAGAAGCTTTTTACTGAAATTCAATTTATTGAAGAAAAGCCCAGAATAGGCAATTACATCAAGAAGCAATCCCTGGAAAGAGGTGATCGCTGAAATTGAGAAAAGAAACTATCCTAATGGCAATGTGAAAACGGCATTCCACTGAGTTTCGATTCTGCTATGGCCAGTATATCTTCAAGACTCCCTGACCTTGCCTTCTGAGGAATGATCAGACCGATTCCTACCCTTTGGAATGTCAGTTGCTGAAACGGTGATAGAGTACAGATAACTCAGACAATAGTGGTTCCCTAAAATCCTTCTTTTGCGTGGACCGCCCTTTCGGGTTTTCAATCCACCGGGATACCCTTTTTTGCCTGAGTTGTCCTTGCGGATTTTCAACTCACCGGGTGTACAATTTTTTATTTTATATCCCTAATTTTTGCCCGAACCTTTTTATTCTGTTTTTGTGGTTGGCCGGGGTGCCCTTTTTTGCCTGGACTTTTCTTTTTCTTTTTTTTTTGTCCAGCGGGTCTATTTATGCGAAGTATTTTTTGACTACGTCTGAATTGACAGGGGATGAAAAGTCTTCGCCGTCCAAGGCTCTGCCCGAGAAGACCTTCTTAACCACGAATGGACCTTCATAGTTGGGAGTCCAATTGCCCCTGTGATCTGTACTAGGAGGAAGGATCCTTTTGAGTACCACATCTCCAACTTTGTAAACCCGAGGACGCACCTTTTGGTCAAATGCCTGTTTCATCCTCCGTTGGTATAACTGCCCATGACATACAGCTGCCAGTCGTTTCTCCTCAATAAGGCTCAGCTGATTAAATCTGGCGCGAATCCACTCAGCTTCATCTAACTTGACATCCATCATGACTCTGAGGGACGGAATCTCAACTTCAACCGGTAGCACTGCCTCCATACCGTATACAAGTGAGAATGGTGTTGCCCCAGTGGACGTGCGTACTGACGTTCGGTACCCATGCAAAGAAAATGGTAACATCTCATGCCAATCTTTTTATGTGACAACCATCTTCTGCACGATCTTCTTAATATTCTTGTTGGCTTCCTCCACAGCGCCATTCATCTTCGGGCGATACGGAGAAGAATTGAGATGTTCGATTTTGAAGTCCCAGCACAGCTCAGCCATCATTTTGTTGTTCAAATTAGAACCATTATCAGTAATGATTCTTTCGGGCACTCCATAGCTACAAATGATATCCCGTTTCAAGAAACGAGCTACCACCTGCTTAGTGACGTTGGCATAAGATGCAGCTTCAACCCATTTAGTGAAATAATCAATGGCGACCAAGATGAAACGATGGAGGTTTGAAGCAGTAGGCTCGATATTTCCAATCATATCAATGCCCCACATGGCAAAGGGCCAAGGAGGTGACATGACACTCAACGGATTTGGAGGAACATGCACTTTGTTTGCATAAATTTGGCATTTGTGACACTTGCGGGCGTACTTGCAACAATCCACTTCCATTGTCAACCAATAATATCCTGACCTCAATAATTTCTTAGCCATTGCGTGACCTCCGGCATGGGTACCGAAAGAGCCTTCATGTACTTCCTGCATTAACAGGTCTGCTTTGTGTCTATCCACGCATCTGAGCAGAACCATGTCAAAATTCCGTTTGTACAGCACGTCATCCTGATTCAAGAAGAAGCTACCAGATAACCTTATCAACGTCTTCTTATCTTTAGTAGATGCCCCAGGCGGGTACTCTTGACTTTTTAGGAAAACACTTGATGTCATGAAACCATGGCTTGTCATCAGACATTGCATCAACAACAAACACAAATGCAGGTCTGTCAAGACAAGATACTTCGATCTTAGGTACATGGTTCCATATTTGCACTTTAATCATAGAAGACAAAGTGGCCAAGGCATCAGCAAACTTATTCTCATCTCGAGGGATATGGTACAGCTTCACTGTTGTGAAAAATGTCAACAATCTCCTCGTATAATCTCTATACAGAACCAGATTAGCTTGGTGCGTGTACCAACTCCCTTTCACTTGATTGATTACCAAAGCTGAATCACGAAAGATATCAAGGGTCTTAATTCGTAAATTAATCACCTCCTCAATCCCCATTATACAAGCTTCATATTCTGCTTCATTGTTGGTGCATCCAAAAGTTATTCGGGCAGTGAAAGGCATGTGAACACCTTCCGGCGTGATAAGAACTGCTCCAACTCCGCACCCATTCATGTTGCAGCCCCATCAAACATCAAACTCCATTTGGATTCAGGGTCTGGTCCCTCCTCCGGGAGTGGTTCCTCGCAGTCTTTAGCTTTGAGAAACATGATGTCCTCATCAGGGAAATCAAATTTCATGGGTTGGTAATCATCGATCGGCTGTTGCGCAAGATAGTCTGAAAGGATACTTCCTTTGATGGCCTTCTAAGAAGTATACTGGATATCATATTTTGTCAAAACCATTTGCCACCGTGCAACTCTGCCTGTTAGCGCTGGTTTCTCGAAAATGTATTTGATAGGATCCATTTTGGAAATCAACAAGGTTGTGTGCCTGATCATATACTGCCTCAATCACTTAGCAGCCCATGCAAGTGCACAGTATGTCTTCTCAAGCATTGAGTATCGGGACTCACAGTCATTGAACTTTTTGCTCAGGCAGTAGATGGCATGCTCTTTCCTACCTGTCTCGTCGTGTTGACCGAGAACACAACCCATAGAACCTTCAAGTACTGTCAAATACATTATCAAAGGTCTCCCTGGAACTGGAGGCATGAGAATTGGAGGTTCCTGCAAATATTCTTTTATTTTATCGAATGCCAATTGACAATCGTCATTCCACCTGACCGTTTGATCTTTTCTTAGCAGTTTGAATATTGGTTCGCATGTGGCTGTTAGGTGAGATATGAACCTTGCAATGTAGTTCAATCTACCCAGAAAACCATGAACGTCTTTTTCTGTTCTTGGTTCAGGCATTTCTTGTATTGCTTTCACTTTGGCAGGATCAACCTCAATCCCTTTTTCGCTCACAATGAAACCCAGCAGCTTTCCAGAACGCACCCCAAAAGTGCACTTGTTTGGATTCAACCTTAAGCAGAACTTTCTCAACCTTTCAAACATCTTTTTCAAGTTAATTAGATGCTCTTCTTCCGTTCGCGACTTGGCAATCATGTCATCCACATAACATTCAATCTCTTTGTGGATCAAGTCATGAAATAAAGTTACCATTGCCAGCTGATACGTTGCCCCTGCATTTTTCAACCCAAAAGGCATCACTTTATAACAGTATGTACCCCACGGAGTAATGAACGTGGTCTTCTCCATATCCTCAGGCGCCATCTTAATCTGGTTATACCCGGAGAAACCGTCCATAAACGAGAACACTGAAAACTGAGCTGTATTGTCAACCAGCACATCTATGTGAGGCAGTGGAAAGTCATCTTTCGGGCTAGCTTTGTTAATATCTCGATAATCCACACACATTCTAACCTTTTCGTCTTTCTTTGGTACCGGCACGATGTTGGCAACCCAGGGAGGATAGTTAGTCACAGCAAGAAACCCTGCATCCCATTGCTTCTGAACTTCTTCTTTGATCTTTATGGCCATATCGGGATGAGTCCGACGAAGTTTCTGCTTAACTGGCAGGCATTCTTCTCTCAATGGCAGCCTGTGTACAACAATATCAGTATCCAACCCTGGCATGTCTTGATACGACCAAGCGAAGATATCAACATATTCACACAACATTTCAGTCAAAGCTTTCTTCACATATGCTTGCAGGCTGGCGCCAATCTTGATCTCTTTCTTAACCTCCTCGGTACCAATATTGATGATCTCTATGGTCTCTTGATGAGGCTGGATGGTCCTTTCTTCTTGTTTTAACAATCTGGCTAGTTCCTCAGGGAGTTCACTGCCTTTCTCATCCCCTTCTTCGGCTTGATAAATCGGTTTGTCAAAGTCATACATAGCCATAGCAGAACTGTTATCAATGAAATTCGGAGGATCAAGTCTGCACGAACGAGTTCATGCTTTATTTTAGAATTTATTTCAAAACAAAAAGAAGTGAAACATTGCCATTTCATTATTTTTGTTCAAAAATAAAAATGAACGACAGAGAAAAAAATTTGAGTGAAAAAGTCCTTTATTGATGATTAAAATTGCAAATGCAAACAGGGTGGCCCTACAAATGAATCTATAAGCTTTGGGCAGAGCGCAAGATTTTAACATGCATTATGGTTAGAAAAACAAAGAAAATTACTCTGTTTGAAGAGTAACTCGGATGACATCTTCAGCAGACCAATTCTGTAATGATTGTCCCGGAGCACGTGGGCGTACCCAGTTGTCCAAGTCACAGTCACTGTCAACACCATCTTCTGTAGCTGCACAAGACTGATTTGGGTAAATGATTCCTCCACTACTGAAAGTGATGGGTCCACTGTTCTCTGCAACTGAAGTCATAGAGGGATGATAGCCAATACCAAACTTGTCCTCCTTCATCAGTGTCTCTATCAGCTTGCCCCAGCCTTAGGCATTGCCTACTCTGACAACCTCGACAGCTTGTTTATAGGACGAAATGAATGTACCGGCTCTATCTGGTGCAAGGGAAGATTCAGGCACATTGTCAATATTTACCGCTTCAAACGACTGGCAAAGCATCTCGTGGATTTCCCCATCCATTTTGACATACTTAAATGTGGACAAATGACTAACAAAGATGTCTTCTTCACCGCACACAGTCACCACTTGTCCTTCAAACTCGTATTTCAGTTTCTGGTGTAAGGTGGATGTAACATCCCCGACCGCATGAATCCATGGGCGACCTAATAAGCAGCTATAAGCAGGTTGTATGTCCATCACGTGGAATGTAGATTTGAACACTTGCGGCCCAATTTGCACCGGCAATTCCACTTCACCAAACACAGATCTTTTTGTCCCATCGAACGCTCTGACAACCAACTCACTTGCCCTAATATCAATCCATCAACTTCTAGCTTCATCAATGCCTTCTTAGGCAAGACATTGAGTGAGGAACCCGTGTCTACCAATACGTGAGATAACACTGCACCTTTGCACTCCATTGTAATGTACAAAGCCTTGTTGTGGTTTCTTCCTTCAGAAGTCAAGTCTCTGCTTGTGTACCCCAATTCGTGGCTGACATTGACATTAGAGATCACACCTTCAAGCTGATTAACGGTGATTTCCTGTGGAACATAGGCTCTCTTCAATACTTTCAACAAAGCCTCTCGGTGCGCGTCATAACACATCAACAATGAAAAGATTGAGATTTTCGAGGGCGTCTGGTTTAGTTGATCGACAATCTTATAATCACTTTTCTTTATTATCCTCATGAACTCTTCTACCTCTTTGTCAAAGGTAACCTTTGTCTCTGCTTCAGGCACAGGCACACATTCAACCACCTGTTTTCCTTTAGCTTTTGCCGCAGCCTCAACTTCTTTATCACTGCGCAAAGTTTGGGGAGCAAACAATCTTCCGCTTCTTGTAAAGCCTCCTACACCACCCACATTATCAATATTTGAACTGGCGGACGTCCCGACTTCTTGCTTTTTACCTTCATAATACACGTCTTCCCCATAGTGCCATGGGATTGCCTTCGTAGATGTAAACGGAACAGGTCCTGGCACCGTAATGGTAATAGGACTGGGTCTTTCTTGCACAACACTTGCTACGGGAGCTATACCTTCATGCACCTGGATCTCAGCAGGAGTATAATAGATGGTCATAGTTAACACCTCATCAGTATCTTTCACAACCCGGTCAAACTGTAGACGGCCTTCATTGATCAGATTCTGCAGACCAACTTTCAATTTAACACAACCATTCTCTTGACTCATACACTCAAAACAATCTTGATCACAACTCGGGAACACTTGTCCCTTCAACACACGATCTTTTACAACCAACAAGCATGTCTTCACCCGACTGATATCTGACACCAAGTTCAATCTCTTTCCGCCTTCTATAACACGCACATCTGCCACACCATGATCAGGCATGGGGTTCTGGAGAACATTAGGAGGTAGAGAGAAATTGATTGCTTTAGCATCGATCAGATCTTGTACTTTATTCTGAAATGCCCAACACTTCTCAATGGTATGCCCTTGCGCACCCGAATGGAAATCACAGCGAGCGTTGACATCAAAATTAGGTGGCAAGTTTACAGCAGCAGGAGCTTTCATAGTACGAAGCTCAACCAACTTTAATTTGAGTAACTGGGGTAACAGTACTGAATAGGTCATAGGGAGAGGGTCAATTTTGCGGTCCCTTTGCCTAGATCTTTGCTGGAAAGGAGGTTGCTGCTGCTGCTGAACCTATTGTTAGGGTTGCTGCTGCTGAACAGCTGGTGCTGGGATTGTTACTGCACCTACTTGATGATACTCCTGAGAACGTCCTCTTCCCCGTCCTCTATACACAGCATTTGTATCACCTTCTCTTCTTTTCTGACCACTAGCAAACGGTTTCTTCGTTCCAGAGGAACCAGCCCCACTTAAGTCTTGAATCTTTCCAAGCTTCAACAGACTCTCGATCCTTTCACCCGCAATCACGATGTCAAAAAATCCTGTTGATGGACAGGCAGCCAATCTATCAAGGAATGCCCCTTGCAAGGTGCCCATAAACATATCTTCCATTTCTCTATCCAACAAAGGAGGTTGAACCTGTGCAGCCATCTCTCTCCAGCTTTGGCGTATTCCTTGAAACTTTCCTTAGCATTCTATGACAACCCCTGCAGTTGAGTGCGGTTGGGCGTCATGTCGATATTGTACTGATATTACTTTAGGAATGCTTCTGCCAGATCCTTCCAACTTCTCACAACAGCTCTGTTCAATTTCATATACCAGGTCAACGATGCTCCAGCCAAACTGTCCTGAAAATAATGCATCCATAGCTTCTCGTCATCAGTATGGGCTGAGATCTTCCCAAAATAGGTTTGAATGTGTGTCTGGGGACACGTATTGCCATGATATTTGTCAAAAGTGGGCGTCTTGAATTTGTGAGGAATTCTGACTCCTGGTACCAAACCCAGATTGGTGACATCAATGCCCATAGAATTCTTGCATTCCATAGCGCGTATCTCCTCAGCCAACTCATCGTACCTTTTATCATTAGGATTACCCATCTCAGCATCCACTAGGGTGAACTGGTCTTCCTGAGCATCTTCTTGAATACCGCCAACATTTCGACCATTTCCATTACCCAGATTGCCCACAGGAGGAGGATTGCCAACTGGAGGAGGAGTGCCATGACTCTACGAATTATCAACCTGATTACCTCCTGGCGTGGTCTCTGGACGCTCGACCAGAAGCCTTAATCTCTCTTGAGTTTGTTCCATACCAATCATGAGAGTCATGAACTGGTCCATGCGTGCCCTCATTTCAGCCAAATCATTCTGCATTTGATCCATTATCCTTGCTTGATTTCTTTGAGTTGAGTATCGATGTACGTGATTCTCAGCTATAATGCCTGAAACCAAATAAAGGTTAGAGATCTCCTGCAACAAGTACCTGAAAAAGCAAGCAACAAAATGCAAAATGATATACAATGCAATGCAATGTTTATTCATTTTGAGGCATTCCTTCCTTCGATTCCAGTTTGACCGAAAGGGAACGGTGCATACTCCTGCAATTGCTAACAGTGACAGAACATCAGAGGTGCATATAATTCAGAATACCCATCATACGGCCCAGTGAGTGTGTGAATCATTGTATAATTTTACGAAGAATCCACCTTAATAATATCAAACAAAGCCAATAGCATAAATGAAAAAACCCACAGCCAAGTGTGGAACAGTCAAATACAAATTATTCCTGAACAAATACAACTGAATAGCATGAATACAAACAAAAGAAAACCCATCAACAAGCCTGATGGTGATTCCCCAAAATAACAACAACACAACTTAAACACTGAGCCCATATAAATCTTCCCAGACCTCCTTGAGAAGCGCTTCAGTAACTGGATCATTTGGGCGCTCGGTAAGACTTCTGATCAGTTGACTCCTTAACTTGACAGCTTCTTCTAGCTTTCGGATTTGATCTTTAACAGCTAGCTCTTTGGGTTTCTTTATTCCAGCGCGGACTTCAGATCTTTGATCTCTAGATTAGCTGAACTTAGTTGCTGGAGAAATTCATTTTCTTTGCTCTTCAAATTTTTCCTTAACTCGTCATTTTCAACCCTGATTCTCGCCTCGATCTCCCTCCGGCATTCGGAGAACTCATCCCATCTCTGCTGTCCTTTGGCAAGGGCATTCTCAGACTTGGTCAACTGCTCATTGATGCACTTGCATGCCTCCTTTAGTGCCATCTCATTCTGTTTGACCTTGCGAATATAGATGGTGTCTTCAGCCATTCTTTTCTCATTCGCCTCATGACGCTCAGTCAGCTTTTGCAGTTCATATTCAACATTACGCTTTTCACAAAGCGTCTTTCTGAGTCCTTCGCTTAGCTTCTCATTCATTTTGACTGTCTTATCCATCTCCGCTTTATGCTTGTTATATTCAGCAACACTTACCATGGTCACCGGTTCCACAGCAACTGGATCTGACGGTCTTTCCTGAGAAAATGGCAAAAGAGTGATCTGAACTCTTCTTTTCAACCAGGCATCAAATTGAGAAGAAGACACATTGTTGCACTTGCCGAAGACAACTTTACCCTTCGTTTGCAAATCGCCCAAAGCTCCAACCGCTTGCCTTACCAACAAAAGATTATCCTTCACAGGGAAAAAGAAAGATTCCTCTAAATCACCATCCCTCAGAGGCTCTATTAAGGCAAATCTAACTGTCTCCTGAGAATAACAGGGTTGTAATTGATGCAGCCTTTTATTCCCAAGAGTGGCACATTAGGATGTCTTCCACAGCTACTGACAAAATATCTACCCATCGTCCTTTGATTGAACCAACGAATGTCCTTTGCTGTCAACTGAATCATCCTCTTAGCCCAATTCTTTGCAGGATAAGGATCCAAAAAGGCCTCTGAATTTGGTAAATGACTCATGAGCCACTTATGGAACAGAGGTGCACAACATCTAACCAAACCTCCTCGTTTCTTCTCATTTTTAAAATGCACAGAATAATACAAATCACCCAGGAGTGTAGGTATAGGATTCTTCAGCATAAAAATATGGATTGCACTCATGTCCACAAACTTGGGTTCATCAGCAAACAGCATAATTCCATAGATGCTCAAAGCCAGGATTGCACAAACGGTTTCCCACTGAGACTTAGCAGCACATTCTTCAGCTTTGGCAACCAAGAAGTCCAAATGAAAACCAGATAAACCTCCTTTGGTGGCGAGGTTATCTGCTACCACAGGTACACCCAGATGGAGGGCCTTAGCTATCTCTTCAGGCTTTGGAGGGCGCATGTCAGAGTTGAAAGGAATCTGGTGTTTGAGAGACACACCTAGCAGCAGGGCATACTCTTCTAGCATCGGGGCCAACTAAAAATCCGAGAAAGTGAAGCACCTTAGCTGTGGGTCATAAAACTGTAAACACGTATGGATGACACTCCTTTCTGAAGCATTCAAGTTAACAACCACAGTAATAATCTCCCCATAAGCCTTTCGGAACATACCCACATGGTCTGGAGTAATAAGAGAAACCATCTTTCGTAACTATCCCACCTTTGTGTCAAAGAAAGTATAATGCACATTGTTCTTCCTGGGAATCTCCATAGCTGCAAAAGGGAACTGTCAACTGGAATCGAAAGGAAGTATACCCTGCAAATGAATAAACACAAAGGTTAAATGCAAGAATGCTAATGATGATATGTATGCAAGGGCATGTGATCAGTGCTGCATAAATAATGCTGAACCCACGCGTCCATCGTACCCGATGGGATCCACGCTTGCTTGTCTCGATCAAAGGGTGTAAGGGAATGATACTGGAAAAGGAACTGCTAGCTGGAGAACTGGAAAAAGAAAGGAGAGAGAAAGAGAAACAAATGTAGGGAAAATAAAAGAAGTGCTCGAATGGGCCCTACCCCACTGCCTACGTATCTCATTGGGAGCATGAGATTCAGAGCGACGTAGTTCCCCTCACTAGGGATGGATTATTTGTGTTTTTTAGGGAATGACTAATGTTCTAGCTCAGGTGTTGCAGCTCGCTGAATGGAGACTTAGGCATTACCGTCTTGCAAGGTAACGAGGAGAAGCACATTCGTACGTTGAGAATGAATGAGATGAGAAAAGAATTCCAGAAGGAAAGACGTTATTGTTTGTTTTTGTCTTTTTAGAAAGAAGTGTTTTTGTAGTTGTTTTTATAACGCACATTGTATTTAAGTCCCTCATGTAAGATCGAATGCCTCGCATATCGACCTGAGATGGGACGTACGCTAAACATTCTAAGAAAATGAGAGAAGATCCCTCACTATCTCATTCTCACATGAAAGGCTCAAATACAATATTTGTTATGCCTTTATTAAGTGTTTTTACTTTTGTTTGAAGATGAGAAGAAGAGACTCAAATGCGGAGTAAAGGTAAAAACTAAAGAGGGAGACTAAGACTCAATCCTAATGTTATCATGCAAGGTGATCCTAAGGTTTAGTGAGGTTTAAGAAACCCAATCCTAAGAGAAAGGAGAAGAGAAAGAAAGGAAACAACTTACTTTCATGATGGAAGTTAAGTTGTTTCTAAGAGGGAAGAAAAAAGATTATGAGAGCAAAGCATTATTAAATGCTTAAACAACACAAATTGAATGATTAAAAGATGAAGGGAGAAATTAGAATGTGGATGCCTATCCACACTCAAATGACTTACCATTAGCCCCTGAAATGGTTAGTACAATTATTTACCAGTGAAGAACAAGTTAAGATGAACATGTAAGACTTAAACAAATTCAATAACCAAAGTAAAAGCATCTTAAAGGTTAAAGGAAGCACAAGGTCAGAATGCATATCATAAGAATGTCCTCTAATGATATAAGATCAAACACAAATCAAATCCACACAAATAATGTCACAAAGAAATGCATTATGAAAGAAATAGATAAAGAATGAGTGGATATGCAAAGTGATCATGCAATAATGCTTCAAGTAATGTCAAATTCAGAATGGGGATGACCTAAACATGTGCCTAAACATGATATACAAATGTCATATGAGGCATACAATCAAGCATCCAAGCATTAAGAGTAATTAGGAGAAGAAGTGAGAAGATATGAACATGAATTTAACATGGAAAAAAGTTACTTAAGGCATAAGTCATCCTAAAAAAACAAGATGAAATTCAAGTATCAAAGTCGGAAGTGATATGACATATTAGGATGGATATAAGATGCACAAGACAATCACATTCAAGCAATTACAAGTCATTTAGAAACTAGAAGAAAGAGAAACATGCATTTGGATGCAACATGTTCAAGTATGCAAAGTAAGACATAAATGGCATATGGGATGAATGCAATGCTTTAAAGTCAGAAGCATACATCATATGAAATGTAAATGGGTAGTATGGCATGGCATAAACAAACCAATTATAAGTCAAGTTGGAATTTAGATGAAAGAGGATGAGTAATTAGGTCAAAAGGAAACATGTGAAACAAGTATTGAACATGTACACAAAGAAAGCATCAACTTCAAATTAATGACCTATAAATCCAATCAACAGACCTATAATGATCTAAACATGGTTCAAGAAGTCAAGGAAGAAATGATATCATTCAATGGCACAAGTGCCTTCTCAACCAAGTAAACAAACATGATCAAGGAAGTTCACAAAAAGGGACCTCAAACAAGAGTCATCAAACAAATACCAAACATGATTTAAAAATCACCAAATTAGGTCTCAAGAAACCTCAGCCAGAACCAAATAACATACAAAAAATTCATGCAAAGAATCACAAAAAAACTCAATCAAACAAGCATGGCAAAGTCATTAAGATTTCACATGATCATGCACAAAGAAAAGACTCAAAAATGATGCAAAGATGATTTTAAAAATATGAAAAAAATGTTTTTAAATGGTTCAAAGTGTCCTTTAAAATATGAAAAAAGAATGGCGATCAAACTATGTACCAATGATGAGAAATAAAATCAGCAATGCAAAGTGTTCACACATGAAATATTTCAAAAAGAAATTTAAACAACAATTAATTCAGATGCAAAAAATAATAGAAAAATGGAAAATAAAATTTGTTAAAATTTTATAAAACTATGAAGATGATTCATGAATTTTATTATGATTCTTAGAAGTGTTTTACTATTTTTAAAAATAAAAAATGAAACAAGATATGCAAAATAAACTAAAATGACATAACATGAACAGGGGGTGCAATCAGAGTAATTCCACGTTCAAAAAATCACAATGGGATCATAGTGGGGGTGCAGATATTGATTTGAGTCCAATCCAATTAAAAACATGTGCGCGTGTGATGCAGTGTACACTCATTCACCATGAGGATGCAATCATAACCATACAATGAATCAAATCACATGATCTAACGCACCACATATCACGCTCACCAAAGCAACCTTGCACATGCACTCACAAGAATACTCAGATTAAAAATAAATTGCACGCATGATGCACATGACTTCATTAATGTGTTGGCAACACACCAACCATTGGATCAGTTTGATAGAATCAATCACACATGATGAACGGATTATACTGAAAGCACACAATAATAACCATGGAATACATGCACTCAAACACTCAGGTTATGAAAGAATTTTAATGTGTTGGCAACATATCAACCACATGATGTATAGATCAAACGGTCACAATTCAAACATGTAAAACCCTAGAATTAAAACTCACCGGCCGGAGAAGGACCTCCGGTCATCTTCTCCGGCGAGCAACCACCACCTGCAAACTTCAATTTTCACAAAAATGCACAATTCGCATACCAAAATGAAGAGGAAGTAATTGAGATCAAGAATACACAATTATTTCTCATAGATCATGCACATACAACACAAACCGAGCCAAAACAATTTGCCCTAAAATCACACCTAAGCTCCTAAAGAGCCTATCAACTAGCCAGGACTCACGCATAGCTTCTACTAAGCTCTAAACACCATGAAACAAGCTTAAATCACATTAATACGAAGCATTGAAATTGAGTAAATCAAAACCTGAAAATGTGGAGAAGCTTGAAGTGTTGAGAAAACCAGAGGTGTCTTGAGTTCTTAGACTTGTTGTGCAAAATAAATGCAGCTGAATCTTGATATCTTGAAGAGCAGAGGCAAAATCAAATTTCCAATGGAGTTTAACTTGGAGAAAGATGTTGATGCGATGTGTTATGGCTTCAAGAATGCTTTCTGGTAATGATGATGGTGGAATATAGATGAAGATTACTGAAGATTCATGCACAGAGAGAGAAAAAGTTCAGAGAATGTTGAGAGAGTATGAGAGTGTTTTGGGAGTGAAAATGGAGAAAATGAAAGTTGAAAAACCAAAATGTGAGTGAGATTCTGATTTATATGTTGAGTTTAAAAGGTTAACTCATGGTCAAGTGAGTGAGTTAGGGTGATTGAGTGGGTTAAAGTGAGTTGTCCCTAACTAACTGAGTCAAGTTAGTAAGGGCGAGTGAGTGGATGAGTGATATGGGGTAGCATGTTTGGAATGTTATGGTGGAGGTTGATGAAAGTGAATGGTGATGACGAGGTCACGGCTGCAACAGAAACTTGTCCAACAAGTTTTATTTTCCTTTCTCATGTATGACATAGATTATGGCAAGTATATGTAAGGATAATGGTGTGTTCAAATGAGGAAACAAAGTACAGGAGTTGTTTGATGGATGCCTAAAACAAATCGTGTACAAAGAGTTATCAATGCATCAGTGAAGAATAGGGTGGTTTGTAGATGAATATCTCCATATTCAGTGGATGGGTTAGTGAGTTTTTGAGGTCAATGGAAAGAGGAGGTGTAATACTACAAGTTTGGTATGCAACATGGTTGGAAATAAAGCTTCTAACATGCTCAAAAGTGACCTGAAACATTGGAAATCAAGACTGGTGTGTAGCGAGTGACTTGGCCCGTAGGCAATGCATAATGACTTAGGGAATTTTCAGCATAATCACACTAACTTGGAACCAATATATCTCCATCCTAACTTAATCAAATATAAATTTGTCCAATATCAACATTGAAGAGGGCATGGAAAGGAACAACTTTAATGTTGAAGAGTTTTTCATTTGGAGCTCCTATCTTGGAGAAATTCAGCTTGACATTTGGCACACCAAGTGTTTGTCAAAATTATGGCGCGTGGGCCTGGTCATGCTTGGTCATGACTTGGTTTGTGACCTAGTTTCATCAAACTTTGATCAACCATAACACATTCAATTTTTATCCAATGGAGGAGTTCTTTATATGGATTTGAAGCTTAGAACATGAACTTTAATTGGCTAAACTTGGGCCTGAAGTTTGGAGCTTTTATCTTGGAGAAAGAGAGCCTCCAAGTAGGGTGCAAAATGGTCTAAAGTTGCCATTTTTGGAAACCCTAAAGTTTCTATTTTTGGCAGTTTTGTGATTTCTTGATTTTTCATTATTCCTCCATCATTTCTTGATCCACTCTTGTCCAATGAATATATATAACATAAATTTCATGAATTTGACCCTAAAAAGTCAGGAGTTGACTTTTTTCACTGCACAGTTGACTTTTTCCCCAATTTCTTTATTATCAAGCAACTAATCAATTGAAACCCTTCTGAACCCAATTGATGAGCAATTTTCCATCCATATACACTTAAGAACATAAGGAATACCATGGGATCAAGTCTTGCCCAAAAAATCAGAGATAAACTGATTTTAGGTCAAACCATAATTTTGGCACCCTCTGGTTAGGAGGAAATAACACCTCCTCCAAATCCAAATTCCTCTGAATATGATGTGTATACTCTCAAACAATGATGAGATATGCCATTTGGAGGTGATAAAAACTCAAAGAGCTTGCCAATTTGAGGGTCAGATCCCAATCTATGACTGCCTTGTGTAGGAGATGGTGCACTGCCCAATCTTCTTGATGAATTCCCATCTTCCCATGACTTGTGGGATCAATGGAGATGATATATGATGTAAGAGACCTTTTAGGATTGTTTGAATACCCTTGATTCTTGTTCCCTTGCTTTGGATGATCAACCTCTGAGAATCACTGATCCCATGCCCTTATGCAAGATGCAATGCAATGCTCTATGTTTAATATTTCTATGCTTGAATGCAATGCAATGAAATGAAAGCTCATGCTAAATGATATGAAGAAATGAGAGGGCAAATTTTGGGGTATGACACTTGGTGATATTGCATCATACTTTTCTCGGAGGTCTTCTCAGAGAAATGCCATATGATGTGATCCAATTTTGAGGTGCTGATGACTTCATTAACATTGACTTTCTGGAAAGAAGAACCAATGTGTTGCTGAGAGTCTTTAGTCGCGAGGCTTTCTCTGAGGATTTTCCTTAATCTGGGAAAGCGAAGATATCGTCTTCAATGGCTGAGAGTGACATTTGTCGAAAGTTTCTCTGGTCTTCTCAGAGGTTCAAGTTATCAAAGTGGTCAAGGGCCAACTCTACATACAGAATAACAAATGAACATGACTGGATACTCGGTCACTGCGGGGGATAAAAAGTATCACTGGTCCAGAAGTAGCAATTATGCCTTGCTTAGGAGAATTAGTCCTCGTGGGGAGCTACGTTGGTTGGGCTTAGGAGATAAGAACTCTGTCGGGGATGTCAGATGGAACATTCGCGTCTGGCACAGTTGATCCTTCATTCAGGCGTACGGGTTTAGAAGGAATACTTTGATTCTTCACTTTGAAGCTTAACCGCCTTTGGGAGAAGCGATCGATATTCTTTCGATGTTCAACAATCAAAAGAAATTGCCATCTTTATTTTAAAATCCAAAAAATTGGACAAGTAAATTCGTTTTTGTTTCGTTTTAAGAATCGTTGATCATGTTAAAATGTCATTCTATAAAGCTAAAATAAATAAGAATTGCAAATAAAAGCACAAGGGCACAAATTTTATTGATAGGATGGAAATCAGCCAAACGCGTGATTCCATAGAGTATTTACAAAGTTTGAAAATGGAAATTTAAGGGAAAAGGGCTACATTGAAACATAACGACCACTATCCTTTTACCGACTTTGAATTCGGTACATCCTGAGCTTCGGTCGAAGATGACCTTGACTGGAGTTTTCTTTCGATGGATGGCATTAGTGCTGAGGAGTTAAACTGATCAGATGTAGTTACTAGCCATTATCCCTAACTTTTGCTTGGATTTTACTTTGAGATTTCCAACCCACCGGGATGATTTTTTATCATGTCTCTAATTTTTTCCTGGACCGCCCTTTCGGGTTTTCAATCCACCGAGACGTTTTTTTCTTTTTTTATTTATTTTAGGCGAAGTATTTCTTGACTACATCAACATTTGTGGGGTAGGAAAATTCCTCTCCGTCCATGGTTGCAAGTCTCAAGGCGCCGCCTGAGAAAGCTTTCTTGACCACATAGGGGCCGTCATAGTTCGGATTCCATTTGCCCCGGGAATCAGTGAGAAATGATTGTATCTTTTTGAGCACGAGGTCCCCTTTTCTGAAGACGCGAGGTCGGACCTTTTTGTCGAAGGCCTTCTTTAATCTCTGTTGATACAACTGACTGTGGCATAGTGCCGTTATTCGCTTTTCTTCGATCAGATTGAGTTCATCGTGTCGACTTTGACACCATTTAGCTTCTGTTAGCTTAGCTTCCATTAATACCCGGATTGATGGGATCTCTACTTCTATGGGGAGCACTGCCTCCATGCCATATACTAGAGAGAAAGGGGTTGCCCCTATTGAAGTGCGGATAGATGTGCGATAACCGTGAAGAGCAAAGGGTAGCATCTTGTGCCAATCTTCGTAGCTTACAACCATCTTTTGAACAATCTTCTTGATGTTCTTGTCAGTCGCTTCTACCGCTCCGTTCATCTTAGGTCGGTAGGGAGATGAGTTATGGTGTTCGATTTTGAACTCAGCGCACAACTCTTTCATCATTCTATTGTTCAAGTTGGATCCATTATCAGTAATGATCTGGCTTGGAACACCATAACGGCAGATGATATTGTTTTTGATAAATCGGACCACCACATGTCGGGTCACATTGTCGTATGACGCTGCTTCGACCCACTTGGTGAAGTAATCAATGGCTACCAGGATGAACTGATGTCCGTTCGAAGCCTTAGGTTCGATCATGCCGATTATGTCGATTCCCCATATGGAAAAAGGCTATGGAAAAGAAAGAACTTTGAGATGTGTTGGCGGTACATAGATTTTGTCGGAGTATATCTGACACTTCTGACACCTCCTCATGTACTTGTAGCAGTCGGGTTCCATTCTCAACCAGTAGTACCTTGCTCTCAAAATTTTTCTCGCCATTGTGTGTCCGTTGCCATGAGTGCCAAAGGATCCGTCGTGAATTTCTTTCATCAGCATGTCTGTTTCTGGTCTATCTACACATCAGAGCAAGACCATGTCAAAGTTCCTCTTATAGAGTGTATCACCGCTCAGGAAGAAGCTGCCTGCTAGCCTTCTGAGAGTTTTTCTGTCTTTTCCTAGTGCCCCAGGTGGGTACTCTTGTTTCTTAAGGAAGTATTTGATATCGTGATACCAAGGTTTGTCATCTATGACTGCTTCAACTGTTAAGATGTAAGCGGGCCGTTCAAGGCGCATTATGTCGATCTTAGGTAAGTTGGTCCATTGACATATACTAATCATGGAAGAGAGGGTGGCTAAGGCATCAGCCATGTGATTCTCTTCACGAGGGATATGATGAAACTCGATTCTGTTGAAGAATGGTAACAACCTTCTCGCATAGTCTTTCTAAGGAATCAATCTGGATTGGTATGTGTTCCAATCTCCTTTGATCTGATTGACGACCAAAGCTGAGTCGCCATATACATCCAAGTTCTTGATCCTCAAATCAATCGCTTCTTCGAGACCCATAATACAAGCTTTGTATTCGGCCTCGTTGTTTGTACACTTGAATGTCAGTCTGGCAGTGAAAGGAATGTGGTTACCCTGAGGTGTTTTGATGATTTCCCCAATTCCATTTCCGAAATGATTGACAGCTCCGTCAAAGATTAGTCCCCATTGGGAACCTGGTTCTGGCCCTTCACTGGGTAGCGGTTCATCGCAATCTTTCATTTTCAAATACATGACATCTTCGTCTGGGAAGTCAAACCCGATTGATTCTTGATCGTCAATCGGTTGATGAGCCAAATGATCGGCTAAAACATTTCCCTTAATGGCTTTCTGAGCGTGATACTTGATGTCGTATTCTGATAACAAGATCTGACAACAGGCAATCCTTCTCGTGAGAGCAGGTTTTTCAAAAATATACTTGATTGGATCCATTTCGGAGATTAACCGAGTGGTGTGACGAATCATGTACTGGCGAAGACGTTTGGCTGCCCAAGCCAAAGCGCAGCAAGTTTTCTCAAGCATAGTGTACAGGGTCTCACAGTCGGTGAATTTCTTGCTCAGATAGTAAATGGTAGACTCCTTCCTTTTTGTTTCGTCTTGTTGGCCAAGTACACAACCCATGGAATCCTCTAGGACTGTGAGGTAGATGATCAGTGGTCTTCCTTCCACTGGAGGTGATATAATCGGTGGGTTCAACAGATATTCCTTGATACTGTCGAAGGCAGTTTGGCAGTCTTCTGTCCAAATGCAGTCTTGATTCTTTTTGAGTAATTTGAAAATCGGCGCACATGTCGCGGTCATGAGGAATATGAATCTGGAGATGTAGTTCAAACGTCCCAGGAATCCTCTGACTTGTTTTTCAGTTTTCGGAGAAGGCATTTCTTGAATGGCCTTGACCTTGTTAGGATCAACCTCAATTCCTTTCTGGATAACAATGAACCCTAAGAGTTTCCCTGACCGGACACCGAAAGTTCACTTGTTGGGATTCAAGCGGAGTTTGTACTTTCTCAACCACTCGAATAGCTTTGACAGATGGGTCACATGCTCCTCTTCTGTTTTAGATTTGGCAATCATGTCATCGACATATACCTCGATTTCCTTATGTATCATGTCGGGAAACAGAGTAGTTATGGCCCTTTGATAGGTTACCCCAGCGTTCTTCAAACCGAACGGCATTACCTTATAACAAAAGGTACCTCATGGGGTAATGAACGAAGTTTTCTCCATGTCTTTCGGCGCCATTTTTATCTGATTATAGCCCGAGAATCCATCCATGAAGGAGAAAACTTTGAACTTTGGTGCACTGTCAACCAGCATGTCAATGTGTGGTAAAGGAAAGTCGTCCTTTGGACTAGCCTTGTTTAGATCCCTGTAGTCTACACACATTCTGACTTTTCTGTCCTTTTTCGGAACGGGTACTATGTTGGCTAACCATTGAGGATACTCCGATGTGGCGAGGAAACCTGCGTCAATCTGTTTCTGTACCTCCTCTTTGATTTTGATGGCCATGTCGGGGTAAGTCCGTCTCAACCTCTATTTTACTGGCGGACATTCTGACCGTAATGGTAAGTGATGTTCCACGATGCTGGTACCCAACCCTTGCATGTTCTGATAGGACCAAGCGAATACATCGGGAAACTCTTTGAAAAGCTTTGTTAAACTCTCTTTGGCAGTTGGACTGAGCAGTGCCCCAATCCTGATTTCTTTTCTCTCGTTTTTAGAACCCACGTTGATTGTTTCCAACGGCTCTTTGTGAGGTTCAATGGACCTTTCCTCCAGTCTGAGTACTCGGGAGATCTCTTCTAGAATTTCATCGTAAAATTCTTCTTCAGACCCAAATACTGGGAACTCAAAGTTAGGAGAAGGCATCGAATCGTATGTTTCAATGGGGTTTAAAACAAGCAATCTGCATGACGTGATGATTTATGTTTAGAAGAGATAGAGAAAATGCAAGTGTGTGTGGAGTGTCTTTTCTTTGAAAACTGCTTGTTTTTATGATTGATTTGTTTTTTAGGATTACCATTTTCGGAAAAAGCAAAAAGAAAACAGCAATTAATGCGGAAATTACAGAACAACGTTATTTTATTTATGACCAAGTCGATTCTTGAAACTACAGCCCTATAAAACAAAACTCTGTCGCTTTGGGCAAAGCGAAGAGGGAAATTTACAAAAAGTGAGCCCTATCAAAACATTCGTTTCACCTGGGCAGGGTGAAAGGTTAAGATAAAGACGACAATTACTTAGACTTATGAATAATCTTTGGAACATCGACAATAACCATTTAGCGGCGAACTCCTCGGTGAATCACAAAGTCTGGTACTTTCCTTGATTTGTCTTTAGAAATAACGCTGATTTCTGGAGGAGCAGGATCATTGGAATCTGTCTCCCAGGCAGAGTTGTCGTAGGAGGATTCCTCTGTTGTATTTTGCATTATATTTGTGCTCTCAGGCAAATCTCCCCATCCAGTTGGCTGGATATCTTCAAACCTGATACGAGATCTTTCGGGAGTGGTGTACTTGACCATGAAGTCAAATTTTCCACTTGGTTGTCCTAAGGTGTCCCACACTTCTTTGGAACAGGAGGAGTCATCTCTCTCGATGACGTTGACCTCGAGAAAAGCATAGTTGATGAATTCTAGTCCGACAAGCTTTGCCAATTCATCGTCATACTGGATAGGTTCTGAATGACCTGAGTGTTGATCCCATGACATGGTGGGGACACAGGTATTCTGTTCAATGATGCTCAGCCGATTTTCATTGTTCGGCTGATCTTCTTGCCTCAAGTTTCCTGGGTACGGCTGCCAGATAGGCAGGCCATCCATCAGGCCATAATAGTCGTGGTCAAAGTTGTCCTTCATTAGAGTGTCCTCCTCTAATGAGTTTGGTGGAGCACGACATCCTTCTGCATCACAATCTCCATATATCATTTCAACGTCTGACCTCGGTATAAATCTCGGACTCTGTGCGGGATAGAAAAAGGGCGTAGGCACCACTTCCTGAGACATGTAACCATCCTCGTTGAGATAGGAATTCCATTCCTCATCCGTATCGGAGGAATCTCCCTCGTTGATAGTATGGACTGTTTGACGCACTGGGTGAAGGAAACCTCCATTGTGGAAGAAGTCCTGAATGGGATGAAGACTTTCATCGTTAGCAGCTGTCTGGGTGCAGGTTGCAGAAAAACCAAGACCCTTATTTGTTTTATTATTGGTAGGAATGACATGTTGTCCCCATCCTTTTGCGATGTTATTCTCGATCACTTCGAGAGCATCTCTGTATGAGGAAATCGTTGTTCCTTTTTCTGATTGATTCTCATTGCTCACTGACAGTGCTTGGAACTGAGTTCCAACAACCTCCTCGGGTTCTACACAAGTAGATAATGACAAGTTGCTCACGAGTAAGGCTTTTTCTCCACAACCCGTGACGAGTTGATCGTTCTTGACAAACTTCAGTTTCTGGTGCAGCGTTGAAGTGACCGCCCCAGCCTGGTGTATCCAAGGTCTTCTTAATAAGCAACTGTATGTTGCCCGGATGTCCATGACCTGGAAAGTGATTAGGAAAGTGTGAGGACTGATAGTTATGAGAAGGTCGACTTCACCGATAACTACTTTCTAAGACCCGTCAATTGCTTTGACGATGACCTCACTGCCCCGCATCGGGGGTCCTTTGAAGGACAGTCGCATTAAAGTGGACTTCGGCATAACGTTGATGGTCGATCCTGTGTCTACCAGTACGCTGACCAAAGCATCGTCCTAGCAATTAACTGTGATATTTAGTGCCATGTTATGGCTTTTGCCCCCTTCTGGCAAGTCCTCATCACTGAATCCTAAGTTGTTCCAGGAAGTGATGTTAGAGATGATGCTATCGAATTGTCATATTGACATATCCTGTTCCACAAAGGCCTGCTCTAAGACTTTCTATAGATCCTCTCTGTGGGCTTCGAAACTGAGTAAAAGTGATAGCATTGAGATCTTTGAAGGAGTTTGTAACAGCTGATCAACAATGTTGTATCCACTCCTTTGGATGAGCTTAAGCATCTCATCATTGTTTTTTGAAAGGTCGGTATCACTGGATTGACCGACTGGTGGATTGGGAGCTTCTGTCTGAAGTTCCTTTTCTCTGTTAGGTTCTCCAACCCCTCGGTTGAAGATTCGACTGCTCTGTGTTACTCGACTGATGTCTGCAATATTCACGACGGAGGGTAATGGAATTTCCTTTCCATTCTCAATTATCGTTGCACCATATTTGTAAGGGATCACCTTAGCTGATTCATATGGTAATGGTCCCGGCAGATAGATAACTAAAGGAGCCTTCTGATTTTTCTGACTGTCGGAAGTAACTTCAATCAGTTCCTTGCTAAGAACCTTTGATTCGTCCAGTAGAGAGATCATGGTACAAACATCCTTTTTCCTCTCAGGGTCAGAGATTACAACCACGTCTCTGACTTGATCTACGAAGTAGTCTGGCGTCTAGTCAATGGACCCCGAAGCTAGGTATGGGTGAATCTCCTTGCGATCCAACTGACCTTGAAGGGCTGCTCGCACGAGGTAACATCCTTGGTTATTTTCCGAACAGACTCTACAATGTTCATAGTTGTGTGGTGGCACCTGGCCACACCCGCTTTGAATGCAGTGTAACCTCACTATATCTGTTTCTGTAGATCGGACATCATGACTTCGATGCCGAGTAGGGTTCCCATCAACCACACTGATTTGTTGCGTGTCTTCATCCATATAGATTGGAAGCCACCAGTGGTTTAACAAGTGTTGTAAAGTTCTTTGAACTAGAGCGCACCCTTGGTTACTCTCACAACATCCTTTACAGTTCAGATAATCATGCGAAGTGAGAAAACCAAGTTGATCCAAATAGATCCTGACCACGAAGGGCCTGCAGTTCTTTCTGCATATCCAGGAATTGTTCCTGGAATTCATTCATTCTGTCGATCAAGCTGTCGTTTCCACCAGAAGGTATCTGTGGAATCTGTCCTTCCGGGACAGTGTGTACCACGGGTGGTGGTATAGTCATTATGGCCGAGACTCTTGGTGCCTCCCGATGTTTGTAACCTTCAGGAGTTGCTGTCATGCCCCTGGCATCTTCACTTTCCCTAAGTTTGAAACCTTCAGGCCCAGCGGCTCCTGCTGTATTTTCTGGATCTTCCATGATTGGTGGAATATATCCTTCTGGGATATAGTTAAGTGGCATGCCCCAGGGGCGATTTTGCGCATCTTGTACATAGGATCATACTTCTCCACTATGGGCGTTGATGTGATCTCCGAGATCACAGTCCTTTGTTGTTGCATTTGAGCTTCGGCTAGAGCTTGCATGTCGTTATGAAGCTTTCTCAGATCCTCTTTTAGAGTGTCGATCTCTTCTCTCAACTCTCTGTTCTTTTCCTCGAGATCATCCATCTTTTTCTGTCGATTGGCTCGAGTATTGTATGAGTGAGACAGTTTGACTCTAGAATCGAGACGCAAACATGAGACACGTAGGTAAGAAGAATGCGTTTATGAGAATGATGAATGCAATGATTATTAATTATTTTTGTTTATTCAAAGTAAACTTCGACAATTAGATTGCAAATATCAAACAGTGGGGAAACCCCGTTTTATTGAATTCAAAGGATTGCGGAAATGGAAATACAGTTGATTACAAAGTGCTAGAAAAGGAAATCTAAACTAATGGATCTTGAGTCCTCTCTGAAGAGAGCTCAGGTGCTGGTTCGGGTGCTTTCCTTTTCTTTGATCGGGGCTCTTGGGCCGTTGTCGGGTTGTCATTCCTTTGCCAAGTGAAAGGAGCGAGCAAATTCCTTTGGTCATCCTGATTCTCTACAGCATGTTGCTCTAGAATCTTAATCAGAGCATCCTTTTCTCTTAACAGTTGCTGTATTTTCTTGCACTCCACATTGAGAATACGGTACTTGTTCCTCCAAGACCTCTTCTCCCGCTGAACTTTGTTGAGAGTAACTTGAAGTTTTTCCATCTCAGACATAAAATAAAGGGCAGAGTCCCTTAATGGAAGAACTTCCTGACGAGGGTAAGACATCCTCAGCTTGAGAGCTCTAGTTTGTACCCAGTGGAGATAAGGCTCCATCGAGACATAGTCTGGTTTTCCTAGAGACTCTCGTCCTTTCCTATGAATGTGTTTCCAGGCATGCACTATTTCTGTCTTTAGTCCCCTGTCATTTTCTCCTTCCTTGAAGAAAAGACCTTCCAGATGAGAATTCTGTGGGACGTGCCTTATCGGGTATCCGAATTGACGACGAACGAGAATTGGATGATAGTTGATTCCCCCCTTAGTTCCTATAAGGGGAACATTTGGGAAATTTCCACAACGGTCAATGATCCTGATCCCATCGTAGATTCGATTGTACCAATCGATATCCGAGTTGGTAAGAGACATGATTCTCTGCGACCAACGTAAAGTATTCTTTTGATCCCAAAATGCAGCAGACTTGGGCAAATGGGAAGTGAACCATTTGTAAAGCAAGGGTACACAGCACGTGATCATTCCTCCGCTGTATAAATTCCTTAAGTGTGCCAAATGATACGCATCTGCGAGTAAGGTCGGTACAGGGTTTCCAATCAGAAAAATCTTAATGGTGTTGATATGTACAAAGTTATCGATGTTGGGGAACAAAAATAACCCGTAGGTGAGCAAAACAAAGATGCTCTCGAAAGCGGCCACGTTCCCTGGATTCTGCCCTTAGTGGTCATGTGAGTCCTGACTTCTGACTCGTCCAAATAAATTGCTCTTGCAATGTTCTGGTCCTTTGGAATTTCTTCCAGTCCAGTAAAGGGAGCTTGATCAGTAATATGTAAATATGTCAGGTGAGAGTACTCCTCCAGCGTTGGTGCTAGTTGATAATCCGAGAATGTGAAGCAGTGATAGACCGGATCGTAGAACTGGATTAATGTGGACAGGATTTCTTCGATTACATGAACTTTTAACAAGGACAGCAATCCTCCATACTTGGCTCTGAAAGCCTCGTGGTTGGTGATCATTCTCGCCAGACCTCTTAAATCCTCTAACTTTGGAACCTTGAAGGTGTACTTATGAGTTTTCCTTCTACCGAAATCCATTAGCGCAATCTATTTTCTCTGATATTTGCATTCATTATCTCAATTTAATTTGAAAAAGAGAGATTAGAAGAGAAGATTTTTTTTGAATGTTTTTTAGATGAATGTATGAATGCAGCACACAAAAACATAGAAAAAACATGGGGTCAAAGGGTTGGTGTCATGAAGTCAAGGCTCTACCCCCCCCCCCAAAGGTTTATACTGGTGATTTTTTGTACCTGTCCGCAAAATCATTGACCCCTCTGGGATAACAACAGCAAGCGGATCGCCAGCGAGCTGATGTATCCTAGAGTGATCTCAGATGAGGGTAGTATCGCGTGACAACTATTTATGATAGCTTCCGCACTACAAAATGGCTTAAGTCTACTAAAAACCTCAGCTTCTCAGATAACCCAGTCGACCACACTATTTTCAACAACCGAAGTCATATAGGCAATGTATTTGCAAAGGGAGTCTCCACTGAGTTTGATGGTCGATCGGGGGCTCTTAACTGGAATTCACTCCCAGTAAGATTACCCACATTGCCATCACCTATCTTAGGTGTATACTCAATCTTTCCATATGCGGCATCACATGCATTCCCATTAGCAGAAAAATAAACACAGATATCAATTAGGAAAAGCAGTATATATATTTGTCTTAATCATCCTAGACCTTTAGTCTTATGATCCTATACAGACAATGACTCCCCAGCAGAGTTTCCATTTTTGTGATACTTCGAGAACTCAGGGTTTTCACCGAAGATTGTAAGAAGGAGAATAGGGCCCCACGGTGGGCGCCATCTTTCTGAAGCGAGCGATTTTGGACGTGGTTCTTAAGCACTGTCGCTCTGGGGTACTACAGGTCGATTCATTTTTTATCCTATTGAGCTAACTAAGGAAGGGAAATAGATGTCTCTAATTAACCCTGCATGCATACTGAGTTTAAACAGATGACTGTTGGTTTACAGATGCGGTTTAGATTATGGGCCTCTCTCTGCTTATTTTGTTAAGAATGAAATGACGGGACTATTCATGGGGATTTTGGATAGGTACTGGATTTGATGTTTTTAATTAGTGTGCTCGCTAAGATTTTTCCAATCTTATGCCTACGTATTCCCGTTTAATGAAACAGGAAAATCAGAGCGATCGTAGTTCCTCCTATTTTATGGGAGGAAAAAAGGTTGTTTTGGTGTCTTGTTCAAAGCCCAAGACGTGAAGCTGAAGGTGATTTGTATCTTGTTCAAAGCCCAAGATGTGAAGCTGAAGGGTCTATTTGTATCTTGTTCGAAGCCCAAGATATGAAGCTAAAGGGTTTTGACTTTGTCATCTCTTTAAGAGGGGTATTTGGTATGTTTGTCACAACTGTCGCTCCCGGGATTTTCATCCAGGTACAAACGCGAAAGTGGCGCGGAAGAAAGAAAGAGAGCCGCCAGCCATGCATTTTTATCCCAAAGAAAGGGAAAGGTAATGTTGCACAAACCCAGGAGAAAGGAAAGAACGAGGTCTCGCGAACCAAAGAGAACGGGTAAGGGAGTCGGTTACGTGAAGGGAAGGTTATCGCACCCCTTCACGTTTGTCGTACTCGACGGGATCCACGCTTGAAGTACTGCTTAAAGGGTGATAGAAAAGAAACTGGAAAAAGGAATGGAACAAGAACGAGAAACAAATGTAGGAAAAATAAAAGAAGTGCACGAATGGGCCCTACCCCACTGCCTACGTATCTCATCGGGAACATGAGAATCAGAACGACGTAGTTCCCATGACTAAGGGAAAACTGCTTGTGTTTTTTTTAGGGAACGGCTAATGTTCTAGCTCAGGTGTTGCAGGCTCGCTGAATCGAGTGCGTTACCGTATTGCAAGAGAACAAGGAGAAGCACGTTCGCACGTTGAGAGTGAGTGAGATGAGAAGAGAATTCCTGAGCGAAAGACGTTATTGTTTGTTTGAAGTGTTTTAGAAGTTTTTTTATTTGAAGTGTTTTGCATAGGTAAGTGTACCTAAGTCTTTTTCAATGGAATGTGCATCTCATGCATCATTCCAAAATGAAATGATGATGATGCACACTAAGTATGAGGAAGATCCTCAAACTTACTTCCAAGGTTAAAGTCTTAAGCACACTAGCCTATTCCCTTTATTAAATGTTTTTGTTGCTTTTAAATGAAGAAGGCTCATGACACTTGAAGATGTATTAACCTTTATTAGGTGTTTTGAAATTGTTTTGAGATGAGAGAGAAGAGACTCAAAAGAAACAAAGGTAAAGACTAAAGGGGACAAAGACTCACCCTAATGTTATCATGCTTGGAAATTCTAAGGGTTTAGTGTGGTTTAGAAGCCTAAACCTAAGAGAAGAAAGAAGAAGAGAGCAAGAGGTAACATAACTCACTTCTAAGATAGAAGATGAGTTATGAACCAAGAGGGAGAAGAAGGAAGTTGCACAAAGAAAGCATTGAAATGCTTTGCACAAACACAAAAGAGAAGGCATTAAAAGATGAGGGAAGAAGGTGTGTGTGGAAGCATATCCATACACTCAACTTACCATTAGCCTCTACACTAAGGTTAGTTCAATAATGAAATAAGAAAGCATACTTGAAAAATGTAAGCAAATAAATCCTATTGTTCTAAAGGAAACTATAGGAAGCTTCTCAAGGGCTAAACCTAAAAAGAATAGATCACTAAAGGGTGGTACTGGCCTAGGGCAGTAGCAAAGCCTATTTACATATACCAATGGTTACAAAGGCTTATAAAGTCAATCTATGTCTAAACAATCTACCAAACATCAAAGGAATGCAATGATATGCACCAAAGATGCATCATGAACATTTAAGAGATGTAAAACATGCAATGATGCAATATGAAACACCACAACCAGTAGGAAACCACTTCATAAATTTCATTAAGTATCCATGAATTATCATCCATAATATGAGAATAAAACTCAAGAAGAAGAAGCGGGAAGAAGTAGAACAATGTCACACAAGAATGCACAATGTTGTTTACTTACAAAACAAGTCACAAAGGAGACGGAAATGCAATTATGAATGCAAATGAACATGGATCAACAACATACATGTTATAAGATGACATGAGAATGCATATATGAACAAGTTTGGTTCATACACAAGTCACATTAGAGATTAGGAAGAAGAGAACACAAGTTAAAGTTATGAATCAAAGATGAATCACAAATGGGTAGGACATACAAACATGGATAAATGCATAAAGAAATGTCAAAGACCAGAAGTGAATGGCATATTATAAGGCACGTGAATGTGGATGAGTGATCATACAAGGCATGAGTGCAAGGATCTAAGAAGAGAAGACAAAATGAAAAGAAGTTCAAACAATGTTCAAGTTCACATAAAATGGCATACTTGTAATGCAAGTTATGAATAAGGAATGAAACATGAACATGAATAAGAATGGATGCAAGTCAGTAATATATGATACGATTGATCATATTAGAATGCACTAATGAGGTCACAAAGATGCACACAAAACAAGTTAAGGCACATAGAAGAAGATGCACACAATTAGGTCAAAGTAGCTTACATAAGCAACAAACATTTATGAACCAAGACATGAAGACAAATGACCTATATTCTAGCAAGGATGACCTATAATATCTAAGCAATGACCTATAACATGATCACACAGGTCCTAATGCAATGGCACAAGTGCCTCCTAATCAAACAAAGATTGCAAAGTCAAACAAAAGCACATAAAATATCACCTATAACATCAAGCAAGGCAAAAATAGAAAGAGACTTGGAAAAAATATGAAATTAAATCACCAAGCACCTAAGTCTAAAACAAATCACATGTATCAAAAGCTTATGGAAAAGTTCACAAGGAAACTAGGTTAAACAAGTCATCAAAGTCACACTAAGCTCTTAAAGAAATATGCACAAAGAAGTGGTTTAAATGCTATACCAAAATGATTTTTAAAAAAATGAGAAAAATGTTTTTAAATGCCTCAAGATATTGTTTAATCATAGCAAAAGGATTGGATGCAAAATGATTTTAGAGTTATGCAAAACAATTTGTTAAAGTTCGTATATCAAAGAAAAAACCACATTAAAAAGAAATAAAAGAAAATTCACAAAATAGGATCAAATATTCACAAAATTAGGAATAAAAAATGATACAAAATTAGTAAAATGTGTTTAGATGCCAGGGGAATTTATTTGGAATTTTTAGGAATGATTTGGTATTTTTAATAAAAGAAAATAAAAACAATATAAAAAAAGAAATTAAAATAGAATGAAAACATGCAGGGGGTGCAGACATAGCAAAAAATCACGTTGAAAATGTCTTTGGGCTTAAAAGAGGGAGTGTGAAAAGCAAATAGGTTCAGTCCAATAAAGCGCGTGTGTGTGTGAATTATGGTATACACTCAGTCAATAATTTGACTCACTCTGAGCCACATGATCAAGTCAAATAGATCAATCAACACAAGTAAATCCAATGGATGAGACTCAAGGATCACCACAATTATCACGCACGCACATTCATGCAAGTAAACTGAGAGAAAAATAAGGCACGTGAGAAGAGCGTGAGTCATTTATGCGCTGGCAGATTAGGGAACGTTGGATCAATCTCATCTACCGGCTATGTTTAAAAGTCCTAAAACCCTAATCTGAAAACCTCACCGGCCGGAGAAGGACCTCCGACCATCTTCTCCGGCGAAGCACAACCACCTGTAAATCCTCAAACTCTCCAGAAATTTATGAAATGCATATCAATAGAAAGCTAAACTTATGTACATCACGAATCCACACTTCAAATTCACAAACCATGCACGATCAGAGAGAAACGACAACAAACATTTTTCCCTAGAATTTGGATCCAAGCACTTAAGGTGCCTATCACTAGCCAGATCAATCACATTACTTCTATTAAGCCATAATCAACATGAAACAAGCTAAAACAAAATAAAACGAAGTAAAATCAGTTGAGGAATTTCAAACCTGGACTCGCGAAGAACTTGAATCAACAAGAAAACCAGAGGTGTAGGCTTGTTCTTGAGCTTCCAAGGAGCAAAATAAATGCTCCTATGTCTTGGATCTTGAATAGAATGGAGAGAAATTTGATCTGCAATGTGATTGTACTTTAGAAGATTGATCCTCCTTGTGCTTGTTCTTGATCAGAGAAGCTTGAGGATGATGGAATGATGAAGAAAACTTGAGAATTCGTGAGAGAGAGAGAGAGAGAGAGAGAGAGAGAGAAATTTTTAGAGAAAATTCTTGAACTTTGGTTTGTGAAATGTAGAAAATGAATTTGCCCTTCAAAATCTGTTAGAATTTAGCTTTATATCCCTAGTTAACTTGTTAACCATTGTAGTTAACAGTTAGAAGTTGAGTTAGTGGAGCTGGTTAACTGAGTTGATGAGTGGAGTTGGTTATTGGCACAAGTTAGAAAGGTTTGGTTAGAGTGTGGAGTGATCCTTGGAGTTATGGTGAGGTTTAGTGAAATGAGAAGTGGTGATGTGGTTATGCGTATGTTGATGCTGCAGCAAGCTTGTTGGGCAAGTTTGTTTCGTTTTCCTCTTTGATGTATAGTGTAGCATGAATACATGAATGTGTAAGAACCATGTATGGCCAAATGAAGTAATGTGTGATGAGTATGCGTGTGAATGACTGAACCAAAGTAAAATTAATGCCATACCATTCTATTTTGGCAACCAAACATCCAATGGAAATGTGGAAGTTTGAGGAGGAATTTCTTTATGTATGGTGGATGGAATGAGGAGTTTTTGGTGTCATTAGAAAGAGGAGACATAATGGAAAATGTTTGGTGTTGAAATCAAATTGAATGGAAGCTTGGAAGATGATGAAAAATAGCTTAGAAATCAAGTGTGCAAAACTGAATTTGGTGGGAAAGAGAAAGCGCCCATGGGGCAAGCATTCTTGGATAATTTTTCAGCTGTGAGCATCCCTCTTTGGACCCTCATATGACCTTTATAACTTGTTCAAATGAAAAAATATCCAACATAAAAGTTAAAGAGGACATGGACATGAACAACTTTGATGTTCAACAATTTTTCATTTGAAGCATTCTTGATGGAGAAAACGAGCTTGACATTTGGCACACCAAGTGTTTGATGAAATTATGGCCTGGAGGCCTGAACTTGCCTTGCCATGACTTGAAATTTGCCTTGATTTTGCTCCACTTTGATTGATCATAACTCCCTCAATTTTGATCTAATGGAAGAGTTCTTTGTATGATTTGAATCTTGGAATGTGATCTTTAATTGGCTCAACTTGGGCCTGAAGTTTGAAGCTTTTATCTTCGAGAAAGAATGCCTTGAAGTGGAGTACAAAATGGTCCAAACTTGCCATTTTTGGAAACCCTGAGTTTCTAAAAATGGAAACTTTGTACATTTCTTGATTTTTGATGATTCCTCCATCATTTCTTGATCAAATCTTGTCCAATGAACATATGTAACTTGAATTTCATGAATTTGACCTTAAAAGTCAGGAGTTGACTTTTTCCTTTGCACAATTGACTTTTCCCCAAATTTCTTGATTCTCAAGCAACTGATTAATTGAACCTCTTCCGAAATGAACCAATGAGCAATCTTCCATCCTTAGATATTTGATATCATATAGAAAATATAGAGATCAAGTTTGAACCAAAATTTCATCAGGAGACTGCTTGAATCCAAAACCCTAATTTTGACTGCTTTTCATAGGAGATGATGAACTGTCCAATCTTTCTTGATGAATTCCCATCTTCCAATGACTTGTGGGATCAAATGAGATGACATATGATGTAAGAGACCCTTGAGGCTTGTTGGGAGACCCTTGGTTCTTGTTCTCTTGCTCTGGATACTCAATGCTCTGAAAACCACTAATCACATGCCCTATGCTGAATACAAAGATGAATGCTTTATTTTTCTATGACTTGAATGTAATGCAATGCAATGAAAGCACATGTTTAATGATATGAAAAATGAGAGGGAAAATTTTGGGGTATTACAGCTGCCCATATTCAATCACTGTAGACCTGAATGGATGATAGCGGTTGCTTTCAGACTTTCAAGGTATGGAGGGATTGAATACTAAAGAATAACCAGAAAATTTGCACTCTGTGGAGAAGAAGAAAAGGGATATAAACTCAAACAGATGAACTCTGCTTGGATAAAACTCTGATGGGAAGAAAAGCACTGGAGAGATGTCTTTTGAACGACGCCATATGACTACTGGCTTGCCACACTGCGGATGGACTTTAACAACGTCTTTTGTACGACGCCAGACGACTACTGGCTTGCCACGCTGCGGATGGACTTGGAAAACATATTTTGAATGATGCCAGACGACTACTGGCTTGCCACGCTGCGGGTGGACTTTAAGAATGTCTTTTAAACGACGCCAGACGACTACTGGCTTGCCACACTACGGGTGGACTTTAAGAATGTCTTTTGGAATGACGCCAGACAACTACTGGCTTGCCATACTGCGGATGGACTTTAACAACGTCTTTTGGAATGACGCCAGACGACTACTGGCTTACCACACTGCGGGTGGACTTTAAGAATGTCTTTTGGAACGACACCAGACGACTACTGGCATGTCGTACTGCGGATGGACTTTAACAACATCTTTCGGAATGACGCCAGACGACTACTGGCTTGCCATAATGAGGGTGGACTTTAACAATGTCTTTTGGAACGACTATTGGCTTACCACGCTGTGGGTGGACTTTTGCCAATCTGCGGTTGGTCTTGAAACTGTCTTTTAAATGGAGTCAGACGACTACTGATTTGCCACACTGTGGGTGGACTTTACCCTGCTTTGCCACCCTAAGATGTACTTTTGCCAATCTGCGATTGAACTTTGTTGATTTTCCACCCTAAGATGGACTTTTGCCAATCTGTGGTTGGACTTTGCTGATTTGCCACCCTAAGATGGACTTTTGCCAATCTGCGGTTGGACTTTGCTGATTTGCCACCCTAAGATGGACATTTGCCAATCTGCGGTTAAACTTTTCTTTGTCTTTCGAATAAAATCGGACAAATGCCGACGAGCCACGCTGCAGGTGGACTTTTGAAAGATGCCTTTTGGATGAAATCAGTTGACTACTGACTGGCCACACTGCAGGTGGACTTTGGCAAAAATTCAACACTGGATTATGCTCTGCATGCATATCAGACGTCCCTGCTGACTCTGCTGAGGAACAATGATCAATGATTTGACCTCAGAAGCTCCTGAAAGGATAATATCTCTGCCGGAGAATGACTAAACAATCCGTCTACTCCAAATTGACACGTTTGCCAAAAATAAATTGGACTTTGAGATATAGGGAAGTGATGACTCTGCCAGGAATTATTTCATCTGCCCGGGGATGAATTCTGATCATAGCAACTCTGCTGGAGGAATGACAACTTTCCGACTTGGCTGGGGAAAGAATGTACTAACACTCTGCTGAGGAAGAGATTCTGTTGATCTGATAAACCTCTGCGGGGAGAAAAAACAACTCAGCTGGGGAGTATTGCTGGCAAGATTTAATGCTGGACTCTATGGGGATACAACTGCCAGAGATGCGATCTTGCTGGGGATCGGAGCTACTCCATCGGGGATACGCAAATCCTGGTTGGAAGACGTTCTGTTGCGACATGCTAGGAAAGAGTCCCTAGAGATCTGCTGGGAAAACACCAAAAACCCATGATAATCTGTTGGGGAACAAAGTTGTCAAGTTTAGAATAAGAGCCACCATGTCCCACGCTAGGCAAACCTTCCGCTTGACGACTCCACTGGGGATAATGAGTTTACAACAAACTCCGCTGGGGAAAACCGCTTCAAGGATTCTCGTGCTGGAGATGCCCCTTAAGAGGATTTTACAGAAGACCAAGCATCTTTATACTCTTAAGCAAATGCCGAGACTTGAGCTAGAATACAACAATTGAGAGGTCACTCTACTGGAGATAATAGATCTGGAACACATCCTGCCGGAGGGATTTCACGATGCCCCATGCTTGGGAGGGTCACAAACTCGCTTTTGCCCCAGATTATGCGGCTGATCTGAAGAAATCGTCCCAAGAGAATTTTACAGAAGATTTGGCATCTTCAAACTCTTGGACACTCACTGAGTCTTGAACATTAACTGCGAGATCTGCGAAGTAAATCTACTGGGGAATTTGCAACCATTATCGACACAGAAAAGCTTGTAGCTGTTGGAAGTATTGAGTGGGAGAATCGACTTAATAAGATCCAACGATCCCTTATTAGCTCTGCTCCGTTGATCTCATCTTGCTGAATATGGTTGCCCCGGTATTCTGACTTAAGGGTAAGAGAATACTTGTCTGGAAGAAATTACCCATGCTCTTGAAAAGGCTTGCACCTGTTACCTGCAACAAAAGAATACGCACACATGCCCCAGGATATTGCATGGTTTGAATCCACCATCCAGGATTACTCAACATTCAAAGTGATTTTATATGTTTTTCTGCGCATGTTATTGTAAGGCCACAATGTTTTCAAATGCAATGTTTTATCAAAAATTCGGACGTTTTTGCAAACAAAGCAGTAAAAGCAAAATAAGAAGCTTTTGACTGAAATTCGGTTTATTGAAAAATGCCTGAAATCGGCAAATACATTCGGAAGCAAACCCTGGAAAGAGGAGATTGCTGTAAATTGAGAAAAGAAACTATCCTAATGGCAATGTGAAAACGGCATTCCACTGAGTTTCAATTCTGCTATAGCCAGTATGTCTTCAAAACTCCCCGACCTTGCCTTCTGAGGAGTGATTGGACCGATTCCTATCCTTCGGAATGTCAGTTGCTGAAACGGTGATAGAGTACAAATAACTCAAACCGCAATTGTTCGCTTAAATCCATCTTTTGTATGGACCGCCCTTTCGGGTTTTCAATCCACCAGGATACCCTTTTTTGCCTAAGTTGCCCTTTCGGGTTTTCACCTTACCGCGTGTACAATTTTTTCATTTATATCCCTAATTTTTGCCCGAACCTTTTTATTCTGTTTTTATGGTTCGCCGGGATGCCCTTTTTTTCCTAGACTCTTTTTTTTATCCAGCGGGTCTATTTATGCGAAGTATTTTTTGACTGCGTCTGAGTTAACAGGGGATGGAAAGTCTTCGCCATCCATGGTTGTAAGCAATAAGGCTTCGCCCGAGAAGACCTTTTTAACCACGAATGAACCTTCATAGTTGGGGGTTCATTTGCCACTGTGATCTGTACTGGGAGGAAGGATTCTTTTGAGTACTACATCTCCGACTTTATAAACCCGAGGACGCACCTTCTGATCAAATGCTCGCTTTATCCTTCGTTGGTATAACTGCCTGTGACACACAGCTGCCAGTCGTTTCTCTTCAATAAGACTCAACTGATTAAATCTGGTGCGAACCCATTCAACTTCGTCTAATTTAACATCCATCATGACTCTGAGGGATGGAATCTCAACTTCAACCGGTAGGACTGCCTCCATACCGTACACAAGTGAGAATGGAGTTGCCCCAGTAGACATGCGTACTGACGTTCGGTACCCATGCAAGGCGAACGGTAGCATCTCATGCCAATCTTTATATGTGACAACCATTCTCTGCACAATCCTCTTAATATTCTTATTGGCTGCCTCAACGGCGCCATTCATCTTCGGGCGATACGGAGAAGAATTGTGATGTTTAATTTTGAAGTCCCGGCACAGCTCAGCCATCATTTTGTTGTTCAAATTAGAACCATTATCAGTAATAATTCTCTCGGGCACTCCATATCGACAAATGATATCCCGTTTCAGGAAACGAGCTACCACCTGCTTAGTGACGTTGGCATAAGATGCTGGTTCAACCCACTTCGTGAAATAATCAATGGCGACCAAGATGAAATGATGGTTGTTTGAAGTAGTAGGCTCAATATTTCTGATCATATCAATGCCCCACATTGCAAAAGGCTAAGGAGAGGACATGACACTCAGCGGATTCGGAGGCACATGCACTTTGTCTACATAAATTTGGCACTTGTGACATTTGCGGGCGTACTCGCAACAGTCTGTCTCCATTGTCAACCAATAATACCCCGACCTTAATAGTTTCTTTGCCATTGCATGTCCTCCGGCATGGGTACCGAAAGAGCCTTCATGCACTTCCGGCATTAACAGGTCTGCTTCGTGTCTATCCACACATCTGAGCAGAACCCTGTCAAAATTCTGTTTGTACAGCACGTCATCTTGGTTCAGGAAGAAGCTACCAAACAATCTCCTTAAAGTCTTCTTATCTTTGGTAGATGCCCCAGGCGGGTACTCCTGACTTTTCAAAAAACACTTGATGTCATGAAACCATGGCTTGTCATCGGATATTGCATCAACAACAAACACAAATGCAGGTCTGTCAAGACGAGACACATTAATCTTAGATACATGGTTCCACCTTTGCACTTTGATCATAGAAGACAATGTGGCCAAGGCATCAGCAAACTTATTCTCATCTCGAGGAATATGATACAGCTTTACTGTTGTGAAAAACGTCAACAGTCTTCTCGTATAATCTCTATATGGAATCAGATGTGTCTGGTGCGTGTACCAGTTCCCATTCACTTGATTGATTACCAAAGCTGAATCACTGAAGATATCGAGGGTCTTAATTCATAAATTAATCGCCTCCTCAATCCCCATTATACAAGCTTCATATTCTACTTCATTGTTGGTGCATCCGAAAGTTACTCGGGCAGTGAAGGGCATATGAACACCCTCCGGTGTGATAAGAACTGCTCCAACTCCGCATCCATTCATGTTGACGGCCCCATCAAACATCAAACTCCATTTGGATTCAGGTCTGGCCCCTCCTCTAGGAGTGGTTCCTGTCATACCCCAAATTTTGACCACTTAGATTTCCCATCATTGTGCAAATCATCATCATAATATGGATGTACCTTCATGCCTCATCAATCTCCTCAAGGATTGTTGAGCATTCACTACCATCAAGAATTAGGGTTTCAAGCTCTCTCTGAGTTCTTAGACAAAGGATCAATCAAGGAATGACATGATATTTAACTTGTCTAACCTCTCAAACATCCACAATGGATCAAAAGGACTCCCACTTCAAGGATCAAGCACAAGGCTGCTCCCTTCTAGGTGGATCAAGTCTCAAGATCGATAGTGTCACCAAATTAGGGTTTTGGTCGACTAGGGCCTCCAGATGAAAATTTTTATCTGGGCACATGCCAATGATCCAAAACATAACCTAATATACTTCATGGGACCTCATGGACCCAATCATCAAGTCAATTTTGCCTCAGGGGATGCATTCATCAAAAATCAGGAATTAGGGTTTCTTGACCTAATTCACCCCTAAGTTGACTTTTGGGACAAATCATGAACCAAGACCTCAAGAGAGGGTTTGAGGGTCTCTAATGAACTATATTGATCCATTTGGAACAATGGATTAATCCAAGAAGCTTGAGCAACAAGTCTCAATTTCATCTGCACCACAATTAGGGTTTCGCGAGGAAAGTCAACTGTAACTTTGACTTTTGACCAGAACATGCTCCCAAGCCCTAAGACATGATTCAATATACCCTATGACACCCATGTAACATGTCCATCAAGTTTGATTTAGGTCAAGGACATGATTTCCTGAAGAATTGCACAGTTTGGAATTCATTTGATAAAAAGTCAACGGTGCACAAAAGTTAACTTTGACTTTTTGAGATTTTTCACCAAAATGGATTTTTAACCCTAAAATGATGTTAATGTATGATTTGAATCATCATTCATCAAGAAAAATCAAAGAAAGTGGGATAACTTGTAAAAGGGGTAACCATAAAAACTTAGAAAAATTTCTAAGTTATGGAAAAAGTGACACTAATGTGCCAACTTTGGAGGACCATAACTCCTAAACCACAAGGCCATTATTCCCCATTAAAAGCTTGATTTGTAGATCACATTGCCCTCTACAAAAGCTTCATACTGACCTATGTCCAAATTCCTCATGGATTTTGAGTTATGGAGTGATCAAAATCAAGAAAAGTCACTTTGTTCCAACACTTAGTGAAAATTTCACTAAGTCAGATTTTAAACTACTTTTTGCCAAATGTAGGGGGATTTTTCACTTGGTTTCAAAAGATATCAAAACTAAACATGTTTAAACAGTTGTTGTATCATGTAAGGGCTTTCCAAAATGACCAAGAACATTACCAAATTCAATTTGAGTCATGAGATACAACATTGGCAAGTTGCCTTGTTGAAATCTGTCAAGGCAAGGCAGATTTTGCATTTTTGCTCGATTTGCCAAAATCAGCCAAATCCAAATGCTCCTATCCACTTGGACACCTCTGAGGAGTAAATCTAAAGGGGGCAATCACTGAGCCAAGCCTCCAAAGTCTTTTGAACAAGAAATAGCATGTTGAACCTAGAATTGCCAAAATAGGGACAAGACTCCAATTTTGGATTGGAGCATTCAATGGAAGCATCAAGGTGGCATGGACTGAGCCATTCTCAATTGAATTCAGTCAAGACTTATCAAAGACCAAGGGAACCAGCAGCCTGTGCCCTAACCTCTAGTCAATGGCTAGAGGAGACTTGGATTTTCATTTACCAACATTGGCCAAACCTACTCAGCAGTTGCCATAACAAACTTGCTCTACTATAAATAGAGCTCAATTGTGATCAGTTTGAGTACACCAAAGCCATCAAACAGATGCTTTCCTCAAAATCTCTTCTTTCACTCCAATTTTGCCTTCTAAGGCAAGTCACTATCGGGTTTTGAGTTTGAGAGCTTTTCCAATCAAACCAATCACACACACACACCTCACAAACATCATATAGAAGTGATCCAAACACTCACATAACATCTGGAACACAAATTTCACAAAATCACCAGCCAATTGCTCAAGTTCTTGACAGTTTTGCAGTTGAGGTACCATCTTCAGCTCCAAACCATTTCAATCCATTCCAAGCATTCATACACACTCCATGGCACCTAGGGAAGCTATCCAGATCATTAGAACCTAGCTGTAACACCTCCAACACAAATCACGATCACCAGCTGCAAGTGGTAAGCATGAGCTCTTCTAACTCTATGATCCATGCAATTTTTGCTGCACAATAATTTGGCCATATGTTCATAATCATGCATGGAATGTTTCCCCTCAATTAATTGCATTGTTTGAATCGTGTATCAAAAATCCTAGCCTTCATGCAGAAATTAGGGTTCTTGAGGATTTTTCGTGATTTCTTGTTATATGTTTAATTTAAATGAAATTAAATACGATAGACATGATCATGAGGTTGAAACGAGTTGATTGGTATGTGGATTGCATGATATAATCTAGTATTCAATGAGATTGGATAGAAAATGCAAATCTAGGCCAAGCTGAAACACGCGCGTGTTCTTCAGCTGTTCTTGGCTCCATTTTTCACAAATTTGAATATTTGAATTTTGATATTTTATTTAATTGATTCAAAAATTAATTTCTCTCTGAGTTTTAATGATTTTGAGTTGATTCTTTTTTTAATAATTCACAAAAATGTTAAAATATTTTATTTTCCCAAAAAATACCAAAAATATTATTTATTTTGTATAATTGATATTTTTGCAAAGAATTAATGTTTTAATTGTTTTTGACATTTAAAATATTTTTTCCACCTTGATTTTGCAACTTTTAATGCTTTCTAATTATTTTGTAGGTCAATACTTAATTTTTGAAGCATTAATCCAAGATCACAATTTGTTTTTCCTATGTTAAACAATTTTGATCATTTTAATTGAATTTTTATTCAATTAAAATACATTTTTGAAAACAAATTAGGGTTTTTGGATTAATTCAACCCTCATAAATCATTTTCAAAACACTTTGGGCCTCTAATAGAGTGTAAGACCCAATCCTTTTTTTGACCAAATCATTTTTGGGCCTCAGTGCATTGTATAAGTCCCGATACTGTCAAAAACAAACGGCGCGATCGTCGCCAGTTAAAAAAATAAACCATCTGGGCCTCTCCTCGAGCTATAAGACCTATTCAAAACTTTTGGGCCTCTAATAGAGTGTAAGACCCAACCCCCTTTTAACCAAAATAATTTTGGGCCTCACTTATTGTATAAGTCCCTCTGCGTTAAAAGAAAACCTCGGCGCGATCGCCATTTTTAACGAAAAATCAATTGGACCTACCCTCGTGTTATAAGCCCCACTCTTTTTCTTTAAACCTTTTAGGCCTCTTGAGAGAGTGTAAGATCCATCCCTTTGTACAGAAAACCTTTTGGGCCTCAGTCACTTGTATAAGTCCTTCTGTACAAATTCAAACAGTGCGCTCACTGATAAAACCCTGGGCCTCTCCTTGAGCTGTAAGCCCCAAATCTTTCTTTTTCAAAGCACTTTCTCCTTTGATTTTGAATATACTGTTATTTTCAATCTTTCTTTGTTGAACAACTAACCAAATAGCATGGAAGCTCTACAACCGAGTAAGTGTTTATATGCTTTCATTTACCGCTTTCATATACATATAACTGTATTGTGGGGCTGTTTCGCTGTAAGTCTTCTTTCATAAACTCATATCAACTATGTAATAATAGTATAGATATTTAGAGTTTCCCTGGAAACTATGTCTAGAACTAGGTGACACCGTTTCGTTTAGTCGTGGAAATAGACAACTAGATCCCCAATAGGATCACCAGATACAGTCTTCTCTTCGGCTGTCCTCATTAGGAACTGTTAAGAAATTCTACTCCCAGAGATGAATGTATTCTCCGTTAATGGCATCTTTGAGTTTCTTCCAAATTCTCAAACTTTTCTGACTTGATCTATTCCTTGTGAATAGCTTGCCTTGAATTTCTCGGGGTTTGGGGACCCACGGGCTTCTTAAAAGCATCGGCCTCCTCTTGGGCATCTTACAAGGACCCACAGGCTTCCTAAAAGCAACCCCGCCTCCTCTTGGGATTAGTACAAGGACCCGTCGGCTTCTTAGAAGTATTCACAGCCTCCTCTTAGGCTTCGTATAATAATTCTTCCTCCGGGAATGATAGCCTCCTCTTAGGCTTCGTACAAGGACTGATCGGCTTCTTAAAAGTTTCCAACCTCCTCTTGGGCTTCGTACAAATTGTCCCGACGACCTCTTAGAGGTATAGGAACAGAAATTAGTCATCTTCATAGAACAGTCCTTTCAAAGAGTCTACTACTGTTTCTCAAAGCATAGTACAAAAGATGAAACTCTAGACACGGACAGTCTAATCTCCTTGAGTCTCAAAGACATTCTCAAGTGACCCCTTCGTTAAATGGGAAGAAAACCCGTAGACACGGAAAGTCTCAATACCCTTCGGATTTCCCACTTCCTTAAAGAACGGGAATAACCCGGATCCGCGCATCAAAAATCCCTGAGTACAGTGTTACTCATATAAGAACTGATTTTCTCTTTAAAAAATCAGTATACTGGACCTGTCACTTAACTGAACAGTCGCTTTAGCCTCCTCTTAGGCTTTGTATAATGATCCTTCTCCAGTGAAGTTAGTCTCTCTCTTGGGCTTTATACAATGATTCTCCCCAGCAGAGCTAACAATTTTAGCCTCCATCTCGGGCTTCGTACGAGATACAAAAGACTCCCAGCGGAGTCAAACAACGTTTAGCCTCTCTCTCAGGCTTTGTACGAGACACACAAGAGACTCCCTCGTTGAGTCAATCACCCCTTTAGCCTCCATCTCGGGCTTTATACGAGATATAAAAAGGTTCTTGTTGAGCCAAACAAATTTTCGCCTCCATCTCGGGCTTTGTACGAGATACAAAAACTCTCTTGTTGAGTCAAATAGCCTTCATCTCGGGCTTTATACGAGATACCAAAAGATTCTCCCATAGAGTCAAAACCTTTTTTAGCCTCCCTCTCGGGCTTTGTACGAGACACATACTAGCCTCCTCTTAGGCTTTGTATAAGAAAACCACTGGATGATTCAATCAACCTTTTAGCATCAAAATTGTGCCTCGTCACAGTACACAAACATCAACAACTCCTTCCCTTTCATCTAATTGCTGTAAGCGGCAAGCCTCTGGATCATCTACATCCATGCCACTGTCCCTCTTTTAGCATGAGAAATTCCTAAGGAAAGATGGCATTGCTCTACACTGAGTTAAAGTCTTCTCCTTCAGGTTAAACCCCCCCCCCCCCTATAAAGGAAATTATGGCATTGCTAGGATCCACGTATCCCGGTTAAAGTAATCCTCCTTTATAACCAGTCACCCAACAGTTGTTACAGACAAACCTCTTTAGAGATGACAAATTATCTCTAAAGTCAAACCCTTTTAGCTTCATATCTTGGGCTTTGAACAAGATACAAATATACTCTTTAGCTTCACCTCTTGGGCTTTGAACAAGATACAAACCACCTTTCGCTTCACGTCTTGGGCTTTGAACAAGACACCAAAAACACCCATTTCCTCCCATAGAATAGGAGGAACTACGAATGCTCTGATTTCCCTGTTTCGGTAAACGGGAATACGTAAGCATAAGATTGAAAAGAAAAATCTTAGCAAGCACACTAAACAAAAACCCAAAATCCCATACTCTCATACATTCGTCCTAACATCCTAACCGATAGCCTAAAGCACCCCTTGTCAACAAAATAACCTAGGAGAAACCCCGAATCTTTGTAGCATCTGTAAACCAACAGTTTTGACTGTTTAATCTCAGTATGCAAGCAGGGTTAGTTGGAGACATCTATTTCCCTTCCTTCATCAGCTTCAATGGGATAAAAAATGAATCGAACTGTAGTACCAGAGCGATCGTGCTTTGCAACCACATTCAAAAATCACTCGCTACAGAAAAATGGCGACTCTGCTGAGGAGGACCGCAGGTCTCTTTAGAGATCTTGTTCTTTTTTTGTCCCCTAGGTAGAAACCTTGATGTCATTAGGATCTTAGGTCAAAACACCGTTAATTTGGAATGAAGCCACAGGATGGTAATTCCGCCGGGGAACCCATTTTCTATCAGGAACTTAGGATTCATAGCTTTTAAAAGTCTAGGACTTTAGGACGAATATATATACTGCTTTTCCTAATTGCTATACGTGTTTATTTTTCTGCTAATGGGAATACGCGTGATGCCGCATGTGGAAAGATTGAGTATACACTTAAGATAAGTGATGGCGACGAGGTCGACCATCAACCTCAGTGGAGGCTGACCAATGCAACCCATTCTCTCACCTAGACAATGGGCCGATTGTGATGTCTGAGAAGCTGAGGAGCCAAACCCTTTTGTAGTGCGGAAACTATCGGGAATAGTTGTTACGCGACACTACCCTCATTTGAGGCTGGTGATCTATTCTCGGTGAATGGCACTTACTCTAAGATCGCTCTACAACTCGCTGGCGATCCGCTTGTTGTTTTGCTTTCCTGGGAGGAGCTGATGATAATGAGTACAGGTACAAAAATCACCTTAGTATAAACCTTTGGGGATGGGTAGAGCCTTGACTTCATGACAACGACCCTTTGACCCTATGTTTTTTCTATGTTTTTTTGTGCTGCATTCATGCATTCATTTAAATAACATTAAAACATTTAAAAAAATCTTCTCTTCTAGTCTCTCTATTTTTCAAATTAAACTAAGACTGTGATTGCAAATATCAGAGAAAAGGATTGCGCTAATGGATTACGGTAGAAGGAGAACCCATAGGTATACCTTCAAGGTTCCAAAGCTAGAGGATTTGAGAAGGTTAGCAGGGATGATCACAAACCAAGAGGCTTTCAGAGCCAAACACGGAGGTCTGATACCACTGTTAAGAGTCCATGTGATTGAGGGAATCATGGATGCGCTCATTCAGTTTTATGACCCAGTTTATCACTGTTTCACATTCCTGGATTACCAGCTAGCACCAACGCTGGATGAGTATTCTCATCTGATTGATTTACATATCACTGATAGAGCTCCATTTTCTGGACTGGAAGAAATTCCAAAGAATCGGACCATTGCAAGATCAATTCATTTGGACGAGTCTGAGGTTAGGACTCACCTAACCACTAAGGGTGGCATCCAAGGTTTGCCAGCCCAGTTCTTGACAAAGAAGGCCCTGTATTTTGCCAGTATAGGAAACGTGACTGCTTTTGAAAGCGTCTTTGTCTTGCTCACCTACGGGTTATTTTTGTTTCCCAACATCAATAACTTCGTCGATATCAACTCCATTAAGGTTTTTCTCATTGGAAACCCTGTGCCGACTTTGCTCGCAGATGCGTATCATTCTGTAAATTTGGGAAATTTGTACAGCGGAGGGGAGATCACATGCTGTGTACCTTTGCTTTACAAATGGTTTATCTCCCACTTGCCCAAGTCTGCTGCTTTTTGGGATTGCAAAAGTGCCTTACGTTGGTCGCAGAAGATCATGTCTCTTACCAACTCTGATATAGATTGGTGTAATAGGATCTATGATGGAATCAGAATCATTGATCGTTGTGGAAACTTCCCCAACGTACCCCTCATAGGAACTAAAGGAGGAATCAACTATCATCCGGTGTTGGTTCGCCGTCAGTTTAGATACCCGATGAGACACCTCCCACGGGGTGTTCATCTGGAAGGTCTTTTCTTCAAGGAAGGAGAAAATGACAGGGCACTAAAGATGGAAATATTGCACGCTTGGAAACACGTTCATAAGAAAGGACGGGAGTCTCTAGGAAAACCGGACTGTGTCTCGGTGGAGCCTTATCTCCACTGGGTACAAACTAGAGCTCTCAAGCTAAAGATGCCTTATCCTCGTTACGAAATTCTTCCGCCGAGGGAATCTGTCATGTACTTCATGACGGAAACTGAAAAGTTTCAGGTTACTCTCAACAAAGTTCAAAAGGAGAGAAGGTCTTGGAAGAACAAGTACCGCACCCTCTACATAGAGTGTGTCAAAATACAGCAATTACTAAAAGAAAAGGATGCTCTGATTGAAATTTTGGAGCAGCATGTTGTAAAGAATCAAGATGACTAAAGGAATTTGCTCACTCCTTCCACCTGGTAAAGGAATGACAACCCGACAATGGCCCAAGAGCCCCGGTCAAAGAAAAGGAAGATACCAGAATCAGCACCCGAGTTCTCTCGGGACCCATTAGCTTAGGTTTCTGTTTTTGCACTTTGTAATCTACTGTATTTCTATTTCTGTAATCCTTTGAATTTCAATAAAAAGGGGTTTCCCCACTGTTTGATATTTGCAATCTAATTGTCGAAGTTTATTTTGATTAAACCAAAAAAACAATTAATATAATCATTGCATTCATCATTCTCACATCGCGTATTCTTCTTACTTACGAATCTCAAGTTTGCGTCTCGGTTCTAGAGGCAAACTGTCTCATTCGTATAATACTCGGGCCAATCGTCAGAAAAAGATGGATGATCTTGAGGAAGAAAACAGAGAGTTGAAAGAAGAGATCGACGCTTAAAGAGAGGATATGAGAAAGCTTCGTAACGACATGCAAGCCATGGCAGAAGCTCAGCTACAAATAACTGTGATCTCATAGATCACCTCGAAGCCCATAGTGGAGAAGTTTGATCCTAAGTATCAAATGCCGAAAGATCGTCCTTGGGGCATGCCTGTTAACTATATCCCGGAAGGATATATTCCGCCGATCACTGAAGATCAGGGAATCGCGACAGATGCCGCTGGTCCTGAAGGTTACAAACTTCAGGAAAGCGAGGATTCCAGAGGCATACTGAAGACTCCTGAAGGTTACAAACTTTGGGAAACGCCAAGACTCACTGCCGTAGTCATGGTACCACCCCATGTGGTGCACACTGTCCCGGAAGGACAGGTTCCACCAATACCTTCTAGTAAAAAGGAAACCATGTTCGACAGAATGGATGAATTCCAGGAGCAGTTTCTAGAAATGCAGAAGGAGCTGCAAGCCATTCGCGGTCAGGATTTATTTGGAAAGGACGCCGCAGACCTTTGTCTGGTCCCCAATGTGAAAGTTCCGCACAAGTTCCAAGTGCCCGACTTTGAAAAGTGCAAGGGTAACTCTTGCCCTCAAAGCCATCAGGTGATGTACGCTCGGCGGATGTCAGCTCAGACGGAGAATCAGGACCTAATGATTCACTACTTCCAGGATAGTTTAACCGGTGCAACACTCAAATGGTACATGGGTTTAAACCGTGCTACGATCAGCACATTCAGAGATCTTGGCACTGCCTTCGTCCAACAATACAAATACAATTTAGACATGGCACCCGACAGAGATAAACTTAGATCAATGTCACAAAAGGACAAGGAAACCTTTAAGGAGTACGCTCAGAGATGGCGTGAAATTGCCGCTCAAATTTGTCCACCTCTTGAGGAAAAAGAGATAACAAAGATCTTCTTAAAGACCTTAAGCTCATTTTACTACGACAGAATGGTTGCCAGTGCACCCAGTGATTTCACCGAGATGGTGGGTATGGGAGTTCGTCTCGAGGAAGCCGTCCGAGAAGGACGTTTGGCAAAAGACGCTGGATCATCGAGCAGTACAAAATAATACGGTAGTTCTCTCCCTAAGAAAAAAGAGCAAGATATTGGGAATATCTCTCTCTAAAAGCAAAGTCGACGTTATCAGCCGGTAACAGCTGTAACTCTTGTTATCAGCCCTGCGTTTATTCCTACGTATCAACCTCAGGTTGCGCAGAGCCAACCTAATCAGCAAAGGATACAACAGCCTCTTCAGCAGGCTCGTCCTCCATACAACAACAATCGTACAACACGACCATCAGGGTTTGATCCTATACCCATGTTGTACGCAGAACTATTTCCATTACTACTGGCTAAGGGGCACATTTAAACTAAATCTCCTCTTACAGTACCAAAAAATCCACCTTTCTGGTTTAAGGTGGATCAAACTTGCCCTTACCACCAAGGAGGATCAGGGCATAACATAGAGACTTGTCTCAATTTCAAGTTTGACGTGCAAAAGCTTGTTAGGAGTGGGCTCTTATCTTTCAAGGATACGAATCCCAATGTTCTCACGAACCCGCTGCCTCAACATGAGAAGGTTGCAGTCAATTTGATAGAAGGAGAGACTAACGATGTCTATCAAATTCACGATGTACTCTTGTTAAAGACCAATCTGGTCAAGATGCATTGTAGACAGAGTGGATATGGATATGTGCCACCTCATAACTATCACCAGTGTGATGTCTGCTCTAAAAACAATCAACGATGTTCGGTAGTGCAATCAGCTCTACAGGAACAAATGGATCTCTGATGGATCCAAGAGCACCGAGTTCGTGGGGTTAACATGGTCTACAAGAATTCTAACATCATTCAGAACCACGATATCCGTGCGATGAATGCCAATTCGGTGGCAATGCACTCAAGGCAAAGCCAGTATCATAATCTGCCGCGACACGATTACAGTTCTTATCTGACTTGCTCGGTAAATAAACAGGGATGCTCTTTCATACAGGAGGCCCTCCAGCGTCAGATAGATCTTGGATGGATCCAAGACTACCATGATAGGAACCCTTATCAGATCAATATGGTTCAGATCTTCGATATTCGCGTGATGAATACCAGCCTGGTAGAGTTACATGCTGAGCAGGTCCGACTCGGATTCTTAATATCACACGACTATCAAAGCTGTAAAGCCGGTTGCGAAAATGATCGAGGTTGTACCCTTGTCCAGGAGGCACTTCAGCACTTGTTAAATCACTGGTGGATGCCAATTTATATGGATGAAGATACTCAACAAATTAGTATCAATAACAGGAATCCTACTCGGCATCAGAGTCAGGATGTCCGATCTGTGGAAGCTAACCTAGTGAGGTTACATTGTATTCAAAGTGGGCGTGGCCAGGTGCCACCGCACAACTATGATCGTAGTAGTGTCTGTTCGGAAAGTAACCAAGGGTGTTACCTTATGAGAGCAGTTCTTCAGGGTCAGGTGGATCGTGGAGAGATTCGCCCATATCTGGGTTCTGGACCCATCAATTGGTCGCCGAGCTACCTTGCCAATTAAGTCGAGGATGTTGTCACAATCTCTGGCCATCATAGGACCAGGGATGTTTTTGCCATCATCCCTCTACTTGACGAATCTAAAGTTCCCAACCAGGAACGGATCGAGATTACTTACGATGGTCAGAAAAATCATAGGGTTCCCATAGTCATCTATCTACCAGGACCACTACCGTATGAATCAACTAAGGCAATCCCTTACAAATACAATGCAATGACAATTGAAAATGGAAAGGAAATTCCATTACCCTCCGTCGTGAATATTGCAGACATCAGTCGTGTAACACGGAGCGGTCGAGTCTTCAACCGAGGGGTTGGGGAACTTAACAAAGAAAAGGAACTTCAGACGGAAACTCTTGATCTACCAGTCGGTCAATCCAGTAATCCCGACCTTTCAAAAAACAATGATGAGATGCTGAAGCTCGTCCAAAGGAGTGAATATAACATTGTGGATCAACTGTTACAGACTCCTTCAAAGATCTCGGTATTATCATTATTACTCAGTTCAGAAGCCCACAGGGGGGCTCTGCAGAAAGTCTTGGAGCAAGCCTTTGTGGAACAGGATGTAACAATTCGACAGTTCGATAGCATTGTCTCTAACATCACTTCCTGCAATAATTTGGGATTTAGTGATGAGGAATTACCTTAAGAGGGTTGCCGTCATAACATGGCGCTCAACATTACAGTTAACTACCAGGACGATGCTTTAGCCAGCGTACTGGTAGACACAGGGTCAGCCCTGAATGTTATGCCGAAGTCCACTTTGATGCAATTATCATTCAAAGGCCCTCCGATGAGAATCAGCGAGGTCGTCGTCAAAGCGTTCGACGGATCCAGAAAAACAGTTATCGGCGAAGTTGATCTTCCTATAACTATCGGTCCTCGTACTTTCCAAGTCACTTTCCAGGTCATGGACATCCGGGCAATATACCGTTGTTTATTAGGAAGACCTTGGATACATCAGACTGGAGCGGTCACTTCGACCCTCCACCAAAAGCTAAAGTTCGTCCAGAACGGTCAACTTGTCACAGTCTGTGGAGCACAGGCATTACTGGTGAGTAACTTGTCATCATCTACTGGTATAGAACCCGAGGAGGTTATTGGAACTCAGTTCCAAGCACTGTCGGTGAGCAAGGATAATCAATCAAGAGGAGGAACCTCGATTTCCTCATACAAAGATGCTATCAAAGTGGTCGAGAGTACCGATACAAAAGGATGGGGACAGCTTGTCATTCCTACTGGAAATACAACAAAGAAGGGTCTTGGTTTTTCTGCAACCTGTACCCAGACAGCTGCCAACGATGAAAGTCTTCATCCTGTTCAGAACTTCTTCCACAGTGGAGGTTTCCTTCACCCAGTACCTCAAGAAGTGCATACCATCAATGAGGAAGATCCCTCTGACACAAATGAAGAATGGAAGTCCTATCTTAATGAGGACGGTTATATGTCTCACGAAGAGGTGCCTGCGCCATTTTGCTATCCCGCACAGAGTCTGAGATTTATACCACGGTCAGACGTCGAAATGATATATGGAGATTGTGATCCAGAAGGATGTCGTGCTCTGCCAAATTCATTAGAGGAAGACACTCTGATGAAAGACAACTTTGAACACAATTACTATGGCCCAATGGATGGTCTGCCAATGTGGCAACCTTATCCAGGAGACTTGGGGCAAGAGAGTCAGCCGAACAATGAAAATCAGCTGAGTCTCATTGAACAGAATACCTGTGTCCCCACCATGTCATGGGGTCAACACTCGGGTCATCCTGAAGCTACTCAGCATGACGATGAATTTACAACATTTGCAGGACTTGAATTCATCAACTATGCTTTTCCCGAGGTCAACGTCATCGAGAGAGATGACTCCTCCAGTTCGAAAGAAGTGTGGGACACCTTGGGACAACCGAGTGGAAAATTTGACTATACGGTCAAGTACACCGCTCCCGAAAGCTCTCGTATCAAGCTCGAAGACATCCAGCCAACTGGATGGGGAGATACAGCTGAGAGCACAACTACTCTGCATAATACGACAGAGGAATCCTCCTACGACAACTCTGTCTGGGAGACAGATTCCAATGATCCTACTCCACCAGAAATCAGCGTCATTTCTGAAGACAAATCAAGGAAGGTGCCAGACTTTGTGATTCACCGAGGAGTTCGCCGCCAATGGGTTACCGTCGAGGTTCCGAGGATCATTCATCAGTCAAAGTAATTGCCATCTTTAACCTTTCACCCTGCCTAGGTGAAATGGATGTTTTGATAGGGCTTTCTTTCTGTAAATTTCCCTCTTCGCTTCGCCCAAAGCGACAGAGTTTTGTTTTATAGGGCTGTAGTTTCAAGGATCGACTTGTTCATTAATAAAATAACGTCGTTCTGTAATTCCCGCATTAATTGCTATTTTCTCTTTTCGTTTTTCAGAAAATGGTAATCCTAAAAAACAATTAAAAATAAAAACAAGCAGTAAAATAAATACACTGCACACACTTTTGCATTCTCTCTATCTCTTTTAAACACGAATCCTCACGTCATGCAGATTGCTTGTTTTAAACCCCGTTGAAACATATGATCCGATGCCTTCTCCCGACTTTGGGTTCCCGATATTTGGGGCTAAAGAAGAAGATGACAATGAAATTCCAGAAGAGATCTCCCGACTACTCAGACAAGAGGAAAGGTCCATTAAACCTCATAAAGAACCGTTGGAAACAGTAAACTTGGGTTCAGAACAAGAGAGAAAAGAAATCAGGATTGAGGCACTTCTCAGTCCAACTGCCAAAGAGAGTTTGATAAAGGTTCTCAAAGAATTCCCCGATGTATTCGCTTGGTCCTATCAGGATATGCCAGGGTTGGATACCAGCATCGTGGAACATCACTTACCATTAAGATCGGAATGTCCGCCAGTAAAGCAGAGGTTGAGACGAACTCACCCGGACATGGCCATCAAAATCAAAGAGGAGGTACAGAAACAGATTGATGCGGGTTTCCTCGCCACGTCAGAATCTCCTCAATGGTTAGCCAATATCGTACCCGTTCCGAAAAAGGACGAAAAGGTCAGAATGTGTGTCGACTACCGAGATTTGAACAAGGCAAGTCCAAAGGACGACTTTCCCTTACCACACATTGACATGCTGGTAGACAGTACGGCAAAGTTCAAAGTTTTCTCCTTCATAGATGGATTCTCGAGCTATAACCAGATCAAAATGGCGCCGAAAGACATGGAGAAAACTTCGTTCATTACCCCATGGGGTACCTTTTGTTACAAGGTGATGCCATTCGGTTTGAAGAACGTCGGGGCAACCTATCAAAGGGCCATGACTACTCTGTTTCATGACAAGATACACAGAGAGATAGAGGTATATGTCGATGACATGATTGCAAAATCTAAGACAGAAGAGGAGCATGTGACCCACCTGTCGAAACTATTTGAGCGTTTGAGGAAGTACAAACTCCGCTTGAATCCCAACAAGTGCACCTTCGGTGTCCGTTCAGGGAAACTCTTAGGGTTCATCGTCAGCCAGAAAGGAATTGAGGTTGATCCTGACAAGGTCAAGGTCATTCAAGAAATGCCTTCTCCGAAAACTGAAAAACAAGTCAGAGGATTCCTGGGACGTTTGAACTACATCTCCAGATTCATATTCCTCATGACCGTCACGTGTGCGCCAACTTTCAAATTACTCAAAAAGAATCAGGATTGCATTTGGTCAGAAGATTGCCAAACCACCTTCGATAGTATTAAGGAATACCTATTGAATCCGCCGATTCTATCACCTCCAGTGGAACGAAGACCACTGATCCTTTACCTCACAGTCCTAGAGGACTCAATGGGATGTGTACTTGGCCAACAAGACGAAACCAAATGGAAAGAGTATGCCATCTACTATCTGAGCAAGAAATTCACCGACTGCGAGACTCGGTACACGATGCTTGAGAAAACTTGTTGCGCTTTGGCTTGGGCAGCCAAACGTCTTCGCCAATACATGATTCGTCATACTACTTGGTTAATCTCTGAAATGGATCCAATCAAGTACGTCTTCGAATAACCTGCTCTCACGGGAAGGATTGCCCGTTGGCAGATGCTGTTATCAGAATATGACATAGAGTACCACGCTCAGAAAGCCATTAAGGGAAGTATTTTAGCCGATCATTTGGCCCATCAACCGATTTACAATCAAGAATCAATCGGGTTTGACTTCCCAGACGAAGATGTCATGTATCTAAAAATGAAAGATTGCGATGAACCGTTACCCAGTGAAGGGCCAGAACCAGGTTCCCAATGGGGACTAATCTTTGACAAAGCATTTAATCATTATGGAAACGGAATTGGGGCAATCATTGTTACCCCTCAGGGTACCCACATTCCTTTCACTGCCAGACTTACGTTCAAATGTACAAATAACGAGGCCAAATACGAAGCTTGTATTATGGGTCTCGAAGAAGCGATTGACTTAAGGATCAAAAACTTGGACGTATACAGCGACTCAGCCTTGGTTATCAATCAGATAAAAGGAGATTGGAACACATACCAATCAGGATTGGTTCCTTACAAAGACTATGCAAGATGGTTGCTACCTTTCTTCAACAGAGTTGAGTTTCATCACATCCCTCGTGATGAGAATCACATGGCTAATGCATTAGCCACCTTCTCTTCCATGATTAGTGTAGGTCAATGGAATGACTTACCCAGGATCGACATAATGCGCCTTGAACGGCCCGCTTACATCTTCACGATTGAGGCAGTCATAGACTACAAACCTTGGTATCACGATATCAAATGTTTCCTTCAGAAACAAGAGTACCCAGTTGGGGCACTCCGAAAAGACAGGAAAACCCTCAGAAGATTGGCTGGAAACTTCTTCCTGAGCGGTGACACTCTTTATAAGAGGAATTTTGACTTGGTCTTGCTCCGATGCGTAGACAGACCAGAAGCAGACATGCTTATGAAAGAAATTCATGAAGGATCCTTTGGCACTCAGGCCAACGGACACACAATGGCGAGAAAAATCCTAAGAGCGGGGTACTATTGGTTGACCATGGAATCTGACTGCTACAAGTACATGAGGATGTGTCACAAGTGTCAGATATACTCCGACAAAATTCATGTACCGCCATCGCATCTCAAAGTTCTCTCTTCCCCGTGGCCTTTTTCCATATGGGGAATCGACATGATTGGCTTGATCGAACCTAAGGCTTCAAACGGACATCGGTTCATTTTAGTAGCCATTGACTATTTCACCAAGTGGGTCGAAGTTGCGCCGTACGCTAATGTAACCCGACAAGTGGTAGTCCGATTTATCAAAAACAATATCATCTGCCTTTATGGTGTTCCAAGCGAGATCGTTACTGATAATGGATCTAACTTAAATAATAAGATGATGAAAGAGTTGTGCGCAGAGTTCAAGATTGAACACCATAACTCATCCCCCTACCGACCCAAGATGAATGGAGCAATAGAAGTGGCCAATAAGAACATCAAGAAGATCGTTCAAAAGATGGTTGTAACCTATAAAGACTGGCACGAGATGCTGCCCTTTGCTCTTCACGGTTATCGTACATCTGTCCGCACTTCAACAGGGGCAACCCCTTTCTCTTTAGTGTATGGCATGGAAGCAGTGCTCCCCATAGAAGTAGAGATCCCGTCAATCCGAGTATTGATGGAAGCTAAGCTCACCGAAGCTGAATGGTGTCAAAGTCGACACGACGTACTAAATCTGATCGAGGAGAAGCGAATCACGGCACTATGCCATGGTCAGCTGTATCAACAAAGAATGAAGAGGGCATTCGACAAAAAGGTCCGACCTCGCGTCTTCAGGAAAGGAGACCTTGTGCTCAAAAAGATACAATCATTTCTCACTGATTCTCGGGGCAAGTGGACTCTGAATTATAATGGCCCCTATGTGGTCACGAAAGCTTTCTTAGGCGGCGCCTTGAGACTTGCAACCATGGAGGGAGAGGAATTTGCCTACCCCACAAATGTTGATGTAGTCAAGAAATACTTCGCCTAAACTAAAAAAAAAAAACGTCTCGGTGGATTGAAAACCCGAAAAGGGCGGTCCAGGCAAAAATTAGAGACATGAAAAAAATCATCCCGATGGATTGGAAACATCACAGTACAATCTAGGCAAAAATTAGGGAAATGGCAAGTAACTATGTTCAACAGAGGCAGGTCCCTCAGCAGCAGTTACATCATCTGTCAGAAAACTCCAGTCAAGGTCATCTTCGACAGAAGCTCAGGATGCCCCGAATTCAAAGTTGGTAGAAGGATAATGGTCGTTATGTTTCAACTTAGCCCTTTTCCCTGTAAATTACCATTTTCTAGCTTTTAATATACTCTTTGGAATCACGCGTTCGGCTGATCTCCATCTTATCAATGAAATTTGAGCCTTTGTGCTTTTGTTTATAATTCTTATTTGTTTTAGCTTTACAGAGCGATGTTGTTAACATGATTAACGATTCTTGAAATAAAACAAAAAATGAATTTACTTGTTGAAACTTTTTCTGCTTTTTAATAAAGACGGCAATTTCTTTTGACTGTTGAACATTAAAAGAACATCGGTCACTTCTCCAGAAGTAATCGAACCTCAAAGTGCATAATCAAGGTACTCCTTCTAACCCAGTACGCCTGAATGAAGGGATCAACTGTGTCAGATACCTTGTTTCGTCTGACACGCTTCGGCCGAGTCCTTATCTCCTAAGCCCGATCAACGGTATTCCCCGCAGGGATTATCTCTCCTAAGCAAGGCAGAATTTCTATATTGAACCAAGTGATACCTTTCATCTCCAGCAGTGGCCGAGTATCCAGTCGTGTTCATCCGTCAGTCTGTGTGTTGTGTCAAGTCTTTGTCAGCATATACATACATACACCATGCATTTTACTTGCAATCGCATTCATATTGCATCACTATCACTCTAGTCGGTCTTGTCCCCTAGTGATAAAAGTCCTCTCAATCGAGTTGTCAGCCCTTTCCTCGTCAGGAAGTGTTACGTCTGAACAATCTCTCTCCTCCAGTTTTATTTCTGGATTGAAGTTGGGTCCTCGACCACTTTGATAACTTGAACCTCTGAAAGACCAGAGAGCCCTCAGTTAACATCACTCTTCGCCATTGAAGATGATATCTTTGTTTTCCCGGATTAAAAAAAATCCCGAGGGAAAGCCTCCTAAATCGGAGATTCGGCAGTACGACAGTTTTTCTCCGAAAAAACCCACTGATGAAAAGGTCATCGTCACCTCAAAATTAGATCACATCATATGGCATTTCTCCGAGAAGATCTCCGAGAAAAGTATGATGTAAAGACCCCGAACGAAAGCAGTCTCTCAAGAGACTCATTTTCCCCAGTAGATTCAACAAATGGCGTCTCAAACAGAGAAGTTTGTGCACCTCTACAACTCAGACGACTGGGTTCCCCAGCAAGTCTGACATCAAAACTTTTTCCACTCAAATATCATCTCCCCAGGAAAATTCGGCGAGAAGTTTGATGGAAAGCCGCTACGAATAGCGTCCCTTGTCAGTAAAGTTTATTGACGAAAGAAACTAAGACCAGTTCCTTGGTAGGAAACCAGGATCGAGGGGAAGTTTACATCAGAAACTAAGACCAGTTCCTCGGTAGGAAACCAGGATCGAGGGAAGTTTACATCAGAAACTAAGACCAGTTCCTCGGTAGGAAACCAGGATCGAGGGGAAGTTTAAATCAGAAACTGAGACCAGTTCCTTGGCTGAAGACCAAGATCGAGGGGAAGTTTACCTTTTCTAAGCATCATTGCTTAGCAAAAAAAAAGATGAATGCGTGAATTACCATTCATAGACGCCGTCAAAATTTCGGGTATTCCGATATTTAATCCTCTTGCACCCCGAATGCCCGAATACCTTCGGCATTCACACCTTCGTGTCCAAGAAGATTAAATAGGGCATCTGTCATACCCCAAATTTTGACCATTTAGATTTCCCATCATTGTGCAAATCATCATCATAATATAGATGTACCTTCATGCCTCATCAATCTCCTCAAGGATTGTTGAGCATTCACTACCATCAAGAATTAGGGTTTTAAGCCCTCTCAGAGTTCTTAGACAAAGGATCAATCAAGGAATGACATGATATTCAACTTGTATAACCTCTCAATCATCCAAAATGGATCAAAAGGACTCCCACTTCAAGGATCAACCACAAGGCTGCTCCCTTCTAGGTGGATCAAGTCTCAAGATCGACAATGTCACCAAATTAGGGTTTTGGTCGACCAGGGCCTCCAGATGAAAATTTTTATCTGGGCAAAAGCCAATGATCCAAAACATAACCTAATATACTTCATGGGACCTCATGGACCCAATCATCAAGTCAATTTTGCCTCAGGGAATGCATTCATCAAAAATCAGGAGTTATGGTTTCTTGACCTAATTCACCCCTAAGTTGACTTTTGGGACAAATCATGAACCAAGACCTCAAGAGAGGGTTTAAGGGTCTCTAATGAACTATATTAGTCCATTTGGAACAATGGATTAATCCAAGAAGCTTGAGCAACAAGTCTCAATTTCATCTGCACCACAATTAGGGTTTTGCGAGGAAAGTCAACTGTAACTTTGACTTTTGACCAGAACATGCTCCCAAGCCCTAAGACATGATTAAATATACCCTATGACACCCATGGAACATGTCCATCAAGTTTGATTTAGGTCAAGGACATGATTTCCTGAAGAATTGCACAGTTTGGAAATCATCTGATAAAAAATCAACGGTGCACAAAAGTCAACTTTGACTTTTTGAGATTTTTCACCAAAATGGATTTTTAACCCTAAAATGATGTTAATGTATGATTTGAATCATCATTCATCAAGAAAAATCAAAGAAAGTGGGATAACTTGAAAAAGGGGTAACCATAAAAACTTAGAAAAATTTCTAAGTTATGGAAAAAGTGACACTAAAGTGCCAACTTTGGAGGACCATAACTCCTAAACCACAAGGCCATTGTTCCCCATTCAAATCTTGATTTGTAGATCACATTACCCTCTACAAAAGCTTCATACTGACCTATGTCCAAATTCCTCATGGATTTTGAGTTATGGAGTGATCAAAATCAAGAAAAGTCATTTTGTTCCAACACTTGGTGAAAATTTCACTAAGTCAGATTTTACCCTACTTTTTGCCAAATGTAGGGGGATTTTTCAATTGGATTCAAAAGATATCAAAACCAAACATGTTCAAACAGTTGTTGTATCATGTAAGGGCTTTCCAAAATGACCAAGAACATTACCAAATTCAACTTGAGTCATGAGATACAACATTGGCAAGTTGCCTTGTTGAAATCTGTCAAGGCAAGGCAGATTTTTCATTTTTACTCGATTTGCCAAAATCAGCCAAATCCAAATGCTCCTATCCACTTGGGGACAATCACTGAGCCAAGCCTCCAAAGTCTTTGGAACAAGAAATAGCATGTTGAACCTAGAATTGCCAAAATAGGGACAAGACTCCAATTTTGGATTGGAGCATTCAATGGAAGCATCAAGGTGGCATGGACTGAGTCATTCTCAATTGAATTCAGTCAAGACTTATCCAAGACCAAGGGAACCAGCAGCCTGTGCCCTAACCTCTAGTCAATGGCTAGAGCAGACTTGGATTTTCATTTGCCAACATTGGCCAAAACTACTCAGCAGTTGCCATTCACTATTCCTTGCAAAACAAACTTGCTCTACTATAAATAGAGCTCAATTGTGATCAGTTTGAGTACACCAAAGCCATCAAACAGATGCTTTCCTCAAAATCTCTTCTTTCACTCCAATTTTGCCTTCTAAGGCAAGTCACTATCGGGTTTTGAGTTTGAGAGCTTTTCCAATCAAACCAATCACACACACACCTCACATACATCATATAGAAGTGATCCAAACACTCACATAACATCTGGAACACAGATTTCAAAAAATCACCAGCCAATTGCTCAAGTTCTTGACCGTTTTGCAGTTGAGGTACCATCTTCAGCTCCAAACCATTTCAATCCATTCCAAGCATTCATACACACTCCATGGCACCTAGGGAAGCTATCCAGATCATTGGAACCTAGTTGTAACACCTCCAACACAAATCACGATCACCAGCTGCCAGGGGTAAGCATGAGCTCTTCTAACTCTATGATCCATGCAATTTTTGCTGCACAATAATTTGGCCATATGTTCATAATCATGCATGGAATGTTTCCCCTTAATTAATTGCATTGTTTGAATCGTGTATCAAAAATCCTAGCCTTCATGCAGAAATTAGGGTTCCTGAGGATTTTTCGTGATTTCTTGTTATATGTTTAATTTAAATGAAATTAAATACCATAGACGTGATCGTGAGGTAGAAACGAGTTGATTGGTATGTGGATTGCATGATATAATCAAGTATTCAATGAGATTGGATAGAAAATGCAAATCTGGGACAAGCTGAAACACGCGCGTGTTCTTCAGCTGTTCTTGGCACCATTTTTCACAAATTTGAATATTTGAATTTTGTGATTTTATTTAATTTATTCAAAAATTAATTTCTCTCTGAGTTTTAATTATTTTGAGTTGATTCTTTTTTTAATAATTCACAAAAATGTTAAAATATTTTATTTTCCCAAAAAGTCCCAAAAATATTATTTATTTTGTATAATTGATATTTTTGCAAAGAATTAATGTTTTAATTGTTTTTGACATTTAAAATATTTTTTCCACCTTGATTTTGCAACTTTTAATGCTTTCTAATTATTTTGTAGGTCAATACTTAATTTTTGAAGCATTAATCCAAGATCACAATTTGTTTTTCCTATGTTAAACAATTTTGATCATTTTAATTGAATTTTTATTCAATTAAAATACATTTTTGAAAACAAATTAGGGTTTTTGGATTAATTCAACCCTCATAAATCATTTTCAAAACACTTTGGGCCTCTAATAGAGTGTAAGACCCAATCCTTTTTTTGACCAAATCATTTTTGGGCCTCAGTGCATTGTATAAGTCCCGATACTGTCAAAAACAAACGGCGCGATCGTCGCCAGTTAAAAAAATAAACCATCTGGGCCTCTCCTTGAGCTATAAGACCCATTCAAAACTTTTGGGCCTCTAATAGAGTGTAAGACCCAACCCCCTTTTAACCAAAACAATTTTGGGCCTCATTTATTGTATAAGTCCCTCTGCGTTAAAAGAAAACCTCGGCACGATCGCCATTTTTAACGAAAAATCAATTGGGCCTACCCTCGTGTTATAAGCCCCACTCTTTTTCTTTAAACCTTTTGGGCCTCTTGAGAGAGTGTAAGACCCATCCCTTTATACAGAAAAACTTTTGGGCCTCAGTCACTTGTATAAGTCCCTCTGTACAAATTCAAACAGTGCGCTCACTGATAAAACCCTGGGCCTCTCCTTTAGCTGTAAGCCCCAAATCTTTCTTTTTCAAAGTACTTTCTCCTTTGATTTTGAATATACTGTTATTTTCAATCTTTCTTTGTTGAACAACTAACCAAACAGCATGGAAGCTCTACAACCGAGTAAGTGTTTATATGCTTTCATTTACCGCTTTCATATACATATAACTGTATTGTGGGGCTGTTTCGTTGTAAGTCTTATTTCATAAACTCATATCAACTGTGTAATAATAGTATAGATATTTAGAGTTTCCCCGGCAACTACGTCTAGAACTAGGTGACGCCGTTTCGTTTAGTCGTAGAAATAGACAACTAGATCCCCAATAGGATCACCAGATACAGTCTTCTCTTCGGCTGTCCTCATTAGGAACTATCAAGAAATTCTACTCCCAGAGATGAATGTATTCTCCGTGAATGGCATCTTTGAGTTTCTTCGGAATTCTCGAACTTTCCTGACTTGATATATTCCTTGTGAATAGCTTGCCTTGAATTTCTCGGGGTTTGGGGACCCACGGGCTTCTTAAATGCATCGCCCTCCTCTTGGGCTTCCTAAAAGCAAGGACCCACAGGCTTCCTAAAAGCAACCCCGCCTCCTCTTGGTCTTAGTACAAGGACCCGTCGGCTTCTTAGAAGTATTCACAGCCTCCTCTTAGGCTTCGTATAATAATTCTTCCTCTGGGAATAATAGCCTCCTCTTGGGCTTCGTACAAGGACCGGTCGGCTTCTTAAAAGTTTCCAGCCTCCTCTTGGGCTTCGTACAAATTGTCCCGACGACCTCCTAGAGGTATAGGAACAGAAATTAGTCATCTTCATAGAACAGTCCTTTCAAAGAGTCTACTACTGTTTCTCAAAGCATAGTACAAAAGATGAAACTATAGACACAGACAGTCTAATCTCCTTGAGTCTCAAAGACATTCTCAAGTGACCCCTTCGTTAAATGGGAAGAAAACTCGTAGACTCGGACAGTCTCAATACCCTTCGGATTTCCCACTTCCTTAAAGAACAGGAATAACCCAGATCTGCGCATCAAAAATCCCTGAGTACAGTGTTACTCATATAAGAACTGATTTTCTCTTTAAAAAATCAGTATACTGGACCTGTCACTTAACTGAACAGTCGCTTTAGCCTCCTCTTAGGCTTTGTATAATGATCCTTCTCCAGTGAAGTTAGCCTCTCCCTTGGGCTTTATACAATGATTCTCCCCAGCGGAGCTAACAATTTTAGCCTCCATCTCGGGCTTCGTACGAGATATAAAAGACTCCCAGCGGAGTCAAACAACGTTTAGCCTCTCTCTCGGGCTTTGTACGAGACACACAATAGACTCCCTCATTGAGTCAATCACCCCTTTAGCCTCCATCTTGGGCTTTATACGAGATACAAAAAGGTTCTTGTTGAGCCAAACAAATTTTTGCCTCCATCTCGGGCTTTGTACGATATACAAAAACTCTCTTGTTGAGTCAAATAGCCTTCATCTCGGGCTTTATACGAGATACCAAAAGATTCTCCCGTAGAGTCAAAACCTTTTTTAGCCTCCCTCTCGGGCTTTGTACGAGACACATACTAGCCTCCTCTTAGGCTTTGTATAAGAAAACCATTGGCTGATTCAATCAACCTTTTAGCATTAAAACTGTGCCTCGTGCACAGTACACAAACATCAACAACTCCTTCCCTTTCATCTAATTGCTGTAAGCGGCAAGCCTCTGGATCATCTACATCCATGCCACTGTCCCTCTTTTAGCATGAGAAATTCCTAAGGAAAGATAGCATTGCTTTACACTGAGTTAAAGTCTTCTCCTTCAGGTTAAAGTCCCCTATAAAGGAAATTATGGCATTGTCGGATTCACATATCCCGGTTAAAGTAATCCTCCTTTATAACCAGTCACCCAACACTTGTGATAGACAAACCTCTTTAGAGATGACAAATTCTCTCTAAAGTTAAACCCTTTTAGCTTCATATCTTGGGCTTTGAACAAGATACAAATATACTCTTTAGCTTCAACTCTTGGGCTTTGAACAAGATACAAACCACCTTTCGCTTCACGTCTTGGGCTTTGAACAAGACACCAAAAACACCCATTTCCTCCCATAGAATAAGAGGAACTACGAACGCTCTGATTTCCCTATTTCGGTAAACGAGAATACGTAGGCATAAGATTGAAAAGAAAAATCTTAGCGAGCACACTAAACAAAAACCCAAAATCCCATACTCTCATACATTCGTCCTAACATCCTAACCGATAGCCTAAAGCACCCCTTGTCAACAAAATAACCTAGGAGAAACCCCGAATCTTTGTAGCATCTGTAAACCAACAGTTTTGACTGTTTAATCTCAGTATGCAAGCAGGGTTAGTTGGAGACATCTATTTCCCTTCCTTCATCAGCTTCAATAGGATAAAAAATGAATCGAACTGTAGTACCAGAGCGATCGTGCTTCGCAACCACATCCAAAAATCACTCGCTACAGTTCCTCGCAGTCTTTAACCTTGAGAAACATGATGTCCTCATCAGGGAAATCAAATTTCATGGGTTGGTAATCATCAATCGGCTGTTGCGCAAGATAGTCTGACAAGATACTTCCTTTGATGGCTTTCTGAGAAGTATACTGGATGTCATATTCTGTCAAAACCATTTGCCACCGTGCAACTCTGCCTGTCAGTGATGGTTTCTCGAAAATGTACTTGACTGGATCCATTTTGGAAATCAACAAAGTTGTGTGCGTGAGCATATACTGCCTCAATCGCTTAGCAGCCCATGCAAGTGCACAGCATGTCTTCTCAAGCATTGAGTATCGGGACTCGCAGTCAGTGAATTTTTTGCTCAGGTAGTAGATAGCATGCTCTTTCCTACCTGTTTCGTCGTGTTGACCGAGAACACAACCCATAGACTCTTCAAGCACTGTCAAGTACATTATCAAAGGTCTCCCTGGAACCGGAGGTATTAGAATTGGAGGTTCCTGTAAGTATCTTTTTATTTTGTTGAATGCCACTTGGCAATCGTCATTCCACCTGGCTGTTTGATCTTTTCTTAGCAGTTTGAATATTGGTTCACACGTGGCTGTTAGGTGAGATATGAACCTTGCAATGTAGTTCAATCTACCTAGAAAACCACGAACCTCTTTTTCTGTTTTCGGCTCAGGCATGTCTTGTATTGCTTTCACTTTGGCAGGATCGACCTCAATCCCTTTTTCACTTACGATGAAACCCAGCAGCTTTCCAGAACGCACCCCGAAAGTGAACTTGTTCGGATTCAACCTCAAACGGAACTTTCTCAACCTTTCAAACAACTTCTTCAAGTTAATCATGTGTTCTTCTTCTGTTCGCGACTTGGCAATCATATCATCCACGTAGCATTCGATCTCTTTGTGGATTAAATCGTGAAATAATGTTACCATTTCCCGCTGATACGTTGCCCCTGCATTTTTCAATCCAAAAGGCATCACTTTATAACAGAAGGTACCCCATGGGGTAATGAACGTGGTCTTCTCCATATCCTCATGTGCCATATCTGATTGTATCCGGAGAAATCGTCCATGAATGAGAACACTGAAAACTGAGCTGTATTATCAACCAACACGTCGATATGAGGTAAAGGAAAGTCATCCATTCTGTTTAGATCCCGGTAATCAACGCACATTCTGACCTTACCATCTTACTTCGGCACAGGAAAAATATTTGCAACCCATGGTGGGTATTTGGTGACGGCCAGAAATCCTGCATCTAACTGTTTTTGTACCTCCTCTTTGATTTTGAGAGCCATTTCTGGTTTAGTTCTCCGCAGCTTCTGTCTGACAGGAGGACAGCCTTCTTTCAACGGCAACCTGTGCACAAGAATGTCTGTATCCAACCCCAGCATATCTTGATATGACCAAGCAAAGATGTCGACATATTCCAGCAGCATACTGATCAGCTCTTTCTTTACCTCGGCCTACAGACTGGCTCCAATCTTAATTTCTTTCCTTGCATCCTTGGAACCGATGTTGATAACCTCAATTGTCTCTTGGTGAGGTTGAATGACCCTCTCCTCTCGCTTCAGCAATCTAGCCAATTCTTCGGGAATTTCATAGTCTTCTTCATCCCCTTCTTCAGCTTGATAAATCAGATTGTCAAAGTCATACATGGCCATAGCAGAACCGTTATCAGTGGAATCCGGAGGATCAAGTGTGCACGAGGGGGTTCAAGCTTTATTTTAGATTTTTTTTTTTTAAAACAACAAGAAAACAAGACATTGCCATTTTTAATGTTTTTGTGCAAAAAAAAAAAAGGAAAGACAGGGAACGAAATTTGAATGCAAAACGTCTTTTATTAGTGATTAACAAATGTAAATGAAAATGTGTGGCCCTGCAAATGAATTTGTACTCCTTGGGCAGAGCGCAAGTTTTAACATGCATGATGATTAGAGAAAAACAAAGAAAATTACTCTGTTTGAAAAGTAACTGGAATGATTTCCTCAACAGACCAGTTTTGCAATTGTTGTTCTGAACCACGTGGGCGTACCCAATTGTCCAAGTCACAGTTACTGTCGATGCCATCTTCTGTAGCCGCACAAGATTGATCTGTATATATGATTCCACCACTGCTGAAAGTGATGGGTCCACTGTACTTTGCAGCCAAATCCAGAGATGGTTGGTAGCCAATACCAAACTTGTCCTCTTTCACTGATGTCTCTATCAGTTTGCCCCAGCCTTGGGCATTACCGGCTCTAACAACCTCGACGGCCTGTTTATAAGACGAAATTGACGTGCCGGCTCCAGCTGGTGTAGAAGAAGATTCAGGTACTTTATAAATATTCACTGCCTCGAACGACTGGCAAAGCGTTTCATGGATTTCCCCATCCATCTCAACAAACTTGAATGTGGACAAGTGACTGACAAAAATGTCCTCTTCACCACACACAGTTACTATTTGTCCTTCAAACACGTATTTCAGCTTCTGATGTAATGTGGATGTAACAGCCCCGGCCGCATAAATCCATGGGCGACCTAATAAACAGCTATAAACAGGCTGTATATCCATCACTTGGAATGTAGATTTGAACACTTGAGGTCCAATTTGCACAGGTAATTCCACTTTACCGAAAACAGATCGTTTCGACCCATCAAACGCTCTGACAACCAGATCACTTGGCCTCAAAATCAATCCATCAACCTCCAGTTTCATCAACGCTTTTTTAGTCAAAACATTAAGCGAAGAACCAGTGTCTACCAGCACGTGGGACAACACAGCGCCCTTACACTCCATGGTAATATGCAGAGCTTTGTTGTGGTTTCTACCTTCAGAAGTCAAATCTCGACTCGTGAAGCCCAACCCATGGCTGGCATTGACATTAGAAATCACACTCTCGAGCTGATTGACAGTAATTTCTAGTGGAACATAGGCCATCTTTAATTCCTTCAGCAAAGCTTCTCGGTGTGCATCAGAACACATCAGTAATGACAAAATTGAGATCTTTGAGGGCGTCTGGTTCAATTGATCGACGATTTTGTAGTCACTTTTCTTTATTTTTCTCATAAACTCCTCTACCTCGCAGTCAAAGGTAATTTTGGGATCCGTTTCAGGCATGGGCACACTCTGAGCCACTTGTTTTCCTTTAGCTCTTGCCGCAGCCTCGACTTCTTTATCACTTCGAAGAGTTTATGGAGCAAACAATCTTCCACTCCTGGTAAAGCCTGCTAAACCACCCACATTATCAACATTTGCACTAGCCGATGTTCCAACTTCCAGCTTCTTCCCCTCATGGTACACATCTGCCCCATAGTGCCATGGGACTGCTTTCTCAGAGGTAAAAGGAACTGGCCCCGGCACCGTGATGGTAACAGGGTTGGGTCTTTCCGGCGCAATAATCGCTACAGGAGCTGCCCTTGCAGGTACCTGAATTTCAGCATGAGTATAATAAATTGTCACAGTTGACACCTCATCATTATCTTTCACAACACGGTCAAACTGTAAACGGCCTTCACTAATCAGATTCTGTAAACCAATCCTCAGTCTGTCACAGCCATTATCTTGACCCATACATTCCAAACAATCTCGGTCACAACCTGGGAACACCTGTCCCTTCAACAGACGACCTTTCACTACCAGTAATGAAGTCTTCAACCGATTGATATCTGTCACCAAGTTCTACCTCTTTCCATCCTCAATGGCGTGCACATTTGCCCCGTCATGGTCTGGCATAGGGTTCTGGATAACATTGGTAGGTGGAGAAAAGTTGATTATTTTAGCATCTATCAGATCCTGCACCTTATTTTGAAATGCCCAGCACTTTTCGGTGGTGTGCCCCGGAGCACCTGAATGGAAATCACAGCGGGCATTACCATCATAATTGGGTGGCAAGTTACCAGCAATAGGAGGTCTCATGGTACGAAGTTCGACCAATTTCAATTGGAGTTACTGGGGTAATAATGCTGAGTAAGTCATAGGAAGAGGGTCAATTTTTCGGTCCCTCTGCCTAGACCTTTGTTGGAACGGTGGTCGTTGTTGTTGTTGCTGAACCTGCTGTTGTGGCTGCTGTTGCTGAACAGGTGGTGTTGGAATTGTCACTGCATCCACTTGGTGATAAGCCTGAGAACGTCCTTTTCCCCGTCCTCTGTTCACAGCGCTTGTCTCGTCTTCTCTCCTTCTCTGCCCATTAGCAAAAGGTTTCTTTGTTCCTGAAGAACCAGCACCACTTACATCCTGAATCTTCCCCAGTTTCAACAAATTCTCAATCCTTTCACCAGCAATTACGATATCAAAAAATCCTGTCGACGGACAAGCAGCCAATCTGTCAAGAAATGTCCCTTATAGGGTACCCATGAACATAACTCCGCCATTTCTCTCTCAAGCAATGGGGGTTGAACCTGGGCGGCCATTTCTCTCCATCTCTGCGCGTACTCCTTAAAGCTTTCCTTAGTGCCCTGCGACAACCCTTACAGCTGAGTGCGGTTGGGAGCCATATCGATATTATACTGATATTGTTTCAGAAACGCTTCTGCCAAATCTTTCCAGCTTCCCACAGCAACCCTGTTTAACTTCATGTACCAAGTCAATGAAGCTCCAGCCAAACTGTCTTGAAAATAGTGCATCCACAACTTCTCGTCATCAGTGTGAGTTGAGATTCTTCCAAAGTAAGCCTGAATATGTGTCTGGGGACACGTATTGCCGTGATATTTGTCAAAAATGGGTGGCTTGAATTTTGGAGGAATTCTAACTCCCAGTACCAGACCCTGATTAGTAACATCAATACCTAGAGAGTTCTTGTACTCCATAGCCCTGATTTTCTCAGCCAGCTCATCATACCTTCTGTCGTTGGGATTACCCATATCAGCATCCAGCAAAGTGAATTGATCTTCCTGAACATCCTCATTAACACCAATATTTCTGGCAGTCCCAGTACTCAGATTACCATTAGGAATCGTAGTACCAACAAGAGGAGGATCGACCCTTGGCTGTGAATTGTCAACGTGATTACCTCCCGACGTGGCCTCTGGACGCTCGACCAGAAGTCTCAACCTCTCTTGGTTCTGTGCCATACCAGTCATGAGATCCATGAACTGGTCCATGCGGGCCCTCATCTCAGCCAAATCATTCTGAATTTGATCAACCATTTTGTTCCGATTGCCTCGTGTGGAGTAGCGATGTATGTGATCAGTAGCAATACTTCCTATTGACAGAATAAATATGAGAACCAGATAGGGTACCTAAAAAACAAACAAAAATGTAAGAATGAAATGTATGCAATGCAATGCTATGTTTTTTATTCCCAGGCCTTTTCGTGCCCCAATTCCGATATTTCAGAAGTCCGCAGCATTCAGACAACACACGAGATACAGTAGCTGATAAAAACATTCATTCAGACGAGTGCACAGATAAGTGTAGAACCCTGTGAAGTGATGTTGTAGCCAGGTGTCAGTGTACAGTGATGTAATATCAAGAAAGCCACTGGAGAAAATACTGAGCATATCATAACTGAAAGAAAACCCCAAAGGGACTGAGTCTGAACAAGTATTTGAAAACATACAACCCAAATTCAGAAATTAAAGCAGCGACTCCTACAATAATTCTGTAGGTAATCAACATAATGAAAGCTAAAACGGGCGAAACACCACATCCTACAACCCTAGACTGAGCCTCTTGACCTCTTCAAATAGCACAGCATTCTCGGGATCTTCTGGCGCCTCAATCAGGCCTCTGATCAAATGTTCTCTGAAACTGAATAATTGGTACAAAGTGTTGATATTCTGACACAGTTCTTCCCCATTAGTACTACCATAGCCTGGCTCTATCCTGGACTTCTTCACTTCTGCCCGGATCTTGAGGTCATCTATTTCAGCCTGAGCTTCCTGTAATAGCTTCTGACTTTCTTCCAAACTATCCCAGTACTTCCATCGTTGAGCATGTGCAGCTTTCAACTCTTCATCTGAGGTTTTGGCCTTGGCTTCCCATTCTTTAACCTTAGCTTTAAACTCTTCCTCTACCTTGGCTTGGCGCTTCTGTTCATCGTCCCATTTTTGTTGCCATAAGGTAATAGCCTCATTAGCCTCCTTCAAAGACTTCTTGAGATTTTGGCGCTCTCTGGCATTATTTTTATCAATTAAGCCCCGTCTTTGGAAATAAATCAGCCTCCCTTCGAGTTCTTCTTTCCTGCTTTCAGCCATCTTCTCAGCAATGTAGACTCTTTCTTCTAACCCTCTGTTAACAGATGCAGCTTCCTGGTACAGGCTGGTGACGTCTGTATTCTCAACCCTGAGTTCATGAACTAAAGCTTCCAGCTTTTGGAATTCTTTAATTGGCACTGAGGTCCTTGGCTCCACTACCTTGGGATATAACGGAGGCTCGACAGATAATGGCAACAGTGTGACGGCTACCCGGCGCTTCAGCCACTCAGTATAAGAAGGATAAGTCGTAGGATCAGGTCTCCCAAACTCCATCTTACCTTTCGTAACCCGAGTGTTCCAGGCTTCAGCAATAGAAAATGACACCTGTTCGTCATTTTTAGCAAGATAAAACAAGGATTCTGCCACATCTTTTTCCAAAGGAGGTTCTTTTAATGCATATCCAAACTGCTTCAGCGCGAGAACATGATTGTAGTTTATTCCTCCCCTCCTTCCTACCAGAGGCACATTTGGAAAAGCTCCACAACTAATAAGAATAGGTATACCTACCATATCTTTCCGATGCCGCCAGACTATATCTTCAGACGCCAAACCCATCAGCCTCTTGGAGCACTTGACAGTTCCTCTGAGATCCACAAAAGCTCCTGTCTTTGGCAAATGTCTATGAAACCAAGCATGGAATAAGGGAGCACAGCATACTACTAACCTTCCTCGTTTTTTCTCATTCTTGTAATGCAAGGAATGGTATACATCGCCCAATAATGTTGGGATTGGATTCTTCTTGACAAAGATACTGATTGCATCCATATCAATAAATTCAGCTATATTCAGAAACAGACAAATTCCGTACACACACAGAGCTAAGATTGCATTAGAGGTAAACAAATCATCATTAGCAAAACTCTTCTTTGCTTCTTCAATCAGAAAGTCTAGATGGAACCCTTTACAGCTCTCCTTTTCCTTAACATTATCGTTAACCACAGATACCCTCAAATGAATAGCCTCTGCAATGACATTGTCAGGAATAGCCTTCTTTGAACTATAGTGAGGAGGAGTATCCTTGACAGAAATCTTCAGAATATCAGAGAACTCTTCCAAGGTAGGTACCAGCATATAATCATTGAATGTGAAGCAAAGGAGCTGAGGATCAGAAAACTGCAAGAGAGTATGCAAGGTATCATGTTGATCTGGAGTAAGAAGACTCACATAACTCAAGATGTTCCCAAACCAGTTTCTGAATTTATCTAGTTAGTTACTGTCCATTAAATCTGCCAATTCTTTGATCTGTCCCACTTTAGGCTTCGAAAACCAGTAATGTACATTATTCTTTCTCGGAGGACCTTCCATCTGAAATAGAGAAAATACCCACCGGAATCGAAAACAATACTGAGACCTGGGAAAGCAAAAACATAAAATGTTAATGATGTATACAATGAGATGCAGCTAGGCATGTGATCAGAGCCAGAATCTACAGTGTCGGTGCAATAACTGTGAAGAGCCAAGTGTCTGTCTAGCATCATATCAAGAATATCAGACCCAAGCACTAGAAAAGAACCATATCCAGAATACCAGAACAAAGTACCCAAATCACTGATCATATGAGAACCACACAAAAGGGTAGGTAGAAGGTCAAGGTTACCTGCAAACCTGTAAACAACCCCCCATCTCACATGTATGTTCTAAAAGGTAGGATCCTCATATTCGGATCCCAGAATGAGAAGTAATAGCACATTCATCCCGTAGGATACAATGTTATCGCCAAACAAAGAAATCGTCATCTGATTCACCACAAAATAAAGGCCATCCTATGCAAGTTCCAAAGTGGGCCCTCGGGTACGAATGGGTTTTCCACAGAATGTGGTCTGCCACTGTCACCACTAAAGAGGGATGTTTCCACTAAGGTCCTCAATGATCGGTCACCAGATGCACATAACTCTCAAAGTCATACCCTGAATGAGGAAGACCCTCAAAGCAAGATAGTCCTAAGAAAGTTGCACTCTGGATGTGGAACTCACAACTACTCACGTGGCTAAATACCATGAGAGCCCTGTGACTGTCCACTCTAAGTCCTAAAGTATACTCGAGCCTGGGTAATGGGCTCATCTCACAGCAACAATCCCATCCCGCCAAAGGAAACCAGACAGTCCAGAATATATGATGCATGATATAAATAAAATGCTATAAAGGCAGTAAAGTAAAGCCATAAAGCTGTAAGTAAAAGCAGTAAAGCTAAACTAAAGCAAACACAAATCAAACACCCAATAACGAGTAAACAAACAAGTGCTAGGAGAGACTCGCATCGGGGAGGGACCAGCAAGAGGTCAACTATCCCCAGCAGAGTCGCCAGTTGTCGCTCCCGGGATTTTCATCCAGGTACAAACGGGAAAATGGCGTGGAAGAAAGAAAGAGAGCCGCCAGCCAGGCATTTTTATCCCAAAGAAAGGGAAAGTTAATGCTGCACAAACCCGGGAGAAAGGAAAGAACGAGGTCTCGCGAACCAAAGAGAACGGGTAAGGGAATCGGTTACGTGAAGGGAAGGTTATCGCACCCCTTCACGTCCGTCGTACTCGACGGGATCCACGCTTGAAGTACTGCTCAAAGGGTGATAGAAAAGAAACTGGAAAAAGGAATGGAACGAGAATGAGAAACAAATGTAGGGAAAATAAAAGAAGTGCTCGAATGGGCCCTACCCCACTGCCTACGTATCTCATCGGGAACATGAGAATCAGAGCGACGTAGTTCCCCTAACTAAGGGAAAACTTCTTGTGGTTTTTTTAGGGAACGACTAATGTTCTAGCTCAGGTGTTGCAGGCTCGCTGAATCAAGTGCATTACTGTATTGCAAGAGAACAAGGAGAAGCACGTTCGCACGTTGAGAGTGAGTGAGATGAGAAGAGAATTCCAGAGGGAAAGACGTTATTGTTTGTTTGAAGTGTTTTAGAATTTTTTTTATTTGAAGTGTTTTGCATAGGTAAGTGTACCTAAGTCTTTTTCAATGGAATGTGCATCTCATGCATCATTCCAAAATGAAATGATAATGATGCACACTAAGTATGAGGAAGATCCTCAAACTTAATTCCAAGGTTAAAGGCTTAAGTACACTAGCCTATTCCCTTTATTAAATGTTTTTGTTGCTTTTAAATGAAGAAGTGTTTTTGAGTTTGTTTGTGAAATCACTTCATGTTAAATACTTGTACATCATGCTAGAAAACCTACAACACATTCCAAGATGGAATGTATGCAAGCCCCCCCATAGAATAAGGCTCATGACACATGAAGATGTTTCAACCTTTATTAGGTGTTTTGAAATTGTTTTGAGATGAGAGAGAAGAGACTCAAAAGAAACAAAGGTAAAGACTAAAGGGGACTAAGACTCACCCTAATGTTATTATGCTGGGAGATCCTAAGGGTTTAGTGTGGTTTAGAAGCCTAAATCTAAGAGAAGAAAGAAGAAGAGGGAAAGAGGTAACATAACTCACTTCTAAGATAAAAGATGAGTTATGAACCAAGAAGGAGAACAAGGAAGTTGCACAAAGAAAGCATTGAAATGCTTTGCACAAACACAAAAGAGAAGGCATTAAAAGATGAGGTAAGAAGAGGTGTGTGGAAGCATATCCACACACTTAACTTACCATTAGCCCCTACACAAAGGTTAGTTCAATAATGAAATAAGAAAGCATACTTGAAAAATGTAAGCAAATAAATCCTATTGTTCTAAAGGAAACTATAGGAAGCTTCTCAAGGGCTAAACCTAAAAAGAATAGATCACTAAAGGGTGGTACTGGCCTAGGGCAGTATCAAAGCCTATTTACATCTACCAATGGTTACAAAGGCTTATAAAGTCAATCTATGTCTAAACAATCTACCAAACATCAAAGGAATGCAATGATATGCACTAAAGATGCATCATGAACATTTAAGAGATGTAAAACATGCAATGATGCAATATGAAACACCACAACCAGTAGGAAACCACTTCATAAATTTCATTAAGTATCCATGAATTATCATATATAATATGAGAATAAAACCCAAGAAGAAGAAGTGGGAAGAAGTAGAACAATGTCACACAAGAATGCACAATGTTGTTTACTTACAAAACAAGTCACAAAGGAGAGGGAAATTAAATTATGAATGCAAATGAACATGGATCAGCAACATACATGTTATAATATGACATGAGAATGCACAAATGAACAAGTTTGGTTCATACACAAGTCACATTAGAGATTAGGAAGAAGAGAACACAAGTTAAAGTTATGAATCAAAGATGAATCACAAATGTGTATGACATACAAACATGGATAAATGCATAAAGAAATGTCAAAGACTAGAAGTGAATGGCATATAATAAGGCACATGAATGTGGATGAGTGATCATACAAGGCATGAGTGCAAGGATCTAAGAAGAGAAGACAAAATGAAAAGAAGTTCAAACAATGTTCAAGTTCACATAAAATGGCATACTTGTAATGCAAGTTATGAATAAGGAATGAAACATGAACATGAATAAGAATGGATGCAAGTCAGTAATATATGATACACTTGATCATATTAGAATGCACTAATGAGGTCACAAAGATGCACACAAAACAAGTTAAGGCACATAGAAGAAGATGCACACAATTAGGTCAAAGTAACTTACATAAGCACCAAACATTTATGAACCAAGACATGAAGAAAAATGACTTATAATCTAGCAAGTATGACCTATAATATCTAAGCAAAGACCTATAACATGATCACACAAGTCCTAATGCAATGGCACAAGTGCCTCCTAATCAAACAAAGATTGCAAAGTCAAACAAAAGCACATAAAATATCACCTATAACATCAAGCAAGGAAAAAATAGAAAGAGACTTGGAAAAAATATGAAATTAAATCACCAAGCACCTAAGTCTGAAACAAATCACATGTATCAAAAGCTTATGGAAAAATTCACAAGGAAACTAGGTTAAACAAGTCATCAAAGTCATACTAAGCTCCTAAAGAAAGATGCACAAAGAAGTGGTTTAAATGCTATACCAAAATGATTTTAAAAAAAATGAGAAAAATGTTTTTAAATGCCTCAAGATATTGTTTAATCATAGAAAAAGGATTGGATGCAAAATGATTTTGGAGCTATGCAAAACAATTTGTTAAAGTTCATATATCAAAGAAGAAACCACATTAAAAAGAAATAAAAGAAAATTCACAAAATAGGATCAAATATTCACAAAATTAGGAATAAAAAATGATACAAAATTAGTTAAATGTGTTTAGATGCCAGGGGAATTTATTTTGAATTTTTAGGAATGATTTGGTATTTTTAATAAAAGAAAATCAAAACAATATAAAAAAAGAAATTAAAATAGAATGAAAACATGCAGGGGGTGCAGACATAGCAAAAAATCACGTTGAAAATGTGTTTGGGCTTAAAAGAGAGAGTGTGAAAAGCAAATAGGTTCAGTCCAATAAAGCGCGTGTGTGTGTGAATTATGGTATACACTCAGTCAATAATTTGACTCACTCTGAACCACATGATCAAGTCAAATAGATCAATCAACACAAGTAAGTAAATCCAATGGATGAGACTCAAGGATCACCATAATTATCACGCACGCACATTCATGCAAGTAAACTGAGAGAAAAATAAGGCACGTGAGGAGAGCGTGAGTCATTTATGCGCTGGCAGATTACGGAACATTGGATCAATCTCATCTACAGGCTATGTTTAAAAGTCCTAAAACCCTAATCTGAAAACCTCACCGGTCGGAGAAGGACCTCCGGTCATCTTCTCCGGCGAAGCACCACCACCTGTAAATCCTCAAACTCTCCAGAAATTTATGAAATACATATCAATAGAAAGCTGAACTTATGTACATCACGAATCCACACTTCAAATTCACAAACCATGCACGATCAGAGAGAAACGACAACAAATATTTTGCCCTAGAATTTGGTTCTAAGCACTTAAGGTGCCTATCAGTAGCCAGATCAATCACATTGCTTCTATTAAGCCATAATCAACATGAAACAAGCTAAAACAAAATAAAACGAAGTAAAATCAGTTGAGGAATTTCAAACCTAGACTCGCGAAGAACTTGAATCAACAAGAAAACCAGAGGTGTAGGCTTGTTCTTGAGCTTCCAAGGAGCAAAATAAATGCTCCTATGTCTTGGATCTTGAATAGAATAGAGAGAAATTTGATCTACAATGTGATTGTGCTTGAGAAGATTGATCCTCCTTGTGCTTGTTCTTGATCAGAGAAGCTTGAGGATGATGGAATGATGAAGAAAACTTGAGAATTCGTGAGAGAGAGAGAGAGAGAGAGAGAGAGAGAAAATTTCAGAGAAAATTCTTGAACTTTGGTTTGTGAAATGTAGAAAATGAATTCGCCCTTCAAAATTTGGTAGAATTTAGCTTTATATCCCTAGTTAACTTGTTAACCATTGTAGTTAACAGTTGGAAGTTGAGTTAGTGGAGCTGGTTAACTGAGTTGATGAGTGGAGTTGGTTATTGGCACGAGTTAGAAAGGTTTGGTTAGAGTGTGGAGTGATCCTTGGAGTTATGGTGAGGTTTAGTGAAATGAGAAGTGGTGATGTGGTTATGTGTATGCTGATGCTGCAGCAAGCTTGTTGGACAAGTTTGTTTTGTTTTCCTCTTTGATGTATGGTGTAGCATGAATACATGAATGTGTAAGAACCATGTATGTCCAAATGAAGTAATGTGTGATGAGTATGTGTGTGAATGACTGAACCAAAGCAAAAACAATGCCATACCATTCTATTTTGGCAACCAAACATCCAATGGAAATGTGGAAGTTTGAGGAGGAATTTCTTTATGTATGGTGGATGGAATGAGGAGTTTTTGGTGTCATTAGAAAGAGGAGACATAATGGAACATGTTTGGTGTTGAAATTAAATTGAATGGAAGCTTGGAAGATGATGAAAAATAGCTTAGAAATCAAGTGTGCAAAACTGACTTTGGTGGGCAAGAGAAAGCGCCCATGGGGCAAGCATTCTTGGGTAATTTTTCAGTTGTGAGCATCCCTCTTTGGACCCTCATATGACCTTTATAACTTGTTCAAATAAAAAAATATCCAACATCAAAGTTAAACAGGACATGGAGATGAACAACTTTGATGTTCAATAATATTTCATTTGAAGCCTTCTTGATGGAGAAAACCAGCTTGACATTTGGCACACTAAGTGTTTGATGAAATTATGGCCTGGAGACCTGAACTTGCCTTGCCATGACTTGAAATTTGCCTTGATTTTGCTCCACTTTGATTGATCATAACTCCCTCAATTTTGATCCAATGGAAGAGTTATTGGTATGGATTTGAAGCTTGGAATGTGATCTTTAATTGGCTCAACTTGGGGCTGAAGTTTGAAGCTTTTATCTTGGAGAAAGAATGCCTTGAAGTGGAGTACAAAATGGTCCAAACTTGCCATTTTTGGAAACCCTAAGTTTCTAAAAATGGAAACTGTGTACATTTCTTGATTTTTGATGATTCCTCCATAATTTCTTGATCAAATCTTGTCCAATGAACATATGTAACTTGAATTTCATGAATTTGACCTTAAAAGTCAGGAGTTGACTTTTTCCTTTGCACAGTTGACTTTTCACCAAATTTCTTGATTCTCAAGCAACTGATTAATTGAACCTCTTCGGAAATGAACCAATGAGCAATCTTCCATCCTTATATATTTGATATCATATAGAAAATATAGAGATCAAGTTTGAACCAAAATTTCATCAGGAGACTGCTTGAATCCAAAACCCTAATTTTGACTGCTTTTGATAGGAGATGATGAACTGTCCAATCTTTCTTGATGAATTCCCATCTTCCAATGACTTGTGGGATCAAATGAGATGACATATGATGTAATAGACCCTTGAGGCTTATTGGGAGACCCTTGGTTCTTGTTCTCTTGCTCTGGATACTCAATGCTCTGAAAACCACTGATCACATGCCCTATGTTGAATGCAAAGATGAATGCTTTATTTTTCTATGACTTGAATGTAATGCAATGCAATGAAAGCACATGTTTAATGATATGAAAAATGAGAGGGCAAATTTTGGGGTATTACAGGCCTCTCTCTGCTTATTTTGTTAAGAATGAAATGACAGGACTATTCATGGGGATTTTGGATAGGTACTGGATTTGATTTTTTTAATTAGTGTGCTCGCTAAGATTTTTCCAATCTTATGCCTACGTATTCCCGTTTAATGAAACAGGTAAATCATAGCGATCGTAGTTCCTCCTATTTTATGGGAGGAAAAAAGGTTGTTTTGGTGTCTTGTTCAAAGCCCAAGACGTGAAGCTGAAGGTGATTTATATCTTGTTCAAAGCCCAAGATGTGAAGCTGAAGGGTCTATTTGTATCTTGTTCGAAGCCCAAGATGTGAAGCTAAAGGGTTTTGACATTGTCATCTCTTAAAGAGGGGTATTTGGTCTGTTTGTCACAACTGTTGCGTGACTGGTTATAAAGGAGAATTACTTTAACTGGGATATGTGAATCCAGCAATGCCATAATTTCCTTTATAGGAGTTTTTAACCTAAAGGAGAAGACTTTAACTCAGTTTAGAGCAATGCCATCTTTCCTTAGGAATTTCTCATGCTAAAAGAGGGACAGTGGCGTGGATGTAAATAATCCAGAGGCTTGCCGCTTACAGCAATTAGATGGGGGAAAATGAGTTGTTGATGTTTGTATATTGTGAGCAAGGCACAGATTTTGATGCTAAAAGGTTGATTGACTCGACCGGGGTTTTCTTATACGAAGCTTAAGAGGAGGCTATTGACCCAACAAGAGGGTGTTTTTATGTGTCTCGTACGAAGCCCAAGAGAGAGGCTAAAAGGGTTGACTCAACAAGAGAGTGCTAACAAGTAACTGACTCAATAAGAGAGTGCTTTTATATGTGTCTTGTACGAAGCCCAAGACAGAGGCTAAAAGGTTTGACTTAACAAGAGGGTTTTTTATACTCAACAAGAGAGTGGTTTTGTATCTCGTACGAAGCCCGAGATGGAGGCTGAGAGGGAAGTGACTCAACAAGAGAGTCTTTTATACTCAACATGAGATTGATTTGGTATCTCGTACGAAGCCTGAGGTGGAGGCTAAAAGGGATTGTCTCAACAAGAGAGTCTTTTATACTCAACAAGAGAGTGATTTGTATCTCGTACGAAGCCCGAGATGGAGGCTAAACAGGTTTGACTCAACAAGAGAGTCTTTTATACTCAACAAGAGAGTGTTTTTGTATCTCGTACGAAGCCCGAGATGGAGGCCAAAAGGCTTTGACTCAGCAATAGAGTATTTTATACTCAAGAAGAGAGTGTGACTAGGTTAGCTCCGCTGGGGAGAATCATTGTACAAAGCCCAAGAGGAGGCTATTGTGCTGGTGACTGTTTCAGTTTAGTGACAGGTCCAGTATGTTGGATAAAGAGAAAATCAGTTCTTATATGGGTAATGTTGTGCTCAGGGATTGATCGGAGGATCAGGGTTATTTTCTGTTCTTTAAGGAAATGGAAAATCCAAAGGGTATTGAGACTGTCCAAGTCTGCTGGTGTTTTGGAGAAATCAATTCTCAGGTAGTGAATGATCTTTGTATGATGCCCAAGAGAAGGCTGGTATGTTAAGGGATGAAGGTCAACCCATTAACTGGTCTGACACTTGACTCAGAAAGACAGCTCTAGCAAATTGATGACTAGGTTCTGTTTCTATACCTGTAGAGGTCTCTAGGTCCTTGTACTAAGCTCAAGAGAAGGCATGAGAGCTTTTAAGAAGCCGAAGGGTCCTTGTACAACGCCCAAGAGAAGGCGGGGATGCTTTTAAGAAGCCTGTGGGTCCCCAAACCCTGAGAAGTTCCAGACATGTCATTCACCGAGAATAGATCAAGCCAGGAAAGTTTGAGAATTTGGAAGAAACTCAAGAGATGCCATTCACGGAGAAAAGATCATCCCTGGGGAGTAGAGTCTCTTTGACGATTTTTTAGGGTGACAGTCTGAGAAAGGGTTCACCGAGAATGCTGCCTCTCACGTCTCCATATTGTTAAACCCCAAGAGGAGGGAAGACTGTGTCTGGTAATCCTATGGGGATCTAGTTTTATTTGTATTTAAGAGTGACCAACAGGGCTTTACCTAGTGCTAGACGTAGTTGTCGGGGAAAAATCTAAATAACTATACTAGTATTACACAGTGGATATATAGCAAGTATATAAAAGTTTGTGAAAGAAGACTTACAATGAGCAGCCCCACAATACAGTTATATATATATGAAAGTGGATAAAGAAAGCGGGTAAACACTTACTCGGTTGTAGAGCTTCTATGCTGTTTGGTTTGTTTTTTCAACAAAGAAAGCTTTGATAACAATATTATATTCAAAATCAAAGGAGAAAGTGCTTTGAAAAGATTGTTTGGGGCTTACAGTTCAAGGAGAGGCCCAAGGTTTTATCAGTGATTGCACTGTTGTTTTGAAATTGTACATGGACTTATACAAGTGACTGAGGCCCAAAAAGGTTTTCTGTACAAAGGGGTGGAGCTTACACTCTCTCAAGAGGCCCAAAGGTTTATTTTTGTACAAATGGTGGGGCTTACAGCTCCAGGAGAGACCCAAAAGTTTTGTTTGAAAACGATGATCGCGTCGTTATTTTAAAAATGTACAGAGGGACTTATACAATAAGTGAGGCCCAAATCATTTTGGTTTCAAAAAGGGGTTGGTTCTTACACTCTATTAGAGGCCCAATGATTTTTAAAGAATGGGGCTTATAACACGAGGGTAGGCCCAAAGGGTTTTATTTTTGAACTGGCGATCGCGCCGAGATTTTCTTTTAACGCAGAGGGACTTATACAATATCTGAGGCCCAAAATTGTTTTGGTTAAAAGGGGATTGGGTCTTACACTCTATTAGAGGCCCAAAGTGTTTTAAAGTTTTGTTTGAGTGAAAATCAAGGAAACCCTAAATTTGTTTTCTTTTAAAAGTAAATATTTAAAGAAAATCAAATAAATATGATAAAAATACCAAATAAGTTTGAATAAACCACTTGTGATTTTTGTTGAGGGTTTGAAAAATGAGGTTTTAATCACAAGATAAATTAAAACTCATTTGGTTTTGATTTTCAAAGTAAATATTCACTTTTAAATGTTTAAAAACAAATAAAAATGAATTTACTCACAAAAATACTAATTATGTTAAATAACTAATATAAATTTAATTTTTTTGTGGAATAAAATATTTCAACATTTTTGTGATTTTTTGCAAAAAGAACCAATAAAAAATAATTAAAATTGAGGGAGTTATTAATTTTTCAAATCATTAAAAATAATAAGAAAAACAATAAAAAAGTGGAGAAAATAGCAAAACGAGGATCTGGGGCGAGGGGGATGCGAACCCCAGACCTCTTGTGTATAGGGTACGCGCCTTAGCACTGGGGTGGTGATACATCCGTTGATAGAAACACAACCACAAATATACAAGCCTTGCCTTGTTTTTGGTCTGGCCCAAGGCAAGGCAAGGCAAGATTTTGGTTGAAAACGTGAACGCCATAACTTTCTCATTTCTCCATGGATTGGGACAAAATTTAGGTCTATCCTGCCTAGAATTTCACAAGGAATCCAATGGTGGTGGTATTTTTTTTAGATCATGCTCCTATTGAAAAACCCGATAGTGGTTTTGAAATAGGCCATGATTTGCATTTTCTGTGCCATCTCTTGGTACAAGCATGAATTACATGATAAATTGGTGCAAACACAACACATATAATATGTATAAGAGATGCGTGATCAGTGGACATCAAAAGAAAGCATGATTCAAAGAATCCAAGTTGTGATGCTTACCTCTTTTTAGAGCTTTTGTGCAATCTGCCAAGCCACTTGTTCCAGAAGTGAGTTGATGCTTTGAACAACCTCAAATGATCTCTTAGAAGCTTTTAGGATGGTTAGACTCAGCTGGAAACCTCAAAAACAAGTTTGAGCTCTTTCTTTCAAAAGGGGCAAAAGTGGCCAAAATAGCAACTCTCTCAAATGGTGTTCCAGATGTATGGAACCATTTAGGACAGCTCAAGGATGATATTTGGAGTGTGTTTGAGGTTTTATCTAGTTTGGAAAGTGACGGAATCAAGACATGGCTTGAAAAATGCACAAAAGTTCTATTTTGAGGTTTTGAGAGGTGACTTTGTGATTTTGGTGTTACAGGTCACTTGTGAGAGTTTGGACAGCTTAGATATGTTATATTGGATGTGTTTGGATCATAAGTTGTGGTGGAATTGCTCTCTAACTCAAAAACTCAGAGTTACCTTGCTAAAGAAGGTATTTTTGCCTAGAGAAAGAGATTTTGAGGAAAGCAAGTGTTGTAGTGCCTTGGTGTACTCAAACTGAACATAATTAAGCTCTATTTATAGTAGAGCAATTTTTTTTTGCTGCAATAGTAAATGGAAACTGCAGCAGATGTTTGGCCAATGTTGAGCAATGAGAATCCAAGTCTCCTCTAGCCATTAACTAGAGGTTAGGGCACAGGCTGCTGGTCCCCTTGGTCTTAGATAAGTCTTGACTGAATTCAGTTGGAAATGGCTCAGTCCATGCCACCTTGGAGCATCCATTGAATGATCCAATCCAAAATTGGAGTCTTGTCCCTCTTTTTGGCATTTCTAGGTTTGGCATGCTATTTTTGGTTCCAAAGACTTGGGAGGGTTGGGATCAGAGTTGGTTCCTCCTTGGTCTCCCCTTGAGGTGCTCAGATGGATAAAGTTGCTCCCCCTTTGCAAAATTTGAGCAAATCGAGCAAAACTCCCAAATCTGCCTTGCCATGACAGTTTGCAGCAAGGCATATTGGCATTGTCATATCTCATGGCCCAAGTGGACTTTGATGGAGTTCTTGGCCATTTTGGAAAGTCCTCATATGATACAACAACTGTTTGACCATAATTGGTTTTGATACTTTTTGGATCCAAGTGAAAAATGCCCCTACATTTGGAAAAAAGTGAAGGCAGATTCTGACTTAGTGAAAATTTCACTAAGTGTTGGAAAAAAGTGACATTTTCACTTTTTGTGATTTTGATCATTCCATAACTCAAAATCCATGAGGAATTGGAATGATTCATGTTTGAAGCTTTTTTAGAGTGCCATGAGAGCTACCAATCCAACTTTGAATGGGGAAAATGGCCTTGTGGTTTAGGAGTTATGATCCTTTAAAGTTGGTACCCTAGCCACTTTGTTTCATAACTTAGAAAAATTTCTAAGTTTTTATGGTTACCCCTTTTACAAGTTATCCCACTTTTCTTGATTTTTCTTGATGAATGATGATTCCAATCACACATTAACATCATTTTAGGGTTAAGGAACCATAATTGTGAAAAATCTCAAAATGTCAAAGTTGACTTTTGTGCACAGTTGACTTTTTGTCAGATGAATTCCAAACTGTGCGATTCTCTATGAAATCAAGTCCTTGACCTAAATCAAACTTAATGGATTGATTTCATAGGTGTTATATGGTGTATTGAATCATGTCTTAGGGTTTGGGAGCATGTCTTGGCCAAAAGTCAAAGGTACAGTTGACTTTTTATGCGAAACCCTAACTGTGGTTCTGATGAACTTGAAACTTGTGAACCAAGCTTCTTGGATCAATCCATTGTTACAAATGGATCAATGTGGTTTATTAGAGACCCTCAAATCATGTCTTGAGGTCTTGGCTCATGCTTTTCCCCAAAAGTCAACTTAGGGGTGAATTAGGTCAAGAAACCCTAATTTCTGATCTTTTGTGAATGCATCCCCTGAGGTTAAATTGACTTGATGATTGGGTTCATGATGTCCCTTGGAGCATCATAGGTTATGCTTTGAAGCATTGGCTCATGCCCAGAGGAAAATTTCCATCTGGAGGCCCTGGTCGACCAAATCCTAATTTGGTGACACTGGCGATCTTGAGGCTTAATCCACCCAATATGTTGCAGCCTTGTGCTTAATCCTTGAAATGGGAGTCCTCTTGATCTCTTGGGGATATTTGAGAGGTTAGACAAGTTGAAGATCATGTCATTCCTTGATTGATCCTTTGTCTAAGGCTCAAAGAGGGCTTGAAGCCCTAATAATTGTTTGTAGTGAAGGCTCACCCATCTTTGGGGAGACTAATGAGGTATGATGGCCCATCCATATTGTGATGATGATTTGCACAATGATGGGAAATCTTAGTGGTCAAAATTTGGGGTATGACAACCACAACTAGGGTTTTGAGGAAAAAAGTCAATTGTACCTTTGACTTTTGACCAGGACATGCTCCCAAACCTTGGGACATGATTCAATACACCCTATAGCCCCTATAGAATCCATCCATTGAGTTTGATTTAGGTCAAGGACTTGATTTCATAGAGGATCACACAGTTTGGAATTCATCTGATAAAAAGTCAACTGTACTAAAAAGTCAAAGTTTGACTTTTTAATTTTTTGGTCAACCAAGGTTCCTTAACCCTAAAATGATGTTAATGTGTGATTGGATTCATCACTCATCAAGAAAAATCAAAAAAAGTGGGATAACTTGTAAAAGGGGTAACCATAAAAAAACTTAGAAATTTTCTAAGTTATGAACAAAGTGGCTAGGATACCAACTTCCAAGGATCATAACTTGTGATCCAAGCAACCATTTTGGCTGATCCAAAGATGGATTTGTAGCTCTCGTGGCATACTTTAAAAGTGTCAACTACACCTCATTCCAATTCCTCATAGATTTCAAGTTATAATTGTATCAAAATCACTAAAAACATGAAAATACATCTTTTCCAACACTTAGACAAAATTCTGTCCAAGACAGATTTTTTTGAAAACACCAAAACTTGGGGCATTTTTTCACACAGTTGCAAGCTGAATCAATTCAAGATATAAACATCAAAGTTGTTGTACATATTGCCTACAATCCAAGGAACTCATTGGCATTAAACAACCCAGCTTGAGCCAAGAGTTATGGCTGATGCAACACACCATGGCAAAGCTGCCATGAAAAATCAATTTGTAGGATTTCTTGCTTTACACGATTTTTGAGTCAAGGCCTAGGATCACTATGCCACAGTCATCTAATCTAATCCTAATCCAACTGATCCAACTAGTAAAGCTGAGTAAAAAAGCCAAGGGATCTTCCAACTTGAGATTAATGCATTTTGGCACATTATGCCTTGAATTCAAAGGCATTTATGTGAAATAAGGCACTTTCAACAAAGCCACTCTACTCAGTCAAGATGCTCACTTAAAAAACAATTAAAACATTCTGAAGAATGTGGATTTGGTCAACACATAGCCCTGCTCTTGGGAGAGGCTAGGTTGCCTTGCATGAGAAGAAATGCCACCAAGCCAAAGCCATTGAATGTGATCTGATCTTGCAGCCATTCACTATTCCTCCAAGACAAGAATTAATCCACTATAATAGAGGTCCTAACTGATCATTCAAACTACACCAATACAACTTGCAACATTGCTTTCTCTCATTCTCTCCTTAAGTGCCAAAACTCCATATTTTGAGTAAACACTATCGGGTTTTGAGTTGCAGCCTCAAGTAACTCAAACCAACTTCTCAGACACATCATGTATGATGTATATGAGGTGTTTAAACACTTAAACCATCTCTGTAACACCTCTAGCCCAAAATCACTCTTCAACTAGCCCATTATGCATCCATTCTGCAACTTGGATACCACAACTTGATCTAAGCAATTTCCAAGAGGTCCAAAGGTTGAAATCTACTCCATAACATCCATTGGAGCTGTAGAGGTCATCAAATTACTTATGGAACACCATTTGTGCAGAGATTCAATCTCACCTGCAGCAAGGTAAGCCTCAAAACTCTCATAACATGATCCATGCATATTTCCTCGCATGATACTTTGGCCAAATGTTTATTATCATGTTTTAAGTGTTTCCCCTCAAAAGATTTGATTATAACACTCAAAAACATGTCTGCACGATTGCTTTTGCAAAATTAGGGTTCATACATTCATGTTGGTATAACTTGTTGCACACTAAAAATAAATGAAATCAAATATTGCCATCATGTTCCTTGTTAAAAAACGCATGAGTTTGGTATTTGAATCATGTTAAATGATTGAGAAACGAGTGAGATAGGGAGCTTCACGCATCTGAGCTTGAGGTTGAAGATGGCCATGGCGCCATGCTTCAGAAATCCAACCAAACTTGCCTTATATTTTTCCCTTACCATGTATATTATGAATTGGCATTGCGCCCTAGTGGTTGATCAACTGGTTTGTGTGTACTAGCGAGTGGAATGTGAGATTGAATCTCTTTTCCCCCTCGCCCCATACCTCTTTTTTAACACTTTTCCCACTTTTTATTATTTTTCATATTATTTTTAAATAATTTGGAAAATTAATTTCTCTCTGAATTTTAATTATTTTTTAGGCTTAATTGCAACTATGGTCCCCCTATTTTGTGTTTTTTTGGGTTTTGATCCCCCCCATTTTAAAAACCACGATTTTGGTCTCTTTTTTAAGTTTTGAGTTTAATTTTAGTCCCCTCTCCAATTTTGATCCAACTGTTCATGCACTGTTCATGTACGGACATGCACTATTCATGTACGGACCATGCACTGTTCATGAACAGTACATGAACAGTGCATGAACAGTTGGATCAAAATTGGAGAGGGGACTAAAATTAAACTCAAAACTTAAAAAAGGGACCAAAATCGTGGTTTTTAAAATGGGGGGATCAAAACCCAAAAAAACACAAAATAGGGGGACCATAGTTGCAATTAAGCCTATTTTTTATTGGTTCTTTTTGCAAAAAATCACAAAAATGTTAAAATACTTTATTCTACAAAAAAAATCAAATTTATATTATTTATTTAATATAGTTGGTATTTTTGTGAATAAATTCATTTTTAATTGTTTTAAACATTTTAAAAATGAATATTTATCTTGAAAATCAAGACTAAATGAGTATTAAATCATCTTGTGGTTAAAACCTCATTTTTCAAACCTTAACCAAAAATCACAAGTGGTTTATCTAAACTTATTTGGTACTTTTATCATTTTTCATTAATTTTCTTTGAAAAATTACTTTTAAAAAGTGAAAATTAAGGTTTCTTTGATTTTTAATCATACTCAAAATATTCTTAAAAACACTTTTGGGCCTCTAATAGAGTGCAAGACCCAACCCTTTTTGTACATAAACCATTTTGGGCCTCAGATATTGTATAAGTCTCGACACAATAGAAAATCTCGGCGCGTTCGCCATTTTCAAACAAAAAAATCATGGGCCTCTCTTTGAGTTGTAAGCCCAATCACTTGTACAAAAACACTTTGGGCCTCTTGAGAGAGTGTAAGACCCAACCCCTTTGAAAATACAAAAATATTTTGGGCCACTATATTTTCAAAATCACGGCGCGGTCGTCGCCTCAAAAAACAAAAACCCTGGGCCTCTCCTCGAGCTATAAGTCCCATTCCTTTTCTTAGAAACACTTATGGGCCTCTAATAGAGTGTAAGACCCAACCCCTTTGTAAATAAAGAATTTTGGACCTCACATATTGTATAAGTCCCTCTGTAAATTTTCAAAACAACGGCGCGATCGTCACCTTTTCAAAATCAACTGGGCATCTCCCTGAGTTGTAAGCCCCATATCCTGTACAAAAATAAACATTGGGCCTCTAATAGAGTGTAAGACCCAATCCCCTTTTGACCAAAACTTTTTGGGCCTCAGTCGTTGAATAAGTCCCAATACGATATTCAAAACAACAGTGCAATCACTGTTAAAATTTGGGCCTCTCCCTGAGCTGTAAGCCCCAATCTCTGTTCAAAATACTTTCTCCTTTGATTTTGAATCCAAATGTATAGTTGCTATCAAAACTTTCTTTAATTTCTTTGTTGAACAACTAATAAAACAGCATGGAAGCTCTACAACGGGTAAGTGTTTATTCGCTTTCTTTAATATGCTTTCATATACATAACTGTATTGTGGGAAGCTGCGCATGGTTAGTCTTCTTTCATACCTTTTAAATACTCGTCATATATCAATTGTATATATACTAGTATAGTTATTTAGAGTTTGCCCCGGCAACTACGTCTAGAACTAGGTAAAGCCCCGTTGGTCACTCTTAAATACAAACAAAACTAGATCCCCCATAGGATTCCAGATAAAGTCTTCCCTTCTCTTGGGGTTAACCAATATAGAACAAAGAGAAAGGAAATATTCTCAGTCAAGCTTTTCTCAGATGGTCACCCCTAGAAATTATCAAAGAAATTTTACTCCCCAGAGTTGATCTATTCTCCATGAATAGCATCTCTTGAGTTTCTTCCAAACCCTCGAACTTTCCTGGAATGATCTCTTCTCTGTGAATTGCATTTCTTGAACTTCTCTTGATTTGGGGACCCACAGGCTTCCTAAAAGCATCCCCGCCTTCTCTTGGGCTTTGTACAAGGACCCTTCGGCTTCTTAGAAGTTCTCATGCCTTCTCTTGGGCTTAATACAAGGACCCTAACGACCTCTTAAAGGTATAAGACAGAACTTAGTCATCCTTTGCCAGAGCAGTCTTTCCAGTGTCAAACCTCAGTCCACTTTAGGGTTATTCTCATCCCTTAAGGCCGTCGCCCTCTTTTGGGCATCCTACAAAAGATAAAACTCTTCAACACCAGTAGACTTGGACAGTCTAAATCCCCTTTGAGTCTCAAATACATTCTCAAGTTCCTTTGAAACATAGGAAAAACACCGATCACTTTGGATGAATCTCCAGCAGAAACCCGGTCTCTCTCATGGGAGTTCTTCACCCTTGGGCCTGCCTATGGATCTAATCCTCAGCAGTAAGATAGCCTTCTCTTAGGCTTTGTATAATGATCTTTCCTCAACACAGTTAGCCTCCTCTTGAGCTTTGTACAACGATTCTCCCCAGCGGAGCTAACCTTTTCAGACTCTCTTGTTGAGTCAATTACTTTTCAGACTCTTTTGTTGAGTCACTCACCCTTTCAGACTCTCTCGTTGAGTCAATCACCTTTTCAGACTCTCTTGTTGAGTCCATCACTTTTCAAGACTCTCTTGTTGAGTCCATACCCTTTTAGCCTCAATCTCGGGCTTCATACGAGACAGCAAATCACTCTTTTGTTGAGTATAAAAGACTCTCTTGTTGAGTCAATCAACTTTCAGACTCTCTTGTTGGGTCAATCACCTTTGCAAGACTCTCTTGTTGAGTCAACTCTTTTAGCCTCCTTCTTGGGCTTTGTACAAGACATATAAAAGCACTCTCTTATTGAGACAAACTCATTTCAGCCTCCATCTTGGGCTTATTACAAGACACATATAAACACTACTACGAAAAACCCATTTAGCAACGGTTGGGAATGACATATAATGACGCGGGCGAAGGCGTTGTTATGTAGATTGTTGTTGTAAGTTCGCTGTTTCTACAACGGTTTGGAAACCGTTGTTGTATTCTAGAAGCGCGCGATATATTGCAACGGTTAGGTATTTCAACCGTTGTAATATATATTAACTATCACAACGGTTATCAGTATGAACCGTTGTCATATATGTTAACTATCACAACGGTTATTTGTCTCAACCGTTGTGGAATGTACCCTTAGTTTATTAAATACAAATGTATATTGATTGTTTTACCTTCCACCTTATTAAAGAAATACAACCATTAAAATTGGTAAAGAACTATATAATCTGAAAATTAAACTGTTCTTTAAAACCAACTTAAACACACCACTGTTTTCCGAATTGCATCCATTTCATTCCGCACATTTTATGTTCCTTTACATAAAATTTATGGTTCGATGGTCGGTTTCCTTCGATCCATCGATATCTTTTGTTATAGTTTACCTCATCATCGCCAAAAATCACCACGATTTTATCATCATAACAATGATCATGATCTTAACAACCACGACGATTAGTGACGACGATGAGGTAAACTATAATAAAAGATATCGATGAATTGAAGCAAACGGACCATTGGACCATAAATTTTATGTTAAGGAACATTAAATGTGTTGAATGAAATAGATGCAATTTAGAAAACATTGACATGATAAAGGTTGGTTTTTAAATACATCTTAATTTTCAGATTATAATGTTCTATAGCAATTTAACTGATTGCATTTTCAATAAAAATATAGTGAAACAAACGATATACATAGTATATAATAAACTAAATTTCATATACAATATCAGAATGAATTCATATATAGGTACCACCATCATCATCACCATGTGAAACAAATCCTAAGAAGTGGGAAGCAATGATGAAAATTAGTTAGTATTAAATTTAACTATATACAATATACATAGTATATATATAATAAGCTAATGTTCTATATCAATTTAAATGATTGCATTTTCAATAAAAGGGTAGTAAAATAAACAATGTACATAGTATATAATAAACTAAATTTCATATACAATATAAGAATGAATTCATATATATGTACCTTATCAGAATGAATTCATATATATATATATATATATATATATATATATATATATATATATATATATATATATATATATATATGTACCACCATCATCATCACCATGTGAACCAAACCCTAAGAAGTGGGAAGCAATGAAGAAAATTAGTTAGTATTCAAAACAAAACAACCAAAAGTTGAAACAAAACCCTAAGAAGTGGGATTGTACCATTACAATGAAGTTCACCTTGCTTGTGAAGCATTGAAGTCGAATCTACACAAAATGAGAACAATCAACAAAAACAACATGAAGCAAACGAGATAATGGGAACTATTTAACAAAAAGATTGAAGTAGAAGACTACCTTATTTTCCATAAACAATATGTACATTATGCTTGCTACCGCCAGCATCATCACCATGTTCATCTAGTTTTAGATTCTGCAAGAAGAACTACAAGGAGGAAGAAGCTTAAATCAAAAGCTTCATATTTCTTGTATTTCTTCTCGCAGATTCTAAAAAAAGATGAAGTTTGGGTGCTAGGGTTTCGCTGTGAAGGAAACGGCGCGACTGTCAAAAAGGGAAAGTTAATTCCCTTATATAGGTAAATTTTTCACAACGGTTTTCTTAAATAACCGTTATGATAGATTATATATTAATTTAATAATATCACAACGGTTAGTTATAATAACCGTAGCGATACCCCTTATACGTGGTACAAGGTTCGACACCAGGCAACAACATTTTCCTAAAATTACACCTGGATTATAAGTGATATCGCTACGGTCATTACTTATAACCGTCGTGATATTATCAACCGTTGCACTTCCCAACATATGAACGATTTACAAGAAAATATAGTTCCAGAATATGAACGGTTTACAAGTTATCATCATTAGAAGCATTAAACTATCAGTCTTTTCATCTTCATCCTCATCTATAAATAGACAATTTTACATATCTAAATAATATATTCTTCGTAACAATGAGTTCAACAAATGAGAATCCTAGAAACCTCAATGAGGAACGTCAGGCGCCAATCCAGGAGGTCGTCCAACCAGCAACTGCCAACTTCAGGGATGCATTAAGGGTAAGGAAGGATAAGAAGAAGAAGAAGAAGAAGAAGCCGAAGAAGAAGAAGATAAAGAAGAAAAGGATGCCTGTATATTATGATTCCGATGAGGGGAGTGAGGAGAGATGTCTAGATTATGAAGATGCATTTTATGCTATGGGCTCTGACAATGATCTTGATATGTAATATGTTTATCAATGTACTCTCAATGGAATATTAAAATAAAATTATGTCTATATATGTTCATCTCTTACAGTTTTATTTTTAAAGTTATATATATACTCTATTGCACTTAAAAATACTAAAGAATACATTACTGTGAATAGAAGCGTGATACATGTAGTACAACGGTCTTCTAATATAAGCGTGTTAAAATGTAAAAATATGGAAAAAAAAATATAGAGCTGGGAATCGAAGCTTGTTACACAGCTTGTATTACAACGGTTATGTAATACAACTGTCGTTAAATATGGCGTTATAAATTTTTAATCGTATTACAACGGTGGGATAGGAAACCGTGGTAAACCTGGCGTCGTTAAATGGGGTTTTCGTAGTAGTGAAACCTCCCCAACGGAGTCAAAAATCCCTTTTAGCCTCAATCTTGGGCTTTGTACAAGACAGAAAGAACATTTTCCCCAGAAAAGTCAAACTGTTAGCCTCCTTTTAGGCTTTATATAATGATATCCCCAAAGAGTCAGTCTCTTTTTTGCCTCCATCTTGGGCCTTGTACAAGACATATACACTCTCTTGTTGAGTCAGTCTTAGCTAGCCTCCCCTTAGGCTTCATATAAAGAAATCCCTAGCTGAGTCAATCAACCTTTTAGCATCAAACTTGTGCTTTGATCAAAGCATACAAACATCAACAGTCCCTCTTTAGAGGTGACAAATTCTCTCTCAGTCAAAACCTTTTAGCTTCAATCTTGGGCTTTGAACAAGACACAAAATAACCCTTTAGCTTCCATCTTGGGCTTTGAACAAGACACCAAAACATCTTTTTCCTCCCTTAGAATAGGAGGAACTATGATTGCTCTGATTTCTCTGTTTCATTTAGACGGGAATATGTAGGCATAAGATTGAGAAATCTTAGCGAGCATACTAATCAAAAACTCTAGGTCCAATACCTTCACACATCAATCAAAACTTAGGTCCAGTACCTTACCAAAAACCTCGGGAAAAACCCGAACATCAACAAAAACTCACTCTCCCTGTCATACTTTCCCAAGAAACTCTCCCAACCCATTACCAGATAAACACCATCAATTACAAAGTGAAACCCTAAAGTTAATATCCTGTGGATAACCACATATAGGATGGGTAATTGACAACTACCCATTGTATAACCTGACCCCGGACCCCCCAATCTCTTTTAAGCGGTTGTTCAGTTAAACGATCGCGTGCAAGGTTAGTTTTAGATAGCTTCCCTTTCCTTTCCAGCTTCATGGGATAAATAAGAAATCAGAAAGTAGCACCCCTTTCTCCTCGAGGAGGAAAACCCAAACTTCAGCGATAAGGTGGTCGCGTCACCGACAAAAATCGCTCTCTACAATCTGTATGATAATGTGTTCCATTTTTAATTCAAGCATTTCAATTGCTTTACTATTGTTTACTCATTTACTTGGTTTGTTAATTTAAGCACTTTTACTTTATTTATGTTATTATTTGCATTTGAAATTTTTTCAGTACCATTACATTCTCTCAAAACGTTTTACGCAAAGTATTAACTAGAATTTTCGAGTTTGGGCCTACAAATGAACTAAAACTAGTGATTGTTTACTAAATATATCAGTAAATAGTCATGTAACTTTATTATCATTTAATAAATAAATATTTGTAGTTATATCTTATAATATATTTTATTTCATTATATTTAATAAATTTTTATTTTATTTATTAATAAAATATAAAAATAATTTTATAAATTTATAATAAATAATAAAAAATATTTATAAAATATTATATAAAATATAAATTAAACTATAATAACTATAATTTCAAAAAAAAAAATTGTATAAATTCACAAATTCAATTGTCGGGTGCTCTTAAGTTTTCAGAGTCCTCTGTTATATTTGACGAGCTTTCAATAAAAAAATTGTTTGAAATCATTATATTTTAGAAAATTATTTACAAGTCATCTCTGTTGGAATTAACCCAAAACCTATGAGAATTCCGACCCTATCTTGATAACCAAGAAGGGTTCTTAGCGCAGCAATACCAAAGAAAAGAAGAAAATAGAGAAAGAAAGGAAATTAGGATTCCAAGAGAATTTGGAGAAGAAGGTTGTTACCCACAAACTGTGGGATTTTTCTCTTTCTATTCACTTGCAACTGCAAACCGTGAATTACAATGTGTTTTGATTATTTACAAAAATAAGGGTTACTCCGTATTTATAGATTTAGGTTTACTTGTTCTCCAAGCCAAATCCCAAAACTATAAAAGCCCAAAATACCTATTTTGGAACTATATCAAATCAAATCTAAATCAAATCTGTGTGAAACAACTGTTTCAACACACCCTTGCTTCGACACTTCGACACGTCGACTACTCCTTGTTTCTGTCGAGCTAAATTGCATCGACACAAGGAATTACAACTCAACACACCACCTAATTCATTGTGTCTAAGCTGTCTACATTCATCATGGCTCTTAGTCTTCTAAAAACTTTGACCTGCACTCCCTTCGTCATGATATCTGCAATCTGATTCTCAGTTCTGCAGTGTTCCAAGTTCATCTTCCCTTCTGCTACCTGCTCTCGAAGATAATAGAACCTCATTTCGATGTGCTTGCTTCGACCGTGTACTATTGGATTTTTCGCCAAGTTAATAGTTGACATGTTGTCGATCTTTATTGTAATTGCTCCATGACTCTTCCTTGTAATCTCTTCGACCAAGTTCACCATCTAGGTTGCTTGACATGCACAAAGAGAAGCAGCTATATATTATGCTTCGCATGATGACAACGCCACTACTGGCTCCATTCTCGAACTCCAAGCAACTGGTACACCACCTAACATAAACACATATCCAGCTGTGGATTTTCTATCCTCAACATCACTACACTAACTAGAGTCGGTGTATCCCACTAACTTGCATTCTTTCCCTTCATCAGCTGCAGGAAACAAAATTCCGTAGTTGAGAGTTCCTTTCAAATACCTCAGTATCCTCTTCGTTGCTGCTAGGTGTGATACCTTTGGCTTCTGCATGAATCTACTTACCATACCCACACTGTATGCTAAGTCAGGCTTTGTGTGACAAAGGTATCTAAGTGACCCAATAAGTCTTATGTATTGGGTTAGGTCGACATCATCTTCATCTAAATCCTTCGACAGTTGCAGTCTGGTTTCAGCTGGAGTCAAAGTTGGGTTGCAATCTTGCATCTTAAATCTCGGGAGTATTTCGCCTGCATATCTTCTTTGGTGCATCATCAAACCTCTACTAGTCTTGTAGAATTCGATGCCAAGGAAATATGAGAGATTTCCCAAGTCTAACATTTCAAACTCCTCACTTAGGTCATGTTTGAAATCTTCGATCTCCTTCTTGCAACTCCCTGTTATCAACAAATCATTGACATAGAGGCATAGTATAAGCAATTCATTATTACTTCTCTTTACATACACTCCATGCTCAGTCGTACACTTCACAAATTCCTTCTCCCTTAAGAAGCTGTCGATTTTCTTATTTCAAGCTCTTGGAGCTTGCTTAAGTCCACACAGGGCTATATGCAGCATGTACACTTTTCCTTCTTCGCCTTGTTTCACATACCCAGCTGGTTGTGCGACATAAACTTCTTCATCTAAGGGGCCATTGAGGAATGCACACTTCACGTCCATCGGACATGTGTGCCAATTGTTCATATTTGCTAGACCAACAACCAACCTGATTGTTTTGATCCTAGCAACATATGCGAACACTTCATCGAAATCGATTCCTTCCTTTTGTAGAAATCCTTTCGCCACAAGTCTCGCCTTGTGTCGAGTTACTTCTCCTCTAGGATTCACCTTCACCATGTAAACCCACTTCACATCAATTGCCTTCTATCCTTGAGGCAATTCAATAAGTGACTAGGTGTTGTTAACTTTGATGGAATTTAACTCCTCATTCATTGCTTTCTGTCGCTCCCGGGATTTTCATCCAAGTACAAACGCGAAAGTGGCGCGGAAACAGAGTCGCCAGCAATGTGTATTTATCCCAAGAGAGGGAAAGGAAACACTGCATAAACCTGGGGGAAAGGAAAAGAGCATGGTCTCGCGACCAAGAGAAATGGGTAAGGGAGTCGGTTACGTGAGAGGAAGGTATTAGCACCCCCTCGCGTCCATCGTACTCGACAGGATCCATGCTTGTTGTCTCGATCAAAGGGTGTCGTCATCTGGAGCTCCGCTGCTACTGGAAAGAAAAAGGAATAGGAACGAAAAAGAAAGGAGAGACAGAAGAAGAGGAAAAGAAGTGACTTGGTAGGACGTCCTCGGATTCCTAGGCCTACGTATTCCCTCGTGCAATGGAAAAGTCAGAATCAACGTAGTTCGGACTATGGTTTGGGGGAAAAAGAGAAGGATGGTGCTCGGAGAGATCTCACACGATCTCCTGCCTACGTATCTCGCTCGCACGCGAGAATCAGAGAGACGTAGTTCCCCTCAACAAGGGTTGCTTTGTTTGTGTTTTTTTACGAAAACGTCAGAGTGCGCGTCCCAGCAGTTAGGTGTTGCGGCTCGCTGTATGGAGACTTATGTGTTACCTGTTTGTGGTAGAACGGACATGACGAGTCCTCAAGGAATAGAATGAAGGATATGAGAAGAGAACTGTTTGTTTGTTATTGTCTTTTAAGAAGAAGTGTTTTGATTATTTTGTGTTTACAACGCATATTGTATTTAAGTCTTTCACATAGGATCGAATGCCTCGCATATCGACCCAAGACGGGACGTATGCTAAACATTCTAAGAAAGTGAGAGAAGACCCCTCACTATCTTATTCTCACATGAAAGGCTCAAATGCAATATATGTTATGCCTTTATTAAGTGTTTTTGCTTTTGTTTTGAGAGAGAGAAGAGACTCAAAGGGTGAAAAAGGTAAAAGTCTAAAGGGAGACTAATAATCCTAAGAGTTATCATGCATGGATGTTCCTAATGTCAAGTGTGGTATGCGAACTCTTAAACTAAAAGAGAAAGAGGGATAGCACTACCTAATGCTTATCCTACCTCACTTTAATCAAAGATTAAAGTTGAGCTAGGATCCCAAAGGGATGTGAGAAAATTCTACACATAGCATTATATCATGCTATTCATAAAAGAGAAATCATAAATTAATCAACAATGAGCAATTGAAATTATGGTCAACAATTAATCAACAATAACCAAGTTAGAGTTAAAATGCGAAGTAAAAATCAAGATTAAATTCTAACAAGAAAAGTTAATTTGTCTAATTCTAAAATTAATCCTAAAATTAGTTCAAGGCAATTCTAAACTAAATATGAAAAACATTAATCCTAAAGTTAAATCTAGAATTAAAACTAATATTAATCCTAAAATTAATTCCAATTAATTTCTAATTAAAAATATAATTCTAACTAGTCAAATTCTAAAGTTAAATCTAACTACTAAAAGTGAGTTAACCAAAATTATTATTCAGAATTAAAATCAAAACCAAAGTTAAATTCTAATTCTCTAATTAAACCTAATTTATAAAATGATTATCCTAAGTTTATTAACTAAAACAATTAATAAAACCAAAATTAAAATCAAAACAATTAACAAAGAGGGGTGCAATTGATTCTGGAGGTATAAGCAGCTATCTGGGCGCTTGGGCTGAAGTTGTCTAGGCCCATGAATTCTCACCCAAGGCCAGGGGGTGCGGAGTGAAAAGTTGGGTGAGGAAAGGAAAATGCGTTGGGTTTTAGAAAAGAAAAGGCTAAGGGTCTAAGGCCTAGTCCGGATCACACATGGGTTCAAACCCGGTCCATTATGTTGTCAAAGTTAACCTAATACAAACCCATAACAACCATAGTCAATGCTCTTCTTCTTGAATCACAAACAGAACAAGCCGAAAAACCCCATGCTGGCACAAAAAATCCGTCGCCCACCTCAACACCTTCACCCGCTCGTCTTCTTCCTTTCCACTCATCGCTTCCGTCATCCTCTCCGCCGCTTCGGAAATAAAACCACGCCGGAGCCCTTCTCCACTTTATTCTCTATCGCGAGCTCCCTCCGTCATAAAATTCTGCTCAACTCCAAATTGCGCCGTCAATGACACGGCCTCCATCGCATCGTCAAACTTCTCAACCGCAACTCAAAACTCCACTCCGTCACGACATCCTTTTCAATTTCTCCCCTGGCTACACAATTCATCATCGCCTACGCTACCTCATCATTTCAACACTCTGCTCGCCTCCTCCTCTCCTTTCTTCTTCTACGCCAGACCTCCTTACTCCGGCCGAAGCAACAACAAATAAACTCTCTTTCACGCCGTCCGCCTTCGTCGACTCTCCGCCGCGCCATGGCATTACGCCGGCGACGGCAGACGCATGAATGAACTTACCTCGCGTCGGCTCAGCCTGCTCAAACTACCTCGCGCGAATGTACAACGTAAACAGAGAAGAAAGTAGATCTGAGATTCAAACGGTGAAGTACAGATCGACGAACGCACAGCAATCACATGAACAATACAAATAAAGTACGAAATCGAATTTTGGACCAAGATGACGTACCTACCGGAGAACCGTCTGGTGCGTCTTCAGATTGGAGAATACGAACAGAAAACCAGAGGTAACTTTAATTCCGCTTTGCTTCTAATTCTTCTTCGAATCTTTTGTTGATCCTCGTGTCTTCCTCTTTGATCTGGTGCTGTTTCCGATTATGAACTCATTGAATTTACGATTCAATCTTTTCTTCTTCTCCGCAATTCTGAAATGCGACTGAATCGTGTGGATTTCGAATCTGAGATGATGATGATGCGATATTGCAGGTTGTTGTGAGAGATTGATGACCGTGTTCAACCTCCGGCAATTCTATTTTCTGCTGGTTTTGTTGATGCGGTTGTATGATTTTCTTCAGGTTTTAACGATTGAAGATGGAAGGAAAAACAAGGAATTTGCAAGATGAAGGTTGATTGGAGAGACTGAAGGTGATGAAATTGCAGAAGGTGGTTGCTGAAGATGAAGATTGGGGAGAGACTATGCCGAGTGAAGAAGAAACTGAAGAATGGAGATGATGAAAATGGCCCCGAAAAACCCTGAAGATTCTGTTGCTGAACCACTTTTATACCAGAAATTGGAAAGGGTAGAATAGGATTTTCAGTTGAAATTCAGTTAGAGTTTGTTGGAGTTCTGTTATGATTTTGGGATTGAGAACTGCTGTGTAATCGCTGCACCCTTGTATTTTTCTTTTTCATTTTATTTCCTTACTATGTTTCCGCTACTTCTTACTGATAGTGGCAAATGTGTAAAGTTTGAGAACTTATTCAATATGGTTTTTCCTTTTGGTCATATGAACAAATCAAACGCAGTAAAAATTCAGCAAATGAAAGCTTTCCGATTTTGGCACTCACCTTAGACAATAAATCCCACAAATTATTTATTTCTTTTTTCAATTGCCCTCATGGATAGAATGGATCAAGAAATGGATTGGTTTTGGAAATGGATAATTAGAAGTAAGAAATGGATTTGAAATTTGGATTAGTGGATTAATATGGATAAAATATAAAAAGAGGAAATGGATATGGATAATCGAAAAATAATTAATGGATATTGAAATGGATTAATTGGTTTGTAGCAAAATGGGCTTGGATGTGAAATTAGATTTTAAAATTGGTTAAAATGGATATGGATTAGAAAATGGATAATTGCATAATGAAAAGTGAAAATAGACAATGGATTCAATGGTTAAAAATGGATTTTGAATAACATGGATATGGATATTTAGAATTAAAAAGATAAAAAATGGAAATGGATAAAAACAAATGGATAACTTTGGATATGGGAATGATTGAGAAAATAAAAGTGGATATCTGGAAATTAATGGATTTAGGAAGGTGGTTTCTAAGAGTGGAAAAATGGTTTAGAATGAAAGTGGATTTTGAGATTAAAAGTGAAATGGATAAAATGGTTTTATTTAAGAAAATGGACTAAAATGGATATTTAGATAAAAATTGGGTTTGAAAATGGGAGGAATTTAGAATGAGAATTTGGATAAAAATAAAAATGTGGACAAGAAGAAAAAGATATGGATATAGAAAATAATGAGTTTGGATATGGTTTAAAATGGCTTGTATCTCCATTTCCGAATTGCCCACACGACTAACCTTGCCATGTCTCATTCCAATCAAATTCCCAATCACACCAAACTTCTTTCCTCAATGAATTCCAAAATATCAATCAGTAAGCTCATTAGATTATAACCCAATGCTCTTCAAATCCATTCACAACTGCTTTGTCTGATAACCATTGATTCAAATAACCTCTGTAATCCCATGTATTAGGAGACCAATGCGCATGAATGATTATGAGGTATGACCTAAATTAGATGCAAACGAAAAAGAAACATAAGCTATGTAATAACAAGAGGGCAAATTTTGGGGTGTTACACTTTCACCCACTTCAAATCTTTCAATGCCTCAGCTACATTGATTGGTTTGACATTTGCGTAGAAAGCATAATGTACCAGCTCACCTTCTTCATCAACCACATCATATGATGTAATTACACATTCTTGCAACCTTGCAGGCATGTGTCTTGTTCGTCGAGGTCTGCTTTAACCTGCTTCATCTATGACTGGTTCCTGTCGAACGTCTCTTTTGACTTCAGTGGATGGTTTTTCACAAGAGATTCTCACTGAATCCTTCTTGGCATTCTCAGTCCAATCCCATTCTTTAAGCTCATCTATGATCACGTCCCTGTTGATCACTGCCTGCTTATTCACTGGGTCAAACAACTTGTAACCTCCAGTCGAATGATATCCTATCAAGATCATCTTATTTGACTTGTCATCAAGCTTCCTTCTCAACTGATTTGACACATGTCTATGTGCTATAGATCCAAACACCTTCAAGTGACTGAGGCTAGGCTTGACACCAGACCAACATTCTTCTGGTGTGATTCCTTCATGCTTCTTCGTCGGACATCTGTTCAAAATATATGTTACGTCGAAACTGCTTCTCCCCATAATTATTTGGGTAAATGCTTTCTATTCAACATACTTCTCACCATGTTCATGATGGTTCTATTCTTTCATTCTGCAACTCTATTTTGCTGTGGAGTGTAGGGTGGCACCACCTCATGCACAATCCCTTCTTTTTCACATAATGCATCAAACTCTTTCGAAACATACTCTCCACCACCATCAGTCCTCAGAGTTTTCAACTTTCGACTACTCTGTCTTTCGACCATGGATTTGAATCTAGAAAATACCTCAATCACATAAATTTTCTTCTTGATGAGGTAAGTCCACAACTTTCGACTGTAATCATCTATGAACGTGACAAAGTATCTGTTGCCACCAATCGAATCCACCTGGATTGGACCACATACATCAGAGTATATGACTTCCATAATTGCCTTCGACTTCCTTCCTGCATCCTTGCTGAAGCTATTCTTGTGTTATTTCGACTGAACACACTCTTCACAGACTTCACTTGGAATGTCGATTTCTGGTAATCCTGAAACCATATTTCTTCTCTTTAGCTCTCTGATGTCATTGAAGTTGAGATGGCCTAGTCGAAAATGCCATAACCACTCACCTCTGCTGGATGCAGTTGTTAGGCACTTGTGCTCCATCACCTTGAGTTCAATCTTGAAGGTCATATTCTGGGACATTGGAGCCTTCAAGATCAACCTACCACCTGCGTTGAGGACTCTCATCATCTTGTCTTCGACAACTACCTTGTAGTTCTTTTCGACCAGCTGCCCTATATTGAGAAAATTACTCTTCATGCCTGGTATGTACAACACATTAGAAATTGTTGACCTCTTGCCATCTTTCCTCATAATCAGAACATCACCAACACCTTCAGCTGCTAGAGTGTTGTCATTTACAAACTTCACCGTGTTCTTCAACGAGGGCTTCATGTTAACAAACCAATCTTCCCTTCCAGTTATGTGTGATGAGCATCCTGAGTCCAAGTACCACTGATCTTGGAATCTTTCTCCATCTCTTGTTGTGACCATCAGCAATGTCTCTTCTTCTTCATGTTTCACCAGCTTTGCATCAGTTTCTTGATTTTTTTCTTTTCTAGACAATCACTAAAATAATGGCCATACTTCTGACAATTGAAACATTGAATGTGACTCTTGTCAGATTTTCGACCACCATCTCTTCCTCTACCTGCAGCACCACCTCTTTGGTTGCCTTGGTTCCAGGGTTTTCTCTAATTTCGACCAGTTTCCTTCATGCTGATTTCGACCAGTCGAATTGTTGTAGCCCCCTCTACCTTTGTTGCCATTCCCGCTTCCTTTGCCTTTTCTTTCCTTTTCTGACTGCGCCTGCAAAGCCATATCGCTCTTCGACTTTTCTGCAGCTCTTTCAGCCATCCTTTGTTCATGAGACTCAAGCGTCCCTTGAAGCTCTTCCTTCGTCAATACTGACAAGTCTTTCGACTCTTCTATGGCTACTACCATGTGGTCGAACTTTGGAGCCAATGACCTCAAGATCTTTGCAACAACTGATCTTGATGTCAATACCTCTCCACATACCTTGATTTGATTCACCAGCTTTGTAACTCTGGTGAAGAAATCTGTTATACTCTCATTGTCTTCCATCTGAAGTAACTCATAGGTTCTCTTGTGAGTTTGTAACCTCACCTCTTTCACCTTCTCTGCGCATCCAAACGACTTTTCAAGAATCTCCCACGCTTTCTTCGCTGACTCTGCATCACTATCCTTTTCAAAGTTATCTGGATCGACACACTGATGGATTATAAAAAGAGCTTTATAATCTTTCTTCTTCAACTGTTTCTGTGCAGCCTTTTCATGATCGGTCGCGTTCTCCGCAAACGGTGTTACTCTTTCCATCACAAGATCCCAAAGATCTTGATAACAGAAAACCACCTTCATCTGCTTGCACCAATTCTCATAATTATCTTTCTTGAGAATCGGAAGACTCGCCGGAAAGTGCCCGTTCGGATGATTCATTGCCATCACGATTTTCCTTCCTTGAATCGCAACCGGAGCTCTAGATACCAGATGTTGGAATTAACCCAAAACCTATGGGAATTCCGACCCTATCTTGATAAACAAGAAGGATTCTTAGCGCAGCAATACCAAAGAAAAGAAGAAAATAGAGAAAGAAAGGAAATTAGGATTCTAAGACAAACTGTGGGATTTTTCTCTTTTTATTCACTTGCAACTGCAAACCGTGAATTACAATGTGTTGTGATTATTTACAAAAATAAGGATTACTCCCTATTTATAGATTTAGGTTTACATGTTCTCCAAGTCAAAGCGCAAAATTATAAAAATCCAAAATACTTATTTTAGAACTATATCAAATCAAATATAAATCAAATATGTGTGAAACAACTGTTTCGACACACCCTTACTTCGACACTTCGACACTTTAACTATATCTTATTTTTATCGAATTAAACTGATTCGACACAAAAAATTACAACTCAACAATCTCGTGCTTTGTAGCCTTGCATATACTAATTTAGTTATAAAATACGATAAGTAAGTGCCTTTTATCGTTTCAATTCATGGTAGATTCTTTTGGTGAATGTCAATTCATGATAGTTGATTAATCCTTTTCAAAAGGTCACCATTTTCTCCTTTATATTTTTTGTCTTTTTTAAAAAGCACTCTTTTCTTGACATGGCCAGCATCAACATTAATGAAAAGAGTGTCATCATTGAAATGGACTACTGACAAGTGGGATGAATTGTTTTGATTGGTAGAAGTAAAGAATATAAACACCTTCACGTACGTGTATGACTAGTGTCAATGGTTATTTGTGTGTCGGTAGATGTCTATTTGCTAGAACTATTCAACATTGATTTTTTTTGACCTATATGCCACGTTTTGAAAAAAATATATCAAAATGCCATTGTCTAAAAATTAAATGTCAAAGTGCCACTATGTTACCTAGGGTTCGGTCAATGGATGGACGATTTTTTGAAGGAATTTTCGTACTTGTTTGAGCTCGGCTAATGAATGGACGAGTCTATGAAAAGCTTTTTTTATTTTATATTTCAATGGTTCGGCCAACCATTGGCCGAACCCATGTATGAATGAAAATTTTTTCAAAGGATCGTCCAATCATTGGCCGAACCCATATTAAAATGGTGGCATTCTTGTATTTTTTTTACAAGTTATAGCATTTTAGTATATATTATTTCAAATAGTGGCACAATGGTAAAAAAATCATTCAACATTACTACTTTTCAAAGTTTAAGCAGATTTTTTATTTTTTACAGAATGTGTGAAAGGACATAAATTATGAATTTGAGAATTAAACGTGATTGCACTAGAATGCAACTATGCAAGCCGCCACAAAGAAAAACAAATATATATATATATATATATATATATATATATATATATATATATATATATATATATATATATATATAGGGTTATGCTAATGCACACCCATATAGGTGTGCATTAACAACATACACCTTAATGTATTTTTGTGTGGGACTCATCAATTTTAGATAGGATCCACATTGAAAAGATAAAAAAAAAATAAAAAAAAATAGATGTAGTGTATTTTTGTGTGGGACCTACCAATTTTAGGTGTATAGCATTTTCCATATATATATATATATATATATGATCAAATTATCAAAGAGTAAATTTTTTTATTTACTTCAAATCATAATCTTTAAATTAAATCTAATTTAATTAAAATTAGTTTTTTAATTTAATTAACTATTAAATTATATTCAATTCAAATACTATAATTTGAAGTAAAATAGAAAATCTTACTATTAAAGTAAATTGATTCCACTCATATATATATATATATATATATATATATATATATATATATATATATATATATATATATATATATAACTTGCTCATAAAAAAAGTATGTGATCTATATAAATAAGTTAAAGCTAATTTAGATTGCTATATGCTTAATTAAATGTACTTATTTAACATTAAACGCACACCACACTATAAAATAAAAGTTAATTATTATGTGTTAACCGCGGAAATTTTATTTACAATTGTTATGTGTTAACCGCGAAAATTTTGTTTACAGGTACATCTAATTTCATTATGAAAGTGTCATTTTCATAAAGTGAAAAGATATTTTGATCCTGACTTTTAACACTTGCATTGTATTAGTATAGATAAAATCTACGATTTTTACTTTTTTAATAATTTATTTTATTTTAATTTTTGTGCAAGAACTTGTTGCATTTTTGTAATCTTACGTTGTGTAAGATATGATGTATGCCAAAAGCAGTTTCAAAATAACACATATCTTATAAATTAGTTTTTTAATTTACAAATATTTATATATAATACGGTTTGATGGAATAGATGTGTAAAAACAATGTATATATATATATATATATATATATATATATGTGTGTGTTATGCTAATGCACATCCATGTAGGTGTGCATTAGCAACATACACCTTAGTGTATTTTTGTGTGGGGTCCACCAATTTTGGGTGGGACCCACATTAAAAAGATGAAGAAAAAAAATAGAAAGAAAATAGATATAGTGTATTTTTGTGTGGGGCCTACCAAATTTGGGTGTATGTTAGCATTTCTATATATATATATATATATTAACGAAAAATATAATACTATAAATCTTACACCTTTGATTTATGAAAATAAAACATACATTTCTACACAACATAGATACACATCCACAACATGGATCTTTCTTCAATTAAAATATATATTAAATAACAGTCGAACATCATAAACTCCAGATCTTTTGTAGGAGGCTTGCGTCAGAGAGAGGGTTCACCTTCTCGCTAGCTTTTCCTTAACTTTATGGTGGAATCATTCTCAGGGTGGACGAAGGTTTCTCATCGTAGAAAGTTCAAGAAAGTCAAATGGGATGCTGAAGTCAATAAGGAGCGCAAGGAAGAAGAAGCGGGGAAGGAAAATACAACTATCTTTTTCACTGAATTTCCAGATTCTCTTAGGGCCAAAGACATTTTCAATCACTTTGAAGAGTTCAGTGTGATTGACGAGGTCGTTATCCCGGCTAAAAGAGATAAGTTTGGTAGGAAATATGGGTTTGTTCGTTTTCTTGGGGTTACGGATGAGAGAAGTCTGGTGGTTAAGCTGGACAGTCTTTGGATTGGCGGGAAGAAACTCCATGCAAATATTCCCAGGTTTCTTAGGGCTGTAAAGGCAGCCTTTCCGGAGCACGATGGCCATGGCAAAGTAAAGTTTACAAATCGGAATAAGTTTAACAATGTTAGAGTACAGAGAGAGAATGGAGGCCGTTTTATGCTGGCAACGCTTCGGTGAGGTGTAAATCGTTTGCTGAAGTCGTTGGTAATAGAAGGGGACATGTTTCGGAGAAGGAGAAATCTTTAGAGTTCGAGGTGGAGAAAACAGAGTTGAAGAGGTTCGAAAAGGCGTTTGTGGGGAAGGTCCTTAACCCGGGGTCGACCTATAACATCCAAAGATTAATGTATAAGGAAGGGTACTTTGCTTTAAAGATTACTCCTTTGGGAGCTAATCTTTGTCTGATTGAAGAAGATGAACAAGGTGAGTTGGAAGCTTTGGTGGAAGGGGCAGCCGGGTGGTTGAGCCAGTGGTTTTCTGAGGTAAGGAAGTGGAGGATGAAAGATGTAGATGTGGAGAGGATTACTTGGTTACGGGTGTACGGTATCCCTATTTTCGCCTGGTGCTTTGATTTCTTCGAGTTCTTATCGGCAACGATTGGTAAGTACATTTGTTGTGAATCCTCTACTTCAGATTTCTCGAAGTTGGACGTATCAAGTTTGATGGTGAGGACTTCATGTGGGAACCTGATAAACGAAGTCCTAAAAGTTAAGATCAACGGTAAGATTTTCAGGATTCGCATGGTGGAGAAAACCCTTGCCTCTGCTTCCAGGGTGGTTAATCCTCCCTCTGTAGGCGGTTCGTCGTCGGATTCTGAAGATAGCTATGTTAGCTCTTCTTGGGAAGCGAATCGGTTTAATGAAGATGAAAGGTTTCCTTTTGATGATAGTGGGTCCCAGGAAATCGGTGGCTTGTGGGGGGAGATTTTAATGTTGTCCTTAGAGATGATGAGAGGAAAGGCCAGTTTGTTGGTGGTAGAGCATCTGAGATCCTTAGTTTTGGGAAATTTGTTGAAGACCTTGGGTGCGCTGATTCTCCTTGTTTTGAGGGGAGATTTACCTGGTCCAATAGTAGTGGTTCAGCCATGAGTAGGCTGGACCAGTTCTTTGTTTCTAGTTCTATTGTTGACGAATGGAATGTTGTCGGCCAGGCTATTGGTAGAAGAGTTTTCTCCGACCACTGTCCCATTTGGTTGAAAACCAATTGCGAAGATTGGGGGCCGAAGCCTTTCAAGTTCAACAACGGTTGGCTCAAACACCCTCTCTTTTTGGAGTTTGTTGCTAAGGAATGGAAATCTTGGTTGATCTTGGGCAGAGGCGACTTTGTCTTGAAAGAGAAGCTGAACATGTTGAAAAAGTCGTTGCGTCAATGGTATGTGGAAGTGTATGGGTGGATTGATCTTAAAGTGGATAACTTGGTGGACGATCTTCATCAGCTTGACGAGTTTGTTAGCACGAATGTAGTAGCAGGCCAGGATCTTGAAGTTTTGCAAGCTAAAAGAGTTTCTGCAGCCGAAAGTATTTGGAGTAACTTGAGGCTAAAGGAGAGTCTCATTAGACAGAAATCGAGACAATTGTGGATTAAAGAAGGAGATTGTAATACTGGTTTCTTCCATAGGGCTTTGAAGGGAAGGCAACGAAAAAATTTTATTGCATCTGTTCTTACGGAGGATGGTCTGCAAGAGGGGGTGCAAGAGATTAAATTGGCTGTTCATGACCATTCCAAACACATTTTAACAGAACCCAATCTTGAAAGACCTAATCTGGATGGGCTTGTTTTTGCTTCGTTATCGGACTTGGAGAAAAGAGCTTTGGAGATAGACTTCACCAGTGCTGAAATCAAGGCCACCGTCTGGGACTGTAATGGCAGTAAAAGTCCGGGGCCTGATTGGGTTTCTTTTCTATTCTTGCAGGATTGTTGGGAAGTGGTGAAGAATGATGTCTTGAAAATGGTGACTGATTTTTCGGTGAATCCTTCCCTCACTAAAGCTGCGACGACTACTTTCTTGACTTTAGTTCCTAAGGTGCAAAGCCCTCAAACCCTCTTTGAATACAGACCTATTTGTTTGGTCGGTTGCGTGCAGAAAATCTTGTCAAAGTTGCTTGCCAACCGCTTGAAGAAGGTTATTGGATCGCTTATCTCGGTTGAGCAATCCGCGTTCCAGACAGGTAAAAGCATAGGGGATGGTGTTCTCATTGTTAACGAGGTGTTGGATTATGCTAAGAGAATGAAGAAAGAATGTTTGGCTTTCAAAGTGGACTTCGAACGGGCTTATGATTGTGTCTCGTGAGCTATTTGAGGTCTCTTTTCTCTAAGATGAATTTGGTTCGAAGTGGTCTAGTTGGATGGAGGTGTTAGTGTATAGAGGCTCTTGCTCTATTTTGGTCAATGGGAGGGCTACTAAAGATTTCTCTGTCAGCCGCGGGTTACGCCAAGGTGACCCTTTATCGCCCTTTCTCTTCTTGCTTGTCATGGAGGGTCTTATGCAGCTTATGAGAAGGGTGGTCGCCATAGGAGCTTTTCAAGGGTTCAAGTTTAGCAACGATCTGAATGTTAGCATTGTGAAATTCGCCGACGACACTATGTTTTTGGGAGCTTGTAGTTGGGATAACCTTTGGTGTATCAAAAGTATCCTCCGCAGGTTCGAGATGGTTTCCGGTTTAAAGATCAGCTTTGCCAAAATTCGTTTGTTGGGTGTATATTTTCCTGCAGGTTTTCTTCAGGTAGCCGTGGATTTTCTCTGTTGCAAGTCGGGAAACTTACCTTTTAATTTTTGGGCATTCTTGTCGGAGCTAGCCCTAGAAGATACTCTTCTTGGAGTCATGTGATCGGGAATATTAGGAAGAGGTTAACGGCTTGGAGAGGGAAGAATCTGTCCATAGGTGGGCGTGTTGTGCTGATAAACTCGGTCTTGAATTCTCTGCCAATTTATGCCTTGTCGTTTTATAAGGCGTCGGTGAAAGTGTTAAAAGAAATTGCTAGTATCCAGAGCAAGTTTCTTTGGGGAGGAATGGATAATACTAAGAAAATCCACTGGGTTAGCTGGAGTAAGGTTTGTAGGGCTAAGGAGGATGGAGGGTTGGGTGTAAAAAATCTATTTCAGTTTAATAAAGGTTTGCTTCTGAAATGGAAGTGGAGGATGTTGTCGAATTCGGATAAGTTATGGAATCGTATCATCAGGTTTCGATACTTTAAACGTAGCAACCCTTTGCTAATTTTCAGCAAACCTACCCTGCAGGAGGTTAGTAAAGGATCAATATGGTGGAGAGAGATTTCAACCATTACGTATGATAACGAGCAGGGTTCGGATTGGTTTGTCGATAACCTCATATGTTCTGTCAGGAATGGTAATCTGTTGTAGTTCTGGAATTCTAAATGGCTCAATGGCTCCTTTATCAATGATCTTTTCCCAATGCTATACCCTTTGTTTAACTGTTATGATTTTTCAGTAGCGGAAGGCATAAGTTGCTTTTGGGTAGATTGATATGCTAATCCAAGTCTGTGTATTTCTTGACTTGGTCTTGTCCTTACCTTTTATTGATGCGTGTGATTTGTAATATGTGAAGAGTACCCCTAAATTCAAAACAATTCAATTATTTATTTCTTAGCTTTTAAGAAAGAAGTGACTCTTAAAAGCCAAAGTAACAAATCAATATCCAACTCTCTTAAAAGCAATCTCAATTGCATACATATCACTATAAAGCTCAACACAAAGATAGAAAAAAGTTTAAATAAAAAGCAATGCAAGCTAAATGTGGGACACTACTGTTTCTAAAAATACCTCCATAACATAACATGCATTGCATTTGATCTAAGAAATCACATGAAATTGCCACAAAAAGCTATCTGATGTAAGGAACACTAGTAGCATGAATGTATCAAATATATGACCATTAATTAAAGACAGTTTGATAAATGTGTATTTTTTTTCACATGAACTCAAAAATTAAATGTAACTATTATCCTTAATAAGATGCAATTTTAGATACAATAAAAATTTGATGAGGTAGGTAACAAGGACAAATACATCACCCATTGAAATCTCTCTCCCGAATGGTTTCAAAGTAGTAATTATTTGGTACTACTATAAATTTGTCCGAAACACGCAATGACCAAAATAACAAATTGCAAATTCCACAACCAATTTTAACAAATTTGTAAGAACACTCCCACCTCTCATTAGCCCTATTAAAATGTGACTAGCATGCATTTTAATTTTAAAATATGCATTTATTATATATCAACTAAAAAAATTTAATGATAACCAAAAAACCATAAGTGTATATAAATTTACCTATAATTTTGTCTTTTATTAAAAAATTTCATTAATATATTTAAGTTTAAAAAGAATTGCTGCATATACAAAAATTGGTGAGGTCTTGATTACCCCATAAAAAACATGAGTAATGACACTCGGAATCCAATAATAAATAATATTGAATGTTTTAACCACATGACTATTTAATACTCTTGTTTTAAAATAAATATCATTTTTTTATAAAAAAAAAAAACAACATCTCTATCCATCACAAAAAATTAAATTGTATTTATTCAACCAATTACATACTACCATTTAATTTTAACATATTTAATTATTTATTAAAAAATATAACTTTTTGTTATTTTCAAAACATTTTACACTCAGGGTAACCTTATCCAACTTTTAAAGTTGGTAAATAAGAATTCACCTGCAAAAATTATTTGCCTAAAAATAAGTGTCACTTTTAGTTTCCAATGCAATTTTTATTTTTATTTTCTAATTGTACTCTCTATATTTCAAAATAAATGACTTTTTAGGCTAAAAATTATCTCAAAATAAGTGTTGTTTTATTTTTTTCAATACAATATAAATTCATTTGTATCAATTTTACTTTTAATTAATATTGTCTGCACTACTCTCAAGACTTTTTTTTAAAAAGGCAGTGAAATTAACAAAACGAGTACAAGGGGTACTCGAACGCTTACCAAACAAGAACCGGAAAGTTACATCATCCTCGAACAATTAATAAGATAGTTAAACCAATCAAAGAAAACACAAGATTTAGGCAATCTAAAATCTACCCCTAACTAACTCCACGAGAGGAACTTGATCGCACAAATAGAATCCTTAACCGAAAAGATTTTTCCTCTAAAGATGAAATTATTCCTACCTATCTAAATCTGCCAAACAAAAGTTGCCCAAATGGCATAACCCGTTTTGTTTCCAACCTCCTTTCTCAAAAATCTACCGAACTCAAGAAAAGAAACAATGCAATCAGATTCAAGCAACAACTCAAAACCCAACCACCTCTTAATACCCCTTCACACATTCACAACAAAAATGCATTTGAGGAAGAGGTGAGTCGAAGATTCTTCAAAACTCCTTCAAAATATCCACAAAGAATTGTTCACTACTACGGAAAACCCATTTAACAACGGTTAGAAAATATATATAATCACACAGATTAAGGCGTTGTTATGTAGAGTGTTGTCGTAAATGCGCTACTTATAATCACGGTCCTGATACCGTTGTTGTATTCTGGAAAACGCGCGGTATATCACAACGGTTATGCTTAACAACCGTTGTGATATATACGGTACTGGGTTCGAAACCCAACAACAGCAAATAAATTACATTAGATCACAATTAATGTAGAAAATCATTGTGAAACGTACCCATAGTTTATTATATACCAACATATATTGCTTGTTTTATCATACACCTCATTAAAGAAATACAACCATTATAATTGGTAAAGAACTACATAATTTGGAAATTAAACTATTCTTGAAAACCAACTTAAACACACCACTGTATTCCGAATTGCATGTGTCTCATCGTGCATATTTTATGTTCTTTAACACATATATGGTTCAATGGTTTGATTCCTTCAATGCATCAATTTCTTTTATTATAGTTTACCTTATCATCGTTGTTTATCATCGCAATTGTTATGACGACTTATCATCATAACAAGCATGATCTTAACAATCACGGTGATAAGCGACGACGATGAGGTAAAGTAGAATTGTAGATATCGTTGTGTTGAAGGAATCAAACCATTGAATGATATATTATGTGTTAAGGAACATAAAATGTGCAGAATTCGATGCATGCAATTCAGAAAACATTGATTGATATAGGTTAGTTTTCAAATACATCTTAATTTTCAAATTATAAGTTTCTATGTCAATTTAAGTGATTGCATTTTCATTAAAAGATTAGTGAAACAAACAATATACATAGTATATAATAAACTAAACTTCATCTCTTGTCAACATGTATAAGAATATAAAGAACAAAACATTGTTAAGTCACAAGAAGCTTCTTTCTTGTGACTAAGCAATATTTTGTTCTTGTTTTGAGAATATTTTTCAACAACAACACAATAAATCCATGCAACATAATAAAAAATATACATTATTTTAGCACAAACCATATGTACCTTATCAACTCATACTATACGCTTGCTACCACCATCATCATCACCATGTATCATCTTTACTATAGAGCTTCAGCTATTTCAAATAAAATAAAATTGTTAGTATTCAAAACAAATCCAGTTATAATTGAAACAAAACCCTTAGTGGGACTATAACAAATCAATATACATTGAGTTAATAACACACCTCTTATTGAAAATAGTCATGGAACTGTAACAAATCAAGATATATCAAGTTCATCTAGTTTGTGATGCCATGAAGAAAAAATATAAGGTGGATGAAGTTTAGACAATAACTTCATACTTCTTATATTTTTTTCCATGACAACGAAAACCATATGAACCATCACCATACTATACGCTTGCTACCATCATCATAACCATGTATCTACAAGAAAATACAACAAACTTCAAACTTAACTCTAAAACATCAACAACATAATGTTTCCTCAACATCCTAAAACCAAACCCTAAAACAATAATCCTAAATTCTAAATGTTTTGGACTTGACCAATGGCTAGACATGGATCAATCCACTTCTGCTCCAAAACGGCCCAAATTGCCTAAGTCCAATCCACAAAGGGGCGAAAGTTACCTTTCTACCCCTTCAGCCGGGAAGGGACTGCATCGCACCTCCCGGAAACAATGCCTGTCCCGCACGGCTTCTTCGCTCCCCGAACAGTTGAGGGCATGTGCCCGAAACTAAGCTTGTGCCCGACATAACGGCTAGTTTCGGGCACCCTGCCCGACATAACGGCTAGTTTGGGTAGTTACCTATTCTTCGGGAAAACGATTATTTCGCCCCGAAAATAGGACCGTTGGCCACGCGTTGGGGGCTCTATATAAACCCTCTCAAAGGGTCAGGTATCCAATATTCACCCTACGAATTCATACTTTGTACTTGCCCATTTTCTCTGACCCTTTCTTACTTGAGCGTCGGAGTGCCTTGCAGGTACACCCCCTCCTCCTCTTCATATGACCAGCACCTCAAATGTACTTGGTGGCCCACTTCTACAGGATCTGATCCAGCTTTCACGATCACTAAACATCAACATCATCCAGAAGAAAAGTAGAAAGAAGAAAGCAGGAGAACATACCATCTTCGCCGCCGCAGGAGTTTGCGTCGGACGTTGCTCCCGTCAGATATCCTTTAAGCTTGTTTTCGCCATTCACTTGTTACAGTATTGGTTAAGCTTCATGAAAGGAGAGGGTTGTGTTAAGGTTTTCTTTAGAGAGAAACGACTGTTATGAACTGGGCAACATATATTTTCGTTTATATATTAAAAAATATCACTTTTCGTCACGGTTTACAAGAATAATCGTAATTATATTTTAAATAATAGAAAATTATATCACAACGGTTACTTATAATAACCACAGTGATATCTCTTTTATTATTTATTTAAAAATAAATAAAAAATAAATGAGCGCCTTAACGTTAAATGAATAAAATTTTATATCACAACGGTTACTCATAATAACCGTAGTGATATCCCTTTTACTATTTTATTTAAAAATAAATAAAACAGAAAATAGCGCCTTAACTTTAAATGAATAAAAATTTTGAGAGCGCTGAGGTTCGAACCCATGAAAGATAGATTGTATCATATCGGTTATAATGTCAACCGTTATTATACCATAAAAATTTATAATTAAAAAATAAAATAAAATGTTAGCCCATGAGTTTAGAGATGTCACCACAGTGTTTGGAAGAACCATGATGACTTGAGCGTTGTTGTTTGCGCATTTTGTCGTAGTGGTTACCTCAGACGGAAATTCCTTTCTTGATCAATTGATCATTCGTAGCTATCTGATTCAAGAACAATCTCCATAAAAAATCTGAATCTTTGATGGCAACTTAGAACTTCATAAGTCGCTCAGAGTATCTTTGAAATCTTCTTTAACCTCTCCGGACTGGATTTCCTGCATCAGCAAAACAAAACAAGAGCTAACAAAAAAGTTGTTAGACAAGGAAGGATCCCACAGAAAACGAGCCTCATTCTCTGCAACTGGAGTACAATTCTGCAGAAGAAGATAAAGCTCCCATTTCTCCTTGAATGACGCCAAATTAATAGCGATAATAGGAAAAGGGATATCCCACTTCCACCCATTCTCACTCCAAACGCTAGTGTCAGTCACACTCATCTTTGGGTAGGACGAATACACAAACAAGATGGAAAAAACCTCTTTCAAAAGTAGCTTGTCCAACCACTTACAGTTTGGACAAATTCCTACCAATACCCAAAGAACACACCAGGTTGTCAACAAAAGGATCAGAATAAGTAGACTTATCGACACACAAGAAAGACAAATTTCGCCACCATACCAAGTCCGATTTCCTACCACCAGGCATTGCAACACTAGTAATCTCCAAAGACAAACTAGAAGAAGAATATATATGCTCGATGATCCCTTTCCAAAAAGCGCTCTTCTCCGTTAAGAACCTCCAGTTCCATTTGAACAGTAAAGATTTATTGAAAGTAGCAATGTCCTTGATCCCCAATCCTCCCTTCTCTTTAGACCTACATATTGATTTCCAGCTAACCCAATAAACACTCCTTCCACTCTCAAGACTTTAAATCTCACTCTGCATTTATAATAATGCATGTGTAGCCAATAACAATTAAAGACAATTTTATAAAATTGTTACATTTATTCCTTTACTCATTATATTTATCAATCTGTTTGCAACAATTTTAAAATATTTTTATTTTGAGTGTGACGGAGTATCCTCTAGTTAGTACACTTAATTTACCATTTCTCTCATCTTGTATTAATAATACTAATAATAATAATAATAATAATAATAATAATAATAATAATGTCATTCTCTTTATTTTATTTATCACATGTTTTAAATTTGTGTAGAAGTCTCAATTATGACACTTATTTGAAACAAAAGAAATATCGTTTTATTAATTAAAAAATAAAGTTTAATTTTTCCATTTACACATGCCAGTTTTTAAATAAATCCATATCATACTCGGTAATTTAAAAGCAACCTAGAAAAAACCTTTAAAATTTAAAAGATGTTAGATGTCATTTCAATTGAGCTTAAAGAGAGACGAACGTAATGTAAATTTTTCTAATAACAATATGACTAACTTATACAATATTAACCTCAACCACCAAAAGTCACTAGTTTCCAAAAAGTATACTCGACATATATCCACCAAAGCAGCCTCCACCATTCAAATTCACATTACATACAATCCAAATTTCCAAACACTCCCTCTTACCATATAGTAGTATTTCATAATCTTATCATACTATATCATACATCCCACCTCTAAATAAAACAATCAAACTTACCACTAATCTAATCAACACCAAACACAAACAAACACACACACAAAAAACGTCATCCACACGAAACCTCCTCATAATTCCACCCGTCCCAAAAAACAAGTCTATATTTTCCACTCTCACCTCACCTTACAACACCACTTCCACTCTCACCTTTCTCCACAACACCATCATAATCATTTTTCATTTTCATCTTTCACACTTCTCCTCACACTCTCACCATCATGTCGGTAAAGGAGTGCGATCACCACAAAGGGAGAAAAAGAATACTCTTCCAAAGAATATTTTGGGGAATCATAGTGTTCCTTTTCTTAGTCTTACTTACAATTCTCCTCATATGGGCAATCCTAAGACCCACAAAACCAACCTTCATCCTCTCCGACATAACCGTCTCCGCCTTCAACACAACGCAGCCGAATCTCCTAACAACCAATTTCCAAATAACACTAATGTCAAGAAATCCCAACGACCACATCGGCGTCTACTACGACCGTCTCGACACCTACGTCACCTACCGGAGCCAGCAGATCACTTACAGAACATCCATACCACCTTTCTACCAAGGTCACAAAGAAGTCGACGTTTGGTCGCCGGCGGTTTACGGCACTGAAGTTCCCGTTGCTCCGTTTAACTTTCAGACTCTCTCACAGGATCAATCTAACGGAAATTTCTTCGCTACCGTTAAAATTGACGGAAGAGTTCGTTGGAAGGTTGGTACTTTTATTTCTGGTCATTATCATCTGTATGTTCGGTGTCCTGCTTATATCTCAGTTCGTAACGACGGTAACGGCGTTAACATGGGAGCTAACGGCGTTTATGTTGGAGCAAACGTCGTTAAGTATCAGATTGATCAGCGCTGCTCTGTTAGTCTTTGAGCGTAAATTATTATCGAATTTAATTTCTCTTTTTTATATTTCCGTGTATTGTATTTTATACGTACGTGTATAATAGTACTATATTCTATACTCTTTTATATGTATAATTGTGTATTTGAAATTTACAAAATATGAGAGATGAGAAGGTATAGAAGAGTTACATGTTGTACTTGTAATAACATATGCCAATAATATAATTCAACCGCAAGGTTAATAAATTAAGTTTATGAATTTATTTTCATTTATGCCTCTCACGTGTAATGGTATGAGAAAATCATTTTTGTTTATTTTGTATGAATCTATGTACAATATTTCATTTAGTTTAAATTATACGATATTTTGATCATTTTATTAAGATTAAATAATATAATTAATTTTGAGTGTGAAAAAAATATGAGATGGAAAATAGAAAAAAAATAAAATAATAAATGATATGATGGAAAAATATTAATATAAATTGAAATTATAAAATAGTTAATTTGTAATTCAGATTTTTTTAAATCATTTATGATTTGAAACAAAGATAATATTATTAATAACCTTTTATTATTAGTGAAATTAAATTAATTTTATATTGTACCTCAATGGTACTTGTTTTTTTTTTAATAGGCAAATGAATTATATTAAAAGCACAAGAAGTGCAGCAACACGAAAACAAAAAGCGGGAATGTTATATCCGCTTCAAACACTCTAAAGGAGCACAAAACCACTCAAAACAGTTACATTTAGAAAAGGTATTCCTAGAAGACACCCCTTTCCACAACAGAACCTTAATAGAGTAGACTAAATCAGACACAGACATGATATTACCCTTAAAGATCTTATTATTTCTGCAAGCCCAAATGCTCCAAACAGTTGTAGACCAAGTACAAATGCCAAACTCCTTCTCAAGCTTCTGATACCTGTCAAGGCTCGTGTAAAAAGAGGTTAAACACGAATTCTGCAGAGAGAAACATAAACCAGACCAATCCATTATGCTTTTCCAAACTTCCTTGGCAAAGCTGCAAGAGAGAAACAAATGAGAGGTAGATTCATCAACATTCTCGCACAATGGACAGACACGCAAAGTCCCGGACGGGAGAATGTTCCACTTAACCAAACGATCTTTCGAAGCGATGCGATTCCTAAGAACTCTCCAAATAAATACCTGCATAGTAAGAGGCATTCTCGCCTTCCAAAGCAGCTGTAATGCAGCCTTCATCTCAATGGTATTTGTTAGTTGAGTTTTTTTTTTCTTTCGATAAATATTAGTTGAGTTAAATATACTTAAAATTTTAATTTAAAATTGAATTTTTAGTTACAATAACAATTATGAAAATAAATTTTTGATATTTACAAATTAACATTTTTTTAAAAATAATTAGTTTTATGTTACCATCAAATCTGAGATTTTTTCTAATCTTACATTTAATTTTAAAATTGAAATACAAATCAAAGTAAAATGATGTAGATTTTTAATAAAATATCACATATCCTCTATTTATTTATTTATTTATTTTTATAATTAGTTATTTTATTAAAATAGTGAAGGTTAGCCTTTTTAGTTTTTAAGATTATATTGAAAACATTTTATTTTATATTTTTTAATTGAACATTTTAATTTATATTGAATGTCAATGTAAATTTAATTTACATCATAAAATACATTTTGCCCAATTGCTTTCAGAGAATCATTCACCTAAAAAAATAATACAGGCAACCAGCTGATTCCAGGTTATTTGATGTATATACTAGAAAAGGTTCTTTTTAACAAAAATAAAAGAAAAGAAAAAAGAGAAGGTTCTCTTTCGAGATATTGTTCCACTTGGAATAGAAATTAACCAACCTATCAATATTTTCTGTAATGAGAATAGGGTTAGGAGTAAAGATGAATTATTGAAGGGGTTGAGGCGTTTTTGAGTGGGAATGTAGGTGTATCTATCAATATAGCTATTGTTCCATGTGGCAAGATAGTGGTGGTCTATTTCAATTCCCTCTCACCTAATTTGGCAGCTATCGTAAAAGAGAAAGAAAGAAAGAAAACTTTCCTTCCATTAATTATTTAATTAAGAAATGAGTGGTCCTTTATCTTTTTTTCTATCCTTTCTTCAAATCAAAGTTATGATGTATAACCCAAATCATAGTCACATAGCATTCTGTGCCTCACTTTTTCTTTTTAATCTCAATCCTTCATGAATTAGAGTATTAAAGACCCGTTTCATAAAAAAAAAGTATTAGATATTTTATAAAACAAAAATAGGTGTTTTGGGTCAGGCTTAAGTCTAAATACGGAGAGACTCAATCATAAGAAAGTCTAATTTAAAGATATAGACATTAAGTTATTAAAGATCAAGTGGTCTATATGTTAAGAAGTTAACATTCAATCTTAATCGACAGATGATTGTATGGCATCGAATTTAATCAAAGGGTTGTATGTTCCATGTCGGGTGACTTGGTGGTTATAACTGTTTTTCAAATATAAAGTTCTTCACGCCCCAAGATCCGGGTGTTCAATTCCAGACTCCTCCTTTTTTATGCTTGATAAATTGCATTTTAATTGAGTCAACATGAGCAAAGCATGACCAAAGCTCCCCCTGAAATATTGCACTACAATTACATAAAATACATAAAACAAATATAGATTCATTGCAACTTTTTCTACTTTGACAAAATCAAAAAGAGATAAAGAGTGAGGAGCCTTAAACTTAAACAACTAACTCAAGGAAAACTCATAATAGTTCCAAGAAGAAGAAAAAAAGCTAAAACAACTACCGAAGAAGATACACAAAAGCTGCAAAAGAATACAATAACAAAATAAGAACATCTAAACATGTCAAATGCAACGTATGCACAAAATGACATGACCACAATCAACAACAAAAACACAATTATCAGGACAACTAAGAGATAAGGAATGAGGAGCCTTAAACACAAACAACTAGCTCAAGAAAAACCCATAACAATTCCAAGAAGAAGAAAATAAGTTAAAACAACTACTGAAGAAGATACACAAAAGATGTAGAAGAATAGAATAACAAAATATAAACTTCTAAGCATGTCAGATGCAACATATGCACAAAATGACATAACCACAATCAACATGAAAAACACAATTATCAGGACAACTAAGATGGAAGAATATACATAAATAATGCATGATGAAAAACTAATAAAGCAACCTGCACATAAACAAAAAATGAATTTAAAAATATTTTAAATGCACCACAACTAGTCATATAGTTGCTACAAAATAAGAAGATAAGCAACATATCTTATAGATTCAGATAGACCATGCAAAAAAATTAAACAACTAAAAACAAAAGTTTAGAGATATCATACGAATAAAGTTGATATACATTGTAACTTTCTGCAAAAGAAAATATTAGTATTGTCTCATTACGAAACAAGAACTGATTAACGAATAGAGGATTATGAAGGAACACGATGGATTTGGACTTCTAATACGGTGGAAAGGGGGTGACCTGCAAGGTTAGCACCCTAGTGCTCAAGTCAGTACATGAAGGAAAAGAGTGAACGAAAATTGAATTTGAAATCGTGTACCTGAAACTAGCATGACAATCGTGTACTTGGGACCGCCTGCATTCTCCCGTAGCCCGTAGGGTAATTTTCATGCACTGTAAATGTTCTAGACGAGTTGTAACTCATTATGAATGGTTGAACGGTGACCATTATGGACGACCCAAAAAAATTTCCCCAAGCTCTTGTCTCTGTATATCAACGCAAGGGTTTGTCATATCTTCCTCGGTTGTCAGTCGTTCTTTCAGCTACTCTAGAAAGTCAAGAAGGGGCGTTATTTTTTCTAGGGGATTCATGCCTTTAATGTGTCCTATGCTTCAAAATTCTTTTCGGAGGTACCCTCATAATGACCCTGAAGGTGAGAAAAAGTACACAAGAAGGGGGTTGAATTGTGTTTTCCATTTTCTTAATTGTGTTTGATCAGAGTTCAGAATCTAAACTGGTGTTCAGAGTCTTATTATACTTAGCAGGGGAATGTTAACATAAGCAAATAAATAATAGCAAAATACACAAAAATTTATACTGGTTTCTCTCAACTAAGAGTAGTCTAGTCCCCTTGTTTCACAAGAGATTTTCACTATAACCAAATCATGATTACAATCGCTTATGCATTTTGCATAAGACTTTTACAATGCTCAGACCCTAAGTCCGAGACTTCTTGCTTAAACCCCTAAGGTTCAAGACTTCCTTGCTCAAGTCCTACAAACCCAAGACTTCCTTACTTAGACCCTCAGCCTAAGATTTTCCTGCTCAGGTACCTCAGACCTGAGACATCCTGCTCAAGCCACTCTGGCCCAAGACTTCCTGCTTAAACCCCTCAAGTTCAAGACTTTCTGGTTAAACCCCTCGGGCTCAAGACTTCTGCTCAGACCCTCGATCTGAGACTTCCTTGCTTAGGTTCCACGAACCCAAGACTTCTGCTCAATTAATCCACTTGGTTAAGACTTTCACTGCGCTAACACATAGCAGGAGACTTACATAGCTCAAACATCTTGGAGAGAGACTTGGATTTGCTCAACCAATCCACTTGATTAAGACTTTTAATGCTCTAGCACATAGCAGGAGACTTACATGGCTCAAGCATCTTGGCGAGAGACTTTGATTTAAACTACTAAACAACATGTTCAGCAGAATAGAGAACAAGGTGTACTTGTTACAAATATCAGAGGTATAGGGAAATCACCATAAAGACCTAAATCTCTTAAGATTTCTAATATATTCAACGTGTAAGAAATCTTAAGGCTTTTACAATTATAACCTACAACAAAAATTCTGCATAACCATTTGTGTTTATGATTGTTGATCTTGTTACTCCTCCATCAGGTTGATCCTTGTTAAAGATTCAGTTCAAACCTTCAGCTACTTATATAGCATTTGCAAAAGACTATCCGTTGGAGAGATAACTTGATCAAGTGTCTTTGCTTTCTCCATAGTACAAGAGACGTTGAAGATAAATACACCAAAAGATCTTGATCCATTGTGTATCATGTTTAACCATTGAGTCTTAAAAGAGATCCTATACTATAGAGCCATTGAGAGTAGATATTCCTAAAGCATGCCAACTTTTCTTGAGCCTTGTGAACTAAGACTCTAGCTGGAAACTGATTTGACAATGCAGTTTGCTTTCTCCAGTACGGATAGCTCCAGCTTTATTACTAACTCTGAATGATCACCAGAAGCCAATTTACATTCACCAAGTGTAGAGACAATAATGTTGCTTCTTCTGATGTTGAGGCCTTCATCTTCAGAGTCTACGCCAGACATCACTTAGAGAGTGTTATTCAGATTCTGCACCACCAGAAGCTAACAATTCAGCTTCTCTCAAGTGTGCCTTTGTATATTAGATTCTGAATATATATATATATATATATATATATATAAGTATTAGTACCTGCATACAAGAAACACACATCAAATATAACCATTGTTCTTTTAATACTTTGTTATCATCAAAACCTAAGAAATATATGTCATGAACAAATCTTGTTGTAACAATCTCCCACTTTTTGATGATGACAAACATTGTTGGGCAGTTATAATTTTCTCTGCAACATCGGAGTATGAGGTTTGCAAGCTCCCCCTGAGCTAATAGTCCAAAGTTGAGTCCTGTAAACCCACCGTAAGTACTACTTTCAAGAAAAAGTATTTAGTTTTCTTATTAACATCAGAGTATGCGGTTTGTAAGCTCCCCCTGAGTCAAATAGTCCAAAGTTGAGGTTTGTAAGCTCCCCCTTAGATCTATATTTAAGAAAACTAAACATAATATTTTAACTTCCTTTGGCAACACCAGAATACGAGGTTTGTAAGCTCCTTCTGGGTCTGATAGTCTAAGGTTGAGGTTTGTAAGCTCCTCCTTAATTCTATGTACAAGAAAGTTAAAATGTGTCGCCCGGGCAAGATAACCAATATGTACAAAAATTAAATAATCGTTATGTACAAAAATTATAAATGACAATTATGTACAAACTGAACGGGTTCAGTTTCTAATTAAATACTTACTACCTTTTCTCCCTTTTGTGACATCAAAAAGAATAAAAAGAGAAATAAGAAAAGAATTACAGTCATAAATGCATAACATGCCATCATTACAAGATCTGTTTCCAAGGAAGGGAAAACGATTAAGTAACAAGGGTCATTAAGGTATGTACAATGCATGTTAAATATTTATTGGTCGTAACTGTTTCAAGAATCAAGCAAAGGATTTTATCCAGTCATTTAGGTTACCCAGAAGCTATTATAAAAGCAATCAGAATCTAGTTCATTTTCATCAACATATACCAAAACGTTATAGAGTCATCAGCTGAGAGCAACAAAATCTCTATTGTGACAGAAGTCACAGAGAACTCTACAAGCCTGAATATCCAGAACCTTCAAAAGCTAACAGCTTCAGAAGCTTCTGCTACTAGTCATGTGCCCTCTACCCTGAACACTTCAGACAAAGCTTTGTCAGTAGTACCTCAAAGACCTACAAAAACAGGTCCATCAGTAGCTGTTTTAAAGCCAAGGAAGAAGTCCATGAAGAAGGCAAAGAGGAAGAGGTTCAACAAGATGTTTTACCGACCTGTTATCCCAGAAGCAGCAGAGGAGGATATAGATGAAGATGAGATATATATCGATTATGGCAATAGCTTCTCTTATAAGGCAATGAAAGACTTAGATAGAGATTTATTCTAGGTTCAATCCAGTTCCTTATGTTTTTTGTAATCCTCTATGCTTAATTAATGAAAAGTTATTTTGACCAGTTGATATTATGCATTCGTACAAACACTTCATTTACCCATTAGATTTTCTGATAAAAGCATTAATGAAGTAATGAGATGACCAGAAGCAATATTTAACATGTTAACAATATTATCTATAACTTGTTAAAATAATATTAATAGGTCATAATACTAGACATCATTTCCAAGACTCAGTATTTTAAAATTGATTTGACTTAATCAATAAAAAATAATGAATACTCAAAGGTAATGAGTGTAAAAACTCTATAAAAACCCCTTAGCAGACTCACTTTCATAATCACTTAATCTTCTGAACACCAAAATGTGTAAGTAAAAGAAAATTTGGGTTCCAAAGAGAGGTTTCAGAGAGATAGCCATGCTTAATGCAACAACTCAAGCAAACAAGAGTGATATAACAACTGAAGGATTTACAAGTAAGCAGATAACTTCAGAAGCACACACTTCTTCAGCAACCTTCGTTGAGACACACAGAAGAAGAATATCTTCCAGGTCAAGACGTAAAAATCAATTGAGAAAGGAAGTTGTAGTGTTTGTAAAGGAAGAATGGCAAGATTATTCAGGCAATCTAGATATGTCAGATGATCCTAGAGAATACCTTAGGGCAAATCCGAATGCCTAGAGAGTCTTAGCAATTTGTAATCACTTCCAGTTAATGAGAATGTTGCATTTTTAGAGTTTTTGATCCTATTTATTTCATCCTCTTGAACAAAAATATAAATGAATACTTATAACAGTTAAGATGCACAATAGCATGAACAAACTTGGATTAACAATAAGATTGCTTAATACAAAAAGTCTTAACAATTACAAGATATAAATTTGAAGAAGTCTAACATCTGAAACTCTCATAAATAGCTTAAAACTTGTCTATCCAGATTTTAGAAGAATCAACCTCTGAACTTATGATACCTCCCTGATGGACCAGTAGTTTTGAAAGAACTCGTCCATAAGAAATGAAGAAAGTATTTCCCTTGTGAAAGGAAGAAAGAGCCATCTTCAAATAGTCAAACATAACTTGAGAAAGATCAATCTGCAAGTTTAAATTGAGAAGTAGAAGCAAATCCTTTTCAATAGAGTCCACAAGGTCTAGATCCTCATACTTAGGAAGCAAGTTTGAGTTCAGAATATGATTCTAAACAATTGCATCAGGACAAAGATTTGAGACTAGAGAAGTGTTAGATGGATCTACAAAGATACGCCAAATAGGAAGATAGTGTTCCCATACAAGAGTTCCTGGGATTTCTCTAATCTCCTCACAATTGATCACATTAGTAATCGATTTAGAGGTTACTGTTATAGAAACACCAGTTACTTTAGAAAGAATAGCACACTCAAAATTCAGCTCAACAATGGAAGCATTGATCCAAAACTCTTTGACAAGACTTGGATAAGTGAAACCACATAGCATCTCAAAGTGTCCATTCCAACTTTGTTTAGACACAGTCTTCTAGAAGTTAAACCTAGCTTAAGCAACTCATCAAAATCCACAAACTTTTCATTGATGACAACTAGTTGATTCAAAAGAGAATTGACTAGAGAATTCATCTCAGGTTTGGTTTGATCAACACACAACCAAAGAAAACAAAAAGAAAAGAAAAGAATTGAACAAGATTATAAAGAAATAAGAATATTGTCAGTAAAAGGACACAAAATAATGTTTCATAAGATAAGGGATAGAGATAATAATAGTATATAAAAATAAAAACATCATTACCCAAGGGTTCTTATCTAGCAGATTTCCTGAATCCACTAGATGATTTTCACCTTTATGAATATTTAGGTAATATAAAAGTTTTTTGCAAAACCTTCTACTTAAACTGTTTTATCAGAAGTAGAGAATCCTTTTCTGAATCTCAGAGTCTGATAATTTTCAGAAGCTATCATCCATCAGAGTCTAGTAGATCTAGACTTAGAGAGAGACATGTTCTATCACTCATCGGTCTTCAAGATTCTATTCAGAACTAAATATTTTGTTTTGAAACAAGAGTCATGAGTGATTGAAGAATATTGAATTGGTTTCTTTGAAAGATAAAAAATAGTAGTCTCATCACAAAAAGTGAGGAAACTATTTCCATAAATATGACCATCATCCAGCTAATGATATATTCAATATAGATAAATACAACATAGTTTCTTCTTAAAGATTTTTGAAGATTCTTTTATCAAAAAGAACTTCTCTTCTAACAGAGACTTTGTATCTACATATACACAAATATCTCATTGATTCAAGTAATAAGCTAGAAAAGAACAGACATACCTTTTTTTTTGTTATTTTCTCATTCAGACTCGTATGAGTATTCAGATTTGACCATAGAATATGAATACTACTTCGAGTGGATTCTGATTCAATGGCTGTTAAACCATCGACTCCACTACTTTCACCAAACTCAGTACCTCTAGCACTTGAGTCTGGGTTGTAGGTTATTCTTCCGTCAAATATTGCAAACAACCTTTAATAAGCAACATAGAAGATGCCTTTGCTCTTTTCTTCAATATCTGCAGCAACTACATTTTAAATAATGATACTCATATTTCTATGAGTCCATACATGTTGGTCAAGACAGACTTTCCTTTGCCTTATGCCATATTCTAATAGTAGTGCCATGATTCATTCCAGAGTATCAGTCTAGGATTAGTCATGATATGGACAAGATCTTTTTCTTAGAAGAATCATTGATTTCATTGTCTTGGATTAAATCTTTTGACTTTGAAATCTTTGATAAGCAAAGAACTAGATGGTGTTAGCTATCAGAGAATGGCATAAAACAAATTAAAGCACTGTCATGTAATTCCTGGCAGAACACGAAGAAGAATTGAAGGTTTCTCATAGAATTGTCCTTTAATACAAATTCCATGATGACCCTCAATCAATGAGCAATGGAGTCACTTAAGATATCACCTTAAAGAACAAACTCCTTATTATCAAATATTGAAGCAAGATAGATTTGGCATAATTTATTTCTCTTCAATACTTGATTTTTATTCCAGGATTCAGATGCTTATTCAGAAGCAACAATGACTGGCATAGCCAAATTACTCTTTCTTCTGAATCCTGCACTAATGTCATCTTCAAATGAATATACATTGAAGATCTATGACATTAGGTTCTGGTAGTGTTTCTCTTTGTTCTTGGATTTGCGAAATCAGTTGAAATACGAATATCTCAGAAGCTTCTGAAGTTAGTCTTCTAACAACAGATGTCATGTTCCATTCAATCAGTTAAAGAAAATTTCTGATTAGGAAGGTTAATTCCTCATCATCAAACATTCCATAGGAAGTATCCTTCAACAGGCTTTAGAAAATATAATATGTTAGATATCTTTTCATCATCTAATTCCATCTATTTTCTTTGAAGATTTCAAGATAAACTTACAAGCCATAGTAAGCTCAAGTTGTTATGAATTCTTGAGTAATTGTGACCTCAGGTATGAATTCACAACAATCTTCTAAGAATTTTCTTGGAAAGATTAGATGAAGTGTAACTGGACAAGCTTCATAACTGATTCCCATAAATCTGATCACAAGGATTCAAGGATAGTTAGAGCATTAGACATATCAATGATGTTGATATACTCAGAATCGAGATAGAGCACCTACCAGAATGCGTCTACCTCTGAAGATATTTTCAATAAGCTTCTTCTGAGCTGGTGAGAGAGACTTTAAAATTTTGATCATCCCTGTCATACCCTATATTTTGACTCTAAGATCCCACGTCTTTTTGCATCATCTGCATAATTTAGCACGCATTTCATATTGCATAATACCCAATTTATCAGTTGAAATAAACTTGTTGGATTTACAGCTGAATCGGTCAAACTAAAAGTCAAAAGTGCGTAAAATCGGTGGACAAAAAATTTTAAAATCGAGCCTGCAAACGTCAGTGATATTAATATATGTTTCGCGTAGTTTAACCTGGCGTGCTCATTTAAATTTTTCGACCACTTTTCGGTCGCATTTTTGGACAGTTTAAGTCATTTAACCGGGAAAAATTTAATTCAAAATTTGACCAAACGCTGTATTTTTCCGAGTTGTTTATTTTGCGCTGATTATTTTGGTGCATTCATCCTATTTTTTCGTGCACTTTTTTTGCCCGACTTTTTATTTATTTTTTAATTATTTTTATTTATTTATAGTTATATAGTCATTTAATTTATTTAGATTTAATTAGATATTTAATTAAAATTTTTATTTTTATTAATTAATTTTATTTTTAATTTATTTATTAATATTTTCTTTTTTTATAAAAAACACAAAAACATCCTATTTAATCAATACTTAATTATGTTTCTCCTTCTAAAAACACAAAAACATAATATTTAATTCCTTTTATTTTTGTCTCATTATAAAAAACAAAAAAATATTGTGTTAATTGTTATTATCATTCTTGTCTATTTTCTAGTCCTATATATATGCATTAGAAAAAAAACAAAGAGGCCACTTCCATTCACAAAACAAACCCCTACTAACACTAACATTCACGAACATACAATCCTAATACACTAACAGAGAAAACCATTCTCATACTACATCTCTACACACACAAAAAAAAACTTAAAGAAGAAAAGTCAAATCTCCAAACCGCGCTGCCGAGGGAGAAGCAGAGAGACGAGAAAGCGAATGCGAGCTGTGTTCACGAAGCAGAAGGAGAGGAAACATCGTTTATCCTTGCACTACTAGAAAACGCGCAAACAACAACGCCAAGTTTACAACGGATTCATCTAAACCATTGTAATAGGTTAAAATTTTTGCGCCCAGTAACTAGCCGTACGTATAAACAGAAATATAATGACGATTGTGTCAAAAGACCGTAGTAATAAATATGCTTCGATTCTCAGCAGTTACACTTTTTCCATTTTTTTAGAGTACATTAAGCGTTTGTCACTTAAGTCCATTATTTATAAAATTGTAAATGATTTTACGACGGTTTTTAAACCAACCGTTGTTATAGAACTTTAAAAACAAATTGTAAAATAGTTTACAACGGTGAATTAAAAAACCGTTGTAAGAGGTCTTCAATTCCACTACGGTTGTATTTCCCAACCGTAATTAAAGGTTTTCACTGATAAATTAAAACAAAACTTATTCTGTATTATTTCTTCCAAAAGACGCCCTAGTTGAACAAGCGAGGCACCAGAGACGACAACGGCGGAAGGCAACTTTACCCTCTTCATAGCTCAAATCTTCACACCCTCTTCGTTCATTTGATTCTTCAGCTTCGAAGTACGGTATTCTTCAACATCTTTATTCCTTTTTTCTTTGCTTATATGCTCAAGTTAGTATTAGTGTAAATGTTTTATATGCTTTAGGTTTAGATTTTCAAATGCATTAAGTTTTTGGTGTGTCATTCACATTATTATATGTGTATAAATTTCAGAAGTTGTTATGGATCGTAGTTGGATGAAAGCCGATAGATTAGGTCCGGTTTATGAGAAAAGAGTTCTTGAATTTCTTGAATACGCTGATAAACATCTTCCCAAAAATAATGGTATCTTTTATTGTCCTTGTGTTCTTTGCGCGAATATCAAAAAGTGCATAAAGGATGAAATATTTCATCACCTTTGTTGTGATGGTATATGTCAAAATTATATAATATGGACATGGCATGGTGAAGTGGTGGAAAGTTGTGCGTCACAAAGTCAAAGAGTCGAGGAAGATGAATATATGGATGATCAACTAGATGATATGTTCTGTGATATTGGGGAATCTTCTTTTAAGAATGTTCATATTTATGATACTTTATGTAGTGATAAAGACACCCCTTTATATAAGGGATGCACAGATTTTACACGATTTTCTGTGGTGTTAAAGCTGTTTAATCTGAAAAAAATGGATGGTCGGATAAAAGTTTCACAGAATTACTTGAACTGCTAAGGGAAATTTTACCAAAAGATAACAAATTGCCGGATCGTTGTTATGAGGCCCAGAAGATACTCTGTCCAATGGGTCTGGAGTATATCAAAATACATGCTTGCCCTAATGATTGCATATTATACTGGAAAGAGTATGAAGACTTGTATCAATGTCCAAAATGTGCTGTGTCGCGTTACAAGCTGAAGGCCAACATTGGTGATGACAATGACTATGGCAATGTTAGTAGGAAGCATCCTCCAGCTAAAGTGTTATGGTACTTGCCAATAATTTCACGATTTAAGAGAATTTTTGCTAATTCGAATGACGCAAAGAATCTTAGATGGCATGCAGATGAAATGACTTGTGATGGAAACATACGCCATTTTGCTGATTCGTTGCAATAGAAGAAAATTGATTCGTTGTTTCTGGATTTTGGAGTTGAGCCAAGAAACCTTAGGCTTGGACTTGCCACAGAGGGAATGAACCCCTTTGGTAATCTGAGCACTAATCATACTTCGTGGTCTGTTCTTCTCACTATTTACAACCTATCTCCTTGATTGAGTATATGTAGCGCGGTTTTTGTGGTTTCGAATCACTATCGCTATGGTACTACAGTTCGATTCATTTTTTATCTTGTGAAGCTGATTAAGGAAGGGAAATAGATGTCTCCAATTAACCCTGCTTGCAAACTGAGGTTAAACGGTCAAAACTGTTGGCTTACAGATGCTATAAAAATAGGGGGTCCTTCTTAGGGTTATTTGCTTAAAAACAGTGTCTAGACTATTGGCTAGGTTTCTGGTTAGGTGTTAGGTCTGATGCTTTTGATGGATGTATGAAGGTACTGGATTTTGGGTTTTTTTGGTTAGTATGCTCGCTAAGATTTTTGCAATCTTATGCCTACGTATTCCCGAAACAGGGAAATCAAAGCGATCGTAGTTCCTCCTATTCTATGGGAGGAAAAAGGTGTTTTGGTGTCTTATTCAAAGGCCAAGATTGAAGCTAAAAGTGATTTGTATCTTGTTCAAAGCCCAAGATGTGAAGCTGAAGGGTTGTTTGTATCTTGTTTAAAGCCCAAGATATGAATCTAAAGGGTTTTGACTGAGAGAGAATTTGTCATCTCTAAAGACGGATTGTTGATTTTCGTGTGCTTTAATCAAAGCACAAGTTTGATGCTAAAAGGTTGATTGCCTCAACCGGGGATTCCTTTGTACAAAGCCCAAGAGGAGGCTGAAAGTTTGACTTTTTTCAGGAAAAATGTTCTTTCTGTCTTGTACAAAGCCCAAGATTGAGGCTAAAAGGAATTTTTGACTCCGTTAGGGAGAATGTATCTTGTATAAAGCCCAAGATGGAGGCTGAAATGAGTTTGACTCAACAAGAGAGTACTTTTATCTATCCTGTATGAAGCCCAAGACGGAGGCTGAAAAGGTTGACTCGACAAGAGAGTCTTGAACAGGTGATTGACTAAACAAGAGAGTCTGAAGGTTGTCTGACTCAACAAGAGAGTCTTTTATACTCAACAAGAGAGTGTTTTGCTGTCTCGTACGAAGCCCGAGATAGAGGTTAAAAGGGGATCAACTTAACAAGAGAGTCTTTTATACTCAACAAGAGAGTGTTTTATATGTCATGTACAAATCCCAAGACGGAGGCTAAAAGTGGTTGACTCAACAAGAGAGTGCTTTATACTCAACAAGAGAGTTTTTTATATGTCTTGTACAAAGCCCAGGATGGAGGCTAAAAGTGGTTGACTCAAAAAGAGAGTCTGAAAAGGTTAGCTCTGCTAGGGGGAACCATTTGTACAAGTCCCAAGAGGAGGCTAACTTACTGCTGAGGATTATATAGATCCTGAAGTGGGTCCAAGCGGGGGGGGGGGGGGGGAACTCTCATGAGAGAGACCGGGTTTCTGCTGGAGATTGATCTAGAGTGATCGGTGTTTTTTCCTATTATTTGAAAGGAACTTGAGAATGTCTTTGAGACTCAAGAGGTTTAGACTATCCAAGTCTAGAGTTTTATCTTTTGTACAATGCCCAAGAGGAGGCGCGGGCATTAAGGGATGAGTATCAACCCTAAAATGGCCAGAGTTTCGACACTGGAAGGACTGCTCTAGCGAAGGATGACTAAGTTCTGTCTTATACCTTTAAGAGGTCGTCAGGGTCCTTGTATGAAGCCCAAGAGTAGGCATGAGAACTTCTAAGAAGCCGAAGGGTCCTTGTACAACGCCCAAGAGGAGGCGGGGATGCTTTTAGGAAGCCTGTGGGTCCCCAAACCAAGAAAAGTTCAAGAAATGCAATTCACAGAGAAGAGATCATTCCAGGAAAGTTTGAGAATTTGGAAGAAACTCAAAAGTTGCCATTCACGGAGAAAAGATCATCTCTGGGGAATTAGAGTTTCTTTGACAATTTCTAAGGGTGAGAGTTTGAGAAAAGGTTCACCGAGAATACTGCCTTTCTCTTTGTTCCATATTATTTAACCACAAGAGAAGGGAAGACTGTATCTGGAATCCTACGGGGGATCTAGTTTTGTTTGTATTTAAGAGTGACCAACAAGGCTTTACCTAGTGCTAGACGTAGTTGTTGGGGAGAACTCTAAATAACTATACTAGTATTGCACAGTGGATATGTGACAAGTATATAAAAGGATGTGAAAGAAGACTTACAGTGAAGCAGCCCCGCAATACAGTTATATACAGATGAAAGCAGTAAATGAAAGCGGATAAACACTTACCCGTTGTAGAGCTTCCATGCTGTTTTGTTAGTTGTTCAACAAAGAAAGTTTTGATAACAACATATATTTGAATTTAAAATCAAAGGAAAAAGTGCTTTGAAAATATTGTTGGGGCTTACAGCTCAAGGAGAGGCCCAAGTTTTAACGATGATGGCACCGTTGTTTTGAAAACCGTACAGAGGGACTTATACAATATGTGAGGCCTAAAAAGTTTTTATGTACAAGGGGATGGGTCTTACACTCTATTAGAGGCCCAAAGATTTATTTTTGTACAAGAGATGGGCTTACAACTCAAGGAGAGGCCCAAGGTTATTTGTTTGGCAACGACGATCGCGCCGAGGTTTTTGAAAACACAGTGGGTCTTATATAACATCTGAGGCCCAAATCATTTTGGTTTCAAAAAGGGGTTGGGTCTTACACTCTATTAGAGGCCCAAAGAAATTTAAAGAAAAGAAATGGGGCTTATAACACGAGGGTAGGCCCAGATGATTTTGAAAAGGCGACGATCGCGTCGTTGTTTTTGAAAATACAGCGGGACTTATACAATGACTAAGGCCCAAAAAGTGGTGTATTTACAAAGGGGATAGGTCTTACACTCTAATAGAGGCCCACGAGTGTTTGAAAATGATTGATGAGGGTGGAATCAATCAAAACCCTAATTTCATCATTTTAAAGTAAATTCTTAAAGAAAATCAATAAAAAATGATAAAACACCAAATAAGCTTGAATAGACAACTTGTGATTTTTTGTTAAGGTTTGAAAAATGAGGTTTTAACCACAAGATGAATTAAATCTCATTTGGTTTTGATTTTCAAGATGAATATTCACTTTTAAAATTTTTAAAAACAATTAAAAATGAATTTATTCATAAAAATACCAACTATATTAAATAAATAATATAAATTTGATTTTTCTGTGGAATAAAATATTTCAACATTTTTGTGATTTTTTGCAAAAAGAACCAATAAAAAATAATTAAAATTGAGGGAGTTATTAATTTTTCAAATCATTAAAAATAATAAGAAAAATAATAAAATATGAAAAAGTGGTAAAAAAAGAGGATCTGGGGCGAGGGGGATTCGAACCCCAGACCACTTGTGTGCAGTGCGCGCGTCCTACCATTGGGGTGGTGATACGTCCGTGTATCAAACCCCAGCCACAAATATACAAGGCTTGCCTTGTTTTTGGCCTGACCAAGGCAAGGCAAGGCAAGGCAAGGTTTTGGCCAAAAATGTGAAGCTTGTAACTTTCTCATTTCTCCATGGATTGGGACAAAATTTAGGCTTATCCTGCCTAGAATTTCACAAGGAATCCAATGGTGGTGGTGGTTTTTTCAGAAAATAAATCCTCCTCAAAATCTGATAGTGGTTTTGAAATAGGCCATAATTTGCATTTTATGTGCTACCTCTTGTTGCAGGCATGAATTACATGATAAATTAGTTCAAACACAACACATATAACATGTATAAGATGTGCATGATCAGTGGACTTCAAAGCAATGCATATTTCAAAGAGTCCAAGTTGAGATGCTTACCTCTTTAGGAGCTTTTTGGGCAATCTGTCAAGTGCTTTGTTCCAGAAATGATTTGATGCTTTGGACACCCTCAAATGATCCCTTGGAAGCTTTTAGGATGATTGGAATCAGCTGGAAACCTCAGGAATGGAAACTGGCCCTTTCTTGCAAAAAGGGCAAAAGTGACCAAAATAGCAACTCTCTCAAATGGTGTTCCAGATGTGGGGAACCATTTGGGACAGTTCAAGGATGATATTTGGAGTGTGTTTGAGGTTTTATCTGGTTTTGAAAGTGACTGAATCAAGACATGGCTTGAAAAATGCAAAAAAGTCCTATTTTGAGGTTTTGAGAGGGGACTTTGTGATTTTGGTGTTACAGGTCACTTGTGAGAGTTTGGACAGCTTAGATATGACATATTGGATATGTTTGGATCATGAGCTGCGATGGAATTGCTCTCTAACTCAAAAACTCAGAGTTAACTTGCTAAAGAAAGCATTTTTGCCTAGAGAAAGATATTTTGAGGAAAACAAGTGTTGTAGTGCTTTGGTGTACTCAAACAGAGCACAAATGAGCTCTATTTATAGTAGAGCAAGTTTATTTTGGCTGCAATAGTGAATGGAGGCTGCTGCAGACCTTTGGCCAATTGGAGCATTTTGGAATCTTAAGTCTCCTTTAGCCATTGACTAGAGGTTAGAGCATATACCTTTGGTTCCCTAGTTCAGAGATCATCCTTGACTCATTTAGTTGGAAATGGCTCAGTCCATGCCACCTTGGTGCATCCATTGAATGCTCCAAAACAAAATTGGAGTCTTGTCCCCTCTTTAGGGTTTTTTAGGTTTGGCATGCTATTTTTAGTTCCAAAGACTTGGGAGGCTTATGGATCAGTGTTTGTCCCTCCTTGGTCTCCCCCTGAGGTGTTCAAGTGGATAAACTTGTTTATCATTTGCACAAATTGCTCAAATCGAGCAAAATGCACAAATCTGCCTAGTTATGACAATTGCAGCTAGGCATATTGCCACTGTCATAACTCTTAGCTCAAATGGAATTTCATGGGGTTCTTGGCCATTTTGGAAAGCTCTTATATGATACAACATATGTGTGATCATAGTTTGTCTTGACACTTTTTGGATCCAAGTGAAAAATGCCCCTACGTTTTGGAAAAAGTGAAACAGATTCTGACTTAGTGAAAATTTCACTAAGTGTTGGAAAAAGTGACATTTCATGTTTTCAGTCATTTTGATCCAACCATAACTTAAAATCCATGATGAATTGGAATGAGGTGTAGTTGACACTTTTAAAGTATGCCATGAGAGCTACAAATCCATCTTTGGATCAGCCCAAATGGTTGCTTGGATCTCAAGTTATGATCCTTGGAAGTTGGTACCCTAGCCACTTTGTTCCATAACTTAGAAAATTTCTAAGTTTTTTATGGTTACCCCTTTTACAAGTTGTTGGTTCTTGGATTGGCTAGAATTTTGGTAAAACAAAGTTGTTCAATGTTGATGTCACATGGGTGATGTCTTAACATTGAGTCTTAACATTGGTGTATGTTAAGTGTTTAAGTTGTTGAAGTTTTGAAGTCTGATGTCACATGTGATGTCATGACATCAGATATGCAAATCAGTAAAACATCAGGTCTGAGATGTTTTTAGAGTTAAGCGTTTTAGCTGGATTTTGGAAGAGCTGGCAGAGTAATTGGATGCGAATATCTTGGAGGAGATATTTTCTGTTACAAACAGATTTGATGCAGATTTGTAGGAGTGTTTAAAGGCTGAAGATTTAAGAGGATTTTGAGAGAGAAAATCTGTTTTGAAGATTCAGTTTTAAATAACAAATCAGGTCAGATATTGTAGCAGGTTCAAGCCCAATTCAAATAGCTATATAAAGCGCATCAATCCTGAAGGAAAAGTAACGAAGAAAGAGAGCTAAAGACTGAGAGTCGTTTGAGTCTTCGTGTTTGTAAACCATTCGAGTGTGAATTGGTGTTGTTGTTTTGAGTTGTTCTTAATCAAAGCTGTGAAGCAGAATCAAGTTGTGTTTTTCAAAGTGTGTGATCTTTCAATTATATCACTGAAGTGATTTAGGGATTGAGTAGTGTTCTCATACCTAAGTGGTCTCTTAGGTAGAAGGTTCATTAAGTAGAGATTAAGTTTAGGAGATGTCAACTGGGTTGTTGAGTCTGTAAATTAATTCTACTGATAGTGAAATTCATCCCTGGCTTGGTAGCCCCCAGACGTAGGTAGTTAAAACCGAACTGGGTGAACAATTCATTGTGTTGATTTATTGTTGCTTTACATTGTCCATTGCAGAGTGTGTTGTTGTGACATCACACGTAACATCACATATCTGGTACCAGAATTTCACAAGTTATCCCACTTTTCTTGATTTTTCTTGATGAATGATGATTCCAATCACACATTAACATCATTTTAGGGTTAGGGAACCATAATTGATCAAAAAATCCAAAAGTCAAACTTTGACTTTTGGGCACAGTTGACTTTTTATCAGATGAATTCCAAACTGTGTGATCCTCTATGAAATCAAGTCCTTGACCTAAATAAAACTTGATGGATTGATTTCATAGGTGTTATAGGGTGTATTGAATCATGACCCAAGGTTTGGGAGCATGTCCTGGTCAACAATTAAAGGCACAGTTGACTTTTTCCCGCGAAACCCTAACTGTGGTTCTGATGAGCTTGAAACTTGTGAATCAAGCTTCTCGGATTAATCCATTGTTTTAAATGGATCAATGTGGTTTATTAGAGACCCTCAAACCATGTCTTGAGGTCTTGGCTCATGTTTTGTCCCAAAGTCAACTTAGGGGTGAATTAGGTCAAGAAACCCTAATTCCTGATTTTTTGGTGAATACATCCCCTGAGGCTAAATTGACTTGATGATTGGGTTTATGATGTCCCTTAGATTATTTTGGGTTGTGCTTTGAAGCATTGGCTCATGCCCAGAGGAAAATTTCCATCTGGAGGCCTTGGTCGACCAAAACTCTAATTTGGTGACACTGACGATCTTGAGGCTTGACCACTTGGAATGTTGCAGCCTGGTGCTTGATTCTTGATGTGGGAGTCCTCTTGATCCATTATGGATGTTGGAGATGTTAGACAAGTTGAAGATCATGTCATTCCTTGATTGATCCTTTGTCTAAGACTCTGAGAGGGCTTGAAACCCTAAGTCTTGGTTGTAGTGAATGCTCAACCATCTTTGAGGAGATAGATGAGGCATGATGGTTCATCCATATTATGGTAATGATTTGCACAATGATGGGAAATCTTAGTGGTTAAAATTTGGGGTATGACAGTATGAAGCGCAAGTGTATACTATTAAGTATGATGATTTCTGGACCACGACAACCTGATAACGACATAGATGTTTATCTAAGTTTATTAATTAATTATTTACGACTCTTGTGGGATGAAGGCTTTGAAGTTAATGATGCATATTCAGGGGAAAAGTTTAAGATGCGTGCAATGTTATTTTTCATAATCAACGACTTTCCTGCGTACGATAACTTGGCTGGATATAGTGTCAAAGGACATAGAGCGTGTCCTATATGTGAAGATGATACTTGTTATCACCAACTTGAGTTTGGAAAAAAGACTGTTTACCTTGGGCATCGGAAATTTCTAAAACCCGAACATCCTTATCATAGATTGCGGAATGCTTTTAATGGAGAGCAAGAGTTTGATGAGGCACCTGAACCTTTAACCGGGGAAGAAGTCTATCAACGACTGGAACACATTAATGTTGTCTTTGGGAAGAGAAAAAAAAGAAAAAGGGTCAGTTGCGAAAAATATTTGGAAAAAGAGGTCCATCTTCTTTGATCTTTCGTATTGGAAAAAGAGGTATTCAAGGTCTAAATGTTAAGTAAATGGCTCGGGATGTAGTTATTCAAGCACATTTCTATATATTGAATAATATAGATGAAGTTCTACCTTTCATAAATACTCACAAAGGATTTTAGAGGAAAAAATATCCCCGAATGAGTGACAAATTGTTGTTGATAGAACATAATAAGAGATTCATAGAATGGTTTAATAAAAGTGTATCTAATGATCGTAGTGCATCCGAGATACTTAAATGGTTGTCGTACAAGCCAAAATTTTGTGTCATTACTTGGACCGCATACATTGATCATTATACCTTTTATACAAAATCAAAAGATGATCATAGTACAATGCAAAATAGTGGGGTTATGGTTGAAGTCGAATCGATGTATTTCTCTAGTTCGAAAGGTAATAATCTTGTATTGGCAACTACCGCGTTTTATGGTGTCATTGATGAGATTTGGGAGATTGATTATGTTATTTTCAAAGTGGCTTTATTTAAGTGCAAATGGGTTCCCAATAATAGTAATGGTGTACACATTGATGACTTAGGATTCAAACGGGTCGACCTTGGCAAGGAATCTTTTATGACCGAACCATTCATCATGGCTTCTCAAGCAAAACAAGTTTTCTATGTTATCGACCCATCGGACATATCAGGGAAATGGTCAATCGTTCTCCAAAGAAAACACATTCCTCTTAGTGATGGAAGTCTTGATATCCCGTCCACACCTTTTTACAAAACACAAGCCCCTACCTCATATGATGAAGTTGATGGAGATGCCGTGCACGCTGTTCGAATCGATCATGAAGAAGGCATATGGGAAAATTAACAAGTATATAGTTTACTTTTTATTCTAATATATTAATTGTATATTATAATTTCTAAATATTTTTACTAACAAGTATAATTATTTGAAATCATAGGTCTTTAGAGTCAAGACACCAAGAGACAAGAAACCAAAACACCAAGTTACAATTATGTGATGTTATGTACTGTGTAAACTGTAGGTTGTTTGTTCTAATAAATTGTAAGATATTTGTTACAATTGATCAATATGATACAACTATGTGATGTTATGTAATCTGTAAACTCTAGGCTGTTTGTTCTACTAAATTATAAGATATTTGTTACAATTGAATATGATACAATTATGTGATGTTATGTAATGTGTAAGCTACAGGTTGTTTGTTCTGATATATTGTAATATATTTTTACAATTGCATATGATAAAGTTATGTGATATTATGAATATGATACAATTAACATTATTATGATTACTTTATCACAAATGTTAGTTGTATTTTCTACTGTAATATGGTGAACAATAATACAGGTTAAAAAGGGATTAATTATAAAATCAAGAATCTTTTTCTTAAATCTGCAGAATATGTAACAACGGTTATACATGATAACCGTAATAATAACTTATTATTTAACAACGGTTATAATACTCAACTGATATAATATCTCGCGCGCTGTCCAGAAAAAAATAAATATCAAAACAACGCATCTGAGAATCGAACCTAGGACAATTGCTTTATCACAACAGTTGTTTGTATCACCCGTTGTGATAGGTAGCGCTCTTTCCAATTTAATAGAACGGTTACTGGTCCGTGATTGTACGTATCATATATACAACGACACTCTACATAACAACGCCTGTGCACGCGTGATTACTTACCTTTCCCAACCATTGTTAAATGAGTTTTCCGTAGTAGTGTTGGTAACTCATTTCCATTCTCTTCATTTTTATTATTATTATTATTATTATTATTATTATTATTATTATTATTATTATTTTAAACAAAGTTAGTTTTAGTTTGTATTTAGCTTTCTATTTTCTATACTATTTTGTATTTGATGTGTGTGATTCTATGCGTCAATTATGTTTGTTTATTGGTTCGTATTGATTTACATATTTTAGTGATTCTATAGTGTTGTGCTTATGTTAAGTTTAGATGTTGTGATGTTAATGCTATGAAAATAATTATATATTGTAAATAAATTATGACATGCTGCTACTATTACTGTTTGATTTAAAAAAAAAACATTAAGGTTTCATTTATTTGTCTTTTAATTATTTTCTCCTTTTAATTCGTTTAATATTATAAGAAAAAGAACAAAAAATATTTTTATTACTTATTTTGATATTTTCTTATTTTTTAGTTTTAGTTAGTTATTTGGTAGAAGATTAAAAAATGTAAAAAAATTTAATTTTAAGTTAATTTTATTTAAATATTAGGAAAAATGCCAAAAATATTTTATCTTTTATTTTAATATTTTCCTTCTAGCTTAATTACTTAAATATTAGAAAAAAATATAAAAAAAATATTAGTTTAATTATTAATTGATTAAAATATTTTTATTTAATTTAATTAATTAAATTATTAATTAATCTTATTAAATGTATATATTTAATTTGATTAATAATTCATCTGTAGCCCGGTTCTATTTTGCGGCTTGCTTGTTCTCTCTGATTAATTCTTGATGTTTTCCCATAATTAATCTTTCGCACGATGTTTTGTCGTGTACCTCTGTTTGTTCTACATGATGTTTTGTCGTGTACCTCTGTTTGTTCTACACAATATTTTGCCGTGTACTTTGTTTGTGGATTTTACCGTGATGCTTTGTCGCGTGTCTATGTTTATTTACTATGTGATGTTCTTCCGTTATTTATTTATTGCGATGCTTTTTCGTGTACTTTTGTCTGCTAATTACATGATGCTTTTCTGTGTACTGTGTCTGTGTCTTCATTTAGTGCTTGTCATTTACATGATGTTCTTCCATGTACTTGTTGCTTTACTTTTTATGCCTTGTTGACCCAATCCAAGGGAAGAGACTGTATGTTGAACTACCGTCATTGTGCATGTCCCACATTTATTCTTTACCTGTCTTAGTTGTTCTTAGTTCTTAGAACCTAACAACCCGTAGTCGTCCGAACTACGGACACTCTGATTTCTCAAAGTTCCTTTTGAGAATACGTAAGTGTCGTAACCCGAAATTTGACCTCCCTTTTTCTTTTTGCATAAGCATGTGCATTCACATCGCTGGCATATGCACTCGCACGCTTTTTCTCTGTGTTTTTTTTGTCACAGGAATATTCAGGGTTTTTAAGACCGATTAATCACATCCTCACAAGGTCATCACATCATCAACACAAGCACAAAACAAGGGTTTCTATGCCTATTCATCAAAGCAAGAGGTTGAAAATCGGAACCGTGGCCACAACATCATTTTTTTAAGAAAAATTGGGGAATTTTGGCCTGGTTAATCGATTAACCATTTGCAGTGCAAATGTGTTAATCGATTAACACATGTAAAATGGACAGAATCTGCTGCTTTTTGATCATGACAGCAACTTTTTCTCCACATTTTGGGATTCTACTTGGTTCTAGCAGTATGTGGAACATTCTAGACATCTCTAGACATTTCAAGATTATCCAAGACACTCCACTTACATTTACTTCAATGCATCACTTTGAATTAAGGGCACCATGTTCCTTAGCTTCCAAGTATGTGAGCCATTGATCTAGAATTGCATTGGGATTGCTCCACTGAGTTAACTACCTAACTAACTGAGTTAACCGTTGACTCGATGAGTTAAGTGTAACTAACTCCCAAGCTAGCTCCAAAGCTAACCCCAAAGCACATTCCAAACCAATCACACTCCATACCTAGCCTCTATATAAATAAAGTTTCACTATTTTCAGAAGGACCTTCAATCATTTTTCACAATACACAATCATTTTCACAATTCTTCACTCTCTTCACTCTTAATTCTCTCACATTCTCTCTGAAATTTCCTGCAACTTCTTCATCTTCATCTCCATTTTCTTCCCAAATCTCACTATAGCTCCTCTTCACCATTGAAGAATAATCACTTTCACCTTGGAAGTGATTATTTCTTGAGATTAACCTTCATCACCTTGCCATTCTACTTGACTTTCTGGAGTTTTATTAGCTTTTGATTCATCACAAGTGATTGCTTCAAGATTTTACGGTGTGAATTCGTGTTTTGGAGCTTTCGTCGCAATTCGCTCGGTTTCGATACGATTCGGATACAATTGAAGATTCCTCTGGTTTTCTTTTATTATCTTCATCAAGATTCATTTGCAACAACATCCAAGGCACATCTCAGCCTTGTAGGTTGGTCCTTCTTAACTCATATTTCTGTTTCAAACGTTTTCGTATCATTTGCGATGTAGTTTCGATCATTTTTCAGTTCGTTTAATCTTGTGATTTGCTTGAGCTTTGATCTCCATGTTAATGCTTTCAATTATATGACTAATTGCTTTTAATTCATGTGATTTTTGTGCACAAATGTAAACCATAGCACGTGGATGTTCAAATAAGTGATTAACTGCTTGAAGCACTTTCGAAAACTGTTTTTTCTGCCACTGCTTTAGTGTTAATCGATTAACACTTTGTAGTGTAAAAGTGTTAATCGATTAACCAGTGTAATTTTGTTGTTTTTCAAGTGTTAATCGATTAACACTTTGCAGTGCAAAAGTGTTAATCGATTAACACTGAACCAGAATGCCATTTTTGCATATTTTCAAGCTTGTTTGATATTCTTTCCTCCTCTAACTTCCATGGATTGATATGCTTGATATGTGTGAATGTTTTAGGTGCTATTTAGCCTCTGTTTGAAACATGCTTACAATATTTCAATGCAAGATTTATCGATTATGCATTTGTTCACATTCTTGGCATTTGTATGATCATAATCATTCTTGCACATCTTTTGCTCACTCGATTACATGATTGGTGTTGATGCTTGGTAATGTTTGCCATGTTATTGCATTGAGTTTGTCTTTCTTGAGCAAATTCAATCACGTGCAATCAATAATCCACACCTTTGCTTTAATGATTTTCCATCTCTTGGGAAAATTGTTAGCACATCGATCCCCTTTGATTGAATAATCGAAACCTTGTTTCGATTAGTTGATTTTCCCTTTTCCCTCTCTTTAGGATTTTCTCTAGAACCTTGTTCTCTTGATCCCCGGCCGAGTCGGAGTTTCGCGCGACACTGGAGCACTGTACAACTGGGAGCTGTTATGTTATTCGTTTCAATTTCTGCACTACATCCTGTGTGTTAGAGAAGGAATGAGAATGGAGAATTCCTACTCTTATTCTGACTACTTCAGGTAGGGGACGAATGACCCTGTGCCTGGCTTAGTCACCTCTATCCCAGGCGGTAGTGTATCTCCTTCCCCGACTGAGTCGGTTCCCCGATCGCTCTTGCACCTTTCAATTTCTCTTTTGATTAATCACCGTTATCTTGGCTAAAAATATCGTCTCTTGGGTTAACACCCACCTCTTGCCTCATTATTCTCTCTCGGTCTATCATTTCCTATTGATTCTCCAGAAGAGTCTCAACCCCTTTTCTTTGGTTAATCACAGTCATACTGTTAATACCAATTCGCTTTTTCCCCTGCAGTCGTAATCAACTTCCTCGGTCAAACACAGTCTTCCTGTTAAGCACCGAAACCCTTGTGGAGTTTGTAACCTTCTTTTGGTTCCTCTCCCTTTGTTTGGTTGACCACTGTCTGTCAGTTAAAACACCAATTTGCACTTCTTCTCAGTTAACCACGGTCTATCTGCTAACGTACTGAGTTCCTCTTGGGTTAATCACATTCTCTTGGTTAATCACCCATTTCTCAGTTAACCACAGCCTGTCTGTTAACATACTGAGCCCCTTTTGAGTTAATCACCTTCTCTTGGTTAATCACTCATCCTTTTTGGTTAATCACAGTCCTTCTGTTAAAACCAATACCCTTGTGAGTTAGCAACCTTCTCTTGGTTCGAATACTTGCACCCTTGGGTTAGTAACCTTCTTTTGGTTCCAATACCCTTTTCGTTGGTCAAGTGTTGTTTGTTCAGCCAGTACCAACATCCCTAGTGGGTCACAACCGTTGCTTGGTTCCAGACCCGTCCTTTGGGTCACAACCTTCGTTTGGTTCCACACTCGTTTTTCTGGTTAACCACTGTTTATCAGTTAATATACCGAAATCCCTTCAGAGTCAAACACCTTCTCTTAGTTCAGTACTCTTGCGCTCCTTTTGGTTCATCACAACCTGTCTATTGACACCAAACCCTTTCTCCCCACAGAGTCTTACTCCCTTTCTTCGGTTAACCACTGCCAGTCAGTTAACATACCGAGTCTTGTTTTCTCCTGGTTTTAACACCATACTTATGTTTTTTCCCCACTAGGGTCGCTAACCCTCTGGTCTCTAGCACACTGTTATGTTCTCTTACCCCCCAGTAGAGTCCTTTCTATTCCTTTTGCTCCTTTATCTTCTTGGTATAGACACCAGTTTTGCACTTTATCCTCAGCACAATTATCTTTTTCTTTGCACTTCTTTCTTGGTTTTGAAACCAATTCTTTTGAATCCCCAACGGAGTTTCTTTCTCTTTTTTTTTACACCACTTTCTTCTTCTTTTCCCTGGTTCCATGAAATACGAAAGCTCTAATTCTTCATTCATTCGAATGTAAGATACGTAGGCACGAGATCGCGATGATCTTGGCGAGCACACTTCCACCTTCTTCCATTCTTCTTCTCTTCCCTGGTTCCCTGAACTACAGAGCTCTGATTTCCTCATTGCACTATGAGGGTACGTAGGCACGAGGGCCCTAATCCTCCGCGAGCACTTTCTTTCTTTCTCTTTATTTTATCTCTCCTCTTTCCTTAGCTAGAAGCCTTTAGATAGATAACCCATCCAAGCCTAGAAGCAAGCGAAATGGTTCCCGTCGAGTATGACGGATGCGTAAGGTGCTAGTACCTTCCTTTCGCATAACCGACCCCCTAACCCGTTTCTCTTCCCCTTGGGTTTTATCGATATTTTCCCTATCATCTGGGATTATATAAAGTTCAGTGGCGACTCTGTTGTATCTTTGAGTGTGCGATTTACTCAAGTATAATCCCGCTAGCTTCAGTAAACACAAGTTCAATCCTTGGCGAGCAACCTTTTCTTTTTACTTTGTTTACCCTTAATGAGGGGAACTACAAATGCTCTGATTCCGTTCCTGTCAGGATACGTAGGCACGAGATGCGATGTCTTGGTGAGCATACTTAGAAATAACACCTTAGGTCTCCCTTTTACCTTTTCACCCTTAGCAGACAAATAAAAAATAGCACAATAAAACAAGAGGTTTCTGTAGAGTACTACAAATACTTAGGATGCTAGCACCTTCCTTAGGTATAACCAACCCCCGAACCTTAGATTCTCTTTTTCTTTGCATTGCATTGCATATTTTGGGTTATTCGTTCTTTTTCCCTTCCCTTGGTTAAATTAAAGACCGGTGGTGAATTAAGATTTGTGATTCAAGTTAACTCAATAGCTTGATATCCAATTCTCACCGCGACAATCCCTGCACCATCAACTTCTATAGTAATACCTTTTTTCAAGGGTATTCTACAGGCCTTCCCAAACCCTTTATCAAGTCTAATGAATTAAAAATATATTTAACTTTTCCATCATTTAAATTTAGCAGAATCACCCTTTGAATATGATAGGAAAAGCAATGTAATATTTTACATGTAGCACTTGATTCCTTCTTGAAGGAAAGTCTTTAGCAGACATACTTTTCTCATTGGATCATTATCTGCACCATTGTTAAGTGTTATGTACAGATCATGCTCTGATACCAATTGAAGGTGAGAAAAAGTACACATGAAAGGGGTTGAATTGTGTTTTCTGTTTTCTTAATTGCGTCTGATCAGAGTTCAGAATCTAAACTGGTGTTCAGATTCTTATTATAATTTGCAGTGGAATATTAATAAATGCAAATAAATAATAGAAGAAGACACAGAGATTTTTACTGATTCCTCCTAACTGAGAGTAGTCCAGTCCCCTTGCTTCACCAGAGATTTTCACTATAACCAAATCATGATTACAATCGCTTATGCATTCTGTATAAACAATGCTAAGATCCTAAGTCTGAGACTTCTTTCTTAAACCCCTAAGGTTAAAGACTTACTTGCTCAAGTCCTACATACCCAAGACTTCCTTGCTTAGACCCTCAGCCTAAATTTTTCCGGCTTAGGTCCCTCAAACCTGAGACTTCTTGCTTAAGCCACTCTGGCCCAAGACTTCTGCTTAAAACTCTTGGTGCAAGACGTCCTGCTTAAGTCCCTCAGGCTCAAGACTTCTACTCAGACGATCGATCTGAGACTTCCTTGCTCAGGTTCCACGAACCCAAGACTTCTGCTCAATCAATCCCCTTGATTAAGACCCTCAATGCTCTAGCACATAACAAGCGGCTTACATGGCTCAAGAATCTTGGCAAGAGACTTGGGTTTTCTCAACCAATCCACTAGATTAAGACTTTCAATGCTCTAGCATATGGCAGGAGACTTACATGGCTCAAGCATCTTGGCGAGAGACTTTGATCTAAATTGCTAAACAACATGTTCAGCAGAATAGAGAACAGGGTGTACTTGATACAAATATCAGAGGTACATGGAAATCACCATAATAAAGACTTAAAGCTCTTAAGATTTCTAAGATATTCAATTTGTTAGAAATCTTAAGGCTTTTACAATTACAACCCATAACAAAAATTGTGCACAATCATTTGTGTTGACAATTGTTGATCTTGTTACTCCTCCATCAGGTTGATCCTTGTTAAAAATTCGCTTTGAACCTTCAGCTACTTATATAGCATTTACAGAAGATGAGCTGTTGGAGAGATAACTTGATCAAGTGTCTTTGCTTTCTCCATAGTACAAGAGACGTTGAAGATATTTACACTAAAAGATCTTGATCCATTATGTATCGTGTTTAACCATTGAGTCTTCAAAGAGATCATGTACTATAGAGCCGCTGAGAGTAGATTTTCGTAAAGCATGCCAACTTTTCTTGAGCCTCGTGAACTAAGACTTTAGCTGGCAAACTAATTTGACAATGCAACTTGCTTTCTACAATATGGATAGCTTCAAATTTATTACTAACTCTGAATGTCCACTAGAAGCCAATTTACATTCACCAAGTGTAGAGACAATAATGTTGCTTCTTTTGATGCCGAGACCTTCAGCTTCAGAGCCAGACATCACTTAGAGAGTGTTCTCAAGATTCTGCACCACCAGAAGCTAGCAATTCAGCTTCTCTGAAGTGTGCCTTTGTATATCAGAATCTGAATATATATATATATATATATATATATATTTACAAGTATTAGAACCTGCATACAAGAAACACACATCAAATATAACCATTGTTCTTTTAATACTTTGTTATCATCGAAATCCAAGAAATATATGTCATGAACAAATTTTGTTCTAACAGACCCTTGGTACTTAGAACCCATGAGTGATGCATATAAGTGACTTGAAGCATTAATAGGGCTTACTATGCCCTCGCATTATTTTTGAAGAGTCAGTTTCACTACTACGAAAAACACATCTAACCTCGGGCACGAAGTAGATGTTACCACGGTTTCACAAGCTAGGTAACGAAGGGAGACATGAAAATTGCCATTTTAACCATCGGTTTCTGAATTACCAAGGGGTAATGTTGAAATGGTCATGGGTTTGATCCCCACTGATATCCTTCAAGGAATTTTAATTATGAAAAAACCTATCCTATCGGTTTTGAAAAATAACTTATGGGTAAAAAAATTTGAGTTTATCATATCTAATATGGATTGCTTGTATCATCTAGCCTTAGTTGAACATATAACTTTTCAAATTGGCTTACAAAGTAATTATATGAACAGTTATATTTGAAGAACAAATTGCACTAGTTAATGATTTTCGACCATTTTCCAACTAATCATTCATCTCATGTTCTTTAATGGTTAAAATCTCTCCAATGCTTCTAGTTTTCGTTTAACTTTTTTCCATACTAAAAAGTATGGAAGAAAGTTGAACAAAAACTAGAAGCATTGGAGAGATTTTATAAAAGAATGTGAGATGAATGATGAGGTTCAAAATGCTCGAAAAACATTTATTAGTGTTAGTTGTTTTTCAAATACAACATAATTTTTCATATTATTATTTCCAAAAACAATTTAATATATTATATGTTCAAAGAGGGGTTAGTGAAATAAACAATCGACATTATATATAATAAACTCAACTGTATTTTTTGACACTATAATGTCCTCTTGATATGTTCAGAGGAACAAGATGAGAGCTACATAAGGAAACACAAAAAACATACTTTTAGTCTCAATCTCAAACGCAAACTAAATAACAACAACTAAACCCTAAACACATATATTTCAAAACTTTACTAAGTATACCAACTAGACAACAACAACAATAAGAATAACATCAACAAATGTAATAATATACCTATAACCATCCTTAGAAGTAACTTTAGTTGAACCCAAAACATCAATATGCACATATTCTAACGACCCTTTTCTTTTGTGCTTTCTTATAGAAAACTTCAAGTAACATATTTTTCCATACACACAATGTTCACAAAATTCTGTCCATGGTTTCTTCATGTTCTTTAAAAAATAATTCATACTAAGAAATGATAGACCCTTTTATGAAATATATTCAAGGCATATGTCACATATCCTAGTGCATTTTGTTTGATCTTTAATTTTATTGATTCTAACTGCCAAATCTCCTATGATAGTTTCACCTATAAGAGTATAAAGATTTATGTGACAGTTACCATTCATCACAACAAAAAAACCACATACAACTTTTAAAGATTTTTTCCATTACTATTTTACAATTATTTTCCTCTAGAACATCAAGAGAAATAAGGTTTTTCCTTAAATTTGGAATATGTATCATATTCATCAGAGTTCTTACTATTCTATCACGCATCTTGATTCTTATTATGCCACACACCGTAATTTTACAGACACGGTTATTTCCAATTAAAACAGTTCCAATATATGTACTTTGGTAGGTACTAAACTACTTCATATTTGGGCACATATGGTGTGAGGCTCCTGAATCAAGCATCCACTTACCAAAAATATCATGGTCTTTCTTTGAGGCAGAAACATTCATCCTCATCATTCGAGGCATAACTTGCCTTCAACAAATATTGTTGTTTGCCTTTGGAGTTTTTTATGTTATTGGCCTACATTAAAAATGATTATTTATGAAATTCTGGCATAGGAGACAACAGATGTCCTAACACATGTCAAGACATTGTTCTGCATAATTATTAAACAAAGAACAGAACTTCAAACTGATATCCAAACTGTCAGTACTGCAGAAACACAAATGTTTCAACATCTGTTCCAACATTTAATCAAAACTGAACTGTAAATTATAGAATGATAAACAACACAGAATATGATGACCCAGTTCGGTGCAACTCACCTACATCTGGGGGATACTAATCCAGGAAGAAGAACCCACTATCAGTAGTATAGTTTTATGTAAACAACCTTAGGTTTACAGTAAACACCCACGTTTTCCTATCACTAGCCAATGAAGACTTTATCATTAAAAGTCACATCTAATTGATAAGAGAAACCCATCTCACTCCCTAAATCACAACCTTTGATTATCTAACAGTTACTACACCATAACTGTATCATCCTATAGAAAGACACCCCTTCCAATACAAAGTTCAGTCAAGCATCCTTGACTAACAAGTTAACTTGGATTTGCTTAAATGCTTCATCCAAGAACAATACATGATTCATTACCAACAGGTTTCTGAATCTGTACAAATACCTATGTCTACCACAATGTATCAAATCGATACAGAGGGAGACTTACAAGAGAAACCTACGACTCTCAAAACCTAAACCCTACTTTACAAAATAGGATTCCTAAGTCTATGTCGTTCTCTCTCTACATTTTCTGCATTAGGTTTTGGTCTTCTTTTATAAGCTTCTGCTACGTTGGACTTTCAATCTTCTGTTTATTGATTCCTTGATCCACTGCTAATCATCCCTTGATTCTTGCACCAGATTTAGAACCTACTATATTTGTCGAGTCAAGATTTTAGGACATTGTATTCAACATCTTGTCTGCAACACTCTTCATTAAGTTTTAACCAAAATTTAGTCAAACCTCGGGAGCTTTCAATCTCCCCCTTTTGACAAATTTTGGCTAAAACTTCTTTTGGACAATAAACCCTGGGTGCTCCTTACGTCTCTTCACCCTGAGTGACGGTTATGATTGGACTACTGATGTGACTCTAATCATGTTAGTGTACCTGAGGAACCCTTCCCCATGAATCTATACTTCCTCACCTTGGGGAAGAACTTTGCCACTGAAGAACACAGGACACGACTGTGTTCATAACTCAGATCACATGACACGAAAGAAGGACTCAAAACAAATGGGAAACCTGAGACAAAGATAGAATGTCATAAAATTCTGTCCAACATCCATGCAAACCAACTGCAAGGACAGACTCAACCCTTGTACTTTTCTCCCCCTTTTTAACCAAAAATTGACAAACATGTCCATGACAGACCCATACGCAAATCGAGCCAACCCAAAAACAAATAAACCCCATGAGAACCCAACACAACAGAAAAGACACCCGACGACAAGATGAGAATGAGAACACCCTTTATATACAAGAGCGTTTTTCTTAGGATGTAACGAACCATTGGGAGTAACACATGTCCATTCAACATTAGCATTAATTGAAATTGTGTATCTTTATAGGCCAAAGTGCACCGGCCAGAACGTATTTGACTGTTTCTTCCTTTTAACAAGAACTATTCAATGAATGTGTATTTTTTGAAACACATGTTTCACACGCGTTCCCTAAGAAACAATTTCTCCATCGTCCAAAGTAATTAAGAGTACAACCATACATCCTAACCAATGTTCTAACATCTTGTCAGACTTTGTTTAGTCCCTCTTATAGCATCTATTTCAAACCCTTTCAACCAGAAGACTAAGAGTAACTAACTAACATCTCTCAGATAGCAGTGAAGACTCCCAGATACTTGTACCATTAGAGCAATGTCATGACATCTCGTATGACATATCAACCTCTCCTGAGGCAATCTATCACAGAATGCTTGAAACCACAAACACTCTTGATAACCAAACTACACCACTGCGGCCATATATCCAAAACAGAAGTCTAACTCCCCCTGTCATAGATACCAATGCTCCTTTGCTAGAAGAACACCCTAAATGAATAGAAAACATAAGAAGCATCTTCATGTCTTCAAGAGCGCACCCTCTGTTCAACACTCCTGCTGAACGCATTCGCCTAATGCTTGACCCTCAAGCAAACCATGTACCATACCAGTACATTTAATAGACAAAAGTTCTCCCCCTATCTTTCTCAACTGATGCTTCTTCAGCAAGAAACACCTCAAAATCACCAAATGGTATCCCATGACAACTTCATGATCATATAGTGAAAGTACCAAGAACACATCCTTGTACCACAACCAACAAATTCTTGGATTGAGACTAAAACACCATTGATCCATCTTGTCCAGAAATATAGATCTCCTTGTTCCCGGAGATACAACCCAATTGAATCTGAATGCTTCACATTCCTCAAAGAGACATACAGAGCCCCTTAGTTTGCTAGCTCGCCTAGACGTTCTTCACACTTGAAGGACATCAAACACATGCTCCAAAATTCTCATCCCATTTGCTCCACAAGCACCAAACTGGTCTAGTTCTAGCATGTCACATTCACATCAGACTTCCAAGACAGTCCTTTACCCATCATTCTCCCATACGATAAGATAAATACCTCTTAGACTAGATGTGAACTAAGAATCCTACTCCAAGGATAACTAACCCAGAAGATGTTCTAACATCAATTAGGAAATCCTTCACATATCATAGACACCAACCAACATGCTTCTAGATATGTTCCACCACTGGACTTACTATCTGCATAGTAATCCAATTGAAGATCTTCAAACAACACTGCGACACCAGCTTGATCAACAAGAACTCCAGATAACCAAAGAGAGAAATAAACTCTCATCCACCAAAAGAAGGTAATCTTCCATGAACTGAGAACTTCTGCCACAAGCTCCAAGATAGAAAAGAATCAATACCTCCTCAAATCTTCAACCAACTACCCTTCTGCCCAAGAGTAATTTGTTCCAAGACACTCCTCAAGAGTAATCAAATGCCACTGTTTGATTATCTTGATTTCTCGAATCCACATATGAGAGCAACCAAATTCCACTTTTTTTATCGATCTCACCCTTCTTCAGAACTCCCACAAGATACACTGATCCACCAATGAAATCTGATCTTCAAGCTACATAATCCACTTACTCCATAGCAAGTCACTTTAGATATACTAAGACTCAGACATGTAGCATCTTCTCCTACTTGCAGCTCCCGCAAACTGTTATGAGACAGACCTTTTTGAAGCATCCATAACTTCCATTCTCATGTAGATTAACTTATCTTAAGCTGATGTGCCACATCACCAGCAGAGATCCTGATGTTAAGCTTGATGTTAGAACATTCTGATACAACATCCAGCTGCTGAATTCGGCTCCTCCTTCTACCACTTAGAAGAACCTCCTCCCTTTAACAGAACAAGAGTTCCATGCTCTCATAGACTTGATTCAACAACCAAGTTTGAGCAGACAACCTCCTTCCTGCTTAATCATATCACAGGTATTCCATTTAAGCTCACACCTTGATGAATATCTACACCATAGCCTGTTTCTTCAGAAGAGAAGTAGTCATAGACTACACCATAGCTATACCAAAGGAACCCACTTTCCTTAAGTAGAGCAGATTGTAGAAAGTCAGAGATAACTGCCACTTAACCTTGACCTCCAAGATGATCAAGATCACATGCTCCTATGTACCTAGATTAGAAATAAACTGACCCAAGCCGTGCCATCACCAACACCATATTCTGGACAAGTCTCTTGCCAGGATACTTTCCAGATAAATATCATATGCTTCTAATAACAACTGGAACACACCTGTTGCACTTCAATACTCCTAGATTAGAAATAAACTGATCCAAGAACTATTCATCAAGATTATGATGTCTTCTTCTTCATCTTCAACATCACCACTATCTAGACCAGTTTCTTGCCCGGAAACTCTCTAGAGATCAGATGCTTCTGGCCCACCACACTGAAGCAGATTCTTAGGTCAACACCCAAGAGAAATATATCCAAAAGCTTATGCAGTACCCCTCCTATGATTATGCACAAACCAGATGAAGAGATGTTTCAACATCATGTTAAACATCAACAATATTGAACTTCACATACAAGGATAATCAATTAAATACTTGTGAATATCACAAATAGCAATTGATCTTAAATACTCGTTCACTAACCCTGCTTCACTGTTGAAGCCATACTCCAACAGATCACTCCATGAACACTTATCAAGTATTCAAATTTTTTTTGCAAGTATCTTCTTTGACAAACAAAGTGTTGAGATACCAAGGCTGCCACCATTGACTAAAGTAACTAAGATTCTCTCTGAACGAACCCTATTTACCTCAACAGTTCTGAAATCTCCAATCAGATTGGATCCACCCTTAGGGTTAAGAGAGATGAATCCTTCCTTGCATATTTGGATGGTGAAAATAAATCACCTCCACTTTCTTCAGGTTTATGTTTCACAGAAACACCCTCTAGTCAGAATAATAACTAGAAGACTCCAGATGCACGACTGATATACCTTTATGAGTGGACTTGATAGACTTCTCAAGTATCTTTGACAACTTAGCCGATCAATAATTTACCAAATTCCTAGAGCAAGAACTTGATAAACCTAACCTCAACTCCCCTTCTCTTCAATTGACTTCAAACTGCACAATGGAACCAAGCTTCCAAGTACCAAGTCACCATAACAGACATCCTCCAACAACTCTCATCATTCCATCTCTCCCGACTTTGGAATAAAAGGATACAGATATCTTCAAATATAGAGGCCAATGATTGAGATCTTCCACCATCTGTCTTCAGCAACAACTCTAGAATCCCATAAATTCCAAAGATCTTCCATCAGAAACATATCCAGCGGAACCACCAAGGAAAAAATTCAAATTGGCATAATAAGATGTCAGAACATCTTATAAAACACCCCAACAAGAGAACTAGCCACTTCTCCTGCAATTGTTGTAGAACCTCCTCAGCAACATGAACGACCACCAGGTTGTTACCTTTGATCCAGAACATCCATCCCTTCCATTAATACCCTTGAGTATGTCTGACTTAATTGATCTGATCTCCAAACCTTCTCCTTCTTTAAATGCCAGAAAGTATCTCCCAAAGATCTCATCCAGAAACAGACAGGATGTCTGCTCTGATACCAATTGAAATTCTGGCATAGCAGACAGCATATGTCCTAACATATATCAAGACATTGTTCTGCATAATTATTAAACAAAGAACAGAACTGCAAACTGATATCTAGACTGTCAGTACTGCAGAAACACAGATGTTTTGACATCTGTTCCAACATGTTAATCAAAACTGAATTGTAAATTGCAGAATGATAAACAACACAAAATATGATGACCCAGTTCGGTGCAACTCACCTACATCTGGGGGATACCAATCCGGGAAGAAGAATCCACTATCAGTAATATAGTTTTATGTAGACAACCTCAAGTTTACAGTAAACACCCACGTTTACCTATCACTACCCAATGAAGACTTTATCATTAGAAGTCACATCTAATTGATAAGAGAAACACATCTCACTCCCTAAATCACAACCTGTGATTATCTAACAGTTACTACACCATAAATGTATCATCCTATAGAAAGACACCCCTTCCAATACAAAGTTCAGTCAAGCATCCTTGACTAACAAGTTAACTTGGATTTGCTTAAAAGCTTCATCCAAGAACAATACACGATTCGTTACCTACGGGTTTCTGAATCTGTACAAGTACCTATGTCTACCACAATGTATCAAATCGATACAGAGGGAGACTTACAAGAGAAACCTACGACTCTCAAAACCTAAACCCTACTTTACAAAATAGGATTCCTAAGTCTATGTCGTTCTCTCTCTACATTTTCTGCATTAGGTCTTGGTCTTCTTTTATAAGCTTCCAGTGTGTTGGGCTTTCAATCTTCTGTTTATTGATCCCTTGATCCATTGATAATCATCCCTTGATTCTTGCACCAGATTTAGAACTTGCTATATTTGTCGAGTCAGGATGTTACGACATTGTATTCGGCATCTTGTCTGCAGCATTCTTCATTAAGTTTTAACCAAAATTTAGTCAAACCTCAGGAGCTTTCAATTTCTTATTTGGACAAATTACTTTAAAGTGTTCATGCTCACCACATTTAAAGCAATTTCTTTTTGCATAAGCTCTGGATTTTGATCTAGTTTGTCTTCCTCTGCCTTCTTCATTAATCTGAACCTCTATATTCTTTAGGTATGATATAATCCAATCACACTTGTTGACGTGATCTCAGATTAAGACGCCATACTCCATCTTGCATGTATAAAACTTAGATTTCAAGTAGATGCGTTTTGCTAGAGTTTTCGTCAGGAAACTATTTTCTAACTTTGACCACACACCAACTGTCGTTTCTTCTTCATTTAAAAGAACACAACATCTCTCTCAAGGAATAAGCTTACAACGACATGTGCTTTGAGATCTAATTCTTATCAATTCTCATCCTTCATACTCACTTGTTTTTGTTCTTTTCCCGCTAACGCCTTGTGCAACTTTTGTGAAATAATCATGTATTTTTCATATGTATCTTCCAATGTGAAAAATCATCTTTTTCATTGATTTTTTCGATTTCATATTTACCAACCGTGGCTAATTTGCTAGTATAAGTCATTATATTTGATAACAAAAAAAAACAAAGTTTTACTATAAAATTTTACAATTGGCTATGATATCATTTGTTGTAGCCAAAGTGTAAATTTGATTTTTAATAATGATATGTAATAAAACCCTTGTTAAATTTGAGCAAGAAAAAAACTTAGGCTGAACAATAAATTGTATGAAGAAATATAAATGAATAAATGAATAAAAGATAATTTTTGTGGTCAAGTAACTTAGTGGTTGAAATTCGCAGATTCGAACTTGCACCCCTGCATCTGATATCTCTATACAACTACCAACTAAGTTGACTTATTAGAAAAAAATTCTAATTAAAAATAAAACTCACTTTGATACGTTCTATTGTATATATGTTGTTATTATTGTGACAACCCTACACTTACATTTATATAGTAGGCTAGATAGTATATGTTGAATGTAATTCAACATTCAAGATTAGTTTAGTTTTGAGTTTCATTTGCATTTAATTTTACATTTGCATTTGAATTTGAGTTTGCATTTAGTGTGCGTTTGAGTTTGGGTTATTATAAAATCCAAAGTTAGTTGGAGATTGTAACAAAGTTGTGAATTAGAAGTTTGAGAAAGTTAGTTGTGAATTTCATTCTCTCTCTCTCTCTCTCTCTCTCTCTCTCTCTCTCTCTCTCTCTCTCTCTCTCTAAAAATTCAAAGACTAATATATATATATATATATATATTCTAAATCATATCATTAGGCCAACTACCAAATAAAATAATAATAAAAGCAATATTATCTCTATATTATTATTGTTATTTTAAATAAATATTAACTTATTTATTATTACTACTAAATTAATTTAATTAAATCAAATAGTAATACTATTAATCTCATTGTGTCCAACATCCCCTACTTATCGTTAATTACTACCACACAGCTCACTTAAAATTCTAATATTCTAGGGACACTACCCCATACCTAAGGCTCTCCTACTACCGCAACCATTCAAAACACATACAATTAAATTAAATTATTCTATAGAATTAGATACTTTAAATGGGGTGTTAAAACTCTCCCCCACATAGACTATTTTAATCCTCGAAAATTTACCTGAAACAAACAACTCTGGATATATTCCTTGCATCTGGATCTCCAGCTCCCAACTCATATTTCCTCCAGCAGCTCCTCCCCATACAACTTTTAATAAAGCAATCTCATTGCCCCTCAACTTCTTCAACTCTCGGTCCTCAATCCGCACAGGCAATGCTTCTACCGTAATTAAAGTTGTCCCTCACTTGCACATCATCGATCTAAATCACATGAGGCGGATCAGGAATATACTTTCGAAGTTGCGACACATGAAACACGTTATGCAAATTCGAAAGATCGGGTGGCAAGGCCACTCTATAAGCCACAATTCCAATTCTTTGAGAAATCTGATAAGGACTGATAAACTTAGGATTAAGCCTCTTTGATTTCAGTGCACGCCCAACACCAATTACATGATTGACTCTTAGGAACACATGATCACCTTCCCTAAATTCTAGATATTTTATCCTCTTATCATGGTAGCTTTTTTGCCTACTTTGTGATGCTTTCATTTTATCTCGGATCAAATTCCCCTTCTCAGTAGTTTGCTGGATAATTTTTAGTCCAAGTACAACATTCTCACCAGACTCATACCAACACAGAGGTGTCTGACACCTCTGATCGTAAAATGCTTCAAACGGCGTCATTCCAATGGTTGAATGAAAACTATTATTATAAGTGAACTTAATTAATGGCAGATGACTATCCCAAGTACCTCCTTGTTTGAGTACCCATCCCTCAACAAGTCCTCTAATGATTGCGGATGATAAGCAAAACTCAACCTCAACTTAGTACCCAAAACTTCCTACAAACTTCCCCAAAATCTAGATGTAAACTTTGGGTCTCTATCAGAAACTATACACGACGGGAAACTGATATTAATCGAAATAAAATGGGCCAATTTCGTCAGTCTATCAACAATCACCCATATCGCATCAAACCTCTTGGAGTATTCAGTAATCCGATTACGAGGTCCATCGAAATACTATCTCATTTCCAATTTGGAATATCCAATGGCTGCATGAAACCCGAAGGTTTCTTATTCTCTACCTTTGACTTCTATCAAGTCAAACATGCGTACACAAACAGTGTCACATCTCGCTTCATTCTTGGCCACCAAAACATATATTTGAGGTCCTGATACATTTTAGTAGCCCCATGATGAATACTCAAACTGCTTCTATGACTTTCCTCTAAAATCATCCTCTTCAGCTTAGAATTGTCAAGCACACATACTTTACCTCAAAACCTCAGTACTCAATGCTCATCCACTTTAAAGTCACTTTCTTCATTTCGGTTCACTAAAGACAATAAATCTATCAACTTCACATCTAGCTTTCTCTCTAATTTCATTAAGGAAATTATTATTCACCTTCAACATACCCAGAATCACACTTCCTAGTGTCAATTCACAAACCATACTCAAATCTCTAAATTACTCAATAAGATCAAACTCTCTAATCATCAATGTCGACATATGTAGAGACTTTCGACTCAAAGCATAAGTCAAAACATTAGCTTTACCTGGATGATAATTTAAGCCAAAATCGTAGTCCTTTAGAAATTCCAACCATCTTCTCTGCCTCATTCAACTCCTTTTGGTCAAAAAATACTTTAACCTCTTATGGTCGCTAAACACTTCGAATCTTGAACCATAAAGATAGTGCCTCCGAATTTTCAACACAAATACTGTTGTTATCAAATCTAGATCATGAGTAGAATAGTTCCTCTCATGTACCTTCAATTTTCGTGAAGCATAAGCCACCATTTTACCATATTGCATCAACACACCACCCAAACCCATTTTAGAAGCATCACAGTATACTACAAACGGTTCATAAGGATCTGGAAAAATCAAAACTGGACTTGTAGTCTACTTCTTATTAAACTCTCTGAAGCTCTCTTCAAAATGAGTTTCCCACACATAGGGCTGACCGTTTCGAGTCAGCTGAGTTAATAAAAGGGCTGAATTTGAGAACCCTTTTATAAACCTGTGGTAATAACTTGCTAACCCCAAGAAACTTCTGATCTCTGTAACACTTCGCCTGCTTTGGATGGATCCACTGCAATGCTATTACCAGAAATAACATGCTAGAGGAAACTCACCTCTTGCGATTCATATACTCCATAAACACACCAGGTGCATTCAACACTCCGAATGGCATCACTGAATATTCGTAATGAGCGTATCGAGTTATAAATGTCGTATTTTGAATATCTTCATCCTTAACTTGGATCTGATGGTAACTTGACCTCAAATAAATTTTTCTAAACACACAAGCTCATACCAGCTGGTCCATCAAATTATCGATTCTCTGAAGTGGATACTTGTTCTTAATCGTCACTTTATTCAACTGTCGATAATCAACACATAGTCACATATTACCGTCCTTCTTCTTTTCCAGCAACACTAGAGCTCCCCAAGGTGACACACTTGGTCTGATAAATTTCTTTTCAAGCAAGTCTCTTAACTGATTCTTTAGTTCTCCAAACTTTGATGCTGACATTCTGTATGGTGACATAAAAACAGGTTTAGTACCAGTAACAAGATCAATAGGAAACTCCAACTCTCTCTCTGGCGGTAAATCTAAAATATCATCGGGAAACACCTCATGAAATCCACATACCACTGGTAACCCTTCAATTATTATTTGAATCTCAACAGACAAGGAGGTAAACATTGCAAACCCTTTAGCTTCATCTTTCAATAACTTTTCAAATTGACTAGCTGATATGAAACTAGTTTCTTTTTCATCATCAGGAGCAAGAAATTGTACTGACTTGTTGTAGTAATTGATATGAAAATGGTTGAATTCAAACCAGCTCATCCCCAGAAAGACATAAAGAACACTTAGTGGCAGACAAATTAAGTCTACACCAAAGTCTCTACCATAGATTGACAGAGGACAATTCAAGCAGATTAATGAAGTAGTCACCGACCCATTAGCTAGAGTATTAATAACTAGCCCACTATAATATTAAATCTATCTAAAAAAATAAATACTATATATATATATATATATATATATATATATATATATATATGTGTGTGTGTGTGTGTGTGTGTGTGTGTGTGAGAACATGAGAATGAATCTGAATCATTAGATTTTGAAAAAAATAGTGGAGATTATGTGTTGTTTTTGTTTTTCTCTCTCCTCCATTATTAAAATAAATGATTGAGGGGAGAGAAAAAAATTGACACATAATCTCCACTATTTATTTTAAAATCTAATGGTTCAGATTCATTCTCATGTTCTCACATAAAAATGACATTCTCATATGATACGTCATATATATATATATATATATATATATATATATATATATGTATATAAGGTCCCTACAAGTATCCCAACTTTAAGGTTTGGTCCCTCCAAAATTTTCCTTCAAACAATGGTCCTCTGAAAGTTTTCGGTCCCTAACTTTAGTCCCTCCCGTTATTTTCCACTAAAGGTGGCTTATGTGGCATGCCATGTGGAATTTTTTGATGACGTGGCTTACATGTTGGCAATGCCAACGTGGCAAAAATGCTGACATGTATGACACGTGTCAATTGTTTCAATTTTAAATTTTTTTTATATTAATATTATATTTAAACTAAAAAATGGTAGCTAATATGTAGCTACTTCCTAGCTAATCTCTAGCTAATTTAAACACTTATTCTATTAATTTGTAGCTAATCCCTAACTAGTTTGTAGCTAATCTCTAGCTAATTTAGACACGAATTCTTGCAGCATTGTCAGTTGCTCTCCATCTGCTTAACTGCCATGACAGGTCCAAATGCATCACATGATGCATACAAAAATAATATCAAGCTTGCAAAGTAATTGCCCAGTGGGGGCGAAAATGATCAACAACATACAAAACTTTCTTCATAATCCAATAGCGTGGGCGAAAATGAGTACCATATCTTGTTTTTTTAGGAAATATTAAACATGTCAAATTTTAACATCATATTTTAATCTTTACATACATTATCCAACATTCCCATAAAATCTCTCACAATCACAAATATCCTAAGTGGATTATCCTCTTTACTAACATCTCCATGAAAATATTCTGTTATTTCTTTAACACGTTCTATCACTCCATCTTCTTTACCTCTCAACTCCTTCAATTTTCCATCCACGTATTGTAAGAATACCTTCATAGTCATTACAAAATTATGACTTATTTCATCCTCATGCAACTCATTTTCCACCAACTGTTTCAGCCTAACCATTCCGTCGTATAGATTCGAAACAGAACTAGCGAGAACTGCTTGATCTTAGCTCCTTGCATGCCTCCTGGTATATAAGATGACATTAACACAAAATTTGTGTGAAAACGATTAATCTATATTACACGACACATCAAATTAAAGGCATACATAGTAATGATATTGATAATGAGTTCCTTAGGACTACATGATTACCTCTAGCATTGAAAATGAGTTCCTTAGGTGAACAACTTCATCATCAAAAGTCTCTTTATAAAGCATAGTTTCTACTCGTTGAAAAGCAAATGGTACACAAAGCACTGCTCTCACAAACTTTTCGGCGGACCCTAATTCATTAATGTCATCTTTATAATTGAAGTGCTTTGACTCTTCTTCTTTGGTAGGTACCATTTTCACTAGTGCCTCTATTTGTTGCAAACACAAACCTTTCCCTGCTTTTCAAAACAACTTTAATAAACATCTTTGAAAACGTTAATTTGACCATAAATTGTCCTCAAAATATGGTGTAAAAGTCTAAAACCATATGCTTCTATATTCACTATTCCATTTTACTTTATAACATTAACATTATTGTTACATTATGTTTTTTATGTGTGACAAGTGTTGAGTCAAAAGAAAGTGTGATAAGTGTTGATAATTGATGAGATTTACCTTGCATTAATGCTTCACATACTTGTTCAGCTGTTACATTCAGAGTAGCATGTAAAAAAATGTATTCCAAAAAGTACAAAAGGGCATCATATTTATAATTATAATTCAATGGAAGATCCATAGTACACAGAGCATCTTTACAGTACTGAGATGCTGAATAGAAAGCATAAACATGGTATTATTTGAATCACTGAGGTGGGAAAAAAAGACCCTGCTACAAATAAACCCCACCAAAGTGAAAAATAGAAACCAGGACTACTACTTAATACTTATAAATCAACCTCATTTCTTCCATTCCCAAAATCCTCCTATCTCTCTCACTCACTCCTCTTCTTCTTTCCATCTCTACCTTTTTCTCTACCCTCATTTCTCTTTCTCTCTCACACAATCCTTCTAAAAGCCAACAAAGAACATAACATAACTTACATCAATTGTTGTTTTGAAACTAAGAGCATGGACAATCAACAACGTAGCCCTCTTCTAACTTGGGCTTATTACTGTCAAGGAAAAGTACCTTAACCTAACCTTCTTTTCATTACAACAACAACATCAGAAACAACAAAAACAAGATCCTCTGTCTGGAATTTCAAGCGTCGAAGATGAACAACAACACAAACGAGGAATTGAATCATCATCAGATTGTGAAGAAAGCATAGTTTCGTCGCCAGCAACAGCAACGGAACAACAACAACAACAACCAATGATGATGATGATTGAGTTAATAGCAAAAGATAAACCTTTTCCGGAAAAAGGTAAACTTTTGTAGGCAGTGATGAAAGCTGGTCCTTTGCTTCTGACCCTTTTGCTTGCAGGACCATTAGCTCAATGGAGAAACCCTCCACCGCCATTAAAGTCCTTTGAGATTCCACATGTCACCATTCCATCACCAACACAACAAATTATTCACCACAAAGATTCTTCCTTTGTGAACACTAACTGTGGAAGATTCAGTCGTAGAAAAAGGGTTTTCTGTGAAGGCTCCGATTCTCCTTCTGCAGATAACAAGTACCAGAGGATTGTACTCTATTTAATAGATGCATAGAGGCACTTAATAAACTAAGTATGGCATCAAAAAACAAAGTAACAATGTAAATACAATGTAAATAATCATTCAATTTACACTAAAATTACAGTTAATGATTAATGATTAAATAAAATTCACACATTCCAAAGTTTAAAATACAAGCCTGTTTTTATAAGGGAAATTTTCATATCAAAACAACCATACCCCATAGGCTCACCACCATCAATCCTCTTCCTTTTCTCGCACAACTTGGGGTTAGATCTATTGAACTCCAACACATGCTCCACAACACCCTTGGCTACTTCATGAGGATCTACCACCTTGTTATTGAAGATACAAACGTTCCTAGTCTTCCAAATTTTCCACAAGGTTGTGCATAGCAATTGAACCCTAAAAATATCTTACATGCGAGACCAAGTTTCAGCCACATGTTTGGGTCCATTTTTGGGGAAATTCGAAGATCCAAAGGGGAAGAGAACCACACCATCTTCGAGTAAGAACAATCCAGAAATCGCAACTTGATTAATGGCTTCAATTGTCTTCCTCTTGTTACTTTTACATACATGAGTGGTAGGAGAAGATTGCATACACATTTTCGCTTCTTTAAAAGGTGAATTGGTGAGAAATCTCCACAATGTCAGCATCCATTTCAGAATAATCATAAACGAGATCCAACAGAAGAGAGATTTGGGGTTTTCGGTCACAAACGAGATCTAACAATAGGGTTCTCGATCACTAGGGTTTACGGTTTTTCCATAATGGTTAAAGTTTGAACTCAGAAAAAAATGGTGTATCAATCGCAATTGCCTTCATTATTAACATTTTCTTTTTTAAATAATTTACACCGTGGCATAAATCAAACAGATAATCAAATGAAATGGTACACTTCTCGTGCCACATCATCCTCCGTTAGTGGAAACTAACGGGAGGGACTAAAGTTAGGGACAGAAAACTTTCAGAGGACCAATGTTTGAAGGAAATTTTTTGAGGGACCAAACTTAAAAGTTGGGATATTTGTAGGGACTAAAAACTTATTTAACCCATGTATATATATATATATATATATATATATATATATATATATATATATATATATATATATATATATATATATATATATATATATATATATATATATAATATTTTCTAAATCACATCATTAGGTCACCACCCAATAAAATAATAATAATAAAAGCAATATTATCACTATATTATTATTGTTATTTTAAATAAATATTAACTTATTTATTATTACAACTAAATTAATTTAATTAAATCTAATAGTAATACTATTAATCTCATTGTGTCCAACATGCCCTACTTCTCATTAACTACTACCACACCCTCACTTAAAATTATAATAATCTAGGGACACTACCCCTTACTCAAGGCTCCCCCACTACCTCAACCATTCAAAACACATACGATACAATTAAATTATTCTAAAGAATTAGATAATTTAAATGGGGTGTTACAAGCTGCAGTCAGGATTTTGAGGTATGTAAAATGAACAATGAGATATGGAACTTTGTTTCCATCTAGAGTGTTAGATGATGTTGAGCTGATATGCTATTCATACTCTGAGTGGTGTGGTGACAAAATAGATAGAAGAAGCACTATATGATATATGTTTATGTATCTAAGAGCTCCCATTTCTTGGTGTTTCATGAAGCAACCAGTGGTTGCACTGTCAACCTGTGAAGCTGAATACATAACTGGTACTTTGTCAGCTTGTCAAGCTGTTTGGTTGATGAATTTGCTGCAGGAACTTAAGTTCAAGGTAATCAAACTAATCAGATTTATGATTGAGAACAAATCTTCCATAAGTCTTGCTAAGAATCCAGTGTTGCATGAAAGAAGCAAGTACATTGATACCAAGTACCATTTTCTGTGCAATCAGATTTAGAATGGAGTACTTGAGGTTGTTCATGTCAGCACTCAGAAGCAACTTGTAGATATGCTGACCAAGGCGATCAAAATTGAACACTTCATCAATTTGAGGGATGAAATTGGTGTTGATTTTTAAACTTAAATGTGAATTAAGGGTTGGTGTTGAATGTAATTCAACATTCAAGATTAGTTTAGTTTTGAGTCTCATATGCATTTAGGTTTACATTTGCATTTGAATTTTAGTTTTCAATTAATTGCATTTGAGTTTGAGTTATTATAAAATCTAATGTTAGTTGGAGATTGTAACTAAGTTGTGAATTAGAAGTTTGAGGAAGTTAGTTATAATTTTCGTTCTCTTTCTATTTTATGTATTATTTCATCTTCATCTTCTTCAATTCTTGTGCATCAATGGAGGTTCATTGTTGAACTCCAACAATATAAAGTGAGTGAACTATATTATACATAAATGAAAATATTTATTTGTAAGAAAAAGTGAAAAAAAAAATAGAAAAAATAAATCTCAATAATTCATTATTACCATTACATAAATACAAGTCTCTCAATTTTTCTTTCCTATTAAAACTTTTTTTTTTTACAGAAACCTAATAAAACTCCTTAAATTTATTTAGAATAACCTATATATTCAACAAAAATTCCAAAATAACCACATTTTGAAAAAATTTACGAAAATGGTGTATTTTCTGTATAAATTAACAAGGATGCGCCATATGATATGGCGAATATATTTGGTTTTGTACATATACGCCATATCATATGGCGCATGTGTCTTATATGAGTAGCAGAAGCCATATAATATGACGCCTCTATATATATGTATGCATGCATGCACCATATGATATGGCGCCTCATTACTTTTTTTTTCTTCAGTTTTTTATTAATTAATCTTACTACCTCTGCTATATATATAACCACTTGTATCTGCAGCAACGTCTCAATTTTCTATTCACTCCATTCTCTTATTTTTTTAGTTAAAGTGGCTTCCTCGTGTTCCTCTTCGTCATCCTCATATGTCTATCAGGTTTCGTATATCACCAAGAGAAATGCCAATTTAATTTTCTCCCAAGTCAAACCTCCAATGAAGATTCGCCTCTGGAATACAATGACGTTAGAACATCTTAAGAGGAGTCTGATCTGCTGGTTAGATGGAGACATCCTAGAGGGTGAAAAGATCAGAAGAATTGAAAGGCTTGTTACCACGTTTAACCAAAATGGAGAAGTTCGTTTTTGGGAGAATGTTACTAATGACCGAGATGTTCAAACGTTGATGTTTAGTTCTCAGGATATTGTGTTGATGGTTGTAATCTCTTAGTTATGTTGTTGAACTATTGTATTTGTTTGTTTTGTTTTTTTATTGTTTAAGTTATTGTTAGTTGTTGCTGTTGAGATATTAAGTTATGATTGTTTAAGTTATGTCATTGTTAATTGTAAACGCTTAGTTATGCTATCAGTGGAATGAAATTTATTGTTGATATAAAGATACAAGGTTACATTTGAAACTATGATCTTGTGCTTGATCCTACATTGGGATATTTTGTATGATTGTGCCTGGGCTGACGACACAAACTGCATAATCTGACCATTTTGTTTGTCGTATCCATCTCCGTTCGAATACACGTGCTATTAGGGCGACCCTTTTTCTTTCTTCACATCAGATCATTATGCCAGACAATTTCGCCTTCGTATGCAAGCCAATAGTCCTCCTTTGCTACCACCTGAAAGCTAGTGCTGTAGATATCGCATAGACTAATGACTTAGTAAATAACAGATAGATAGTTGGTAGGGTCCTGGCAATCCTTTGAACTTGCTGCTATTACATAGGAGCAAGGCATACGAAATGCCTGAAACTTTACGCACTGACACCAACTCCTATCTAGTTCCACTCGGTAGCATCCCTTAGGCCTCTCTTCATTGTGATCAATTGACTCTGCAACACTGAACCAACCTTTATTACGGTCAAACACTGTGACCACATGTGTGTTAGCTTTGACAGCTTCATCCTTCATGAATTTCATTGAACTATCACTGAATAGCTGCCCAGATTGTAAGACAGAAATCCATTTTGTACGTCTGATATCAAAAAGGGTCCCGAGTCTAAAATATGTTACCCATACCAAAACGGTTCTCGGTAGGTTTCAGATGCCCTTGAATACAGAGTTCATTGATTTAACGAGGTTTGTTGTCATGTGGCCCCATCGTTGGACATTGTCGTATGCCCTGGTCCATTTCTCTAGTTGAATATTGTCGATCCATCTTAATGCATCTGTGTTTGTCAATCTGATTTTGTCACGATAGTGTTTGAAGAAAGGCTCTGTTAGTGCATACCCTGCGTTCACAACCTTTTTCCGTAGTGTTTTGTCCTTGATCTCCCGCATGAAATTTTGAGCGATGTGTCTTATGCAATACACATGGGTTGATGGTGGATCCTGCCAACCATTATCAAGATTCATGTATGCACTCTCAATTGATGGATGTCTGTCAGAAATTAAACATAAGTTAGGTTAGGGAGACACGTGTAATCGAATATTTTTTAGGAAAAGGCTCCAACCCCCAGCAGTCTCCCCTTCAACTAGAGCGAAGGAGATTAGAAAAATGCTGTTGTTGCCATCCAGTGCCACTTCCATGAGTAGCGTGCCTTTATATTTTTCGTACAACAATGTTCCATCAATTTGAATAATAGGTTTGCAGTACGCAAAGCCTTTGATACATGGTTCAAACGCCCAGAAGAGCCTGTGGAAAATGCCATTTCCACTGACACAAGTCCCGTTTGGGGTATACGACGATAATGTCTCTAAGATGGCAACAATCCCTGGAGCATATTGTTTAAGTGCCACCAAGTATTTTGGAAGTTCTTTGTACGACTCCTCCCAATTTTTGAACACCGTTTCGACTGCCTTAGTCCTAGCTATCCATGCTTTCCTGTACGAAGGAGTATAGTTGTATCTTTGAACCATATGCGAGATTATGGTACTCACCTTCAAAGAAGGATTGTCGCTAATGACTGACAGATTTTCATTGCATATTAACTGAGAGCTGAGTTTGCGATGATCCTGCATTTGATTCATGATTATACAAGTGTGCTCTGGACCCATAGACCCTATCTTCCGTGAATCGCTTCTCTTCTGGTAAGATGTTGTCAATCGAAATGGGCACACCTCGTTACGACAGTAGATCTTATACAGAGTCGGGTTCGTTCGATCGAATCTATAATCTGCTGATAATTCCATGTGATATTGTTTTATAGCTAGGACACAATCTTCTTTTTTACGAAAATTGTCTCCCCCTTTTAATACTCCTTCTTGTTAAATGTATGGATTGTAAAAAATATCTTTTGATGGTTCATCTGCACCTAAGTTCAGGCTTGTCATGTGTTGAGGTGGACAATAAACATGACTGGATGGTAAGATGTCTTCCCCATGGTCGACAGTGGAATCGTTTACCATTTCATCAACATTTACTTCAGCTTCTTCTTCTTCTTCTTCGTCAACGACATCGACTTCAGCTTGTTCGTCGTCAAATTCGTAAAAACATTGAGAATGATTAATAATTTGAGACAGTTGTTGTTGTTGTAACGTAATATATAACTCAATATCATTGAAACCAGAATACCCATAATTGAGAAACATATTACAAACATTTTCATCATCTCGAACCTTTAACTGAAAAAATTTGTATTGATTGTCGGCAAAAAAAAACTAGATTCTTGTAGATGATCTGGCCAACCGGACCACACTGTAATTTCTTTTCTAATCTCGCCTTCAAATGTAAAAAGTTTGATCTTCTGTTAATTGAAAACCCAGTAACTTCCGTATTTTGAAAATTGAAACCGCTTATGGTACAATCAAATATCTCACCATTGAGATGTGCACTGATCATGTATTGTGGTGTTTGAGCCATAACAATTATTTGACTGAACTGTTTTTTGGTAGAAGTGTTAAGCAATTTTTCAGTGTATTAGTGTTTGATAAACTGATGTTTTTTGAAAATGTTACTAAATGATAGGATAATAAAATGTTAGTCTTAAGTGTATTAATAGACATATAGTTTGAATATATTATTGTTTTGTTTCAATTATCATTGTATATCTTATTCCATGCAATTGTCTTGTCTCATTTATATCTTCTTATCACCTTCCATGCATTAGTCTTATCTTCATTTATATTTTATTTCACCTTCCATGCATTAGTCTTATCTTCATTTATGCTTAGAAGTTATAATAGTCTTATAAACTAATGTCTTGCATGCAATAAAGTTATAAAGACAAAACAATAGTCTTTGCATGCCTACAAGATTCCCACATGCCTACAATAATAGTCTTGTAAGACTACCATAATGTCACATGCAAATAGTCTTGCAAAATAATAATGTGGTAAACTTTTGCATGCATCACACGAAACCTATGATAGTAAGAGATTCCATGCCTTACAAGTCTTACAAACTTTTACATGACTACACAAGACAAATGCATGCCTAACTTAATGTAACAAGACTACACTTCCATGCCTTGTCTCTTCCTTCACATGCAATTGTAAGAGATTCTCTGCATGACAATACAAAAGAATCTTGTAAGAGAACACTTACACCGTGTAAGAGATTCCTTACACAATTGTCTCTACCTTCACATGCAAGAAGAAGGCGCCATATGCATGAGATGGCGTTTTTGTTTTAAAATGAAACCCATGCGCCATATGAGATGGCGTATGTGTTTGGGAGACTGGCATCAATTGAGAGTGGATGCACAATGGGATCAAGATGATTGAAAAGACTTTGCAAAAGATATGTTTCGACATTGGAAGAATCGACATCGCCACATCTTAAACGAGCCAGATGTGGAAGGGGTTAGACCAAGTCATCAATATATGATTTGGTTTTGGTCGGTTACAACAACACAACAATTTGTGTCTGAGCCGACATATTTGATAGATCCGTGCCAACGTACTTCTTCCTCGTGCACACAACAACAAACTCCTGCCCAACATCAAACACCACACCATACCCAACAATCATATCTACCCACCCAATCAATCTTGCAGACCCGCAACCCATTCATGCCACCCACCCAATCACAACAACAAGAGCCTTACCCTTACCGTCAACCTCCACACACCGACACCACATCTTCTTATAGCCCTGATAACTTTTTCGACTCCACCCCAGCCCACCATAGCCCCCCACAAATGAACACACAATCATCATACCAATCAAAATACCCAACCACAATTTGATTACCTAACCCCACAACAACCATTGCATCATTTCCAAAACGATTCAATGTACCAATTCGGCCAACCATACCGTCCGCACCCAACCTAACCCCCAGTCCCAACTTCGAAAACATGGGCATGAAACTGAATTACCGAAGCGCCGTTGGCTGCAACCCCCCGACTATTGGGCACATATGATTCAAAATTTGTCAGATACGCCGGGACCCTCTTAACAAATACCTTTTCCACAGGGCAATACACAAAGACCACAAACACCTCAATACAATCGTGGTAGACCTCAACGCCGTGCAAATGCGCTTGGATGTGGAACCGGGGAACGTTTTGATCGGGCCGGTCATTATTTTTTTCCATCTGTGGTAAACTTTTTTATATTTAAATAATATCTTTAATTATTTGTTATTTATTTTTTCTTGGAATTTTTAAAACTAATTTCTATTTTATGTCCTAATTAATCAAAAAATTAAAAAAAAAATAAGGGTTAATAGTCATTTACCCCCTGCAATATAGGCGAGTTTTGATTTACCACCCTTTAAAAAAAATTTTTTGGATTACCCCCCTGAAATTTTAAAATTCTAAATCTTTTGTCCTCCAGATAGAAAAATTACCCCCCTGTAAAATATATATTTTTTATTTACCCCCTGGTTTTTACATGCTTAGTGGGGTACCCCAAAATTTCAGAGGGGTAATCCAAAATTATTTTTTTAAAGGGGGATAAATCAAAACTTGCATATATTGCAGAGGGTAAATGACTATTAACCCAAAAAATAATAATAAGGAGGACGCGCCATCCCATATGGCGCATGCACTCCAAGTTTAGGGCACAATAATGGTGTTGACGTCATTTGATTTGGCTACACCTTGTGTATGCTCCAAATCAAATAACACATACTCTTGCTTTAATGAATTGACTCCATATCATATGGCGTATGTTCTAATTTTCATATCATAAAATATGCCACTTTGATAAATATTTTAAAAAACTTGTTATTTTAAAAATTAAATTGAAAATATAAATTATTTTAAAATAAAAAAATTCAAACTCCTTAATAGAATGTAGCTTTGTAATTCTCTTTCGATCTTTTTATATTTAATTTTTTTCTTAAACAGTTTTTACACCGGAAGAGTAAAGAGTTAATAATAATAATAATAATAATAATAATAATAATTAACGAGAATCTAAATATTAAACTAGAATAGAAAAATGCTGTTGCGGATAATTCAGAAAGAATCACATATCATCGTTGGATTGGTAAAAAATAATTATGTTTCAATCACACGATTTGGTCTTGTCTGCTGATGAACACAGTAAGATCCATGTAGCAGAATGTGAATCTTTGCATATTAAAAATGAAATTTTGATTTCATTATCCCTAAAAGTTCAATTACAACAAAATAAATCTTTCCTTTTATAATTTAACTAATTCTAACAACTTCAACCAACTAAACAGGATTAGTTAATAGTTCAAATCTGAAAGCTAAAACAAATTAAACTGATTTACTACTCTAATATTCCGGAACAAAAACCAAATAATAATATAGTTGTATTTTCAAATAATTGTTCTCTTATAAATCTTGTGGCCCAACAACAATAGTGGCAGTGCAGTAGTTGATTGAGTCAAAAAGGATTTTGTTCATGTACCTGCGCTGGCATTTAGGATAAGATGCTCTTGTACTCTATTTTGTCATAGTTTGAACTCAAAAGGTCCCCACAAGCTATTTCTTCGAACGACTCAAATTCCTTAACTTCCCAAATTCTTCCCCACTTTCACTATTTTGATAAACTTGTCTACACATACTAAAATATAAAATACTACATTTATAAAATATATTTTCTATTGTCACAGTGAACAACATATATTCATGAAGTTTGTATGAATCATGATGATGATGATGAATGTATAGTTGTTAGAAAGAGTGAAATGAGATAATGGATTTATTCATCATAGTAAAGTTAGTTATAATGTGAGCTTTTATAAAGGTTAAACTTCTAACAATCTCTAACATAATTTTAATTAACTCATGCTTTGGTGTAATCCTCTACAGTGACTTTACACTAAGCTATTGTGATCCAAAATTAATATACAAGAGGAGTTATGCTATATTGATGGAACCATGCAAGGTTGCAAGGTTAAGTTGCCATACACGCCAACTCTGTATCTATGCTTCAACACTCTCCCTCAAGCTTAGCATGGTATAAATCAAATATGTTATGCTTGGAAATGAAAGAATTGAAACTCTTTGGTGGCAAAGGCTTGGTAAAGAAATCATCATGTTGTGCTTGGGACTTGACTGGTAGTAACTTGGAGGTTTCTTGCGATAACTTGTCTCTTATGAAATGACAATCAATCTCCAAGTGCTTCATGCGTTCATGAAAAACTGGATTGCCTGTAATGTGGACGACACTTTGGGTGTCACAAAATAGTATCAATGGTTTACTGCACTGAACACCTAAATCCTGCAACCGACAAATGAGCCATTGAAGCTCACAACTCGCAAAGAATAGTGGCTGATATTCAGCTTCAGATAAACTTTGAGACACAATTTATTGTTTCTTAGCTCTCCAAGAAATCAAGGAAGAGCTAATGAAGAAGAAATAGCTTGAGGTGGATCTCCTTGTGTCCAAACATCCAACCCAATAAACATCAGTGAAACAAAGGAGGTAAATGTTTGAGTCTTTTCTGTATAATAATCCTCTCCCAAGTCAAGCCTTCAAGTATTTCACAACTCTGCAAGTTGTGCCATATCGTGCAGAGGTTGGTGAATCAAGGAACTGGCTTGGTTGTTGGGTCACAAAGGCTATGTTAGGTCGAGTACTTGTGAGGTAAAGAAATTTGCCAACCAACCTTCTATAACTGAGTATGTCTTCGAAGGATGCACTTGTATCTTGATGAAGTTTGACAGATGGATCGAGACGAGTTTTGGATGGATTAGAAGAAAGAAGACATGTGTCTTTCATAAAATCTAAGCAATATTTCCTTTGACATATGATAATACTAATTTTGTAATGTGCTAACTTAATGTCTAAGAAATTTTTCAGCCTTCCAAGATCTTTGATCTTGAATTCAGTATCAAGTGTAGCCTTTACCCTGTTGATTTCATCCATGGAATATCATTCTATGATGATATCATCCACATATACTAGCAAATCATTGAAATGTGAATTAGTGTGACGTGTAAATAGAGAGTGGTCAGAATTGGATTGTTTGTAGCCTTGACCAATGAGGAAACTAGTTAGTTTCTCTTACCATGTTCTACTATCTTGTCTCAATCCATACAATGACTTCAATAATTTACACACTTTATTAGGTTTAGGATAGTGACACCCTGTGGGACTAGCATGTAGACATCCTCATATAAATCTCCATGTAGAAAGGCATTGTTTACATCCAATTGATGTAAATGCCATGAATTGATGGATGCTAATGCCAACAAAGCTTTAACTATAGTGATTTTGGCCACATGTAAAAATGTGTCAAAAACATCTAGCCCTTCAATTTGATTGTAACCTTTGGCTACAAGTCTTTCCTTATATATCTCAATGGAACCATCAGTCATATGCTTCACCTTATAAACCCATTTGTTTCCAATTGTTTTGATATCTGGTGGAGGGTTATCAAATGTCCAATTTTTTTAATATTTCAAGGCTTGTAGCTCATAATGCATTACTTTGACCCAACTTCATGCTTAATTGGCTCTTTTTAACTGGAAGGCTCAGTTGGAATAATGATGGATAAGGCAAAATTTTGTTGTGCAATAGAAATATTATTTAATGAATAAAATGCTTTAATAAGATATGATATGCTCGAGGAATCATGATCAGCTGACTTATTTGAAAGATTGCATATGAAATATGATAAATGGATACGTTTATGAGTTTGTCTATTGGATCTTCTCAAGTTTTAAGGTTCAGGGTTGTCTTCAGGTTCATGGATAGATTCAGAAGTAGTGACCTATTGGAACTTAACATCATTAGATGCTGATGGTGTATGTTCAACATCATCATGGACAAAAGTACTTAAAGTTTGATGCTCAACATCATCAGGGACTATGACACGATCATTGTTAGGTTTAGGATTAGAATGTTATGTCCAAGAAAGAGGTGAATTAGGATTAGAGTAAGGAAGGATATGATCATGGTGTGTAACATGTCTAGACATGAAAATTGATTTTGTATTTAGATCAAGGATGACAATTCCTTTAAATGTGGATTGTACCCTAAGAAAACTCCCTTTCTAGCTCTAGAATCGAGCTTGGTTCTATCCTTCTCCAAAGTAGTGGCAAAACACAAGGCATCAAACACCTTCAACTCATTTATACCAGGTTCAGCTCCATATATGAGATAGGTAGCATGGAGTATGGAATATGACCAAAATTGTTTTGGAAATTTGGATTGAAAAAGCAAAGTTCTTCCCACATTTAAAATGTGTTGGTGCTTCATTTCAACCCTGTCATTTTGTTATGGAGTCTCAACACAACTGGTTTAATGTTCAATGCCTTGGAAAGATAGAAACCTGCATCTATGTTGGTTTTCAATCATAAATATAAGGCTTTGAAAATTTTTTGTGACTTCAGACTTAAATTTGCCAAGGATAACCCAAGTAAATTTACTGAAATCATCAAGAGCAATCATAAAGTATTTGTGACCATGTATCAATTGAATAGACAAAGGACCCCAAATATCAAAGGAATTAACTCATACCATTGATTTGCTTTATTTACACTAAGTTGAAATGGAATCTTCTTAAGCTTAGCATAATGACATATATCGCATGCTTCATCTTTATCAATGGTTACAAGAGGTATGTGTTTATGCAAGCTAAGAAGTGTTATATTGGATAGATGACCTAGTTTGATGTGCCATAGAGCAGTTTGAGGAATGAAAGAAGATGTTTGTTGGACTTGTGATGCATTGGCGTTGGCTTGATGTGAGGCTTTTGTATTGATCAGATAATCAATCATTTAACTAAATCAGTTGAACTAATATTCCTCAAGTTCTTCTTTTCCTGAATTGAACAATTTTCATTATTAAAATTCACTACACAATTAAGACCAGGACACAACTTTGGAACTGATAATAAATTCAAGTTAAAATCATGTACAAATAGAACATCTTGAACAATGAGACTTGATGAGAAAGTAAAAGTTCCAAAATATTTAGCTATTGCCATATAGCCATTTGGTAATCCAATATTGATTGGTGCAATTAACTGATAATAATAAAAAAAATCATGGAGGAACATATGTGGCCAGTAGCACCATAATTTACAATCTAATATCCAAGGTTGACATGATTCAAATATTGAGAAATTCTAGATATACCTCATGTTACATGAGGAATAACATGTGATTCCATGTTCACTTTGCTAGAGGATGCTTTTGAATTTCTAAGAGAACTTGATGGATGTAAAAGACTCATGAGTTGATCATATTGATCTTTGGTAAAAGTGTAAGAATCAGTCCTTCTGTGGCTTCTTGATTAATAAACATCATCCTTTTCTTCATGTGATTCCAGTGAAGAAAGGTTGATCATATCATTACCATTTCTAAAATGAGGTGGAAAGCCACACTTCTTATAACATGTGTCTACTGTGTGACCAGTTTTACCACAGTGTGTACAAATTTTCTTGGTGCCAAATGAGGAGGAACCATTGCTATGCCTCTTTCTTAGAGGCCTCCCATAGTCAACTTAATTGATGAGTATCATGGAATCATGAAAAAGTGAAGTTTTGAACTGTCATTCATGTTGTAACACCATGAAAAAAATCTTGTTGATGTTAAGTAGAGGATTCATCAACAAGAATTGAGAACAAATCAGATCAAAGATGTCATTTAAACCAATGAGAAAACAAACGGAACGTGTTACCTCATGTTGAAGCTTGACATTACTCAGGCTAGTGTTACATACACAATGAAATTATGTTCCTCAGGGGATAGATGTCGAACACAATGATCCAGCAACATGTGCGACAAGATACACCAGAAAAAAAACACTAACTAGTAATAGATAATGAAGCATAAAAGCAATAAAGAACACAATCAAATTGTTTACCCAAATCGGTGAAACTACACATATGTTTGGAGGGCTAAGTCCACAACCCAAGAAAGGAAATTCACTATTATTAGTTTAGTAAATTTAGACTTACAAGCAAAAACAAACCCTATGTTATTCAATGCCTCTTCCTAACCCTACCCAATGACTTTCTATTTAGAGCCTCCCCCTAAATATGAGAACCTACTCACTTTCTTCTCTGCCACAATCCCAGTGACAGGGGTAAACAACCACTAAACCCTAGTGATCAACTTTAATATTCACAAGATAAAGAATGTTGAAAATTACAACTCAACTAGACAAACCATCTATGCTAAGTTACTGAAACATAGAGGTGTACATAAAAAATAGTGATTACAACTCAACTAGACAAATCTTCTATGCCAAGTTACTGAAATATAGAGGTGTACACAAAGATTCAACACTAATCCTATTAGGGAATTAACGTGAATACACGACATAAAACCTAACACTCTAAGATCTTTAATAGGAGTGATTTCTTTCCAATATAGGTTTGAGCTCCTTATAGCAACGTAAATCTGGGCTTTTCTTCTTGGATAATATCTTTAAATTCATCTAGTATTAAGGTAGAATCTGTTAGATATTTGATTTGCTCCTTGAATATCTCCAACAAGATATGATTTATTTTTAATTCAAATTCAAATTTAAAACTTTATTTATATCCGAATTAAACTTCATCAAACTATCAAACAAATCATCTAATCATATTGTTAAATCAATAGCAATAAAATCTTTAACAAATCTTTTCTTTCCCTTGGGTAAACTTACCTAGGTCTTCATGCAAATCATTGACTTCCTTTTTCAAGGAGAAACAAGTCTCACATGTTTCTCTTGAGTTTCTAATTTTATTTATTTCTATTGTTGTAACTCGAAACAAATGAGTGCATGACCTCGCGAAGCGTAATTACACGCTCGCGGGATAGACTTATCAGAGTTGCCATCGATCTTTATTTATTCGCCTAGAGGGAAAGGGAAAATATCGAATAAAACTCCTAAAGGAATGAAAATGATATGTTTATCATAACCAATATCAGGGTTCAGGAGTTGGTTACGTAAGAGGAAGGTATTAGCACCCCTCTCGTTTGTTGTACTCAACGGGAACCGTTGGTTAGTTGGGCGTGTTAGTGTTTGCTTAAAATTTATGCTTCTCAATTTATTAAGGGAAAGAATTAGACAAAGAGTTTATTTTTTATTAGCGGGCAAAGAAAAAAGGACCTAAAAAGGTTTTTATTATTAAGGGCCTGACAAGATTTCGCAATCTTGCTCCTACGTATCTCAAAAGAGAAGTCAAGGCACACATAGTTCTGGGTAGAAAATTTTGTTTGTTGGTTGATTTTAGCGAAATCTATCTTATACTAATCGACGAAAACCATTGTTTAACCCAAACAAGTGAGGAGCGGACGTTTGCACCACATTTAATGGATTTAAAAATCACATTCACGCCACTTTTCTCAACTCAACGGCTGTGGATGAAACAATGCTTTGCATCATCTTAAGACAAAATGTCTTTTGTTTTTGAAAAGGGTTTTAGGGTTGTGAAGACGAGTATTTATGACAATCATGATTTTACGACTTGTGTCTAATACTCCGGACTAGATTTGGACTTTTCACTCAGGAAATCGTTTTCTTCTTATTTGTTATAAAAAATAGTCAAAGTTATTAAAGGTTAATCATTTTGAATTTGCTTGAGAAAGGAAACTTGATGTTGGATCAAGTTTTTTTCGTGATTATGAAAATGTTTGAAGGGGTTGAATGGTTTGAAAATGATTTAAATGTGGAACGACATTGAGTGGAAATGGTTGATGGTTTGTCTTGAGAAAAGTGACTCGACGTTGTGTCATACCCCAAATTTTGACCACCAAGATTCCCCATCATTGTGTAAATCATCATCACAATATGGATGAACCATCATGCCTCACTAATCTCCTCAAAGAGGGGTGAGCATTCACCACAACCAAGAATTAGGGTTTTTGAGCCCTCTTTGAGCACTTAGACAAAGGATCAATCAAGAATTGACATGATATTCAACTTGTCTAAACTCTCCAACACCCATAAAGGATCAGAAGGACTCCCACATCAAGAACCAAGCATAAAGTTGCTACATTCCAAGTGGATCAAGCCTCAAGATCGATAGTGTCACCAAATTAGGGTTTTGGTCGACCAGGGCCTACAGATGGAAATTTTCATATGGGCATGAGCCAATGCTTCAAAACATAACCTATGATACTCCAAGGGACCTCATGGGCCCAATCATCAAGTCAATTTAACCTCAGGGGATGCATTTATAAAAAAATCAGGAATTTGGGTTTCTTGACATAATTCACCCCTAAGTTGGCTTTTGGGACAAAACATAAACCATGACCTCAAGACATGAATTGAGGGTCTCCAATAAACTACATTGATCCATTTGCAACAATGGATTGATCAAAAAAGCTTGGCTCACAAGTTTCATTTTCATCTGGACCACAATTAGGGTTTCGAGGGAAAAGTCAACTATACCTTTGACTTTTGACCAAGACATGCTCCCAAACCTTGGGAAATGATTCAATACACCCTATAACACCTATGGAATCCATCCATTAAGTTTGATTTAGGTCAAGGACTTGATTTCACAAAGGATCGCACATTTTGGATTTCATCTGATAAAAAGTCTACTGTACAAAAAGTCAAAGTTTGACTTTTTGATTTTTTTGGTCAACCAAGGTTCCTTAACCCTAAAACAATGTTAATATGTGATTTGAATCATCATTCATCAAGAAAAATCAAAGAAAGTGAGTTAACTTGTAAAAGGGGTAATCATAAAAAACTTAGAATTTTTCTAAGTTATGGAACAAAGTGGCTAGGGTACCAACTTCCAAGGACCATAACTTGAGATCCAAGCAACCATTTTGGGTGGTCCAAAGATGGATTTGTAGCTCTCATGGAATACTTTAAAAGTGTCAACTACACCTCATTCCAATTCCTCATGGATTTTTAGTTATGGAGTGATCAAAATGGCTGAAAACATGAAATGTCACTTTTTCCAACACTTAGTGAAATTTTCATTAAGTCAGAATCTGTCTTGCTTTTTTTCAAAATGTAGGGGCATTTTTCACTTGGATCCAAAAAGTTTCAAGACAAACTATGATCACACATGTGTTGTGTCATATGAGGGCTTTCCAAAATGCCCAAGAACTTCATCAAACTCCATCTGAGCTAGGAGTTATGACAGCTGCAACATGCCTTGATGCAAACTGTCTTGGAAAGGAAGATTTGTGCATTAGTGCTCGAATTGCTCAAATTGTGCAATTTCAAGCATGCTTATCCATCTGCACACCTCAAGGGGGAACAACCAAGGGACAAGCACTGATCCATAAGCCTTCCAAGTCTTTGGAACTACATATAGGTTTGGCACCTGTAAAAGCTAAAGATTCCTCAAGACTCCAATTTTGTTTTGAGGCATTCAATGGATGCTTAGAGGTGGCATGTATCAGAGCAAAGATGAACACTTCAGTCAAGCCTTATCCTTGAACCAAAGAATCATAGGCCTGTGCTCTAATCTCAAGTCAATGGCTAGAGGAGACTTGAGATTCCATTTGATCCACAATGGCCAAAGGCTTGCTGCAATTGCCATTCCCTATTCCTTGCAAAACAAACTTGACACACTATAAATAGACCTCATCTCTGATAAGTTTGAGTACACCAAAGGCCTATAACACTTGCCTTTCTCAAAATCACACTTTCACTCCAAATTTGCCTTCTAACTCAAGTCACTATCGGGTTTTGAGTTTAAGAGAAATTCCAACCAAACCAATCACACACACCTCACATATAATATATAGAAGTGATCCAAACTCTCACATAACATCTGGAACACCAAATTTACAAAATCACCAGCCATCTGTACAAGCTTTTGATAGATTTGCAGTTGAGGTGCCAAATCAAGTTCCAGCTCAATTCAATCCACTTCAAGCATTCAGACACACTCCATAGCACCTAGGGAAGCTGTCCACATCATTGGAACCAAGCTGTAACACCTCCAACACAAAACACGATCACCAGCTACAAGAGGTAAGCCTCAACTTGGTCATCTCATGATTCATGCATATTTCCTCGCACAATAATTTTGCCATATGTTCATAATCATGTATAGAGTGTTTCCCCTCAATCAATTACTTTGTATGAATCGTGTATGAAATTTCTGAGACTTCATGCAGAAATTAGGGTTTTTGAGGTTTCTCTTTGATTTCTTATTCCATGCTTAAAATAAATGAAATTAAAGACCATAGACATGACCGTGAGGTGAAAACGAGCAGATTGATATGTGGATTGTGTGATTTCATCAAGTATTCAGTGAGATTGATGGGAAAATGCAAATCTGGGCAAATCAGAACACGCGCGTGTTCTTGGTGTGTTCTTGGCGCCTTTTTAAAAATTCAAATATTTGAATTTTGTGATTTTATTTAATTGATTCAAAAATTAATTTCTCTCTGAATTTTAATGATTTTGAGTTGATTCTTTTTTTAATAATTCGCAAAAATGTTAAAATATTTTATTTTACAAAAATTTCCCAAAAATATTACTTATTTCATATTTTTGATATTTTTGCAAAGAATTAAATTTTATTTGTTTTTCAACATTTTGAAAATTTTCTTTCTCTTGATTTTCCAAACTTAAATGGTTTTCAATCATTTTGTGGATAAAAACATGATTTTAGAAACATTGATCCAAGATCACCACTCATTTTTTACATGTTTTCATTAATTTTTGTTAATTTTTTTAAAAAATTAATTCCATTTTTAACCAAATTAGGGTTTTGATTAGTTCCACCCTCATAAATCTTTTCCAAACACTCATGGGCCTCTAATAGAATGTAAGACCTAACCCCTTTAGAAAACCAAAATAATTTGGGCCTCATGTATTGTATAAGACCCAACACATTTTCAAAAACCTCGGTGCGATCGCCAGTTCAAAAATCAAATAACCTGGGCCTACCCTCGTGTTGTAAGTCCCATTTATTTTCTTTTAAAACATCCTTGGGCCTCTTAATAGAGTGTAAGACTCAATACCTTTGTAAATAAACCATTGTGGGCCTCACTTATTGTATAAGTCCCTCTGTACATTTTCAAAACAACGACGCGATCGTCGCCTTTTTAACAAAATCATTCGGGCCTCTCCTTGAGTTGTAAGACCCATACCTTTGTACAGATAACCTTTTGGGCCTCCGTCATTGCATAGGTCCCAGTACAATCTTATCAAAACAACTTCCCTTCTGATTTAGGTTCAAATATACAGTTGTTATCAAAACTTTCTTTAATTTCTTTAAACAACTAACAATACAGCATGGAAGCTTGCTCACCTGTACGTTTTTATCCGCTTTCATTTACCTGCTTTAATATATATATCTGTATCGTGGGAAGCTGCACACTACGAGTCTTCTTTTATTCTTTTAAATACATGTCAAATATATATATAACTGTATTGTGGGAAGCTGCTCATGGTTAGTCTTCTTTCATACCCTTTTAAATACTTGTCATATATCAACTGTATATATATACTAGTATAGTTATTTAGAGTTTTTCCCGGCAACTAGGTCTAGAACTAGGTAAATCCATGTTGGTCACTCTTTAAATACAGTCAAAATTAGATCCCCATAGGATTTCCAAATACAGTCTTGCCTTCTCTTGGGCTTAAACAATATGGAACAAAGAGAAAGGCAGTATTCCTCGTGAACCTTTTCTCAGACTGTCACCCATAGAAATCGTCAAAGAAATTCTACTCCCCGGAGTTGATCTATTCTCGGTGAATAGCATCTCTTGAGTTTCTTCAAACCTCAGAACTTTCACTAAGTGATCTATTCTCGGTGAATAGCATTTCTTGAACTTTTCTTGGTTTGGGACCCACAGGCTTCCTAAAAGCATCCCCGCCTCCTCTTGGGCTTTGTACAAGGACCCTTCGGCTTCTTAGAAGTTCTCATGCCTTCTCTTGGGCTTAATATAAGGACCCTGACGACCTCCTAAAGGTATAGGACAGAACTTAGTCATCCTTCGCTAGAGCTGTCTTTCTAAAAAGGAGTCAAAACCTCAGACTAATTTTAGGGTTGATACTCATCCCTTAAAAGAGTCGGGCTCCTCTTGGGAATCTTACAAAAGATAAAACTCTTCCACACCAATAGACTTGGACAATCTAAATCCCCTTGAGTCTCAAAGATATTCTCAAGTTCCATCCAAACATAGGAAGAAACCCCGAATTCTGGATTAATCTCTAGCAGAGCTAAAACTTGTGGGTTCTAAATCCCAGTCTCTCTCCTAAAATCCCAAGCCAGGGTCAGTCTAACACTATCTCAAATCAGAACCTCAAGGCATCTGATACCTCAACTCGTCTGTAATCCTCAGCAAAAGTTGATTCCCCATTTGGACCTGCCTCGGGATCTCAATAATTCCCGGCAGAAGTTAGCCTTCTCTTAGGCTTTGTATAATGATCTTTCGTCAGCATAGTCATCCTTCTCTTGGGCTTCGTACAATGATTCCCCCCAGCGGAGCTAACCTTTTCAGACTCTCTTGTTGAGTCATCCATTTTTCAGACTCTCTTGTTGATTCAATCACCTTTTCAGACTCTCTTGTTGAGTCGTCCAATTTTCATACTCTCTTGTTGAGTCAATCACCTTTTCAGACTCTCTTGTTGGGTCAACCACTTGTCTGACTCTCTTGTTGAGTCAATCACGTTCCGGACTCTCTTGTTGAGTCAACCCTTTTAGCCTCCATCTTGGGCTTTGTACAAGATAGATAAAAATACTCTCTTGTTGAGTCAATATTTTCCAGCCTCCCTTTGGCTTGGTAAAAGATTCCCCTACCACAAGTTAGCCTCCTCTTATGCTTTGTATAACGATTTCTCCAGCTTGTTCAGCCATAATCCAGGGCTTTGTACAGGACAGATAAAAGGAACTCTCTTATTGAGTCAAACCCTTTTTTTTTACCTCTATCTTGGGCTTTGTACGAGATATAAAATTTCATAACTTTCTCTTAAGCTCGGGACAAATAATTTTCCAAGCAGAGTCAAAATCGTTTCAGCCTCTATCTTGGGCTTTCTACGAGATACTTAAAATATCCTCAGTCGAGTCAGTAAAGTCTCTTTCAGCCTCAATCTTGGGCTTTGTACAAGACAGATAAAGAGTTCTTTCCCGCAACGTCAGTCTCCTTTTCAACTTCTATCTTGGGCTTTGTACAAGATACATACAAACCTCCCCGACGGAGTCAAAATCCTTTTAACCTCAATCTTGGGCTTTGTACAAGACAGATAGAACATTTCCCCTGGAAAAGTATCCTTTAACATCCTCTTAGGCTTTGTATAATGATATCCCAAAAGAGTCAGTCTCTTTGTTGCCTCAATCTTGAGCTTTGTACAAGACACCCATATATAAACACTCTCTTGTTAAGTCGGTCATTCCCAGCCTCCTCTTAGGCTTTGTATAGGGACTTCCCCAATGGAGTCAATCAATCTCTTAGCTTCAACCTTGGGCTTTGATCAAGGCACACAAAAATAAACAATACCTCTTTAGAGATGACAAGTTGTCTCCCAGTCAAACCTTATAGCTTCAATTTTGGGCTTTGAACAAGACATAAATAACCTTTTAACCTCTGTCTTGGGCTTTGAACAAGACACCAAAACATCTATTTCCTCCCTTAGAATAGGAGGAACTACGATTGCTCTGATTTCCCTATTTCGTTTAAACGGAAATACGTAGGCATAAGATTGCGAAATCTTAGTGAGCATACTAATAAAAAACTCTAGGTCTAGTATCTTCATACCAATCAATCCTTAGGTCCAGTACCTTACCAAAAACATCAACAAAAACTCAATCTCACTCTATCATATTTTCCAAGAAACTTTCCCAACCCATTAACATATAAACACTATCAATTACAAAGCAAAACCTAAAGCTAATATCCTGTGGATAACCACATATAGGATGGGTAATTGATAACTACCCATTGTATAACCTGACCCCGACTCCCCGAATCTCTTTAAGCGTTTGTTCAGTTAAACATTCACGTACAAGGTTAGTTTTAGATACCTTTCCTTTACCTTCCAGCTTCACGGGATAAATAAGAAATCAGAAAGTAGCACCCCCTCCTACCATTGCGGTTAGGAAAACCCAGCGATAAGGTGGTCGCGTCACCGACAAAAATCGCTCGCTACATGTTGGATTGAGTATTTATCATTTTTTGTTCTTTTTGAAAAGGGTTAATTTTAGAATTTTTTGTTATTTTTGGTTAATGATCTATCTAAAGGAAAATGAAAGCAAGAAAAGCGAATAGAAATTACAAACAAGGTATGAGGGTACATTTTGTCAATGAATAGTGAGAAAGTGATAAAAATACAAAACAGTAGATGCAAATAGACAAAAATAAAAGAGCTCATTGTAAGAAGGCCCAAGAGTAAGCCACGAGACCGAAATGAACCAAAATCGAAAGTAACTGAATTTAGCTCTAAGCTAACTTAAAATGGATTCATGTAGGAATCACTCTATAAAAAGTCGAGAAAAAATCTATGCGTCCAAGCGGCCTTCGGCAGCTAAATCGGACTTAAGCTCCAAAATCGAAACATAATCAACTAAATGAATAATCAAATAATTACTTAGTAATCAGATAAAAAATTATTGACTAAAACTATAATTAACTTATCAAATAAAAATTTAACCAAATAATTAACTACTAATTAAAAATTAATCAAAACATTAAAAATGATAGTAATAAAAAATAAAATGAAAAAATAAAATAAAATAAAACAAAAAATAAACAAGGAGGCACCAATAAACATGAGGTGTATAAAATAAAAATGGGCCAAAAATCAAAACCAAAGCCCACCATTTTATCTAAATTCATCTTATAATAAAAACATATAATTATTAAATAATAATAATAATACTAATAATAATAATAATAATAATAATAATAATAATAATAATAATAATAATAATAATAATAAACTAAAATAAAAAAATTAAAATAGAGAGGAGGGGCGGTAACTAATGCAAGAAAAAAGAGATATAGTTTTTAAATTTTATATGTCACCAGTGTAGTTCAAACGGTGCAAGTGAAGAAATAAAAAAAAACAAAAAACAATCTAAATACTCTCTCGCTCTGTTATTATTTATAAAAAAAAGAAAAAAACATGAACTCCAATAAAACAATATTCTCTCTCTCTGTTACGATATATTTGCAGAAACAAAAATAAGATGAAGCTCAAAGAAAACATGGCCTCCATCAAGCTTCTCTCTCATGATTGTTACTTATTGACGGACGGACGGGGGCAACATGTAACGCCCCGAAATTTTATTATTTGTTTTTATAATATAATTGTGCAATTTGTGCGTGTTGTGATGTTATGTTGTGTTAAGGGAGACCCTTGAGTGTAGTACACCAATCTTAGAAATTAGAATTTAAGGTGTTGGGGGTGTGTAAACAAAAAGGTAGAGACATGGGGCGGTGAGAGAAGTAGTAATAGTTAATATTTAAATATTTATTTTTATTATTATTGTTATAGTAATATATTAAAATAAATATTTGATTTAGATTTATTAAAATAAATATTTAGTTTAGATTTAATAAAATAATAATATTAGATTTTAAATAAAAATAAAAAATTGGTTGTTATAAGGGAAGTGAAAGTGAGAAGAAGGGAGGTTACAAAATGCGTGAAAACTTGGAAAAAAGAGAGTTAGGAAGAGAAGAGAAAAATTTAGGAGGATCAAGAAAATCACCATTGTCAAGAATTGGATCTTAACAATCTAAGGTAAGGGGGAGAAAAATCATTCTAATAAGGGTGTATATGAGAGGGTAGTGAGGGGTCCTTTCCTCTTAGGTTACTCTTTACCATGTTTTGATTGAAATTCTTGGTGGTTTGCAATGTTTTTATGATTAGATGATTAGTTTGTGATTTTTATATATATAAATAATTGATTGTAGTATGAATTCTATGTGATGATGCTTGCCGGTTTTTTTTTTGTCATGGTCATGTTTTGGGGATATGAACATGATGAACAAATTATGGGAAATTATAAAGTGATGATGTGTTGGTGTTTGGTGAATGAATTGTTGATATATGTACATGGTTGATGATGAAAATCCTTGAAAAATTTGTGAGGAATGTTTATAGGATGGAAATTGGGGTTTCGAATGTGTTGGGCTCGTGCTATTTTAGTCCTTCAAAACAGCACCACTTTTTAAAAATCCTTTGTACGATTTTAGTCATAACTTTTAACTCGTGTCACATTTTAAGGTGGGGTTTGGTGCGTTGGTTAGCTGAGAGGGAATACTACAATTTTTATTCAAGGGAAGAATCATTTTAATGGATTTATTAGAGGGTTACAGTAGATGGAAGGAAGTGTAATTTTAGTCCTTCAAAATAGCACCACTTTTTAAAAATCCTTTGTATGGTTTTAGTTATAACTTTTGTCTCGTGTCACATTTTAAGGTAGGGTTAGGTGCGTTGGTTAACTGAGAGGGAGTACTACAATTTTGATTCAGGGGAAAACCATTTTAATGGATTTATCATAGGGTTATAGTAAATGAAAGGAAGTGTAAAAATATGATGGATACAATGTATTATAATGACGTTAGTGGTAGTCCAGAAGGGTGAACTACACACTAGATAAGTGTATTGTGTGATCAATGGTGGATCACGATGTATTATAATATTTATGTGTGCTAGAATGAAGCATAACGAAGTTCATATTGGTAAATTGTTGTGACATGGTGAATCATTTGAATTGATTGTTCCTTTATGATTGTCATAATCCATAAGGGCGGATTATGTTGTGCATGGCTGTAGTTGTGTGATTGGTTGTGGATCACGACATGAATAATTACAAGTGTGTCTGTTGCATTTTTGCCATGCCATGCATTCATAAATTGTTGAGTTGGTGGAGATAAGTTTAAGTTCGAAGAGGAACGTTAAACTTATTAGGAACATCGAAGGGGGGGAGTTCGGGATTCTGAAGGTGTAATTGGTTTTGTATGATGAACCGTTGATAAATAGTTGGTACCACATGCATTTAGTCGAGTTATAGAGTCTCATTGCATTTTCATTATATTGTGTTGTGTTTTGTTGTGGTGAGAATGTGGAGTGTGAATGATTGTGATGCATTACACATGAATACTATCCTTAGCATGTTATGCACTGATTAATTATATAAATGTATTTCTCCCCCCTTTTGTTTGTTGTGTCTGTACTTCTTTGGAGTATAGAAAATAAGGTACCTGAGTAGTTGATGGTGCACGATATATTGCTATCGGCCAGGTCTTCTAGTGGAGTCGCTCTGATACGTAACACAAAGGTTGTTTTACCTATGTGATTTTCATGTTACGTATCTTTAAATAATAAGGACCGTTGCTTTAAAATACTATTATTTGGATGTTTGGGTGAGGCTTTGGATGCCAAACAAAATTTATTTTTAATTCCACTGTAACAAGGCAATTTATATGAGTTTAAGTAAACTTTTAAAATTCAAATTTATGGATGTGACATCCTACTTGATTTAATTATTTATATTTTATTTATTTATTTGAGTCGGGAAGTAGGCTGTTACACAACCGACCGATGGTGGAGGCGGCGCCCCCACTGCTCCCACTCGCGACCCTCTGTTCTCATGTGCCACTCTCTTTCTCTGCTTTATACTCTCTATCACCACTCTCTTTCTCTGATCTCCACATCACACTTAACTAAACGTGAAACAAAACCTCAGCACACATGATAAAATAGAATAAGCAAGAAGAGGAAAGGGATTCTATCAAACTTTAATGGTGTCAGTTTGATTCTTTGATGTCGAAACGTGTTGTTGTCATGTTCACAGTGGTAGTGGTGATTGAGAAACATGGTCTATCATCATGATGGTTAGCGAGTCACGTTTCAAACGTTGTCACAAAAAGTGGAATTCGTTATTGTGAGTATGATTGCAGGTTTGCTTTATGGTGAAAAGTTGAGGGTGAGTTTTGATGTTGTCTTTGTGTTGTTGTAAGTGTGTAATAGAGGTTTGATTTGCAAGTTGTGATAAACATAGTTATACTGAATGTAGTCAAAATGTGAAACTCATGGTGGTGTAAGTGGTATTGTATGAAGGTTGCTTATGGTTGTTGTTTATAAGGGTGAGGAAGTTTATGTTTTTTATTGTTTCAACCATAGAAGGGGGACTTGTGTTGCTGCAATATATGTGTTTGGAGACAAAATGAGGTGAGTTTTTGGTATTGTTATGTTGTTAGGTGTTGATATGCTAAAGGTGAAGTTTAGTGGAATATGGTGGTTGATTTTTGTTGTGATGCATGAGAGTGAAGGTTTATGGAGGTGTTAATGTGGAGGAGTTTGAAGAGGGATATATTGATATGAAGCAGGGAGGTGGATGTGGTTTGCCTTAGTGAAAAATGAGGCCTGAGATGTTTGTAGTGAATGTATGATGATGAGGATGCGTGAAGGAATATAAAAAGAATGGATTTTGTGTAAAGGTTTGTGTAGGTGAAAGTAGGTGGCTAGGGAGAGGTTTTAGGAGTGATGAAGTATGTGGTTTAGTAAAAATGAGAAAGAGGTATGTTTGTTTAGTGAAATGTTATGGAAATATGTTTATGGTTGTTTGTGTGTTTGGGTTGTTGGTTTTAATAGACGAACAATTGGAGTGTTGTTTATATATTGTTTTTTGAATAATGAGATATGGTGTTTTGTTGCAAGTTTTTTTGGTGGTGAGTTGGGGTATGAAGAACCAGGAAGAAGGGTCGCTATCTCTGGTAGAGGAGGGAGTCTGTGAGTTACTGTAGCCTGATGGTTATCTCAAAAAAAGAAGATGGTCTTGTATTATATGGGAGAGGGAAAGAAGTTATGTGATGATAAAATAAAATAATAATAATAAAAAAGGACGTTGCATAAGAGGGACATTACAATGCAACAATGCATGACCCTTTTATTGGCAGAATTTTTCTCTTTTTTCATTTTTAAGTGTTGTTGGCCTATTTTAGGTGCTACTTTTGAGTTGAGAGAGAGAATTAAAAATGGTGCCACCTTTTGGATTCTTTGTTCACAACAATACAATACCCAACAAGGGTTGTCTAAATTTACAAAGAATGACAATAATGCCCTCTTTTTTATTTTTTTGTGTGATAAAAATGAATTAAAATAAATTGAAACACACAAAATTAAATGTTAAAATAATCAATATAAAATAAAAGTGAAACCACAAATTGGGATCCAGAGGAGGCTGGTTTCTGCTGAGGATTATTGAGATCCAGAGGCAGGTCCAAATTGGAGAATCAACTCTTGCTGGGGATTACAGATGAGTTGAGATATCAGATGCCTTGAGGTTTTGATAAAGGTTTATTGATAGTGATTTGACCCTAGCTGGGGTAATTTAGAAGTGAAAAGTTTAAACTCTGTTGGTGATTGATGAAATGATCAGGGTTTCTCCTTTTCCTTGAGGAGATGAGACTGTCCAAGGCTATTGGTATGAAAGGGTTTATCTTTGTATGATGCCTAAGAGGAGGCATGTGTTTTAAGGGATGAGAATAAAACCTGAATTGGTTTGATGTTTTGACTCTTTGGAAAGACTGCTCTAACAAAGAATGACTAGGTTTTGTCCTACACCTGTAAGAGGTCTTTGGGTCCTTGTACTAAGCCCAAGAGGAGGCATGAGAACTTCTAAGAAGCCTGAGGGTCCTTGTACAAAGTCCAAGAGGAGGCTGGGGATGCTTTTAGGAAGCTGTGGGTCCAAACTTAAGAAAAGTTCAAGAAAGGTTTCACTGGGAATAATCCTTTCTTTAGTGAACAGTTCTAGGGTTTGAAGAAATTCAAGAGAGGTTTCACCGGGAATTAATCTTCTCTAAGGAAATGAATTTCTTTGACAATTTTCACCGAGAATAATGCCTCTCTCTGTTCCATATTGTATAAGCCCAAGAAGAGGCAAGACTCTATCTGGAAATTCCTATGGGGAACTAGTTTTGACTGCGTTGAAAGAGTAACCACTGGCTTTATCTAATCCTAGACCTAATTGCCGGGGAAAAATCTAAGCAAGATAATATACAGGCATATATATACATATGAAATATATACTGTATGTAAAAGAGGGTAGGAGGACTTACAGGTGAGCAAACTTCCAGGATTACAAACAAATATATATATATATATATATATATATATATATATATACAAGTATGTAAAAGAAAGCTGATAAAACTTACAGGTGAGCAAGCTTCCATTGTAACAGCTGTATGGTTAGTTGTTCAAGATATTAAAGAAAGTATTGATAATAACTATGGATTTGAATCTAAATCAAAGAAGAAATTTGTTTTGAAAAGAAGATTGGGGCTTATACTCAAGGAGAGGCCCAGATGAAAAACAATAATTGTACGTTGATCTGAAAATTGTATCGGGACTTATACAATGACTGAGGCCCAAAAAGGTTTTCTGTTCAAAGAGATGGGTCTTACACTCTATTAAGAGGCCCAAAAGTGTTTGAAAAAGAAAAGAAATGGGACTTACAACACAAGGGTAGGCCCAGATGATTTTGTTTAAAGGGTGACGATCGCACCGCGGTTTTAGAAAACATAGTGGGACTTATACAATGACTGAGGCCCAAAAAGGTTTACATACAACAAGGATTGAGTCTTATACTCTATTAGAGGCCCAAAAGTGTTTTGAAAAAGATTTGTGAGGGTGAAAATAAGCAAAACCCTAATTTGATTTAAAAAGTATTTTAATTGAATAAAAATTCAACTAAAATGATCAAAATTATCAAACATGTGTAAAAAACAAGTTGTGATCTTGGATTAATGTTTGAAAAATCATGTTTCATTCATAGAATGATTTGAAAATCATTTGAATTTGCAAAATCAAGAGAAAGAAATATTTTTAAATGCCTAAAAACAAATAAAAATATAATTCTTTACAAAAATACCAAATATATGAAATAAATAATATTTTTGTGAGATTTTTGTAGAATAAAATATTTTAACATTTTTGTGAATTTTCAAAAAAAGAACCAATAAAAAATAATTAAAATTGAGAGAGAAATTAATTTTGGAATTAATTAATAAAAACCATGAAAAATGTGAAAAATAGCAAAATGGGGGAAAATGGCAAAATGGTCTGGGTGGGTCTTGAACCCATGACCTTCCTTCGAAACACACATGCACGCTACCACTGGGGTGGTGATACATCCGTGTATCAAAACCACCCCATGAACATATATGGGTGGCAAGGTTTTAGGCTTGGCTAAGGCGCCATGGCCTGGCTCTTGCCCAAGGCTGGCCTGATTTTAGGCCTTTTGCATGAAGGCTCTAGCTTCCTCATTTCTCTATGGATTTTGACAAAATTTAGGTGTATCCTGCCTAGAATTTCATGAGGAATCCAATGGTGCTTTTAGATTTTTCTAAAGATGTCCCAATTTTAAAACCCGATAGTGGTTTCAAAGTAGGCCTAGATTTGCATGTTCTATGCTATCTCATTATACAGGCAACAATAGCATGGAAAATTGGTTCAAACACAACATATATGATATGTATGAGATGTCCATGATCAATGGACATCAAAGCAATGCATGATTTAGAGAGTTCAAGTTGTGATGCACTTGCCTCTTGAAGCTCCTTGTGCTATCTGCCAAGATCCTTGTGCCAGAAGTAATCCAATGCTTTAGACACTCTTGATTGATCCCTTAGAAGCTTTTAGGATGATCAAAACCAGCTGGAATCCTCAAGAACAAGAATTGGCTCTTTCTTGCAAAAGTATCAAAAGTGACCAAAATGGTAACTCTCTCAAATGGTGTTCCAGACGAGGGAAACCAATTGAGACAGTTTGAGGATGATATTTGGAGTGTGTTTGAGGCTTTGTTTGGTTTTGAAAGTGACTGAATCAAGACATGGCTTGGAAAATGCAAAAAAAGTCAAAATTTGAGGTTTTGGAGGTTGACTTTCTGATTTTGGTGTTTCAGATCAAGGATGAGTGTTTGAACAGCTTATATATGATACATTGGATGTGTTTGGATCATGAGTTGTGGTGGAATTGCTCTCTAACTCAAAAATTCAGTGGTGACTTGCAAATGAAGGCATTTTTGCAAAATGAGAGAGATTTTGTGGAAAGCAAGTGTTGTAGTGCTTTTGTGTACTCAAACTGATCACAAATGAGCTCTATTCATAGTAGAGCAAGTTTGTTTTGCAGGGAATAGTGAATGCCAGCTTGGACAGTCCTTTGGCCAATGTTGATCAAAAGGCTTCTTTAGTCTCCTCAAGCCATTGAATTGAGGTTAGGGCACATGCCTATGGTCCTTTGGTTCAGAGCTGAATCTTGACTCATTCAGTTAGGTTTGCTCCAGTCCATGCCACCTTGATGTATCCATTGAATGCTTTGAAACAAAATTGGAGTCTTTGAGCTTTCTAGCCTTTTTAGGGCATTTATGGCTACATGTAGTTCCTTGGACTTGGGAGGCTTGTGAATCAAATCATTCCTCTTTAATTTTATCCCTTGAGGTGTCCAAATGGATGACAAGACTTGTAATTATCTGATTTGGGCAAATCGAGCAAATGACCTATAATCTGCCTTGAACAAAATCAGTCCTTGATGCCATGTTCCAAGGGTCGGAACTCCCTACTCAAATTGAATTTGGAGATGATCTGGTACTTGTTAGAAAGCCCTCATGTCATAATTCAACTTTGATGTTCAAAGTTGGTTTTGGTTCAGCTTGGATCAAAGTGAAAAATGTTTCTACATTTTGGAAAATGTAAGACAGATTCTAACTTACTGAAAATTTCACTAAGTGTTGGAAAAAGTGGCCATTTTCATTTTTTGTGATTTTGATCAATCCATAACTTAAAATCCATGAGGATTTGAAATCTCTTGTAGTTGACATATTTGAAGTATGTCAGATGGAATTTCATTTGAGCTTTGAATGGGAGAAAAATACCTTGTGTTTTAGGAGTTATGACCTTGCAAAGTTGGTACAAAACCACTTTTGTTCCATAAGTTAGAAAAATTTTGGTTTCTCATGGTTGCCCCTTTTGCAAGAAACCTCACTTTTCTTGATTTTTCTTGATGGATGATGATCAAAATCATACATTAACATTGTTTTTGACTTAGGGGAACCATATTTGTGAAAAATTCCAAAAAGTCAAACTTGATTTTGTGCACAATTGACTTTTTGTCAGATGAAATCCAAAATGTGTGATTCTTTGTGCAATCAATTTCTTGACCTAATTCAAACCTAATGAATGGGTTTAATAGGTGTTATAGGGTGTATTGAATCATGTCCCAAGATTCGGGAGCATGTCTTGGTCAAAAGTCAAAGATACAGTTGACTTTTCCTTCAAAACCCTAATTATGGTCTAGATGGAATTGAAACTTGTGAATGAAGTTTCTTGGATCAATCCATTGTTGTAAATGAATCAAAGTGGTGTATTTGAGGTCCTCAAATCATGTCTTGAGGTCTTGGCTCATGCTTTGCTCCAAAAGTCAACTTAGGGGTGATTTAGGTCAAGAAACCCTAATTCCTGATTTTTTATGAATGCATCCCCTGAGGCTAATTTGACTTGATGGTTGGGTCCATGAGGTCCCTTGGAGTATCTTGGGTTGTGCTTTGAAGCATTGGCTCATGCCCAGAAGAAAATTTTCATCTGGAGGCCTTGGTTGACCAAAACCCTAATTTGGTGACACTGGCAATCTCGAGGCTTGATCCACTTGGAATGTTGCAACCTTGTGCTTGATTCTTGATGTGGGAGTCCTCTTGATCCTTTATGGGTGTTTAAGAGGTTAGACAAGTTGAAGATCATGTCATTTCTTGACTGATCTTTTGTCCAGATGCTCAGAGAGGGATGGAAACCCTAATTCTTGATTATAGTGAATGCTCAACTATCTTTGAGGAGATTGATGAGGCATGAGGACACATCCATATTATGGTAATGATTCTCACAATGATGGGAAATCTTGGTGGTCAAAATTTGGGGTATGACAGATGCCCCTATTTAATCTTCTTGGACCCGATGGTGTGAATGGCGAAGATATTCGAACATTCAGGGTGCAAGAGGATTAAATATCAGAATATCTAAAATTTTGACTGTAGTTATGAATGGCAGTTGGCTCATCCATCTTCTTTTGCTAAGCAATGTTACTTAGAAAAGGGTAAAACCTCCCCTCGATCCTAGTTTTCAGCCACGGAACTGGTCTCAGTTTCTGAAATAAACTTCCCCTCGATCATGGTCTTTAGCCACGGAACTGGTCTCAGTTTCTTTTGTAATAAACTTCCCCTCGATCCTGGTATTTCAGCCACAGAATTGGTCTAAGTAACTGAAATAAACTTCCCCTCGATCTTGGTTTTCATCCACGGAACTGGTCTAAGTTTCTTTGAAATAAACTTCCCCTCGATCCTGGTCTTTCAGCCACGGAACTAGTCTAAGTATCTTAAACAAACTTCTCCTCGATCCTGGTCTTTCAGCCACGGAACTGGTCAAAGTTTCTTCTTATCAAGTTTCTTCCTTGACAAGGGATGCTATTTGCAGCGGTTTTCATCAAACTTCTCGCCGAGTTTTCTACTGGAAAGACGCCATTTGATGGGAAAAGATTTGTGGTCATACTTGCTGGGGGTACCCATTCGTCTGAGCTGTAGAGGTGTGCAAACTTCTCTGTTAGAGATGCCATTTGCAGACTTTACTAGGGAAAAACGAGTCTCTTGAAAGACTGCTTTTTTCTTGGGGATACTACATCATACTTTTCTTCGAGATCTTTTCGGAGAAATACCATGTGATGTAATCCAATTTTGAGGTTCTGATGACTTCACTAACATCTAATTTCTTGGGAGAAAAAACTGATGTATTGCTGAGAGTCTTTGGTTGAGAGGCTTTCTCTGGGGATTTTCCTTAATTTGGGAAAGCGAAAATATCATCTTCAATGGTGAAGAGTGATGTTTGTCGAATGTCTTCTTGCCTTTCAGAGGTTCAAGTTATCAAGGTGGTCGAGGACCGTCTCCAATCCTGAAATAAACTGGGGAGAAATTATTCTGATAATACATTTCCTGACGAGGAAAGAACTGACGACTTGATTGACAAGAGGACTTTATCACTTGGGGATTGAGTATGACCCGAGTGATAGTAATGCAATATGAATATGAATATGAATCAATAATGCATGATGTATGTATGTTTATGCTGACAAAACTGACGCGACATACAAACTAAGTGGACGAACACGACTGGATACTCGGCCACTGCTGGGGGATGAAAAGTATCACTGGTTCAAAATAACAATCTTTGCCCTGTTTGGGAGAGGCGGTCCCCGTGGGGAGAAATAATTATCAATCGGTCTTAAGAGGTAAGAACTCTGCCGGGGATATTAGATGGGACATTTTCATCTGACACAGTTGATCCTTCATTCAGGTGCACTGGTTTAGAAAGAGTACTTTGATTCTTCACTTTGAGGTTCAATCACCTTCAGAGAAGCTATCGATGCCCTTTGTGCGTTCACTAGTTTAAAAAGAAATGCCATGAGCTTCAGTCGAAGATGACCTTGACTGGAGTCTTTTGATGGATGGTATTACCACTGCGGATTTAACCTTGTCGGACATAGTTACTTGCCATGAATCCCTAACTTTTGCCTGGATTGTCTTTTGAGATTTCCAATCCACCGGGATGATTTTTGTTTATGTCTCTTTTTTTCCTGGACCGCCCTTTCGGGTTTTCAATCCACCGAGACATTTTTTTTTTATTTAGGCGAAGTATTTCTTGACTACGTCATTATTTGTTGGGTAGGTAAAATCCTCTCCATCCATGGTTGCGAGCCTTAAGGCGCTGCCTGAGAAGGCTTTCTTGACCACATAGGGGCCGTTATAGTTTGGAGTCCATTTGCCCCGGGAATCAGTGAGGAATGATTGTATATTTTTGAGCACAAGGTCTCCTTTCCTGAAGACACGGGGTCGAACCTTTTTGTCGAACGCCTTCTTCATTCTTTGCTGATACAACTGACCATGACATAGAGCCGTTATTCACTTTTCTTCGATTAGGTTCAGTTCATCGTGCCTGCTTTGACACCATTCAGCTTCTGTTAGCTTAGCTTCCATCAATACCCTGATTGATGGTATCTCTACTTCTATAGGGAGCATTGATTCCATGCCATATACTAGAGAGAAAAGGGTCGCCCCCGTTGAAGTGCGGAAAGATGTACGATAACCGTGAAGAGTAAAAGGCACCATTTCATGCCAGTCTTTGTAGGTTACAACCATCTTTTGAACAATCTTCTTGATGTTCATATTAGCCGCTTCTACCGCTACGTTCATCTTGGGTCGGTAGGGAGATGGGTGTTCGATATTGAACTCAGTGTACAACTCTTTCATCATCTTGTTGTTCATGTTAGATCCATTGTTAGTAATGATCTGGCTTGGAACTCCATAACGGTAGATGAGATTGTTCTTGATAAATCGGACCATGATTTGTCGAGTTACATTGGTGTATGACACTGCTTTGACCCATTTGGTGAAGTAGTCAATGGCTACCAGCATGAACCGATGTTTATTCGAAGCCTTGGGTTCAATCATGCCAATCATGTCGATTCCCCATATAGAAAAAGGCCATGGAGAAGAAAGAACTTGTAGACGCGTTGGTGGTACATGGATTTTGTCAGCGTATATCTGACACTTGTGACACTTCCTCATGTACTTGTAGCAATCGGATTCCATGGTCAACCAATAGTATCCTGCTCTTAGAATTTTTCTCACCATCAAGTGTCCATTGGCATGAGTGCCAAAGGATCCTTCGTGAATCTCTATTATCAACATGTTTGCTTCTGGTTTGTCTATGCATCGGAGCATAACTATGTCGAAGTTTCTCTTATAGAGTGTATCACTGTTCAGAAAGAAGTTGCCTGCCAATCTTCAGATGGTTTTCCTGTCTTTTCTTGATGCCCCAGGCGGGTACTCTTGTTTCTAAAGGAAGCATTTGATATCGTGATACCAAGGTTTGTCGTCTATGACTGCTTCGATCGCGAAGATGTAAGCGGGCCGTTCTAGGCGCATTATGTCAATCTTAGGTACGTCATTCCATTGACTTACACTAATCATGGAGGATAGAGTGGCTAGTGCATCAGCCATGTGATTCTCTTCACGAGGGATATGATGAAACTTGATTCTGTTGAAGAATGGTTACAACCTTCTCGCATAATCTTTGTAAGGAATTAATCCTGACTGGTATGTGTTCCAATCTCCTTTGATTTGATTAATAACCAGGGCTGAGTCTCCATATACATCCATGTTTTTTATCCTTAAGTCAATTGCTTCTTTGAGACCCATGATACAAGCTTCGTATTCGGCCTCTGAACGCACCTGTTGTTTGACTACAGTTTGGCTAAAACATTCTGATAATATAGCTGAAGAATCTGCAGGAGAAAAAGATGTCAAAGGAGATGTCCCAACATTGTGACTCGACATCTTGACTTACTAAGTTAGCAGGTTTTAATCTGCTACAAGAATTAAGGACCGGATCAAGGAATTAAAGGGGAAAAGATTGAAAGCCCAAGACAACAGAAGACTATATAAGGAGACTTAGACCTAGGGTAAAAATTGTACTGTACTTTGTATCACTTATAACTTCGTAACCTAGTTCTCTTGTGTTGAATAAGGGTTTAGGGTTTGAGAATCATTGGCTCTCTTAGGAGTTATAAGTCTCCACTCTGTAATATGGGATGCAGAGTGGAAGGCATAGGTACAGGGATACAACCAGAAGCTAGTAGGTAATGGTTAATGTATTGTTCTTGGACGAAGCTTTGAAGCAAGTCCAAGAAAACTTGAAGGTCAAGAAACCGCGACATGTTCTGGACTGGCAGATGACATAGATTTAACAGGTTGTGATTAGGATGTGAGTGGGGTATCTCATATCAGGGTTGTAAACGTTTGAGTTTAGCCTTGGTAAAGATTTTCACTAGGTAGATGTTAGGTATAAAGTTGTAAACGGGGGAGTTTAGCTTTGTAACAGTTCTACAGATAGTGAAGTCTTCATCCTAGATTGGTATCCCCCAGATGTAGGTGATTTGCACCGAACTGGGTTAACACATACTGTCTTATTTAACATTTTGCAATTTACAGTTTTGTTATTGTTTTTGACTAATATGTTGGATTAGATGTCGTGACATCTGTGATTGTGCAGTTCTGATATTCAAGGTATCAGTCTGCTGTTGTGCCTCTGAGTTTAAATGATTATGTAGCACAATGTCTTGACATGTGTTAGGACATTTGCTGTCTGCATAGGCCAGAATTTCAATTGGTATCAGAGCAGACATCCTGTCTGGTTCTAGATGAGATCTTTGGGAGATACTTCAGGCGTTTAAACAAGGAGGAGTTTTGAAGATCAGATCAATCAACTCAGACATACTCAAGGGTATTAATGGATGAGATGGATGTTCTGGATCGAAGGGAGCAACCCGGAGGTTGTTCATGTTGCTGAGGAGATTCTACGACAACTACAGGAGAAATGGCTAGTTCTCTTGTTGGTGTGTCTTATAAGATGTTGTGACATCTTATTAGGGCAAGCATGATCTGTTCCTTGGTGGTTTCGCTGCATGTGTTTTTGATGGAAAAGCTCTAGAATTATGGGATTCTGGAGTTGTTACTGAAGACAATTGGTTGAAGGTCTCAATCATCGGCCTCTATATTTGAAGATATCTGCATTCTTTTATTCCAAAGTCGGGATCGATGGAGTGAAGGGAGTTGTTGTTAAGATATCTGGTTTGGTGACTTTGTACTTGGAAGCTTGGTTTCTTGGTGCAGTTGAAGTTAGTTGAAGAGGAGAGGAGTTGAGTTTAAGTTTATCAGGTTCTTTCTCTAGGAGTTTGATAAACTATTGATCGACTAGGTTGTCAAAGATACTTGAGAATTCACTCAAGTCCACTCATAAAGGCATCTCAGTCGTGTATCTGGAGTCTTCTAGTTACTCTTCTGACTAGAAGGTGTTACTTTGAAACACAATCTAAAGAAAGTGGGGGTGATTTATTTTCACCATCCAAAAACAACAAGGAAGGATTCATCTCTCTTGACCCTAAGGGTGGATCCAATATGATTGAAGAATTTTTTAGGTAAATAAGATTCGTTCAAAGAGAATCTTAGTTACTTGAGTCAAGGGTGGTAGCCTTGGTATCTCAACATTGTCCTTTGAAGTAGATACTTGCAAAAGATTGAATACTTTATAAGTGTTCATGACGTTATCTGGTGGAGCTCATCTATAACAGTGAAGAAGGGTTATTGGACAAGGATTTAAAATCAATTGCTATTTGTGGAATCCACAAGTATTTAGTTGATTATCCTTGAAAGTCAAGATTGCTGATGTTCAACAAGATGTTGGAACATCTCATCATCAGAGTTTGTGCAGAATCATGGGAGGGGTACTGCATATGCTTTAGCATCTGTTTTAGTCTTAGGTGGTGACCTAAGAAGTGGCTTCAGTTGGGTGTGACAGAAGCATGTGTTCTCTGGAGAGTTTCCTGGCAAGAAACTTGTCTGGACGTTGATGTTGTTGAAGATGAAGATGAAGACATCATAATCTTGATGGTTACAACTTGGATCACTTTATTTATAATCTAGGTGCTTTGGAGCATGGATCTTGCTCTTCTTGGAAGTCAAAGTTAAGTGGCAGTTTTCTCTGACTTTCTATAGTCTGCTCTACTAAGGAAAGTGGCATTCTTTGGTATGGTTATGGTGCAGTCTTAGACTACTTATTTTCTGAAGATTCAGACATGGCAGGTGTGAAGTCTTTGGAGTTTCAAAGCAGGATGGAGGTTTTCTACTCAAACTTCATTGTTGAATCAAGTCTATGAGAGCATGGAACTCTTGTTCTGCGAAGGGAAGAGGTTCTTTTAAGTGGCAGAAGGAGGAGCTGAATTCAACAGTTTGATGTCATATCAAAATGTTCTGACATCTAGCTTAACATCAGAAGTCTCAGTTGGTGATGTGGCACATCAACTTAAGATAAGGTGATCTACAGGAGAATGGAAGTTATGGATGCTTCAAAAAGGTCTATCTCACACAGTTTACGGGAGCTATGGATGGGAAGATGTTACATGACTAAGAGGCTTGGTGGATCCATGATGTCTTGCTATGGAGCAAGTAATTCATGCGACTTGAAGATTTGATTTCATTGGTGGATCAGTGTATCTTGTGGGAGTTCTGAAGAAGATTGAGATCAATCAAAAGGTGGCATTTGATTGGTTTCATAGTGTGCATTCAAGCAGGATGCTTGAAACTGATTGCTCTTTAGCAGAAGAGTAGTTAGTTGAAAATGTAAGGAGGTTCTGGTTCTCTTGGAGCTTATGGCAGAAGTTCTGGGTTGAGGATGGAAGTATACCTTCTTTTGGTGGATGAGAGTTTATTTCTCTCTGGGTTTTTGAAGTTCTCTTTGTTCAAACTGGCAGCGCAGTGTTGTGTGAAGATCTTCAGTTTAGATTACTATGTTGATAGTAAGTCCAGTGGTGGAGCATATCAAGAACCATGGTTTGTGGTGTCTATGATGTGTGGAAGATGTCCTAACTGATGTTAGAACATCTTTGGGTTGGTTATCCTTGGTGGAGGATTTCAAGTTCTGTGAGGAACTGGTTACTTGCATCGTGTCTAAGAAGTATCTACATTGTCATATGGGAGAATGATGGAGTAGAAGAACTGTCTTGGAATGTTGATGTAAGCTTTTGAGAAGACTGGAGTGGATCATATGTTGATTGCATGAAGGTCTGGTTTCTGATGCATTCAGAAGTGGATATTCACCAGAAAATCAGAAGTATTCCAAGTTATCATACGGGAGCATGATGAAGGAATGACTATCTTGGATTGTGTGGGTGTCTATCTCTATTGCTGGCTTGGTAAAGTCAGTGGAAAATTTTGCGAAAGGGATATTACCCCTGGCTGAAAGTCATGCTAGTAGTGGATCAGTTTGGCATCTATGAAGTTCTGGAGCATGCATACAATATCTGACATCGTTATAACAAACTAAGGGGCCCTGTGCATCTCTTTGAGGAATGTGAGGCATTCTGATTCAATTGGTTTATGCCTCAAGCAGCTGGAGGTCTATACATGAGAATTTAAGAGGAGTTCGTGTGGTGTGTAGATGATTGCAGGATGAAGGGGATCAATGGGACTTTGATCTTAAACCAAGAGTTTGTTATGGAAGGATTGTGATCCTTATATTCATTTCCTCACGGGTAGCATGATGGTGATCATGTGTGAGTGATTATTGGTTCTTTTCAGAAGAAGCAATAAGAGAGTTGATGATTGTGTTCAGCAGGTGGCTTGAACTGAGGGTGCGCTCTTGAAGACATGAAGATGCGTCTTATGTTTTCCATTCATTAGCGAGGTGTTCTGTGGAGGAGCACTGGTTACCTTGGATAGAGGGAGTTGCTCCTTGATCTAAGATGTTTTACTGCGAGGATGCAGTTGGAGTTTCGGTTTGCATTTATGTGTAACGCCCCGATTTGTTTAATTGTATTTGTTTTTTTCATTTATGTGAATTTTGTGAAATGTGTGAATTTATTGTATTTCACCTGCTAATTGAGTTAATTGGTTAATTTTTCTCTTAGGTAAAGTATTTGCATTAAATTATATTTTTGTTTTTAACTTTTATTGCACAATATGTTTTTCATCGGTATGTTTATGTTTTATCGCGTTTTGAGAGCGTTTGGGAGATATTTGGGCGTAAGGATAAAATGGTCATTTGATTAGTTAGATATTTATATAAATAGTGAATTGAGAGAAAAAGAGAGAAAAGAAGAGAAAGAGAAAAGAAGAGAAAGAGAAAGGAAGGAAAAGAGAGGAGAAGAGGAAAATCGAAGAAAACTCCGTTTCAATCACGATTAATCGGGTAAGGGTGAGAAGTTTCGATTATATCTTGCTTGTATATGTATATGTAGTATTTGTTTGAATGTTTGGTTGAAAAATATATGGTTTCCACTTGATTGGAATTGTGATCATTTCAATAGAATCGATGTTTTAACGGTTAGAATTTAGAATAGATTGTGTAGAATAGTTGAGTAATGTTTGGGTTTAATCAGGAATACTCGTTGGTATGATTCAGGGAGTTTTGGATTGAGTTATATAGTTTGTGAGAATTAGGGAAATAATGATGAAATAGTGAGAAATCAATGTTTTCACAGTTGGAATGCGGAATAAGTTGTGTAGTATAGTCGGGTGAGGATAGGAATTAATCGGGAATGGTTGTTTGTGTGTTTTCGAGTGGTTTTGATCGAGTTTGGAGTTGGGATAAATTGATAAAATTATGTTTCAAAATATTTCAAAAATGGAAAATGTGTTGGATGGATTTTTAATAGTTAAAATATTGTAGTATGTTGAATTCTGAGACCGAGGCTTTTTACGGAATCGAAATCGGAGGTCCGGAAGGCATTTAACGGTCGAAAACTGAGTTTTTAGCAGAATCTGCGCATTCATGCGCCGACCCCCAGGTTTATGCATCGACTCATGATCTCGTACACTGACCTGGGCGAAATTTGCAGGTTTATGCGTTGACTTATGATTCTATGCGTCGGCTCATGATCACAGATTTTTCCAAAATGTCAGATTTTGTTTTCTTCATAACTTTCAAACCGTAAGTCCGTTTTGACCCCCGTTCGAAGCGTTGGAAAGCTAAAGAAATATTCTTTCTATTAAAAATGGTTTGGAGGGTAAAAGATGATTTAATTAATTCGTGATTTTGAGAATTAGTCATGCTGTCGGATGTTCTTATCGCGTTAAATGCGCGCGGTCGGTGTTTTACAGTGTGTTGTGCTGTTGTTATATGACGTGGAGCTTTTATGTGGTTTATATGATGTTGCAGCATGTGATAAGTTGTTGTAATTGTTGTGGCCTTATGGCAAAATACTTGGTTGAATTGAATACAAATGTATGGTATTAATGTTTGTTGTTGTGGGTAGCCTTTGTGGCGTGAATCCTAGTGTTGTGAATATCACTGTATGATTGTAGGATTGTTGTGGTTGATGGTGAGTAATTCTTAATGTGAATTGATATGAGTGTATATGCTAAAATGCTATTTTTTTTGGTTTGTGGATTATGATGAAATGCATTGTTTTGGGTTTGATTGCAATGCATGATTATTGATGTTGAGATGGTTCACATGGTTGTATATGCATTTGATTGTCATGAGTCATTGTATGCCAAGCATCATGATATGCATTCTTGTGATGTCGTGTGCCCTAGTGGGTGTGAGCGACGAAACGATTCCAGAGGGAATTTGTTGTAACAGTCTTGAGCCTTATACAAAGAGGACCTAAAGCGACGTTATAGACGATCGTGAACCTTATACAAAGAGGACCTAAAGCGATAGGATCGTGAGCCTTATACAAAGACGACCTAAAGCGATAGGATCGTGAGCCTTATACAAAGAGGACCTAAAGCAATCCATAAACGTCATGAGCCTTATACAAAGAGGACCTAAAGCGACGGGGAAGATTGTTTGCCCGACGGGGAGTTACACTATGTAACAAGCGATGGTTCCAATAATTTCTGAGTGAATTAATGATGATGAGAATGATGGATGGATTGGTACCGCATTGCATTACATAGAGTCGTTGTGTCGGTCTCTGTGCATTTGCATAAATTATGAATGGATTGATTATGTGTGGGGAATTGTGAATTGATTGATTATGTGTTGAGCTTGTGATAGCATTGGTGATTTGATGTGCATTTGTGATAAATGCATTGGTTATGGATGATATGTTTTATGTATAGACATATGCTATGTTTTGTGGGGATGTTGTACATTACAATGATTGTATTAATTCTCTATGGTATGCTATATATGAATATATGTGATGTGGTGGTGTGTTTCCATAGGTCCTAACCTTGGTATGCCTTATGTGTGAATATGTGATTATGTTGTTATAATTGATATATGCTATGTGGTTAAATTATTAGAAATATGTTATGTATCTATTTCATGCTATCTGTATTAGTATGTGATGCTTGTGGTGAGAATAATTATGCATGTGAATTTATATGTGTTTGCATATTATTATGCAATCTTGATTTAGTTGTTATTTCTCACCCTTCTGCTGTGGTTTGTTGCTCTATGAGGCAATTGCAGATTAGTATTTTGGAGACTTTTGTGAAGATTAGTTCTCCATCCTTTTGTCAGCCTGTCTGCTCTGATACGTAACACGGGAGTTAGGGAACGCTTTTGTTATATATGTATACAGATGTTGGATCTATTTTGTATTACCTTTGTATGAAATTTTTGATGTTATAAAATAAGTTATTTTGTAAAACAAGTCAGTTATGGATCTTTCCGCTTTATTCCATAATTGAACTTTCCCTTTGTTGGAAAAAGTTTCCCTTTTATGTTTATCCCAGTTTGTGTTATGTATCAAATTTATGAGCAGGGATTGTGTTGTTTTTCTTTAAATGTGGCATCCTTGTTTCTGTCTAAGAATAAAATTTTATTCACTCTGATTTATTTATGTATTATTTATTCGCGATGGGAATTAGGGTGTTACATTGTGCGTCAAGCAAGCTGTGATTATGTGTCCATCCTGGGAGGATGAGATGTCAAGAAAGATGTCTTGACATTTTTATTGTTGCAAGTTGGGGGAGACTTGGCAGTACAAGTGAAATGGTTCTTATTGGATGCTTAAGAATCATTGATTGGGTCTGGGGGAATTTATTTTTCTCTGAAGACTGGGATCATCAGTTTGTGAAGAAATATCTGTGCTGTCAAATCAGAAGAAGAACCTAGGTAGAATAGACAATGTCTAACATAATGTCAGGACATTGTTATAAAACATGTGTGCATGTAATGGGTTCTTTGGTCGGTGTTCTTAAAAGAAGAAACAATCAAAGCAATCTTGGTTAATGCGCTATTGGTGGAGTTATTGCCTTAGATTAATGGTCTTTGAATTGATTAGCGTTATTTTCTGTGGTTCGTTATTTCCTAAGTAAATGGCTCGGCTATAAATAGGACTGCTTTGATCTTCTTTAGTCTCAATACACTCTCCTTGGGTTGGTGACAGATGGGGTTCTTCAGGAATCTGGGTATGTTGCATCTGGGTTTGGGGCTGTCTTGGTCACCTTTGCCAAGTTTTGGCTAAAAAGGGGGAGAATGGTTATCTGTGTTATCTGTTGCTTTCTGGGTACATTCCTGTAACTGTTTTGCAAGAATATTGGGTAAGATGTTCTAATATCTTAACAATCATATTTTTCCTTCTGTCCTGTGATCTGAGTTGTGAAGCAGGTTGTGTCTTGTGACCTTATGCATTCCTTGCTCTCAGTGTTACGAAGCCTACAACTACTGTTTCTTTTCTGGAGGAGTTTTCTGGTTCTCAAGACCAACCTTGAAAGGATGGTGAACATGTTAAGGGGGAGACTCTCTCAGGCCTTATCTCCAATTAATTCTCAAGATGAGAAGTCTTGATGAAGGAGTCTTGCTGTTTGCAGAAAAATGAAATGTTTTAGCCAAAATTTGTCAAAAGGGGGAGATTGAAAACACCTGTTGTTTGACTACAGTTTGGATAAAACATTCAGATAATATAACTGAAGAATCTGCAGGAGAAAAAGTTGTCAAAGGAGATGTCCCAGCATTGTGACTCAACATCATGACTTACTAAGTTAGCAGATTTTAATCTGCTGCAAGAATTAAGGAGCGGATCAAGGAATTAAAGAGGAAAAAATTGAAAGCCCAAGACAACAGAAGACTATATAAAGAGACTTAGACCTAGGGTAAAAATTGTACTGTACTTTGTATCACTTATAACTTTGTAACCTAGTTCTCTTGTGTTGAATAAGGGTTTAGGGTTTGAGAGTCGTTGGCTCTCTTAGGAGTTGTAAGTCTCCACTCTGTAATATGGGATGCAGAGTGGAAGGCATAGGTACAGGGATACAACCTAAAGCCTGTAGGTAATGTTTGATGTATTGTTCTTGGATGAAGTTTTGAAGCAAGTCCAAGATAACCTGGAGGTCAAGAAACCGCGACATGCTCTGGACTGGCAGATGACATAGATTTTATAGGTTGCGATTAGGATGTGAGTGGGGTATCTCATATCAGGGTTGTAAACGTTTGAGTTTAGCCTTGGTAAAGATTTTTATTGGGTAGATGTTAGGTATAAAGTTGTAAACGGGGGAGTTTAGCTTTATAACTATTCTACAGATAGTGAAGTCTTCGTCCTGGATTGGTATCCCCCAGATGTAGGTGATTTGCACCGAACTGGGTTAACACATACTGTCTTATTTAACATTCTGCAATTTACAGTTTTGTTATTGTTCTTGACTAACATGTTGGATCAAATGTCGTGACATCTGTGATTGTGCATTTCTAATATTCAAGGTATCAGTCTGCTGTTGCGCCTCTGAGTTTAAATGATTATGTAGCACAATACCTTGACATGTGTTAGGACATCTGCTGTCTGCATAGGCCAGAATTTCAACCTCATTGTTTGTTCACTTGAATGTTAATCTGGAAGTGAAAGGAATGTGGGTACCCTGAGGTGTTACGATGATTGCCCCAATTCCGTTTCCATAATTATTGACAGCTCCGTCAAAGATTAGTCTCCATTGGGAACCTATTTCTGGCCCTTCACTTGGAAGCGGTTCATCACAATCTTTCATTTTCAAATACATGACATATTCGTCTGGGAAGTCAAATCCGACTGATTCTTGATCGTCAATCGGTTGATGAGCTAAATAATCGGCTAAAATACTTCCTTTAACGGCTTTTTGAGCATGGTGCTCTATGCCGTATTCTGATAACAACATCTGCCAACGGGAAATCCTTCCCGTGAGTGCAGGCGTTTCAAAGACATACTTGATCGGATCCATTTCGGAGATTAACCAAGTAGTGTGGTAAATCATGTACTGGCGAAGACGTTTACCTGCTCAAGCCAGAGCGCATCAAGTTTTCTCGAGCATAGTGTACCGAGTCTCACAGTCAGTAAATTTCTTGCTTAAATAGTAGATGGCTGACTCTTTTCTTTTGGTTTCGTCTTGCTAGCCAAGTACACAACCCATGGAGTCTTTCAATACTGTTAGGTAGATGATCAGTGGTCTTCCCTATACCAGAAGAGCATAATCGTTGGATTCAACATATATTCTTTGATACTGTCGAAGGCTTTTTGGCAGTCTTCTGTCCATACACAACTTTGATTCTTTTTGAGTAGTTTGAAGATCGGCGCGCATGTCACGGTCATGAGAGATATAAACCTTGAGATGTAATTCAGACGTCCCAAAAATCCTCTGACCTGTTTTTCAGTCTTTAGTGAAGGCATTTCTTGAATGGCCTTGACCTTGTCAGGGTCAACCTCGATTCCTTTCTGGCTGACGATGAACCCTAAAAGTTTTCCTGAGCGAACACCGAATGTGCATTTGTTGGGATTCAAGCGGAGTTTGTATTTCCTCAGATGCTCGAATAACTTTGACAAGTGGGTCACACGCTCCTCTTCTGTTTTAGATTTGACAATCATATCATCGACATACACTTCAATTTCTTTGTGCATCATGTCATGAAACAAAGTAGTCATGGCCCTTTGATAGGTTTCCCCGGCGTTCTTCAAACCGAACGACATTACTTTGTAACAAAAGGTGCCCCATGGGGTGATGAATGAAGTTTTCTCCATATCTTCTAGCGCCATTTTGAATTGATTATAGCCCGAGAACCCATCCATGAAGGAGAAGACTTTGAACTTTGTTGTACTGTCTACCAGCATGTCTATGTTCGGCAAGGGAAAGTCATCCTTTAGACTGGATTTGTTCAGATCCCTGTAATCTACCCTCATTCTAACTTTTCTGTCCTTTTTCAGAACTGGCACAATGTTAGCTAACCATTGAGGATATTCTGAGGTGGCAAGGAAACCTGCTTCAATCTGTTTCTGCACTTCCTCCTTGATTTTGATATCCATATCTGGGTGAGTCCTTCTCAACCTTTGTTTTACTGGCAGACATTCTGATCTTAACAGTAAATGATGCTCCACGATGCTGGTATCCAACCCTGGCATGTCCTGATAGGACCAAGCAAACACATCTGGAAACTTTTTGAGAAGTTTCATCAAGTCTTCTCTGACAGTCGGATTGAGCAGTTCCCCAATCTTGACTTCTTTCCTCTCTTCTTCTGAACCCAAGTTAACCATTTCCAATGGCTCTTTATGAGGTTCAATAGACCTTTCCTCTTGCCTGAGTAGTCGGGAGATCTCTTATGGAATTTCTTCGTCCTCTTCTTTTTCAGCCTCAAATACCCGGAATTCAAAGTTGGGAGAAGGCATTAGATCGTATGTTTCAACGGGGTTTAAAACAAGCAATCTGCATGACGTGATGATTTGTTTTTTAGAAGAGATAGAGAGAAATGCAAGAGTGTGTGCAGTGTATTTTCTGAAAAATGTTTGTTTTTATTTATTTTTGGGTTGTTTTAGGATTACCATTTTCTGAAAAACGAAAAGTGAAAACAACAATAAATGCGGGAATGACAGAACGATATTTATTTATTTATGATTTGTCGATTCTTGAAACTACAGCCCTATAAAACAAAACTCTGTCACTTTAGGCGAAGCGAAGAGAGACATTTACAGAAAAGTGAGCCCTATAAAGAAATCCATTTTACCTGGGCAGGGTGAAAGGTTAAAACAAAGATGGCAATTACTTAGACTTATGGACGACTTTTGGGACATCGACAGTGAGCCATTGACGACGAACTCCTCAGTGAATTACAAAGTCTAGTGCCTCCTTTCTTGGTTTGTCCTCAGAAATGAGGCTGATTTCTGGCGGAGCAGGATCGTTGGAGTATTCCTTCCATACAGAGTTGTCATAAACGAACTCTTCTATTGTATCTTTCTTAGTATTCTCAGTCTCGAGAGGATCTCCCCATCCAATTGGCTGGATGTCCTCGTATTTGATGCGAGAGCTTTCAGGAGCGGTGTACTTGACCAATAAGTCGTACTTGCCACTCGGCTGTCCTAAGGTGTCCCATACTTCTGTGGGACTGGAGGAGTCATCTTTCTCGATGACGTTGACCTCAGGAAAAACATAGTTGATGAACTCTTGTTCTGCAATCTTTGCAGATTCATCGTTGTGCTGTATATCTTAAGAATGTCCTGAGTAATGATCCCATGATTTGGTGGGGACGCAGGTATTCTTTTTAATATTGCTCAGCTGATATGCATTATTGGACTGACTCTTTTTCCCCGAGTCTTTTGGGTATGGCTGCCAGATAGGCAAGTCATCCAGTGGGTCATAATAGTCATAGTCGAATTTGTCTTTCCTCATATCATCTTCTAATGAGTTTGGTGGAGCACGACATCCCTCAGAATCACAATCTCCGTACATCATCTTGACGTCTGATCTTGGTATATATCTCGGACTTTGTTTGGGAAAACAGAATGGCACATGCGTTTCTTCCCGAGACATATAACCGTTGTCATTGAGATAAGATTTCCATTATTCATCTGTAGCGGAGGAGTCACCCTTATTGATGGTGTGTACTTCTTGAGACACTGGGTGAAGAAAGCCTCCACTGTGGAACAAGTCCTGAATGGGATAAAAATTTTCATCTTTCTTGGCAGTCTGGGTATAGGTTGAGGAGAAACCAAGACCTTCTTTGTCTTGTTATTAGTAGGAATGACAATCTGTCCCCATCCTTTTGCGTTGTTATTCTTGATCACTTCGAGAGCATCTTTGTATGAGGAAATCGACGTTCCTTTTTTTGTCAATTCTCATTGCTCACCGAGAGTGCTTGGAACTGGGTTAGAACAACCTCCTCGGGTTCCACACAGGAGAATGATGATAAGTTGCTCACTATTAAGGCCTATTCTCCGCATACTATCACTAACTTGTCATTCTTGACGAACTCCAGCTTCTGGTGAAGTGTCGAAGTGACTGCCCCAGCTTCGTGTATCCAAGGTCTTCCTAATAAACAATTGTATGCTGCCCGGATGTCCATGACCTGGAAAGTGACTTGGAAAGTGTGAGGACCAATAGTTATGGGAAGGTCAAATTCGTCGATAACTGTTTTTCTGGATCCATCAAAGGCTTTGACGATGATCTCAATGCCTCTCATCGGGCCCCCCTGAAATGATAGTCGCATCAGAGTTGATTTTGACATCACATTCAGAGCTGATCCTGTGTCTACCAGTACGCTGGCTAGAGCATCATCCTGGCAGTTGATTATAATGTTAAGCGCCATATTGTGATTTTTTCCTTCTTCCGGCAGTTCTTCATCACTGAATCCTAAGTTGTTGCAGGAAGTAATGTTGGAGAAGATGCTGTCAAATTGTCTTATCGTCACATCTTGTTCCACAAAGGCTTGCTCTAAGACTTTCTATAGAGCTTCCCTATGAGCTTAGGAACTTAGCAAGAGAGATAGCACAAAGATTCTCGAAGGAGTTTGCAACAGTTGGTCTACAATGTTGTACTCACTTTTCTGGATGAGCTTCAACATCTCATCGTTGTTCTTTACCAGTTTTGGATTACTGGATTGTCCGACTGGTTGATTGGGAACTTCTGTTTGAGGTTCCTTCTCCTTGGTGGGTTCTCAAACTCCTTTGTTGATGATGCGACCACTCCGTATTACCCGACTGATGTCGACAATGTTCACGACAGAGGGTGATGGAGTTTCCTTTCCATTTTCGATGGTTGTTGCACCGTACTTATAAGGGATAGCCTTCTCTGATTTGTACGGTATTGGACCTAGCAAGTAGATAACCACAGGAGCTTTTTGGTTTTTCTGACCGTTATAAGCAACCTCAATCAGTTTCTGGTTGGGAACTTTTCTACTATCAAGAAGGATCCTTGATTCATCGAGTAGAGGGATTATGGCGGAAATGTCTTTGGTCCTCCCTTGATCGGAGATTATGACAACATCTTTGCTTTGATCAGGGAGATAGTCTTGTATCACGTTGATCGACCCAGAACTTGAACATGGTCGAATCTCTTTCTGGTCCAACTGATTTTGAAGAGCCGCTCATACGAGGTAACATCCCTGGTTATTCTCTGAGAAAACTCTACAGCGCTCATAATTATGTGGTGGAACCCGACCACTTCCGCTTTGTATGCAGTGCAACTTTACTATATATGTTTCCATCGAGCGGACATCCTGACTTTGACGCCAATCAGGATTTTCGTCAGCCATACTGATCCGTTGTGTAGCTTCATCCAAGTATATTTGAACCCACCAGTGGTCCAACAAGTGTTGAAGTGTTCTTTGGACAAGTGCACATCCTTGGTCGTTCTCACGACATTGTTCACAATCCAGATAATCATGTGAAGCTAAAAAGCTGAGCCTGACTTGCTTAGCATGTAGGTCTACCAGACTGGTATTCATCAAGCGTATGTCAAAGATCTTAACCATATTGACTTGATGGTTATTTCTTTCCTGATAGTCCTGAATCCATCCGAGATCCATCTGACGCTGAAGGGCCTCTTGTACAAAAGAGCATCCCTTATTACTTATTAAGCAGATTGGACAGATATTGTAATCGTGTCGTGGAAGATTATGATGTTGGCTTTGCCTTGAGTGCATCGCCACTAAATTGACGTTCATTGCGCGGACATCGTGGTTCTGAACAATGTTGGGATGCGCATGGGCCATGTTGACTTCCCGGATTTGGTGGCCTTGGATCCAACCCAGATCCATCTGTTCTTGTAGAGCTGATCGCACTACGGAATATCCTTGATTATTCTTTGAACAGATATCACACTGGTGATAATTGTGAGGTGGTACATGATCGTACCCACTCTATTTACAATGCATCCTGACCAGATTAGTTCCTAATAGGAGTACATCGTAAATTTGATAACTGCGGCTAAATTCTTCCTATATTAAATTTACTGTAGTCTTCTCATGTTAAGGCAACGGGTTCATCTGAACATTCGGATTAGTATCTTTGAAAGATAGGACCCCGTTCCTATCAAGGTTCTGCACATCAGACTTGAAGTTGAGACAGTTCTCAATGTTGTTCCCCGGTCCTCCTTGATGGTAAGGGCAAGTTTGATCCGCTTTGAACCAAAAAGGAGGATTTTCCGGCACTGTAAGAGGAGACTTGGTTTGGACGTGCCCCTTGGCCAGTAGAAGTGGAAATAGTTCTGCGTACAACATTGATATAGGGTCAAACCCTGGTGGTCGTGTCGTACTATTGTTATTGTTGTACTGAGGACGAGCCTGCTGAAGAGGCTGTTATGTCCTTTGCTGATACTGTTGCTGATTTGGATGGCTATGAGGAACCTGAAGTTTATACGTTGGAGCCGGCACAGGGTTGATAGCGGGAGTTACCGCTGCTACTGGTTGATACCTTCACCTTTGCTTTCCGAGAGAGATATTACCAATATATTGCTCTTTTTTCTTTGGGAAAGCACTATCGTATCTTTTGGTACTGCTTGATGGCTCTGCATCTTTGACCAATCGTCCTTCTCGGACTGCTTCTTCAAGGCGTACTCCCAAGTTCTCCATTTCAGTGAAGTCACTAGGTGCACTGGCAACCATTCGGTCGTAATAGAAGGAATTCAAGGTTTTCAAAAAGATCTTGGTCATCTCTTTTTCCTCAAGAGGGGGACAGATCTGGGCGGCAAGGGAAAGTCATCCTTTAGACTGGATTTGTTCAGATCCCTGTAATCTACCCTCATTCTAACTTTTCTGTCCTTTTTCAGAACTGGCACAATGTTAGCTAACCATTGAGGATATTCTGAGGTGGCAAGGAAACCTGCTTCAATCTGTTTCTGCACTTCCTCCTTGATTTTGATATCCATATCTGGGTGAGTCCTTCTCAACCTTTGTTTTACTGGAAGACATTCTGATCTTAACAGTAAATGATGCTCCACGATGCTGGTATCCAACCCTGGCATGTCCTGATAGGACCAAGCAAACACATCTGGAAACTTTTTGAGAAGTTTCATCAAGTCTTCTCTGACAGTCGGATTGAGCAGTTCCCCAATCTTGACTTCTTTCCTCTCTTCTTCTGAACCCAAGTTAACCATTTCCAATGGCTCTTTATGAGGTTCAATAGACCTTTCCTCTTGCCTGAGTAGTCGGGAGATCTCTTATGGAATTTCTTCGTCCTCTTCTTTTTCAGCCTCAAATACCCGGAATTCAAAGTTGGGAGAAGGCATTAGATCGTATGTTTCAACGGGGTTTAAAACAAGCAATCTGCATGACGTGATGATTTGTTTTTTAGAAGAGATAGAGAGAAATGCAAGAGTGTGTGCAGTGTATTTTCTGAAAAATGTTTGTTTTTATTTATTTTTGGGTTGTTTTAGGATTACCATTTTCTGAAAAACGAAAAGTGAAAACAACAATAAATGCGGGAATGACAGAACGATATTTATTTATTTATGATTTGTCGATTCTTGAAACTACAGCCCTATAAAACAAAACTCTGTCACTTTAGGCGAAGCGAAGAAAGACATTTACAGAAAAGTGAGCCCTATAAAGAAATCCATTTTACCTGGGCAGGGTGAAAGGTTAAAACAAAGATGGCAATTACTTAGACTTATGGACGACTTTTGGGACATCGACAGTGAGCCATTGGCGACGAACTCCTCAGTGAATTACAAAGTCTAGTGCCTCCTTTCTTGGTTTGTCCTCAGAAATGAGGCTGATTTCTGGCGGAGCAGGATCGTTGGAGTATTCCTTCCATGCAGAGTTGTCATAAACGAACTCTTCTATTGTATCTTTCTTAGTATTCTCAGTCTCGAGAGGATCTCCCCATCCAATTGGCTGGATGTCCTCGTATTTGATGCGAGAGCTTTCAGGAGCGGTGTACTTGACCAATAAGTCGTACTTGCCACTCGGCTGTCCTAAGGTGTCCCATACTTCTGTGGGACTGGAGGAGTCATCTTTCTCGATGACGTTGACCTCAGGAAAAACATAGTTGATGAACTCTTGTTCTGCAATCTTTGCAGATTCATCGTTGTGCTGTATATCTTAAGAATGTCCTGAGTAATGATCCCATGATTTGGTGGGGACGCAGGTATTCTTTTTAATATTGCTCAGCTGATATGCATTATTGGACTGACTCTTTTTCCCCGAGTCTTTTGGGTATGGCTGCCAGATAGGCAAGTCATCCAGTGGGTCATAATAGTCATAGTCGAATTTGTCTTTCCTCATATCATCTTCTAATGAGTTTGGTGGAGCACGACATCCCTCAGAATCACAATCTCCGTACATCATCTTGACGTCTGATCTTGGTATATATCTCGGACTTTGTTTGGGAAAACAGAATGGCATATGCGTTTCTTCCCGAGACATATAACCGTTGTCATTGAGATAAGATTTCCATTATTCATCTGTAGCGGAGGAGTCACCCTTATTGATGGTGTGTACTTCTTGAGACACTGGGTGAAGAAAGCCTCCACTGTGGAACAAGTCCTGAATGGGATAAAAATTTTCATCTTTCTTGGCAGTCTGGGTACAGGTTGAGGAGAAACCAAGACCTTCTTTGTCTTGTTATTAGTAGGAATGACAATCTGTCCCCATCCTTTTGCGTTGTTATTCTTGATCACTTCGAGAGCATCTTTGTATGAGGAAATCGACGTTCCTTTTTTTGTCAATTCTCATTGCTCACCGAGAGTGCTTGGAACTGGGTTAGAACAACCTCCTCGGGTTCCACACAGGAGAATGATGATAAGTTGCTCACTATTAAGGCCTATTCTCCGCATACTATCACTAACTTGTCATTCTTGACGAACTCCAGCTTCTGGTGAAGTGTCGAAGTGACTGCCCCAGCTTCGTGTATCCAAGGTCTTCCTAATAAACAATTGTATGCTGCCCGGATGTCCATGACCTGGAAAGTGACTTGGAAAGTGTGAGGACCAATAGTTATGGGAAGGTCAAATTCGTCGATAACTGTTTTTCTGGATCCATCAAAGGCTTTGACGATGATCTCAATGCCTCTCATCCGGCCCCCCTGAAATGATAGTCGCATCAGAGTTGATTTTGGCATCACATTCAGAGCTGATCCTGTGTCTACCAGTACGCTGGCTAGAGCATCATCCTGGCAGTTGATTATAATGTTAAGCGCCATATTGTGATTTTTTCCTTCTTCCGGCAGTTCTTCATCACTGAATCCTAAGTTGTTGCAGGAAGTAATGTTGGAGAAGATGCTGTCAAATTGTCTTATCGTCACATCTTGTTCCACAAAGGCTTGCTCTAAGACTTTCTATAGAGCTTCCCTATGAGCTTAGGAACTTAGCAAGAGAGATAGCACAAAGATTCTCGAAGGAGTTTGCAACAGTTGGTCTACAATGTTGTACTCACTTTTCTGGATGAGCTTCAACATCTCATCGTTGTTCTTTACCAGTTTTGGATTACTGGATTGTCCGACTGGTTGATTGGGAACTTCTGTTTGAGGTTCCTTCTCCTTGGTGGGTTCTCAAACTCCTTTGTTGATGATGCGACCACTCCGTATTACCCGACTGATGTCGACAATGTTCACGACAGAGGGTGATGGAGTTTCCTTTCCATTTTCGATGGTTGTTGCACCGTACTTATAAGGGATAGCCTTCTCTGATTTGTACGGTATTGGACCTAGCAAGTAGATAACCACAGGAGCTTTTTGGTTTTTCTGACCGTTATAAGCAACCTCAATCAGTTTCTGGTTGGGAACTTTTCTACTATCAAGAAGGATCCTTGATTCATCGAGTAGAGGGATTATGGCGGAAATGTCTTTGGTCCTCCCTTGATCGGAGATTATGACAACATCTTTGCTTTGATCAGGGAGATAGTCTTGTATCACGTTGATCGACCCAGAACTTGAACATGGTCGAATCTCTTTCTGGTCCAACTAATTTTGAAGAGCCGCTCATACGAGGTAACATCCCTGGTTATTCTCTGAGAAAACTCTACAGCGCTCATAATTATGTGGTGGAACCCGACCACTTCCGCTTTGTATGCAGTGCAACTTTACTATATATGTTTCCATCGAGCGGACATCCTGACTTTGACGCCAATCAGGATTTTCGTCAGCCATACTGATCCGTTGTGTAGCTTCATCCAAGTATATTTGAACCCACCAGTGGTCCAACAAGTGTTGAAGTGTTCTTTGGACAAGTGCACATCCTTGGTCGTTCTCACGACATTGTTCACAATCCAGATAATCATGTGAAGCTAAAAAGCTGAGCCTGACTTGCTTAGCATGTAGGTCTACCAGACTGGTATTCATCAAGCGTATGTCAAAGATCTTAACCATATTGACTTGATGGTTATTTCTTTCCTGATAGTCCTGAATCCATCCGAGATCCATCTGACGCTGAAGGGCCTCTTGTACAAAAGAGCATCCCTTATTACTTATTAAGCAGATTGGACAGATATTGTAATCGTGTCGTGGAAGATTATGATGTTGGCTTTGCCTTGAGTGCATCGCCACTAAATTGACGTTCATTGCGCGGACATCGTGGTTCTGAACAATGTTGGGATGCGCATGGGCCATGTTGACTTCCCGGATTTGGTGGCCTTGGATCCAACCCAGATCCATCTGTTCTTGTAGAGCTGATCGCACTACGGAATATCCTTGATTATTCTTTGAACAGATATCACACTGGTGATAATTGTGAGGTGGTACATGATCGTACCCACTCTATTTACAATGCATCCTGACCAGATTAGTTCCTAATAGGAGTACATCGTAAATTTGATAACTGCGGCTAAATTCTTCCTATATTAAATTTACTGTAGTCTTCTCATGTTAAGGCAACGGGTTCATCTGAACATTCGGATTAGTATCTTTGAAAGATAGGACCCCGTTCCTATCAAGGTTCTGCACATCAGACTTGAAGTTGAGACAGTTCTCAATGTTGTTCCCCGGTCCTCCTTGATGGTAAGGGCAAGTTTGATCCGCTTTGAACCAAAAAGGAGGATTTTCCGGCACTGTAAGAGGAGACTTGGTTTGGACGTGCCCCTTGGCCAGTAGAAGTGGAAATAGTTCTGCGTACAACATTGATATAGGGTCAAACCCTGGTGGTCGTGTCGTACTATTGTTATTGTTGTACTGAGGACGAGCCTGCTGAAGAGGCTGTTATGTCCTTTGCTGATACTGTTGCTGATTTGGATGGCTATGAGGAACCTGAAGTTTATACGTTGGAGCCGGCACAGGGTTGATAGCGGGAGTTACCGCTGCTACTGGTTGATACCTTCACCTTTGCTTTCCGAGAGAGATATTACCAATATCTTGCTCTTTTTTCTTTGGGAAAGCACTATCGTATCTTTTGGTACTGCTTGATGGCTCTGCATCTTTGACCAATCGTCCTTCTTGGACTGCTTCTTCAAGGCGTACTCCCAAGTTCTCCATTTCAGTGAAGTCACTAGGTGCACTGGCAACCATTCGGTCGTAATAGAAGGAATTCAAGGTTTTCAAAAAGATCTTGGTCATCTCTTTTTCCTCAAGAGGGGGACAGATCTGGGCGGCAAGGGAAAGTCATCCTTTAGACTGGATTTGTTCAGATCCCTGTAATCTACCCTCATTCTAACTTTTCTGTCCTTTTTCAGAACTGGCACAATGTTAGCTAACCATTGAGGATATTCTGAGGTGGCAAGGAAACCTGCTTCAATCTGTTTCTGCACTTCCTCCTTGATTTTGATATCCATATCTGGGTGAGTCCTTCTCAACCTTTGTTTTACTGGCAGACATTCTGATCTTAACAGTAAATGATGCTCCACGATGCTGGTATCCAACCCTGGCATGTCCTGATAGGACCAAGCAAACACATCTGGAAACTTTTTGAGAAGTTTCATCAAGTCTTCTCTGACAGTCGGATTGAGCAGTTCCCCAATCTTGACTTCTTTCCTCTCTTCTTCTGAACCCAAGTTAACCATTTCCAATGGCTCTTTATGAGGTTCAATAGACCTTTCCTCTTGCCTGAGTAGTCGGGAGATCTCTTATGGAATTTCTTCGTCCTCTTCTTTTTCAGCCTCAAATACCCGGAATTCAAAGTTGGGAGAAGGCATTAGATCGTATGTTTCAACGGGGTTTAAAACAAGCAATCTGCATGACGTGATGGCTCTGCATCTTTGACCAATCGTCCTTCTCGGACTGCTTCTTCAAGGCGTACTCCCAAGTTCTCCATTTCAGTGAAGTCACTGGGTGCACTGGCAACCATTCGGTCGTAATAGAAGGAATTCAAGGTTTTCAAAAAGATCTTGGTCATCTCTTTTTCCTCAAGAGGGGGACAGATCTGGGCGGCAATTTCACGCCATCTCTCAACATACTCTTTGAAAGTTTCTTTGTCCTTCTGCAACATTGCTCTGAGCTGATCCCTATCCGGTGCCATGTCCAGATTGTATTTATACTACTGAATGAAAGTAGCGCCAAGATCTCTGAAAGTACTGATCTTGGTGTGGTTTAAACCCATGTACCATTTGAGTGCGACACCGGTTAAACTGTCTTGGAAATAATGGATCAGTAGCTATTGATTCTTTGTATGAGTTGACATCTTTTGAGCGTACATCACCAAATGACTTTGAGGGCAAGAGTTGCCCTTACATTTTTCAAAGTCAGGCACCTTGAATTTTTACGGTATTTTCACGTTAGGGACCAGACAAAGGTCTGCGGCGTCCTTTCCAAATAAATCCTGATCGTGAATGGCATGCAGTTCCTTCTGCATCTCTAGGAATTGCTCCTGGAACTCATTCATTCTTTCGTACATGTCTTCGTTTCCACCAGAAATTACTTGTCGAATCTGTCCTTCCGGGACAGTGTGTACCACTAGTTGTGGTATAGTCATTACAGCGGTGACTCTTGGTGCTTCCATTCCCCGAAGTTTGTAACCTTCAGGAGTTGCTATCATAACCCTTGCGTCTTTACTTTCCCGAAGTTTGTAACCTTCAGGCCTAGCGGTTCCTGCTGCAGTTTCTGGGTTTTCAGTGACCGGTGGGATGTATCCTTCAGGGACAAAGTTGATAGGCATGCCCCAGGGGCGACCTTTAGGCATATTGTACCGAGGATCATATGTATCCACTACGGGCGTAGATGTGATCTCTGAGATCACAGTCCTTTGTTGTTGCCTCTGAGCTGTTGCCAGGGATTGCATGTCATTGTGAAGTTTTTCCAAACTTTCCTTTAGAGCGTTGACTTCTTCTCCCAGCTCTCTGTTCTCTTCCTCGAGATAGTCAATTTTCTTTTGTCGATTGGACCGAGTATTGTATGAGTGAGACAGTTTGACTCTAGAATCGTGACACATACGTGAGACTCGAAGATAAGAAGAACACGCTATGTGAGAATGATGAATGATATGCAATGATATATTTTTTTTATTTTTTTTTACTTTAATAAAAAAGAAACATCAACAAATAGATTTCAAATATCATACAGCGGGGAGACTCCTTTTTATTGAATTTGAAAGATTGTAGTATGTTACAAAGAAAAGTATAGTATTTACAAAGTGTTGTAAGGAAAACGTCTAAGCTCATGGATCCTGAGTCCTCTCTGAGAAGATCTCAGATGTTGGTTCTAGTATTTTCCTTTTCTTTGATCAGGGTTCTTCAGCCGTTGTCTAGTTGTTAGTCCTTTGCCAAGTGAAATGGGTGAGCAAGTTCCTTTGATCTTCCATAGCATACTGTTCTAGAATCTTAATCAGAGCATCCTTTTCTTTTAACAGTTCCTGAATTTTGGTACATTCCACATTGAGGATTCGGTACTTATTTTTCCAAGAGCTTTTCTCCCGTTGAACTTTGTTGAGAGCAATCTGGAGTTTTTCCGTATCAGACATAAAATAAAGGACGAATTCTTTTAACGGAAGAACTTCTTGACGAGGGTAAGGCATCCTCAGCTTGAGGGCTCAAGTTTGTACCTAGTGGAGATAAGGTTGCATGGAGGTACAGGCTGGTCTTCCTAGAGACTCTCTTCCTTTCCTGTGAATGTGTTTCCATGCATGCACTATTTCCTTCTTTAGTGCCCTGTCATTTTCTCCTTCCTTTAGGAAAAGACCTTCCAGATGAACATTATGCGAGATATTCTTCATCGGGTATCTGAGTTGAAGGCAAACTAAAATTGGATGATAGTTGATTCCTCCTTTAGTTCCTATGAGGGGTACATTAGGGAAGTTTCCACATCTGTCGATGATCCTTATACCCTCATAAATCCTATTATACCAATCTATGTCAAAGTTGCTAAGAGACATGATTCTCTGTGACCAACATAGAGTACTCTTATGGTCCCAAAATGCAGCCGAATTGGGTAAATGGGAAGTGAACCATTTGTAAAGCAGGGGTACACACCATTTGAGCATTCCTCCGCTGTACAAATTCCTCAAGTGTACAGAATGATAAGCATCTGTGGGCAAGGTTGGTACGAGGTTTCCAATCAGAAATATCTTAATGGCATTGGTATCGACGAAGTTATCGATGTTGGGAAAAAGGAATAACCCATATGTGAGTAGAACAAAGATATCTTCGAAAGAAGTTATGTTTCCTACACTGGAAAAGTATAGAGCTTTCTCCGTCAAGATTTTAGCCGATAAACCCTGGATTCCTTCCTTTGTGGTCATGTGAGTCATGACTTCTGACTCGTCCAAATAGATTGCTCTTGCAATGGTTTGTTCCTTTGGAATTTCTTCCAGTCCAGAAAAGGGAGCTTGGTCAGTGATGGGTAAATCAGTCAGATGAGAGTACTCCTTCAGTGTTGGTGCTAGTTGATAATCCAGAAATGTGAAGCAGTGATAAACCGAATCGTAGAACTGAATCAGTGTAGACAGGATTCCTTCAACTACGTGGACCCTTAACAAAGACAATAGTCCTCCATACTTAGCTCTGAAAGCATCGGGGTTGGTAATCATCCTTGCCAACCTTCTTAAATCCTCTAGTTTTGGAGCCTTGAAGGTGTACTTGTGCGTCTTTCTTCTACCGAAATCCATAACGCAATCTCTCTGATATTTGCAATTATTGTTTTAGTATATAGGGGATTTGTCCTGAAGGAGAAAACTTTAACTCAGTGTAGAGTAATTCCATTTTTCCTCAAGAATCTTTCATGCTAAAAGAGGGACATGGGCTTGGATGTAAGTAATCCAGAGGCTTGCCACTTATAGTTGTTAGATGAAAGGAGGTTTACCTGGATACGAGATGGACTACAACTTGGATATTTGAATCAACAAGTGTGCCACTTATAGCAGTTATCTGGAATTAAGGTTTGTTTGATTTATCTGTTTTGATATTGTGATATACAGAGAAATGTCTTCCTAGAGAGAAATGTTGATTTCCTCTGAGGGGATTTTGATTTTTGTGTGCCTTGATTAAAGCTCAAGGTTGAAGCTAAAAGATTGATTGACTCCACTGGGGAGTTTATTATCTGTCTTGTACAAAGCCCAAGATTGAGGCTGAAAAGAGACTGACTCTTTTGGGGAGATCATTATGCACAGCCTAAGAGGAGGCTAAAAGTAGATTTTTTCGTGGAAATACTTTGTCTGTCTTGTACAAAGCCCAACATTGAGGCTAAAAAATGATTTTTTTGACTCCACTGGGGAATATTTGTATGTGTCTTGTACAAAGCCCAAGATTGAGGCTAAAAGGGGAAACTGACTCTACTGGTGAGAGGTTTTATCTGTCTTGTACAAAGCCCAAGATTGTGGCTAAAAGAAGATTGACTTTGATGGAGAGTATGATTTGTCTTGTATAAAGCCCAAGATTAAGGCTGAAAAGAGGATTGACTTTGCTTAGGGAGATTTATATGTGTCTCGTACAAAGCCCAAGATTGAGGCAAAAAGATATTTGACTGACTCAACTAGAGAGTGTTTATGTGGTGTCTTGTACAAAGCCCAAGATTGAGGCTGAAAAGAGTCTGACTCAACAAGAGAGTGTTATTATCTGTCTTGTACTAAGCCCAAGATTGAGGCTGAAAAGATGATTGACTCAACAAGAGAGTGTTTTAAGATTCTTATACAAAGCCTAAGAGGAGGCTGAAAGTGATTGACTCAACAAGAGAGCGAGGAAAGTTCTTTATACAAAGCCTAAGAGGAGGCTAAAAGTGATTGACTCAACAAGAGAGTGTTTTAAGATTCTTTATACAAAGCCTAAGAGGAGGCTGAAAGTGATTGACTCAACAAGAGAGTGAAGAAAGATCTTTATACAAAGCCTAAGAGGAGGATAGTTTGGGAAATTTCTTATATAAAGCCTAAGAGGAGGTTGGTTTCTGTCGAGGATTATTGAGATCCAGAGACAAGTCCAAATTGGGGAATCAACTCTTACTGAGGATTACATAAGAGTTGAGATATCAGATGCCTTGAGGTTCTGATAAAGGTTTAGTGGTAGTGATTTGACCCTAGCTGGGGAAATTTAGAAGTGAAAAGTTTATACTCTGTTGGTGATTGATGAAATGATCAGGGTTTCTCCTTTTCCTTGAGGAGATGAGACTGTCCAAGTCTATTGGTATGAAAGGGTTTATCTTTGTATGATGCCCAAGAGGAGGCAGGTGTTTTAAGGGATGAGAATCAACCCTAAATTGGTTTGATGTTTTGACTCTTTGGAAAGACTGCTCTAACAAAGGATGACTAGGTTTTTTCCTACACCTGTAAGAGGTCTTTGGGTCTTTGTACTAAGCCCAATAGGAGGCATGAGAACTTCTAAGAAGCCTGAGGGTCCTTGTATAAAGCCCAAGAAGAGGCTGGGGATGCTTTTAGGAAGCTTGTGGGTCTAAACTTAAGAAAAGTTCAAGAAAGGTTTCATCGGGAATAATCCTTTCTTTAGTGAATAGTTCTAGGATTTGAAGAAATTCAAGAGAGGTTTCACCGGGAATTAATCCTATATGGGGAAATGAATTTCTTTGACAATTTTCTAATAGTAACAGTCTTGAGAAAATATTCACCGAGAATAATGCCTTTCTCTCTTCCATATTGTATAAGCCTAAGAGGAGGCAAGACTGTATCTGGAAATTCCTATGGGGAACTAGTTTTGACTGTGTTGAAAGAGTAACCACTGGCTTTATCTAATCCTAGACCTAATTGCCTGGGAAAACTCTAAGCAAGATAATATACAAGCATATATATACAGATGAAATATATACTGTATGTAAAAGAGGGTAGGAGGACTTACAGGTGAGCAAGCTTCCAGCATTACAAACAAATATATATATATATATATATATATATATATACACAAGTATGAAAAAGAAAGCTGATAAAACTTACAGGTGAGCAAGCTTCCATTGTAACCGCTGTATGGTTAGTTGTTCAAGATATTAAAGAAAGTTTTGATAACAACTATGGATTTGAATCTAAATCAAAGGAGAAAGTTGTTTTGAAAAGAAGATTGGGGCTTATACTCAAGGAGAGGCCTAAATGAAAAACAGTAATCGTACTGTTGATCTGAAAATTGTATCGGGACTTATAAAATGACTAAGGCCCAAATAGATTTTCTGTACAAAGATATAGGTCTTACACTCTATTAAGAGGCCCAAAAGTGTTTGAAAAAGAAAAGAAATGGGACTTACAACACAAGGGTAGGCCCAGATGATTTTGTTTAAAGGGTAACGACCGCACCGCAGTTTTAGAAAACACAGTGGGACTTATACAATGACTGAGGCCCAAAAAGGTTTACATACAACAAGGATTGGGTCTTACACTCTATTAGAGGCCAAAAAGTGTTTTGAAAAAGATTTGTGAGAGTGAAAATAAGCAAAACCCTAATTTGATTAAAAAAGTATTTTAATTGAATAAAAATTCAATTAAAATGATCAAAATTATCAAACATGTGTAACGAATAAGTTGTGATCTTGGATTAATGTTTGAAAAATCATGTTTCATTCATAGAATGATTTGAAAACCATTTAAATTTGCAAAATCAACAGAAAGAAATATTTTTAAATGTGTAAAAACAAATAAAAATATAATTCTTTACAAAAATACCAAATATATGAAATAAATAATATTTTTATGAGATTTTTGTAGAATAAAATATTTTAAAATTTTTGTGAACTTTCAAAAAAAGAACCAATAAAAAATAATTAAAATTGAGAGAGAAATTAATTTTGGAAATAATTAATAAAAACCATGAAAAATGTGAAAAATAGCAAAATGGGGGGAAATGACAAAATGGTCTGGGTGGGTCTTGAACCCTCGGCTTTCCTTCCAAACACACATGCGCACTACCACTGGGGTGGTGATACATCCGTGTATCAAAACCACCCCATGAACATATATGGGTGACAAGGAATTAGGCCTGGCCAAGGCACCATGGCCTGGTCCTTGCCCAAGGCTGGCCTGATTTTAGGCCTCTTGCATGAAGGCTCTAACTTCCTTATTTCTCCATGGATTTTGACAAAATTTAGGTGTATCATGCCTAGAATTTCATGAGGAATCCAATGGTGCTTTTAGATTTTTCTAAAGATGTCCGTATTTTAAAACCCGATAGTGGTTTCAAAATAGTCCTAGATTTACATGTTCTATGCTATCTCATTATACAGGAAACAACAACATGGCAAATTGGTTCAAACACAATATATATGATATGCATGAGATGTCAATGATCAATGGACATCAAAGCAATGCATGATTTAGAGAGTTCAAGTTGTGATGCACTTACCTCTTGAAGCTCCTTCTGCTATCTGTCACTATCCTTGTGCCAGAAGTAATCCAATGCTTTAGACACTCTTGATTGATCCCTTAGAAGCTTTTATGATGATCAAAACCAGCTGGAATCCTCAGGAACAAGAATGGGCTCTTTCTTGCAAAAGTGGCAAAAGTGACCAAAATGGTAACTCTCTCAAATGGTGTTCTAGATGAGGGAAACTAATTGGGACAGTTTGAGGATGATATTTGGAGTGTCTTTGAGGCTTTGTTTGGTTTTGAAAGTGACTGAATCAAGACATGGCTAGAAAATGCAAAAAAAGTCAAAATTTGAGGTTTTGGAGGTTAACTTTCTGATTTTGGCGTTTGAGATCAAGGATGAGTGTTTGAACAGCTTATATATGATATATTGGATGTGTTTGGATCATGAGTTGTGGTGGAATTGCTCTCTAACTCAAAAATTCAGTGGTGACTTGCAAAAGAAGGCATTCTTGCAAAATGAGAGAGATTTTGAGGAAAGCAAGTGTTGTAGTGCTTTGGTGTACTCAAACTGATCACAAATGAACTCTATTTATAGTAGAGCAAGTTTGTTTTGCAAGGAATAGTGAATAACATTTTGGACAGTCCTTTGGCCAATGTTGATCAAAAGGCATCTTTAGTCTCCTCTAGCCATTGACTTGAGGTTAAGGCACAGGCCTATGGTCCTTTGGTTCAGAGTTGAATCTTGACTCATTCAGTTAGGTTTGCTTCAGTCCATGCCACCTTGATGTATCCATTGAACGTTTTGAAACAAAATTGGAATCTTTGAGATTTTTAGCCTTTTTAGGGCATTTATGGCTACATGTAGTTCCTTGGACTTGGGAGGCTATTTTATCCCTTGAGGTGTCCAAATGGATGACAAGGCTTGTAATTATCTAACTTGGCCAAATCGAGCAAATGACCTATAATCTGCCTTGAACAAAATCAGTCCTTGATGCCATGTTCCAAAGGTTGGAACTCCCTACTCAAATTGAACTTGGAGATGATCTGGTACTTGTTGGAAAACCCTCATGGGATACTTCATCTTTGATGTTCAAAGTTGGTTTTGGTTCAGCTTGGATCAAAGTGAAAAATGCCTCTACATTTTGGAAAAAATAAGACAGATTCTGACTTATTGAAAATTTCACTAAGTGTTGGAAAAAGTGGCCATTTTCACTTTTTGTGATTTTGATCAATCCATAACTCAAAATCCATGAGGATTTGTGTCATACCCCAAATTTTGACCACCAAGATTTCCCATCATGTTGAAGATCATCACCACAATATGGATGTACCTTCATGCCTCATCAATCTCCTTAAAGATGGTTGAGTATTCACTATAATCAAGACTTAGGGTTTCAAGCTCTCTTAGAGCACTTAGACAAAGTATCAATCAAGGAATGACATGATCTTCAACTTGTCTAACCTCTCAAACACCCATAAGAGATCAAGAAGACTCCCACATCAAGAATCAAGCACAAAGTTGCAACATTCCAAGTGGATCAAGCCTCAAGATCGCCAATGTCACCAAATTAGGGTTTTGGTTGACCAAGGCCTCCAGATGGAAGTTATCATCTGGGCATGAGCCAATGCTTCAAAGCACAACCCAAGATACTCCAAGGGACCTCATGGACCCAATCATCAAGTCAATTTAACCTCAGGGGATGCATTTACCAAAAATCAGGAATTAGGGTTTCTTGACCTAATTCACCCCTAAGTTGACTTTTGAGGCAAAGCATGAGCCAAGACCTCAAGACATGATTTGGGGGCCTCAAATACACCACATTGATCCATTTGTACCGCAATTAGGGTTTTGAAGAAAAAAGTCAACTGTACCTTGGACTTTTGACCAGTACATGCTCCCAAACCTTGGGACATGATTCAATACACCCTATAACACCTATGGAACCTACCCATTAGGTTTAAATTAGGTCATGAACTTGATTTCACAAAGGATCGCACAGTTTGGATTTCTTCCGATAAAAAGTCAACTGTGCACAAAATCAAGTTTGACTTTTTGGAATTTTTCACACATATGGTTCCCCTAAGTAAAAAATAATGTTAATGTATGGTATTGATCATCATTCATTAAGAAAAATCAAGAAAAGTGAGGTTTCTTGCAAAAGGGGCAACCATGAGAAACCAAATTTTTTTTAAGTTATGGAACAAAAATGGTTTCGGTACCAACTTCCAAGGACCATAACTTCTGATCCAAGCAACCATTTTAAGTGATCCAAAGCCTGATTTGTAGATCTTCCTACACTCTAAAAATGCTTAAACTACCTAAAACTCCAATTCCTCATGGATTTTGAGTTTTGGACTGATCAAAATGACAAAAATGAAGAAAATGGCACTTTTCCAACACTTAATGAAAATCTGCCTAAGTTACCAGCCTTGGACATCAATGTTCATGAGGATTTTTTCAGTTGGATTCAAATAGTTTCAAGAGAAACTATGATACAAGAGCCTCCCATAACTCAACCTAAGCAAGGAGATATGATTCCCTCAAAATCACCATTTCCAACTGTCTTGTACAAGGCAGATTTTGGCATTTTACTCGATTTGGAAAAATTGAACAACTCCAAGCCTTGTCATCCATTTGGACACATCATAGGATAAAATCCAAGGGGAATGATCAGATCCCCAAGCCTCCCAAGTCCAAGAATCTACACATAGCCATAAAAACCTAAAAAGGCTAAAAAGTGCAAAAGACACCAATTTTGTTTCCAAGAATTTAATGGATGCATCAAGGTGGCATGGATTGACATATTCCTAACTGAATGAGTCAAGATTCAGCTCTGAATCAAAGAACCATAGGCTTGTTCCCTAACTTCCAATCAATGGCTAGAGGAGACTAAAGATTCCCTTGGATCAACATTGGACAAAGGCCTGTACCAGCTGCCATTCACTATTGATGCCAAAACAAACTTGTTGCACTATAAATAGAGCTCATTTGTGCTCATTTTGAGTGCACCAAAGCACTACAACTTATGCTTTCCTCAAAATCTCTCTCTTTATGCCAAAATGCCTTCTTTTGCAAGTCATCTATGAGTTTTTGAGTTAGAGAGCAATTCCACCACAGCTCATGATCCAAACACATCCAATATGTCATATCTAAGTTGTTCAAACACTCACTTATGATCTGAAACACCAAAATTAGAAAGTCAACCTCCAAAACCTCCAAAATTTGACTTTTCTGCATTTTTCAAGCCATGTCTTGATTCAGTCACTTTCAAAACCAAACTAGGCCTCAAACACACTCCAAATATCATCCTCAAACTGTCCCAAATGGTTTCCCTCATCTAGAACACCATTTGAGAGAGTTACTATCTTGGTCACTTTTTCCCCTTTTGTAAGAAAAGGCCTATACTTGTTCCTGAGGATTCCAACTGGTTCTGATCATCCTAAAAGCTTCTAAGGGATCAATTAAGAGTGTTCAAAGCATTAAATTACTTCTTGCACAAGGAATTTGGTAGATAGCACAAGAAACTCCAAGAGGTAAGTGCATCATAACTTGAACTCTCTAAATCATGCATTGCTTTGAGGTCCATTGATCATGGACCTCTCATACACATCTTTGTACGAGGAAATCGACGTTCCTTTTTCTGATAGATTCTCATTGCTCACCGAAAGTGCTTGGAACTGAGTTCCAACAACCTCCTAGGGTTCTACACAAGTGGATAATGAAAGGTTACTCACGATCAAGGCTTGTTCTCCGCAGACCGTCACGAGTTGATCGTTCTTGACGAACTTCAGTTTCTGGTGCAGCGTTGAAGTGACTGCCCCAGCCTGGTGAATCCAAGGTCTTCCTAATAAATAGCTGTATGTTGCCCGGATGTCCATGACCTGGAAAGTGACTAGGAAAGTGTGAGGATCGATGGTTATGGAAAGGTCAACTTCGCCGATAACTGCTTTCTGAGATCCGTCAAATGCTTTGACGACGACCTCACTGCCCCTCATTGGGGATCCTTTGAATGATAGTCGCATTAGAGTAGACTTCGGCATAATCTTGAGAGCCGATCCGGTGTCTACCAGTACGCTGGCTAAGGCATCGTCCTGCCAGTTGACTGTAATATTGAGCGCCATGTTGTGACTTTTGCCTTCCTCTGGCAATTCCTCGTCACTAAACCCCAAGTTGTTACAGGAAGTGATGTTAGAGACGATACTATCGAACTGTCATATTGACACATCCTGTTCCACAAAGGCTTGCTCTAAGACCTTCTGCAGAACCTCCCTGTGAGCCTTGGAACTAAGTAAAAGAGATAACACAGAGATCTTTGAAGGAGTTTGTAACAACTGATCAACAATGTTGTATTCACTCCTTTGGATGAGCTTCATCATCTCATCATTGTTCTTTGAAAGGTCGGGACCACTGGACTGACCGACCGGTTAATCAGGAACTTCTGTTTGAGGTTACTTTTCTTTGTTGGGTTCTCCAACTCCTCGGTTGAAGATTCGACCGCTCTGTGTTACTCGACAGATGTCTGCAATATTCACAACGGAGGGTAATGGAATTTCCTTTCCATTCTCAATTATTGTTGCACCGTATTTGTAAGGGATCGCCTTATCTGATTCATACGACACTGGTCCCGGTAGATATAGATAACTATAGGAGCCTTCTAATTTATCTGACTGTCGTAAGTAATTTTAATCAGTTCCTGGTTAGGAACTTTTTATTCGTCAAGTAGAGGGATGATGGTACAAACATCTTTGGTCCTTTCATGATCAGAGATTACGACAACATCCTTAATCTGATCAGCGAAATAGTCTGGCGTCCAGTTGATGGACCCCAAAACTGAATATTGTTGAATCTTTTTGCAGTCCAACTGACTCTAAAGGGCTGCTTGCACGAGGTAACATCCTTGATTATTTTTCAAGCAGACATCACACTGGTGATAGTTATGAGGTGGTATATGGCCATACCCACTCTATTTGCGATGCATCTTGACCAGATTGGTCCTCAATAAGAGTACATTATGTATTTGATAGCTGTCGTTAGACTCTCCCTCTATCAAATTGACTGTAGCTTTCTCGTGTTGAGGCAACGGGTTTGTGAGAACATTCGGATTCGTATCTTTGAAAGATAAGACCCCGCTCCTAATAAGTTTTTGTACGTCGGATTTGAAACTGAGACAGTTTTCTATGTTATGCCCTGGTCCTTCTTGATGGTAAGGATAAGTCTGATCCGCTTTGAACCAAAAAGGCCGATTTTCTAGAATTGTAAGAGGAGACCTGGTTTGGACATACCCCTTGACCAGTAGGAGTGGAAACAGTTATGTGTACAACATTGGTATAGGGTCGAACCCCGGTGGTCTCGTTGTACGGTTGTTGTTGTACGAAGGGCGAGCCTGCCGAAGAGGCTGTTGTGTCCTTTGCTGATATTGCTGTTGATTCGGTTGGCTCTGCAGAACCTGAGGTTGATACATAGGAACAGGCATTGGGTTAATAGCAGGAGTTACAGCTGCTACTGGTTGGTAACGTCGCCTTTTCTTTCCGAGAGAGATATTCCCAATATCCTGCTCTTTTTTCTTAGGGAGAGCACTACCGTATCTTTTTGTATTACTTGATGGTCTAGCGTCTTTAACTAAATGTCCTTCTCGGACGGCTTACTCAAGACGAACTCCCATGCCCACCATCTCGGTGAAGTCACTGGGCGCACTGGCGGCCATTCTCGTAGTAAAATGAGCTCAAGGTTTTCAAGAAGATCTTTGTCATCTCTTTTTCCTTAAGAGGTGGACAAATCTGGGCAGCGATTTCACGCCATCTCTGAGCGTACTCCTTAAAGGTTTCCTTGTCCTTTTGTAACATCGATCTGAGTTGATCTCTGTCCGGTTCCATGTGTCGCTCCCAGGATTTTCATCCAGGTACAAAAGCGAGAGTGGCGCGGAAAAACAGAGTCGCCAGCCGTGTAAATTTATCCCAAGAGAGGGAAAGGGAACACCGCATAAACCTTAGGAAGGGGGAAAGGAATGGTCATCGCAACCATTGCCTGGGTTCGGGAGTCGGTTACGCGAGGGGAAGGTTCTAGCACCCCACGCGTCCATCGTACTCGATGGGATCCACGCTTGTTGTCTATTATAAGGATGAGTTATACTATCATCTAGGGCTGTACTAAGACGGGAGAGGGGAAAACAAAGACAGACTCGGTAGGACGTCGACGTCCTAGGCCTACGTACCCCCCTTGTGCAATGGGGAATTCAGAGTCAACGTAGTTCGGACCAAGTTCTTTTTATGTTTTTTATGAGCGACGTTAAGCTCGCGTCCGGCAGTTAGGGTCGATGCCTGTTTGCGTCTCAGACGGAAAGTAACGTGCCCTTTTTGAAAATATCCTTTAGTTTTACAATCTCGAAGGACAAAAAAGTTTGAAGTTGGTTTGTGTTTTTTAGGACAGAAGTGACTTAAGTTAGTTTATAAATTGCATTGAACCAAAGTCTAGGGCACAGGGGCGAATACTTAACGCATCGTCCCAAGACAGGACGCTCTCTAAGCATTCTAGATAGATGAGAGGAAGCCCCTCATTTCTTATTCCCCATACTTAAGGCTCGTGCGCAATACACCTTATTCTTATTAAGTGTTTTAAAGAAATTTGAGATGAGAAGAGAGAAGACACAAGGGTAACTCTAAAGGGGGACTATGAATCCTAAAGTCATCATGCATGGGTGACCTACGGTTAGTGAGGTTCAACCTAAACCCTAAAGGATGAAGATAGGCGAGAAAGAAAGAACAAAGGTGAAGAGGAATACTTTTACACCCTTAAAGAACTTACCTTAGTCCCTGCATAGAAGATTAGTGAGAAACAAATATAAGTAAGAGAAATGAGGTGAATGAAAATCAAACAATGGCAAACAACAATGATAATAATCCAAACATGAATTCAGAAATCAAAGGAACAACCCCAAAGCACATGGCACAAGTGCCTTTTCAGGCAGATAATCAGACGTGGTCAGAAATACACATATAAGCAGATCTCAAGTGAAAACAATTAAATAAATAGATAAATAACTCCTAAAATTCCCAAATTAAATTTCAAGGTCCCTCAACCAGAGACAAACAACATACCAAAAATCCCTGCAAAAATTCAAAGTGTCAGTCATTCAATTAATCATGCAAGATTCAGGTGAGGAATATGGTTCAATGTACCAAAGGGAAGGATCAGAATGCCATATGAAATAATAATTAAAAATGATATAAAAATATTTTTATGCAATTTAGAATGTTAATGAATGAATGCAAAAAGAACGGATCAAAAATATTTTATGGATGCAGAGAAATAAAATAAACAATTTAGGGTATGCATGAGATGTGTGATGCAAAAAGAAGATTGACTAAATATTTAATTTAAATGATAAAAATAAAATAAAAATAAAATATAAAAATTGTAAAATTTTATAAAATAATAAAGATGATGTATGAATTTTATGGGAATTTTTAAATGCAAGAAGGTATTTTTAAAATTAAAATATGAAATATGATAATTGAAATAAAATAAAATGGATTAATATGTAAGGGGAGGTGCGTTAGTAAATTATGAAGTGGAAAATGAGATTGGGCTGAGGAGTGGGGGGTGCGAATAGCAACCCGGCCCACTGATTGATCACAAAAAAAAACAAAAATAAGACGGAGACTACTGTGTGCCTACCACGTGCAAGGCGCGTGCGTTTTTAATTTGCTGGCAGCATTGTAGCCACTTGATCCATCAGACGGCTCATGATTAGTCAACGAAAACAAAAGTAGGCCAAATAGAAACATATAATTGGAGGAGCATGATAGTTATTGTAGGATAATAAACACACAATTACAAAATTAAAATCAGAAAAAAAATAAAACAAAAACATGTGGCAGCATCGTGACCGTTGGATTCATGGATTGGATGGCTGGGAAGTCATCTTCCCCATTCAAACCCTCGCCGGACTGGTTCGCCGGCCACCACCGCTGGAGCTAGGGCTCCGCTCCCTTCTCCGGCCACCTGCGATCAAAACAACACCAAAACGCATGTGCGAATACACTATCCCACCCAGAAAAATGCAAGGAATCCAAATATGGCATCCAAATTTGCAAACAACCAATGAATAATAAAAAACGAACGAAAAGAGGTTAGGGCATAAAACTTCAAATGCACATAACAAGCAATATACACGTCCAAAATTAAAAATAAATAGATCAGGATAATCACCATTCATCACACGTCAATATGCATATAAAAAAGGAGAGTTTTGGGAGCACGAAAAAATCCATCAACCTGAGATGGTGCCACTCCAATCCTTGCTTTTGGCTGCAAATGGTGGTTGGGTTGCACTCTAGAGTCACCAGGAGAAGGTTTGTGGAAGAACTTTGAAGAAACTCCTTGTGAATTGAGAGATCCAAGGAAATCAAGAATTAGGGTTCACTTTCTTTTTCTCCAAGATATCACGTGTAACTAACCCTAACTAGTGCATGGATGGGTTTAAATAGGCTAGGGTTTTCCTCTGATGATGAATTGGGCTTGGGCAATCCTTGGTTTAATGATTTTTTGAGTTATTTTGGAAAAAGACATTATGTTAAGCACACCTCCTCCATGCATGGATATTTGAAAGTTTCATGATGGATCACTTGCATTTGAGTTGCTAATCACACCACATTTAAATTGGGCCTTGAAACTTTTTTGATTCATGACTTTTGAATAATTTGGCATTTTTGAACAATGGAGAATAAGTGAAGAACACACCATGGAATTTCTTCATTCTTGGGCCCAAAATAATCCTCAAGGAATGTCTTTCAATATTGGAATGTGGCATGAAGCAATGGAATTGATTATAGGTCATTATGCCCAAAGTTGTGAAAATGGGATCATGAGAAACCCTAAAAACCACTTTTCCTTCTTTTGATCATAACTGGAGTTTCAAAAATGATATGGAGACCCACTAGTACTTGTTGGAAATAGGAGAAAAAGATATTCAACTTTAATGTTGGAGAAAAATTCATTTGAAGCTTTCTTGATGATGAAAAGTCAAGTTGAATGCAGTGCAGGAACTTGCCCAAAAAAGGAAACTTTTCATTATAGGCCACTTTCCAAATTTAGAAACTTTGCACCAACTCCTGATTCCTGATAAATATGTATGAAGCTTGACCCTTGAAGACCATATGAGGATGTGAGACCTTGAAAACCTTGGAGAGAACCTCAAAATTCCACAATTGACTTCTCCTCTCACTGTTGACTTTTACCCAACTCAACTGATTTTCAATCCATTGGCCAATTGAACTTCTCCTGAACCAAACTGATGGACCACCTCCTATCCCTAGGTATTTAGGGACCCAAGGAGTACCATGGGATCAAGTCTTGCCCAAAGAATCAGAAATAAACTGACTTTATAGCAAACCCTAGTTGTGGTACCCTCAGTCTAGGAGGAAATAACACAGTCTCCAAATCCAAATTCCTCTGAATATGATGTGTATCCTCTCCAAAAAAGATAAGATATGCCATTTGATGATGATAAAAACCCAAGGAGCTTGCCCATTGAAGCAATAAACCCAAGAATCTCAAAACCCTAATCTATGCACTGGTTAGGAGAGGATGATCCACCTGAGCCCTCTTGGACAATACCAGGACTCTTGCTTGACCCTCTGAAGCCCTGCCTCAGACACCTTGACCCCATGCTAATAACCAATGATATGCACACATGATAATGCAAAATGCAATGCAACATAAGCCAGTTAGTAATAAAGTAAGGAGGGCAAATTTTGGGGTGCAACACCATGTCCAGGTCATTTTTATACTGCTGAAAGAAAGCAGCGCCAAGATCTCTGAAAGTGACGATCTTAGTGCGGTTTAAACCCATGTACCACCTAAGTGCGACACCGATTAAACTATCCTGGAAGTAATGGATCAGTAGCTCCTGGTTCTTTGTCTGAGTTGACATTCGTCGAGCGTACATCACCAAGTGACTTTGAGGGCAAGAGTTACCCTTGTACTTTTTGAATTCGGGCACTTTGAATTTGTGCGGAACTTTCACATTGGGGACCAAACAAAGGTCTGCGGCGTCCTTTCCAAATAGATCCTGACTGCGAAGGGCTTGAAGTTCTCTCTGCATCTATAGGAACTATTCCTGGAACTCATTCATTCTATCGAACATACTTTCCTTTCCACGAGACGGTATCTGGGAAACCTGTCCTTCTGGGACAGTGTGTACCACGGGTGTGGTACAGTCATTACGGCAGAGACTTTTGGTGCTTCTCGGAGTTTGTAACCTTCAGGAGTTGTTGTCATGTGTAGCGCGGTTTTTGTGGTTTCAAATCACTATCGCTTGGGTACTATAGTTCGATTCATTTTTTATCCCGTGAAGCTGATTAAGGAAGGGAAATAGATGTCTCCAATTAACCTTGCTTGCATACTAAGGTTAAACAATCAAAACTGTTGGTTTACAAATGCTATTAAAAGGGGGGTCTGTCTTTGGTTATTTTTCCTAAGAACACGGTGTCTGGACTATTTGTGAGGTTTTTTTGGTAAGGTGTTAGGTTTGATGCTTTTGGTTGATATATGAAGGTACTGGATTTTTGAGTTCTTGATTAGTATGCTCGCTAAGATTTTTGAAATCTTATGCCTACGTATTCCCGAGACAGGGAAATCAGAGCGATCGTAGTTCCTCCTATTCTATGGGAGGAAAAAGGTTGTTTTGGTGTCTTGTTCAAAGCCCAAGATGTGAAGCTAAAGGGTTTTCGATGAGAGAGAATTTGTCATCTCTAAAGAGGAGTTGTTGATGTTTGTAAACTGTGAGCAAGGCATAAATTTGATGCTAAAAGGTTGATTGACTCAATCGGGGTTTCCTTATACAAAGCCTAAGAGGAGGAGATTGACCCAACAAGAGGGTGCCTTTTATTTGTTGTCTCGAACGAAGCCCGAGATAGAGGCTAAAAGGGTTGACTCAACAAGAGAGTACTAACAAGTGACTGACTCAATAAGAGAGTGCCTTTATGTGTCTTGTGCGAAGCCCAAGACGGAGGCTAAAAGGTTTGACTCAACAAGAGAGTACTTTTATTTGTCCTGTATAAAGCCCAGGGCAGATGCTAAAAAAAGGCTGAGGTTTTTTTCTTTTAACACAGAGGGACTTATACAATATCTGAGGCCCAAAAAGGTTTTGGTTAAAAGGGGTTTGGGTCTTACACTCTATTATAGGCCCAAAGATGGGTCTTATAGCTCAAGGAGAAGCCCAAGGATTTTTGTTAAAAAGGTGACGATCGTGCCGAACTTTTTAACGGTATCGGGACTTATACAATACACTGAGGCCCAAAAAGGTTTTATTTACTAAACGGTTGGGTCTTACACTCTATTAGAGGCCCAAGAATGTTTTTTATACAAGAGATGGGGCTTACAACTCAAGGAGAGGCCTAGATGAAAAACAACGATCGCACCGTTATTTTGAAAATTGTACCGGGACTTATACAATGACTGAGGCCCAAATTAGTTTAGTTACAAAGGAGGTTGGGGCTTACACTCTATTAGAGGCCCAATGTGTTTGAAAGTGATTGATGAGGGTTGAATTAATCAAAACCCTAATTTTGTTTAAAAAGGCATTAATTTTGTAAAAAAATCAATAAAAAGTGATGAAAACATGTGAAAAATGAGTGGTGATCTAGGATCAATGTTTCAAAAATCATGTTTATATCCACAAAGTTATTGGAAACCAATTAAATTTGGAAAAATCAAGGAGGAAAAAATATTTCAAATGTTAAAAACAAATAAAACATTAATTCCTTGCAAAAATATCAAATATATGAAATAAATAATTTTTTTTTATTTTTTGGTAAAATAAAATATTTTAACATTTTTGTGAATTATTAAAAAAAGAATCAACTCAAAATCATTAAAACTCAGAGAGAAATTAATTTTTGAATCAATTAAATAAAATCACAAAATTCATATAATCAAATGTTCAAAAAATGGCGCCAAGAACACGCACGTGTTCAGGGTTTGGCTGATTTGCGTTTGCTTATCAATCTCACTGAATACTTGATGAAATCACACAATCCACATATCAATCTGCTCGTTTTCACCTCACGATCATGTCTATGGTCTTTAATTTTATTTATTTTAAGCATGGAATAAGAAATCAAAGAGAAACCTCAAGAACCCTAAATTCTGCATGAAGGTTGAGAATTTTGATACAAGATTCAAACAAAGCAATTAATTGAGGGGAAACATTCTAGGCATGATTATGAACATTTGGCAAAAGTATAGTGCGAGGAAATATGCATAGATTAAGAGATGGCCAAGTTTAGGCTTACTTGAAGGTCGTGACAGCAAGAGCAATGTGATTTTTGAGTTGGAGGTGTTACAGATGTGTTGTGATGATCTAAACAGCTTCCCTACACCATATGGAGTGTGTTTGAATGCTTGGACTTGATTAGAAATGGCTGGATCACTTCATGGCATCTTAATTACAGCTTGGTTAAAACCTTGAGCAACTGGTTGGTGATTTTGAGAAATCAGTGTTACAGTTGTTGTTTAAGTGCTTGGATCACTTCTATATGATGTTTATAAGGTGTGTGTGTGTGTGATTGGTTTGGTTGGAATAGCTCTCAAACTTAAAACCCGATAGTGACTTGCTTTGCAAGGCAAATTTGGAAGTAAGAAGGTGATTTTGAGGAAATCATCTGTTTGATGGCTTTGGTGTACTTAAACCGAGCATAAATGAACTCTATTTATAGTAGAGCAAGTTTGTTTTGCAAGCAATAGTGAATGGTAACTGCAGCAGAGGTTTGGCCAATGTTGATCGATAGGAATCCAAGTCTCCTCTAGCCATTGACTAGAGGTTAGAGCACAGACCTTTGGTTCCTTAGTTTAGATCTTATCCTTGACTCATTCAGTTAGAAATGGCTCATTTCATGCCACCTTGGTGCATCCATTGAAGGCTCCAAAACAAAATTGGAGTCTTGTCCCCTCTTTAGGCATTTTAGGGTTGGCATGCTACTTTGGGAATCTTGGACTTGGGAGGCTAATGGATCAGTGTTTGTTCCTCTTTGGTCTCCCCCTGAGGTGTTCAGATGGATAGACTTGTTTGTCATTTGCACAAATTGGGAAAATCGAGCAAAATGCACAAATCTGCCTTGCCATGACAGATTGCAGCAAGGTATATTGCCATTATCATACCTCATGGCTCAAGTGGAATTTGGTGGGGTTCTTGGCCATTTTGGAAAGCTCTCATATGATACAATATATGCGTGATCAAGGTTTGTTTTGATACTTTTCGGAACCAAGTGAAAAATGCCCCTTCATTTGGAAAAAAGTGAAACATATTCTGACTTAGTGAAAATTTCACTAAGTGTTGGAAAAAAGTGACATTTTCACTTTTTGTGATTTTGATCCAACCATAACTTAAAATCCATGATGAATTGGGATGAGGTGTAGTTGACACTTTTGTAGTATGCCATGAGAGTTACAAATCCATCTTTGGATCAGCCAAAATTGTTGCTTGGATCTCAAGTTATGATCCTTGGAAGTTGGTACCCTAGCCACTTTGTTCCATAACTTAGAAAAATTCTAAGTTTTTATGGTTACCCCTTTTACAAGTTATCCCACTTTCTTTGGTTTTTCTTGATGAATGTTGATTCAAATCACACATTAACATCATTTTAGGGTTAGGGAACCATAATTGATCAAAAAATCAAAAAGTCAAACTTTGACTTTTGGGCGTAGTTGACTTTTTATCAGATGAACTCCAAACTGTGCGATCCTCTATGAAATCAAGTCCTTGACCTAAATCAAACTTGATGGACTGATTTTATAGGTGTTATAGGGTGTATTTAATCATGTCCCAAGGTTTGGGAGCATGCCTTGGTCAAAAGTCAAAGGCACAGTTGACTTTTTCCGTGAAACCCTAACTGTGGTTCTGATGAACTTAAAATTTGGGAATCAAGCTACTTGGATCAATCCATTGTTGCAAATGGATAAATGTAGTGTGTTGGAGACCCTCAAATCATGTCTTGAGGTCTTGTCTCATGTTTTGTCCCAAAAGTCAACTTAGGGGTGAATTAGGTCAAGAAACCCTAATTCCTGATTTTTAATGAATGCATCCCCTGAGGCTAAATTGACTTGATGATTGGGTCCATGAGGTCCCATGGAGTATCTTGGGTTATGATTTGAAGAATTGGCTCATGCCCAGATGAAAAATTCCATCTGGAGGCCTCAGTCGACCAAAACCCTAATTTGGTGACACTGTCGATCTTGAGGCTTAATCCACTTGGAATGCTGCAACCTTGTGCCTGATTCTTGAAGTGGGAGTCCTCTTGATCCTTTGTGGATGTTTGAAAGGTTTAGACAAGTTGAACATCATGTCATTCCTTGATTGATCCTTTGTCTAAAAGCTCTGAGAGGGCGTGAAACCCTAATGTTTGATAGTAGTGAATGTTCAACAATTCCTTGAGGAGATTAATGAGTGTATAATGGTTCATCCATATTATTATGATAATTTGAACAATGATGGGAGGTCTTAGTGGTAAAAATTTGGGGTATGACAGATGCCCCTATTTAATCTTCTTGGACCCGAAGGTGTGAATGGCGAAGGTATTCGGGCATTCGGGGTGCAAGAGGATTAAATATCGGAATACCCGAAATTTTTATGGTGGTTATGAATGGTAGCTTACGCATTCATCTTATTTTACTAAGCAATGATGCATAGAAAAGGTAAACTTCACCTCGATCCTGGTCTTCAGCCAAGGAACTGGTCTCAGTTTTCTTTTGAAATTAACTTCCCCTCGATCCTGGTTTCCTACCGAGGAACTGGTCTTAGTTTCTTTTGTCAACTTCCCATCGATCCTGGTTTCCCACTGTAGCGAGCAATTTTAGACGCGGTTCTTAAGCACTGGTCGCTCTCTGCGGTTGAGTTTACTACAGGTCGATTCATTTTTTATCCTATTAAAGCTGATGAAGGAAGGGAAATAGATGTCTCCAATTAACCATGCTTTGCATACTGAGTTTAAACAGCGGTCTGTTAGGTTGCGAATGCTATCAATGTGGGGGGAGGGGGCCTTTGTACTTGTTATTTGTATTTTCGCCAATACGGTTCTCTCTCTTTCTTGGATTTTCTGGCGGGGAAAGAAGATTAGGCTGTTAGGACTGATGCTTTTGGTAGATACATGAGAGTATGGGATTTTGGGTTTTTGTTTAGGGTGCTCGCTAAGATTTTTCTTTCAATCTTATGCCTACGTATTCCCGTTTACCGAAACAGGGAAATCAGAGCGTTCGTAGTTCCTCCTATTCTATCGGAGGAAATGGGTGTTTTTGGTGTCTTGTTCAAAGCCCAAGACGTGAAGCAAAAAAGGTGATCTGTATCTTGTTTAAAGCCCAAGATATGAAGCTGAAAAGTCTGTTTGTATCTTGTTCAAAGCCCAGGATGTGAAGCTGAAAGTCCTGACTTTAGAGAGAATTTGTCATCTCTAAAGAGGTCTGTTTGTCACAACTGTTGGGTGACTGACTGTAAAGGAGGATTACTTTAACCGGGATTTGTGAATCCGGCAATGCCATAATTTTCCTTTATAGGGAATTTTAACCTGAAGGAGAAGACTTTAACTCAGTGTAGAGCAATGCTATCTTTCCTTAGGAATTTCTCATGCTAAAAGAGGGACAGTGGCATGGATGTAGATGATCCAGAGGCTTGCCGCTTACAGCAATTAGATGAAGGGGAAGGAGTTGTTGATGTTTGTGTACTGTGAACGAGGCACATCTTTGATGCTAAAAGGTTAATTGGATTAACTAGTGGTTTTCTTATATAAAGCCTAAGAGGAGGCGATTATGTGTCTCGTACAAAGCCCGAGAGAGAGGCTAAAAGGTTTTTGACTCAACGAGGGAGTCTTTTGGTATCTCGTATAAAGCCCGAGATGGAGGCTATTTGACTTAACAAGAGAGTTTTTTGTATCTCGTACGAAGCCCGAGGTGGAGGCTGTTGTTTATTTGGCTCAATAAGAATCTTTTTGTATCTCGTATAAAGCCCGAGATGGAGGCGAAATAGGTGATTGACTCAACGAGGGAGTCTCTTATGTGTCTCGTACAAAGCCCGAGAGAGAGGCTAAAATTGTTAGCTCCGCTGGGGATATCATTGTACAAAGCCCAAGAGAGGGCTATTTTAACTGGAGAAGGATCATTATACAAAGCCTAAGAGGAGGCTATGGTTACTGTTTCAGTTGAGTGACAGGTCCAATATGCTGATTTTGAAAGAGAAAATCAGTTCTTATATGAGCAACACTGTACTCATGGATTTGATTCAAGGATCCGGGTTATTCCTGTTCTTTAAGGAAGCGGGAAATCCGAAGGGTATTGAGACTGTCCGAGTCTACGGGTTTTCTTCCTATTTTTGAAGGGTGCTTGAGAATGTCTTTGAGACTCAAGGAAATTAGACTGTCCAAGTCTAGAGTTTCATCTTTTGTACTATGCTTTGAGAAACAGTAGTAGACTCTTTGAAAGGACTGTTCTATGGAGATGATTAGGTTCTGTTCCTATACCTCTAGGAGGTCGTCGGGATAATTTGTACGAAGCCCAAGAGGAGGCTGGAAACTTTTAAGAAGCCGACGGGTCCTTGTATAAAGCCCAAGAGAAGGCTATCATTCCTGGAGGAAGAGATCATTATACGAAGCCTAAGAGGAGGCTGTGAATACTTCTATGAAGCCGTAGGGTCCTTGTACTAAGCCCAAGAGGAGGCGGGGTTGCCTTTAGGAAGCCTGTGGGTCCTTGTATAATGCCCAAGAGGAGGCCGATGCTTTTAAGAAGCCGATGGGTCCCCAAACCCCGAGAAATTCAAGGCAAGCTATTCACAAGGAATAGATCAAGTCAGGAAAGTTAGAGAATTTGGAAGAAACTCAAGAGATGCCATTCACGGAGAAAAGATCATCTCTGGGGAGTAGAGTTTCTTGATAAGTGCTTTTAAGAAGCCTGTGGGTCCCCAAACTCTGAGAAGTTCAAGACATGCCATTCACCGAGAATAGATCAAGCCAGGAAAGTCCGAGAATTTGGAAGAAACTCAAGAGATGCCATTCACGGAGAAAAGATCATCTCTGGGGAATAAAGTTTCTTTGACAACTTCTACGAGTGACAGTCTATGAAAGGGTTCACCGAGAATGCTGCCTTTCATGTCTCCATATTGTTTAACCCCAAGAGGAGGGAAGACTGTGTCTCGTAATCCTATGGGGATCTAGTTTTGACTATTTAAGAGTGATCAACGGGCTTAATGCTAAACGTAGTTTCCGGGGAAACTCTAAATATCTATACTATTATTACACAGTTGATATGAGTTTATGAAAGAAGACTTACAGCGAAACAGCCCCACAATACAGTTATATGTATATAAAAGCGGTAAATGAAAGCAATAACCACTTAATCGGTTGTAGAGCTTCCATGCTGTTTGGTTAGTTGTTCAACAAAGAAAGATTGAAAACAACAGTATATTCAAAATCAAAAGAGAAAGTGCTTTGAAAAGAAAGATTTGGGGCTAACAGCTCAAGGAGAGGCCCAGGTTTTTATCAGTGAGCGCACTGTTTGAATTTGTATAGAGGGACTTATACAAGTGACTGAGGCCCAAAAAGTTTTCTGTAAAAAGGGATGGGTCTTACACTCTCTCAAGAGGCCCAAAAAGTTTTAAGAAAGGAAATGGGTCTTACTACTCGAGGGTAGGCCCAATTGACTTTTGAAAAGGCGACGATCGCGCCGTTTATTTGAAAATGTACAGAGGGACTTATACATCGAATGAGGCCCAAAAATGTTTTCTGTACAAGGGGGTTGGGTCTTACATTCTAATAGAGGCCCAAAATGTTTTGAAAATGATTTATGAGGGTTGAATTAATCCAAAACCCTAATTTGTTTTCAAAAATGTATTTAATTGAATAAAAACTCAATTAAAATGATCAAAATTGTTTAACATATGGAAAACAAATTGTGATCTTGGATTAATGCTTCAAAAATTAAGTATTGACCTACAAAATAATTAGAAAGCATTAAAAGTTGCAAAATCAATGTGGAAAAAATATTTAAAATGTCAAAAACAATTAAAATATTAATTCTTTGCAAAAATATCAATTATATGAAATAAATAATATTTTTGGGATTTTTTGATAAAATAAAATATTTTAACATTTTTGTGAATTATTAAAAAAAGAATCAACTCAAAATCATTAAAACTCAGAGAGAAATTAATTTTTGAATCAATTAAATAAAATCACAAAATTCAAATATTTGAATTTGAAAGAAATGGCGCCAGGAACACACCAAGAACACGCGCGTGTTCTGGGTTTGGCCAGATTTGCATTTTCTATCCAATATGACTGAATACTTGATTATAACATGCAATCCACATATCATTATGCTCGTCTCAACCTCACGATCATGTCTATGGCATTTAATTTCATTTAAATTAAACATATAACAAGAAATCACGAAAAATCCTCAAGAACCCTAATTTCTGCATGAAGGCTGGGATTTTTGATACACGATTCAAACAATGCAATTAATTGAGGGGAAACATTCTATGCATGATTATGAACATATGGCCAAATTATTGCGCGAGAAAATATGCATAGATTAAGAGATGACCAAGTATATGCTTACCTCTAGGCCGTGACAGCAAGTGCAATGTGATTTTTGATTTGGAGGTGTTACAGATAAGTGGTGATGATCTGAATATCTCAACTGCACTTTGGTTAAAACCTTGAGTAATTGACTGGTGATTCTGAGAAATCAGTGTTCCAGTTGTTGTTTAAGTGTTTGATCAGTTCATACGTGATGTATGTGAGGTGTGTGAGTGATTGGTTTGAGTGGAATTGCCCTCTAGCTCAAAACCCGATAGCTACCTTGCTAAGAAAGTCATTTTTGCCAAGAGAAAGAGATTTTGAGAAAGGCAAGTGTTGTAGGCCTTTGGTGTACTTAAACTGATCACAATTGAGCTCTATTTATAGTAGAGCAAGTTTGTTTTGGGATCCACAGTGAATGGAAACTGCAGCAGGTGTTTGTTCAATGTTGGCCAATGGAAATCCAAGTCTCCTCTAGCCATTGACTAGAGGTTAGGGCACAGGGCTGTGGTTCCCTTGGTCTTCGATAAGTCTTGACTGAATTCAGTTGTAAATGGCTCAGTCCATGCCACCTTGATGCTTCCATTGAATGCTCCAATCCAAAATTGGAGTCTTGTCCCTATTTTGGCCATTCTAGGGTCAACATGCTATTTCTTGTTCCAAAGACTTTGGAGGCTTGGCTCAGTGATTGTCACCTTTAGATTCAATCCTCTGATGTGTCCAAGCGGATAGGAGCATTTGGATTTGGCTGATTTTGGCAAATCGAGCAAAAATGCAAATTCTGCCTTGCCATGACAGATTTCAACAAGGCAATTTGACAATGTCATAACTCATAGCCCAAATGGAATTTGGCAATGTTCTTGGCCATTTTGGAAAGCCCTTACATGATACAATAATTGTTTGAACATGTTTGGTTTTGAGGAAAAATGGCTTTGTGGTTTAGGAGTTATGATCCTCCAAAGTTGGTACCCTTGTCACTTTATTTTTAACTTAGAAAATTTTCTAAGTTTTTATGGTTACCCCTTTTACAAGTTATCCAACTTTTCTTGATTTTTCTTGATGAATGATGATTCAAATCATACATTAACATCATTTTAGGGTTAAAAATCCATTTTGGTAAAAAATCTCAAAAAGTCAAAGTTGACTTTTGTGCACAGTTGACTTTTTATCAGATGAATTCCAAACTGTGCAATTCTTCTGGAAATCTTGTCCTTGACCTAAATCAAACTTGATGGACATTTTCCATGGGCGTCATAGGGTATATTGATGCATGTCTTAGGGCTTGGGAGCATGTCTTGGTCAAAAGTCAAAGTTACAGTTGACTTTTCTCTCAAAACCCTAACTGTGGTTCAGATGAAATTGAGACTTGTTGCTCAAGCTTCTTGGATCAATCCATTGTTGCAAACAGATAAATGTGGTATATTAGAGACCCTCAAACCCTCTCTTGAGGTCTTGGCTCATGATTTGCCCTAAAAGCCAACTTAGGGGTGAATTAGGTCAAGAAACCCTAATTCTTGATTTTTGATGAATGCATCCCCATGAGGCAAAATTGACTTGATGATTGGGCCCATGAGGTTCCATGGAGTATATTAGGTTATGTTTTGGATCATTGGCTTATGCCCAGATGAAAAATTTCCATCTGGAGGCCCTGGTCGACCAAAACCCTAATTTGGTGACACTGGCGATCTTGAGACTTGATCCACCTAGAAGGGAGCAGCTTTGTGCTTAATCCTTGGAGTGGGAGTCCTTTTGATCCATTGTGGATGTTTGAGAGGTTAGACAAGTTGAAGATCATGTCATTTCTTGATTGATCCTTTTCCTAAGAGCTTTGAGAGGGCTTGAAACCATAATTTTGATTGTAGTGGATGCTCACCCATCTTTGGGGAGACTGATGAAGTATGATGGTTCCTCCATATTGTGATGATTATTTTCACAATGATGGGAAATCTAAGTGGTTAAAATTTGTGGTATGACAGATGCCCCTATTTAATCTTCTTGGACCCGAAGGTGTGAATGACGATGGTATTCGGGCATTCGGGGTGCAAGAGGATTAAATATCGGAATACCCAAAATTTTGATGGTGGTTATGAATGGCGGATCGCATTCATCTTCTTTTGCTGAGCAATGATGCTTAGAAAAGGTAAACTTCCCCTTGATCCTAGTCTTCAGCCAAGGAACTGGTCTCAGTTTTCTTTTGTCAACTTCCCCTCGTTCTGGTTTCCTACCAAGGAACTGGTCTCAGTTGCTGAAACAAACTTCCCCTCGATCCTGGTTACCTACCAAGGAACTGGTCTTAGTTTCTGATTTAAACTTCCCCTCAATCCTGGTTTCATACCGAGGAACTGGTCTTAATTTCTTTTGTCAATAAACTTATTTGACAAGGAACGCTATGCGTAGCGATTTTCCTCAACCTTCTCGCCGAATTTTCCTGGGGAGATGCCATTTGAAAAAAAATTTGATGTCAGAGTTGCTGGGGGAACCCAGTCGTCTGAGTTGTAGAATTGCACAAACTTCTCTGTTGGAGACGCCATTTGTTTCTTCTGGGGGGAAAGCAGGTCTCTTGGGAGACTGCTGTCGCTTGGGATCTTACATCATACTTTTCTCGGGATTTTCCCGGAGAAATGCCATATGATGGGGTCCAATTTTGAGGTGCTGATGACCTTTTCATCAGCGATCTTTTCGGAGCGAAACTGGCGTGCTGCCGAATCTCTGATTACGAGGTTTTCTCTCTGGATTTTCTTTAATCCGGGAAAACAAGGATATCATCTTCAATGGCGAAGAGTGATGTTAACTGAGGGTTCCTCTGGTTTTTCAGAGGTTCAAGTTATCAAAGTGGTCAACGACCAACTTCCTTCCAGAAATAAACTGGAGGCGAGATGGTTCAAACTCAGTGTTTCCTGACGAGGCAAGAATTGACAACTCGATTGAGAAGACTTTTATCACGAGGGGATAAGACCGACTAGAGTGATAGCGATGCAATATGAAATGTCAATGCAAATCAAATAATGCATGATGTATGTATGTCTATGCTGACAAAACTGACGCGACATACAAACTGACAGATGAACACGACTGGATACTCAGCCATTGCAGGGCGAAGAAGTACCGCTGGTTCAAGATATCAATTCTGCCTTGCTTAGGAGAGATAGTCCCTATTGGGAGCTATGTTGATCTAGCTTAGGAGGTAAGTACTCTGCCGAGGTGTGTTAGATGAAACAAGGTCTCTGACACAGTTGATCCTTTACTCAGGCGTACTGGTTGAGAAGGAGTACTTTGATTCTGCACTTTGAAGTTTGCTTACTTCTGGAGAAGCGACCGATGTTCTTCTGATGTTCAACAGTCAAAAGAAATTGCCGTCTTTATTTTAAAAGCAGAAAAAGTTTTAACAAGTAAATTCATTTTTGTTTTATTTCAAGAATCGTTAATCATGTTAACAACGTCGTTCTGTAAAGCTAAAACAAATGAGAATTACAAACAAAAGCACAAGGGCTCAAATTTTATTGATAAGATGGAGATCAGCCAAACGCGTGATTCCAAAGAGTATATACAAAGTTTGAAAATGGTAATTTACAGGGAAAAGGGCTACGTTAAAACATAACGACCACTATCCTTCTACCAACTTTGAATTCTGGGCATCCTGAGCTTCTGTCGAAGATGACCTTGACTGGAGTTTTCTGACAGATGATGTAACTGCTGCTGAGGGACTTGCCTCTGTTGAACATAGTTACTTGCCATTTTCCCTAATTTTTGCCTGGATTGTACTATGAGATTTCCAATCCATCGGGATGATTTTTTTCATGTCTTTAACTTTTGCCTGGACCGCCCTTTCGGGTTTTCAATCCACCGAGACGTTTTTTTTTTTAGTTTAGGCGAAGTATTTCTTGACTACATCAACATTCGTGGGGTAGGCAAATTCTTCTCCGTCCATGGTTGCAAGTCTCAAGGCGCCGCCTGAGAAAGTTTTCGTGACCAGATAGGGGCCATCATAATTTAGAGTCCATTTACCTCGCGAATCAGTGAGAAATGATTGTATCTTCTTAAGCACGAGGTCTCCTTTCCTGAAGACACGAGGTCAGACCTTTTTGTCAAATGCCCTCTTCATTTTCTGTTGATACAATTGACCATGGCATAGTGCCGTGATTCGCTTGTCCTCGATCAGATTTAATTCGTCGTGTCGGCTTTGACACCATTCAGCCTCGGTGAGCTTAGCTTCCATCAGTACTCGGATTGATGGGATCGCTACTTCTATGGGGAGCACTGCTTCCATGCCATATACTAGAGAGAAATGGGTGGCCCCTGTTGAAGTGCGGACAGATGTACGATAACCGTGAAGAGCAAAGGGTAGAATTTCATGCCAGTCTTTATAGGTTATAACCATCTTTTCAACGATCTTCTTGATGTTCTTGTTAGCCGCTTCTACCGCTCCGTTCATCTTGGGTCGGTAGGGAGATGAGTTATGGTGTTCGATCTTGAACTCTGCGCACAACTCTTTCATCATCTTGTTATTCAAGTTAGATCCATTATCAGTAATGATTTTGCTTGGAACACCATAACGGCAGATGATATTGTTTTTGATAAATCAGACCACCACTTGTCGGGTTACATTAGCGTACGACGCTGCTTCGACCCACTTGGTGAAATAGTCAATGGCTACCAGGATGAACCGATGTTTGTTTGAAGTCTTAGGTTCGATCATGCCAATCATATCGATTCCCAATATGGAAAATGGCCATGTGGAAGAGAGAACTTTGAGATGCGTTGGCGGTACATGATTTTTGTCGGAGTATATCTAACACTTGTGACACCTCCTCATGTACTTGTAGCCGTCGGATTCCATTGTCAACCAATAGTAACCTGCTCTTAGGATTTTTCTCGCCATTGTGTGTCTGTTGGCATGAATGCCAAAGGACCTTTCATGAATTTCTTTCATAAGCATGTTTGCTTCTGGTCTGTCGACGCATCGGAGCAAGACCATGTCAAAATTTCTCTTATAGAGAGTGTCACCGCTCAGGAAGAAGTTTCCAGCCAATCTTCTAAGGGTTTTTCTGTCTTTCCTGGATGCCCCAGGTGGGTACTCCTGTTTCTGAAGGAAGTATTTGATATCATGATACCAAGGTTTGTTGTCTATGACCGCTTCAATCGTGAAGATGTAAGTGGGTCGCTCAAGGCGAATTATGTCGAGCTTAGGTATGTCATTCCATTGACCTACACTAATCATGGAAGAGAGAGGGGCTAATGCATCAGCCATGTGATTCTCCTCATGAGGGATATGATGAAACTCGACTCTGTTGAAGAAGGGTAACAACCTTCTTGCATAGTCTTTGTAAGGAATTAATCCTGATTGGTATGTGTTCCAATCTCCTTTTATTTGATTGATAACCAAGGCTGAGTCGCCGTATACGTCCAAGTTATTGATCCTTAAATCAATTGCTTCTTCGAGACCCATGATACAAGCTTCGTATTCGGCCTCGTTGTTCGTATATTTGAATGTAAGTCTGGTGGTGAAAGGAATGTGGGTACCTTGAGGGGTAACAATGATTGCCCCAATTCCGTTTCCAAAATGATTAACTGCTCCGTCAAAGATAAGTCCCCATTGGGAACCTGGTTCTGGCCCTTCACTGGGTAACGGTTCATCGCAATCTTTCATTTTTAGATACATGACATCTTCGTCTGGGAAGTCAAACCCGACTGATTCTCGATCGTCGATCGGTTGATGAGCCAAATGATCGGCTAAAATACTTCTCTTAACGGCTTTTTGAGCGTGGTACTCTATGTCATATTCTGATAACAGCGTCTGTCAACGGGTAATCCTTCCCGTAAGAGCAGGTTTTTCGAAAACATATTTGATTGGATCCATTTCGGAGACCAACCAAGTAGTATGACGAATCATGTATTGGCGAAGACGTTTGGCTGCCCAAGCCAAAGTACAACAAGTTTTCTCGAGCATCGTGTACCGAGTTTCGCAGTCGGTGAATTTCTTGCTCAAATAGTAAATGGCAGACTCTTTCCGTTTAGTTTCGTCTTGTTGGCCAAGTACACATCCCATTGAGTCCTCTAGAACTATGAGGTAAATGATCAGTGGTCTTTCTTCCACTGGAGGTGATAGAATCGGAGGATTCAACAGATATTCCTTGATACTGTTGAAGGCGGTTTGACAATCTTCTGTCCAAATGCAATCTTGGTTCTTTTTGAGTAATTTGAAAATCGGCGCATATGTGGCGGTCATAAGGAATATGAATCTGGAGATGTAGTTCAAACGTCCCAGGAATCCCCTGACTTGTTTTTCAGTTTTCGGAGAAGGCATTTCTTGAATTGCCTTGACCTTGTCAGGATCAACCTCAATCCCTTTCTGGCTGACGATGAACCCTAGTAATTTCCTTGAACGGACACCGAAGGTGCACTTGTTGGGATTCAAGCGGAGTTTGTACTTTCGCAAATGCTCGAATATTTTTGACAGGTTTTCAACGTGCTCACTCTCTGTTTTTGATTTTGCAATCATATCATCGACATATACCTCGATTTCCTTATGTATCAAGTCATGAAACAGAGTAGTCATGGCCCTTTGATAGGTTGCCCCGGCGTTCTTCAAACCGAACGGCATTACCTTGTAACAAAAGGTGCCCCATGGGGTAATGAACGAAGTTTTCTCCATGTCTTTCGGCGCCATTTTGATCTGGTTATAGCCCGAGATCCATCCATGAAGGAGAAAACTTTGAACTTTGTTGTACTGTCTACTAACATGTCAATGTGTGGTAAAGCCTTGTTCAGATCCATGTAATCGACACACATTCTGACCTTTCCGTCCTTTTTGGGAACGGGTACGATGTTGGCTAACCATTGAGGATATTCAGACGTAGCGAGGAAACCCGCGTCAATCTGTTTCTGCACCTCCTCTTTGATTTTGATGGCCATGTCCGGATGAGTACGCCTTAACCTTTGCTTTACTGGCGGACATTCCGATCTCAATGGTAAGTGATGTTCCGCGATGCTGGTATCCAACCCTGGCATATCCTGATAGGACCAAGCAAATACATCAGGAAATTCTTTGAGAAGCTTTATCAAACCCTCTCTGGCAGTTGGACTGAGTAGTGCCCCAATCCTGATTTCTTTTCTCTCTTCTTCTGAACCCAAGTTTGCTGTTTCCAACGGCTCTTTGTGAGGTTCAATGGACCTTTCCTCTTGTCTGAGTAGTCGGGAGATCTCTTCTGGAATTTCGTTGTCATTTTCTTCTTCTGCCTCGAATACCGGGAACTCAAAGTTGGGAGAAGGCATCGGATCGTATATTTCAACGGGGTTTAAAACAAGCAATCTGCATGACGTGATGATTCGTGTTTAGAAGAGATACAGAAAATGCAAGTGTGTGCAGTGTATTTATTTTACTGCTTGTTTTTATTTGAATTGTTTTTTAGGATTACCATTTTCTGAAAAAAGCAAAAAGAGAAAACAACAATAAATGCGGAAATTACAGAACGACGCTATTTTATTAATGAACAAGTCGATTCTTGAAACTACAGCCCTATAAAACAAAACTCTGTCGCTTTGTGCTAAGCGAAGAGGGAAATTTATAGAAAACGAGCCTTATCAAAACATCTGTTTCACCTGGGCAGGGTGAAAGGTTAAAGATGGCAATTACTTTGACTGATGAACGATCTTCGGAACCTCGACGACAACCCATTGGCGGCGAACTCCTCGGTGAATCACAAAGTCTGGCACCTTCCTTGATTTGTCTTCAGAAATGACGCTAATTTCTGGTGGAGCAGGATCATTGGAATCTGTCTCCCAGGCAGAATTGTCGTAGGAGAATTCCTCAGTTGCATTTTGCATAGTATTTGTGCTCTCAGCTGTATCTCCCCGTCCAGTAGGATGGATATCTCCGAGCCTGATACGAGAGCTTTCGGGAGCGGTGTACTTGACCACATAGTCGTATTTCCCACTCGGTTGTCCCAAGGTGTCCCACACTTCTTTCGAACTGGAGGAGTCATCTCTCTCGATGACGTTGACCTCGGGAAAAGCATAGTTGATGAATTCAAGTCCTGCAGATGTTGCAAATTCATCTTCATGTTGAGTAGTTTCTGAATGACCTGAGTGTTGATCCCATGACATGGTGGTGACACAGGTATTCTATTCAATGACGGTCAGCTGATTTTCATTGTTCGGCTGACTCTCTTGCCCCAAGTTTCCTGGGTAAGACTGCCACATTGGCAGACCATCCATTGGGCCATAGTAATTGTGGTCAAAGTTGTATTTCATCAGAGTGTCCTCCTCTAATGAATTTGGCGGAGCACGACATCCTTTCGGATCACAATCTCCGTATATCATTTCGACGTCTGACCTTGGTATAAATCTCGAACTCTGTACGGGATAGCAAAATGGCGTAGGCACCTCTTCCTGAGACATATAACCATCCTCATTAAGATAGGACTTCCATTCTTCATCTGTGTTAGAGGGATCTTCCTCATTGATAACATGTACTACCTGAGACACTAGGTGAAGAAAACCTCCACTTTGGAAGAAGTTTTGAAGGGGTTGAAGACTTTCATCGTTGGCAGCTGTCTGGGTACAGGTTACAGAAAAACCAAGACCCTTCTTTGTTGCATTGCCAGTAGGAATGACAAGCTGTCCCCATCCTGTTGTATCGGTACTCTCGACCGCTTTGATAGCATCTTTATATAAGGAAATCGAGGTTCCTCCTTTGGACTGATTGTTCTTGCTCACCGACAGTGCTTGGAACTGAGTTCCAATAACCTCCTCAGGTTCTATACCAGCAGATGATGACAAGTTACTCACGAGCAAGGCCTGCTCTCCACAGACTGTGACAAGTTGATCGTTCTTGACAAACTTTAGCTTTTGATGGAGGGTTGAGGTAACCGCTCCAGCCTGGTGTATCCAAGGTCTTCCTAATAAACAACTGTACGTTGCCCGGATGTCCATGACCTGGAAAGTGACTTGGAAAGTGTGAGGACAGATAGTTATGGGAAGATCAACTTCGCCGATAACTGTTTTTCTGGATCCGTCGAATGCTTTTATGACGACCTCGCTGATTCTCATCGGAGGGCCTTTGAATGATAATTGCATCAAAGTGGACTTCGGCATAACATTCAGGGCTGACCCTGTGTCTACCAGTACGTTGGCTAAAGCATCGTCCTGGCAGTTAACTGTGATATTGAGCGCCATGTTATGACGGCGACCCTCTTCGGGTAGTTCCTCATCACTAAATCCCAAATTGTTGCAGGAAGTGATGTTAGAGACAATGCTATTGAACTGTCTGATTGTTACATCCTGTTCCACAAAGGCTTGCTCCAAGACTTTCTGTAGAGCCTCCCTATGCGCTTCTGAACTGAGTAACAGTGATAATACCGAGATCTTTGAAGGAGTTTGTAACAGTTGATCAACAATGTTGTATTCACTCCTCTGGATGAGCTTCAGCATCTCATCATTATTTTTCGAAAGGTAGGGATTACTGGATTGACCGACCGGTGGATCAGGAGTTTCCGTCTGAAGTTCCTTTTCTTTGTTAGGTTCCCCAACCCCTCAGTTGAAGATTCTGCCACTCCGTGTTACTCGACTGATGTCTGCAATACTCACAACGGAGGGTAACGGAATTTCCTTTCCATCTTCAATTATCATTGCACCGTATTTGTAAGGGATAGCCTTAGTTGATTCATACGGTGTTGGTCCCGGCAGATAGATGATTATGGGAACCTTATGATTTTTCTGACCATCATAATTAATCTCGATCCGTTCCCGGTTGGGAACTTTAGATTCGCCAAGTAGAGGGATAATGGCAAAAACATCCCTGGTCCTGTGATGACCAGAGATCGTGACAACATCCTCAACTTGCTCGGCAAGGTAGTTCGGCTTCCAGTTGATGGGTTCAGAACTCGGATATGGACGAATCTCTCCGCGATCCACCTGACCCTGAAGAGCTACTCTCACAAAGTAACACCCTTGGTTACTTTCCGAACAGACGCCGCAAAGTTCATAGTTGTGTGGTGGCACCTGGCCATGCCCACTTTGAATACAATGTAACCTCACTAGGTTAGCTTCCACAGATCGGACATCCTGACTCTGACGCCGAGTAGGATTCCTGTTACTGATACTAATTTGCTGAGTATCTTCATCCATATAAATTGGCATCCACCAGTGATTTAACAAGTGCTGAAGTGCCTCCTGGACAAGGGTACAACCTTGATCGCTTTCGCAACCCGCCTTACAGCTTTGATAGTCATGTGATATTAAGAATCCGAGTCGGACCTGTTCAGCATGTAACTCTACCAGGTTGGTATTCATCAAGCAGATATCAAAGATCTGAACCATGTTGATCTGATAGGAATTCCTATCATTGTAGTCTTGGATCCATCCAAGATCCATCTGACGCTGGAGGACTTCTTGTACAAAAGAGCAACCCTGTTTGTTTACCGTGCAAGTCAGACAAGAACTGTAATCAGGCCGCGGCAGATTATGATACTGGCTTTGCCTTGAGTGCATTGCCACTAAGTTGACATTCATCGCACGAATGTCGTGGTTTTGAATGACGTTGGAATTCGTGTAGACCATGTTAACTCCACGAACTCGGTGCTCTTGGATCCATCCGAGATCCATTTGTTCCTGTAGAACTGCTTGCACCACAGAACATCCCTGGTTGTCTTTAGAGTAGATATCACACTGATGATAATTATGGGGTGGCACATGGCCATATCCACTATGTCTACAATGCATCTTGACCAGATTGGTCTTTAACAAGAGTATATCGTGAATTTGATAGACATTGTTAGTCTCTTTCTCAATGAGATTGACAGCAGCCTTCTCATGTTGAGGCAGCGGGTTTGTGAGAACATTAGGATTTGTATCCTTGAAGGATAAGACCCCGCTCCTAACAAGTTTTTGCACGTCGAACTTGAAATTGAGACAAGTCTCTATGTTATGCCCTGATCCTCCTTGATGGTAAGGGCATGTTTGATCCACCTTTAACCAAAAAGGCAGATTTTCCGGTGCTGTAAGAGGGGACTTAGTCTGAATGTGCCCCTTGGCTAGCAGTAATGGAAACAACTATGCGTACGTCACGGGTATAGGATCAAATCCTAGTGGCCGTGTTGTACGATTGTTATTGTATGGAGGACGAGCCTGCTGAAGAGGCTGTTGTGTCCTTTGTTGATTAGGTTAGCTCTGCGCAACCTGAGGTTGATACGTAGGAATAGACGCAGGGTTGATAGCAGGAGTCACAGCTGCTACTGGTTGATATCGACGCCTTTGCTTTCCGAGAGAGATATTCCCAATATCTTGCTCTTTTTTATTAGGGAGAGCACTACCGTATTTTTTAGTACCGCTCGTCGATCCAGTGTCTTTTACCAAACGCCCTTCTCGGACGGCTCCCTCAAGACGTACGCCCATGCCCACCATCTCGGTGAAATCAATGGGCGCACTGGCAACCATTCGGTCATAGTAAAATGAGCTTAAGGTCTTTAAGAAGATCTTTGTCATCTCTTTTTCCTCCAGAGGTGGACAAATTTGAGCGGCAATTTCACGCCACCTTTGAGCATACTCCTTAAAGGTTTCCTTGTCCTTTTGCGACATTGATCTGAGTTGATCTCTGTCGTGTGCCATGTCCAAATTGTATTTGTATTGTTGGACAAAGGCAGTACCAAGATCTCTGAATGTGCTGATCGTAGTACGGTTTAAACCCATGTACCATTTTAATGCAGTACCGGTTAAACTATCCTGGAAGTTGTGAATCAGTAGGTCCTGATTCTCCATCTGAGCTAACATTCGCCGAGCGTACATCACCAGATGGCTCTGAGGGCAAGAGTTACCCTTGTACTTTTCAAAGTCGGGCACTTGAAATTTGTGCGGAACTTTCACGCTGGGGACCAAGCAGAGATCTGCGGCGTCCTTTCCAAATAGATCCTGACCGCGAATGGCTTGCAGCTCCTTCTGCATTTCCAAGAACTGCTCCTGGAATTCATCTATTCTATCGAACATAGTTTCCTTTTTACCAGAAGGTATCTGTGGAATCTGTCTTTCCGGGACAGTGTGCACCATAGGGGGTGGTACCGTGACTACGGTAGTAAGTCTTGGCGTCTCTCGAAGTTTGTAACCTTCAGGAGTCTTCAGTATGCCCCTGACATCTTCGCTTTCCCGAAGATTGTAACCTTCAGGCCCAACGGCTTCTGTTGAGATTCCCTGATCTTCAGTGATCGGCGGAACATATCCTTCCGGGATATAGTTAACAGGCATGCCCCAGGGACGATCTTTCGGAATTTGATACCTAGGATCATACTTCTCCACGATGGGCGTTGAGGTGATCTCTGAGATCACAGTTCATTGTAGTTGAGCTTCTGCCATGGCTTGCATGTCGTTACGAAGCTTTCTTATATCCTCTCTCTGAGCGTCGATCTCTTCTTTCAACTCTCTATTTTCTTCCTCAAGATCATCCATCTTTTTCTGACGATTGGCCCGAGTATTATACGAATGAGACAGTTTGACTCTAGAACCGAGACACAAACATGAGATTCGTAGGTAAGAAAAATTCGCGATGTGAGAATGATGAATGCAATGATTATATTAATTGTTTTTTTGGTTTAATCAAAATAAACTACGACAATTAGATTGCAAATATCAAACGGTGGGGAAACCCCTTTTTATTGAATTCGAAGGATTACAGAAATGGAAATACAGTAGATTACAAGGTGTAGAAATAGAAACCTAAGCTAATGGGTCCCGAGTCCTCTCTGAAGAGAAATCGGGTGCTGATTCTGGTATCTTCCTTTTCTTTGACCGGGGCTCTTGAGCCATTGTCGGGTTGTCATTCCTTTTCCAGGTGAAAGGAGCGAGCAAATTCCTTTGGTCTTCTTGATTCTCTACAGCATGTTGCTCCAAAATTTCATGAGAGCATCTTTTTCTTTTAGTAATTGCTGTATTTTGATGCACTCTATGTCGAGGGTACGGTACTTGTTCTTCCAATACCTTCTCTCCATTTGAACTTTGCTGAGAGTAACCTGAAGCTTTTCAGTTTCCGTCATGAAGTACATGACAGATTCCCTCGGCGGAAGAATTCCGTAACGAGGATAAGGCATTTTTAGTTTGAGAGCTCTAGTTTGTACCCAGTGGAGATAAGGCTCCACCGAGACACAGTCTGGTTTTCCCAGAGACTCCCGTCCTTTCTTATGAACATGTTTCCAAGCTTGCACTATTTCCGTCTTTAGTGCTCTGTCGTTTTCTCCTTCTTTGAAGAAAAGACCTTCCAGATGAACACCCCGTGGGATGTGTCTCATCGGGTATCCAAATTGACGCTGAACGAGAACTGGATGATAGTTGATTCCTCCCTTAGTTCCTATAAGGGGTACGTTGGGGAAGTTTCCACAACGATCAATGATTCTGATTCCATCATAGATCCTATTACACCATTCTATATCAGAGTTGGTGAGGGACATGATCTTCTGCGACCAACGTAAGGGACTCTTGCAATCCCAAAAAGCAGCAGACTTGGGCAAGTGGGAGATAAACCATTTGTAAAACAGAGGTACACAGCATGTGATCTCCCCTCCGCTGTACAAATTTCCCAAGTGTACAGAATGATACGCATCTGCGAGCAAAGTCGGCACAGGGTTTCCAATGAGAAAAATCTTAATGGAGTTCATATCTACAAAGTTATTGATGTTGGGAAACAAAAATAACCCGTAGGTGAGCAAGACAAAGATGCTTTCAAAAGCAGTCACATGTCCTATACTGGCAAAATACAGGGCTTTCTTTGTCAAGAACTGGGCTGGCAAACCTTGGATGCCACCCTTAGCGGTCATGTGAGTCCTGACCTCAGACTCGTCTAAATGAATTGCTCTTGCAATGGTCTTATTCTTTGGAATTTCTTCCAGTCCAGAAAATGTAGCTTGATCAGTAATGTGTAGATCAATCAGATGAGAATACTCCTCCAGTGTTGGTGCGAGCTGGTAATCTGGGAATGTGAAACAGTGATAAACTGGATCATAAAACTGAATGAGCGCATCCATGATTCCCTCAATCATATGGACTCTTAACAGTGGTAGCAAACCCCCGTGCTTGGCTCTGAAAGCCTCTTAGTTTGTGATTATCCTTGCTAACCTTCTCAAATCATCTAGCTTTGGAACCTTGAAGGTATACGTATGAGTTCTCCTTCTACCAAAATCCATTAGTGCAATCCTTTTCTCTCTGATATTTGCAATCACAGTCTTAGTTTAATTTGAAAAACAGAGAGACTAGAAGAGAAATTTTTTTGAATGTTTTAATGTTTTTTAAATGAATGCGTGAATGCAGCACACAAAAACATAGAAAAAACATGTGGTCAAAGGGTCGTTGTCATGAAGTCAAGGCTCTACCCATCCCCAAAGGTTTATACTAGGGTATTTTTGTACATGTACTCATTATCATCAGCTCCTCCCAAGAAAGCAAAACAACAAACGGATCGCCAGCGAGTTGTAGAGCAATCCTAGAGTAAGTGCCATTCACCGTGAATAGATCACCAGCCTCAAATGAGGGTAGTATCGCGTAACAACTATTCCTGATAGTTTCCGCACTACGAAAGGGTTTGGCTCCTCAGCGTCTCAGACTTAACAATCGGCCCATTGTCTAGGTGAGAGAATGGGTTGCATTGGTCAGCCTCCACTGAGGTTGATGGTCGACCCCGTCGCCATCACTTATCTTAAGTGTATACTCAATCTTTCCACATGCGGCATCACACGCATTCCCATTAGCAGAAAAATAAACACATATAGCAATTAGGAAAAGTAGTATATATATTTTTCCTAATCATTCTAGACCTTTAAAGCTATGAATCCTAAGTTCCTGACAGAAAATGGGTTCCCCAGCAGAAGCCCCAATCTGTGGTTTTCACACAAGAGGTGGAGAGGAAGAAGAAAAACAGAGAAGGGCCCCACGGTGGGTGCCATTTTTCTGTAGCGAGCGATTTTGGACGCGGTTCTTAAGCGCTGGTCGCTCTCTGCGGTTGAGTTTACTACAGGTCGATTCATTTTTTATCCTATTAAAGCTGATGAAGGAAGGGAAATAGATGTCTCCAATTAACCCTGCTTTGCATACTGAGTTTAAACAGCGGTCTGTTAGGTTGCGAATGCTATCAATGTGGGGGGGGGGGGGCTTTGTACTGGTTATTTGTATTTTCGCCAATACAGTTCTCTCTCTTTCTTGGATTTTCTGGCGGGGAACGAGGATTAGGATGTTAGGACTGATGCTTTTGGTAGATACATGAGAGTATGGGATTTTGGGTTTTTGTTTAGGGTGCTCGCTAATATTTTTCTTTCAATCTTATGCCTACGTATTCCCGTTTACCGAAACAGGGAAATCAGAGTGTTCATAGTTCCTCCTATTCTATGGGAGGAAATGGGTGTTTTTGGTGTCTTGTTCAAAGCCCAAGACGTGAAGCGAAAAAGGTGATCTGTATCTTGTTTAAAGCCCAAGATATGAAGCTGAAAAGTCTGTTTGTATCTTGTTCAAAGCCCAAGATGTGAAGCTGAAAGTCCTGACTTTAGAATGAATTTGTCATCTCAAAAGAGATCTGTTTGTCACAACTGTTGGGTGAGTGACTGTAAATGAGGATTACTTTAACCGGGATTTGTGAATCCGGCAATGCCATAATTTCCTTTATAGGGAATTTTAACCTGAAGGAGAAGACTTTAACTCAGTGTAGAGCAATGCTATCTTTCCTTAGGAATTTCTCATGCTAAAAGAGGGACAGTGGCATGGATGTAGATGATCCAGAGGCTTGCCGCTTACAGCAATTAGATGAAGGGGAAGGAGTTGTTGATGTTTGTGTACTGTGAACGAGGCACAGCTTTGATGCTAAAAGGTTAATTGGATTAACCAGTGGTTTTCTTATATAAAGCCTAAGAGGAGGCGATTATGTGTCTCGTACAAAGCCCGAGAGAGAGGCTAAAAGGTTTTTGACTCAACGAGGGAGTCTTTTGGTATCTCGTATAAAGCCCGAGATGGAGGCTATTTGACTTAACAAGAGAGTTTTTTGTATCTCGTACGAAGCCCGAGGTGGAGGCTGTTGTTTATTTGGCTCAATAAGAATCATTTTGTATCTCATATAAAGCCCGAGATGGGGGCGAAAGACGTGATTGACTCAATGAGGGAGTCTCTTATGTGTCTCGTACAAAGCCCGAGAGAGAGGCTAAAATTGTTAGCTCTGCTGGGGAGAATCATTGTACAAAGCCCAAGAGAGGGCTATTTTAACTGGAGAAGGATCATTATACAAAGCCTAAGAGGAGGCTATGGTTACTGTTTCAGTTGAGTGACAGGTCCAGTATCCTGATTTTGAAAGAGAAAATCAGTTCTTATATGAGCAACACTGTACTTATGGATTTGATTCAAGGATCCGGGTTATTCCTGTTCTTTAAGGAAGTGGGAAATTCGAAGGGTATTGAGACTGTCCGAGTCTACGGGTTTTCTTCCTATTTTTGAAGGGTGCTTGAGAATGTCTTTGAGACTCAAGGAAATTAGACTGTCCAAGTCTAAAGTTTCATCTTTTGTACTATGCTTTGAGAAACAGTAGTAGACTCTTTGAAAGGACTGTTCTATGGAGATGATTAGGTTCTGTTCCTATACCTCTAGGAGGTCGTCGGGATAATTTGTACGAAGCCCAAGAGGAGGCTGGAAACTTTTAAGAAGCCGACGGGTCCTTGTATAAAGCCCAAGAGAAGACTATCATTCCCGGAGGAAGAGATCATTATACGAAGCCTAAGAGGAGGCTGTGAATACTTATAAGAAGCCGTAGGGTCCTTGTACTAAGCCCAAGAGGAGGCGGGGTTGCCTTTAGGAAGCCTGTGGGTCCTTGTATAATGCCCAAGAGGAGGTCGATGCTTTTAAGAAGCTGATGGGTCCCCAAACCCCGAGAAATTCAAGGTAAGCTATTCACAAGGAATAGATCAAGTCAGGAAAGTTTGAGAATTTGGAAGAAACTCAAGAGATGCCATTCACGGAGAAAAGATCATCTCTGGGGAGTAGAGTTTCTTGACAAGTGCTTTTAAGAAGCCTGTGGGTCCCCAAACCCCGAGAAGTTCAAGACATGCCATTCACCGAGAATAGATCAAGCCAGGAAAGTCCGAGAATTTGGAAGAAACTCAAGAGATGCCATTCACGAAGAAAAGATCATCTCTGGGGAATAGAGTTTCTTTGACAACTTCTACGAGTGACAGTCTATGAAAGGGTTCACCGAGAATGCTGCCTTTCGTGTCTCCATATTGTTTAACCCCAAGAGGAGGGAATATTGTGTCTGGTAATCCTATGGGGATCTAGTTTTGACTATTTAAGAGTGATCAACGGGCTTAATGCTAAACGTAGTTACCGGGGAAACTCTAAATATCTATACTATTATTACACAGTTGATATGAGTTTATGAAAGAAGACTTACAGTGAAACAGCCCCACAATACAGTTATATGTATATAAAAGCGGTAAATGAAAGCAATAACCACTTACTCGGTTGTAGAGCTTCCATGCTGTTTGGTTAGTTGTTCAACAAAGAAAGATTGAAAACAACAATATATTCAAAATCAAAGGAGAAAGTGCTTTGAAAAAGAAAGATTTGGGGCTTACAGCTCAAGGAGAGGCCCAGGTTTTTATCAGTGAGCGCACTGTTTGAATTTGTACAGAGGGACTTATACAAGTGACTGAGGCCCAAAAAGTTTTCTGTACAAAGGGATGGGTCTTACACTCTCTCAAGAGGCCCAAAAAGTTTTAAGAAAGGAAATGGGTCTTACTACTCGAGCGTAGGCCCAATTGACTATTGAAAAGGCGACGATCGCGCCGTTTATTTGAAAATGTACAGAGGGACTTATACAACGAATGAGGCCCCAAAATGTTTTCTGTACAAGGGGGTTGGGTCTTACACTCTAATAGAGGCCCAAAATGTTTTGAAAATGATTTATGAGGGTTGAATTAATCTAAAACCCTAATTTGTTTTCAAAAATGTATTTAATTGAATAAAAATTTAATTAAAATGATCAAAATTGTTTAACATATGGAAAACAAATTGTGATCCTGGATTAATGCTTCAAAAATTAAGTATTGACCTACAAATTAATTAGAAAGCATTAAAAGTTGCAAAATCAATGTCGAAAAAATATTTAAAATGTCAAAAACAATTAAAATATTAATTCTTTGCAAAAATATCAATTATATGAAATAAATAATATTTTTGGGATTTTTTGATAAAATAAAATATTTTAACATTTTTGTGAATTATTAAAAAAAGAATCAACTCAAAATCATTAAAACTCAGAGAGAAATTAATTTTTGAATCAATTAAATAAAATCACAAAATTCAAATATTTGAATTTGAAAGAAATGGCGCCAAGAACACACCAAGAACACACGCGTGTTCTGGGCTTGGCCAGATTTGCATTTTCTATCCAATCTCACTGAATACTTGATTATAACATGCAATCCACATATCATTATGCTCGTCTTAACCTCACGATCATGTCTATGGCATTTAATTTCATTTAAATTAAACATATAACAAGAAATCACGAAAAATCCTCAAGAACCCTAATTTCTGCATGAAGGCTGGGATTTTTGATACACGATTCAAACAATGCAATTAATTGAGGGGAAACATTCTATGCATGATTATGAACATATGGCCAAATTATTGCACGAGGAAATATGCATAGATTGAGAGATGACCAAGTATATGCTTACCTCTAGGCCGTGACAGCAAGTGCAATGTGATTTTTGATTTGGAGGTGTTACAGATGAGTGGTGATGCTCTGAACAGCTTCCCTACACCCTATGGAGTGAGTTTGAATGCTTGGACTTGATTGAAATTGGCTGGATCATTTCATGGCATCTCAACTGCACTTTGGTTAAAACCTTGAGCAATTGATTGGTGATTCTGAGAAATCAGTGTTCCAGTTGTTGTTTAAGTGTTTGATCAGCTCATATGTGATGTATGTGAGGTGTGTGAGTGATTGGTTTGAGTGGAATTGCCCTCTAGCTCAAAACCTGATAGCTACCTTGCTAAGAAAGGCATTTTTGCCAAGAGAAAGAGATTTTGACAAAGGCAAGTGTTGTAGGCCTTTGGTGTACTTAAACTGATCACAATTGAGCTCTATTTATAGTAGAGCAAGTTTGTTTTGGAGTCCACAGTGAATGGCAACTGCAGCAGGTGTTTGTTCAATGTTGGCCAATGGAAATCCAAGTCTCCTCTAGCCATTAACTAGAGGTTAGGGCACAGGGCTGTGGTTCCCTTGGTCTTGGATAAGTGTTGACTGAATTCAGTTGCAAATGGCTCAGTCTATGCCACCTTGATGCTTCCATTGAATGCTCCAATCCAAAATTGGTGTCTTGTCCCTATTTTGGCCATTCTAGGTTCAATATGCTATTTCTTGTTCCAAAGACTTTGGAGGCTTGGCTCAGTGATTGTCCCCTTTAGATTCAATCCTCTGATGTGTCCAAGTGGATATGAGCATTTGGCTTTGGCTGATTTTGGCAAATCGAGCAAAAATGCAAATTCTGCCTTGCCTTGACAGATTTCAACAAGGCAATTTGACAATGTCATAACTCATAGCCCAAATGGAATTTGGCAATGTTCTTGGCCATTTTGGAAAGCCCTTACATGATACAACAACTGTTTGAACATGTTTGGTTTTGATCTCTTTTGAATCCAAGTGAAAAATCCCCCTACATTTGGAAAAAAATGAAGACATATTTGGACTTAGTGAAAATTTCACTAAGCGTTGGAAAAAGTGACATTTTCATTTTTCAGCCATTTTGATCACTCCATAACTCAAAATCCTTAATAAATTGGACTGAGGTCTAGTTGAAGTTTTTGTAGAGGGTAATGAGGGCTACAAATCCATCTTTGGATGAGGAAAAATGGCTTTGTGGTTTAGGAGTTATGATCCTCCAAAGTTGGTACCCTTGTCACTTTATTTTTAACTTAGAAAATTTTCTAAGTTTTTATGGTTACTCCTTTTACAAGTTATCCAACTTTTCTTGATTTTTCTTGATGAATGATGATTCAAATCATACATTAACATGATTTTAGGGTTAAAAATCCATTTTGGTGAAAAATCTCAAAAAGTCAAAGTTGATTTTTGTGCACAGTTGACTTTTTATCAGATGAATTCCAAATTGTGCAATTCTTCAGGAAATCATGTCCTTGACCTAAATCAAACTTGATGGACATGTTCCATGGGTGTCATAGGGTATATTGATGCATGTATTAGGGCTTGGGAGCATGTCCTGGTCAAAAGTCAAAGTTACAGTTGACTTTTCTCTCAAAACCCTAACTGTGGTGCATATGAAATTGAGACTTGTTGCTCAAGCTTCTTGGATCAATCCATTGTTGCAAATGGATAAATGTGGTATATTAGAGACCCTCAAACCCTCTCTTGAGGTCTTGGCTCATGATTTTCCCTAAAATCCAACTTAGGGGTGAATTAGGTCAAGAAACCTTAATTCCTGATTTTTGATGAATGCATCCCCATGAGGCAAAATTGACTTGATGATTGGGCCCATGAGGTTCCATGGAGTATATTAGGTTATGTTTTGGATCATTGGCTTGTGCCCAGATGAAAAATTTCCATCTGGAGGCCCTGGTCGATCAAAACCCTAATTTGGTGACACTAGCGATCTTGAGACTTGATCCATCTAGAAGGGGGCAGCTTTGTGCTTAATCCTTGGAGTGGAAGTCCTTTTGATCCATTGTGGATGTTTGAGAGGTTAGACAAGTTGAAGATCATGTCATTTCTTGATTGATCCTTTGCCTAAGAGCTTTGAGAGGGCTTGAAACCCTAATTTTGATTGTAGTGGATGCTCACCCATCTTTGGGGAGACTGATGAAGTATGATGGTTCCTCCATATTGTGATGATGATTTTCACAATGATGGGAAATCTAAGTAGTCAAAATTTGGGGTATGACACCCACCAAGGAACTGGTCAAAGTTTCTGATATAAACTTCCCCTCGATCCTGGTTTCCTACCAAGGAATTGGTCTCAGTTTCTGATATAAACTTCCCCTCGATCCCGGTTTCCTACCGAGGAACTGGTCTCAGTTTCTGATATAAACTTCCCCTCGATCCTGGTTTCCTACCAAGGTACTGGTCTCAGTTTCTGATATAAACTTCCCCTCGATCCTGGTTTCCTACCGAGGAACTGGTCTCAGTTTCTTTTGTCAATAAACTTTATTGACAAGGGACGCTATTTGTAGCGGTTTTCCTCAAACTTCTCGCCGAATTTTCCTGGGGAGATGCCATTTGATGGAAAAAGGTTTTGATGTTAGACTTGAGGGGGAACCCATTTGTCTGAGTTGTAGAGGTGTTCAAACTTCTCTGTTGGAGACGCCATTTTTTGACTGTACTAGGGAAAACGAGCCTCTTGAGAGACTGCTTCCAGCTTGGATATTACATCATATTTTTCTCGGGATCTTCTCGTCAGCGGATTTTTCGGAGAAAAACTGATGTATTGCGAATCTCTGATTAAGAGGCTTTCTCTGGGGATTTTCCTTAATCCAGGAAAGCGAAGATATCATCTTCAATGGCGAAGAGTGATGTTCGTTGACAGTCTTCTTGTTTTTCAGAGGTTCAAGTTATCAAAGTGGTTAAGGGACCGTCTCCAATCCAGAAATAAACTGGAGGAGAGATTGTTTAGATGGTTCACTTCCTGACAAGAAAAGAACTGACAACTTGATTGAGAGGACTTTTATCACTTGGGGATAAGATTGACCAGAGTGATAGTGATGCAATATGATTATGAATGTGAATCAATAATGCATAATGTATGTATGTTTATGCTGACAAAACTGACACGACATACAGACTAGTAGATGAACATGATTGGATACTCGGCCACAGTGGGAGATGAAAAGTATCACTGGTTCATGATAGCAATTCTGCCTTGCTTAGGGGAGATAGTCCCTGCGGGGAACAACCGTTGTTCGGGCTTAGGAGGTAAGAACTCGGTCGAGGACATCAGATGGAGTATTCGCATCTGACATAACTGATCCTTCATTCAGGTACACTGGTTTAGAAGGAGTACTTTGATTCTGCACTTTGAAGCTCGATTACTTCGGGAGAAGCGATCGATGTTCTTTCGATGTTCAACAGTCAAAAGAAATTGATATCTTTATTTTAAAAGCAGAAACAAATTTTAACAAGTAAATTCATTTTTGTTTTATTTCAAGAATTGTTGATCATGTTAAAACGTCGTTCTGTAAAGCTAAAAAAAAAAGAGAATTGCAAACAAAAGCAGAAGGGCTCAAAATTTATTGATAGGATGGAAATCAGCCAAACGTGTGATTCCATAGAGTATTTACAGAGTTAGAAAATGGTAATTTAAGGGAAAAGGGCTACATTGAAACATAACGACCAGTATCCTTCTACCAACTTTGTATTCCGGGCATCCTGAGCTTCTGTCGAAGATGACCTTGACTGGAGTTTTCTGATGAATAACATGACTGCTACTGGAGGATTTGCCCCTGTTGGACGTAGTTACTTGCCAGTATCCCTAACTTTTGCACAGATTGTACTTTGAGATTTCCAATCCATCAGGATGATTTTGGATCATGTCTCTAATTTATTCCTGGACCACCCTTTCGGGTTTTCAATCCACCGAGACGTTTTATTTATTTATTATTATTTAGGCGAAGTATTTCTGGACTACATCAACAATTGTGTGGTAGGAAAATTCTTCTCCGTCCATGGTTGCGAGTCTCAAGGCGCCGCCTGAGAAAGCTTTCTTGACCACATAGGGGCCGTCATAATTCGGAGTCCATTTGCTCCGAGAATCAGTGAGAAATGATTGTATCTTCTTGAGCACGAGGTCTCCTTTCCTGAAGATGCGAGGTTGAACCTTTTTGTCAAACGCCTTCTTCATTCTCTGTTGATACAACTGACCGTGGCATAGTGACGTTATTCTCTTTTCTTCGATCAGATTTGGTTCATCGTATCGACTTTGATACCATTCAGCCTCTGTTAGCTTAGCTTCCATCAATACCCGGATTAATGGGATCTCTACTTCGATGGGGAGCACTGCCTCCATGCCATATACTAGAGAGAAAAGGGTTACCGCTATTGAAGTGCGGACAGATGTTCGATAACCGTGAAGAGCAAAAGGTAGCATCTCGTGCCAGTCTTTGTAGGTTACAACCATCTTTTGAATGATCTTCTTGATGTTCTTGTTAGCCACTTTTACCGCCCCGTTCATCTTAGGTCGGTAGGGAGATGAGTTATGGTGTTCGATTTTGAACTCAGCACACAACTCCTTTATCATCTTATTATTCAAGTTAGATCCATTATCAGTAATGATCTGGCTTGGAACACCATAATGGCAGATGAGATTGTTTTTGATAAAACGGACCACCACTTGTCGGGTAACATTGGCGTATGATGCTGCTTCGATCCACTTGGTGAAGTAATCAATGGCTACCAGAATGAACCAATGTCCGTTTGAAGCTTTGGGTTCAATCATGCCAATTATGTCTATTCCCCATATGGAAAAAGGCCATGGGGAAGAGGGAACTTTGAGATGTGTTGGCAGTACATGGATTTTGTCAGAGTATATCTGACACTTGTGACACCTCCTCATGTACTTGTAGCAGTCGGATTCCATGGTCAACCAGTAGTACCCGGCTCTCAGGATTTTTCTCGCCATTGTGTGTCCGTTGGCATGTGTGCCAAAGGATCCTTCATGAATTTCTTTCGTCAGCATGTCTGTTTCTGGTATGTCTACGTATCGGAGCAAGACCATGTCAAAATTTCTCTTATAGAGTGTATCACCGCTCAGGAAGAAGCTGCCTGTCAATCTTCTGAGGGTTTTACTGTCTTTCCTGGATGCCCCAGGTGGGTACTCTTATTTCTGAAGGAAGCATTTGATATCGTGATACCAGGGTTTGTCGTCTATGACTTCTTCAATCGTGAAGATATAATCGGGCCTTTCAAGGCGTATTTCGTCGATCTTAGGTAGGTCGTTCCATTAACCTACACTAATCACGGAAGAGAGAGTGGCTAATGCATCAGCCATGTGATTCTCTTCACGAGGGATATGATGAAACTCGATTCTGTTGAAGAAGGGTAGCAACCTTGTTGCATAATCTTTGTAAGGAATCAGTCCTGATTGGTATATGTTCCAATCTCCTATGATCTGATTGATAACCAGGGCTGAATCGCCATATACTTCCAAGTTTTTGATCCTTAAGTCGACCGCTTCTTCGAGATCCATGATACAAGCTTCGTATTCGGCCTCGTTGTTTATACATTTGAATGTCAGTCTGGCAGTGAAAGGAATATGGGTACCCTAAGGTGTTATGACGATTGCCCCAATTCCGTTTCCATAATGATTGACAGCTCCGTCAAACATTAGTCCTCACTGGAAACCTGGTTCTGGCCCTTCACTAGGTAGCGGTTCATCGCAATCTTTCATTTTTAAATACATGACATCTTCGTCTGGGAAGTTAAATTCGATTGATTCCTGATCGTCAGTCGGTTGATGAGCCAAATGATCAGCTAAAATACTTCCTTTTACGGCTTTTTGAGCGTGGTATTCTATGTCATATTCCGATAACAACATCTGCCAATGGGAAATCCTTCCCGTGAGAGCAGGCCTTTCAAAGACGTACTTGATTGGATCCATTTCGAAGATTAACCAAGTATTGTGATGAATCATATATTGACGAAGACGTTTGGCTGCCCACGCCAAAGCACAACAAGTTTTCTCAAGCATAGTGTACCGAGTCTCACAGTCGGTGAACTTCTTGATCAGATAGTAGATGGCAAACTATTTCCTTTTTGTTTCATCTTGTTGGCCAAGTACACAACCCATTGAGTCCTCCAAGACTGTGAGGTAGATGATAAGTGGTCTTTCTTCCACTGGAGGTGATAGAATCGGTGGGTTTGACAGGTATTTTTTAATACTGTCGAAGGCGGTTTGGCAGTCCTCTGTCCAAACGTAGTCCTGGTTCTTTTTGAGTAATTTTAAAATCGGCACGCATGTCGCGGTCATGAGGAATATGAATCTAGAAATGTAGTTCAAATGTCCCAGGAATCCTCTGACTTGTTTTTCAGTTTTTGGAGAAGGCATTTCTTGAATGGCCTTGACCTTGTCAGAATCAACCTCAATTCCTTTCTGGATGACGATGAACCCTAAGAGTTTCCCTGAACGGACACCGAATGTGCACTTATTGGGATTCAAGCAGAGTTGGTATTTTCTCAGCCACTTGAATAGTTTTGATAGGTGAGTCACATGCTCCTCTTCTGTTTTAGATTTGGGAATCATGTCATCGACATATACCTCAATTTCCTTGTGTATCATGTCACGAAACAGAGTAGTCATGGCCATTTGATAGGTTGCCCCGACGTTCTTCAAACCGAACGACATCACCTTGTAACAAAAGGTACCCCATGGGGTAATGAACAAAGTTTTCTCCATGTCTTACGGCGCCATTTTTATCTCATTATAGCCTGAGAATCCATCCATGAAGGAGAAAAATTTGAACTTTGCTGTACTGTCTACCAGCATGTCAATGTGTGGTAAGGGAAAGTCATCCTTTGGACTAGCCTTATTTAGATCTCTATAGTCTACACACATTCTGACCTTTCCGTCCTTTTTTGGAACTGGTACGATGTTTGCTAACCATTGAGGATATTCTGATATGGCGAGGAAACCCGCGTCAATCTGTTTCTGTACTTCCTCTTTGATTTTGACGGCCATGTCTGGATGAGTCCGTCTTAGTCTTTGTTTCACCGGCGGACATTCTGATCGTAATAGTAGATGATGCTCCACGATGCTGGTATCCAACCCTGGCATGTCCTGGTAGGACCAAGCAAATACATCAGGAAATTCTTTGAGAAGCTTTATCAAACTCTCTTTGGCAGTTGGACTGAGCAGTGCCCCAATCCAGACTTGTTTTCTCTCTTCTTCTGAACCCAAGTTTACCGTTTCCAACGGCTCTTTGTGAGGTTCAATGACCTTTCCCCTTGTCTGGGTAATCGGGAGATCTCTTCTAGAATTTCGTCGTCATCTTCTTCTTCATCCCCAAATACCGGAAATTCAAAGTCGGGAGAAGGCATTGGATCGTATGTTTCAACGGGGTTTAAAACAAGCAATCTGCATGACGTGATGATTGTTTTTTAGAAGAGATAAAGAGAATGCAAGAGTGTGTGCAGTGTTTTTCTGAAAACTGGTTGTTTTTTTTTAATTATTTTTTAGGATTACCATTTTCTGAAAAAGCAAAAGGAGAAAACAGCAATAAATGCGGAAACTACAGAACGACGTTATTTTATTTATGAACTTGTCGATTCTTGAAACTACAGCCCTATAAAACAAAACTCTGTCGCTTTGGGCAAAGCGAAGAGGGAAATTTACAGAAAGTGAGCCCTATCAAAACATCCGTTTCACCTAGGCAGGGTGAAAGGTTAAAGACGACAATTACTTTGACTTATGAGCAATCTTCGGAACATCGACTGCAACCCATTGGCGGAAAACTCCTCGGTGAATCACAAAGTCTGGTACCTTCCTTGATTTGTCTTTAGAAATAACGCTGATTTCTGGCGGAGCAGGATCATTGGAATCTGTCTCCCAGGCAGAGTTGTCGTAGAATGATTCCTCTGTTGTATTTTGTATAGTATTCATGCTCTCAGGTAAATCTCCCCATCCAGTTAGCTGGATGTCTTTGAGCCTGATACGAGAGCTTTCAGGAGTAGTGTATTTGACCATATAGTCGAACTTTCCACTTGGTTGTCCCAAGGTATCCTACACTTCTTTGGAACTGGAGGAGTCATCTCTCTCGATGACGTTGACCTTGGGAAAAGCATAGTTAATGAATTCTAGTCCTGCAAACTTTGCGAATTCATCGTCGTGCTGCATATTTTCTGAATGCCCTGAGTAAGGATCCCATGACATGGTGGGGACGCAGGTATTCTGTTCAATGATACTCAGCTGATTTTCATTGCTCAGCTGATTTTCTGGCCCCGAGTCTCCTGGGTACGGCTGGAAGATAGGCAGGCCATCCATCGGGCCATAATAGTCGTGGTCAAAGTTGTCTTTCATCAGAGTGTCTTCCTCTAATGAGTTTGGTGGAGCACGACATCCTTCCGGCTCACAATCTCCGTATATCGTTCTGACATCTGACCTGGGCATAAATCTCGGACCCTGTACGGGATAACAAAATGGCGTAGGCACTTCTTCCTGAGACATATAACCGTCCTCGTTAAGATAAGACTTCTACTCCTCATCTGTATCGGAGGAGTCTCCCTCGTTGATGGTATGGACTTCTTGAGATATTAGGTGAAGGAAACCTCCACTATGGAAGAAGTCATGAATGGGATAAAGACTTTCTTCGTTAGTAGTAGTTTGGGTACAGTTTGAAGAAAAACCAAGACCCTTCTTTGTATTGTTATCAGTAGAATGATAAGCTGTCCCCATCCTTTTGCATTGCTATTCTTGATCACCTCGAGAGCATCTTTGTACGAGGAAATCGACGTTCCTTTTTCTGATTGATTCTCATTGCTCACCGAAAGTGCTTTGAACTGAGTTCCAACAACCTCCTCGGGTTCTACACAAGTGGATACTGAAAGGTTACTCACGACCAAGGCTTGTCCTCCACAGACCGTGACGAGTTGATCGTTCTTGACGAACTTCAGTTTCTGGTGCAGTGTCGAAGTGACTGCCCCAGCCTGGTGTATCCAAGGTCTTCCTAATAAACAGCTGTACGCTGCCCAGACGTCCATGACCTGGAAAGTGACTAGGAAAGTGTGAGGACCGATGGTTATGGGAAGGTCGACTTCGCAAATAACTGCTTTTCGAGACCCGTCAAATGCTTTGACGATGACGTCACTGCCCCTCATCGGGGATCCTTTGAATGATAATCGGATTAAAGTGGACTTCGGCATAACATTGAGAGTCCATCCTGTATCTACCAGTACGCTGGCTAAGGCATCGTCCTGGCAGTTAATTGTGATGTTGAGCGCCTTGTTGTGACTTTTGCCTTCCTCTGGAAATTCCTCATCACTGAACCCCAAGTTGTTGCAGGAACTGATGTTAGAGACGATACTATCGAATTGTCTTATTGACACATCCTGTTCCATAAAGGCTTGCTCTAAGACTTTCTGCAAAGCCTCCCTGTGAGCCTCGGAACTGAGTAAAAGTGATAACACAGAGATCTTTGAAGGAGTTTGTTACAGCTGATCAACAATGTTGTATTCACTCCTTTGGATGAGCTTCAGCATCTCATCATCGTTCTTTGAAAGGTCGGGATCATTGGACTGACCGACCGGTTGATTGGGAACTTCTGTTTGAGGTTCCTTTTCTCTGTTAGATTCTCCAACTCTTCGGTTGAAGATTCGACTGCTCCGTGTTACTCGACTGATGTCTGCAATATTCACGATGGATGGTAATGGAAGTTCTTTTCCATTCTCAATTATGGTTGCACCGTATTTGTAAGGGATAGCCTTTGCTGATTCATACGGTACTGGTCCTGGTAGATAGATAACTACAGGAGCCTTTTGATTTTTTCACTGTCATAGGTAACTTTAATCAGTTCCTGGCTAAGAACCTTCGATTTGTCAAGTAGAGAGATGATGGTACCAATATCCTTGGTCCCTTCGCGATCAGAGATCACAACGACATCTTTGATTTGATCAGCGAAGTAGTCTGGCGTCCAGTTAATGGACCCCGAAACTGAATATTGTTGAATCTCTTTGTGGTCCAACTGACTCTGAAGGGCTGCTCCCACAAGGTAGCATCCTTGATTATTTTCCGAGCAAACTCTACAGTGCTCGTAGTTATGTGGTGGTACCTGGCCACATCCGCTTTGAATACAGTTTAACCTCACTAGATCTGTTTCCATTGATCGAACATCCTGACTTTGATGCCTAGTAGGTTTCCCATTAACCACACTGATTTGTTGCGTGTCTTTGTCCATATATATCGGAAGCCACCAGTGGTTTAACAAGTGTTGCAAAGTTTTTTAAACGAGTGCACATCCCTGGTCACTCTCACGACATCCCTTACAGCTCTGATAATTATGCGAAGTCAGAAAATTGAGCCGGACTTTCTTAGCGTGTAACTCCACCAAGATGGTATTCATTAAGCGAATATCGAAGATCTGAATCATGTTGATCTGATAAAGATTTTTATCATTGTAGTCCTGGATCCACCCAAGATCCATCTGACGCTGGAGGGCCTCTTGTACAAAAGAGCATCCCTGATTGTTTATCGAGCAAATCAGACAGGAATTGTAATCGTGTCGTGGCGGATTATGATACTGGCTTTGCCTTGAGTGCATTTCCACCAAGTTGACATTCATCAGAAGGATGTCGTGGCTCTGAAAGATGTTGGAATTCGTATAAGTCATGTTGACCCCCTGAATTCGGTGTTCTTGGATCCACCCGAGATCCAATGTTCCTGTAGAGCTTATTGCACCACATAACATCCTTGATTGTTCTTAGAGTAGATATCACACTGATGATAGTTATGTGGTGGTATATGGCCATACCCGATCTGTCTGCGATGTATCTTGACCAGAGTGGTCCTCAATAAGAGTATATCATGAATTTGATAGCCTTCGTTAGACTCTCCCTCTATCAAATTGACTGCAGCTTTCTCGTGTTGAGGCAACGGGTTCATGAGAACATTTGGATTCGTATCTTTGAAAGATAAGACCCCGCTCCTAACAAGCTTTTGTACGTCGAATTTGAAACTGAGACAGTTTTCTATGTTATGCCCTGGTCCTCCTTGATGGTAAGGACAAGTCTGATCCGCTTTGAACCAAAAAGGTGGATTTTCCGGTACTGTAAGAGGAGACCTGGTTTGGACATGCCCCTTAACCAGTAATAGTGGAAACAGTTTTGCGTACAACATTCGCGTTGTACGATTGTTGTTGAACGGAGGACGAACCTGCGGAAGAAGCTGTTGTGTCCTTTGCTAATATTGTTGTTGATTCGGTTGGCTTTGCGCAACCTGAGGTTGATAAGTAGGAACAGGCACTGGGTTAATAGCAGGAGTTACAGCTGCTACTGGTTGGTATCATCGCCTTTGCTTTTCGAGAGAGATATTGCCAATATCCTGCTCTTTTTTCTTTGGGAGAGCACTACCGTATCGTTTTGTACTACTTGATGATCCAGCGCTTTAACTAAATGTCCTTCTCGGATGGCTTCCTCAAGAAGAACTCCCATGCCCACCATCTCGGTGAAGTCACTGGGCGCACTGGCAACCATTCTATCGTAGTAAAATGAGCTTAAGGTTTTCAAGAAGATCTTTGTCATCTTTTTTTCCACAAGAGGTGGACAAATCTGGGCGGCAATTTCACGCCATCTTTTAGCATACTCAAAGGTTTCCCTGTCCTTTTGTAACATCGATCTGTGTTAATCTCTGTCTGGTGTCATGTCCAGGTTATACTTATACTGCTGAACGAAAGCAGCGCCAAGATCTCTGAAAGTAGCGATCTTAGTGCGGTTTAAACCCATGTACCATTTGAGTGTGGCACCGGTTAAACTATCCTAAAAGTAGTGAATCAGTAGCTCCTGGTTCTTTGTCTGGGTTGACATCCTCCGAGCGTACATCACCAAGTGACTTTGAGGGCAAGAGTTACCCTTGTATTTTTTAAATTCGGGCACTTTGAACTTGTGCGGAACTTTCACATTGGGGACCAAACAAAGGTCTGCGGCGTCTTTTCCAAATAGATCCTGACCGCGAATGGCTTGCAGTTCTCTCTGCATCTCCAGGAACTGTTCCTGGAACTCATTCATTCTGTCGAACATACTTTCGTTTCCATCAGAAGGTATTTGTGGAATCTGTCCCTCCGGGACAGTGTGTACCACGGGTGGTGGTATAGTCATCATGGCTGAGACTCTAGGTCCTTCCCGAAGTTTGTAACCTTTATCAGTTGCTGTCATGCCTCTGGCATCTTCACTTTCCCGAAGTTTGTAACCTTCAGGCCCAATGGCTCCTGTTGCAGTTTCTGGATCTTCCATGATCGGCGGAATATATCCTTCCAGGATATAGTTGATAGGCATGCCCCAGGGACAATCTTTTGGCATTTTGTACCTAGGATCATACTTCTCCACAATGGGCGTAGATGTGATCTCTGAGATCACAGTCTGTTGTTTTTGCATCTAAGTTTCTGCCAGAGCTTGCATGTCGTTATGAAGCCTTCTCAGATCCTCTTCCCTTAACTCTCTGTTCTCTTCCTCGAGATCATCCATCTTTTTCTGTCGATTAGCCTGAGTACTGTACGAATGAGACACTTTGACTCTAGAATCGAGACACAAAGTTGAGATTCGTGGGGAAGAAGAATGCGTTTATGCGAGAATGATGAATGATATGCAATGATTATATTAATTATTTTTTTGTTTAATAAAAAGAAACATCAACAATTTGGATTGCAAATATCAAACAGTGGGGAAACCCCGTTTTATTGAATTCAAAGATTGCGGAAATGGAAATACAGTAGATTACAAAGTGCGGTAAAAGGAAATGTCTAAACTAAAGGGTCCTGAGTCCTCTCTGAGGAGAGCTCAGGTGCTGGTTCTGGTGCTTTCATTTTCTTTAGCCGGGGCTCTTGAGCCGTTGTCAGATTGTCATTCCTTTCCCAAGTGAAAAGAGCGAGCAAATTCCTCTGGTCTTCTTAATTCTCTACAGCATGTTGCTCTAAAATCTCAATCAGAACATCTTTTTCTCTTAACAGCTGCTGTATTTTCTTACACTCCACATTGAGAATACGGTACCTGTTCCTCCAAGACCTCTTCTCCTGCTGAACTTCGTTGGGAGTAACTTGAAGTTTTTCCGTATCAGACATAAAATAAAGGACAAAGTCCCTTAACGGAAGAACTTCTTGACGAGGGTAAGGCATCCTCAGCTTGAGAGATCTAGTCTGTACCCAGTGGAAATAAGGCTCCACAGAGAAACAGTATGGTTTTCCTAGAGACTCTCTTCCTTTCCTATGAACTTGTTTCCAAGCATGCACTATTTCTGTCTTTAGTGCTCTGTCATTTTCTCCTTTCTTGAAGAAAAGACCTTCCAGACGAGCATTACGCGGGACATGCCTCATTGGGTATCCAAATTAACGACGAACTAACACCAGATGATAATTGATTCCCCCATTCATTCCTATAAGGGGTACATTTGGGAAATTTCCACAACAGTCAATGATTCTTATCCCGCCATAGATTCGATTGTACCAATCGATGTTAGAGTTGGTAAGAGACTTGATTCTTTGCGACCAACGTAAAGTACTCTTTTGATCCCAAAATGCAGCAGATTTTGGAAAATGGGAAATGAACCATTTGTATAGCAGGGGTACACAGCATGTGATCATTCCTCAGCTGTATAAATTCCTTAAGTGTACAGAATGATACGGATCTGAGAGTAAGGTTAGTACGGGATTTCCAATCAGACATATCTTAATGGCATTGATATCTACAAAGCTATCGATGTTGGGAAACTAAAATAACCTGTAGGTGAGCAAAGCAAAGATGCTCTCGAAAGCAGCCACATTCCCTATACTGGCAAAGTATAGGGCTTTCTATATCAAAAACTGGGCTGGCAAACCCTGAATTCCACCTTTAGTGGTCATATGAGTCCTGACCTCTGACTCGTCCAAATAAATTGCTCTTGCAATGGTTTGATCTTTTGGAATTTCTTCCAGTCCAGAAAAGGGAGCTAGTCAGGTGAGAATACTCCTCCAATGTTGGTGCTAGCTGATAATCTGGGAATGTGAAACAGTGATAAACCGGATCGTAGAATTGAATGAGCGTAGACAGGATTCCTTCAATTACATGGACCCTTAATAGAGACAACAGTCCTCCATACTTGGCTCTAAAAGCCTCAGGGTTGGTAATCATCCTCGCCAAACCTCTCAAATCCTCTAACTTTGGAAACTTGAAGGTATACTTGTGAGTCTTTCTTCTACCGAAATCCATGACGCAATCTCTTTCTCTGATATTTACAAACATTGTTTTAGTTTAATTTGAAAAAGAGAGACTAGAAGAGAAATTTTTCTTTGTTTAAATGTTTTTTAAATGAATGTATGAATGCAGCACACAAAAACATAGAAAAAACATGGGGTCAAAGGGTCGGTGTCATAAAGTCAAGGCTTTACCCATTCCCCAAGGTTTATACTGGTGATTTTTTGTACCTGCCCGCAAAATCATTGACCCATCTTGGGATAACAACAGCAAGCGGATCGCCAGCGAGCTGATGTATCTTAGAGTGATCTCAAATGAGGGTAGTATCGCGTGACAAATATTTCCGATAACTTCTACACTACGAAATAGTTTCAGTCTACTAAAAACCTCAGCTTCTCAGATAACCCAGTTGACGACACTACTTTCAACAACCGAAGTCGTATAGGCAATGTATCTGCAAAGGGCGTCTCCCCGTAAGATTACCCGTATAATGCCATCACCTATCTTAGGTGTATACTCAATCTTTCCACATGCGGCATCACACGCATTCCCATTAGCTGAAAAAATAAACCCAGATATCAATTAGGAAAAGCAGTATATATATTTGTCTTAATCATCTTAGACCTCTAGACTTATGATCCAATACAGACAAAGACTTCCCTGCAGGGTCATCATTTCTGTGATACTTTGGGAACTTAGGGCTTTCTACTTAAGACTGTAAGAAAGAATGCCTACCACTGTGGTCACCATTTTTCTATGGAAAATGGGGACGACTAGATCTTACTTTTCTCTCCCACTGTGGTCGCCATTTTTTTGTAGCGCGGTTTTTGTGGTTTCGAATAACTATCGCTTGGGTACTACAGTTCGATTCATTTTTTATCCTGTGAAGCTGATTAAGGAAGGGAAATAGATGTCTCCAATTAACCCTGCTTGCATACTAAGGTTAAACAGTCAAAACTGTTGGTTTACAGATCCTATCAAAATAGGGGTCTGTCTTTGGTTATTTTGCCTAAGAACAAGGTGTCTGGACTATTTGTGAGGTTTTTTTGGTAAGGTGTTAGGTTTGATGCTTTTGGTTGATATATGAAGGTACTGGATTTTTGAGTTTTTAATTAGTATGCTCGCTAAGATTTTTGCAATCTTATGCCTACGTATTCCCGAGATAGGGAAATCAGAGCGATCGTAGTCCCTCCTATTCTATGGGAGGAAAAAGGTTGTTTTGGTTTCTTGTTCAAAGCCCAAGACGTGAAGCTAAAGGGTTTTGGATGAGAGATAATTTGTCATCTCTAAAAAGGAGTTGTTGATGTTTGTATGCTGTGAGCAAGGCACAAATTTGATGCTAAAAGTTTGATTGACTCAACCGGGGTTTCCTTATACAAAGCCTAAGAGGAGGCGATTGACCCAACAAGAGGGTGCCTTTTATTTGTTGTCTCGTACGAAGCCCGATATAGAGGCTAGTAGGGTTGACTTAACAAGAGAGTACTAACAAGTGACTGACTCAACAAGAGAGTGCTTTTATGTGTCTTGTACGAAGCCCAAGATGAAGGCTAAAAGATTTGACTCAACAAGAGAGTACTTTTATTTGTACTGTATAAAGCCCGGGGCGGAGGCTTAAAAAAGGTTGACTCAACAAGAGAGTCTATGTGACAAGTGATTGACTCAACAAGAGAGTCTTTTATACTCAACAAGAGAGTGTTTTGCTGTCTCGTACGAAGCCCGAGATAGAGGCTAGAAGGAGATCGACTCAACAAGAGAGTCTTTCATACTCAACAAGAGAGTGTTTTATATGTGTCTTGTATGAAGCCCAAGACGGAGGCTAAAAGTTGACTCAACAACAGAATCTTTTATACTCAATAAGAGAGTGATTTGATGTCTCGTATGAAGCCCAAGATAGTGGCTAAAAGGGTGATTGACTTAACAAGAGAGTCTTTTATACTCAACACGAGAGTGAAAAGGTTAGCTCCGTTGGGGAGAATCATTGTACTAAGCCTAAGAGAAGGCTGACTTTCCTGAGGAAAGAATCATTATACAAAGCGTAAGAGCAAGCTAACTTCTGCCGGGGATTATTGAGATCCCGAGACAGGTCCAAGTAGGAGAGCCCTCATGAGAGAGGCTGGGTTTCTGCTGGAGATTGGTCCAAAGTAATCGGTGTTTCTTCCTATACTTGAAAGGAGCTTGAGAATGTCTTTGAGACTCAAGGGGTTTAGATTGTCCAAGTCTAGAGTTTTATCTATTGAACAATGCCCAAGAGGAGGCACGGACATTAAAAGATGCGTATCAACCCTAAAGTGGTGAGAGGTTTGACACTGGAAAGACTGCTCCAGCAAAGGATGACTATGTTCTGTCTTATACCTTTAAGAGGTCGTCTGGGTCCTTGTATTAAGACCAAGAGAAGGCATGAGAACTTCTAAGAAGCCGAAGGGTCCTTGTACAATGCCCAAGAGGAGGCGGGGATGCTTTTAGGAAGCCTGTGAGTCCCCAAACTAAGAGAAGTTCAAGAAATGCAATTCACAGAGAAGAGATCATTCCAGGAAAGTTCAAGAATTTGGAAGAAATTTAAGATATGCTATTCACGGAGAATAGATCACCTCTGGGGAGTAGAGTTTCTTTGACAATTTCTAAGCGTGACAGTCTGAAAAAAGGTTCACCGAGAATACTGCCTTTCTCTTTGTTCCATATTGTTTAACCCCAAGAGAAGGGAAGACTGTATCTGGAATCCTACAGGGGATCTATTTTTGTTTGTATTTAAGAGTAACCAACAAGGCTTTACCTCGTGCTAGACGTAGTTGCCAGGGAAAACTCTAAATAACTATACTAGTATTACACATTTGATATTTGACAAGTATATAAAAGGATGTGAAAGGAGACTTACAGTGAAATAACCCCACAATACAGTTATATACATATGAAAGCGATAAATGAAAGTGGATAAACACTTACCCATTGTAGAGCTTCCATGCTGTTTTGTTAGTTGTTCAACAAAGAAAGTTTTGATAACAACAAATATTTGAATTCAAAATCAAAGGAGAAAGTTCTTTGAAAAGATTGTTGGGCCTTACAGCTCAAGGAGAGGCCCAAGGTTTTAACGATGATTGCACCGTCATTTTGAAAACTGTACAGAGGAACTTATACAATTTCTGAGGCCCAATTTATTTTGGTTTCAAAAAGGGGTTGGGTCTTACACTCTATTAGTGGCCCAAAGAAATTTAAAGAAAAGAAATAGGGCTTATAACACGAGGGTAGGCCCAGGGTTTTATTTTGAACTGGCGATCGTGCCGAGGTTTTTTTTAACACAGAGGGACTTACACAATATCTGAGGCCCAAAAAGGTTTTGGTTAAAAGGGGATTGGGTCTTACACTCTATTAGAGTCCCAAAGATGGGTCTTATAGCTCAAGGAGAAGCCCAAGGATTTTTGTTAAAAAGGCGACGATCGTGCTGAACTTTTTAACGGTATCGGGACTTATACAATACACTAAGGCCCAATAAGGTTTTATTTACTTAAGGGTTGGGTCTTACACTCTATTAGAGGCCCAATAATGTTTTCTATACAAGAGATTGGACTTACAACTCAAGGAGAGGCCCAGGTGAAAAACAACGATCACACCGTTATTTTGAAAATTGTACCGGGACTTATACAATGACTGAGGCCCAAATTAGTTTAGGTACAAAGGGGGTTGGGTCTTACACTCTATTAGAGGCCCAATGTGTTTGAAAATGATTGATGAGGGTTTAATTAATCAAAACCCTAATTTTGTTTAAAAAGACATTCATTTTGTAAAAAAATCAATAAAAAGTGATGAAAACATGTGAAAAATGAGTGGTGATCTAGGATCAATGTTTCAAAAATCATGTTTATATCCACAAAGTTATTGGAAACCAATTAAATTTGGAAAAATCAAGGAGGAAAAAATATTTCAAATGTTAAAAACAAATAAAACATTAATTCCTTGCAAAATATCAAATATATGAAATAAATAATATTTTTTTGGATTTTTTAGTAAAATAAAATATTTTAACATTTTTGTGAATTATTAAAAAAAGAATCAACTCAAAAGCATTAAATCTCAGAGAGAAATTAATTTTTGAATCAATTAAATAAAATCACAAAATTCAAATGTTCAAATGTTCAAAAAATGGCGCCAAGAACACGCGCGTGTTCTGGGTTTGGCTGATTTGCGTTTGTAATACCCCAAAATTTGCTCTCCCTTTTTGGCATCATAGTTTAGCATTATCATATATCATATCATATCCATCTCATTAGCATTGCATTGCATTTAACATAGAAAAATGAATCATAGCATCTCTCTTACCATCAAGGCATGTGATCAGGTGGAAGGTGGACAATCAATGGATCATTCAAAGCACAAAAGGTCAATCAAGTTGCCTCAAGGCAAGCCAAAGGTCTTTCATGTCTCATACTATCTCAATTGATCAATCCAAAACCTCAAGGAAGTGAGATTCAATAAGAGAGTGAAGCATTACATCTTTCATCATGCAAGAGGTTCAAAAAGCTGAAGGAAAACCCTCAAAAGAGATAGCTCATTGGTTCAAAATCACCCTCAAGTGGCATATATCATCATCCTTTAAAAGGATACACAACATACTCTGAGGAATTTGAAATTGAAGACTGCATTTTTCCCTCCTAACCAAAGGGGGTCAAAATTAGGGTTTCCAATTAAATTAGGGTATCTCTGATTTTTTGGACAAAACTTGATGTCATGGTATTCTACATGTTCTTAAGGGTATGTATGTGGAAAATTACCTCTCAAGTGGTTTTAGAAGTGGTTCAATTGGAAGAAAGATAAAAAATCAGAGAAATTGGGGCCAGGTCAAATAATCAGAGGAAAAAGTCAACTCTTGACTTTTTGAGGCCAAATTCATGAAATTCATATTATATGTGTCCAGTGTGCAAAATTTTATCAAGAAACTCCAAAGGAATCATAAAAAAATCAAGATGTGGAAAGTTGTTATTTTTGGGTGAAGTAGGGTTACTAAAAATAGTAATTTTGGACCATTTTGGACTACACTTTGAACCAAGGCCATTTAAATTTGAAGCACCAAATGAAAATTCCACTCGGCCACAACAAAAGATCTTACTTTAAGCTTCAAATCCATGTGTAGAACATCTCCCTTGGATAAATATTGAGGGAGATATGATGGATCAAAGTTGGAAGAAAGTAGGCTAAAACTAGGTCATGACAAAGTATTTTCAGGTCACGCGCACATCATTTCCTCAAACAGTTGGTGTGCCAAATGTTCCCTCATTTTTCATCAAGATAAAAGCTTCAAATGAAAAACTTTTCAACATCAAAGTTGTTCTTTGTAGTGTCATCTTCAATATTGATGTTGGGAAAATTTTGAATTGATCAAGTTATGAGGGAGATATGTTGGTTCTAATTTAGGGTGATCATACTGAAGATCCATGCCATGCACACCATGCCAGCCAACCTCTTGCCACACCCACCAACCAGTTTTGAACCATTGTGTTCGTAGCTACTTTTAAGTGTGTTCAAGGCATTATTTCAATCCAATTCTCACATCAATATGATTCTATGATGTACCATCTTTCTAATGCCATCAACATTGTGTTGTTTCATTCACTAACATGAGAGATATTTACCATCAAACATCCACTGTTGCATTGATTCCAAACTGTCACAAAATCAGAAAATAAAATGTTGTTGTTGTTGTCTTGACATTCACACGCATACACCCTATATTCATTTCCACAATAAGCCAAGCATATGCTACTTACACCATTCATAATGGCACGTGCTGTACATGAGAAAGGGAAGAACCGAAGCTTAAGAAGCAAGTTTCTTTTGCAGCTGCCACACCAGAACAATTCATCATCACCATTCCTTTCATTTGCTCCTCACCACAACAGCCATGAACATTTCCTCACCATATCACAACCCTCAATGACTCGCCCCTAACTAACTTGACTCAGTTAGTTAGGGTGCACTCACCTTAACTCATTCAAATCATTTAACTCCACTCATTAAACCATGGTTAAATCATACTATAAAACAAAATTACACACTCTAATTTCATTTCCAACTTCATTTTCCTCATTTTCGCTCCCAAGAACACTCTCATTCTCTCAACCTTCTCTGAACTCTCTCTCTCTTTTCACACGAGCTTTTCAACTTTCTTCTCCAATTTTCATCATTCATCAGTTTTAAAGCATTGGTGCACTGAAGCCTAGCATTGAACTTCATCATCTTCAAGTTCATCTCACTGATCTTACAAGGATTCAAGCTTCCAAAGGCATTTATTTTGCTCAACTCCAGCTCCAGAATTTCGAGAAGGATCCTCTGGTTTTCTTACAACATTTATCTCTTCAAGTTCAGGTTTCATCATCTTAACCTTTTCTTTCTAATTTAAGCTAATTTGAGTGCATTTTTACTTGTCTGAAGTCCCTTAGGAACTGTTTGCACCTCCGGCTAGTGATAGGCTTATTAGAAGCGTAGATTCAATTTTAGGGCAAAACTTCTCGCATCTGATTCTCTTTGTATGAATGCAATTTGCGAATTCTAAGGCCAGATTCTTGTTCTACGCGACTTCCTCTTTTGATTGATATACATATTGTGAATTTCTGGAAGCATGTGAGTTTGCAGATGGTGGTGATTGGCCGGAGAAGGTGACCGGAGGTCCCTCTCCGGCCGGCAGCTTTGATTGTTAGGGTTTTATCATGTTTTAATCCTGTCCGTCCATTTTACATGATCGTGTGGTTCAAAATGTGCCAACACATTAAAACGCATGTACATGTCATGTGCATTGTTTCTGAATTCACTTAAGCTCTATGTGTTGCAGCGTATGGTAGCTAGGGTAGACATTCATGCATGTGTGTTGATTTCAACTACTTTGACTATGGTTTGACTGTGACTTGATCCAATGGTTACGCGTGAGTCAATTTTGTTGACTGAAGAGCATGATAGTTAATGTGTTATGCGCGTAAATGGACCTAGACTATTTTGCTATCCACACCTCCATTTTTAAAAGCCCAAATCATTTTGAACTAATATTTGCTATGTTCACACCCCCATTCACATTTACATTTCATTTCATTTTTTCTTATTTTCATGCACGTTTCACTTTTCAATTTTTAAAAATACCAAACCCTCATTAAAAATTCCACAAAAATTCATAAGCATCCTTAAAACATTTAGAAAATTTTTCATGATTTTATTTCTTGATTTTATGACCTTTTTGCCCCTGTTCTATAATATTCTTTGAATTTCAATTTGTGTCCATGCTTAATGTGATACATAAATTTGTGCATTTTTGTCTTGATCATTTAAAATTGTTTTGGTGCTCTTCTTTTTGCATTAAGTCATTAGTCTCTTGAGGTATGTTAAGTGATTTTTATTTGATTATTTTAGGTCAGTTTATGGCATGTTTGGTGGTCATTTTTGTGTTACTTTGTATGATGTGTATACTTGACCTAAATGCATTGTGTTAAGGTCCTTTGCCTTGAATCTTCATATGCTACTTGGATATATGATCCACCTCTGATGTGTGTATCTTTAAACCATGCTTGCTTAATTTCCATGAGTCCATTTAATTTTTGTTTAATGCATTACCTTTGAAGCATAATAACATGTCATATCATCTTAACTTTTGTGCATGTTTACATGATTTCTTTTGTACATACTTGCATGATCATTTGCATATTTGGTGAACCATTCATGTGACATAATAGGTCATTGATACATATTATATGTCATCTTTGCATGTTGATTATCATTTGAACCTTGTGCACCTTTAACATGTTGTGTTTGCACTTTCCTTTTTTGAATTTCCATTTCAATTCTACTTCTTCTATCACTTCTTAAATGTCTTGTTGTGTTATGCATGAACACTTGTGAGATGTTTGTGAATCATTTTTCATTTCATTTCAATTCTGATCCTTAGATTACATGTTCCATTTATGCATGTTTTTTCATTTCTTTTCATCTTTCATTCTCCCTTTTCTTATGGTAGCATGTTCTAATGTCATGGATGATGTTTGTTGCCTATCCACTTGGACTTGCATGATAATGATCATTTGTTTTCCATATGATGTACATTCTGGTTGTGGTTATAGGATTTGATTTCTCATCTAATTCTTTTGAGTTTTATGGTGCATTAAGTGTTCTTTTGCTTCCTATACTTGTATACATGTTTACTAACCATGTAGGGACTTTGGTAAGTTGCAATTGAGTGTGGATAAGGAATCCACATTCAAATTTCTATCCTCTCACCTCTTTTACAATTCCATATTGTGTTTTGTTAAGCACTCATGTGCTTTCTTTTAATAACTCATTACTCTCCCTTTTGGATTACAATTCATCTTCTACTTTAGAAGTGAATTGTTTAATTCATTCTTTCTTTAGACTTTAGGTTTAAACCTCACAAACCATTAGGATCACTCCCTTTAATCTTCAATTAGGATTGAGTCTTAGATCACATAGATTTTACCTTTCTCCTCTTTTAAGTTTCTTTTCTCATCTCAAAGAAAATTCAAAATATCTAATAAAGGTAGGCATTTATTGCATTTAGGCCTTTCATATAAAGAAAAGATTATAAGGGGTCTTCTCTTATAATCTTAGAATATGTAGCATATGGCCCATCTTGGGTCAATGTGTTAAACATTTGATCTTGTATGAGGGACTTAAATGCAATACTTGTTGAAGGTACAAATAATAAAACACTTCTTCATTTCATAATCAACAAAAACACTTAATAAATACAAGTATGTTAGTGTGTTTGAACCTTGACAATTGGAACTAAGTGTGAGGGTCTTCTTCACCCTTAGTGTGCTTTCTTACTCATTCCATCTTGGAATGTGAGAATGTACACATTCCAATGACCAAGATTTGGATACACTATCATATGCAAACCAATGAAAAACTCTTAAAAGACAAAAACAAACAATCACATATTTCCTTCGGGAATTCTTTCCTTATCTCCTTCAGTCATTCCTTAAGGATGCGTCATTTCCGTTCTACCACAAACAGGTAACGCCTAAGTCTCCCTACAGCGAGCTGTAACACCTAAACTGCTAGGACGCGAACGCTGATGTATTCCACTAAAAAAACACAAATGATCCATCCCTAGTGAGAGGAACTACGTCGCTCTGATTCTCATGCTCCCGATGAGATACGTAGGCAGTGGGGTAGGGCCCATTCGAGCACTTCTTTTATTTTCCCTACATTTGTTTCTCTTTCTCTTTACATTCCTTTTTCAGTTCCTTTTCCAGTATCCTTTTCTTACACCCTTTGATCGAGACAAGCAAGCGTGGATCCCATCGGGTACGATGGACGCGTGGGGGTGCTAATACCTTCCTCTCGCGTAACCGACTCCCTTACCCTTTCTCTTGGTCGCAAGACCATGCTCTTTCCTTTCTCTTCAGGTTTATGCGGTGTTTCTTTTCCCTCTCTTGGGATAAATACTCATTGCTGGCGACTCTGTGTCGTGCCACTTTTGCGTTTGTACTAGGATGAAAATCCCCGGGAGCGACAACTGGCGACTCTGCTGGGGACAGGTTGACCTACTGTTGGTCCATCCTAAGCGAGTCAATTCTAGCGCTTGTTTGCTTTTCTTTTATTGGGTGTTTACTGTTGTATTGTATTTGCTGTTTACTGTATTTTATTACTTGTATCATATTTACAGCATTGTAGCATTTACATTCTATGTATTATACTGTGTTGCACTGTGCTGTCTGTTTGGCGGGATTGGGATTTCTGAGAGATAAGCCCATTACACAGGCTTGAGTATACACTTAGGATTAGAGTGGAGAGTACTGGGACCTACGTGTCATCTAGAGTACGTTGGGTATTCACGAAATTCACAGCTAGACGAGGCTATCTTGGGACCCATCATGGCATGCGCGTCTTGCGTATTCCAGGATGTCGATCTAGAGAGCTGTCGACTCTGGTGACCACTCCCGAGGACTCAGTTGCGGCACTCCTCCCGAGATGTGACAGTGGCAGACCACATTCTGTGGCAAACCCATTGCACATTCTCGACCCGAGGACCCAATGCTGGGAACTTGCCATAGGGTTTCCTTTTTGGAAAGAGAATCAGTAGAGGCACTCCTCGATTGGCGATAGTACTGTACCTCGAGGGATGAATGTACTATTGCTTCTCGACCTCAGTGCCAGAAGCTGAGGACCTTTTGTCTTGGAGAATCAGTTGAGGCCTCCTCGATTGATGATGATGCCAAACCAGAAATGGTGAACGTATCATCATTTCTCGACCTGAGAGCCCGGGATACTGAACATCCTAGAACCCACATGTGAGAGGGGGGTTGTTTGCAGTTTTGCAGGTGACCATGACTTCCTACATACCCGATTTTCTGTTGACTTTACACAAAGGAAGGGTTCATCCTATTATATTCAGACAATTCCTATTTGTGGTTCCATATTGTTCCCAGGGCTACACTGACACCGCACACAGTTCAGCACAGACACCTGATTACCTGATCACATTGCCCCTTTGCATTGCATTATCATATCATAACGGTTATGTTTGTCAATTTCAGGTGCATAATATACTTCTGATTCCAATCCATGAGTTCAACAGAGAATGACGAGAGAAGGAAGAATAATGTTTCTTACAAGTTTCCAGACCCTACCTTGGATTCGTTGCTCAAAGTTATAGACATGGCCGACCCCGATGTTCTTGATAGGTTTCAAAAGAAGTATGGGAATTTGGTTAGGATGGTCCGTACTATCACGAAGTATGAACATGATGCTCTGCACACCCTGCTGCAGTTCTATGAGCCTTCGCTGAGATGCTTCCTCTTTCCAGATTACATTTTGATGCCAACGCTAGAAGAATTCTCATTTATTTTGGGGGTTCCAATCATGTCAATAATACCATTCTTTTCTGGTAGCTCTCCTAGTGTAAAAGAAATTGCCGCTGCAACGCAAATGGACCAGTCAGTGATCAAAAGTGGTGTGAGTAACAAAAACGGAGTTGACGGATTTCATTTGGAATTCCTTTCTGATCAAGCCCAAGAGTCTGCTAATGCTAAAAATTGGACGGTTTACAACTCCATTTTGGCTCTTTGCATATATGGCCTAGTTCTTTTTCCCAATCAGCAAGACTTTGTGGATATGCAAGCTACTAGAGTTTTCGTTCTTAAAAATCCAGTCCCTACTTTGTTGGGGGATTTTTATCATTCCGTGCATTACAAGAACGAGAAAAGAAGGGGAGGCCCTGTTAGTTGTTGCACTCCACTGCTATGTCATTGGCTTTTCAAGCATTTGCCTCAAACAGGTGCCTTTGTGGAAACCATTGATGTTGCGAAGTGGTCCGAGCGAATGATAGGTTTAACTGCTGATAATATTGTCAGGTTCGATCATCGATTGCTGAGAATTGAGCTTATCACAAGATGCGGAAGCTTTCCAAACGTACCTCTGATTGGCAAAAAAGGAGGGATCAATTATAATCCAGTTTTGGCCATCCGACTGTTCGGGTATGCTTCCAGGGGTCCTCCTACAGAGCAAGACGTGGAAGAATCTTTGTTCTTCATAGGAACTAAAGATGATAAGGTGGTAGAAGTAGTGAATGCTTGGAAAGATAAGCATAAAATTGGAAAATCGGTTTTTGGGAAAGGAGATTGTAGGTCTTATCCTGAATATTACAAATGGATTGAGACGAAAGTAAAGGAATTGCTTTTGCCCTTTTCAAGGAGACCTCTTGTATGTTCAGTACAGCCTGAACAACCCACCATGGTGGCTATTGAAGAGTGCGAGAAATGGAAGAAAAAGGTTAGAGAGCTGCAGATAGAGAACTCTGGAATGAGCAGATGTCTTCAGAAAGCTCTAGCGGACAACAAAGAGTTGGAAAAGAGAACATTGAAAGCAGAGAAAACCCTGGCCGACAAAGAAGAAGATTTTGATGAGAGAGCTCGATACTTCCGGAAGCTTACCTTGGGAGCAGATGATACTAGTCAGGCTCATAAGGCTACAAAGCAGGATCTAGCCCGAAGCAAGGATTCGTTAGCTAAACTCCGTCAAGCTTGGGATGAAGTCAGAATTGAGAACTCTGAATTGATGACCCAGTTAAAAGATAAAAATGAAGAGCTGAAGAAAGCACATGAAGCAAGAAGAAAGCATCGAGAAGACATTGATAGAAGCCAAGAACAGGCAAGGAACGCTGAAGATAAGCTGAAAATCACCAACAAAGAGCTTGAAGATGTCACGACAGATCTGAAGCTGGTTAAAATTCAAGCTGGAATTAAGAGGCGCAAAGGAGCCGGTGAAGATGAAGCCTTGCTGATGCACGTGGGTTCGTTAGAGGATGCGTTGGAAAAAAGGGACGTCGTAATCAAAGAGCTGATTGAGAAGCCACATCATCAGCGTACCCGCATCCTGTTTGAAGAGATTAAGTATTCCAGCCAGAAGCTGAAAGACGTAGAGCTATCAGATTAGTGATTTTTGTCGTTTCTTTGTAATTGGTAATGGTTACCATCAGGATTGTTGATGGATCCATTTGACTGCTTGTTTCTTATTCTGCCGCTGAAACTATGACTAATGTACTTGAAAACTTCTGGGAATTTGTATGAAAAGAGCTATTTCTGTTCACAATTTCTAGTTTTCAGATATATGTGATAAGATATCTGCACACTGGCACACTACAAAATCACTATGTCTGGTCGTCAGATATTTGTGGTGGGTGTATATGAATATCTCTTCAGAGCAAAACTCACTAATCATGATTTCTGGTCGTCAGGAATTTGTGGTTATGATTGGAATCAGGATATTAAAAGTATCTTGAAATGACAAGCATAACTGTGCATTTGCATTTGCATAGCATATTATTTTTGCATTGCAGGTTTTCTTCTTTTGCTGGCGCCTGCTAACCTTTATTTGGTTTTCAAGCACGATAGCTGATACCCCAGTTCACCGATATTCTACCCGACGCAATCAAGCAAGAGTAATGGAGCAAGTTCAGACGGAGTTAGCTGATTTGAGGGGAAGGATGGAACAGTTCATGAACCTCATGCAGGGGATTGCTCAAGGTCAACAGGAGCTGAGGACAGGTCAAGAAAACATGAGGATTGGACAAGAAACTATGAGAACCACTATCCAGAGGCTGGAAACTGAAATCCCAAATCGCACTGTGCGCACTCCTCCTGTTAGCACAATCATTGCTGGTGGGGTACGTCTGGGATTTGACAATAATGAGGATGGTCAAGATGACCAGTTCACTGCATTCAACAATGAAATGGGTTTCTATAATGATGACCAGAAGTATGAAGGGTTAGATGAAAGACTCAAGGCTATTGAGAGCCAAAATCCTCTGGGAATTGATGTAGAAGACATGGGTCTCGTGCAGGGTGTGCGAATCCCTCCCAAGTTCAAGCTTCCTGCTTTGGATAAGTATAACGGCAGTACCTGTCCCAAAACACATTTGTAAGCTTACAATCGCAAGGTTGCCGCTTATACTGATGACCAGAAGCTCTGGATGTATTTTTTCCAGGATAGCCTGTCAGGCGCCTCCCTGGAATGGTATGTTAAGCTGGACAGGGTTCATATCAAGAGCTGGAAATATTTGTGCGTTGCGTTTCTGAATCAGTATCAATATAATTTGGATATGGCACCTAATCGTACTCAGCTGCAGAGTATGACTCAGGATCCTAAGGAAGGCTTTAAGCAATACGCACAAAGATGGAGGGAATTGGCTGCACAAGTTCAACCACCTTTGGGTGATCGTGAGATGGCTGATATGTTCATGAGCACACTCCAAGGGTCGTATTTGGATAGATTGGCTGCGTGTCCTTCCACAGGGTTTGCTGATATTGTTGTTGCTGGGGAACGAATAGAGAGTCTGCTGAAATTGGGTAAGATTCAAGACGTCGGTGGGACTGGTGCTTCGAGTTCGAGAAAACCTTTTACCAACAGATCAAGGAAAAGAGAAGGGGAGTCCAGTGCTGTGCATAGAGGAGGGGGCAGAGGTAGGAATCAGTCCTATCATCAGGTGGATGCTGTAACCATTCCGGTTCCAGCTGGACAACAAGCTCCAGATCAGCAAGGTAGACCCCGATTCCAGAATAACAGATCAAGGGACCGTAAGTTTGATCCTTTGCCTATGTCATATACTGCTTTGTTACCACAACTGCTCAAAGAGAAGTTGGTTGAACTACGGACTATGAGACCGCTTGACTCCGGAAAATTGCCTCAGGGTTATGATGCCAACGCTAGATGTGAATTTCATTCTGGCGCGCAAGGTCACTCGATAGAGAAGTGCTGGGCTTTTCACCATAAGGTTCAAGACCTGATTGACGCGAAAGCTATTAATTTCTTTAAGCCACCGAATGTGCGTGATAATCCAATGCCCCATCACGGAGGTGCAAGCATGAATGCTATTTCTGATGGTGAGAAACTGAATCTGATTACTGATGTGAATTTGGTAAAGACTCCGCTGTTGATTGTAAAAGAGCGTTTGTTAAAAGGAAAAGTGTTTCCTGGATGTGGCTCTGATTGCGAGGATTGTTCGAGACAGATTAATGGCTGCAGTAAGTTGAAAGTTGGACTGCAGGATCTTATGGACGAAGGAAGACTTCAGTTTGATAAGATAGAGAGAGAAAAAGATGTTTCTGCCGTTACTATTTACTATAATCCAGTTGAGATACAGGTGCCTGTTGAGGAGCCTGTTGCTATCATCGTGCCCGAGAGGCCGAGACCAGTTACGATTATAGTTCCTGAATCGGCTGCTTATGTGTCTAATAGAGCAGTTCCTTGGCAATATGGAACTGATACTCATCAAGGAGGAAGTCAACAGAAAGCAGAGGCTATTGGTACCAGTGTTGAGAACGTCAGTGGACCAAGTGGTTTCACTAGGAGTGGTCGACAGTTTGCTCCCCAGACTCTAAGGAGTGATAAAGAAGTTGAAGTCGCTGCAAGAGCGAAAGGAAAACAGGTTGTTGATGACAAGGTGTCTGCTCAGGAAGAAGACCCTAAAGTCAATTTTGATAATGATGTTGAGGAATTTATGAGGGTTATCAAAAAGAGTGATTACAAGATCATTGACCAGCTTAATCAGACACCCTCTAAAATTTCGATATTATCCCTGCTAATGAGTTCAGATGCACACCGGGCTGCTTTGTTGAAGGTTCTGAATATGGCATATGTTCCCCAAGAGATTATAGTGAATCAGTTGGAGGGATTAATTTCTAATGTGAATGTGAGCCACGGGTTGGGGTTTACGAATAGGGATTTGACTTCGGATGGACGTAACCACAACAAGGCTTTGCACATCACACTTGAATGCAAAGGGGCTGTTTTATCGCATGTGCTAGTCGACACAGGTTCTTCCTTGAATGTGTTACCCAAAAAGGCCCTGATGAAGATTGAAGTAGATGGGTTGATTCTTAGACCCAGTGATCTGATTGTGAGAGCTTTTGATGGATCCCAAAGATCGGTGTTTGGAGAGGTAGAGCTACCCATACAGGTTGGTCCATAGATATTCAAGACGATCTTTCATGTTATGGATATTCAGCCTACTTATAGCTGTTTGTTGGGCCGACCATGGATTCACGCAGCGGGCGCAGTTACCTCAACACTTCATCAGAAGCTCAAATATGTGTTCGAGGGTCAAGTGGTTACTGTTTGCGGTGAGGAAGATATATTCGTGAGTCATCTATCCACTTTCAAATATGTGGAAATGGAGGGAGAAATTCATGAAACCCTGTGCCAGTCTTTCGAAGCCTTGAATATCAATAACTTACCAGAATCCACTTCAGCAGCAGTGGTGTCGAATGTGCCAGGTGGGTCGAGCGCATCAATTGCATCCTACAAGCAGGCCAGAGAAGTGGTTGAAAGCGGAAATGCCCAGGGTTGGGGTAAAGCTATTGATGTGTTTGTGAAGGAAGATAAGTTTGGTATTGGATACCAGCCGGGCCGAACGCCAGTTCCCCGATTCCGTGGGCCAATCAATTTCAACAGTGGAGGAATTATCAATCCCAATCAGTCCTGCTCAGCAATAGAGGATGACGCTGAAAGCTCAGATTATCTGGACAAATGGGTGTATGCACTGGCTCCGGGTGAAGTATTGCAGAACTGGTCTAGTGAAGAAATCGTTCATGTTGTACACCATTCAGAGTAATAATTCTTGTCTTTCATAATGCATAAAATCCCACACTCTGCCCAAGGTGTGAGGATCCATTTGTAGGGCCACCATATTTTCGCATATAATGTTCAAATATCAATAAAAGGACGTTTTTGTTTACAAATTTGTGTTCCTTTATTCTTTCTTTATTTTTATTTTGCACAAAGAAAATAAAAATGATAATGCACTTTCCCTTCTTTTGTTTTCAAGCAAAAATAATCTAAAATAAAGCATAAATCCAATCATGCAGACTTGATTCTGTGAATTCCCCTGAAAATGATTCTGTTATGCCCACGTATGATTTCGACAATCCGATCTATCAAGCCGAGGAGGAAAGTGATGAAGACTATGAACTCCCGGAAGAATTGGCTAGATTGTTGAAACAGGAAGAAAAGGCCATTCAGCCTCATCAGGAAGCTCTCGAGGTTATCAATATTGGGTCAGAAGAAAGCAAGAAAGAGATCAAGATCGGTGCAAATCTGCGGGCTGATGTAAAGCAAGAGCTGATAGTCATGCTACGGGAATACGTTGACATCTTTGCTTGGTCATATCAAGATATGCCAGGTTTAGATACAGACATAGTTGTGCATAGACTACCATTGAAAGAGGATTGTCCACCGGTCAAGCAAAAGCTGCGTAGAACGAAACCAGAAATGGCTTTGAAGATCAAGGAAGAAGTACAGAAACAGTTGGATGCAGGTTTTCTGGCGGTGACTAACTATCCTCCTTGGGTGGCCAACATAGTACCGGTGCCGAAGAAAGATGGCAAAGTCAGAATGTGCGTGGACTACAGAGATCTCAACAGGGCGAGCCCTAAAGATGACTTTCCACTCCCTCATATCGATGTGCTGGTTGATAATACCGCTCAGTTTTCAGTGTTCTCATTTATGGATGGATTCTCCGGGTACAATCAGATAAAGATGGCGCCTGAAGACATGGAGAAGACGACATTCATTACCCCGTGGGGTACCTTCTGTTACAAAGTAATGCCTTTTGGGTTGAAAAACGCAGGGGCAACTTATCAAAGAGCAATGGTGACGTTATTCCACGATCTAATTCATAAAGAGATCGAGTGCTATGTGGATGACATGATTGCTAAATCAAAGACAGAAGAGGAACATCTGATCAACTTGAAGAAATTGTTTGAGAGGCTGAGGAAATTCAGGTTGAGACTGAATCCTAACAAATGTACTTTTGGCGTGCGGTCTGGAAAATTGCTTGGTTTCATTGTCAGTGAAAAAGGAATAGAGGTTGATCCTGCTAAAGTGAAAGCTATACAAGATATGCCTGTACCGAGGACTGAAAAAGAAGTTTGCGGCTTTCTAGGGAGATTGAACTACATTTCAAGGTTCATATCTCACTTAACTGCCACCTGCGAACCGATATTCAAAATGCTAAGAAAAGATCAAACAGTCAGGTGGAATGATGATTGTCAAAATGCATTCGATAAGATAAAAAGATATTTGCAGGAACCTCCGATTCTGATACCTCCAGTTCAAGGGAGACCATTGATTATGTACTTGACAGTGCTCGAAGGATCCATGGGTTGTGTTCTCGGTCAACACGACGAGACAGGTAGGAAAGAACATGCTATCTACTACCTGAGCAAGAAATTTACAGATTGTGAATCGCGTTATTCAATGCTTGAGAAGACATGCTGTGCACTGGCATGGGCCGCCAAGCGATTGAGACAATACATGCTCACACATACAACCCTGTTGATCTTAAAATTGGATCCGGTCAAGTATATTTTTGAGAAACCAGCACTTACAGGCAGAGTTGCAAGGTGGCAGATGGTACTGACAGAGTACGATATTCAATTTACTTCGCAAAAAGCAATCAAAGGAAGTATACTGTCAGATTATCTTGCGCAACAACCTCTTGATGATTACCAGCCCATGAGGTTTGATTTCCCCGATGAGGACATCATGTTTCTCAAAGCGAAAGACTGTGAGGAACCACTTCTGGAGGAGGGGCCTAACCCTGAATTCAAATGGAGTTTGATGTTTGATGGGGCAGTTAATATGAATGGGTTCGGAGTTGGTGCAGTCCTCATTACGCCAGAAGGTGTTCACATGCCCTTCACTGCCCGAGTAACTTTCGGGTGTACCAACAATGAAGCAGAGTATGAAGCTTGCATACTAGGGATCGAGGAAGCTATTGATTTACGAATCAAGACCCTCGATATCTTTGGTGATTCAGCACTGGTAATCAATCAAGTAAAGGGAACTTGGCACACACATCAGCAGAATTTGATTCCGTATAGAGACTATACGAGGAGATTGCTGACATTCTTTACAACTGTCAAGTTATACCATGTTCCTAGAGATGAGAATAAGTTTGCAGACACCTTGGCCACTATCTCTTCGATGATCAAAGTGCATGGTTGGAACTTTGTACCCAGGATTGATGTATCTCATCTTGATAGGCCTGCTTTTGTGTTTGATGTTGATGCAGTGTCTGACGATAAGCCTTGGTACCATGACATCAAATGCTTCTTGAAAAATCAAGAATACCCGCCTGGGGCGTCTTCCAATGACAAGAAGACATTAAGAAGGCTAGCTGGTAGTTTCTTCTTGAACAAAGATGGCGTGCTGTATAAAAGGAATTTTGACACGGATCTGCTCAGATGTGTGGATAGACACGAAGCAGACCTGTTGATGATCGAAGTGCATGAAGGCTCTTTCGGTACCCATGCCAGAGGACATGCGATGGCTAAGAAATTGTTGAGATTAGGGTATTATTGGTTGACAATGGAGTCAGATTGCTGCAAGTATGCTCGCAAGTGTCACAAATGCCAGATCTATGCAGACAAAGTGCACGTTCCTCCCAATCCGTTGAGTATCATGTCTTCTCCGTGGCCATTTGCAATGTGGGGCATTGACATGATCGGGAAAATTGAGCCTATTGCTTCAAACGGCCATCGTTTCATCTTGGTCGCCATTGATTACTTCACTAAATGGGTTGAAGCGGCATCTTATGCCAATGTCACTAAGCAAGTAGTGGCTCATTTCTTGAAACGAGATATCATCTGTCGATATAGAGTGCTCGAAAGAATCATTACTGATAATGGTTCTAATTTGAATAATAAGATGATGGCTGAACTATGCCGGGACTTCAAAATCGAGCATCACAATTCTTCTCCGTACCGCCCGAAGATGAATGGCGCGGTTGAAGCGGCCAACAAAAATATCAAGAAGATTGTGCAAAAGATGGTTGTCACGTACAAAGATTGGCATGAGATGTTACCACTGGCTTTGCATGGGTATCGAACATCAGTCCGCACGTCCACTGGGGCAACGCCGTACTCACTTGTATACGGTATGGAGGCAGTTCTGCAGGTAGAAGTTGAGATCCCCTCTCTCCGAGTGTTGCTGGACGTTAAGCTAGATGAAGCTGAATGGGTACGAGCCAGATTTGATCAGCTGAGCCTTATTGAGGAGAAGCGATTAACAGCAGTATGTCATGGCCAGCTATATCAGCGCAGAATGAAGAGGGCATTCGATCAAAAAGTTCGACCTCAAGTCTACAAGGTCGGGGATGTGGTAATCAAGAGAATACTTCCTCCGAGTACAGATCACAGGGGCAAATGGACTCCTAATTATGAAGGTACATTCGTGGTTAAAAAGGTTTTCTCAGGTGGAGCGTTATTGCTGACGACCATGGATGGTGAAGACTTTTCGTCCCCTGTTAATTCAGATGCAGTTAAAAAATACTTCGTATAAAGAGACCCGCTGGATAAAAGAAAAAAAGGAATCCAGGCAAAAAAGGGCATCCCGGCGAACCAAAAACAGAATAAAGGTTCGGGCAAAAATTAGGGATATAGTTGAAAAAAATTGTACACCCGGTAAGTTGAAAACCCGAAAGGGCAACTTAGGCAAAAATGGGTATCCCGGTGGATTGAAAACCTGAAAAGGCGATCCACGCAAAAGAGGGATTAAAGCGAATGACTGTAATCTGAATTGGTCTGTATGTTCTCTACTCTTCAGCGAACTGGCAAAATTCCAAAGGAGGAATTGGTCCGACCATGAGCTTCCGAAGGCGAAGATAATTAGGAGAGTTGGAGTACATACTGGCTATAACAGAATCAGAAATCAGTTGGAATCCAATTTCCGCATTATCATTAGGATAGATTTCTTTTCTCAGTTTTATGGAAATCGCCTCTTTCAGGGGTTTGCTTCTGATTGTAAATTCGCCAATTTTTGGCATTTCATCAATAAAATTGAATATTCAGTCACGAGCTTTTATTTTCATTTTACAGTTTTGTTTGCAAAAACGTCCGATTTTTTATAATAAAACATTACTTTGAAAATATCTTGGCCTTGCAAAAACATGCACAAAGACAATAAAAATTACTTTGCTTGTTGGACAATCTTGGATGGTGGACTCAAAAGACCACGCAATATCCTGGGGCATGTGCATATTCTTTTTCTGTTGCAGGTAATGAGCACGAACGATCCAAGCAGCGTGATCGTAACCACGAGCAGATATTTGCTATGACTTGATATTGTTGTATCTTATTAAGTCAATTCTTCCATTCAAGAGTTCCCACCAAGTTTCGTGATGGCAACGGTGGTCGAAGATGGAATTTTTCTGTGTTGATAACGGTTATTAATGCAGTGAATACTCCGTGCAAACCCTCCGGTACCTCGCAGACGATGTGAAGGGTGGTTTAAGGCAGAGTGTTCGTATAAGAGTTTGAAAAAGTTTGGTTTTCTATAAAATCCTCTTAAGTGACGAAACTTTTAGTACTAACATCCCTCGTGGAGTTTACTCTTGGAAGGATGTACCAGCAAGTGGTAGTATCATATCTCCCGTAGATTTCAGCATGTGAAATTTCTCAAAGATCAATCCCTAGTGGAGTTATTGACCATCCCATGCAAGGGGCATGTTATCTCCCCAGCAAAAGATATTCCCGATCTGCTATCCCCAGTAGAGTTTGAAGACATTTGGTCTTCTGTAAAATCCTCTTAAAAGGGCCTTCCCCAACATGAGACGCTTTAAAGCAGTTTTCTCTAGCAGAGTGTGTTGTAAACTCATTATCCCCAGCGGAGTCGTCAAAGAGAAAGTTCGCCTGACATGGGGCATTGTGACATTTATCCTAAACTCGACAGTCATCTTCCTCAGCAGATTACCGAGGAATTGCTTTGGATTTCCCTAACAAATCTCTAGGGACTCTTTCTCAGCATGTTGCAACGGATTATCTTTCAACCAAGATTTGCATATCCCCGGCAGAGCAGCCCTGATCCCCAACAAGATCGTATCTCCGGTAATGGTACCCCCACAGAGTTCAGCATTGAATCTTGTCTGCTATACTCCCCAGCCGAGTCGCGGTAATTTCCCCAGCAAGGTTTAAAGAGATCGACAGAATCTCTCCTTCAGCGAGGCGTCAACATATGATATTACCCAGCAGGTGGTGTAATTCTCAGCAGTGCTCATTTACAATCCAAAGTCCAATTTATTTTTGGCATGCAAACAGTTTGTTCATATTATTCCAGCCGGTGGAATAATATGGCAGATGGTTGTTCCAGCCGGTGGGATGATCATTATATACAGTTTGTTCATATTATTCCAGCCGGTGGAATAATATGGCAGATATTTGTTCCAGCCAGTGGGATGATCATTATATTACCGTTTGTTCACATTATTCCGGCATGTGGGATAATATTGCAGGTGGTTGTTCCAGCAGGAGGGATGATCATTTGGCAAAGCTTCCAACGACGGTTTGGTAAGCATCAAAGTCCAACGACAGTTTGGCAAAGCTTCCAACGACGGTTTGGTAAGCACCAAAGTCCAACGACAGTTTGGCAAAGCTTCCCACGACAGTTTGGTAAGCACTGAAATCCAACGACAGTTTGGTAAAAGCTGCAAAAGTCCATCTGAAGATGGCAAGTTTGAGATCCCAAATGCCGGTTTGGTAATCTCAGAAGTCCAATGACAGATTGGCAGAAATCCAGCACAAATTGGTGAAAGTCCAACGACAGTTTGGCAGAAAGTCCAACGACAGATTGGCAGAGCAGCTAAAGTCCATCGACGGTATGGCAAGCCAGTAGTCGTCTGGCGTCATTCAAAAAGACATTGTTGAAAGTCCATCGACAGTATGGCAAGCCAGTAGTCGCCTGGCGTCGTTCAAAAAGACATTGTTGAAAGTCCATCGACGGTATGGCAAGCCAGTAGTCGCCTGGCATCGTTCAAAAGACAGATCTCTCCGACAACGTTTCATTTGAAGATTCAATCCAGCAGTCCTGCTGGGTTTATATCCCTTTTGTTCTTCATCATCCAGAGCAAATTTTTGGTTATATTTGGTATTCAATCACTATATACCTTGAAAGTCTGAAAGCAATCGCTTTCAGGCATTCAGGTCTACAGCGTTTGAATATGGGCAGCTGTAATACCCCAAAATTTGCTCTCCCTTTTTGGCATCATAGTTTAGCATTATCATATATCATATCATATCCATCTCATTAGCATTGCATTGCATTTAACATAGAAAAATGAATCATAGCATCTCTCTTACCATCAAGGCATGTGATCAGGTGGAAGGTGGACAATCAATGGATCATTCAAAGCACAAAAGGTCAATCAAGTTGCCTCAAGGCAAGCTAAAGGTCTTTCATGTCTCATACTATCTCAATTGATCAATCCAAAACCTCAAGGAAGTGAGATTCAATAGGAGAGTGAAGCATTACATCTTTCATCATGCAAGAGGTTCAAAAAGCTGAAGGAAAACCCTCAAAAGAGATATCTCATTGGTTCAAAATCACCCTCAAGTGGCATATCTCATCATCCTTTAAAAGGATACACAACATACTCTGAGGAATTTGAAATTGAAGACTGCATTTTTCCCTCCTAACCAGAGGGGGTCAAAATTAGGGTTTCCAATTAAATCAGGGTATCTCTGATTTTTTGGACAAAACTTGATGTCATGGTATTCTACATGTTCTTAAGGGTATGTATGTGGAAAATTACCTCTCAAGTGGTTTTAGAAGTGGTTCAATTGGAAGAAAGATAAAAAATCAGAGAAATTGGGGCCAGGTCAAATAATCAGAGGAAAAAGTCAACTCTTGACTTTTTGAGGCCAAATTCATGAAATTCATGTTATATGTGTCCAGTGTGCAAATTTTGATCAAGAAACTCCAAAGGAATCATAAAAAAATCAAGATGTGGAAAGTTGCTATTTTTGGGTGAAGTAGGGTTACTAAAAATAGTAATTTTGGACCATTTTGGACTACACTTTGAACCAAGGCCATTTAAATTTGAAGCACCAAATGAAAATTCCACTCGGCCACAACAAAAGATCTTACTTTAAGCTTCAAATCCATGTGTAGAACATCTCCATTGGATAAATATTGAGGGAGATATGATGGATCAAAGTTGGAAGAAAGTAGGCCAAAACTAGGTCATGACCAAGTATTTTCAGGTCACGCGCACATCATTTCCTCAAACAGTTGGTGTGCCAAATGTTCCCTCATTTTTCATCAAGATAAAAGCTTCAAATGAAAAACTTTTCAACATCAAAGTTGTTCTTTGTAGTGTCATCTTCAATATTGATGTTGGGAAAATTTTGAATTGATCAAGTTATGAGGGAGATATGTTGGTTCCAATTTAGGGTGATCATACTGAAGATCCATGCCATGCACACCATGCCAGCCAACCTCTTGCCACACCCACCAACCAGTTTTGAACCATTGTGTTCGTAGCGACTTTTAAGTGTGTTCAAGGCATTATTTCAATCCAATTCTCACATCAATATGATTCTATGATGTACCATCTTTCTAATGCCATCAACATTGTGTTGTTTCATTCACTAACATGAGAGATATTTACCATCAAACATCCACTGTTGCATTGATTCCAAACTGTCACAAAATCAGAAAATAAAATGTTGTTGTTGTTGTCTTGACATTCACACGCATACACCCTATATTCATTTCCACAATAAGCCAAGCATATGCTACTTACACCATTCATAATGGCACGTGCTGTACATGAGAAAGGGAAGAACCGAAGTTTAAGAAGCAAGTTTCTTTTGCAGCTGCCACACCAGAACAATTCATCATCACCATTCCTTTCATTTGCTCCTCACCACAACAGCCATGAACATTTCCTCACCATATCACAACCCTCAATGACTCGCCCCTAACTAACTTGACTCAGTTAGTTAGGGTGCACTCACCTTAACTCATTCAACTCATTTAACTCCACTCATTAAACCATGGTTAAATCATACTATAAAACAAAATTACACACTCTAATTTCATTTCCAACTTCATTTTCCTCATTTTTGCTCCCAAGAACACTCTCATTCTCGCAACCTTCTCTGAACTCTCTCTCTTTTCACATGAGCTTTTCAACTTTCTTCTCCAATTTTCATCATTCATCAGTTTTAAAGCATTGGTGCACTGAAGCATAGCATTGAACTTCATCATCTTCAAGTTCATCTCACTGATCTTACAAGGATTCAAGCTTCCAAAGGCATTTATTTTGCTCAACTCCAGCTCCAGAATTTCGAGAAGGATCCTCTGGTTTTCTTACAACATTTATCTCTTCAAGTTCAGGTTTCATCATCTTAACCTTTTCTTTCTAATTCAAGCTAATTTGAGTGCATTTTTACTTGTCTGAAGTCCCTTAGGAACTGTTTGCACCTCCGGCTAGTGTTAGGCTTATTAGAAGCGTAGATTCAATTTTAGGGCAAAACTTCTCGCATCTGATTCTCTTTGTATGAATGCAATTTGCGAATTATAAGGCCAGATTCTTGTTCTACGCGACTTCCTCTTTTGATTGATATACATATTGTGAATTTCTGGAAGCATGTGAGTTTGCAGACGGTGGTGATTGGCCGGAGAAGGTGACCAGAGGTCCCTCTCCGACCGGCAGCTTTGATTGTTAGGGTTTTATCATGTTTTAATCCTGTCCGTCCATTTTACATGATCGTGTGGTTCAAAATGTGCCAACACATTAAAACGCATGTGCATGTCATGTGCATTGTTTCTGAATTCACTTAAGCTCTATGTGTTGCAGCGTATGGTAGCTAGGGTAGACATTCATGCATGTGTGTTGATTTCAACTACTTTGACTATGGTTTGACTGTGACTTGATCCAATGGTTACGCGTGAGTCAATTTTGTTGACTGAAGAGCATGATAGTTAATGTGTTATGCGCGTAAATGGACCTAGACTATTTTGCTATCCACACCTCCATTTTTTAAAGCCCAAATCATTTTGAACTAATATTTGCTATGTTCACACCCCCATTCACATTTACATTTCATTTCATTTTTTCTTATTTTCATGCACGTTTCACTTTTCAATTTTTAAAAATACCAAACCCTCATTAAAAATTCCACAAAAATTCATAAGCATCCTTAAAACATTTAGAAAATTTTTCATGATTTTATTTCTTGATTTTATGACCTTTTTGCCCCTGTTCTATAATATTCTTTGAATTTCAATTTGTGTCCATGCTTAATGTGATACATAAATTTGTGCATTTTTGTCTTGATCATTTAAAATTGTTTTGGTGCTCTTCTTTTTGCATTAAGTCATTAGTCTCTTGAGGTATGTTAAGTGATTTTTATTTGATTATTTTAGGTCAGTTTATGGCATGTTTGGTGGTCATTTTTGTGTTACTTTGTATGATGTGTATACTTGACCTAAATGCATTGTGTTAAGGTCCTTTGCCTTGAATCTTCATATGCTACTTGGATATATGATCCACCTCTGATGTGTGTATCTTTAAACCATGCTTGCTTAATTTCCATGAGTCCATTTAATTTTTGTTTAATGCATTACCTTTGAAGCATAATAACATGTCATATCATCTTAACTTTTGTGCATGTTTACATGATTTCTTTTGTACATACTTGCATGATCATTTGCATACTTGGTGAACCATTCATGTGACATAATAGGTCATTGATACATATTATATGTCATCTTTGCATGTTGATTATCATTTGAACCTTGTGCACCTTTAACATGTTGTGTTTGCACTTTCCTTTTTTGAATTTCCATTTCAATTCTACTTCTTCTATCACTTCTTAAATGTCTTGTTGTGTTATGCATGAACACTTGTGAGATGTTTGTGAATCATTTTTCATTTCATTTCAATTCTGATCCTTAGATTACATGTTCCATTTATGCATGTTTTTTCATTTCTTTTCATCTTTCATTCTCCCTTTTCTTATGGTAGCATGTTCTAATGTCATGGATGATGTTTGTTGCCTATCCACTTGGACTTGCATGATAATGATCATTTGTTTTCCATATGATGTACATTCTGGTTGTGGTTATAGGATTTGATTTCTCATCTAATTCTTTTGAGTTTTATGGTGCATTAAATGTTTTTTTGCTTCCTATACTTGTATACATGTTTACTAACCATGTAGGGACTTTGGTAAGTTGCAATTGAGTGTGGATAAGGAATCCACATTCAAATTTCTATCCTCTCACCTCTTTTACAATTCCATATTGTGTTTTGTTAAGCACTCATGTGCTTTCTTTTAATAACTCATTACTCTCCCTTTTGGATTACAATTCATCTTCTACTTTAGAAGTGAATTGTTTAATTCATTCTTTCTTTAGACTTTAGGTTTAAACCTCACAAACCATTAGGATCACTCCCTTTAATCTTCAATTAGGATTGAGTCTTAGATCACATAGATTTTACCTTTCTCCTCTTTTGAGTCTCTTTTCTCATCTCAAAGAAAATTCAAAATATCTAATAAAGGTAGGCATTTATTGCATTTAGGCCTTTCATATAAAGAAAAGATTATAAGGGGTCTTCTCTTATAATCTTAGAATGTGTAGCATATAGCCCATCTTGGGTCAATGTGTTAAACATTCTTGTATGAAGGACTTAAATGCAATACTTGTTGAAGGTACAAATAATAAAACACTTCTTCATTTCATAATCAACAAAAACACTTAATAAATACAAGTATGTTAGTGTGTTTGAACCTTGACAATTGGAACTAAGTGTGAGGGTCTTCTTCACCCTTAGTGTGCTTTCTTACTCATTCCATCTTGGAATGTGAGAATGTACACATTCCAATGACCAAGATTTGGATACACTATCATATGCAAACCATTGAAAAACTCTTAAAACACAAAAATAAACAATCACGTCTTTCCTTCGAGAATTCTTTCTTCATCTCCTTCAGTCATTCCTTAAGGATGTGTCATTTCCGTTCTACCGCAAATAGGTAACGCCTAAGTCTCCCTACAGCGAGCTGCAACACCTAAACTGCTAGGACACAAACGCTGATGTATTCCACTAAAAAACACAAATGATCCATCCCTAGTGAGGGGAACTACGTCGCTCTGATTCTCATGCTCCCGATGAGATACGTAGGCAGTGGGGTAGGGCCCATTCGAGCACTTTTTTTATTTTCCCTACATTTGTTTCTCTTTCTCTTTCCATTCCTTATTCAGTTCCTTTTCCAGTATCCTTTTCTTACACCCTTTGATCGAGACAAGCAAGCGTGGATCCCATCGGGTACGATGGACGCGTGGGGGTACTAATACCTTCCTCTCGCATAACCGACTTCCTTACCCTTTCTCTTGGTCGCAAAACCATGCTCTTTCCTTTCTCTTCAGGTTTATGCGGTGTTTCCTTTCCCTCTCTTGGGATAAATACACATTGCTGGCGACTCTGTTTCGTGCCACTTTCGCGTTTGTACTAGGATGAAAATCCCCGGGAGCGACAGCGTTTTCTCATCAATCTCACTGAATACTTGATGAAATCACACAATCCACATATCAATCTGCTCGTTTTCACCTCATGATCATGTCTATGGTCTTTAATTTCATTTATTTTAAGCATGGAATAAGAAATCAAAGAGAAACCTTAAGAACCCTAAATTCTGCATGAAGGCTGAGAATTTTGATACACAATTCAAATAAAGCAATTAATTGAGGGGAAACATTCTAGGCATGATTATGAACATTTGGCAAAAGTATTGTGTGAGGAATTATGCATAGATTAAGAGATGACAAAGTTTAGGCTTCTTGAAGGTCGTGACAGCAAGAGCAATGTGATTTTTGAGTTGGAGGTGTTACAAATGTGTTATGATGATCTGAACAGCTTCCCTACACCATATGGAGTGTGTTTGAATGCTTGGACTTGATTGGAAATGGCTGGATCACTTCATGGCATCTCAACTGCAGTTTGGTTAAAACCTTGAGCAACTGGCTGGTGATTCTGAGAAATCAGTGTTACAATTGTTGTTTAAGTGTTTGGATCACTTCTATATGATGTTTATGATGTGTGTGTGTGATTGGTTTGGTTGGAATAGCTCTCAAACTCAAAACCCGATAGTGACTTGCTTTGGAAGGAAAATTTGGAAGTGAGAAGGTGATTTTGAGGAAAGCATCTATTTGATGGCTTTGGTGTACTTAAACTGAGCACAAATGAGCTCTATTTATAGTAGAGCAAGTTTGTTTTGCAAGCAATAGTGAATGGCAATTGTAGCAGAGGTTTGGCCAATGTTGATCAATAGGAATCCAAGTCTCTTCTAGCCATTGACTAGAGGTTAGAGCACAAGCCTTTGGTTCCCTAGTTCAGATCTTATCCTTGACTCATTCAATTAGAAATGGCTCAGTTCATGCCACCTTGGTGCATCCATTGAAGGCTCAAAAACAAAATTGGAGTCTTGTCCCCTCTTTAGGCATTTTAGGGTTGGCATGCTACTTTGGGTATCTTGGACTTGGGAGGCTGATGGATCAGTGTTTATTCCTCCTTGGTCTCCCCCTGAGGTGTTCAGATGGATAAACTTGTTTGTCATTTGCCCAAATTGGGCAAATCGAGCAAAATGCACAAATCTGCCTTGCCATGACAGTTTGCAGCAAGGCATATTGCCATTGTCATATCTCATGGCTCAAGTGGAATTTGGTGGGGTTCTTGGCCATTTTGGAAAGCTCTCATATGATAAAACATATGTGTGATCATAGTTTGTTTTGATACTTTTTGGATCCAAGTGAAAAATGACCCTACATTTGGAAAAAAGTGAAACAGATTCTGACTTAGTGAAAATTTCACTAAGTGTTGGAAAAAAGTGATATTTTCACTTTTTGTGATTTTGATCTAACTATAACTCAAAATCCATGATGAATTGGTATGAGATGTAGTTGACACGCTTTTATTATGCCATGAGAGCTAAAAATCCATCTTTGGATCAGCCAAAATGGTTGCTTGGATCTCAAGTTATGATCCTTGGAAGTTGGTACCCTAGCCACCTTGTTCTATAACTTAGAAAAATTCTAAGTTTTTATGGTTACCCCTTTTACAAGTTATCCCACTTTCTTTGGTTTTTCTTGATGAATGTTGATTCAAATCACACACTAACATCATTTTAGGGTTAGGGAACCATAATTGATCAAAAAATCAAAAAGTCAAACTTTGACTTTTGGGCTCAGTTGACTTTTTATTAGATGAACTCCAAATTGTGCGATCCTCTATGAAATTAAGTCCTTGACCTAATTCAAACTTGATGGACTGATTTCATAGGTGTTATAGGGTGTATTGAATCATGTCCCAAGGTTTGGGAGCATGCCTTGGTCAAAAGTCAAAGGCACAGTAGACTTTTTCTGCGAAACCCTAACTGTGGTTCTGATGAACTTGAAACTTGGGAATCAAGCTTCTTGGATCAATCCATTGTTGCAAATGGATCAATGTAGCGTGTTGGAGACCCTCAAATCATGTCTTGAGGTCTTGGTTCATGTTTTGTCCCAAAAGTCAACTTAGGGGTGAATTAGGTCAAGAAACCATAATTCCTGATTTTTAATGAATGCATCCCTTGAGGCTCAATTGACTTGATGATTGGGTCCATGAGGTCCCATGGAGTATCTTGGGTTGTGCTTTGAAGCATTGGCTCATGCCCAGATGAAAATTTCCATCTGGAGGCCTCAGTCGACCAAAACCCTAATTTGGTGACACTGTCGATCTTGAGGCTTAATCCACTTGGAATGATGCAACCTTGTGCCTGATTCTTGAAGTGGGAGTCCTCTTAATCCTTTGTGGATGTCTGATAGGTTTATACAAGTTGAAGATCATGTCATTCCTTGATTGATCCTTTTACTACAAGAAAATTGGCAGATTGCGACGGTTATTTTGGCAGTTTACGACGGTTAAAACCGCCGTAATTTGCAAGTCACGACGGTTTCATAACTGTCGTAGAAACGTGTGTCGTGAGGCCGTATCGCGTCGGTTGTCATAACCGTCACACCAACCGTCGTTATCTCTCGCGACGGGTAGGGAACTGACGTAATCTGCATATTGCGACGGTTACCAACCGTCGTAACTTTCCATTTGATTTTTGTTTTTATTCTTGATTATGACGGTTCCCACCGTCGCAACTTTCTGTTCCACAAGTGCATCCGCAGGTAAATACGTAGGAATTTTCCTTTCCACAGGTAAATCCGCAGGTAATTTATTTTTAAAATTAAAAAAAAAGTTGTTTGTAGAAATATGAACAGAATGGGTATTCTTCATTCAACTAAACATATATATCATATTACATTTATACAAGCACCATGTCACTTTATATGTTAGAAGCTTATCATATTACAATTACATGCAGATAAAGAATCAAATACATTTGATAGGATCTGTTTATCTGGTAGTTGAGATCTTGGGCTTTAACTATCATTATTTGAATCATAAGCTTGCAACTCTGCTTTTTTCTGAGCACCAGAATCACATGTACTACCATCCATAGGAACACAGTCATTTAAAGCACCTGCGTTGTGTTGGAGGCTTCTTCTCTGATTTCTTAATGGTCGGGTCTGCACGGATGGCAGCATGAGCCTTCTTGTAAAGCTCCTCAAGTCCATCAGCCTCGATTCCTTTCTTAATATACTCACTGAAATGAGTCTGATATTTCTCTGGTTTATCTTCAATCAAAGTCTGTTGAAAATATTAATTGTTATACTAAAATATTAGAAAAGTGTGTGCATTGCACGCATAAATAACACAAATGTAGAAATGAAATATTTATCCATGCCTTCATATAGAAAGCAACATGTCCACCAAAGATATATTTGCGGTGAACCTCAGCATCAAGCTCCTTCTTTTCCTTATCAAAACCAGCAAACATTTTGTCACTGTGAGGAATATCCAAACCACCATCCAGTGCTCCATGTGAATCATCACAATTATTAACCTCAACCATCAACAACAAAGGTAATGTCAATAACAATATGTATTGCAACACGACGTTATGCTCTGAGTACCTTCATAGCACCAAAGACACGGTTTCCAGTTGTGGTCTTAACAAGACCAACATCAAGGAGAGCACAAAATGGCCTCATGGAATCAGCTGGCTCCACGTAATAATCCTTTCTAGTAGCCTGTTAAGTGGTTAAACAGATTACAAATTGCAATATAAATACAAGACATACAAAATTGAAATATCAATACAAGACAGTATAAAATTACAATATCAAAATACTAGACAGTAAAAAATTAACTCACCTCAACATTCCCCTCATACTCATCATCGATCCATCTCAAGTGTCTTAAGAACCCGACGGGCCAAGAGGAGTCCAGTGCAATAAGCTGATTACAGATTAACATATATTCAAACTTAATACAAATTGACACAATCTCATAAGAAAAGGGCAAAACATAATTCACATAAACAAAATACCTGCAGCATAATTGGTTTCATCACGCATATCAAGCTAAATCATGACCTACGCTTATGCCATCAATAAATAATAAATAATTTTCTGCATAAAACAATTACCAAAATCATCTCCCATAATCTCCATTAGCCTTCTGTAATTTACTAAACCTGGAGCTTTGAACAATTTCCCTGGTAAACGTGGTTTAAGTACCTACATCATCAAGATTCCTATCAACTAACTAGCAGCACAGGTGGTGACATCGAAGACAATATTGCAGTTGCAGGCCCTAGCTTCCTGGTGGTGTATAAATTAAATGTGAAATTATTAATGATTTGTCATCATAGAGCAAAATAACTAAGATTTTCAACTAAAAACCAACACACAAGACTAACATATGTATCAGAATTCAGAACTCAATATTGAGGCAAAATGATTTGATCAAATAACTTACCCAGCAGCATATTTTTGTTCGAATTCTTTGTATTGTTCATGAAGAACATGCCTACCCGACACTACAGAACTCTAATGATCAAGAAATTGAAAATATTAGTTTACATTTACTTTGCCTTCTATATATAATAACTAGAATATTTATTTGTAAAAAAAAAGCCTAGATTAAGTAGAATGAAATAGAAGTAGTGTAACACCCCAATTCCCATCGCGAATAAATAATACATAAATAAAATCAGAGTAACTAAAAATTTATTTTTCCGACAGAAACAAGGATGCCACATTTTAAAATAAGAATACACACTCCCTGCTCATAAATTTGATACATAGCATAAAATAGGTTACCCTCAATTGGGAAACTTTTCCATATAAAGGTAATACCAAATATATTCAACAATTATATACATAAATAAAATAATCGTTTCCCCGACTCCCGTGCTACGTATCAGAGCATACACCAAGACCTAAGCAAAGACGAAGATCTAACTCTTCCACTTGCCTCCACGCCTCTAAAGCTGGCAATCTGCACTATGCCATAAAAAGCATATTCCAGCAGAAGGGTGAGAAATATTATCATAATAACGTTGCATATAATTATATATCTCAACATATAATACACATATACCACATTCTCACCACAACTTATCACTGTGCATGTATATATACATATAACACCAAGCATATACCATAAATCAAATACACGACATAACAATCTGTAATTAACGCATCCTTCACATAGGCATATTCATTCATGCTCAAATACATGTATCACCAATACATCTCAATTCATCACCATTCATTCAACATAAACAATTATATTCATGTTCATTCATCAATGCACATATACAAAGATGACCAATGCAAATTATAGAGACCGACTCACGAGTCTATGCAAATGCAATGCGGGTACCGACTCATTTCATCTCAAGTTCAATTGAAGAACTTATTGGAACCATCGCTTGTTACTTAGTGTAACTCCCCGTTAGGCATACGATGTTCACCCATTGCTACCACCTCTCAAAAGGCTTACAATGTTTATGGATTGCTCCCACCTCTCAAAAGGTTTACAATCCGATTGCTCCCACCTCTCAAAAGGCTTACAATCGTTTGTAATCATCGCCCCCACCTCTCAAAAGACTTACGACGTTACAACGGATTCATCTTAGAACCCCACAATGCAAGAAAGCACATCATGATGCTTCACATACAACATGACTCATGGCACTCTTGACATGCATACATATTCACAATATAGTCATGCATTCATCACACACAATCCACATACATTCACATCAATTGTGCCAAACGGCAACCGAACGTTTTCACAAATAACCAAACAATTCGATTTACGGTTTACCGGAAAAGTCGGTTAAAAGTCGGCTAAAAATAACATTTTTCTTCACTAAATCATAGAACTTATTTTTTAGCTTCACATCCATATAAAGAACACCTCAATCGGATAAACAACGCAAAAGATATGGATATTTCAAAATAACGCAAAAACATAAACCGGAGGCCGGACACAACGAAACGTTTCGAAAATACTGTTCCGATTGGACCAGGTTCAGACCTCAAAACCATTTTTCCTAGAAAGAACATCTCATTAGCTTTCCAATGCTTCAAACGGGGGTCAAAACCGACTTACGCTTCAAGAGATATGAATTTCCGAAGTTTTACCAAAAACCACAAAATGCCCTGCGGGCCGCTACGGATTTCGGCTATTTTGCCCGAAAATCCGACCGATTCAATTATTTTCTTCGAAACAAACACATACGCGCAACCACCAAATACATAAGAACAATTTAGAACACATAAACGAAATTTCTACGACGTTCGATTTTCGATTAAATTTCAACCTTTCAAAAACCCGAATTTTCAAACATCACCAAATTGAATAAAAAGCACGTTATACGACGACCTAACCTTCCTCGATACAACTACGTAATTTATTTCGAATTCTAACCGTGAAAACATCGGTTTTTATCGACTTTATTCATTTCGACCTAAAATGAAAAATATATAAAAACGATCCAAAACAACCGAAACGAAACCATACATAATCGTATACAAAGTTAAGATAACGATATTTCACACCCTTACCCGTTCGATTCGAATCCTAACCGTTGATTTTGATGATTTCTAGCATTTTTCCCACTTTTCTCCTCTTGTTCTTCTTTTCTCTTCTTTCTCACTTTTCTCTCTTTTTTCTTTTCCTTTCTATCTTTTCTCTCTCCACTTTCTATTTATATAAAATATCTACTACCCAAATGACCAAAATACCCCTCAGCTCAAATATCTCGCAAACGCTCTCAAAATTTGATAAAACATAAACAACGATGAAAAATAATATATTGCCAAATAAAAGTCAAGAATAAAATAAAATAATAATAAAATAATCAAATAGACTCGATTAAATAAAACTGACAAAAACTGGGGCGTTACAAGTAGACCTTTGCTGAATATTGCTCCAATCTGACTTCCTCTAGGACTGCTATGGAAATACTGCTCTGATTCCTCATCAGAAATTTTCTGAACATGCCCCTCCACATGTACATAGTACGAAGAAATATTGCTAGTTGTCCTAAGATATCAATCATGTCTAGCTATCACTTTAAAAAATTGGAAGTTTTCTATACTCTGTAGTATAAGTAATCAAATGTAACTTTTAGTAGGTGAAACAAAATATAATAAGGATCAAGATCAACAAGGTTAGTAATTTGTTCAATAAAATAGCATAACAAAAATAAGAAGAAACTAACCACATCATACATTTTCACATAACCACACCAGCAATTAAAAATATTGCCCAATATTTTCTTGACTATTTCAACTGTCTGAGGTTCAGTGTCGCAAATTGGGATTTTTCTTGTAGTGGACATTAGATTCATTCTAGGATTTGGAAGTACGTGTGTTTTCTGATGCCTTTCTTGAGGGGGTTTAACAATTTCTACAGACCTGTCATAAAAACAAATCATTAGTTACATCATTCATCATATTAAAGCATCTTTAGTATCATCAAAGAGTATCAAGAATCGGTACTAACATCTATTTTTTCGAACAACTATCACTTTGGTTTAGTTTCGTTGAAACAGGCTGCTGCTGATTTTCTAAAACTTCAGAGAAAAGGGTAGTCACTGGATTTTATGAACCACAAGATAAATCTAAAGCTTCAAATGATTCCATGTATCATTAATTAATTTTCTAAAAATTGAAACAAAAAGAAACAGATGACCAACAGTTATTACATGTTCTTGTACCTGCCAATTTTGTGGGATAACTTTATTAATAACAAGGACATTACTATCCCATCTATCCCTGACAGCAACCAACAGTTTCCTGGTGAACCTGCAGATATGGCACAATGCTAGATTCACACGGGTTGGAATAAGAATAAGGTGTTATGGGTTCAACTTTCCCCACTAACATTTCTAATATCTAAAAACTAACAACTGTCAATTCAAAAAAGAGAAAAACAAACTCACACACACACAAGGACACTAAGTCATGCAGTGTTTGAAGAAAAATGACAAGCTTTTGCTACAAGTATATGTCTGATGCATGCATTATATGTAAAGGGTTTACATTTACCTCAAAATCAGTCTGCTATATACCAGCTTTGGGGGAGCTGCAAGGACTTCTTATGAAATGCAACAAACCATTACATGTTACAATCAAGACAAAGCTTTTTACGGACATACACGTGACAACACACACACTTTTGTCATGTGAAATAGTTTGACATAATAAGGAAGGTTGCACCAAATTTAAATACCTAAGTTATATAATACTACAATCCTATAAGAATTCACCATTAACAGATAATGTCTGAATTAAAATCTGTATAAATAAATTTGTCATAAATAAATTTGTCTTCACCAAAAATGAAAGAAGCTTTGAAATTGGATATCATAAAATAACTGGCAAAAAAAGAATGATCAAATATCATTGAATTCATCCATTTTAAGCATAGCAAAGTTGATGACTAAAATCAAGGTAACAAACTTTTAGAATTGATGGAAGAATGGTGATAAGTCCTCTTGATAAGAATGAAGCAATCACTGGAGTTGGAATTATTGGAGTTTCTATCCATGCTTTAGTTAAGTAAGCAACAGGGTTCCTGCAATATATAAAGACACATCAATTTCTGCAAGTTTTAATAACAAATGGAAACAAAGATGAATCTAGAAGAAATAACATTACTTTTCACTTATGTTGTAGGAATAAATATATTGAGAATCGGTGTAATTAACATATGAAGTAGGTAAAACATAAGGGTATGCAATAAAATCATAGAAGCTATCATCGTCACTAGACAAAACCATTCCTATACTACTGCAGTAAAAGCTTTTGGACCTGCATGAAAAATTCCATAAAATTCATCTTGGCAAAGCACTACTCTTCCCTTCACCTTTTCAACATTAAGTGTTCCATAACGACATTATTTCCCACAAAAGTTCATATGAAACAATCTCCTAAGTACTAAGAAATTAAAAAAATCATCGAGATATAGTACCATTAACATAAAACGTAATCATCCAAGTAACAATAGTTATCTCACATGCCTTAAAAACTCTTTCAATCCCTAAGTTCTTATAATTTTTTTAAAATCCACTTTAATTCAAATTATATATAGTTAAGTTCTTAGAAATGGAACTTAACTAAAAGAAACTCTATCGTAAAGCCAATGAAATGCTAATGATATTATGCATCCAAAAACACTTAAACTGAACAGGAACACAACATAACGATTAAATACCTACACACAAGCACAAAATTGAACACAAACACACCATAAATTCTCTAACATATACCACACCTGAATGTAGCTTTCTACATTCAGGTTGCAATAGAAAGTATGCATTAGCATGGTTGAAAACTATGCTTTAATTGAATTAGCATGGTTAAAAACTATTATGACATTCCTTGCAACAAAACAATGTATAACTTGTAACAGAACCATGTATACCTTCCATAACTTGTTCTCTAAAATTGAATTAGCATAGAGAACCATTTATACCTTGCAACAGAAAGTATGCATTAAAGCACAGTTGAAAACTATTATGGTATTCCCAAAATTGTTTTGGCCTAAAATCCTAAATGATATTTAGATAGTTACATATGATGCAACGGGAAACTATGACGAGCGGTAATAAATTCTTTAACATATACCACACCTGAATGTAGCTTTCTAAAAGAGTTTAGATTCATATCACTTAGTTATGGCCTTTCATCCATTCACAGAGCTACTATGAAAAAATAAAACATTAAAGGAAAAAATAAATAAAGCAATAATTAAGATATTACATTAATTTTTTGAACTCCCTCTCACTTTTGAAATGAAGTAGTTGATTTTTAAACCAAGTGAATAGCTAATTCTCTCACATCTAGCTTCAACCTAAAACACAAAATTCTTCAATTATAATAAAAAAAATATGTAAAATCTAATTACAATAAGAATTATTGAAAGAGTTGAACAAAACTAATTTTGTACATGAGATAAGAGAAGGCTACTTTGACATATTATATGTAAGCAGGAAACTCTACTGATATCAATTTTTTTGCTTAGAAATAATAGTATCCTCACCGATTTAGGAAAGCTCTAGGCTGCTATAGGATCCTCACCTATAGATTTAGGAAAGCTCTCGGTTGCATTTAGGGGCAACAACTACAGCATTCATCCGTGTTCCACGAAAACCACTTTTTTCCAACTCCTGCAATTGTTGTCCCGCCAAGAGAAGTGACATCATCCTTAAGTTGCCCTGGATGATTCCCACTAAGGGTTGCCATAGATGCTGCTCATAGTACCTGGAAAGCACAAGTTCCTAAATTGAAATACAGATGGCCTTGACAAAGAAAATGGAAAATATTAGTATCTATTATCACATAAAACAGAAATCAGCTTCCAGATCAACTATGCAAACATTACAACAAAGAACAAAAAACTTATTATTTGATGATTCAGGACGAGTAAGTCAAACACCTGTGATGAGACACACATTGTCAAGCGAGCTGAACCCTTATCATCTTCAACCGGAATACCAATAGTTTCAATCAATCTGTTGTCTTCCAACTTTAACGGCAACCACAAAATCAAATTCCAACAAAAAAGGCAAGAAATAAGGGAATCATCAACTGATTCCAAAACTAAGCTTTTAGGTCAAAGGAATTAAAAATTAAAAAAATTAAGAAAATTTACAAACCTGGTGAAAATCGAAAGTAATGGGGATTTTTCATCTTCTAACGTAAAATCAAAGCTGAGTGTTTGCCATCATTTATCCAAGAGAGTATGAGAGATTAAAAGACTTGACAGAATGTAATTTGGGGGGAAATTATTTTTCAGAAATCGATTACAGATATTGAGATTGAGGGATTGCGATTTGGGGAGAAATATAGGGTTTATGGGGGAGAAAAGGGAAGTAGAAAGCGGATTAATAAAAATTAGAAGAATGAAATGTGAAAAATAAGCGCTAGTTTGGAGTGTTGGAGTGTGAAGAAATACGGAGGCAGTTCTTACAACTGTCGCAAACCCATTGATCTCAATTTTGGTGTTTTAACTTGTTTTAACTTTTAAAAATTAACATAATGAATGGTGACAGTGGCACTAAACCGCCGTAGTAACTGTCGCAAATATGTTTTAGAGGCAGTTTTTCTAGAACTGCGGCAAATTAAGTGTCGGAAAATTAATTTTTTCTTGTAGTGTTTGTCTAAAAGCTCTGAGAGGGCTTGAAACCCTAATCTTTGATAGTAGTGAATGTTCAACAATTCCTTGAGGAGATTAATGAGCGTGTAATGGTTCATCCATATTGTGATGATAATTTTCACAATGATGGGAGATCTTAGTGGTCAAAATTTGGGGTATGAAATCATGCCCCTGGTATCTTCACTTTCCCAAAGTTTGTAACCTTCAGGCCCAGCGGCTCCTGCTACAGTTTCAGGATCTTCTATGATCGGCGAAATATATCCTTCCGGGATATAGTTGAGTGGCATGCCCCAGGGACGATCTTTTGGAATTTTATACCTAGGATCAAACTTCTCCACTATGGGCGTAGATGTGATCTCTGAGATCACAGTCATTTGTTGTTGCATCTGAGCTTCTGCTAGAGCTTGCATGTCGTTATGAAGCCTTCTTAGATCCTCTTTCAGAGTGTCGATCTCGTCTCTCAAATGTCTATTCTCTTCCTCGAGGTCATCCATCTTTTTCTGTCAATTGGCCCGAGTATTGTACGAATGAGACACTTTGACTCTAGAATCGAGACATAAACGTGAGATTCGGAGGGAAGAAGAATGCGTTTATGCGTGAATGATGAATGATATGTAATGATTAATTATTTTTGTTATTTAATCAAAAGGAACTTCGACAATAGGATTGCAAATATCAAACAGTGGGGAAACCCCGTTTTATTGAATTCAAAGATTGCGGAAATGGAAATACAGTAGATTACAAAGTGTTGTAAAAGGAAATGTCTAAACTAATGGATCCTGAGTCCTCTCTAGGAGAGCTCAGGGGCTGGTTCTGGTGCTTTCCTTTTCTATGACCGGGGCTCTTTAGCCGTTGTCGGGTTGTTATTCCTTTGCTTAGTGAAAAGAGCGAGCAAATTCCTCTGGTCATCCTGATTTTCTACAGCATGTTGCTCTAAAATCTCAATCAGAGCATCTTTCTCTTTCAATAGCTGCTGTATTTTCTCACACTCCTCATTGAGAATGCGGTACTTGTTCCTCCAAGCCCTCTTCTCCTGTTTAACTTTATTGAGAGTAACCTGAAGTTTTTCCATATCAGACATAAAGTAAAGGACGGGGTCCCTTAATGGAAGAACTTCCTGATGAGGGTAAGGCATCCTCAGCTTGAGAGCTCTAGTTTGTACCCAGTGGAGATAAGGCTCCACCGAGACACAGTCTGGTTTTCCTAGAGACTCTCTTCCTTTCCTATGAACGTGTTTCCAGGAATGCACTATTTCTGTCTATATTGCCCTGTCATTTTCTCCTTCCTTGAAGAAAAGACCTTCCAGATGAGCATTACGCGGGGCATGCCTCATTGGGTATCCAAATTGACGACGAACTAACACCGAATGATAATTGATTCCCCCTTAGTTCCTATAAGGGGTACATTTAGGAAATTTCCACAACGGTCAATGATTCTGATCCCGTCATAGATTCAATTGTACCAATCGATGTTAGAGTCGGTAAGAGACATGATTCTCTGCGACCAACGTAAAGTACTTTTTTGATCCTAAAATGAGCAGATTTTGGCAAATGGGAAATGAACCATTTGTATAGCAGGGGTACACAGCATGTGATCATTCCTCCGCTGTATAAATTCCTTAAGTGTACAGAATGATACACATCTGCGAGTAAGGTTGGTACTGGATTTCTGATCAGACATATCTTAGTGGCATTGATATCTACAAAGTTATCGATGTTGGGAAACAAAAATAACCCGTAGGTGAGCAAAACAAAGATGCTCTCGAAAGCAGCCACATTCCATATACTAGCAAAGTATAGGGCTTTCTTTATCAAAAACTGGGCTGGAAAACCCATGATTCCACCCTTAGTGGTCATGTGAGTCCTGACTTCTGACTCGTCCAAATAAATTGCTCTTGCAATGGTTTGATCTTTTGGAATTTCTTCTAGTCCAGAAAAGGGAGCTTGATCAGTGATATGCAGATCAGTCAGGTGAGAATACTCCACCAGTGTTGGTGCTAGCTGATAATCCGGGAATGTGAAATAGTGATAGACCGGATCGTAGAACTAAATGAGCGTAGAGAGGATTCCTTCAATTACATGGACCCTTAATAGAGACAGCAGTCCTCCATACTTGGCTCTGAAAGCCTCAGGGTTGGTGATCATCCTAGTCGACCCTCTTAAATCCTCTAACTTTGGAACCTTGAAGGTATACTTGTGAGTCTTTCTTCTACCAAAATCCATAACGCAATCTCTCCATCTCTGACATTTGCAAACATTGTCTTAGTTTAATTTGAAAAAAAGAGACTAGAAGAGAAATGTTTCTTTGTTTAAATGTTTTTTAAATGAATGTATGAATGCAGCACACAAAAACATAGAAAAATCATGGGGTCAAAGGGTCGGTGTCATGAAGTCAAGGCTCTACCGATCCCCAAAGGTTTATACTGGTGATTTTTTGTACCTGTCCGCAAAATCATTGACCCTTCTTGGGATAACAAAGCAAGCGGATCGCCAGCGAGCTGATGTATCTTAGAGTGATCTCAAATGAGGGTAGTATCGCGTGACAACTATTTTGATAGCTTCCACACTGCAAAATGGTTTCAGTCTACTAAAAACCTCAGCTTCTCAGATAACCTAATTGACCACACTACTTTGAACAACCGAAGTCGTATAGGCAATGTATCTGCAAAGGGAGTCTCCACTGAGGTTGATGGTTAACCAGGGACTCTTAACTAGGATTCACTACCCGTAAGATTACCCGTATAATGCCATCACCTATCTTAGGTGTATACTTAATCTTTCCACATGCGGCATCACACGCATTCCCATTAGCAGAAAAATAAACACATATATCAATTAGGAAAAGCAGTATATATATTTGTCTTAATCATCCTAGACCTCTAGTCTTATGATCCTATACAGACAATGACCCCCCAGCAGAGTCGTCATTTCTGTAGTGTTTGGTGAACTTAGGGCCTTCACCCTAAAAGAGGCTAGAAAGAATGCCTCCCACTGTGGTCACCATTTTTCTGTATCTCGATTTTTTGTGGTTTCGAATCACTATCGCTTTGGTACTACAGTTCGATTCATTTTTTATCCTATTGAGCTGATTAAGAAAGGGAAATAGATGTCTCCAATTAACCCTGCTGAAAAACAGAGGTTAAACAGTCAAAGCTGTTGGTTTACAAATGCTACAAAAGGGGGGTTCGTCTTTTAGGATTATTTGCTTAAAAATAGTGTCTATATTAGGTTTCTAGTAAGGTATTAGGTCTGATGCTTTTGATGGATATATCAAGATACTGGATTTTGGGTTTTTGATTAGTATGCTCGCTAAGATTTTTGCAATGTTATGCTTACGTATTCCCGAAACAGGGAAATCAGAGCGATCGTAGTTCCTCCTATTCTATGGGAGGAAAAAGGTTGCTTTGGTGTCTTGTTCAAAGCCCAAGAAATGAAGATAAAGGTGATTTGTATCTTGTTCAAAGCCCAAGATGTGAAGCTAAAGGGTTTTGGATGAGAGAGAATTTGTCATCTCTAAAGAGGAGTTGTTGATGTTTGTATGCTGTGAGCAAGGCACAAATTTGATGCTAAGAGGTTGATTGACTCAACCGAGGTTTTCTTATACAAAGCCTAAGAGGAGGCGATTGACCCAACAAGAGGGTGCCTTTTATTTGTTGTCTCGTACGAAGCCCGAGATAGAAGCTAATAGGGTTGACTCAACAAGAGAGTACTAACAAGTGACTGACTCAACAAGAGAGTGCTTTTATGTGTCTTGTACGAAGCCCAAGACGGAGGCTAAAAGGTTTGACTCTGTTGGGGAGAATGTATCTTGTATGAAGCCCAAGATGGAGACTGAAAAGGATGACTCAACAAGAGAGTCTGTTTGATAGGTGATTGACTCAATAAGAGAGTCTGTTTGACTCAACAAGAGAGTCTTTTGATGTCTCGTATGAAGCCCGAGATATAGGCTAAAAAGGAGATTGACTCAACAAGAGAGTCTTTTAGTAAGAGAGTGTTTTGCTGTCTCGTACGAAGCCCGAGATAGAGGCTAAAAAGGAGATCGACTCAACAAGAGAGTCTTTTATACTCAACAAGAGAGTGTTTTGTATGTGTCTTGTACGAAGCCCAAGACGGAGGCTAAAAGGAGATTGATTCAACAAGAGAGTCTTTTAGACTCAACAAGAGAGTCTTTTAGTGTCTCGTACTTAGCCCGAGATGGAGGCTAAAAGGAGATTGACTCAACAAGAGAGTCTTTTATACTCAACAAGAGAGTCTGAAAAGGTGAGCTCCGTTGGGGAGAGTCATTTGTACAAAGCCCAAGAGGAGGCTGTCTTACCGCTGGGGATTAAATCCATAGGCAGGTCCAAGGGTGGGGAACTCTCATGAGAGAGATCGGGTTTCAGAGTGATCAATGTTTTTTCTTATGTTTGAAAGGAACTTGAGAATGTCTTTGAGACTCAAGGGGGTTTAGACTGTCCAAGTCTAGAGTTTTATCTTTTGTACAATGCCCAAGAGGAAGCACGGGCATTAAGGGATGAGTAGCAACCCTAAAGTGGCCAGAGGTTTGACACTGGAAAGAGTACTCTATCAAAGGATGACTAAGTTCTATCTTATACCTTTATGAGGTCGTCAGGGTCCTTGTATTAAGCCCAATAGAAGGCATAAGAACTTCTAAGAAGCCGAAGGGTCCTTGTACAACGCCCAAGAGAAGGCGGGGATGCTTTTAGGAAGCCTGTGGGTCCCCAAACCAAGAAAAGTTCAAGAAATGCAATTCACAGAGAAGAGATCATTCCAGGAAAGTTCGAGAATTTAGAAGAAACTCAAGAGATGCTATTCACGGAGAATAGATTAACTCTGGGGAGTAGAGTTTCTTTGACAATTTCTAAGAGTGACAGTCTGAGAAAAGGTTCATCGAGAATACTGCCTTTCTCTTTGTTCCATATTGTTTAACCCCAAGAGAAGGGAAGACTGTATCTGGAATCCTACGAGGGATCCAGTTTTGTTTGTATTTAAGAGTGACGAATAGGGCTTTACGTTGTTCTAGACGTAGTTGCCGGGGAAAACTCTAAATAACTATACTAGTATTACACAGTGGATATGTGACAAGTATATAAAAGGATGTGAAAGAAGACTTACAGTGAATCAGCCCCACAATACAGTTATATACATATGAAAGCGATAAATGAAAGCGAATAAACACTTACCCATTGTAGAGCTTCCATGTTGTTTTGTTAGTTGTTCAACAAAGAAATTTTTGAGAACAACAGATATTTGAATTCAAAATCAAAGGAGAAAGTGCTTTGAAAAGTTTGTTGGGGCTTACAGCTCAAGGAGAGGCCCAAGTTTTAACGATGATTGCACCGTTGTTTTAAAAATAGTACAGAGGTACTTATACAATATATGAGGCCCAAATTATTTTTACGTACAAGGGGGTTGTGTCTTACACTCTATTAGAGGCCCAAAGATTTAAAGAAAAGAAATGGGGCTTATAACACGAGGGTAGGCCCAGATGATTTGATTTTGAACTGGCGATTGCACCGAGATTTTTCTTTTAACGTAGAGGGACTTATACAATATCTAAGGCCCAAAATTATTTTGGTTAAAAGGGGATTGGGTCTTACACTCTATTAGAGGCCCAAAGATTTTTTGTACAAAGGATGAGGCTTACAACTCAGGGAGAGGCCCAGATGAAAAACAACGATCACATCATTATTTTGAAAACTGTACCAGGACTTATACAATGACTGAGGCCCAAAATTGTTTAGGTACAAAGGGGGTTGGGTCTTACACTCTATTAGAGGCCCATGAGTGTTTGAAAAAGATTGATGAGGGTTGAATCAATCAAAACCCTAATTTTGTTTAAAAAAGGAATTAATTTTGTTAAAAATTAATAAAAAGTGATGAAAACATATGAAAAATGAGTGGTAATCTTGGATCAATATTTCAAAAATCATGTTTATATCCCCAAAATGATTGGAAACCAATTAAATTTGGAAAATCAAGGGGAAAAAATATTTCAAAATGTTAAAAAACCAATAAAACATTAATTTCTTGCAAAAATATCAAATATATGAAATAAATAATATTTTTGGGAGTTTTTGGTAAAATAAAATATTTTAACATTTTTGTGAATTATTAAAAAAAGAATCAACTCAAAATCATTAAAACTCAGAGAAATTAATTTTTGAATCAATTAAATAAAATCACAAAAATTCAAATATTTGAATTTGTGAAAAAGGCGCCAAGAACATGGCAAGAACACGCGTGTGTTCTGAGTTTGGCTTGATTTGCATTTTCTATCCAATCTCACTGAATACTTGATTAAATCACACAATCCACATATCAATCTGCTCGTTTTCACCTCACGATCATGTCTATGGTCTTTAATTTTATTTATTTTAAACATGGAATAAGAAATCAAGACAAAACCTCAAGAACCCTAAAATTTGCATGAAGGCTGAGAATTTTGATACACGATTCAAACAAAGCAATTAATTGAGGGGAATCATTCTATGCATGATTATGAACATTTGGCAAAAGTATCATGCGAGGAAATATGCATAGATTAAGAGATGACCAAGTTTAGGCTTACTTGAAGGTCGTGACAGCAAGAGCAATGTGATTTTTGAGTTGGAGGTGTTACAGATGTGTTGTGATGATCTGAACAGCTTCCCTACACCATATGGAGTGTGTTTGAATGCTTGGACTTGATTGAAAATGGCTGGATCACTTCATGGCATCTCAACTACAACTTGGTTAAAACCTTGAGCAATTGGCTGGTGATTCTGAGAAATCAGTGTTACATTTGTTGTTTAAGTGTTTAGATCACTTCTATATGATGTTTATGAGGTGTGTGCGTGATTGGTTTGGTTTGGTTGGAATAACTCTCAAACTCAAAACCCGATAGTGACTTGCTTTGGAAGGAAAATTTGGAATTGAGAAGGTGATTTTGAGGAAAGCATCTGTTTGATGGCTTTGGTGTACTTAGACTGAGCACAAATTAGCTCTATTTATAGTAGAGTAAGTTTGTTTTGCAAGGAATAGGGAATGGCAACTGCAACAGAGGTTTGGCAAATGTTGATCAATAGGAATCACTACAACAAAAGTAAGTTATAACATCGCACCTTAGACAGCGCTTTAATACAAAAGTGCTGCTATAAGTTAAAAACAAGGAAACTAGCCATTTAAAAAAGTAAAAGCGCAAAAAAATATAAGACCTTAGACAGCGCTTTGGTCAAAAGCGCTTTATAAGGTCTTATAAATTTTAAAAAAAAATTTAATGGAAAATATTAGACAGCGCTTTAGTTAAAAGCGCTTTCTAAGGTCTTAAAAATTAAAAAAAATAAAATCAAAAGCGCTGTCTAAGGCCAACCTTTGAAAGCGCTTTTAAAAGCGCTGTCTAAGGTCCAGCTTAGAAAGCGCTTTTATTAAAAGCGCTGTCTAAGGTCTAATAAAATTAAAATATATGAATAGTCAGTATTCATTTTCATATTTCCGCTCTTTCTTCTCCCCTGCATGCGAACAGAGCTCAAAACCCTTCACCGAAAAACCTTCACCGTCAACCGTCCTTAACCGTCCGTCAACCGTAAACCTTCACCGAAAAACCTTGTCGTCCGTCCGTTTCTTCTCATTTCCGTCGTCATACGTTTCTGCTCATTGCCGTCGTCCGTCCGTTTCTGCTCTTTGATACATTTCGTTCTTGCATTGCCGTTGTTACCGTCGTTAAAGGTACGTCGTTGTTGTGTTTTGTTAAGTTTTGTTAATGAAGTTAATGAAAATGAGTTTTGTTAATGAAGTTCGTTCATTTCGTTCTTTCTGCTCTTTGATGAGTTTTGTTAATGAAGTTATGTTGGACTGTTTTATTAATGAAGTTTTGTAGTGAATGAGTATGTTTGAAGTTTTGTTAATGAAGTTTTGTAGTGAATGAGTATATTTGATGAGTTTGTTAATGAGTTTTGTTAATGAAGATTTGTTAATGAAGTTTTGTAGTGAATGTGTATGTTTGATGAGTATGTTTGATGAGCTTTGTTAATGAAGTTATTGTTTAGGTCGAAATTAGTTGGACTGTTGTTGGAATTTGAATTGTTAACATGCTAGTTTAGGTTAGTTTTAGTGAGCTAACTCCAAGTATTTTTGTTTAAAACATATTTTATTATATTTTTTAAATCGTTTAGTTTAGTTTAGTTTAGTTTAGTTTAGTTTAGTTTAATGAAGTTTTGTTTAAAACATCTTCTAAATAGTTTAGTTTAATGAAGTTTTGTTTAATGAAGTTTTGTTTAAAACATCTTCTAAATAGTTTAGTTTAGTTTTATTAAATCTTCTAAAAAACTTTTATTTTAAAACATATCCAACTCTTTAGCCATTATAGCTAAAGAGGTAAAATTTGTTATATACTTGATTTCTTTCTTATATTTGTTATATATTATGTCATATTTGTTATATTTGATATCCTTGATTTCTTTATTATATTTGTTATATATTATATTTGATATCCTTGATTTATTTATTACAGGTTAGATGGCTACTAAAAATGATCACCCACATGATGATGATCACCCACATGATGATGATCACCTACATGATGATGATCCCGATATTCAGGTTGGAAGTAACAGATCTATGGAAGCAGAGATTAGAAGAGGAATAACCATTATGAAGAGAGTGATCCATGCTAGAGATCAAGGCATCACTTATAATGTGCATTGGAGCGCCCAGAATACACTTATTGAGCCTAACGGTCATACTTTGACAAGTTTCATTGGTGCACTTGTAAGGAATGCGGTTCCTATTACTTGCGATGATTGGAGATCCAAACAGTTGAAGGAAACCAAAGAAAAAATTTGGAATGAGATAAAGGTACCATAATTATGTCTTTAATTATGCCAACTAATTATGTCCTTCAAATTATTTGTACTAACCAATGTGTATGGTTTTTTTAGAGGTGCTTCAACGTCGAGGAAGAAAGAAAAGCTTTTTTGATGAGATTGGCAGGGAAGCTCCTAAGAGGGTTTAGGACATATTTAAACCGCACCTATCTTAGGGATGCTGACGATAACTTTGTTGATGGAGAGTATCCATCTAAATATGCAAGTTTGATTTCACCACAAGAATAGGTAACGTTTAAATCCAAACGACAAACCCCAGAATTTACGTGATTAAGTGCAATTAATCGGGAAAGAGCATCAGCTCCCAAGTATAAATACAGGAAATGACGTGTTGGATATGGACGTTTGGAGTAATCTTTGGTAAGTATCAATATATTGCAATGCTATAATAATTGTTCATCATGATTTATAGTTGATCATATTATTTGGCTTTATATGTAGTTACAACAGGCGAATAGCTCTGAAACATCTCTTCCTGCACATGTCTTATGGAAGGAAGCCCGTGTGGGCAAGTCTGGAGTTGTTGCAGTAGAGGTTCTACAAGTATTTGAGAAATGTGTAAGTATAACAATATTCGATATTCATCTGATTTTCAGGAGGCGTTATCTCAGTCTGTATCTCCAGACGATACCAGGAGCATACTTAGTCGGGCATTAGATGTCCCTGAGTATTCTGGTCGGGTGAGGGGTAAGGCATTTGGGATCACCCCGACCTCCTTGAATATTAAAAAGGGAAAGGTTACTAGTAATGCAGAACTTCAAGCTAAATTGAAAGCACTAGAAGCTGAGGTTTGGGAATTACGAAAGGAAAAAGAAAGGGATAACGCTTCATGTGTTAGAGATGGATCGGAGAAAGATAGTATCAACTGCAGCTTTCATCCGATTATTCCAGAGGTAATTATATATATATATTTATGAAATTAAATTAGTAGCTTAAATTATTTAAATGACATATATACACATTAACAATGGCATATTTATTTTTGGTTTTAGGGCGTTTCCCAATGTCAGCTCTTCTTATCTTCACCAACTTATCGGAATGTTGCAAAGGGAAAAGTGTATAACAATGGGGTACAATTACTTCACAATAAATCCCTCCCTACTGGAAGTTTGAAAGTATCAGTTGATATTGCTATAGAGGAGGAAGCACCATTACCCTATCCTGACGATGATTCGGATGTAACATTGGTGCGAGATGCTATAGGGTCGTATGTTGCATGGCCGTCAAACCTCATACTCGTAGGATATGAGGTATGCTTAAAACCGTTGTAAACCTTTGTTAACCTTAATGTGTAGATTCAAAGATTTTACGAGCATTTTATTTTCATTTTTTACATGGTAATGTTATTTAGACTCCAACAAAATCCAAAACAAAGGATAAGCGGATTCCGGAGCATACCGAGTCCGTTGTTTCAAAAAAACAGGTACATCACAATTATATGATATTTATGCATAGAAAATGTTAAATTGGATATCTTATACTTCATCTAACAAATTATATGATATATAGCTGCCTGGTAAACAGATTAGCAACATTTCAATGCAAAAAAATGTTGGTGCTAAGAAGAGCAGGGGTAGAAAACAACCTATCTCCAAGTTTAGGTCGTGCCTCCAGACGTATCTACAAGTGACAGATATTATCACCGGAGGTGTTCGTCTTATACATATGGAGAAAGGTATCTATGGCTTTGAACATGACCAAATTATTAGTAATGAAGACTTCGAGCAAGTTTTCAATCATGAAGAATTGGGCGGCACTGTTGTCAATACATACGTGAGGTATATATCCGATCTACTTTGGTATATTAATTGAACAACTTATTTACTTTATGTTTCAAATGAATAGTCTAATGTTAATGATGTTTTTATTTAAGGTTTCTGTATGACAGAGTTATGCACCCACACGGATTGCAGCAAAGATTTGCATTCCTATGCCCGGCATCTGTCAACTTAACCTTAATAATCAATAAACCAGATGAGGTCCTGGCGTATATACGCGACGTCTTTATGGACAACCAAGAAACGGAAAAGTTGTTCATTTTACCGTTTAATACTGGGTTAGATTTTCATTCTAAATTCATCTATTATAGTTTTTTTGTATTTTGACGTCGTGTAGAAAGTTTCCATCTAACACTTGTTTAATCTTACAGTGGACATTGGTTGTTGGTCGCAATTAATCCTAGCAGAGCAATGGTGTATTATCTGGATTCGTTAGGAAATGATTGGACAACATACCCGGATTTGAAGAAGTGTATTGACACGTAAGTGAGATTGTTCTAAATATGAATGTGTATATTTATTTGTTTGTTTATTTATTTATGTGAATTTTTCTAAATATTCACTTATATTTTATTAGCGCTATACAAGCTTTCCTAGCACTACGAGATAGCCATCTACCACAGCGGAGAGTCAACCCCATTATTACATGGAATACAGTGAAGGTATATTAATTATCACATGTGTTATTATATTAGTGATGCTACTTGATAAAACTTAGGATTTATCCATATTTTCTTTTCATTTGTAGTGTCCTCGGCAATGCAATCAAATAGATTGCGGCTATTTCATGTTGAGGTTTATGAGAGACACTCTTTTGTTGGATCGAATAGAGATTCCATCCGATGTATGTATTTCTAACTTATGAGTTATTTTAATATTAACACATATCTCTCATGTCTAATGAAATAGTTAAAACTAAATCAAACTATGTTATATTATTATGTAGTACTTTGAAGAATGCAAGTGTGCTCATTACTCAATTTCTCAATTGGATGAAATTAAAGAGGATTGGTGTCAATTCATTATGGAGCTCGGAATTTTACAAGGTATAATATTGTACTCTTACTTTAATTGATGAGAATTTAAATATGTGTAACTTTGTTTATGTATTCTTTTAATTGAATTACAATCTTTGTGTTTTCAGGACCTATAATGTAGATTTGAAGCATACCTTTGGTTGGATGCAAAAGTACTAGTATAAGTGATATGTGCATTTGTAGAAAAAATGTAATGATTTGTAATTATAAATAGGTGTATATATAATTTTGGTTTGTAATTTTAAATATATATATTGGTTTGAATTGCCAATTGTTTTGGATATATAATTTTGGTGTAAATTGGTACATTTAAATAGGATAAATTGGATTGATTTGAATCTCCAAATTGTGGTATTTTTCTGAACAGGTCAAAAACAGGTTGAAAAAACAGGTCAAATTCAGGTTGAAAAAACCTGGTAAAAATTGAGGTTTTAAAAAATTTATATAAAATTTTTCGTATACCTTAGACAGCGCTTTTACCAAAAGCGTTGTCTAAGGTATACCTTAGACAGCGCTTTGGGTGAAAGTGCTGTCTAAGGTATACGAAAAAAAGTCAAACAAGGTAGGGCTTAGACAGCGCTTTCACCAAAAGCGCTGTCTAAGGTATACGAAAAATTTTATATAAAGGTACCATAGACAGCGCTTTTCATTAAATATACCCACCTTTAGACAGCGCTTTTGGTATTAACCAAAGCGCTGTCTAAACCTATAGCAGCGCAGGTTTATACAGCGCTTAAAAGCGCTGTCTAAAGGCAAAAAAAGCGCTGTCTAAGGTCTTATCTGTTGTAGTGAATCCAAGTCTCCTCTAGCCATTAACTAGAGGTTAGAGCACATGCCTATGGTTCTTTGGTTCAGGTCTTATCCTTGACTCATTCAGTTAGAAATGGCTCAGTTCATGCCACCTTGGTGCATCCATTGAATGCGCCAAAACAAAATTGGAGTCTTGTCCCCTCTTTAGGCATTTTAGGGTTGGAATGCTACGTTGGGAATCTTGGACTTGGGAGGCTGATGGATCAGTGTTTATTCCTCATTGGTCTCCCCCTGAGGTGTTCAGATGGATAAACTTGTTTGTCATTTGCAAAAATTTCTCAAATCGAGCAAAATGCACAAATCTGCCTTGCCATGACAGTTTGCAGCAAGGCATATTGCCATTGTCATATCTCATGGCTTAAGTGGAGTTTCATGGCCATTTTTGAAAGCTCTCATATGATACAACACATGTGTGATCATATTTTGTCTTGATACCTTTTGGATCTAGGGGAAAAATCGCCCTACTTTTGGAAAAAAAGCAAGACAGATTCTGACTTAGTGAAAATTTCACTAAGTGTTGGAAAAAGTGACATTTCATGTTTTTAGCCATTTTGATCACTCCATAACTTAAAACCCATGAGGAATTGGAATGAGGTGTAGTTGACACTTTTAAAGTATGCCATGAGAGCTACAAATCCATCTTTGGATCAGCCAAAATGGTTGCTTGGATCACAAGTTATGATCCTTGGAAGTTGGTACCCTAGCCACTTTGTTCCATAACTTAGAAAATTTCTAAGTTTTTTATGGTTACCACTTTTGCAAGTTATCCCACTTTTTGTGATTTTTCTTGATGAATTATGATTCCAATCACATATTAACATCATTTTAGGGTTAGGGAACCATAATTGATCAAAAAATCAAAAAAGTCAAACTTTGACTTTTGGGCATAGTTGACTTTTTATCAAATGAATTCCAAACTGTGCGATCCTCTATGAAATCAAGTCCTTGACCTAAATCAAACTTGATGGATTGATTTCATAGGTTTTATAGGATGTATTGAATCATGTCCCAAGGTTTGGGAGCATGTCCGGGTCAAAAGTCAAAGGCACAGTTGACTTTTTCTCGCGAAACCTTAACTGTGGTTCTGATGAACTTGAAACTTGTGAATCAAGCTTCTTGGATCAATCCATTGTTACAATAGGATCAATGTAGTGTATTAGAGACCCTCAAACCATGTCTTGAGGTTTTGGCTCATGTTTTATCCCAAAAGTCAACTTAGGGGTGAATTAGGTCAAGAAACCCTAATTCCTGATTTTTGATGAATGCATCCCCTGGCGATCTTGAGGCTTAATCCACTTGGAAAGTTGCAGCTTTGTGCTTAATCCTTGATGTGGGAGTCCTCTTGATCCTTTGTGGATGTTTGAGAGGTTTAGACATGTTGAAGATCATGTCATTCCTTGATTGATCCTTTGTCTAAGAGCTCTAAGAGGGCTTGAAACCCTAATTATTTTTGGCAGTGAATTTTCAACAATTCCTTGAGGAGATTGATGAAGCATAAAGGTACATCCATATTGTGATGATGATTTACACAATGATGGGAAATCTTAGTGGTCAAAATTTTGGGTATGACACAAATATTAGAGAGAAATATTGCATTATGGATTTCAGTAGAAGAGAGACGCACAAGTACACCTTCAAGGCTCCGAAACTAGAGGATTTAAGAATGCTGGCAAGGATGATTACCAACCCTGATGCTTTCAGAGCTAAGCACGAAGGGTTGTTGTCTCTGTTAAGGGTCTATGTAGTTGAAGGAATCCTGTCTATGTTAATTCAGTTTTATGATCCAGTTTATCACTGTTTCACATTCCCAGATTATTAACTTGCACCAACACTGGAGGAGTACTCTCACCTGACTAATTTACCCATCACTGACCAAGCTCCCTTTTCTGGACTGGAAGAAATTCCAAAAGATCAAACCATTGCAAGAGCAATCTATTTGGACGAGTCAGAAGTCAGGACTCACATGACCACTAAAGAAGGAATCCAGGGTTTACCAGCTAAATTCCTGACAGAGAAAGCCCTGTACTTTGCCAGTATAGGAAATATAATTGCTTTCGAAGATATATTTGTTCTGCTCACATATGCGTTATTCCTTTTTCCCAACATCGATAACTTCGTCGATACCAATGCCATTAATATATTTCCGATTAGAAACCCCATACCAACCTTGCTTGCAGATGCTTATCACTATGTACATTTAAGGAATCTGTACAGCGGATGAATGATCACATGCCGTGCACCCTTGCTTTACAAATGGTTCACTTCCCATTTACCCAAGTCTGCTGCATTTTGGGACCGTAAGAGTACTCTACGTTGGTCACAGAGAATCATGTCTCTTAGCAACTCTGACATAGATTGGTACAATAGGATTTATGAGGGGATAAAGGTCATCGACCGATGTGGAAATTTCCCTAATGTACCCCTCATAGGAACTAAAGGAGGAATCAACTATCATCCAATTTTAGTTCGCCATCAACTCGGATACCCGATGAAGAATATCCCGGATAATGTTCATCTGGAAGTTCTTTTCTTTAAGGTAGGAGAAAATGACAGAGCACTAAAGAAGGAAATAAAGCATGCCTGGCAACACATTCATAGGAAAGGAAGAGATCTCTAGGAAGACCAAACTGTATCTCCGTGGAACCTTATCTCCACTAGGTACAAACTAGAGCCATGAAGCTGAGGATGCCTTACCCTCCTCAAGAAGTTCTTCCGTTAAAAGAATATGTCCTTTATTTTATGTCTGATACGGAAAACTCTAGGTCGCTCTCAACAAGGTTCAACGAGAGAAAAGCTCTTGGAAAAACAAGTACCGAATCCTCAATGTAGAGTTTACCAAAATTCAGTAACTATTAAAAGAAAAGGATGTTCTGATTAGGATAATAGAGCAAATGTCATAGAAAGTCAAGAAGACCGAAGAAATTTGCTCGCTCCTTTCACTTGGCAAAGGACTGACAACCCGACAACGGCTAAAGAGCCCCGGTCAAAGAAAAGGAAAATACCAGAACCAGCATCTGAGTTCTCCTCAGAGAGGACTCAGGATCCATGAACTTAGACATTTCCTTTTACAACACTTTGTAAAATACTGTATTTTCCATTTCCGCAATCTTTCTAATTCAATAAAACAGGGCCTCCATCCTTTACTGTATGATATTTGAAATCTATTTGCTGAAGTTTCTTTTTGATTAAAGCAAAAAAAACAAAAAAATAATATATATCATTGCATTCATCATTCTCACATAACGCGTTCTTCTTATCTTCGAATCTCACGTATGTGTCACGATTCTAGAGTCAAACTGTCTCATTCGTACAATACTCGGGCCAATCGACAAAAGAAAATGGACGATCTCGAGGAAGAGAATAGAGAGCTGAGAGAAGAAATATGTCATACCCCAAATTTTGACCACTAAGATTTCCCATCATTGTGTAAATCATTACCACAATATGGATGAACCATCATGCCTTATCAATCTCCCTCAAAGATGGGTGAGCATTCACTACAATCAGAATTAGGGTTTTAAACCCTCTCAGAGCTCTTAGACAAAGGATCAATCAAGGAATGACATGATCTTCAACTTTTTTAAACTCTCCAACACCCATAAAGGATCAAGAGGACTCCCACATCAAGAACCAAGCACAAAGTTGCAACATTCCAAGTGGATCAAGCCTTGAGATCGCCAGTGTCACCAAATTAGGATTTTGGTCGACCAGGGCCTCCAGGTGGGAATTTTCATCTGGGCATGAGCCAATGCTTCAAAGCATAACCTGAGATACTCCATGGGACCTCATGAACCCAATCATCAAGTCAATTTAGCCTCAAGGGATGCATTAAAAAAAAATCAGGAATTAGGGTTTCTTGACCCAATTCACCCCTAAGTTGACTTTTGGGACAAAACATGAGCCAAGACCTCAAGACATGATTTGAGGGTCTTCATTACACCATATTGATCCATTTACAATAATTGATTGATCCAAGAAACTTGATTCACAAGTTTCAATTTCATCTGAACCACAATTAGGGTTTTGAAGAAAAAGTCAACTGTATCTTTGACTTTTGACCAAGACATGCTCCCAAACCTTGGGACATGATTCAATATAGCTATATCACCTATGGAATTCATCTATTAAGTTTGATTTAGGTCAAGGAATTTACTTCATAGAGGATCGTACAGTTTAGATTTCATTTGTTTAAAAAGTCAGCTGTATAAAAAGTCAAAGTTTGACTTTTTGATTTTTTTGGTCAACCAAGGTTCCTTAACCCTAAAATGATGTTAATGTGTGATTGGAATCATCATTCATCAAGAAAAACCAAATAAAGTGGGATAACATGTAAAAGGGGTAACCATAAAAAACTTAGATTTTTTCTAAGTTATGAAACCAAATGGCTAGGGTACCAACTTCCAAGGATCATAACTTGAGATCCAAGCAAACATTTTGGATGGTCCAAAGATGATTTGTAGCTCTCATGGCATACTTTAAAAGTGTTAACTACATCTCATTCCAATTCTCCATGGATTTTTAGTTATGGAGTGATTAAAATGGCTGAAAACATGAAAATCACATTTTTCCAACACTTAGTGAAATTTTCACTAAGTCAAAATATGCCTTACTTTTTCCAAAATGTCGGGACATTTTTCACCTTGATCCAAGTCAAACCAGGTCTTGGGTTGGGCATCAAAGTTGAATTATGCCTTGAGGGCTTTCTAACAAGTACCAGATCATCTCCAAATTCCATTTAAACAAGGAGATACAATCCTTGAAACATGGCCTCATGAACTGATTTTTCCAAGACAGATTGGCAGATTTTGTGCATTTTGCTCGATTTGTTCAAATCTGACAAATTCAAGCCTTGTCATCATTTTGGGTATATCTGAGTATCAAATCCAAGGGGGATGATCTGATCTCCAAGCCTCAAAAGTTCATGAATCTACAAATAGCATGCTAAACCTAAAAAGGCTAAAGATGCTTCAAGACTCCAATTTTGTTTTTAAGCATTAAATGGATGCACCAAGGTGGCAAGAACTGAGCCTATTCTAACTGAATTCAGTCCAAGTTTATCTCTGAACCAAAGCTACAAAGCCTGTTCCCTAACCTCTAGTCAATGGCTAGAGGAGACTTGAGATTCCATTTGATCACCATTGCCCAACAGCCTGCTGTAGTTGCCACACACTATTGCTTGCAAAACAAACGTGCTCTACTATAAATAGAGCTCATTTGTGCTCAGTTTGAGTACACCAAAGCACTACAACACTTGTTTTCCTCAAAATCCCTTCCTCTAGGCCAAAATGCCTTCTTTTGCAAGGTAACCCTGAGTTTTCGTGTTAGAGAGCAATTCCATCACAGCAAATGATCCAAACACATCCAATATGTCATATCTAAGCTGTCCAAACTCTCACATGTGACCTGTAACACCAAAATCACAAAGTCCCCTCTCAAAACCTCAAAATTAGACTTTTTTGCATTTTTCAAGCCATGTCTTGATTCAGTCACTTTCAAAACCAGATAAAACCTCAAACATACTCCAAATATCATCCTTGAATTGTCCCAAATGGTTCCCCACATCTGGAACACCATTTGAGAGAGTTGCCATATTGGTCACTTTTGTCCTTTTTGCAAGAAAGAGCTCAAACTTGTTCCTGAGGATTCCAGCTGGTTCCAACCATTCTAAAAGCTTCTAAGGGATCAATTGAGAGTGTCTAAAGCATCAAGTTACTTCTGGCACAAGAAACTTGGCAGATAGCCCAAAAATCTCCTAAAGAGGTAAGCATAACAACTTGAACTCTTTGAAATATGCATTGCTTTGAAGTCCACTGATCATGCACATCTCATACATGTTATATATGTTGTGTTTGAACCAATTCATCATGTAATTCATGCCTGTAACAAGAGGTAGCATAGAAAATGCAATTATAGGCCTATTTCAAGAACATTATCGGGTGTTGAAATAGGAGCGTCATCTGAAAAAACCACCACCATCATTGGATTCCTTGTGAAATTATAAGATAGACCTAAATTTTGTCCCAATCCATGGAGAAATGAGAAAGTTACAAGCTTCACGTTTTTTGCCAAAACCTTGCCTTGGTCAGGCAAAAAACAAGGCATGCCTCATGTATTCATGGGGTGGTTTTGATACACGGATGTATCACCACCCCAGTGGTAGAAGGCGCACACTACACACAAGAGGTCAGCGGTTCGAATCCCCCTCGCCCCAAATCCTCTTTTTTACCACTTTTTCCATTTTTTTAAATATTTGTTATATTATTTTAAATGATTTGGAAAATTAATTTCTCCTTCAATTTTATTGATTTTTTTATTGGTTCTTTATGTAAAAAATCACAAAAATGTTAAAATATTTTATTCCACAAAAAAATCAAATTTATATTAATTATTTAATATAGTTGGTATTTTTGTAAATATACTCATTTTTAATTGTTTTAAACACTTTTAAAACTGGATTTTTATCTTGAAAATCAAAACCAAATGAGTTTTAATTCATCTTGTGATTAAAACATCATTTTTCAAATCGTAACCAAAAATTACAAGTTGTTTATTCAAGCTTATTTGGTGTTTTATCACTATTTATTCATTTTCTTTAAGAATTTACTTTTAAAAATGATGAAATTAGGGTTTCTTTGATTTTCACCCTCACAAATCTTTTTCAAATACTCATGGGCCTCTAATAGAGTGTAAGACCCAATCCCCTTTAACCAAAACCATTTTGGGCCTCAGATATTGTATAAGTCCCAACACACTTTCAAAAATCTCGGCGCGATCGCCAGTTTAAAATAAAACCGTTGGGCCTCTCCTTGAGTTGTAAGCCCCATCACTTGTACAAAAACATGTTTGGGCCTCTAGTAGAGTGTAAGACCCATTCCTTGTAAATAAGATACCTTGTTGGGCCTTAGACATTGTATAAGACCCACTGTCTTTTCAAAAACCTCGGCGCGATCGCCATTTTCAAACAAATCATCTGGGCCTACCCTCGTGTAGTAAGTCCCATCTTTCTCTTTTCAAAATATATATAACTGTATTGTGGGAAGTTGTGCATGGTTAGTCTTCTTTCATACTCCTTTAAATACTTATCATATATCAACTATATATATACTAGTATAGTTATCTAGAGTTTTCCCGGCAGAAGATAGCCTCCCTTTAGGCTTCGTATAATGATCCTTTCCTCAGGAAAGTCAGCCTCCTCTTGGGCTTTGTACAATGATTCTCCCCAACGGAGCTAACCTTTTCAGACTCTCTTGTTGAGTCAATCACCTTTTTAGACTCTCTTGTTGAGTCAATCACCTTTTCAAACTCTCTTGTTGAGTCAACCACTTTTTCGACTCTCTTGGTGAGTCAATCACATTCCAGACTCTCTTGTTGAGTTACCCCTTTTAACCTCAATCCTAGGCTTTGTACAGGACAAATAAAAAGCACTCTCTTGTTGAGTCAAACCCTTTTTTAGACTTTATCTTTGGCTTTGTACGAGATATAAAATTTCATAACCTTCTCTTAAGCTCGGGACAAATAATTTCCCAAGTAGAGTCAAAATCGTTTCCTCCTCTATCTTGGGCTTTGTATGAGATACCTAAAATATCCTCAGCCGAGTCGGTAAAGTCTCTATCAGGCTCAATCTTGGGCTTTGTACAAGACAGATAAAGATTTATTTCCCGCATAGTAACTCTTCTTTTCAGCTTCTATCTTGGGCTTTTTACAAGATATATATACAAACCTCCCCAGCGGAGTCAAAATCCTTTTAGCCTCAATCTTGGGCTTCGTACAAGAAATATAAAACATTTTCCCCAGAAAAGTCTCCTTTAGCCTCCTCTTAGGCTTTGTATAATGATATCCCCCAAAAGAGTCAGTTTCTTTTTTGCCTCAATCTTGGGCTTTGTACAAGACACCCATATCTTAACACTCTCTTGTTGAGTCAGTCATTCCCAGCCTCCTCTTAGGATTTGTATAATGACTTCCCCAGTGTAGTCAATCAACCTCTTAGCTTCAACCTTGGGCTTTGATCAAGGCATACAAAAATCAACAATACCTCTTTAGAGATGACAAGTTCTCTCTCAGTCAAACCTTTTAGCCTCTGTCTTGGGCTTTGAATAAGACACCAAAACATCTTTTTCCTCCCTTAGAATAGGAGGAACTACGATTGCTCTGATTTCCCTATTTCATTGAAACGGGAATACGTAGGCATAAGATTACGAAATCTTAGCGAGCATACTACTAAAAAACTCTAGGTCTAATACCTTCATACATCAATCAAAACTTAGGTCCAACACCATACCAAAAACATCAACAAAAACTCGCTCTCCCTGTCACATTTCCCAAGAAACTTTCCCAAACCCATTAACGGATAAACACCATCAAGTACAAAGAAAAACCTAAAGCTAATATCCTGTGGATAACCACATATAGGATGGGTAATTGACAAATCCCCATTGTATAACCCGACCCCGGACCCCCAATCTCTTTAAACATTTGTTCAGTTAAACATTCGCTTGCAAGGTTAGTTTTAGATACCTTCCCTTTCCCTTCCAGCTTCATGGGATAAATAAGAAATCAGAAAGTAGCACCCCTTTCTCCTCGAGGAGGAAAACCCAACTCCAGTGATAAGGTGGTCGCGTAACCGACAAAAATCGCTCACTACAAAGTCGACGCTCTAAAGGAAGATCTGAGAAAACATCACAGTGACATGCAATCTCTGGCAGCAGCTCAGAAGCAACAACAAAGGACTATGATCTCTAAGATCACATCTACGCCATAGTGGAGACATATAATCCTCGGTACAACATGCCTAAAGATCGCCCCTGGGGCATGGCTATCAACTTTATTCCTGAAGGATATATCTCACCAGTCACAAAAGACCCAGAAACTGCAGCAGGAACCGCTGGGCCTGAAGGTTACAAACTTCGGGAAAGCAAAGACGCAAGAGTGATGACAGTAACTCCTGAAGGTTACAAACTTTGGGGCATGGAAGCACCAAGAGTCACTGCCGTAATGACTATACCACAACCAGTACGAAAGAATGAATGAGTTCCAGGAGCAATTCCTGGAGATGCAAAAGGAACTGCATGTCATTCGCGGTTAGGATTTATTCAGATAGGACACTGCAAACCTTTGTTTGGTCCCCAATGTGAATGTCCCGCAAAAATTCAAGGTGCCTGACTTTGAAAAATACAGGGGCGAATCTTTCCCTCAAAGTCATTTGGTGATGTACGCTCGAAAGATTTCAACTCAGACAGAGAATCAACAGCCACTGATCCATTATTTCCAAGACAGTTTAACCAGTGCCGCACTCAAATGGTACATGGGTTTAAACTGCACCAAGATCAACACTTTCAGAGATCTCGGCGCTGCCTTCGTTCAGCAGTATAAGTATAACCTGGACATTACACCTGACAGAGATCAACTCAGAGCAATGTCGCAGAAGGACAAGGAAACCTTTAAGGAATATGCTCAGAGATGGCGTGAATTTTCTGCCCATATCTGTCCCCCTCTTGAGGAAAAAGATATGACAAAGATCTTTTTGAAAACCTTAAGCTTATTCTATTACGGCCGAATGGTCGCCAGTGCGCCCAACGACTTCATTGAAATGGTGAACATATGGGTACGCCTTGAAGAAGCAGTCCGAGAAGGACGATTGGTCAAAAATACAGAATCATCAAGTAGTACCAAAAGATACGGTAGTGCTTTCCAAAAGAAAAAAGAGCAAGATATCGGAAATATCTCTCTCGAAAAGCAAAGGCGAAGATATCAACCAGTAGCAGTAGTAACTCCTGCTATCAACCTTGCGCCGGCTCCAACGTATCAACCTCAGGTTGCTCAGAGCCAACCAAATCAACAATAGTATCAGCAAAGGACATAACAACCTCTTCTACAAGCTCGTCCTCAGTACAACAATAACAACCGTACGACTCGACCACCAGGGTTTGACCCTATACCGATGTTGTACGCAAAATTATTTCCACTACTACTGGTCAAGGGGCATGTCCAAACCAGGACTCCTCTTACGATACCGGAAAATCTGCCTTTTTGGTTCAAAGCGGATCAAACATGTCCTTATCATCAAGGAGGACCGGGGCACATCATTGAAAATTATCTCAGCTTCAAATCCGATGTGCAGAAGCTTGTCAGGAACGAGGTCCTATCTTTTATAAATACTAATCTAAATATTCAGACGAACTCGTTGCCTCAATAAGAGAAGACTGCAGTAAATTTGATAGATGAAGAATTTAGCCGCAGTTACCAAATTCATGATGTAGTTCTATTGGGAACCAATCTGGTCAGGATGCATTGCAGATAGAGCGGGTACGGTCATGTACCGCCTCACAATTATCACCAGTGTGATATCTTCTCAAAGAATAATCAAGGATGTTTCGTAGTGCAATTAGCTCTACAAGAACAAATGAATCTCGGATGGAATCAAGATCACTGAATCCTTGAAGTCAATATGGCTCACGCAAATCCCAACATTGTTGAGAACCATGACATTCTGACGATGAATGTCAACTTGGTGGCAATGCACTCAAGGCAAAGTCAATACCATGATCTGCCATGGCACGATTACAATTCCTATATGATCTGCTCAATAAGCAATCAGGGATGCTCTTTTGTACAAGAGGCCCTCCAACGTCAGATGGATCTCAGATGGATTCAGGACTATCAGGAGAGAAATAATCATCAAGTCAATATGATTCAGATCTTTGATATTTGCTTGATAAATACCAGTTTGGTAGAATTACACGCTAAGCAAGTCAGGCTCGGTTTTCTGGCTTCACATGATTATCAAGACTGTAAAGTCTGTCGTAAAGACGACCAAGGATGTGCACTTGTCCAAAGAACACTTCAACACTTGTTGGACCATTGGTGGCTTCCAATCTACTTGGATGAAACTACACAACAAATCAGTATGATTGATGAGAATCCTGATAGGCATCAAAGTCAGGATGTCCACTCGATGGAAACAGATCTAGTGAAGTTGCACTGCATATAAAACGAACGTGGCCGGGTGCCACCACACAACTATGAGCGCTGTAGAGTTTGCTCAGAAAATAACTAAGAATGCTACCTTGTGCGTTCAGCTCTTCAAAATCAGTTAGACCGGAAAGAGATTCGACCATGTTCAAGTTCTGGGTCGACCAACGGGATACCCGACTATCTCCCTGATCAAACCAAAGACGTTGTCATAATCTCCAATCATGAAATAGCCAAACATGTCTGCGCTATAATCCCTCTACTCCATGAATAAAGAGTTCCTCATGATAGTAGAAAGATTCTCAACCTCAAACCAATTGAGGCCAGCTACGATGGTCAGAAAAATCAAAAGTCTCCTGTGGTTATCTATCTGCCAAGACCAATACCGTACAAATCCGATAAGGCCATCCCTTACAAGTACGGTGCAACAACAATCAAGAATGGAATGGAAACTCCATTACCCTTCATCAAAAACATTGTTGACATCAGTCGAGTGACACAGAGCGGTCGGATCTTCAACAGAGGAGTTGGAGAACCCACCAAGGAAAAGGAACCTCAAACAGAAGTTCCCAATCAACCAGTCGGGCAATCCAGTAATCCCGACCTTTTAAAGAACAACGATGAAATGTTGAAGCTCATCCAGAAAAGCGAGTACAACATTGTAGACCAACTGCTACAAACTCCTTAGAGAATATTTGTGCTATCTCTCTTGCTCAGTTCCGAAGCTCATAGGGAAGCTTTGCAGAAAGTCTTAGAGTAAGATTTCGTAGAACAAGATGTGACGATAAAACAATTTGATAGCATCATCTCCAACATCACTTCCTACAACAACTTAGGATTCAGTGATGATGAACTGCCAGAAGAAGGCAAGAATCACAACATGGCGCTTAACATTACAATCAATTGCCAAGACGATGCTTTAGCCAGTGTACTGGTAGACCCCGAATCAGCTCTATATGTTATGCCAAAATCTACTCTGGTGCGACTATCATTTCAAGGAGCTCCTATGAAAGGCAACGAGGTCATCGTCAAAGCCTTTGACGGATCCAGAAAAATAGTTATCGGCGAATTTGATCTTCCCAAAACCATCGGTCCTCACACTTTCCAAATCACTTTCCACGTCATGGACATCCGGGGAGCATACAGTTGTTTATTAGGAAGACCTTGAATACACGAGGCTGGGGCAGTCACTTCGACACTTCACCAGAAGCTGAAGTTCGTCAAGAATGACAAGCTAGTCACAGTCTGCAGAGATCAAGCCTTAATTGTAAGCAACTTATCATCATCATCATGCATAGAACTCGAGGAGGTTGTTGGAACTCAGTTTCAAGCACTCTCGGTGAGCAATGAGAATCGATCAGAGAGAGGGACATCGATTTCCTCATACAAAGATGCTCTCGAAGTAATAAAAAATAACAATGTAAAAGGATGGGGACAGCTTGTCATTCCTACTGACAACAAGACGAAGAAAGGTCATGGTTTTTCTTTAGCTTGTACTCAGACTGTCAAGAAAGATGAAAGTTTTCATCCCATTCAGAACGTCTTCCACAGTGGAGGCTTCCTCCACCCAGTGTCTCAAGAAGTACATACCATCAATGAGGGTGACTCCTCCGATACAGATGAGGAATGGAAATCCTATCTCAACGAGGACGGTTATATGTCTCAGGAAGAGGCGCATACGCCATTTTACTTTCCCACGCAGAGTCCGAGATATATACCAAGATCAGACATCAAGATGATGTACGGAGATTGTGATCCGGAAGGATGTCGTGCTCCGCCCAACTCATTAGACGAGGACACTCCGATGAAAGACAACTTCGACTATGACTATTATGACCCAATGGATGACTTGCCTATCTGGCAGCCGTACCCATAAGACTTGGGGAAAAATAGTTAGCCCAACGATACATATCAGCTAAGCATCATTGAAAAGAATACTTGCGTCCCCACCAAATCATGCGATCATTACTCGGGACATTCTGAAAATATCCAGCACAACGATGAATCTACCAAGATTGCAGGACAAGAGTTCATCAACTACACTTTTCCCGAGGTTAACGTCATCGAGAAGGATGACTCCTCTTCTCCTGCAGAAGTATGGGACACCTTAGGACAGCCGAGTGACATGTATGACTTCTTGGTCAAGTATACCGCTCCTGAGAGCTCTCGCATCAGGCTCAAAGACATCCAGCCAACTGGATGGGGAGATCCACCTGAGAGTGAAAACACTGTGCAAGATACAACAGAAGAGTTCGTTTACAATAACTCTGCCTAGGAGGAAGACTCCAACGATCCTGCTCCACCAGATATCAGTGTCATTTTTTAGGACAAACCAAGAAAGAAGGTACCAGACTTTGTTATTCACCGAGGAGTTCGCCGCCAATGGGTTGCTGTCGATGTCCCAAATGTCGTCCATAAGTCTAAGTAATTGTCGTCTATGTTTTAACCTTTCACCCTGCCCAGGTGAAACAGATGTTTTTAAAGGGCTCACTTTCTGTAAATGTCCCTCTTCGCTTCGCCCAAAGCGACAGAGTTTTGTTTTATAATGCTGTAGTTTCAAGAATCGACAAAATCATAAATAAATAAACGTCGTTCTGTAATTTCTGCATTTATTGTTGTTTTCACTTTTCGCTTTTTCAGAAAATGGTAATCCTAAAACAACTTAAAACAATAACAAGTATTTTTCAGAAAATACACTACAATCACCCTTACATTCTCTCTATCTCTTCTAAAAAATGATCATCACGTCATGCAGATTGCTTGTTTTAAACCCCATTGAAACATACGATCAAATGCCTTCTTCCAACTTTGAATTCCCGGTATTTGAAGCTGAAGAAGAAGACGAAGAAATTCTAGAAGAGATCTCCCAATTACTCAGACAAGAGGAAAGGTCCATTGAGCCTCACAAAGAGCCGTTGGAAACGGTCATTTTGGGTTCAGAAGAAGAGAGGAAAGAAGTTAAGATTGAGGTACAGCTCAGTCTGATTGTCAAAGAAAGCTTGATAAGACTTCTCAAAGAGTTTCCAGATGTGTTTGCTTGGTCCTATAAGGACATGCCAGGGTTCGATACCAGTATCGTGGAACATTATCTACCGTTAAGATCAGAATGTCCGCCAGTAAAACAAAGACTGAGACGGACTCACCTGGATATGGCTATCAAAATCAAGGAGGAAGTGCAGAAACAGATTGATGCAGGTTTCCTCGCCACCTCAGAATAACCTCAATGGCTAGCCAACATAGTGACATTTCCGAAAAAGGATGGAAAAGTCAGAATGTGTGTAGATTACGGGGATCTGAACAAGGCCAGTCCAAAGGATGACTTTCCCTTACCGCACATAGACATGCTGGTAGACAGTACAGCCAAATTCAAAGTCTTCTCCTTGATGGATGGATTCTCGAGCTATAATCAAATCAAAATGGTGCCGGAAGACAGGGAGAAAACTTCATTCATCACCCCATGGGGCACCTTTTGTTACAAGGTAATGTCGTTCGGTTTGAAGAACGTCGGGGCAATCTATCAAAGAGCCATGACTACTCTGTTTCACGACATTATGCACAAAGAAATCGAGGTGTACGTCGATGATATGATTTCCAAATCTATAACAGAGGAGGAACATGTGATCCACCTGTCAAAGTTGTTCGAGCATCTGAGAAAGTACAAACTCCGCTTGAATCCCAACAAATGCACGTTCGGTGTCCGCTCAGGGAAATTTTTAGGGTTCATCGTTAGCCAGAAAGGGATTGAGGTTGATCCTGACAAGGTCAAGGCCATTCAAGAAATTCCTTCTCCAAAAACTAAAAAACAAGTCAGAGGATTCCTGGGACGTTTAAATTATATTTCCAAATTCATATCTCTCATGACCGTGACATGCACACTGATCTTCAAATTACTAAAAAAGAATCAGAGCTGTGTATGGATAGAAGACTGCAAAAAAGCTTTTGACAACATCAAGGAATACCTTTTGAATCCATCGATCATGTCACCTCTAGTGGAGGGAAGACCATTGATCATCTACCTAACAGTCTTGGAAGACTCTATGGGTTGTGTACTTGGCCAACAAGACAAAACAAAAAGAAGAGAGTCTACCATCTACTACTTAAGAAAAAAATTCACAGACTCTGAAACTCGGTACACTATGCTCGAGAAAACTTGTTGTGCTCTGGCTTGGGCAGCCAAACGTCTTCGCTAGTACATGATTTGTCACACTACTTGGTTAATCTCCGAAATTGACCCGATTAAGTATGTCTTTGAAAAGCCTGCTCTCACAGGAAAAATCTCCCGTTGGCAGATGTTGTTATCAGAATACGACATCGAGTACCATGCTCAGAAAGCCATCAAAGGAAGTATTTTAGCCAATAATTTGGCTCATCAACCGATTGACGATCAAAAATCAGTCAGATTTGACTTCCCAGACGAAGATGTCATGTACTTAAAAATGAAAGATTGCGATGAAACGCTACCCTATGAAGGGCCAGAACCAGGTTCCCAATGGGGACTAATCTTTGACAGAGCTATCAACAATTATGGAAACGGATTTGGGGCAATCATTGTAACACCTCATGGTACCTACATTCCTTTCACTACCAAACTAACATTCAAGTGCACAAACAATGAGGCCAAATACAAAGCTTGTATCATGGGTCTCGAAGAAGCTATCGACTTAAGAATTAAGAACTTGGATGTGTATGGAGACTCAGCCCTGGTTATCAATCAGATCAAAGGAGATTGGAACACATACCAATCAGGACTGATTTCTTACAAAGACTACACAAGAAGGTTGTTACCATTCTTCAACAGAATCGAGTTTCATCATATCCCTCGTGAAGAAAATCACATGGCTGATGCACTTGCCACTCTCTCTTCCATGATTAGTGTAGGTCAATGGAACGACATACCTAAGATCGACATAATGCCCCTTGAAAGGACCGTCTACATCTTCACAATCGAAGCAGTCATAGACAACATACCTTGGTATCACGATATCAAATGCTTCCTTATGAAATAAGAGTACCCACCTGGGGCATCTAGAAAAGATAGGAAAACCCTCAGAAGGCTGGCTGGCAACTTCTTTCTAAGCGGTGATACACTCTATAAGAGAAAATTTACATGGTCTTGCTCCGATGCGTAGACAGACTAGAAGCAAACATGCTGATGAAAGAAATTCACGAAGGATCCTTTGGTACTCATGCCAATGGACACATAATGGCGAGAAAAATTCTGAGAGCAGGATACTATTGGTTAACCATGGAATCTGATTGCTACAAGTACATAAGGGGATGTCACAAGTGTCAGATATACGCTAACAAAATCCATGTACCGCCAACACACCTCAAAGTTCTCTCTTCCCTATGGCCTTTTTCTATATGGGGAATCGACATGATTAGCATGATCGAACCCAAGGCTTCGAACGGACATCGGTTCATCCTGGTAGCCATTGACACTTCACCAAGTGGGTCGAAGCAGCGTCATACACCAATGTAACCCGTCAAGTCGTGGTCCGATTTATCAAGAACAATCTCATCTGCCGATATGGTGTTCCAAGCCAGATCAGTACTGATAATGGATCTAACCTGAACAATAAAATGATGAAAGAGTTGTGCGCTGAGTTCAAGATCGAACACCATAACTCTTTCCCTACCGACCTAAGATGAACAGAGCAGTAGAAGCGGCTAAAAACAATATCAAAAAGATCATTCAAAAGATGGTTGTAACCTACAAAGATTGGCATGAGATGTTGCCTTTTGCTCTTCACGGTTATCGCACATCTGTCCGCACTTCAATTGGGGCAACCCCTTTCTCTCTAGTATACGGCATGGAAGCAGTGCTTCCCATAGAAGTAGAGATCCCATCAATCCGGGTATTGATGGAAGCTAAGCTAACAGAGGCTGAATGATGTCAAAGTCGACACGATGAACTGAATCTGATCGAAGAAAAGCGAATAACGGCTTTTTTCCACGGTCAGCTATATCAGCAGAGAATGAAGAAAGCATTCGACAAAAAGGTCCGACCTCGCATCTTCAGGAAAGGAGACCTTGTGCTCAAGAAGATACAATTATTTCTCACTGATTCTCGGGGCAAATTGGCTCCGAATTACGATGGCCCCTATGTGGTCAAGAAAGCCTTCTCAGGCGGCGCCTTGAGACTTGCAACCATGGATGGAGAGAAATTTACCTACCCCACAAATGTTGATGTAGTCAAGAAATACTTCGCCTAAAAAAACGTCTCGGTGGATTGAAAACCCGAAAGGGCGGTCCAGGCAAAAATTAGAGACACAAGCAAAAAAAAATCCCGGTGGATTGGAAATCTCAAAGTACAATCCAGGCAAAAATTAGGGATTAACGGCAAGTAACTACGTCCGACGAGGTTAAATCCTCAGCAGTCACGCCATCCATCAGGAAAATCCCAGTCAAGGTCATCTTCGACAGAAGCTCAGGATGTCCAGAATTCAAAGTTCGTAGAAGGATAACGGTCGTTATGTTTCAATGTAGCCCTTTTCCCTTAAATTACCATTTTCTAACTTTGTAAATATTCTATGGGATCACGCGCTTGACTGATTTCCATCCTATCAATAAAATTTGAGCCCTAGTGCTTTTGTTTGCAATTCTTATTTGTTTTAGCTTTACAGAATGACATTTTTAACATGATTAACGATTCTTGAAATAAAACAAAAATGAATTTACTTGTCAAAATTTTGCTTCTTTTAAAATAAAGATGGCAATTCTTTTGACTGTTGAACATCGAAAGAACATCGATCGCTTCTCCGAAGGTGGTTGGACCTCAAAGTGCAGAATCAAAGTACTCCTTCTAAACCAGTACGCTTGAATGAAGGATCAACTATGTCAGAGACCATGTTTCATCTAGCATCCCCGGCAGAGTTCTTACCTCTTAAGACCGATTAACGATTCTCTCTTCCCCACAGGGTCTAACTCTCCTAAGCAGGGAAATATTGCTATCTTGAACCAGTGATACTTTTCATCCTCCACCGTGACCATGTATCCAGTCATGTTCATCTATTAGTCTGTATGTCGCGTTAGTTTTGACAACATAAACATACATACATCATGCTTTATTGATTCACATTCAAAATCATATTGTATCACTATCACTCTGGTCAGTCCTACTCCCAAGTGGTAAAGTCCTCTTAATCAATCGAGTTGTCAATTCTTTCCTCGTCAGGAAATGTTTTGTCTAAGCAATATCCCTCCCCCAGTTTATTTCTGGATTGGAGACGGTCCTCAACCACTTTGATAACTTGAACCTTTGAAAGGCAAGAAGACATTCGACAAATGTCACTCTTCACCATTGAAGATGATATCTACGCTTTCCCAGATTAAGGAAAATCTCCAGAGAAAGCCTCGCAACTAAAGACTCTCATCAACACATTGGTTTTTCTCTCCAGAAAGTCAATGTTAATGAAGTCATCCACACCTCAAAATTGGATTACATCACATCTTATTTCTCCGAGAAGATCTCGAAGAAAAGTATTATCCAATATCCCTAAGCGAAAAGCGGTCTCTCAAGAGACTCATTTTTCCCCAGTAGAGTCAAAAAATGGCGTCTCCAACAGAGAAGTTTGCACACCTCTACAACTCAGACAAATGGGTTTCCCCAGCAAGTCTGATATCAAAACTTTTTCCCATCAAATGGCATCTCCCCAGGAAAATTCGGCGAGAAGTTTGATAAAGACCGCTACATATAGCTCCCCTTGTCAAGGAAGAAACTCGACAAGAAGAAACTGAGACCAGTTCCTTGGCTGAAGACTAGGATCGAGGGGAAGTTTATCAAGAAACTGAGACCAGTTCCATGGCTGAAGACCAGGATCAAGCGGAGGTTTATTTCAAAAGAAATTAAGACCAGTTCCATGGCTAAAGACCAGGATCGAGGGGAAGTTTTTGCCCTTTTCTAATCTCCAGCAGAGTTAAAACTTGTGGGTTCTAAAACCCCGTCTCTCTCCTAAAATTCCCCAGCCAGGGTCAGTTTATCATTAGATAACATTATCTCGAATCAGAACCTCAAGGTATCTGATCCATCAATTCTTCTGTATTCCTCAACAAGAGTTGATTCCCCACTAGGACCTGCCTCGGGATCTCAATAATTCCCAGCAGAAGCTAGCCTTCCCTTAGGCTTTGTATAATGATCCTTTCCTCAGGAAAGTCAGCTTCCTCTTGGGCTTTGTACAATGATTCTCCCCAACGGAGCTAACCTTTTCAGACTCTCTTGTTGAGTCAATCGCCCTTTCAGACTCTCTTGTTGAGTCAATCACTTTTTAGACTCTCTCGTTGAGTCGATCACCTTTTCAGACTCTCTTGTTGAGTCAACCATTCTCATAGACTCTCTTGTTGAGTCTATCACCTTTTTGTACTCTCTTGTTGAGTCAACCCTCTTTAGCCTCAATCTCAGGCTTCGTACGAGACAGATAAAAGCACTCTCTTGTTGAGTCAGACCCTTTTCGCCTCAATCTTGGGCTTTATACAAGACAGATAAGTTCCTCCCCAGTGGAGTTAGCCTCGTCTTAGGCTTCATATAATGATATCCCCAAAGAGTCAGTCTCTTTTAGCCTCCGTCTTGGGCTTTGTACAAGACACCAATATATCCACTCTCTTATTTAGTCAGTCACATACATCCTCCTCTTAGGCTTTGTATAAGGACTTCCCCAGTGGATTCAATCCACCACTTAGCTTCAACCTTGGGCTTTGATCAAGGCACATGTAAATCAACAAACCCTCTTTAAAGATGACAAATTCTCTTTCAGTCAACCTTTTAGCTTCAATCTTGGGCTTTGAACAAGGCACAAGTATTCCTTTTAGCCTCTGTCTTGGGCTTTGAACGAGGCTATGTAGGCATAAGATGTAGGCATAAGATTGCTCTGATTCCCTGTTTCATTTAAACGGGAATATGTAGGCATAAGATTGCGAAATCTTAGCGAGCATACTAATCAAAAACTCTAGGTCCAGTACCTTCATACCAATCAAAACCTAGGTCTGGTACCTCACCAAAAACACCCGAACATCAACATCAACTCACACTCTCTCTCATACTTTCCCAAGAAACTTTCCAAACCCATTAACAAAGAAACACCATCAAGTACAAAGCAAAACCTAAAGCTAATATTTTATGGATAACCACATATAGGATGGGTAATTGACAACTCCCCATTGTATAACCTGACCCCGGACTCCTCGAATCTCTTTAAACGTTTGATCAGTTAAACATTCGCGTGCAAGGTTAGTTTTAGATACCTTCCCTTTCGCTTCCAGCTTCATGGGATAAATAAGAAATCAGAAAGTAGCACCCCTTTCTCCTCGAGGAGGAAAACCCAACTCCAGCGATAAGGTGGTTGCGTCACCGACAAAAATCGCTCGATACAAGGTGCACAAACTTCCCTGTTTGGAGACGCCATTTGTCAACTCTACTGGGGAAAACGAGTCTCTTGAGAGAATGCTTTCCACTTGGGGATATTACATCATATTTTTCTTCGAGATCTTCTCGGAGAAATTCCATGTGATGTAATCCACTTTGGAGGTGCTGATGACCTCTTCGTCATTGAATTTTTCAGAGAAAAATTGCTATACTACCGAATCTTTGATTAAGAGGTTTTATCTAAGGATATTTCTTAATCCGGGAAAGCGAAGATATCATCTTTAATGGCGAAGAGTGGCGTTTGTTGAATGTTTTCTTGTTTTTCAGAGGTTCAAGTTATCAAAGTGGTCAAGGGCCATCTCCAATCCAGAAATAAACTGGAGGAGAGATCCCTCAGATGATTTGCTTCCAGATGAGGAAAAAACTGACAACTCGATTAATAGGACTTTTATCACTAGGGGACAATACCGACTAAAGTGATAGTGATGCAATATGAATATGAATGTAAATCAATAATGTATGATGTGTGTATGTTTATGCTGACAAAACTGATGCGACATACAGACTAATAGATGAACACGACTGGATACTCGGCCACTGCAGGGAATGGAAAGTATCATCTGGTCCAGAAATAGAAATTTTGCCTTGCTTAGGTGAGATAGTCCATGTGAGGAACAATCATTGGTCGGACTTAGGAGGTAAGAACTCTGCCGGGGATGTCAAATGGAATATTCGCATCTGACATAGCTGATCCTTCATTCAGGCACATTGGTTTAGAAGGAGTACTCTGATTCTTCACTTTGAGGTTCAAACACCTTTGGAGAAGCGATCGATGTTCTTTCGATGTTCAACAGTCAAAAGAATTTCCATTTTTATTTAAAAAACAGAAAAAGTTTGACTTGTAAATTCATTTTTGTTTTATTTCAAGAATCGTTAATCATGTTAAAATGTCGTTTTGTAAAGCTAAAACAAATAGGAATTACAAACAAAAGCACTAGGGCTCAAATTTTATTGATAGGATGGAAATCATCCAAGCGCGTGATTCCATAGAGCATTACAAAGTTTAGAAATTGGTAATTTAAGGGAAAAGGGCTACATTGAAACATAACGACCGTTATCCTTCCACCCACATTGAATTCTGGACATCTTGAGCTTCTGTCGAAGATGACCTTGATTGGAGTTTTCTCTGATGGATGGCGTGACTGATATTGGGGAATTTGCCCTTTGTTGGATATAGTTACTTGCCATTAATCCCTAACTTTTGACTGGATTGTACTTTGAGACTTCCAATCCACCGGGATGATTTTTGATTATGTCTCTAATTTTTGCTTGGACCGCCCTTTCAGGTTTTCAATCCACCGAGACGTTTTTTTTAGGCGAAGTATTTCTTGACTACATCAACATTTGTGGGGTAGGAAAATTCTTCTCCATCCATGGTTACGAGTCTCAAGGAACCTCCTGAGAAAGCTTTCTTGACCACATAGGGGCCGTCATAATTCGGATTCCAGTTGCCCCGAGAATCAGTGAGAAATGATTGTATCTTCTTGAGCACAAGGTCTCCTTTCCTGAAGGCGCAAGGTCGGACCTTTCTGTCAAATGCCTTCTTCATCCTTTGCTGATACAACTGACCGTGGCATAGTGCCGTTATTCTCTTTTCTTCAACCAGATTCAGTTCGTCGTGTCGACTTTGACACCATTCAGCTTCTGTTAGCTTAGCTTCCATCAATACCCGGATTGATGGGATCTCTACTTCAATGGGGAGCATTGCTTCCATGCCATATACTAGAGAGAAAGGGGTTGCCCCTGTTGAAGTACGAACAGATGTGCGATAAACGTGAAGAGCAAAGGGTAGCATCTCGTGCCAGTCTTGTAGGTTACGACCATCTTCTGAACAATCCATCATAGACCGGTAGGGAGATGAGTTATGATGTTCGATCTTGAACTCAGCACATAATTCTTTCATCATTTTATTGTTCAAGTTAGATCCATTATCAGTAATGATCTGGTTTGGAACACCATAATGACATATGAGATTGTTTTTGATAAAACGGACCAAGACTTGTCGGGTTACATTGGCGTACGATGCTGCTTCGACCCACTTGGTGAAGTAGTCAATGGCTACCCGAATAAACCGATGTCCGTTCGAAGCCTTGGGTTCGATCATGCCAATCATGTCGATTCCCCATATGGAAAAAGGCCATGGGGAAGAGAGAACTTTGAGATACGTTGGCGGTACATGGATTTTGTCGGAGTATACCTGACACTTGTGACAACTCCTCATGTACTTGTAGCAATCGGATTCCATGGTCAACCAGTAGTACCCTGCTCTTAGAATTTTTCTCGCCATTGTGTGTCCGTTGGCATGAGTGCCAAAGGATCCTTTGTGAATTTCTTTTATCATCATGTATGCCTCTGGTCTGTCTACGCATCGGAGCAAGACCATGCCAAAATTTCTCTTATAGAGTGTATCACTGCTCAGGAAGAAGTTGCCTGCCAATCTTCTGAGGGTCTTTCTGTCTTTTCTGGATGCCCCAGAGGGATACTCTTGTTTCTGAAGGAAGCATTTAATATCATGATACCAAGGTTTGTCGTATATGACTACTTCGATCATGAATATGTAGGCGGGCCTCTCAAGGCGCATTATGTCAATCTTAGGCATGTCATTCCATTGACCTACACTAATCATGGAAGAGAGAGTGGCTAATGCATCAGCCTGTGATTCTCTTCATGAGGGATATGATGAAACTAGATTCTGTTGAAGAATGGTAACAACCTTCTCGCGTAATCTTTGTAAGGAATCAGTCCTGATTGATATGTGTTCCAGTCTTCTTTGATTTGATTGATAACCAGGGCTGAGTCTCCATATACATCCAAGTTCTTGATCCTTAAGTCGATCGTTTCTTCGAGACCCATGATACAAGCTTCGTATTCAGCCTCGTTGTTTGTACACTTGAATGTCAGTCTGGCAGTGTAAGCAATATGGGTACCCTGAGGTGTTATGATGATTGCCCCAATTCCATTTCCATAATGGTTGACAGCTCCGTAAAAAATTAGTCCCCATTGGGAACCTGGTTTTGGCCCTTCATAGGGTAGCGGTTCATCACAATCTTTCATTTTCAAGTACATGACATCGTCGTCTAGGAAGTCAAACCCGACTGATTCCTGATTGTCAATAGATTGATGAGCCAAATGATCGACTAGAACACTTACTTTAACGGTGTTCTGAGTGGTATTCTATGTCATATTCTGATAACAACATCTGCCAACGGACAATCCTTCCCATGAGAGCTGGTTTTTCAAAGACATACTTGATTGGATCCATTTCTGAGATTAACCAAGTAGTGGGACAAATCATGTACTGGCGAAGACCTTTGGCTGCCCAAGCCAGAGCACAACAAGTTTTCTCAAGCATAGTGTACTGAGTCTCACAGTCGGTGATTTTCTTGCTCAGATAGTAGATGGCATACCCTTTTCTTTTTGTTTCATCCTGTTGACCAAGTACACAGCCCATGGAGTCTTCCAAGACTGTTAAGTAGATGATCAGTGGTCTTCCCTCTACAGGAAGTGATAGAATCGGTGGATTCAACAAGTATTCCGTGATACTGTCGAAGGCGATTTGGCCGTCTTCTGTCCAAACGCAGTCCTGATTCTTTTTGAGTAATTTGAAGATCAACGCACATGTCACGATCATGAGGAATATAAATCTGGAAATGTAATTCATACGTCCCAGGAAACCCCTGACTTGTTTTTCAGTTTTTGGAGAAGGCATTTCTTGAATGGGCTTGACCTTGTCAGGATCAACCTCAATTCCCTTCTGGCTGACGATGAACCCTAGCAGTTTCCCTGAACGGACACTGAATGTGCACTTATTGATATTCAAGCAAAGTTTGTACTTTCTCAACCGCTCGAATAGCTTTGACAGGTGGGTCACATGCTCCTCTTCTGTCTTAGATTTGGCAATCATATCATCGACATATACTTTTATTTCTTTGTGTATCATGTCATGAAACAGAGTAGTCATGGCCCTTTGATAGGTTGGACCGACGTTTTTCAAACCGAATGGCATTACTTTGTAACAAAAAGTGCCCCATGGGGTGATGAATGAAGTTTTCTCCATGTCTTTCGGTGCCATTTTGATTTAATTATAGCCCGAGAATCCATCCATTAAGGAGAATACTTTGAATTTTGAGGTACTGTCTACCAGGATGTCAATTTGTGGTAAGGGAAAATCATCCTTTGGACTTGCTTTATTTAGATCCTTGTAGTCCACACACATTCTGACCTTTCCGTTCATTTTTGGAACTGGTACTATGTTGGCTAGCCATTGAGGATATCCTGACGTGGCGAGGAAACCCGCGTCAATCTGTTTCTGTACTTCCTCTTTGATTTTGATTGCCATGTCCGGATGAGTCCGTCTCAACCTTTGTTTTACTGGCGGATATTCTGATCTTAACGGTAGATGATGTTCCACGATGCTGGTGTCCAACCCTGGCATGTCCTGATAGGACCAAGCAAACACGTCGGGAAATTATTTGAGAAACTTTATCAAAATTTCTTTGACAGTTGGACTGAGCAGTGCCCCAATCTTGACTTCTTTTCTCTCTTCTTCTGAACCCAAGTTGACCGTTTCCAAGGGCTCTTTGTGAGGTTCAATGGAAATTTCCTCTTGTCTGAGCAATCGGGAGATCTCTTATTGAATTTCTTCTTCATTTTCTTCTTCAGCCTCAAATACCGGGAATTCAAAGTTGGGAGAAGGCATTGGATCGTATGTTTCAATAAGGTTTAAAACAAGCAATCTGCATGACATGATGATTTGTTTTTAGAAGAGATAGAGAGAATGCAAGAGTGTGTGCAGTGTATTTTCTGAAAAACTGCTTGTTTTTATTATTTGAGCTGTTTTTTAGGATTACCATTTTCTATAAAAAGCGAAAAGAGAAAACAGCATTAAATGCGGAAATTATAGAATGACGTTATTTTATTTATGAACATGTCGATTCTTGAAACTACAGCCCTATAAAACAAAACTCTATCGCTTTGGGCAAAGCGAAGAGGTACATTTATAGAAAGTGAGCCCTATAAAAACATCTGTTTCACCTGGGCAGGGTGAAAGGTTAAAGACGACAATTACTTAGACTTATGAATGACTTTCGGAACATCGACAGCAGCCCATTGGCGGCGAACTCCTCGGTGAATCACAAACTCTAGTACCTTCTTTCTTGATTTGTCTTCAGAAATAACGTTGATTTCTGGTGGAGCGGGATCATTGGAATCTGTTTCCCAGGCAGAATTGTCGTAGACGAACTCTTCTGTTGTATCTTGCATAGTGTTTGCACTCTCAAGTAAATCTCCCCATCCTGTCGGATGGATGTCTTCGAGCCTAATACGAGAGCTTTCAGGAGCCGTGTACTTGACCAAGTAGTCAAATTTGCTACTTGGTTGTCCTAAGGTGTCCCACACTTCCTTGGAACTGGAGGAGTCATCCCTTTCGATGACATTGACCTCAGAAAAATCATAGTTGATGAATTCTAGTCCTGCAAGCTGTACAATTTCATCGTCGTGCTGGATATTTTCTGAATTCCTTGAGTAATGATCCCATGACATGGTGGGGACGCTGGTATTCTTTTCAATAATGCTCAGTTAATATGCATCGTTGGGATGACTTTCTTGCCCCGAGTCTCGTGGGTACGACTGCCAGATAGGCAGGCCATCCATTGGGCCATAATAGTCATGGTCAAAGTTATCTTTCATTAGAGTGTCCTCCTCTAATGAGTTTGGTGGAGCACAGCATCCTTCCGGATCACAATCTCCGTATATCATCTTGATATCTGACCTAGGTATAAATCTTGGACTCTGTGCGGGATAGCAAAATGGCGTAGTTACCTCTTCCTGTGACATATAACCGTCTTTGTTAAGGTAGGACTTCCACTCTTCATCTGTATCAGAGGGATCACCCTCGTTGATGGTATGTACTTCTTGAGACACTGGGTGAAGGAAACCTCCTCTATGGAAGAAGTCCTGAATGGGATGAAGACTTTCATCGTTAATAGTGTCATACCCCAAATTTTAACCACTAAGATTTCCCATCATTGTGCAAATCATCATCACAATATGGAGGAACCATCATACTTCATCAGTTTCTCCAAAGATGGGTGAGCATCCACTACAATCAAAATTAGGGTTTCAAGCCCTCTCTGAGTGCTTAGAAAAAGGATCAATTAAGGAATGACATGATCTTCAACTTGTCTAACCTCTCAAACATCCACAATGGATCAAAAGGACTCCCACTTCAAGGATTAAGCAAAAGGCTGCTCCCTTCTAGGTGGATCAAGTCTCGAGATTGACAGTGTCACCAAATTAGGGTTTGGGTCGACCAGGGCCTCCAGATAGAAATTTTTCATCTAGGCACAAGCCAATGATCCAAAACCTAACCTAATATACTCCATGGAACCTCATGGACCCAATCATCAAGTCAATTTGACCTCAGGGGATGCATTCATCAAAAACCAGGAATTAGGGTTTCTTGACCTAATTCACCCCTAAGTTGACTTTTAGGGCAAATCATGAGCCAAGACCTCAAGAGAGGGTTTGAGGGTCTCTAATGAACTATATTGATCCATTTGGAACAATGGATTAATCCAAGAAGCTTGAGCAACAAGTCTCAATTTCATCTGGACCACAGTTAGGGTTTTAAGGAAAAAGTCAACTGTAACTTTGACTTTTGACCAGGACATGCTCCTAAACCCTAGGACATGATCCAATATACCCTATAACACCCATGGAACATGTCCATCAAGTTTGATTTAGGTCAAGGACATGATTTCATGAAGAATTGCACAGTTTGGAATTCATCTGATAAAAAGTCAACTGTGCACAAAAGTCAACTTTGACTTTTTGAGATTTTTCACCAAAATGGATTTTTAACCCTAAAATGATGTTAATGTATGATTTGAATCATCATTCATCAAGAAGAATCAAGAAAAGTTGGATAACTTGTAAAAGGGGTAACCATAAAACTTAGAAATTTTTCTAAGTCATGAAAAAGTACTACTAATGCACCAACTTTGGAGGACCATAACTCCTAAACCACAAGGCCATTGTGCCCCATTCAAAGCTTGATTTGTAGATCTCATTGCCCTCTAAAAAGCTTCATACTGACCTATGTCCAAATTCTTCATGGATTTTGAGTTATGGAGTGATCAAAATCAAGAGAAAACACTTTGTTCCAACACTTAGTGAAAATTTCACTAAGTCAGATTTTGCCTTACTTTTTGCCAAATGTAGGGGGATTTTTCACTTGGATTCAAAAGAGATCAAAACCAAACATGTTCAAACAGTTGTTGTATCATGTAAGGGCTTTCCAAAATGGTCAAGAACATTACCAAATTCAACTTACACCATGAGATATGGCATTGGCAAGGTGCCTTGCTGAAATCTGTCAAAGGCTAGGCAGAATTTGCAATTTTGCTCGATTTGCCAAAATCAGCCAAATTCAAATGCTCCTATCCACTTGGACACATCTGAGGATTGAATCTAAAGGGGACAATCATTGAGCCAAGCCTCCAAAGTCCATGGAACAAGAAATAACATGTTGAACGTAGAATGGCCAAAAAAGGGACAAGACTCCAAATTTGGATTGAAGCATTCAATGGAAGCATCAAGGTGGCATGGACTGAGCCACTCTCATCTGAAATCAGTCAAGACTTATCCAAGATCAAGGGAACCAAAGCTCTGTGCCCTAACCTTTAGTCAATGGCTAGAGGAGACTTGGATTTTCATTTGCCAACATTGGCCAAACCTACTTAGCAGTTGCCATTCACTATTCCTTGCAAAACAAACTTGCTCTACTATAAATAGAGCTCAATTGTGATCAGTTTGAGTACACCAAAGCCATCAAACAGATGCTTTCCTCAAAATCTCTTCTTTCACTCCAATTTTGCCTTCTAAGGCAAGTCACTATCGAGTTTTGAGTTTGAGAGCTTTTCCTATCAAACCAGTCACTTACACACCTCACATACATCATATAGAAGTGATCCAAACACTCACATAACATCTGGAACACAGATTTCACAAAATCACCAGCCAATTGCTCAAGTTCTTGACAGTTTTGCAGTTGAGGTGCCATCTTCAACTCCAAACCATTTCATTCCATTCCAAGCACTCAGACACATCACTTGGCACCTAGGGAAGCTATCCACATCATTGGAACCTAGCTGTAACACCTCCAACACAAATCACGATCACCAGTTGCAAGTGGTAAGCATGAGCTCTTCTAACTCTATGATCCATGCATTTTTTGCTGCACAATAATTTGGCCATATGTTCATAATCATGCATGGAATGTTTCCCCTCAATTAATTGCATTGTTTGAATCGTGTATCAAAAATCCTAGCCTTCATGCAGAAATTAGGGTTCTTGAGGATTTTTCATGATTTCTTGTTATATGTTTAATTTAAATGAAATTAATTGACATAGACATGATTGTGAGGTTGAGACGAGCATAATGATATGTGGATTGCATGTTATAATCAAGTATTCAGTGAGATTGAAGAGTAAATGCAAATCTGGCCAACCCAGAACACGCGTGTGTTCTTGGTGTGTTCTTGGCGCCTTCTTTCAAAATTTGAATATTTGAATTTTGTGATTTTATTTAATTGATTCAAAAATTAATTTCTCTCTGAGTTTTAATGATTTTGAGTTGATTCTTTTTTTAATAATTCACAAAAATGTTAAAATATTTCAGTTTCCCAAAAAATCCCAAAAATATTATTTATTTCATATAATTGATATTTTTGCAAAGAATTAATATTTTAATTGTTTTTGACATTTTAAATATTTTTTCCACCTTGATTTTGCAACTTTTAATGCTTTCTAATTATTTTGTAGGTCAATACTTAATTTTTGAAGCATTAATCCAAGATCACAATTTGTTTTTCATATGTTAAACAATTTTGATCAATTTAAATTGAATTTTTATTCAATTAAATACATTTTTGAAAACAAATTAGGGTTTTTGGAATAATTCAACCCTCATAAATCATTTTCAAAACACTTAGAGTGTAAGACCCAATCCTTTTTTTGACCAAATCATTTTTGGGCCTCAGTATTGTATAAGTCCCGATACCGTCAAAAACAAACGGCGCGATCGTCGCCTTTTAAAAATAACAATGGGCCTCTCCTTGAGCTATAAGACCCATTCAAAACTTTTGGGCCTCTAATAGAGTGTAAGACCCAACCCCCTGTTAACCAAAATCATTTGGGCCTCAGATATTGTATAAGCCCCTTCGCGTTAAAAGAAAATCTCGGCGCGATCGCCATTTTTAAACGAAAAGTCAACTGGGTCTACCCTCGTGTCATAATCCCCACTCTTTTTATTTAAACCTTTTGGGCCTCTTGAGAGAGTGTAAGACCCATCCCTTTGTACAGAAAACAAATTTGGGCCACAGTCACTTGTATAAGTCCCTCTGTACAAATTCAAACAGTGCGCTCACTGATAAAACCCTAGGCCTCTCGTTGAGCTATAAGCCCCAAATCTTTCTTTTTCAAAGCACTTTCTCCTTTGATTTTGAATATACTGTTGTTTTCAATCTTTCTTTGTTGAACAACTAACCAAACAGCATGGAAGCTCTACAACCGAGTAAGTGGTTATTGCTTTCATTTACCGCTTTCATATACATATAACTGTATTGTGGGGCTGTTTCACTATAAGTCTTCTTTCATAAACTCATATCAACTGTGTAATAATAGTATAGATATTTAGAGTTTCCCCGGCAACTACATCTAGCATTAATCCCGTTGATCACTCTTAGAAATAGTCTAAACTAGATCCCCATAGGATTACCAGACACAGTCTTCCCTCCTCTTGGGGTTAAATAATATGGAGACATGAAAGGCAGCATTCTCTGTGAACCCTTTCATAGACTGTCACTCATAGAAGTTGTCAAGAAACTCTATTCCCCATAGATGATATTTTCTCCGTGAATGGCATCTCTTGAGTTTCTTCCAAATTCTCGGACTTTCCTGGCTTGATCTATTCTTGGTGAATGGCATGTCTTGAACTTCTCGGGGTTTGGGGACCCACAGGCTTCTTAAAAGCACTTGTCAAGGAACTCTACTCCCCGGAGATGATCTTTTCTCCGTGAATGGCATCTCTTGAGTTTCTTCCAAATTCTCGAACTTTCCTGACTTGATCTATTCCTTGTGAATAGCTTGCCTTGAATTTCTCGGGGTTTGGGGACCCATCGGCTTCTTAAAAGCAATCGGCCTCCTCTTGGGCATCGTACAAGGACCCACAGGCTTCCTAAAAGCAACCCCGCCTCCTCTTGGGCTTAGTACAAGGACCCTACGGCTTCTTAGAAGTATTCACAGCCTCCTCTTAGGCTTTGTATAATGATCTCTTCCTCCGGGAATGATATCCTCCTCTTGGGCATCGTACTAGGACCCGTCGGCTTCTTAAAAGTTTCCAGCCTCCTCTTGGGCTTCGTACAAATTGTCCCGACGACCTCCTAGAGGTATAGGAATAGAAATTAGTCATCTGCGTATAACAATCCTTTCAAATAGTCTACTACGGTTTCTCAAAGCATAGTATAAAAGATGACATCTAGACTTGGACAGTTTAATTTCCTTGAGTCTCAAAGACATTCTCAAGTGACCCCTTCAAAAATAGGAAGGAAACCCGTAGACTCGGACAGTCTCGATACCCTTCGGATTTCCCACTTCCTTAAAGAATAGGAATAACCCGGATCCTTGAAACAAATCCTTGAGTACAGTGTTGCTCATATAAGAACTGATTTTCTCTTTCAAAATCAGTATACTAGACCTGTCACTTAACTGAAACAGTAACCATAGCCTCCTCTTAGGCTTTGTATAATGATCCCTCTCTAGGGAAAATAGCCTCCTCTTGGGCTTTGTACAATGATTCTCCCCAGCGGAGTCAAACAACATTTAGCCTCTCTCTCGGGCTTTGTACGAGACACATAAGAGACTCCCTCGTTGAGTCAATAACCTCTTTCGCCTCCATCTCGGGCTTTATACGAGATACAAAAAGGTTCTTATTGAGCCAAACAAATTTTTGCCTCCATCTCGGGCTTCGTACGAGATACAAAAAAAACTCTCTTGTTGAGTCAATCAGCCTCCATCTCGGGCTTTATACGAGATACCAAAAGATTCCCTCGTTGAGTCAAAAACCTTTTAGCCTCTCTCTCGGGCTTTGTACGAGACACATATTCGCCTCCTCTTAGGCTTTATATAAGAAAACCACTAGTTAATCCAATTAACCTTTTAGCATCAAAGTTGTGCCTCGTTCACAGTACACAAACATCAACAACTCCTTCCCTTTCATCTAATCGCTGTAAGCGGCAAGCCTCTGGATCATCTACATCCATGCCACTGTCCCTCTTTTAGCATGAGAAATTCCTAAGGAAAGATGGCATTGCTCTACACTGAGTTAAAGTCTTCTCCTTCAGGTTAAAATCCCTATAAAGGAAATTATGGCATTGTCGGATTCACAAATCCCGATTAAAGTAATTCTCCCTTATAAACAGTTGTGACAAACATACCCTCTTTAGAGATGACAAATTCTCTCTAAGGTCAACACTTTTAGCTTCATATCTTGGGCTTTGAACAAGATACAAACTACCTTTTCACTTTACGTCTTGGGCTTTGAACAAGACACCAAAACAACCATTTCCTCCCATAGAATAGGAGGAACTACAAACGCTCTGATTTCCCTGTTTCGGTAAACGGGAATACGTAGGCATAAGATTGAAAAGAAAAATCTTAGCGAGTACACTAAACAAAAACCCAAAATCCCATACTCTCATGTATCTAACAAAAAGCATCAGTCCTAACATCCTAATCCTTGTTCCCCGCCAGAAAATCCTAGAAAGAGAGAAAACCGTATTGGCGAAAATACAAATAACCAGTACAAAGGCCCCCCACATTGATAGCATTCGTAACCTAACAGACCGCTGTTTAAACTCAGTATGCAAAGCAGGGTTAATTGGAGACATCTAATTCCCTTCCTTATTCAGCTCATAATAGGATAAAAAATGAATCGACCTGTAGTAAGCTCAACCGCAAAGAGCGACCAGCGCTTAAGAACCGCGTCCAAAGTCGCTCGCTACAGAAAAAATGGCGCCCACCGTGGGGCGTATTTCTAAACCTTTTTTCTCTTCACTTGTGTGAATACCACAGATTGGGGCTTCCACCGGGGAACCCAATTTCTGTCAGGAACTTAGGATTCATAGCTTTAAAGGTCTAGGATGTTTAGGACAAATATATATACTGCTTTTCCTAATTGCTATACGTGTTTATTTTTCTGCTAATGGGAATGCGGGTGATGCTGTATGTGGAAAGATTGAGTATACACTTAAGATAAGTGATGGCGACGAGGTCGACCATCAACCTCTGTGGAGGCTGACTAACGTAACCATTCTCTCACCTAGACAATGGGTCGGTTGTGATGCCTGAGAAGCCGAGGAGCCAAACCCTTTCGTAGTGCGGAAACTATCAGGAATAGTTGTTACATGATACTACCCTCGTTTGAGGCTGGTGATCTATTCTCGGTGAATGGCACTTACTCTAAGATTGCTCTAAAACTCGCTGGCGATCCACTTGTTGTTTTGCTTTCCTGGAAGGAGCTGATGATAATGAGTACAGGTATAAAAATCACCCTAGTATAAACCTTTGGGGATGGGTAGAGCCTTGACTTCATGACAACGACCCTTTGACCCCATGTTTTTTCTATGTTTTTGTGTGCTGCATTCATGCATTCATTTAAAAAAAACATTAAAACATTCAAAAAATTCTTCTCTTCTAGTCTCTCTGTTTTTCAAATTAAACTAAGACTGTGATTGCAAATATCAGAGAAAAGGATTGCACTAATGGATTTCGGTAGAAGGAGAACTCATAGTTATACCTTCAAGGTTCCAAAGCTAGAGGATTTAAGAAGGTTAGCGAGGATGATCACTAACCAGGAGGCTTTCAGAGCCAAGCATGGAGGGTTGCTACCACTGTTAAGAGTCCATGTGATTGAGGGAATCATGGATGCGCTCATTCAGTTTTATGATCCAGTTTATCACTGTTTCACATTCCCGGATTACCAGTTAGCACCAATGCTGGAGGAGTATTCTCATCTGATTGATCTGCACATCACAGATCGAGCTCCATTTTCTGGACTGGAAGAAATTCCAAAGAATCAGACCATTGCAAGAGCAATTCATTTGGACGTGTCTGAGGTCAGGACTCACCTAACTACCAAGGGTGGCATCCAAGGTTTGCCAGCCCAGTTCTTGACAAAGAAGGCCCTGTATTTTGCCAGTATAGGAAACATCACTACTTTTGAAAGCATCTTTGTCTTGCTCACCTACAGGTTACTTTTGTTTCCCAACATCAATAACTTTGTAGATATCAACTCCATTAAGGTTTTTCTCGTTGGAAACCCTATACCGACTTTGCTCGCAGATGCGTATCATTCTGTACACTTGGGAAATTTGTACAACGGAGGAGAGATCACATGCTGTGTATCTCTGCTTTACAAATGGTTTATCTCTCACTTGCCCAAGTCTACTGCTTTTTGGGATTGCAAGAGTGCCTTACGTTGGTCGCAGAAGATCATGTCTCTTACCAACTCTGATATAGATTGGTGTAATAGGATTTATGATGGAATCAGGATCATTGACCGTTGTGGAAACTTCCCCAACGTACCCCTCATAGGAACTAAAGGAGGAATCAACTACCATCCAGTTCTCGTTCATTAGCAATTTGGATACCCAATGAGACACGTCCCACGGGGTGTTCATCTGGAAGGTCTTTTCTTCAAGGAAGGAGAAAACGACAGAGCACTAAATATGGAAATAGTGCACGCTTGGAAGCACGTTCATAAGAAAGGACGAGAGTCTCTAGGAAAACCGGACTGTGTCTCGGTGGAGCCTTATCTCCATTGGGTACAAACTAGAGCTCTCAAGCTAAAAATGCCTTATCCTCGTTACAGAATTCTTCCACCGAGGGAATCTGTCATGTACTTCATGACTGAGACTGAAAAGCTTCAGGTTACTCTCAACAAAGTTCAACGGGAGAGAAGGTCTTGGAAGAACAAGTACCGCACCCTCGACGTAGAGTGCATCAAAATACAACAATTATTGAAAGAGAAAGATGCTCTGATTGAAATTTTGGAGCAACATGCTGTGGATAATCAAGATGACCAAAGGAATTTGCTCGCTCCTTTCACTTGGCAAAGGAATGACAACCCGACAACGGCCCAAGAGCCCCGGTCAAAGAAAAGGAAGATACCAGAATCAACACCCAATTTCTCTTCAGAGAGGACTCTGGATCCATTAGTTTAGGTTTTTGTTTCTGCACCTTGTAATCTACTGTATTTCCATTTCTGTAATCCTTTGAATTCAATAAAAAGGGGTTTCCCCACTGTTTGATATTTGCAATCTAATTGTCAAAGTTTATTTTGATTAAACCAAAAAACAATTAATATAATCATTGTATTCATCATTCTCACATCGCGTATTCTTCTTACCTACGAATCTCATATTTGTGTCTCGGTTCTAGAGTCAAACTGTCTCATTCGTATAATACTCAGGCCAATCGTCAGAAAAAGATGGATGATCTGGAGGAATAAAACAGAGAGTTAAAAGAAGAGATCGACGCTCTGAGAGAGGATATGAGAAAGCTTCGTAATGACATGCAAGCCATGGCAGAAGCTCAGATACAAAGAACCGTGATCTCAGAGATCACCTCAATGCCCATAGTGGAGAAGTATGATCCTAGGTATCAGATGCCGAAAGATCGTCCCTGGGGCATGCCTATTAACTATATCCCGAAAGGATATGTTCCGCCGATCACTGAAGATCAGGGAATCACAGCAGAAGCCGCTGGGCCTGAAGGTTACAAACTTCGGGAAAGCGAAGATGCCAGGGGCATACTGAAGACTCCTGAAGGTTACAAACTTCGGGAGATGCCAAGACTCACTACCGTAGTCATGGTACCACCCCCTGTGGTACACACTGTCCCGGAAGGACAGATTCCACAGACACCTTCTGGTAAGAAGGAAACTATGTTTGACAGAATGGAGGAATTCCAGGAGCAGTTCTTGGAAATGCAGAAGGAACTGCAAGCCATTCGCGGTCAGGATCTATTTGAAAAGGACGCCGCAGATCTCTGCTTGGTCCCCAATGTGAAAGTCCCGCACAAGTTTCAAGTGCCCAACTTGGAGAAATACAAGGGTAACTCTTTCCCTCAAAGCCATCTGGTGATGTACGCTCGGCGGATGTCAGCTCAGACGGAGAATCAGGACCTACTGATTCACTACTTCCAGGATAGTTTAACCGGTGCTGCACTCAAATGGTACATGGGTTTAAACCGTACTACGATCAGTACATTCTGAGATCTTGGTACTGCCTTCGTCCAACAATACAAATACAATTTGGACATGGCACCCGACAGAGATCAACTCAGATCAATGTCGCAAAAAGACAAGGAAACCTTTAAGGAGTATGCTCAAAGATGGCGTGAAATTGCCGCTCAAATTTGTCCACCTCTTGAAGAAAAAGAGATGACAAAGATCTTCTTAAAGACCTTAAGCTCATTTTACTATGACCAAATGGTTGCCAGTGCACCCAGTGATTTCACCGAGATGGTGGGCATGGGCGTACGTCTTGAGGAAGCTGTCCGAGAAGGACGTTTGGTAAAAGACACTGGATCGACGAGCGGTACTAAAAAATACGGTAGTGCTCTCCCTAAGAAAAAAGAGCAAGATATTGGGAATATCTCTCTCGAAAAGCAAAGGCGATGTTATCAACCGGTAGCAGTTGTAACTCCTACTATCAACCCTGCGCCTATTCCTACGATTCAACCTCAGGTTGCGCAGAGCCAACCTGATCAACAAAGGACACAACAGCCTCTTCAACAGGCTCGTCCTCCATACAACAACAACCGTACAACACGGCCACCAGGATTTGATCCTATACCCATAACATACGCAGAGTTGTTTCCGTTACTACTGGCTAAGGGGCACATCCAGACTAAGTCTCCTCTTACAGTACTGGAAAATCCGCCTTTTTGGTTTAAGGTGGATCAAACTTGCCCTTATCATCAAGGAGGTCCAGGGCATAACATAGAGACTTGCCTCATTTTCAAGTCCGACGTGCAAAAACTTGTTAGGAGCGGGGTCTTATCCTTCAAGGATACGAATCCTAATGTTCTTACGAACCCGCTGCCTCAACATGAGAAGGCTGCAGTCAATTTGATAGAAGGAGAGACTAACGATGTCTATCAAATTCACGATGTACTCTTGTTGAAAACCAATCTGGTCAAGATGCATTCTAGACAGAATGGATATGGCCATGTGCCACCTCATAATTATCACCAGTGTGATATCTGCTCTAAAGATAATCAAGGATGTTCTGTGGTGCAAGCAGCCCTACAGGAACAAATGGATCTCGGATGGATCCAAGAGCACCGAGTTCGTGGAGTTAACATGGTCTACACGAATTCTAACGTCATTCAAAACCACGATATCCGTGCGATGAATGTCAATCTGGTGGCGATGTACTCAAGGCAAAGCCAGTATCATAATCTGCCGCGGCACGATTACAGTTCTTGTCTGACTTGCTCGGTAAACAAACAGGGTTGCTCTTTTGTACAAGAAGCCCTCCAGTGTCAGATGGATCTTGGATGGATCCAAGACTACCATGATAGGAATTCCTATCAAATCAACATGGTTCAGATCTTCGATATTCGCGTGATGAATACCAACCTGGTAGAGTTACATGCTGAGCAGGTCCGACTCGGATTCTTAATATCACATGACTATCAAAGCTGTAAATCTGGTTGTAAAAACGATCGAGGTTGTAGCCTTGTCCAGGAGGCACTTCAGCACTTGTTAAATCACTGGTGGATGCCAATTTATATGGATGAAGATACTTAGCAGATTAGTATCAGTAACAGGAATCCTACTCGACGTCAAAGTCAGGATGTCCGATCTGTGGAAGCTAACCTAGTGAGGTTACATTGTATTCAAAGTGGGTGTGGCCAGGTGCCACCACACAACTATAAACGTTGCGGCATCTGTTCGGAAAGTAACCAAGGGTGTTACCTTGTGAGAGCAGCTCTTCAGGGTCAGGTGGATCGTGGAGAGATTCGCCCATATCCGGGTTCTGGACCCATCAACTGGACGTCGAACTACCTTGTCGAGCAAGTTGAGGACGTTGTCACGATCTCTGTTCATCACAAGACCAGGGATGTTTTTGCCATTATCCCTCTACTTGGCGAATCTAAAGTTCCCAACCGGGAACGGATCGAGATTACTTATGATGGTCAGAAAAATCAGAAGGCTCCTGTAGTTATCTATCTACCGGGACCACTACCGTATGAATCAACTAAGGCTATTCCTTACAAATACAGTGCAACGATAGTTGAAAATGGAAAGGAAATTCCATTACCCTCCGTCGTGAATATTGCAGACATCAGTCGTGTAACACGGAGCGGTAGAATCTTCAACCGAGGAGTTGGAGAACCTAACAAGGAAAAGGAACTTCAGACAGAAGCTCCTGATCCACCAGTCGGTCAATCCAGTAATCCCGACCTTTCGAAAAATTATGATGAGATGCTGAAGCACATTCAAAGGAGTGAATAGAACATTGTTGATCAACTGTTACAAACTCCTTCAAAGATCTTGGTATTATCACTGTTACTCAGTTCAGAGGCCCACAGGGAGGCTCTACAGAAAGTCTTGGAGCAAGCGACAGGATGTAATAATCAGACAGTTCGATAGTATTGTCTCTAACATCACTTCCTGCAACAATTTAGGATTTAGTTATGAGGAATTACCAGAAGAGGGTCGCCGTCATAACATGGCGCTCAACATTACATTTAACTGCCAGGACGATGCTTTAGCCGGCGTACTGGTAGACATAGGGTCAGCCCTGAATGTTATGCCGAAGTCCAATTTGATGCAATTATCATTCAAAGGTCCTCCTATGAGAATTAGTGAGGTCTTCGTCAAAGCATTTAACGGATCCAGAAAAACAGTTATCGGCGAAGTCGACCTTCCCATAACTATTGGTCCTCACACTTTCCAAGTCACTTTCCAGGTCATGGATATCCGAGCAACGTACAGTTGTTTATTAGGAAGACCTTGGATACATCAGGCTGGAGCGGTCACTTCGACCCTCCAACATAAGCTAAAGTTCGTCAACTTTTAAATTTTTTTCCACCTTGATTTTGCAACTTTTAATGCTTTCTAATTATTTTGTAGGTCAATACTTAATTTTTGAAGCATTAATCCAAGATCACAATTTGTTTTTCATATGTTAAACAATTTTGATCATTTTAAATTGAATTTTTATTCAATTAAATACATTTTTGAAAACAAATTAGGGTTTTTGGATTAATTCAACCCTCATAAATCATTTTCAAAACACTTTGGGCCTCTAATAAAGTGTAAGACCCAATCCTTTTTTTGACCAAATCATTTTTGGGCCTCAGTATTGTATAAGTCCCGATACCGTAAAAAACAAACGGCGCGATCGTCGCCTTTTAAAAATAACATTGGGCCTCTCCTTGAGCTATAAGACCCATTCAAAACTTTTGGGCCTCTAATAGAGTGTAAGAACCAACCCCCCGTTAACCAAAATCATTTGGGCCTCAGATATTGTATAAGCCCCTTCGCGTTAAAAGAAAATCTCGACGCGATCGCCATTTTTAAACGAAAAGTCAACTGGGCCTACCCTCGTGTCATAAGCCCCACTCTTTTTATTTAAACCTTTTGGGCCTCTTGAGAGAGTGTAAGACCCATCCCTTTGTACAGAAAACAAATTTGGGCCACAGTCACTTATATAAGTCCCTCTGTACAAATTCAAACAGTGCGCTCACTGATAAAACCCTGGGCCTCTCCTTGAGTTGTAAGCCCCAAATCTTTCTTTTTCAAAGCACTTTCTCCTTTGATTTTGAATATACTGTTGTTTTCAATCTTTCTTTGTTGAACAACTAACCAAACAGCATGGAAGCTCTACAACCGAGTAAGTGGTTATTGCTTTCATTTACCACTTTCATATACATATAACTGTATTGTGGGGCTGTTTCACTGTAAGTCTTCTTTCATAAACTCATATCAACTGTGTAATAATAGTATATATATTTAGAGTTTCCCCGGCAACTACGTCTAGCATTAAGCCCGTTGATCACTCTTAGAAATAGTCTAAACTAGATCCCCATAGGATTACCAGACACAGTCTTCCCTCCTCTTGGGGTTAAATAATATGGAGACATGAAAGGCAGCATTCTCTGTGAACCCTTTCATAGACTATCACTCATAGAAGTTGTCAAGAAACTCTATTCCCCAGAGATGATCTTTTCTCCGTGAATGGCATCTCTTGAGTTTCTTCCAAATTCTCGGACTTTCCTGGCTTGATCTATTCTCGGTGAATGGCATGTCTTGAACTTCTCGGGGTTTGGGGACCCACAGGCTTCTTAAAAGCACTTGTCAAGGAACTCTACTCCCCAGAGATGATCTTTTCTCCGTGAATGGCATCTCTTGAGTTTCTTCCAAATTCTCGAACTTTCCTGACTTGATCTATTCCTTGTGAATAGCTTGCCTTGAATTTCTCGGGGTTTGGGGACCCATCGGCTTCTTAAAAGCAATCGGCCTCCTCTTGGGCATCGTACAAGGATTCACTGGCTTCCTAAAAGCAACCTCGCCTCCTCTTGGGCTTAGTACAAGGACCCTACGGCTTCTTAGAAGTATTCACAGCCTCCTCTTAGGCTTCGTATAATGATCTCTTCCTCCGAGAATGATAGCCTCCTCTTGGGCATCGTACAAGGACCCGTCGGCTTCTTAAAAGTTTCCAGCCTCCTCTTGGGCTTCGTACAAATTGTCCCGACGACCTCCTAGAGGTATAGGAATAGAAATTAGTCATCTGCGTAGAACAGTCCTTTCAAAGAGTCTACTACTGTTTCTCAAAGCATAGTATAAAAGATGACACTCTAGACTTGGACAGTCTAATTTCCTTGAGTCTCAAAGACATTCTCAAGTGACCCCCTCAAAAATAGGAAGGAAACCCGTAGACTCGGACAGTCTCAATACCCTTCGGATTTCCCACTTCCTTAAAGAACAGGAATAACCCGGATCCTTGAAACAAATCCTTGAGTACAGTGTTTGTAACACCCCCAATCTATACCCCCAATTAAATAAAGCAGTAAAAGAAAATTCAAAATTTCGTCAGAGTATATCTAAATTATCATGGCATGAACCGAGGGGTCACATCAAATTGAAACAATACATACAACACCTGCTCATAGAGATATGCAACAGTGGGGTAGCAATCAACAGAGGAACTCATTTCCTTACACCCATATTTCAGATTTTAGAATAAAGCGGAAAATCTAAAACTGAATATCATATATATATATATATATATATATATATATATATATATATATATATATATATATATATATATATCATGCAAAGTTTGTCATACATCAAGTTGTACATGCACAGCCAAAGGATATATATATATACATAATACACAATAATCACAAATGGCCTCACTAACTACCCAGTGTCACATATCAGAGCTGACTGACAAAAGAATGAAGACGCAAAGCTTCACAAAAATACCTCCAGTAACTCTAATCTGCAATGCCTCATAGAGCATTATAAAACAGCAGAAGGGTGAGAAAAACAACCATAATATAATTGCATACAATCATATATAACACAAAAATACACAGATATACGTTTCTCACCACAACTCACACCATAATTTCAACACAATGCAACACAAGGTATAATTCATATTTCCATCACCAACACATATCCATATATCAATTCTATCCACAATTTCACACATAAAACAACCATAATGATTTATGCAATGCAAGAGACCGACACAACGACTCCATGCATATGCACATGCGGTACCGACTTCCATTGTTTCTCATCACTAGTTCACTCAGGAACTCTGCTGGAATCATCGCTCGTTACATCACTGTAACTCCCCGTCGGGCATACGATGTCCCCCGTCGCTCACACCCCACACGGGCACACAACGTTTATGGATCGTTCACACCCCACACGGGCACACGACCCGATCGCTCACACCCCACATGGGCACACGATCGTCTATAATCATCGCTCACACCCCACATGGGCACACGACATTATAGCGAATTCCCTCTGGAATCCAAACCGTCACTCAGGACGTCTCAACAATGCATATCATGATGCTTGGCATACAAGGACTCATGACATTTAATATGCACACATATACGTATCCATAATTATGCATCTATCAACAGTTACCATACATCACAATTACTTGCTCTTAGGCCACACATCATCATCACAACTCATAACACATGCATTTTCATGTCAACACAGCACACAAATCAGAGTATATCCATACCCATAACATATTGCATGATATACATCAATTACACATGATTACTACGGCAAAAGTCGACAAAACGACACTATTTCAAATTTACGACATAATTTAATCGGCCAACAATTCTCAAGACTATCATCACAAGCAAGAACATTTTATAAGCTTTCCAACGATATAAAGAACACTTAAATCAGAAATATGGTTCAAGAGTTATGAATTCCTAAGGAAAAATATTAATTGGAAAACTCTCAGCACCGCCCGGCGAAACACTCAAACCGCCCGGCGAAACACCCTTCGCCGCTACACCGCCCGGCGAAGCACAGGCGTCACCCATTCCACCAAAATGACTCAAAAGAGTCAGGAACTTGTAACCTCTGCGCCTCTCAAAACCGCCCGGCGAAAGAACGAACCGCCCGGCGAAACAAGCACACCGCCCGGCGCTTCACACCAGAAGCAGAATTTTCTGCTTGCGTTTACACTGTTCCTCACCCCCAAAAATCTCATTTTTCCACCCAAATCACTCCCAGCAGCAAAACCGTTAATAGCAATGGTTCATAAACATATAGAGATCATACAACACGAATTATACCAATTTCCGTCCGTGAAAACATCGATTTCTACTCGTTTACGCGTTTTCGACCTATAACCGGAAACTATCGAAAAAACCAATACCACATACAAACACACATACATAATCATACACAACGATAAGATTATCGAGTTTCGCACCCTTACCCGATTAAATAACGCGTAGAAAAGTCGGTTGATTGGTTTCCAAGTTTTTCCCAAATCTCTCTCTCTTTTCTTCTCTTCTCCTTTTCTTTTCTTCTTTTCTCTTACTATGTTTTTCTCTCTATTTCTTTCTATTTCAACTCTTAACTTAACAATTAAATCAAAATGCCCAAAATACCTCTACACTCAATTATCTCACAAACGTTCCCAAAACCCGATAAAATATAATCACGACTAAAAATAACATATTTTTAGATAAAAGTCAGAGATAAAATAATATAATAATAATATAATAATAAAATACTCCAAACGACTCAAATAAATAAAAATACTAAAACTGGGGCGTTACAACTCTCCCCCACTTAGAAATTTTCGTCCTCGAAAATATACATGAGACGAACAAATCTGGATACCACTCCCGCATCCGACTCTCCAACTCCCACGTCAAATTGCCCTCAGCAGTGCCTCCCCACGCCACTTTCACAAGTTCAATATCCTTACCCCTCAACCGCTTCACCTCGCGATCCAAAATCCTAACTGGTACTACCTCGACCGTAAGGTTCTCCCTTACTTCCACCTCATCCATCGGAATCACATGCGACGGATCTGGAACATACTTCCGAAGCTGTGAAACATGAAACACATCGTGCAAATTCGACAGATTCGGCGACAACGCCACCCTATAAGCCACTGCACCCACTCTCGCAGATATCTGGTAAGGACCAATAAACTGAGAAGTAAGTTTCTTCGATTTCAATGCACGACCCACACCCGTTACCGGCGTAACTCTCAAAAATACATGATCGCCCTCTTGAAACTCAAGATCTTTCCGTCTCCGATCATGATAACTCTTTTGCCTACTCTGAGAAGCCTTCATTTTCTCACGAATAAGCTTCACTTTCTCCATCGTCTGTTGCACCAACTCTGGTCCAACCACCGTTCTCTCACTAGATTCGTGCCAACACAACGGTGTCCGACACCTTCGTCCATATAATGCTTCAAATGGTGCCATTCCAATACTAGAATGGAAAATGTTATTATATGTAAATTCAATCAATGCAAGATAACTATCCCACGCACCACCTTGTTCCAAAACACAAGCTCTCAACAAATCTTCCAAAGACTGAATCGCCCTCTCCGTCTGACCATCTGTCTGCGGATGATAAGCCGAACTCAATCTCAATTTAGAACCCAATGCCTTCTGTAAACTTTCCCAAAATCTCGAGGTAAATCTAGGATCTCGATCAGAAACTATACTCAATGGAACCCCATGTAATTTCACAATCACACTGATGTAAATCTCAGCTAACCGCTCCAAAGAAAAACTGATGTCAATTGGAATAAAATGAGCCGATTTAGTCAGCCTATCAACAACCACCCAAATTGCATTATGCCCTCACTGAGTATTCGGTAACCCTATTACAAAATCCATGGAAATGCTATCCCACTTCCACTCAGGAATATCCAACGGTTGCAACAAACCACTAGGCCTCAGATGTTCCACCTTGGATTTCTGACAAGTCAAACATGCATAAACAAACTGAGCCACATCTCTTTTCAATCCAGACCACCAGAAAATCTTCTTCAAATCCTGATACATCTTATTCGCTCCCGGATGTATACTCAAATTACTCCGGTGTCCTTCCTCAAAAATCATCTTTTTCAACTCTGCATCATCAAGAATACAAATTCTACCTCGGAATCTCAAAACACCATTAATATCCACTTGAAAATCACTATTCGCATATTTTCCTCCAACCAACATCAAATCCACAAATTTCACATCCAGCTTTTGCTTCTCACTAACCGTCTTCAGAAAATCATTAGTAATCGTTAGCATACCAAGCCTAACGCTATCCAACGTCACTTCACATACCAAACTCAAGTCTCTAAACGATTCCAAAAGTTCCCACTCCTTAACCATTAAAGCGGACATATGTAACAATTTCCGGCTCAAAGCATCAGCTACCACATTAGCTTTACCAGGATGGTAATTCAAATCAAAGTCGTAGTCCTTCAAGAATTCCAACCATCTACGTTGCCTCATATTTAGCTCTTTCTAATCAAACAAATATTTCAAACTTTTATGATCACTAAAGACTTCAAACCTTGCACCGTAGAGATAATGCCTCCAAATCTTCAACACAAAAACCACAGCCGCTAATTTAAGATCATGAGTAGGATAATTCTTCTCATGAACTCTTAACTGCCTCGAAGCATAAGCCACGACCTTACCTTCTTGCATCAGAACACCACCTAGACCAATCAAAGAAGCATCACAATAAACCACAAATGGTTTAGTAGGATTCGGCAAAATCAAGATCGGAGCTGTCGTCAATCTTCTCTTCAGCTCATTAAAACTCTCCTCGCACCGAATATCCCAAATGAACGCTTGCCCTTTGAAAGTCAACTGGGTCAAAGGAAGTGCTAGTTTCGAAAAACCTTCAATAAACCTCCGATAATAACCAGCCAAACCCAAAAAGCTTCGAATTTTCGTAACATATCTCGGAGCCTCCCATTGTAGAACTGCTTCTACTTTAGATAGATCCACAGAAATACCATTACCTGAAATTACGTGCCCAAGAAAACTCACTTCCGACAACCAAAATTCGCACTTGGACAATTTGGCAAAAAGCTTCCTTTCCTTCAAAACCTCCAAAACAATACGCAAATGCTCCGCGTGCTCTGCCCGAGACTTAGAATAAATCAAAATGTCATCAATAAACACAACGACAAATCGATCCAGATGCTCGTGAAAAATACGATTCATGTATTCCATAAACACACCTGGCGCATTAGAAACCCCGAACGGCATCACAGAATATTCATAATGACCGTATCGTGTCCTAAAAGCCGTCTTTTGAATATCATCCTCCTTCACCCTAATCTGATGATACCCTGACCTCAAGTCAATCTTACTGAACACACAAGCACCAACCAACTGATCCATCAGATCATCAATTCTTGGAAGAGGATACTTATTCTTAATCGTCACCTTATTCAATTGGAGATAATCAATACACAACCGCATACTTCCATCCTTCTTTTTCACCAATAACACTGGAGCACCCCAAGGAGAAACACTAGGTCTCACAAACCTCTTCTCCAACAACTCATTCAGCTGTTTCTTTAACTCAACCAACTCAGACACTGACATACGATAAGGTGCCATAGAAACAGTTCTAGTACCAAGAACTAGATCTATAGAAAACTCCACCTCTCTCTCTGGTGGCAAGTCTGAAATATCCTCAGGAAACACTTCCGTAAATTCACACACCACAGGAAATACATCAAGTGAAACTTGACTGTCCACAGTCAAAGATGCAAACAAACCAAACAACTGAGCTTCATCCGCCAAAAGTTTCTTCAACTCTTTGGTAGATAAGAAACTCGAGTCTTCATCTTCCTCAAGAGAAGGAAACCGTACCAGCTTATGATAACAATCAATATGAACCCGATTGAATTGCAACTAATTCATACCCAGGACCACATCTAAACCCTCCAATGGTAAACACACCAAATCCATCTCAAAGTATTTACCATAAATGGTCAAAGGACATCTTAGACAAACCAAAGAAGTAGTTACTGACCCCATCGCTGGAGTATCAATAACCATTTCACCACCCATCACAGACAACACAAGATTCAAACGCTTCGCGCACTCAGACGAAATAAACGAATGAGTCGCTCCAGTATCAATAATAGCAACTAAAGGCGTACTATTAATAAAACAAGTACCTCTGATCAGACGATCTGCACTGGAAGTCTGAGTTCCTGCCAAAGCAAATACCTTCCCACCAGACTGACCCTGCTTTGGTTTCGGACACTTGGTACTAATATGACCAGGTTCCCCACAGTTGTAACATTTCACCACATTCTTCCTTGCACAATCAGCTGCAACATGCCCTACACCTCCACAATTAGTACACTTCCTCAAATCTTTCCGGCACTCAAACTGACGATGCCCCAACTCACCACATTTATAACACCTCATAGGACCAGACATTCCTCCTCCACTTGACCTTTTCTCAAAATTTCCCTTTTGTTTACCTTTATCAGCTGGTGTCATATACGGACCACCACAGAACTGTTGCTTCCCTTTCCTGTCACTTACACTTTTGTAGTGAGTAGCACGAGCCTTACTATCCTCCTCATAAATCCTACAACAATCCACCAAATCAGAAAACCTCCGAATCCTCTGATATCTAATCGCCTGCTTTATCTCAGGACGCAAGCCATTCTCAAACTTCACACACTTAGAAAATTCAGCAGTCGCTTCAGCATAATGAGGATAAAACTGCACAAGTTCCACAAACTTAGCAGTATAATCAACTACAGACATATTACCTTGTTTCAGTTCCAGAAACTCAATTTCCTTCTTTCCTCTTACATCTTCAGGAAAATACCTTCTCAGAAACTCCATACTAAACAAAGCCCAAGTAATCTCCTCCTTTGCAGCTTCCAACACACGACGAGTACTAACCCACCAATCATCAGCTTCTTCCAATAACATGTGAGTACCCAGTCTCACCTTCTGATCTTCAGCACAATCCATCACTCGGAAAATCCTTTCAATCTCTTTCACCCAAATCTGTGCACCATCTGGGTCATATCTTCCTTTGAAGACAGGTGGTTTGTTCTTCCTGAACTCATCATTACCAGCAGCATTAGGTGCACCCTGCATAGCCCGAGCCATAGCTTGCATAGCAGCAGCCAAAGCAGCATCGTTCCTACCAGCCTGTAGCGAGCGATTTTGGACGCGGTTCTTAAGCGCTGGTCGCTCTCTGCGGTTTGAGCTTTAACTACTGGTCGATTCATTTTTTATCCTATTGTGAGCTGAATAAGGAAGGGAAATAGATGTCTCCAATTAACCCTGCTTGCATACTGAGTTTAAACAGCGGTTTGTTAGGTTACGGATGCTATCAATGTGGGGGGCCTTTGTACTGGTTATTTGTATTTTTGCCAATACTGTTGTCTTTCCTTTTTTACCTGGGCAGAAGGTTTCTGGCGGGGAACAAGGATTAGGATGTTAGGACTGATGCTTTTGAAATACTGCTTTTGATTGATGGAGATATGGGATTTAGGTTTTTTGTTGATTGCGCTCGCTAAGATCTTTTCTTTCGATCTTATGCCTACGTATTCCCGTTTACCGAAACAGGGAAATCAGAGCGTTCGTAGTTCCTCCTATTCTATGGGAGGAAATTGGTTTTTGGTGTCTTGTTCAAAGCCCAAGACGTGAAGCGAAAGGTGGTTTGTATCTTGTTCAAAGCCCAAGATGTGAAGCTGAAAGGTTTATTTGTGTCTTGTTCAAAGCCCAAGACGTGAAGCTGAAAGGTCTCGGCTTTAGAGAGAATTTGTCATCTCTAAAGAGGGGAGAAGGAGAATTACTCTAACTGGGATACGCGGATCCGAGCAATGCCATAATTTCCGAAGAAAGGGTTTTAACCTGAAGGAGAAGACTTTAACTCAGTGTAGAGCAATGCCATCTTTCCTTAGGAATTTCTCATGCTAAAAGAGGGACAGTGGCATGGATATAGATGATCCAGAGGCTTGCCACTTACAGCGATTAGATGAAGGGGAAGGAGTTGTTGATGTTTGTATACTGTGAACGAGGCACAACTTTGATGCTAAAAGGTTGATTGGATCAACCAGGGGTTTTCTTATACAAAGCCTAAGAGGAGGCTAATTTCCGCTAGGAAAATCATTATACAAAGCCTAAGAGGAGGCTATTTTGTGTCTCGTACAAAGCCCGAGAGAGAGGCTAAAAGATTTTGACCCGACGATGGAGTCTTTTGGTATCTCGTATAAAGCCCGAGATAGAGGCGATTGTTTGTTTGGCTCAATGATAACCTTTTTGTATCTCGTACAAAGCCCGAGATGGAGGCGAAAGTGGGATTGACTCAACGAGGGAGTCTCTTATGTGTCTCGTACAAAGCCCGAGAGAGAGGCTAAACGTTGTTTGACTCCGCTGGGGAGAATCATTTGCACAAAGCCCAAGAGAAGGCTAAGGTTATTGTGTCAGTTAAGTGACAGGTCCAGTATACTGATTTTGAAATAGAAAATCAGTTCTTATATGAGCATCACTGTACTCATGGGTTAGATCTGAGGATCGGGGTTGTTTCCTTTTCTTTGGGGAAACTGGAAATCCAAAGGGTATTGAGACTGTCCGAGTCTGCGGGTTTCCTTCCTATCTAACGAAGGGGTCACTTGAGAATGTGTTTTGAGACTCAAGGAAGTTAGACTGTCCGTGTCTAGAGTTTTATCTTTCGTACTATGCTTTGAAAAACAGTAGTAGACTCTATGAAAGGACTGTTCTATGAGGATGACTAGGTTCTGTTCCTATACCTCTAGGAGGTTGTCGGGACAATTTGTACGAAGCCCAAGAGGAGGCTGGAAACTTTTAAGAAGCCGACGGGTCCTTGTACGAAGCCCAAGAGGAGCCTATCATTCCCGGAGGAAGAGATCATTATACGAAGCCTAAGAGGAGGCTGTGAATACTTCTAAGAAGCCGTAGTGTCCTTGAATAATGCCCAAGAGGAGGCCGATGCTTTTAAGAAGCCCGTGGGCCTATCATCTCCTTTCCATTAGGAGAGATAACTCTTTTAAAGATACAAACCACTGGTAAACGTGCGAGGTTTACTATCTAGCGACTTTTAGCTTTTAAAGAGGGTTCCTTAGTTAAGGTCCAAGATTATGACCGTAGTGGGTACCCAAACCCCGAGACATTCAAGGCAAGCTATCCACAAGGAATAGATCAAGTCAGGAAAGTTCGAGAATTTGGAAGAAACTCAAAGATGCCATTCACAGAGAATACATTCATCTTGGGGAGTAGAGCTTCTTGACGATTCCTAAGGAGGACAGCCGAAGAGAAGACTGCATCTGGTGCTCCTATTGGGGATCTAGGCGTCTATTTCTACGAATAAATGAAACGGCGTCACCTAGTTCTAGACGTAGTAGCCGGGGAAACTCGAAATATCTATACTATTATTACACAGTAGATATGAGTTTATGAAAGGAGACTTACAGTGAGCAGCCCCACAATACAGTTTATAATATGAAAGCAGTAAACGAAAGCGATAACCACTTACTCGGTTGGAGTGCTTCCATGCTGTTTGGTTAGTTGTTCAACAAAGAAAGATTGAAAATAACAGTATATTCAAAATCAAAGGAGAAAGTGCTTTGAAAAAGAAAGATTTGGGGCTTACAGCTCAAGGAGAGGCCCAGGGTTTTATCAGTGAGCGCATTGTTTAACTTTGTACAGCGGGACTTATACAAGTGACTGGGGCCCAAAAAGGTTTTCTGTACAAAGGGATGGGTCTTACACTCTCTCAAGAGGCCCAAAAAGGTTTAAAGAAACGAGTGGGGCTTATAACACGAGGGTAAACCCAAATGATTTTTCGTTTAAAAAATGGCGATCGCGCCGAGGTTTTCTTTTAACGCAGAGGGACTTATACAATAAGTGAGGCCCAAAATGTTTTGGTTAAAAGGGGGATTGGGTCTTACACTCTAATAGAGGCCCAAAGTGTTTTGAATGGGTCTTATAGCTCAAGGAGAGGCCCAGATGATTTTTATTTTTAAACGGGCGATGATCGTGCCGTTTACTTGTACAGAGGGACTTATACAATAAGTGAGGCCCAAAAAAGTTTTTGTACAAGGGGGGATGGGTCTTACACTCTCTCAAGAGGCCCAAAGTGTTTGAAAGTGATTTATGAGGGTTGAATTAATCCAAAACCCTAATTTGTTTCCAAAATGTATTTAATTGAATAAAAATTCAATTAAAAATGATCAAAAATTGTTTAACACATGGAAAACAAATTGTGATCTTGGATTAATGCTTCAAAAATTTAGTATTGACCTACAAAATAATTAGAAAGCATTAAAAGTTGCAAAATCAATGTAGAAAAAATATTTAAAATGCCAAAAACAATCAAAATATTAATTCTTTACAAAAATATCAATTATATGAAATAAATAATATTTTTGGGATTTTTTGTGAAAATAAAATATTTTAACATTTTTGTGAATTATTAAAAAAAGAATCAACTCAAAATCATTAAAACTCAGAGAGAAATTAATTTTTGAATCAATTAAACAAAATCACAAAATTCAAATATTCAAATTTCTAAAAATGGCGCCAAGAACAGGCTGAAGAACACGCGCGTGTTCTTGAATTCTCAGATTTGCACTTTCTATCCAATCTCCATGAATACTTAATCATATCATGCAATCTACATATCATTATGCTCGTCTCAACCTCACGATCATGTCTATGTCCATTAATTTCATTTAAATTAAACATACAACAAGAAATCACGAAGAGACCTCAAGAACCCTAATTTCTGCATGAAGGCTAGGACTTTTGATACACGATTCAAACAATGCAATTAATTGAGGGAAAACATTCCATGCATGATCATGAACATATGGCCAAATTATTGTGCGAGGAAATATGCATAGATTGAGAGATGACCAAGTATGTGCTTACCTCTAGGCTGTGACAGCAAGTTCAAAGTGATTTTTGATTTGGAGGTGTTACAGATGAGTTGTGATGATCTGAACAGCTTCCCTACACCCTATGGATTGTGTTTGGATGGTTGGACTTGATTGAAATTGGCTGGATCATTTTGTGGTACCTCAGCTGCACTTTGGTTAAAACCTTGAGCAACCAGCTGGTGATTTTGTGAAATTGATGTTTCAGAAGTAATCTAAGTGAGTGATTGGTTTGATTGGAATTGCTCTCAAACTCAAAACCCGATAGCTACCTTGCTAAGAAAGGCATTTTTGCCAAGAGAAAGAGATTTTGATGAAAGCATCTGTTAGATGGCTTTGGTGTACTCAAACTGACCACAATTGAGCTCTATTTATAGTAGAGCAAGTTTGTTTTGCAAGGAATAGTGCATGGCAGCTGGTAAGTAGGTTTGACCAATGTTGGCAAATGAAAATCCAAGTCTCCTCTAGCCATTGACTAGAGGTTAAGGCACAGAGCTTTGGTTCCCTTGGTCTTGGATAAGTCTTGACTGATTTCAGATGAGAATGGCTCAGTCCATGCCACCTTGATGGTTCCATTGAATGCCTCATTCCAAATTTGAAGTCTTGTCCCTATTTTGGCCATTCTAGGTTCAACATGCTATTTCTTGTTCCATGGACTTTGGAGGCTTGGCTCAGTGATTGTCCCCTTTAGATTCAATCCTCTGAGGTGTCCAAGTGGATAGGAGCAATTAAATTTGGCTGATTTTGGCAAATCGACCAAAGTTGCAAATTCTGCCTTGCCTTGACAGATTTCAGCAAGGCAACTTGGCAATGTTGTATCTCATGGTGTAGGTTGAAGTTGGCAATGTTCTTGGCCATTTTGGAAAGCTCTTACATGATACAACAACTGTTTGAACAAGTTTGGTTTTTATCTCTTTTGATTCCAAGTGAAAAATCCCCCTACATTTGGCAAAAAGTGAGGCAGAATCTGACTTAGTGAAAATTTCACTAAGTGTTGGAAAAAGTGACATTTTCACTTTTCAGCCACTTTGATCACTCCATAACTCAAAATCCTTAATGAAATGGAATGACTTGTAGTTGAAGTTTTTGTAGGTGATAATGAGGGCTACAAATCCATCTTTGGATGAGAAAAAATGGCCTTGTGGTTTAGGAGTTATGGTCCTCCAAAGTTGGTACCTTTGCCACTTTATTTTTAACTTAGAAAAATTTCTAAGTTTTATGGTTACCCCTTTTACAAGTTATCTCACTTTTCTTGATTTTTCTTGATGAATGATGATTCAAATCATACATTAACATCATTTTAGGGTTAAAAATCCATTTTGGTGAAAAATCTCAAAAAGTCAAAGTTGACTTTTGTGCACAGTTGACTTTTTATCAGATGAATTCCAAACTGTGCAATTCTTCAGGAAATCATGTCCTTGACCTAAATCAAACTTGATGGAAATGTTCCATGGGTGTCATAGGGTATATTCAATCATGTATTAGGGTTTGGGAGCATGTCCAGGTCAAAAGTCAAAGTTACAGTTGACTTTTCCCTTAAAACCCTAATTGTGGTGCAGATGAAATTGAGACTTGTTGCTCAAACTTCTTGGATTAATCCATTGTCCCAAATGGATCAATATGGTATATTAGAGACCCTCAAATCATCTCTTGAGGTCTTGGCTCATGGTTTGTCCCAAAAGTCAACTTAGGGGTGAATTAGGTCAAGAAACCCTAATTCCTGATTTTTGATGAATGCATCCCCTGAGGCAAAATTGACTTGATGCATGGGTTCATGAGGTTCCATGAAGTATATTAGGTTATGTTTTGGATCATTGCCTTGTGCCTAGATGAAAATTTCCATCTGGAGGCCCTGGTCGACCAAAACCCTAATTTGGTGACACTGTCGATCTTGAGACTTGATCCACCTAGAAGGGAGCAGCCTTGTGCTTAATCCTTGAAGTGGGAGTCCTTTTTGATCCATTGTGGATATTTAAGAGATTAGACAAGTTGAAGATCATGTCATTTCTTGATTGATCCTTTGTCTAAGCACTCAGAGAGGGCTTGAAACCCTAATTTTGATTGTAGTGGATGCTCACCCATCTTTAGGGAGACTAATGAAGCATAAAGGTACATCCATATTGTGATGATGATTTTCACAATGATGGGAAATCTAAGTGGTCAAAATTTGGGGTATTACAGATGCCCCTATTTAATCTTCTTGGACCCAAAGGTGTGAATGACGAAGGGATTCAGGCATTCGGGGTGCAAGGGGATTAAATATCGGAATACCCAAAATTTTGATGGTGGTTATGAATGGTAGCTTACGCATCCATCTTCTTTAGCTAAGCAATGATACCTAGAAAAGGTAAACTTCCCCTCGATCCTGTTCTTCAGCCAAGGAACTGGTCTCAGTTTTCTTTTGAAATAAACCTCCCCTCGTTCTTGGTTTCCTACCAAGGAACTGGTCTTAGTTTATGATTTAAACTTCCCCTCGTTCCTGGTTTCTTACCAAGGAACTGGTCTTAGTTTCTGATTTAAATAAACCTCCCCTCGTTCTTGGTTTCCTACCAAGGAACTGGTCTTAGTTTATGATTTAAACTTCCCCTCGATCCTGGTTTCTTACCAAGGAACTGGTCTTAGTTTCTTTTGGTCAATAAACTTTACTGACAAGGGACGTTATTCGTAGCGGCTTTCCTTCAAACTTCTCGCCGAATTTTCCTGGGGAGATGCCATTTGAGTAGAAAATGTTTTGTTGTCAGACTTGCTGGGGAACCCATTCGTCTGAATTATAGAGGTACACAAACTTCTCTGTTTTGGAGACGCCATTTGTCGATTCTACTAGGGAAAGCGAGTCTCTTGAGAGACTGTTTTCGTTTGGGATCTTTCATCATACTTTTCTCGGGATTTTCTCGGAGAAACGCCATATGATGGGGTCCAATTTTGAGGTGTCAATGACCTTCTCATCAGCGGCTTTTTGGAGAAACACTGATGTACTGCCGAATCTCTATTTAAGAGGCTTTCTCTGGGGATTTTCCTTAATCCGGGAAAGCGAGGATATCATCTTCAATGGTGAAGAGTGACATCTGTTGAAGGTTCTCTGATCTTTCAGAGGTTCAAGTTATCAAAGTGGTCAAGTGCCGACTCTGATCTAAAGATACACTGGTGGCGAGATTGTGCAGACGCAACACTTCCTGACGAGGAAAGAATTGACAAACTCGATTGACAAAACTGTTTATCACTAGGGGACAAGACCGGCTAGAGTGATAACGATGCAATATGAAATGTAAATGCAAATCAAAAATGCATGAAGTACGTATGTATATGCTGACAAAACTGACGCGACATACAGACTAATGGATGAACACAATTGGATACTCGGCCATCGCGGGGCGAAGAAGTACCGTTGGTTCAAAATAGCAATTCCACCTTGCTTAGGAGAAATAGTCCACGCGGGGAGCTATGTTGATCGGGCTTAGGAGATGAGACCTCGGCCGAGGGTATCAGACGGGAAAACCGCATCTGATACAGTTGATCCTTCATTCAGGCGCACTGGCTTAGAAGGAGTACTTTGATTCTGCACTTTGAAGTTCGCTTACTTCGGGAGAAGCGATCGATATTCTTCTGATGTTCAACAGTCAAAAGAAATGCCATCTTTAATTTAAAAGCAGAAAAATTTTAACAAGTAAATTTATTTTTGTTTTATTTCAAGAATCGCTGATTAAGTTTAAACAACGTCGTTCTGTAAAGCTAAAACAAGTAAGAATTACAAACAAAAGCACAAGGGCTCAAATTTTATTGATAAGATGGAGATCAACCAAACGCGTGATTCCAAAGAGTATATACAAAGTTAGAAAATGGTAATTTACAGGGAAAAGGGCTGCGTTGAAACATAACGACCACTATCCTTCTACCAACTTTGAATTCGGGACATCCTGAGCTTCTGTCGAAGATGACCTTGACTGGAGTTTCCCTGACGGATGATGATGCAACTGCTGCTGAGGGACTTGCCTCTGTTGAACATAGTTACTTGCCATTATCCCTAATTTTTGCCTGGATTGTACTATGATGTTTCTAATCCACCGGGATGATTTTTTATTTATTTATTTTGTCTCTAACTTTTGCCTGGACCGCCCTTTCGGGTTTTCAATCCACCGAGACGTTTTTTTTTTAGTTTTAGGCGAAGTATTTCTTGACTACATCAACATTCGTGGGGTAGGCAAATTCCTCTCCGTCCATGGTTACAAGTCTTAAGGCGCCGCCTGAGAAAGCTTTTGTGATCACATAGGGGCCATCATAATTTGGGGTCCATTTGCCCCGAGAATCAGTGAGAAATGATTGTATCTTCTTGAGCACAAGTCTCCTTTCCTGAAGACACGAGGTCGGACCTTTTTGTCAAACACCCTCTTCATTATTTGCTGATACAACTGACCGTGGCATAGTGCCGTGATTCGTTTTTCCTCGATCAGATTCAGTTCATCGTGTCGACTTTGACACAATTCAGCTTCGGTGAGCTTAGCTTCCATCAATACCCGGATTGATGGGATCTCTACTTCTATGGGGAGAACTGCCTCCATGCCATATACTAGAGAGAAAGGGGTTGCCCCTGTTGAAGTGCAGACAGATGTTCGATAACCGTGAAGAGCAAAGGGTAGCATTTCGTGCCAATCTTTATAGGTTACAACCATCTTTTGAACGATCTTCTTGATGTTCTTGTTAGCCGCTTCTACCGCCCCGTTCATCTTGGGTCGGTAGGGAGATGAGTTATGGTGTTCAATCTTGAACTCTGGGCACAACTCCTTCATCATCTTGTTGTTCAAGTTAGATCCATTGTTAATAATGATCTCACTTGGAACACCATAACGGCAGATGATATTTTTTTTGATAAATCGGACCACCACTTGTCGGGTTACATTGGCGAATGACGCTGCTTCGACCCACTTGGTGAAATAGTCAATGGCTACCAGGATGAACCGATGTCCGTTTGAAGCCTTGGGCTCAATCATACCAATCATATCGATTCCCCATATTTAAAATGGTCATGGGGAAGAAAGAACTTTGAGATGTGATGGCGGTACATGAATTTTGTCGGAGTATATCTGACACTTGTGACACCTCCTCATGTACTTCTAGCAGTCGGATTCCATGGTCAACCAATAATACCCGGCCTTGAGAATTTTTCTCGCCATTGTGTGTCCGTTGGCATGAGTGCCAAAGGATCCTTCATGAATTTCTTTCATGAGCATGTCCGCTTCTGGTCTGTCGACGCATCGGAGCAAGACCATGTCAAAATTTCTCTTATAAAGAGTGTCACCGCTCAGGAAGAAGTTTCCAGCCAATCTTCTGAGGGTTTTCCTGTCTTTTCTGAGTGCCCCAGATGGGTACTCTGATTTCTGAAGGAAGCATTTGATATCGTGATACCAAGGTCTGTCGTCTATGACTACTTCAATCGCGAAGATGTAAGCGGGCCGTTCAAGGCGCATTATGTCGATATTAGGTAAGTCGTTCCATTGACCTACACTAATCATGGAAGAGAGAGTGGCTAATGCATCAGCCATGTGATTCTCATCACGAGGGATGTGATGAAAGTCGACTCTGTTGAAGAAGGGTAACAACCTCCTTGCATAGTCTTTGTAAGGAATCAATCCTGATTGGTATGTGTTCCAATCTCCTGTTATCTAGTTAATAACCAGGGCTGAATCGCCGTATACGTCCAAGTTTTTGATCCTTAAATCAATCGCTTCTTCGAGACCCATGATACATGCTTCATATTCGGCCTCGTTGTTCGTACATTTGAACGTAAGTCTGGGAACCCTGAGGGGTAACAATGATTGCCCCAATTCCGTTTCCATAATGATTGACTACTCCATCAAAGATAAGTCCCCACTGGGAACCTGGCTCTGGCCCTTCACTGGGTAGCGGTTCATCGCAATCTTTCATCTTTAGATACATGACATCTTCGTCTGGGAAGTCAAACCCGATTGATTCTTGATCGTCAATCGGTTGATGAGCCAAATGATCGGCTAAAATACTTTCTTTAACGGCTTTCTGAGCATGGTACTCTATGTCATATTCTGATAGTAACATCTGCCAACGGGCAATCCTTCCCGTGAGAGCAGGTTTTTCGAAAACGTACTTGATTGGATCCATTTCGGAGACCAACCAAGTAGTATGACGGATCATGTACTGGCGAAGACGTTTGGCTGCCCAAGCCAAAGCGCAACAAGTTTTTTCAAGCATCGTGTACCGAGTTTCACAATCGGTGAACTTCTTGCTCAGATAGTAAATGGCAGATTCTTTCCTTTTTGTTTCGTCTTGTTGGCCAAGTACACACCCCATTGAGTCCTCTAGGACTGTGAGGTAAATGATCAGTGGTCTTCCTTCCACTGGAGGTGATAGAATCGGAGGATTCAACAGATATTCCTTAATACTATCGAAGGCAGTTTGGCAATCTTCTGACCAAACGCAATCCTGGTTCTTTTTGAGTAATTTGAAAATCGGCGCACACGTCGCGGTCACAAGGAATATGAATCTGGAGATGTAGTTCAAACGTCCCAGGAATCCTCTGACTTGTTTTTCAGTTTTCGGAGAAGGCATTTCTTGAATGGCCTTGACCTTGTCAGGATCAACTTCAATTCCTTTCTGGCTGACGATGAACCCTAGTAATTTCCCCGAACGGACACCGAAGGTGCACTTGTTGGGATTCAAGCGGAGCTTGAATTTTCTCAAACGTTCGAACAATTTCGACAGATGTTCAACGTGCTCAATCTCTGTTTTTAATTTTGCAATCATATCATCGACATATACCTCGATTTCTTTGTGTATCATGTCATGAAACAGAGTAGTCATGGCCCTTTGATAGGTTGCCCCGACATTCTTCAAACCGAACGGCATTACCTTGTAACAAAAGGTACCCCATGGGGTAATGAACGAAGTTTTCTCCATGTCTTTCGGCGCCATTTTGATCTGGTTATAGCCCGAGAATCCATCCATGAAGGAGAATACTTTGAACTTTGCTGTGCTGTCAACCAGCATGTCAATGTGTGGTAATTGAAAGTCGTCCTTTGGACTTGCCTTGTTCAGATCTCTGTAATCGACACACATTCTAACCTTTCCATCCTTTTTGGGAACGGGTACGATGTTGGCTAACCATTAAGGATATTCAGATGTAGCGAGGAAACCCGCGTCGATCTGTTTATGTACCTCCTCCTTGATTTTGATGGCCATGTCCGGGTGAGTCCGTCTCAACCTTTGCTTTACTGGCGGACATTCCGATCTTAATGGTAAGTGATGTTCCACGATGCTGGTATCCAACCCTGGCATATCCTGATAGGACAAAGCGAATACATCGGGAAATTCTTTGAGAAGCTTTATCAAACCCTCTCTGGCAGTTGGACTGAGCAGTGCTCCGATCCTGATTTCTTTTCTCTCTTTCTCTGAACCCAAGTTTACCGTTTCTAACGGTTCTTTGTGAGGTTTAATGGACCTCTCCTCTTGTCTGAGTAGTCGGGAGATCTCTTCTGGAATTTCGTTGTCATTTTCTTCTTTAGCCTCGAATACCGGGAACTCAAAGTTGGGAGAAGGCATCGGATCGTATGTTTCAACGGGGTATAAAATAAGCAATCTGCATGACGTGATGATTCGTGTTTAGAAGAGATAGAGAAAATGTAAGTGTGTGCAGTGTTTTGATTTTACTGCTTGTTTTTATTATTGAATGTTTTTTAGGATTACCATTTTCTGAAAAAGCAAAAAGAGAAAACAACAATTAATGCGGAAATTACAGAACGACGTTATTTTATTAATGAACAAGTCGAATCTTGAAACTACAGCCCTATAAAACAAAACTCTGTCGCCTCGGGAAAAGCGAAGAGGGAAATTTACAGAAAACGAGCCCTATCAAAATATCCGTTTCACCTGGGCGGGGGGAAAGGTTAAAGATGGAAATTACTTTGACTGACGAACGACCTTCAGAATCTCGACGCTAACCCACTGGCGACGAACTCCTCGGTGAATCACAAAGTCTGGCACCTTCCTTGATTTGTCTTCAGAAATGACGCTGATTTCTGGTGTAGCAGGATCATTGGAATTTGTCTCCCAAGCAGAATTGTCGTAGGAGGATTCCTCTGTTGTATTTTGCATAGCATTTGTGCTCTTAGCTGTATCTCCCCATCCAGTTGGCTGGATATCTTCGAGCCTGATACGAGAGCTTTCGGGAGTGGTGTACTTGACCATATAGTCGTATTTTCCACTCGGTTGTCCCACATTTTTTTGGAACTGGAGGAATCATCCCTCTCGATGACGTTGACCTCGGGAAAAGCATAGTTGATGAATTCTAGTCCTGCAAACGTTGCGAATTCATCTTCATGTTGAGTAGTTTCTGAATGACCTGAGTGTTGATCCCATGACATAGTGGGGACACAGGTATTCTGTTCAATGACGCTCAGCTGAGTTTCATTGTTCGGCTGACTTTCTTGCCCCAAGTTTCCTGGGTAAGGCTGCCATATTGGCAGGCCATCCATTGGGCCATAGTAGTTGTAGTCAAAGTTGTCTTTCATCGGAGTGTCTTCCTCTAATGAATTTGGTGGAGCACGGCATCCTTTCGGATCACAATCTCCGCATATCATTTCAACATCTGATCTTGGTATAAATCTCGGACTTTCTGTAGGAAAGCAAAAAGGCATAGGCACCTCTTCCTGAGACATATAGCCGTCCTTGTTAAGGTAGGACTTCCATTCTTCATCTGTGTCAGAGGGATCTTCCTCATTGATAGCATGAACTATCTGAGACACTGGGTGAAGGAAACCTCCACTGTGGAATAAGTTTTGAAAGGGATGAAGACTTTCATCGTTGGCGACTGTCTGGGTACAAGTCGCAGAAAAACCAAGACCCTTCTTTGTTTTATTGTCAATAGGAATGACAAGCCGTCCCCATCCTGTCGTATCGGTACTCTCGACCGCTTTGATAGCATCTTTGTATGAAGAAATCGAAGTTCCTTCTTTGAACTGATTGTCCTTGCTCACCGATAGTGCTTGGAACTGAGTTCCAATAACCTCCTCGGGTTCCACACAAGTAGATGATGATAGGTTACTTACAAGCAAGGCTTGTTCCCCATAAATCGTGACAAGTTGATCGTTCTTGACGAACTTTAGCTTTTGGTGGAGGGTTGAAGTAACCGCTCCAGCCTGATGTATCCAAGGTCTTACTAATAAATAACTGTATGTTGCCCGGATGTCCATGACCTGGAAAGTGATTTGGAAAGTGTGAGGACCAATAGTTATGGGAAGATCAACTTCGCCGATAACTGTTTTTCTGGATCCGTCGAATGCTTTGACGACGACCTCGCTGGTTCTCATCGGAGGGCCCTTGAATGATAATTGCATCAAAGTGTACTTCGGCATAACATTCAGGGCTGACCCTGTGTCTACCAGTACGTTGGCTAAAGCATCGCCCTGATAGTTAACTGTGATATTGAGCGCCATGTTATGACGGCGACCCTCTTCAGGTAATTCCTCATCACTAAATCCCAAATTATTGCAGGAAGTGATGTTAGAGACAATGCTATCGAATTGTCTGATTGTTACATCCTGTTCCACAAAGGCTTGCTCCAAGATTTTCTGTAGAGCCTCCCTGTGCGCTTCTTAACTGAGTAACAGTGATAATACCGAGATCTTTAAAGGAGTCTGTAACAGTTGATCGACAAAGTGATATTCACTCCTTTGGATGAGCTTCAGCATCTCATCATCATTTTTCGAAAGGTCGGGATTACTAGATTGACCGACTGTTGGATCAGGAATTTCTGCCTGAAGTTCCTTTTCTTTGTTGGATTCTCCAACCCCTCGGTTGAAGATTCTACCACTCCGTGTTACTCGACTGATGTCTGCAATATTCACCACGGAGGGTAATGGAATTTCCTTTCCATTCTCGATTATTGTTGCACCGTATTTGTAAGGGATAGCCTTAGTTGATTCATACGGTAGTGGCCCCGGTAGATAGATGACTATGGGAACCTTCTGATTTTTCTGACCATCATACGTAACCTTGATCTGTTCCCGGTTGGGAACTCTAGATTCGTCAAGTAGAGGAATAATGGCAATAACATCCCTGGTCCTGTGATGACCAGAGATCGTGACAACATCCTCAACTTGCTCGGCAAGGTAGTTCGGCGACCAAATGATGGGTCCTGAACCTGGATATGGACGAATTTCTCCATGATCGACTTGACCCTGAAGAGCTGCTCTCACAAGGTAACACCCTTGGTTACTTTCCGAACAGACGCTACAACTGTCGTAGTTGTGTGGTGGCACCTGGCCACGCCCACTTTGAATACAATGTAACCTCACTAGGTTATCTTCCATTGATCGGACATCCTGACTTTGACGACGAGTACGATTCCTGTGATTGATACTAATCTACTGAGTATCTTCGTCCATATAGATTGGCATCCACCAGTGATTTAACAAGTGCTGAAGTGCCTCCTGGACAAGGGTACAACCTCGATCGTTTTCGCAACCTGCTTTACAGTTTTGATAATCATGCGATATTAAGAATCCGAGTCAGACCTGCTCGGCATGTAACTCTACCAGGTTGGTATTCATCACGTGAATGTCAAAGATCTGAACCATGTTGATTTGATAGGAGTTCCTATCATGGTAGTCTTGGATCCATCCAAGATCCATCTGACGCTGGAGGGCCTCTTGTATGAAAGAGCATCCCTGTTTGTTTACCGAGCAAATCAGACAGGAACTGTAATCGTGCCGCGGCAGATTATGATACTGGCTTTGCCTTGAGTGCATCGCCACCAAGTTGACATTCATCGCACGGATGTCGTGGTTTTGAATGACGTTGGAATTCGTGTAAACCATGTTAATTCCACGAACTCGGTGCTCTTGGATCCATCCAAGATACATTTGCTCCTGTAGAGCTGCTTGCACTACCGAACATCCTTGGTTGTCTTTAGAGCAGATATCACACTGGTGATAGTTATGAGGTGGCACATGGCCATATCCACTCTGTCTACAATGCATCTTGACCAGATTGGTCTTCAACAAGAGTACATCATGAATTTGATAGACATTGTTAGTCTCTTTCTCGATCAGATTGACTGCAGCTTTCTCATGTTGAGGCAGCGGGTTCGTAAGAACATTAGGATTCGTATCTTTGAAAGATAAGAGCCCGCTCCTAACAAGCTTTTGCACGTCGGATTTGAAATTGATACAAGTCTCAATGTTATGCCCTGAACCTCCTTGATGATAAGGGCATGTTTGATCTGCTTTAAACCAAAAAGGCGGATTTTCCAGAACTGAAAGGGGAGACTTAGTCTGGATGTGCCCCTTAGCCAGCAGTAACAGAAACAGCTCTGCGTACGTTACGGGTATAGGATCAAATCCTGGTGGCCGTGTTGTATGGTTGTTGTTGTATGGAGGACGAGCCTGCTGAAGAGGCTGTTGTGTCCTTTGTTGGTCAGGTTGGCTCTGCGCAACTTGAGGTTGATACATAGGAACAGGCGCGGGGCCGATAGCAGGAGTAACAGCTGCTACTGGCTGATAACGTCGTCTTTGCTTTCCGAGAGAGATATCCCCAATATCTTGCTCTTTTTTCTTAGGGAGAGCACTACCGTATTTTTTAGTACCGCTCGTTGATCCAGTGTCTTTAACCAAACGTCCTTCTCGGACGGCTTCCTCAAGACGTACACCCATGCCGACCATTTCGGTGAAATCACTGGGCGCACTGGCAACCATTCGGTCATAGTAAAATGAGCTCAAGGTCTTTAAGAAGATCTTTGTCATCTCTTTTTCCTCAAGAGGTGGACAAATCTGAGCGGTAATTTCACGCCACCTTTGAGCATACTTCTTAAAGGTTTCTTTGTCCTTTTATGACATTGATCTGAGTTGATCTCTGTCGGGTGCCATGTCCAAATTGTACTTGTATTGTTGGACGAAGGCAGTACCAAGATCTCTGAAAGTGCTGATCGTAGTACGGTTTAAACCCATGTACCATTTGAGTGTGGCACCGGTTAAACTATCCTGGAAGTAGTGAATCAGCAGGTCCTGATTCTTCGTCTGAGCTGACATTCGCCGAGCGTACATCACCAGATGGCTCCGAGGGCAAGAGTTACCCTTGTATTTTTCAAAGTGGGGCACTTGGAACTTGTGCGGGACTTTCACATTTGGGACCAAGCAGAGGTCTGCGGCGTCCTTCCCAAATAGATCCTGACCGCGAATGGCTTGCAGCTCTTTCTGCATTTCCAAGAACTGCTCCAGGAATTCATCCATTCTGTCAAACATAGTTTCCTTCTTACCAGAAGGTGTTGGTGGAATCTGTCCTTCCGAGACAGTGTGCACCACAGGGGGTGGTACCGTGACTACGGCAGTAAATCTTGGCGCCTCCCAAAGTTTGTAACCTTCAGGAGTCTTGAGTATGCCCCTGGCATCTTCGCTTTCCCAAAGTTTGTAACCTTCGGGCCCAACGGCTTCTGTTGCGATTCCCTGATCTTCAGTGATCGGCGGAACATATCCTTCCGGGATATAGTTAACAGGCATGCCCCAAGGACGATCTTTCAGCATCTGATACCTAGGATCATACTTTTCTATGATGGGCGTTGAGGTGATCTCTGAGATCACAGTTCTTTGTAGCTGAGCTTCTGCCATGGCTTGCATGTCGTTACGAAGCTTTCTCATATCCTCTCTCAGAGCGTCGATCTCTTCTTTCAACTCTCTGTTTTCTTCCTCAAGATCATCCATCCTTTTCTAACGATTGGCCCGAGTATTGTACGAATGAGACAGTTTGACTCTAGAATCGAGACACAAACGTGAGATTCATAGGTAAGGAGAATACGCGGTGTGAGAATGATGAATGCAATTATTATATTAATTGTTTATGGTTTAATCAAAATAAACTTCGACAATTAGATTGCAAATATCAAACAGTGGGGAAACCCCTTTTTTATTAAATTCCAAAGGATTACAGAAATGGAAATACAGTAGATTACAAAGTGCAGAAACAGAAACCTAAACTAATGGTCCCGAGTCCTCTTCTTTGACCGGGGCGCTTGGGCCGTTGTTGGGTTGTCATTCCTTTGCCAGGTGAAAGGAGCGAGCAAATTCCTTTGGTCATCTTGATTCTCTACAGCATGCTGCTCCAAAATTTCAATCAGAGCATCTTTCTCTTTTAGTAGTTGCTGTATTTGGATACACTCTACGTCGAGGGTGCGGTACTTGTTCTTCCAAGATCTTCTTTCCTTTTGAACTTTGTTGAGAGTAACCTGAAGCTTTTCAGTTTCCGTCATGAAGTACATGACAGTTTCCCTCGGCGGAAGAATTCCATAACGAGGATAAGGCATCTTTAGCTTGAGAGCTCTAGTTTGTACCCAATGGAGATAAGGCTCCACCGAGACACAGTCCGATTTTCCCAGAGACTCTCGTCCTTTCTTATGAACATGTTTCCAAGCTTGCACTATTTCCATCTTTAGTGCTCTGTCACTTTCTCCTTCTTTGAAGAAAAGACCTTCCAGATGAACACCCAGTGGGATGTGTCTCATCGGGTATCCAAATTGACGAAGAACCAATATCGGATGATAGTTAATTCCTCCTTTAGTTCCTATGAGGGGTACGCTGGGGAAGTTTCCACAATGGTCAATGATTCTAATTCCCTCATAAATCCTATTACACCAATCTATATCAGGGTTGGTAAGAGACATGATCTTCTGCGACCAACGTAAGACACTCTTGCAATCCCAAAAAGCAGCAGACTTGGGCAAGTGAGAGATAAATCATTTGTAAAGCAAAGGTACACAACATGTGATCTCCCCTCCGCTGTACAAATTTCCCAAGTGTACAGAATGATACGCATCTGCAAGCAAAGTCGGCACAAGGTTTCCAATGAGAAAAATCTTAATAGCGTTGATATCAACGAAGTTATTGATGTTAGGAAACAAAAATAACCCGTAGGTGAGCAAGACAAAGATGCTTTCAAAAGCAGTCCCGTTCCCTATACTAGCGAAGTATAGAGCCTTTTTTGTCAAGAACTGGGCTGGCAAACCTTGGATGCCACCCTTAGTGGTCATGTGAGTCCTGACCTCAGACTCGTCCAAATGAATTGCTATTGCAATAGTCTGATTCTTTGGAATTTCTTCCAGTCCAGAAAATGGAGCTCGATCAGTGATATGTAAATCAGTCAGATGAGAATACTCCTCCAGCGTTGGTGATAGCTGGTAATCCGGGAATGTGAAACAGTGATAAACCGGATCGTAGAATTGAAAGAGCGCATCCATGATCCCCTTAATCACATGGACTCTTAACAGTGGTAGCAAACCACCGTGCTTGGCTCTGAAAGCCTCTGGGTTAACGATCATCCTTGCTAACCTTCTCAAATCCCCTAGTTTTGGAACCTTGAAGGTATACTGGTGAGTTCTCCTTCTACCGAAATCCATTAGCGTAATCCTCTTCTCTGATATTTGCAATCACAGTCTTAGTTTAATTTGAAAAACAGAGAGACTAGAAGAGAAAGTTTTTTTAGTGTTTTAATGTTTTATTAAATGAATGCATGAATGCAGCACACAAAAACATAGAAAAAGTATGGGGTCAAAGGGGTCGTTGTCATGAAGTCAAGGCTCTACCCATCCCCAAAGGTTTATACTAGGGTGATTTTTGTACCTGTACTCATTATCATCAGCTCCTCCCAGGAAAGTAAAACAACAAGCGGATCGCCAGCGAGTTGTAAAGCAATCTTAGAGTAAGTGCCATTCACCGAGAATAGATCACCAGCCTCAAATGAGGGTAGTATCGCGTAACAACTATTTCCGATAGTTTCCGCACTACGAAAGGGTTTGGCTCCTCAGCTTCTCAGACTTAACAACCGGCCCATTGGCTAGAAGAGTGAATGGGTTGCGTTGGTCAGCCTCCACTGAGGTTGATGGTCGACCCCGTCGCCATCACTTATCTTAAGTGTATACTCATTCTCACCACATGCGGCATCACACGCATTCCCAGTAGCAGAAAAATAAACACGTATAGCAATTAGGAAAAGCAGTATATATATTTGTCCTAATCATCCTAGACTTATAAAGCTACGATTCCTAAGTTCCTGACAGAAATGGGTTCCCCGGCGGAAGTCCCAATCTGTGGTTCCCTGCCTAAGAGATGGACCAGCATAGGTCAATCTTTCTCTTAGGTAGAGTTCCTGTTTTCCGTAGAAAACGGGGATGATGCCCTAAGGCAGAAAAGGAGACTCCCCAGCAGAGTCGCCATTTGCGTAATTTTTCACACAAGAGAAGTAGAAAGAAAGGAACGGGCACCACGGTGGGCGCCACTTTTCTGTAGCGAGCGATTTTGGATGCGGTTCTTAAGCGCTAGTCGCTCTCTGCAGTTTGAGCTTTAACTACAGGTCGATTCATTTTTTATCCTATTGTGAGCTGACTAAGGAAGGGAAATAGATGTCTCCAATTAACCCTGCTTGCATACTGAGTTTAAACAGCTGTCTGTTAGGTTACGGATGCTATCAATGTGGGGGGCCTTTGTACTGGTTATTTGTATTTTCGCCAATACTGTTTTCTTTCTTTTTTTACCTGGGCAGAAGGTTTCTGGCGGGGAACAAGGATTAGGATGTTAGGACTGATGCTTTTGAAATACTCCTTTTGATTGATGGAGATATGGGATTTGGGTTTTTTGTTGATTGCGCTTGCTAAGATCTTTTCTTTCGATCTTATGCCTACGTATTCCCGTTTACCGAAACAGGGAAATCAGAGCATTCGTAGTTCCTCCTATTCTATGGGAGGAAATTGGTTTTTGGTGTCTTGTTCAAAGCCCAAGACGTGAAGCGAAAGGTGGTTTGTATCTAGTTCAAAGCCCAAGATGTGAAGCTGAAAGGTCTATTTGTGTCTTGTTCAAAGCCAGAGATGTGAAGCTGAAAGGTCTTGGCTTTAGAGAGAATTTGTCATCTCTAAAGAGGGGAGAAGGAGAATTACTTTAACTGGGATACGCGGATCCGAGCAATGCCATAATTTCCGAAGAAAGGGTTTTAACCTGAAGGAGAAGACTTTAACTCAGTGTAGAGCAATGCCATCTTTCCTTAGGAATTTCTCATGCTAAAAGAGGGACAGTGGCGTGGATATAGATGATCCAGAGGCTTGCCACTTACAGCGATTAGATGAAGGGGAAGGAGTTGTTGATGTTTGTATACTGTGAACGAGGCACAACTTTGATGCTAAAAGGTTGATTGGATCAACCAGGGGTTTTCTTATACAAAGCCTAAGAGGAGGCTAATTTCCGCTAGGAAAATCATTATACAAAGCCTAAGAAGAGGCTATTTTGTGTCTCGTACAAAGCCCGAGAGAGAGGCTAAAAGATTTTGACCCGACGATGGAGTCTTTTGGTATCTCGTATAAAGCCCGAGATGGAGGCGATTGTTTGTTTGGCTCAATGAGAACCTTTTTGTATCTCGTACAAAGCCCGAGATGGAGGCGAAAGGGGGATTGACTCAACGAGAGAGTCTCTTATGTATCTTGTACAAAGCCTGAGAGAGAGGCTAAATGTTGTTTGACTCCGCTGGGGAGAATCACCTGCACAAAGCCCAAGAGAAGGCTAAGGTTATTGTGTCAGTTAAGTGACAGGTCCAGTATACTGATTTTGAAAGAGAAAATTAGTTCTTATATGAGCATCACTATACTCATGGGTTAGATCTGAGGATCGGGGTTGTTTCCTTTTCTTTGGGGAAACTGGAAATCCAAAGGGTATTGAGACTGTCCGAGTCTGCGGGTTTCCTTCCTATCTAACGAAGGGGTCACTTGAGAATGTCTTTTGAGACTCAAGGAAGTTAGACTGTCCACGTCTAGAGTTTTATCTTTCGTACTATGCTTTGAAAAATAGTAGTAGACTCTATGAAAGGACTGTTCTATGAGGATGACTAGGTTCTGTTCCTATACCTCTAGGTGGTCGTCGGGACAATTTGTACGAAGCCCAAGAGGAGGCTGGAAACTTTTAAGAAGCCGACGGGTCCTTGTACGAAGCCCAAGAGGAGGCTATCATTCCCGGAGGAAGAGATCATTATACGAAGCCCAAGAGGAGGCTGTGAATACTTCTAAGAAGCCGTAGTGTCCTTGAATAATGCCCAAGAGGAGGCCGATGCTTTTAAGAAGCCCGTGGGTCTATCATCTCATTTCCATTAGGAGAGATAACTCTTTTAAAGATAAAAACCACTGGTAAACGTGCGAGGTTTACTATCCAGCGACTTTTAGCTTTTAAAGAGGGTTCCTTAGTTAAGGTCCAAGATTATGACCGTAGTGGGTACCCAAACCCCGAGACATTCAAGGCAAGCTATCCACAAGGAATAGATCAAGTCAGGAAAGTTCGAGAATTTGGAAGAAACTCAAAGATGCCATTCACAGAGAATACATTCATCTTGGGGAGTAGAGCTTCTTGACGATTCCTAAGGAGGACAGCCGAAGAGAAGACTGTATCTGGTGCTCCTATTGGGGATCTAGGCGTCTATTTCTACGAATAAATGAAACGACGTCACCTAGTTCTAGACGTAGTAGCCGGGGAAACTCGAAATATCTATACTATTATTACACAGTAGATATGAGTTTATGAAAGGAGACTTACAGTGAGCAGCCCCACAATACAGTTTATAATATGAAAGCAGTAAACGAAAGCGATAACCATTTACTCGGTTGGAGTGCTTCCATGCTGTTTGGTTAATTTTTCTTCAAAGAAAGATTGAAAACAACAGTATATTCAAAATCAAAGGAGAAAGTGCTTTGAAAAAGAAAGATTTGGGGCTTACAGCTCAAGGAGAGGCCCAGGGTTTTATCAGTGAGCGCACTGTTTGACTTTGTACAGCGGGACTTATACAAGTGACTGGGGCCCAAAAAGGTTTTCTGTACAAAGGGATGGGTCTTACACTCTCTCAAGAGGCCCAAAAAGGTTTAAAGAAAAGAGTGGGGCTTATAACACGAGGGTAGGCCCAAATGATTTTTCGTTTAAAAAATGGCGATCGCGCCGAGGTTTTCTTTTAACGCAGAGGGACTTATACAATAAGTGAGGCCCAAAATGTTTTGGTTAAAAGGGGGATTGGGTCTTACACTCTAATAGAGGCCCAAAGTGTTTTGAATGGGTCTTATAGCTCAAGGAGAGGCCCAGATGATTTTTATTTTTAAACGGGCGATGATCGTGCCGTTTACTTGTACAGAGGGACTTATACAATAAGTGAGGCCCAAAAAAGTTTTTGTACAAGGGGGGATGGGTCTTACACTCTCTCAAGAGGCCCAAAGTGTTTGAAAGTGATTTATGAGGGTTGAATTAATCCAAAACCCTAATTTGTTTCCAAAATGTATTTAATTGAATAAAAATTCAATTAAAAATGATCAAAAATTGTTTAACACATGGAAAACAAATTGTGATCTTGGATTAATGCTTCAAAAATTAAGTATTGACCTACAAAATAATTAGAAAGCATTAAAAGTTGCAAAATCAATGTAGAAAAAATATTTAAAATGCCAAAAACAATCAAAATATTAATTCTTTACAAAAATATCAATTATATGAAATAAATAATATTTTTGGGATTTTTTGTGAAAATAAAATATTTTAACATTTTTGTGAATTATTAAAAAAAGAATCATCTCAAAATCATTAAAACTCAGAGAGAAATTAATTTTTGAATCAATTAAACAAAATCACAAAATTCAAATATTCAAATTTCTAAAAATGGCGCCAAGAACAGGCTGAAGAACACGCGCGTGTTCTTGAATTCTCAGATTTGCATTTTCTATCCAATCTCCATGAATACTTAATCATATCATGCAATCCACATATCATTATGCTCGTCTCAACCTCACGATCATGTCTATGTCCATTAATTTCATTTAAATTAAACATACAATAAGAAATCACGAAGAGACCTCAAGAACCCTAATTTCTGCATGAAGGCTAGGATTTTTGATACACGATTCAAACAATGCAATTAATTGAGGGAAAACATTCCATGCATGATCATGAACATATGGCCAAATTATTGTGCGAGGAAATATGCATAGATTGAGAGATGACCAAGTATGTGCTTACCTCTAGGCCGTGACAGCAAGTTCAAAGTGATTTTTGATTTGGAGGTGTTACAGATGAGTTGTGATGATCTGAACAGCTTCCCTACACCCTATGGATTGTGTTTGGATGGTTGGACTTGATTGAAATTGGCTGGATTATTTTGTGGTACCTCAGCTGCACTTTGGTTAAAACCTTGAGCAACCAGCTGGTGATTTTGTGAAATTGATGTTTCAGAAGTAATCTAAGTGTTTGATCAGCTCATATGTGATGTATGTGAGGTGTGTGAGAGATGGTTCCATTGAATGCCTCATTCCAAATTTGAAGTCTTGTCCCTATTTTGGCCATTCTAGGTTCAACATGTTATTTCTTGTTCCATGGACTTTGGAGGCTTGGCTCAGTGATTGTCCCCTTTAGATTCAATCCTCTGAGGTGTCCAAGTGGATAGGAGCAATTAAATTTGGCTGATTTTGGCAAATCGACCAAAGTTGCAAATTCTGCCTTGCCTTGACAGATTTCAGCAAGGCAACTTGGCAATGTTGTATCTCATGGTGTAGGTTGAATTTGGCAATGTTCTTGGCCATTTTGGAAAGCTCTTACATGATACAACAACTGTTTGAACAAGTTTGGTTTTGATCTCTTTTGATTCCAAGGGAAAAATCCCCCTACATTTGGCAAAAAGTGAGGCAGAATCTGACTTAGTGAAAATTTCACTAAGTGTTGGAAAAAGTGACATTTTCACTTTTCAGCCACTTTGATCACTCCATAACTCAAAATCCTTAATGAATTGGAATGACTTGTAGTTGAAGTTTTTTGTAGGTGATAATGAGGGCTACAAATCCATCTTTGGATGAGAAAAAATGGCCTTGTGGTTTAGGAGTTATGGTCCTCCAAAGTTGGTACCTTTGCCACTTTATTTTTAACTTAGAAAAATTTCTAAGTTTTATGGTTACCTCTTTTACAAGTTATCTCACTTTTCTTGATTTTTCTTGATGAATGATGATTCAAATCATACATTAACATCATTTTAGGGTTAAAAATCCATTTTGGTGAAAAATCTCAAAAAGTCAAAGTTGACTTTTGTGCACAGTTGACTTTTTATCAGATGAATTCCAAACTGTGCAATTCTTCAGGAAATCATGTCCTTGACATAAATCAAACTTGATGGACATGTTCCATGGGTGTCATAGGGTATATTCAATCATGTATTATGGTTTGGGAGCATGTCCAGGTCAAAAGTCAAAGTTACAGTTGACTTTTCCCTTAAAACCCTAATTGTGGTGCAGATGAAATTGAGACTTGTTGCTCAAACTTCTTGGATTAATCCATTGTCCCAAATGGATCAATATGGTATATTAGAGACCCTCAAATCATCTCTTGAGGTCTTGGCTCATGGTTTGTCCCAAAAGTCAACTTAGGGGTGAATTAGGTCAAGAAACCCTAATTCCTGATTTTTGATGAATGCATCCCCTGAGGCAAAATTGACTTGATGCATGGGTTCATGAGGTTCCATGAAGTATATTAGGTTATGTTTTGGATCATTACCTTGTGCCCAAATGAAAATTTCCATCTGGAGGCCCTGGTCGACCAAAACCCTAATTTGGTGACACTGTCGATCTTGAGACTTGATCCACCTAGAAGGGAGCAGCCTTGTGCTTAATCTTTGAAGTGGGAGTCCTTTTTGATCCATTGTGGATATTTAAGAGATTAGACAAGTTGACGATCATGTCATTTCTTGATTGATCCTTTGTCTAAGCACTCAGAGAGGGCTTGAAACCCTAATTTTGATTGTAGTGGATGCTCACCCATCTTTGGGGAGACTAATGAAGCATAAAGGTACATCCATATTGTGATGATGATTTTCACAATGATGGGAAATCTAAGTGGTCAAAATTTGGGGTATTACACAGCCATATTCTGTTCATTTCCAATAACAGAAACTATGGTTAAACAAACAGCTCACTCCAAATGCCACACCGACCAAGGACTGACACCACTGACACAGACTGGCTCTGATACCACTTAATGTAACACCCCCAATCTATACCCCCAATTAAATAAAGCAGTAAAAGAAAATTTGAAATTTCGTCAGAGTATATCTAAATTATCATGGCATAGACCGAGGGGTCACATCAAATTGAAACAATACATACAACACCTGCTCATAGAGATATGCAACAGTGGGGTAGCAATCAACAGAGGAACTCATTTCCTTACACCCACATTTCAGATTTTAGATATATATATATATATATATATATATATATATATATATATATATATATATATCATGCAAAGTTTGTCATACATCAAGTTGTACATGTACAGCCAAAGGATATATATATACATAATACACAATAATCACAAACGGCCTCCCTAACTACCCGGTGTCACATATCAGAGTCGACCGACAAAAGAATGAAGACGCAAAGCTTCACAAAAATACCTCCAGCAACTCTAATCTGCAATGCCTCATAGAGCATTATAAAACAGCAGAAGGGTGAGAAAAACAACAATAATATAATTGAATACAATCATATATAACACAAAAATACACAGATATACGTTTCTCACCACAACTCACACCATAATTCCAACACAATGCAACACAGGGTATAATTCATATTTCCATCACCAACACATATCCATATATCAACTCTATCCATAATTCCACACATAAAACAACCATAATGATTTATACAATGCAAGAGACCGACACAACGACTCCATGCATATGCACATGCGGTACCAACTTCCATTATTTCTCATCACTAGTTCACTCAGGAACTCTGCTGGAATCATCGCTCGTTACATCACTGTAACTCCCCGTCGAGCATACGATGTCCCTCATCGCTCACACCCCACACGGGCACACGACGTTTATGGATCGCTCACACCCCACACGGGCACACGACCCGATCGCTCACACCCCACATGGGCACACGATTGTCTATAATCATCGCTCACACCCCACATGGGCACACGACGTTATAGCGAATTCCCTATGGAATCCAAACCGTCACTCAGGACGTCTCAACAATGCATATCATGATGCTTGGCATACAAGGACTCATGACATTTAATATGCACACATATACGCATCCATAATTATGCATCTATCAACAGTTACCATACATCGCAATTACTTGCTCTTAGGCCACACATCATCATCACAACTCATAACACATGCATTTTCATGTCAACACAGCACACAAATCAGAGTATATCCATACCCATAACATATTGCATGATATACATCAATTACACATGATTACTACGGCAAAAGTCGACAAAACGACACTATTTCAAATTTACGACATAATTTAATCGGCCAACAATTCTCAAGACTATCATCACAAGCAAGAACATTTTATAAGCTTTCCAACGATATAAAGAACACTTAAATCAGAAATATGGTTCAAGAGTTATGAATTCCTAAGGAAAAATATTAATTGGAAAACTCTCAGCACCGCCCGGCGAAACACTCAAGCCGCCCAGCGAAACACTCAAACCGCCCGGCGAAACACCCTTCGCCGCTACACCGCCCGGCGAAGCACAGGCGTCACCCATTCCACCAAAATGACTCAAAAGAGTCAGGAACTTGTAACCTCTGCGCCTCTCAAAACCGCCCAGTGAAAGAACGAACCGCCCGGCGAAACAAGCACACCGCCCGACGCTTCACACCAGAAGCAGAATTTTCTGCTTGCGTTTACACTGTTCCTCACCCCCAAAAATCTCATTTTTCCACCCAAATCACTCCCAGCAGCAAAACCGTTAATAGCAATGGTTCATAAACATATAGAGATCATACAACACGAATTATACCAATTTTCGTCCGTGAAAACATCGATTTCTACTCGTTTACGCGTTTTCGACCTATAACCGGAAACTATCGAAAAAACCAATACCACATACAAACACACATACATAATCATACACAACGATAAGATAATCGAGTTTCGCACCCTTACCCGATTAAATAACGCGTAGAAAAGTCGGTTGATTGGTTTCCAAGTTTTTCCCAAATCTCTCTCTGTTCTTCTCTTCTCCTTTTCTTTTCTTCTTTTCTCATACTATGTTTTTCTCTCTATTTCTTTCTATTTCAACTCTTAACTTAACAATTAAATCAAAATGCCCAAAATACCTCTACACTCAATTATCTCGCAAACGTTCTCAAAACCCGATAAAATATAATCACGACTAAAAATAACATATTTTCAGATAAAAGTCAGAGATAAAATAATATAATAATAATATAATAATAAAATACTCCAAACGACTCAAATAAATAAAAATACTAAAACTGGGGCGTTACAGTGTTGCTCATATAAGAACTGATTTTCTCTTTCAAAATCAGTATACTGGACCTGTCACTTAACTGAAACAGTAACCATAGCCTACTCTTAGGCTTTGTATAATGATCCCTCTCCAGGGAAAATAGCCTCCTCTTGGGCTTTGTACAATGATTCTCCCCAGCGGAGTCAAACAACGTTTAGCCTCTCTCTCGGGCTTTGTACGAGACACATAAGAGACTCCCTCGTTGAGTTAATAACCTCTTTCGCCTCCATCTCGGGCTTTATACGAGATACAAAAAGGTTCTTATTGAGCCAAACAAATTTTTTCCTCCATCTCGGGCTTCGTACGAGATACAAAAAAAACTCTCTTGTTGAGTCAATCAGCCTCCATCTCGGGCTTTATACGAGATACCAAAAGATTCCCTCGTTGAGTCAAAAACCTTTTAGCCTCTCTCTCGGGCTTTGTACGAGACACATATTAGCCTCCTCTTAGGCTTTATATAAGAAAACCACTGGTTAATTCAATTAACCTTTTAGCATCAAAGCTGTGCCTCGTTCACAGTACACAAACATCAACAACTCCTTCCCTTTCATCTAATCGCTGTAAGCGGCAAGCCTCTGGATCATCTACATCCATGCCACTGTCCCTCTTTTAGCATGAGAAATTCCTAAGGAAAGATGGCATTGCTCTACACTGAGTTAAAGTCTTCTCCTTCAGGTTAAAATCCCTATAAAGGAAATTATGGCATTGCCGGATTCACAAATCCCGGTTAAAGTTATTCTCCCTTATAAACAGTTGTGACAAACAGACCCTCTTTAAAGATGAAAAATTCTCTGTAAGGTCAACACTTTTAGCTTCATATCTTAGGCTTTGAACAAGATACAAACTACCTTTTTGCTTCACGTCTTGGGCTTTGAACAAGACACCAAAACAACCATTTCCTCCCATAGAATAGGAGGAACTACGAACGCTCTGATTTCCCTGTTTTGGTAAACGGGAATACGTAGGCATAAGATTGAAAAGAAAAATCTTAGCGAGCACACTAAACAAAAACCCAAAATCCCATACTCTCATGTATCTAACAAAAAGCATCAGTCCTAACATCCTAATCCTTGTTCCCCGCCAGAAAATCCTAGAAAGAGAGAAAACCGTATTGGCGAAAATACAAATAACCAGTACAAAGGCCCCCCCACATTGATAGCATTCGTAACCTAACAGACCGCTGTTTAAACTCAGTATGCAAAGCAGGGTTAATTGGAGACATCTATTTCCCTTCCTTATTCAGCTCACAATAAGATAAAAAATGAATCGACCTGTAGTAAGCTCAACCGCAGAGAGCGACCAGCGCTTAAGAACCGCATCCAAAATCGCTCGCTACAAATAGCAGTCTGGGTACAGGTTGAGGAAAAACCAAGACCTTTCTTTGCTTTGTTATCCATAGGAATAACAAGTTGTCCCCATCCTTTTGCGTTGTTAATTTTGATTACTTCGAGAGCATCTTTGTACGAGGAAATTGATGTTCCTCTTTCTGATTGGTTGTCATTGCTCACCGAAAGTGCTTGGAACTAGGTTCCAACAACCTCCTCTGGTTCTACACAAGTGGACGATGATAGGTTACTCACGATCAAGGCTTGTTTTCCCCAGACCGTGACTAGTTGGTCGTTCTTGACGAACATCAGCTTCTGGTGAAATGTCGAAGTGACTGCCCCAGCCTCATGTATCCAATGTCTTCCTAACAAACAGCTGTATGCTACCCGGATGTCCATGACCTGGAAAGTGACTTGGAAAGTGTGAGGACCGATAGTTATGGGAATATGGATTTCGCCGATAACTATTTTTTGAGATCGGTCAAATGCTTTGACGATGACCTCACTGCCCCTCATCGGAGATCCTTTGAATGATAGTCGTATTAAAGTGGATTTCGGCATAACATTTAGAGCTGATCCGGTGTCTACCAGTACGCTGGCTAAAGCATCGTCCTGGTAGTTGACTGTAATATTGAGCACCATGTTGTGACTTTTTCCTTCTTCTGGCAGTTCCTCATCACTAAACCCCAAGTTGTTACAGGAAGTGATGTTGGAGATGATGCTGTCGAATTGTCTTATTGTTACATCTTGTTCCACAAAGACTTGCTCTAATACTTTCTGTAGAGCCTATCTGTGGGCTTCGGAGCTGAGTAAAAGAGATAGCATCGAGATTTTTGAAGGAGTTTGCAACAGTTGATCAATGATGTTGTGCTCACTCTTTTGGATGAGCTTCAGCATCTCATCGTTGTTCTTTGAAAAGTCGGGATTACTGGATTGACCGACTGGTTAATTGGGAACTTTTATTTGAGGTTCCTTTTCTCTGGTAGGATCTCCAAATCCTCGGTTGAAGATTCGACCGCTCCGTGTTACTCGACTGATGTCTGCAATATTCACGACGGAGGGTAATGGAACTTATTTTCCATTCTCAACTGTTGTTGCACCGTACTTGTAAGGGATAGCTTTATCAGACTTGTACGGTACATGTCCCGGCAGATAGATAACTACAAAAGCCTTCTGATTTTTTTGACCATCATAGCCGGCCTCAATTAGTTCGAGGTTGAGAATCCATCCACTATCAAGAGGAACTCTTAATTCTTGGAGTAAAGGGATTATGGCACACACATCTTTGGCCACTTCTCACTTAGGGATTAAGACAACATCTTTGCCTTGATCAGGATGATAGTTTGACATTGAACTAAAGCTTGACCATGGTTGAATCTCCTTATGGTCCAACTGACTTTGGAGGGCTGCTCGCACGAGGTAGCATCCTTGGTTATCCTCCGAGCAGACTCTACAGCGCTCGTAGTTGTGTGGTGGCACCCGACCATGTCCGCTTTGAATGCAGTGTAATCTTTCTAGGTCGGTTTCCATTGATCGAACATCCTGACTTTGATGCCACCAGTGGTTTAACAAGTGTTGAAGTTTCCTTTGAATGAGAGCGCATCCTTGGTCACTCTCCCGACATACTCTACAGTTGTGATACTCGTGCGAATTCAGAAAACCGAGATGGACTTGCTTAGCGTGTAATTCCACCAAGCTGGTATTCATCAAGCGAATATCAAAGATTTGAATTATATTCACTTGATAATGACTTCTATCGTGGTAATCCTGAATCCATCCAAGATCCATCTGATGTTGGAGGGCCTCTTGTACAAAAGAGCATCCCTGATTGTTTACCGGGCAAATCAGACAGGAATCATAATCGTGTCGTGGCAGATCACGATGTTGGCTTTGCCTTGAGTGCATTGCCACCAAGTTGACATTCATCGCAAGAATGTTGTGGTTCTGAATGATGTTGGAATTAGTATAAGTCATGTTGACCTCATAAATTCGGTGATCCTGGATCCATCCGAGATCCATCTGTTCTTCTAGAGCTAATTGCACCATAGAACATCCTTGATTGTCTTTCGAGCAGATATCAAACTGGTGATAGTTATGAGACGGTATATGACCGTATCCACTCTGCCTATAATGCATCTTGACCAGGTTGGTTCCCAATAAGAGTACATCAAGAATTTGATAATTGTGCTTAGACTCTTCCTCTATCAAATTTATCGCAGCTTTCCCATGTTCAGGCAACGGGTTCGTCTGAACATTTGGATTTGTATCCTTGAAGAATAAGACCCTGCTCCTAACAAGCTTTTGTACATCGGATTTAAAGCTAAGACAGTTTTCTATGTTATGCCCTGGTCCTCCTTGATGGTAAGGACAAGTCTGATCTGTTTTGAACCAAAAAGGCGAATTCTCCGGTATTGGAAAAGGAGCCCTGGTTTGGATGCACCCCTTGACCAGTAGTAACGGAAACAGTTCTGCGTACAACATTGGTATAGGGTCAAACCCCGGTGGTTGCGTTGTACGGTTATTGTTGTACTGAGGACAAGCCTGCTGAAGAGGCTGTTGTGTCCTTTGCTGATATTGTTGTTGATTCGGTTGGCTTTGAGCAACCTGAGGTTGATACGTAGGAATAGGCGCAGGGTTAATAGCAGGAGTTACAGCTGCTACTGGTTGGTACCATCGCCTTTGCTTTCCGAGAGAGATATTGCCAATATCTCGCTCTTTATTCTTAGGGAAAGCACTACCGTATCTTTTGGTACCACTTAATGGTCTAGCCTCTTTGACCAGACGTCCTTCTCAAACTACTTCTTCAAGACGTACTCCCATGCTCACCATTTCAAGAAGATCTTTGTCATCTCCTTTTCTTCAAGAGGTGGACAAATCTGAGCGGCAATTTCACGCCATCTTTAAGCATATTCCTTAAAGGTTTCCTTATCCTTCTGCGACATGGCTCTAAGATGATCTCTGTCTGGTGCCATGTCCAGGTTATACTTATATTGTTGAACAAAGGTAGCGCCAAGATCTCTGAAAGTACGATCTTAGTGCGGTTTAAACCCATGTACCATTTGAGTGCGGCACCGGTTAAACTATCCTGGAAGTAATGGATTAGTAGTTGTTGGTTCTCTGTCTGTGTTGACATTCTCCGAGCGTACATCACCAAATGACTTTGAGGGTAAGAGTTACCCTTGTACTTTTCAAATTCGGGCACCTTGAATTTGTGCGGAACTTTCATAATGGGGACCAAACAAAGGTCTGCGGCGTCCTTACCGAATAGATCTTGACCACGAATGGCTTGCAGTTCCTTCTGCATCTCCAGGAACTGTTCCTAGAATTCCTTCATTTTATCGTTCATACTTTCATTTCCACCAGAAGGTACCTGTGGAATCTGTCCTTCCCAGACAGTGTGTACCACGGGTGGTGGTATAGTCATTACGGCAGTGACTCTTGGTGCTTCCCTTTCCCGAAGTTTGTAACATTCAGGAGTGTCATACCCCAAATTTTGACCACCAAGATTTCCCATCATTGTGTAAATCATCACCACAATATGGATGAATCATTATGCCTCATCGGTCTCCCCAAAGATGGGTGAGCACTCACTACTATAAAAAATTAGGGTTTCAAGCCCTCTCAGAGCTCTTAGACAAAGGATCAATCAAGAAATGACATGATCTTCAACTTGTCTAAACCTCTCAAACATCCACAAAGGATCGAGAGGACTCCCACCTACAGAATCAAGCACAAGGCTGCAACATTCAGAGTGGATCAAGCCTCAAGATCAATAGTGTCACCAAATTAGGGTTTTGGTTGACCAGGGCCTCCAGATGGAAATTTTCCTCTGGGCATGAGCCAATGCTTCAAAGCATAACCTAAGATGCTCCAAGGGACATCATGAACCCAATCATCAAGTCAATTTAACCTCAAGGGATGCATTCATCAAAAATCAGGAATTAGGGTTTCTTGACCTAATTCACCCCTAATACACTACACTGATCCATTTGCAACAATGGATTGATCCAAGAAGCTTCATTCCCAAGTTTCACGTTCATCAGAACCACAGTTAGGGTTTCGCGGAAAAAGTCAATTGTGCCTTTGGCTTTTGACCAGGACATGCTCCCAAACCCTAGGACATGATTCAATACACCATATAAAACCTATGAAATCAATCCATCAAGTTTGATTTAGGTCAAGGGCTTGATTTCATAGAGGATCACACAGTTTGGAATTCATCTGATAAAAAGTCAACTGTGCACAAAAGTCAACTTTGACTTTTTGAGATTTTTCAAAATTATGGTTCTTTGACCCTAAAATGATGTTAATGTGTGGTTGGAATCATCATTCATCAAGAAAAATAAGAAAAGTGGGATAACTTGTAAAAGGGGTAACCATAAAAACTTAGAAATTTTTCTAAGTAATGGAACAAAGTGGCTAGGGTACCAACTTTGGAGGATCATATCTCCTAAACCACCAGGCCATTTTCCCCATTCAAAGCTGGATTTGTAGCTCTCATGGCCCTCTACAAAAGCTTCAAACACAAATCATTCCAATTCATCATGGATTTTAAGTTATGGAATGATCAAAATCACAAAAAGTGAAAATGTCACTTTTTTCCAACACTTGATGAAATTTTCACTAAGTCAGAATCTGCCTTCACTTTTTTCCAAATGTAGGGGCATTTTTCACTTGGATCCAAAAAGCATCAAAACCAACTATGATCAAACAGTTGTTGTATCATATGAGGGCTTTCCAAAATGGCCAAGAACTTCATCAAAGTCCATTTGAGCCATGAGATATGACAATGGCAACATGCCTTGCTGAAAACTGTCCAAGCAAGGCAGATTTGTGTATTTTGCTCGATTTGCCAAATTTGTGCAAATGACAAACACACTTATCCATCTGAACACCTCAGGAGTAGACCAAGGAGGGACAAACACTGATCCATAAGCCTCCCAAGTCTTTGGAACCAAAAGTAGCATGCCAAACTTAGAAATGCCTAAAAGAGGGACAAGACTCCAATTTTGTTTTGGACCATTTAATGGATGCACCAAGGTGGCATGGACTGAGCCATTGCCAACTGAATTCAGTCAAGACTTATCCAACAACTAGGGAACCAGCAGCCTGTGCCCTAACCTCTAGTCATTGACTAGAGGAGACTTGGATTCTCATTGATCAACATTGGCCAAACCTCTGCTGCAGTTGCCATTCACTATTGCTTGCAAAACAAACTTGCTCTACTATAAATAGAGCTCATTTGTGCTCAGTTTGAGTACACCAAAGCCATCAAACAGATGCTTTCCTCAAAATCACCTTCTCACTTTCAAATTTGCCTTCCATAGCAAGTCACTATCGGGTTTTGAGTTTGAGAGCAATTCCAATCAAACTAATCACACACACACACCTCATAAACATGATATAGAGGTGATCCAAACACTCACAAGTGACCTGTAACACTAAAATCTCAAAGTCACCTCTCAAAACCTCAAAATTGGACTTTTGTGCATTTTTCAATCATGTCTTGATTTAGTCACTTTCCAAACCAGATAAAACCTCAAACACACTCCAAAAATCATCCTTGAACTGTCCCAAATGGTTCCACACATTTGGAATATCATTTGAGAGAGTTGCTATTTTGGCCATTTTTGCCCCTTTTGCAAGAAAAAAGCTCAAACTTGTTTCTGAGGTTTCCAACTGATTCCAACCATCCTAAAAGCTTCTAAGAGATCATTTGAGGGTGTCCAAAGCATCAAATCATTTCTGGAACAAGGTACTTGGCAGATTGCACAAAAGCTCCAAAGAGAGGTAAGCATCACAACTTGGATTCTTTGAATCATGCTTTATTTTGATGTCTATTGATCATGCATCTCTTATACATGTTATATGTGTTGTGTTTGCACCAATTTATCATGTAATTCATACCTGTACCAAGAGATGGCCCAGAAAATGCAAATCATGGCCTATTTAAAAACCACTATCGGGTTTTTCAATATGAGCATGATCTAAAAAAAAACACCACCACCATTGGATTCCTTGTGAAATTCTAGGCAGGATATACCTAAATTTTCTCCCAATCCATGGAGAAATGAGAAAGTTATGGCATTCACGTTTCTAACCAAAATCTTTCCTTGCCTTGCCTTGGGCCAGGCCAAAAACAAGGCAAGCCTTGTATCTTGTGGTTGTGTTTCAATCAACGAATGTATCACCACCCCAGTGGTAAGGCGCCCGCCCTATACACAAGAGGTCTGGGGTTCGAATCCCCCTCGCCCCAGATCCTCTTTTTGCTATTTTTTCCACTTTTTATTATTTTTCTTATTATTTTTAATAATTTGAAAAATTAATAACTCCCTCAATTTTAATTGTTTTTTATTAGTTCTTTTTGCAAAAAATCTCAAAAATGTTGAAATATTTTACCCCACAAAAAAATCAAATTTATATTATTTATTTAATATAATTAGTAGTTTTGTGAATAAATTCTTTTTTAATTGTTTTTAAACATTTAAAAGTGAATATTTACCTTGAAAATCAAAACCAAGTGAGTTTTAATTTAATTTGTGATTAAAACCTCATTTTTCAAACCTTAAACAAAAATCACAAGTAGTTTATTCAAACTTATTTGGTATTTTTATCATTTTATTGATTTTCTTTAAATATTTACTTTTAAGGAAAACAAAATTAGGGTTTCTTTGATTTTCACCCTCATCAAATCATTTTCAAACTTTTTGGGCCTCTTGGTAGAGTGTAAGACCCTATCCTTTGTAAATACAAACCATTTTTTGGGCCTCAGATGTTGTATAACTCCCGTTGTACGCGATCGTCGCCTTTTAAAGCAAAAGAACCTTGGGCCTACCCTCGTGTTATAAGCCCCATCCTTTTTTAATAAAAAAACACTTTTGGGCCTCTAATAGAGTGTAAGACCCAACCCGTTTTGTAAATACACCAATTTTTGGGCCTCAGTCATTGTATAAGACCCACTGTATTTTCAAAAACAATGGCGCGATCGTCACCTTTTTAACAAAAAATCAACTGGGCCTCTCCTCGAGCTATAAGTCCCAATTCTTTTTATTAAAACCTTTTAGGCCTCTAGTAGAGTGTAAGACCCAACCCGTTGTGAAAACCAAAACTTTTTGGGCCTCAGTGTATTGTATAAGTCCCGACACCATCAAAAAGTTCGGCGATCGTCGCCTTTTTTAACAAAGACCTTGGGCCTCTCCTTGAGCTGTAAGCCCCACCACTTGTATAAAAATAAACCTTGGGGCCTCTTGAGAGAGTGTAAGACCCATACCTTTGTACAGAAAACCTTTTTTGGGCCTCAGTCACTCTTATAAGTCCCTGTACAAATTCAAAACAACAGTACAATCACTGATAAAACCTTGGACCTCTCCTCAGTACCAAAGCACAACCTTTTCAAAGTACTTTCTCCTTTGATTCAGAATATAATATTATTATCAAAGTTTTCTTTGTTAAACAACTAACCAAACAACATGGAAGCTCTACAACCCAGTAAGTGTTTACCCGCTTTCTTTATCTGCTTTCATATATATATAATTGTATTGTAGGGCTACTCACTGTAAGTCTCATTTCACAAACTTTTATATACTTGTCAAATATCAACTGTGTAATACTAGTATAGTTATTTAGAGTTTTCCCCGACAACTACGTCTAGCACTAGGTAAAGCCCTGTTGGTCACTCTTGAATACAAACAAAACTAGATCCCCATAGGATTACCAGATACAGTCTTCCCTCTTCTTGGGGTTAAACAATATGGAGACGTGAAAGGCAGCATTCTCGGTGAACCTTTCTCAGACTGCCACTCTTAGAAATTGTCAAAGAAACTCTACTCCCCAGAGTTGATCCATTCTCCGTGAATGGCATCTCTTGAGTTTCTTCCAAATTCTTGGACTTTCCTGGCTTGATCTATTCTCGATGAATAGCATGCCTTGAACTTCTCGGGGTTTGGGGACCCACGGGCTTCTTAAAAGCATCCCCGTCTCCTCTTGGGCATTGTACAAGGACCCTTCGGCTTCTTAAAAGCTCTCATGCCTCCTCTAGGGTGTTGTACAAGGACCCTTCAGCTTCTTAAAAGCTCTCATGCCTTCTCTTGGGGCTTAGTACAAGGACCCAGAGACCTCTACAGGTATAGGAACAGAACCTAGTCATCAATTTGCTAGAGCTGTCTTTCTAAGTCAAGTGTCAGACCAGTTAATGGGTTGACCTTCATCCCTTAACATACCAGCTTTCTCTTGGGCATCATACAAAGATCATTCACTATTTGAGAATAGATTTCTCACAACACCGGTAGACTTGGATAGTCTCAATACCCTTTGGATTTCCCATTTCCTTAAAAAACAGGAAATAAACCTGATCCTGTGATCAGTACCAAAGCACAGCCTTACCTTTATTCGTTCCCTTTATAAGAACTGATTTTCTCTTTTACCCAACATGCTGGACCTGTCACTAAACTGAAACAGTTACCAACAAATTTAGCCTCCTCTTGGGCTTTGTATAATGATTCTCCCCACACTCTCTTGTTGAGTATAAAAGACTCTTGTTGAGTCAACCACTTTTAGCCTCCATCTCGGGCTTCGTACGAAATAGAAAACACTCTCTTGTTGAGTCACACCTTTCAGCCTCCATCTCAGGCTTTGTACGAGATACCAAATCACTCTCTTGTTGAGTATAAAAGACTCTGTTGTTGAGTCAATCTTCCATTTAGCCTCCATCTTGGGCTTCGTACAAGACACATAAAAGCACTCTCTTGTTGAGTCAGTTACTCGTCAGTACTCTCTTGTTGAGTCAACCCTTTTAGCCTTTATCTCGGGCTTCGTACGAGACAGATAAAAAGCACCCTCTTGTTGGGTCAATAGCCTCCTCTTAGGCTTTGTATAAGGAAATCTCGGTTGAGTCAATCAACCATTTAGCATCAATGTGTGCCTTGCTCACAGTATACAAACATCAGCAACTCCTTTTCCCCTTCGTCTAATTGCTGTAAGCAGCAAACCTCTGGATTATTTACATCCACGCCACTGTCCCTCTTTTAGCATGAGAAATTCCTAGGGAAAGATAACATTGCTCTACACTGAGTTAAATTCTTCTCCTTCAGGTTAAAAATTCCCTATAAAGGAAATTATGGCATTGCTGGATTCAAATATCCAAGTTAAAGTAACTCTCCTTTATAATCAGTCACCAAACAGTTGTGAAAAACAGACTAAATATCCCCCTTTAGGGATGACAAGTTCTCTCTCATCCAGAACCCTTTTAGCTTCACATCTTGGGCTTTGAACAAGATACAAATCAACTTTAGCTTCACATCTTGGGCTTTGAACAAGACACCAAAACACCTTTTTCCTCCCATAGAATAGGAGGAACTACGATCGCTCTGATTTCCCTGTTTCGTTAAACGGGAATACGTAGGCATAAGATTGAAAAATCTTAGCAGCACACTAATCAAAAACCCAAAATCCAGTATCTCCACCAAATTAACCCAAAAGCATAAAATCTAAACACAGTATCAAAAACCTTGCTAATAGTCAAAACATTGTATTCTCAGGCGAAATAACCAAAGGTTGGGCCCCACTTCCACATAGCATCTGTAATCTAACAGACTGTTGTTCAAACTCAGTATGCAAGCATGGTTAATTGGAGACATCTATTTCCCTTCCTTAGTCAGTTCAATAGGATAAAAAATGAATCGAATTGTAGTACCCATGCGATCGTGCCTCAAGACCATAAAAATCGCGCTACAGAAAAAATGGCACCCACCGTGGGGCTCTCTTCCCTTCCGCTACAACTTAGGTAGAAAGCCCTGAGCTCACAAAATATCACAGAAATGGCGACACTGCTGGGGAGTCATTGTCTGTATAGGATCATACGACTAGAGGTCTAGGATGATTAAGACAAATATATATACTGCTTTTCCTAATTGATATCTGTGTTTATTTTTCTGCTAATGGGAATGCGTGTGATGCCGCATGTGCAAAGATTGAGTATACACCTAAGATAGGTGATGGAAATGCGGGTAATCTTGCGGGATGTGAATCCCAGTTAAGAGTCCCCGATCGACCATCAAACTCAGTGGAGACTCCCTTTGCAGATACATTGCCTATACGACTTCGGTTGTTGAAAGTAGTGTGGTCGACTGGGTTATTTGAGAAGCTGAGGTTTTAGTAAACTGCAACCATTTTGTAGTGCGGAAGCTATCGGAAATAGTTGTCACGCGATACTACCCTCATCTAAGATCATTCTAAGATGCATTATCTCGCTGGCGATCCGCTTGCTGTTGTCATCCCAAGAGGGGTCAATGATTTTACGGACAGGTATGGGGGACTCCTATCTCTATTAAGAGCCCATGTAATTGAAGGAATATTGTCCACGCTAATCCAATTCTACGATCCGGTATATCACCGTTTCACATTCCCGAATTATCAGCTAGAACCAACACTGGAGGAGTACTCTCACCTGACTGATTTACACATTATTGATCAAGCTCCCTTTTCTGGACTGGAAGAAATTCCAAAGGATCAAACTTTTGCAAGAGAAATTTATTTGGACGAGTCAGAAGTCAGGACTCACATGACCACTAAGGGTGGCATCCAAGGTTTGCCAGCCCAGTTATTGATAAAGAAGGCTCTGTACTTTACCAGTATAGGGAATGTGTCTGCTTTCGAGAGCATCTTTGTTTTGCTCACCTACAGGTTATTTTTGTTTCCCAACATTGATAACTTTGTTGATATCAACGCCATTAAGATTTTCCTGATCGGAAACCCTGTACTGACCTTACTCGCAGATGCATATCATTCGGTACACTTAAGGAATTTATACAGCGGAGGAATGATCACGTGCTGTGTACCCTTGCTTTACAAATGGTTCACTTCCCATTTGCCCAAGTCTGCTACATTTTGGGATCAAAAGAATACTTTACGTTGGTCGCAGAGAATCATGTCTCTTACCAACTCTGACATCGATTGGTACAATCGAATCTACAACGGGATCATAATCATTGACCGTTGTGGAAATTTCCCAAATGTACCCCTTATAGGAACTAAGGGAGGAATCAACTCTCATCCGGTGTTAGTTCGTCGTCAATTTAGGTACCCAATGAGGCATGTCCCGCATAATGCTCATCTGGAAGGTCTTTTCTTCAAGGAAAGAGAAAACGACAGGGCACTAAAGACAGAAATAGTGCATGCTTGGAAACACGTTCACAGGAAAGGACGAGAGTCTCTAGGAAAACCAGACTGTGTCTCAAGGGAGCCTTATCTCCACTGGGTACAGACTAGAGCTCTCAAGCTGAGGATGCCTTACCCTCGTCAGGAAGTTCTTCCATTAAGGGACTCTGCCCTTTATTTTATGTCTGACACGGAAAAACTTCAAGTTACTCTCAGTAAAGTTTAGCAGGAGAAGAGGTCTTGGAGGAACAAGTACCGTATTCTCAATTTGGAGTGTAAGAAAATACAGCAGCTATTAAGAGAAAAAGATGCTCTAATTGAGATTTTAGAGCAACATGCTGTAGAAAATCAGGATGACCAAAGGAATTTGCTCTCTCCTTTCACTTGGCAAAGGAATGACAACCCGACAACGGCCCAAGAGCCCCGGTCAAAGAAAAGGAAAATACCATAACCAGCACCTGAGCTCTCCTCAGAGATGACTCAGGATCCATTAGTTTAGATTTCCTTTTTCAGCACTTTGTAATCTACTGTATTTCCATTTCCGCAATCCTTTGAATTCAATAAAACGGGGTTTCCCCACTATTTGATATTTGCAATCCAATTTTCAAAGTTTACTTTGAATCAACAAAAACATACAATTAATATAATCATTGCATATCATTCATCATTCTCGTGTAAACACATTCTTCTTACCTACGAATCTCACGTTTACGTCTCGATTCTAGAGTCAAACTGTCTCATTCGTACAATACTTGGGCCAATTGTCAGAAAAAGATGGATGATCTCGAGGAAGAGAACAGAGAGTTGAGGGAAGAGATTGACACTCTGAAAGAGGATCTGAGAAAGCTTCATAACGACCTGCAAGCTCTAGCGGACGCTCAGATACAACAACAAATGACTGTGATCTCAGAGGTCACATTGACGCCCATAGTGGAAAAGTATGATCCTAGGTACAAAATGCCGAAAGATCGTCCCTGGGGCATGCCACTTAACTATATCTCGGAAGGATATGTTCTGCCGATCGCTGAGGATCAAGGAACCACAGCAGGAACCGCTGGGCCTGAAGGTTACAAACTTTGGGAAAACGAAGATGCCAGGGACATGACAGTAACTCCTGAAGGTTACAAACTTCGGGAGACACCGAGAGTCTCGACCATAATGACTATACCACCACCCGTGGTACACACTGTCCCGGAAGGAAAGATTCCACAGATACCTTCTGGTGGAAATGATGGCATGTTCAACAGAATGAATGAATTCCAAGAACAGTTCCTGTAAATGCAGAAAGAACTGCAAGCTCTTCGCGGTCAAGATCTATTTGGAAAGGACGCCGCGGACCTCTGCTTGGTCCCCAGTGTGAAAGTTCTGCACAAGTTCCAGGTACCCGACTTTGAAAAGTACAAGGGTAACTCTTGCCCTCAGAGCCATTTGGTGATGTACGCTCGGCGAATTTCAGCTCAGACAAAGAAACAGGAGCTACTAATTCACTACTTTCGGGATAGTTTAACCGGTGTCGCATTAAAATGGTACATGGGTTTAAACCTCGCCATGATCGACACATTCAGAGATCTGGGCGCTGCCTTCTTTCAACAATATAAATACAATTTGGACATGGCACCAGACAGAGATCAACTCAGATCAATGTCATAAAAGGACAAGGAAACCTTTAAAGAATACGCTCAGAGATGGCGTGAAATTGCCGCTCAGATTTCTCCACCTCTAGAGGAAAAGGAGATGACAAAGATCTTCCTAAAGACCTTGAACTCATATTACTACGACAGAATGGTCGCCAGTGCGCCCAGTGACTTCACCGAGATGGTAGGCATGGGAGTTCGTCTTGAGGAAGCGGTCCGAGAAGGACGTTTAGTTAAAGACGCTGGACCAACAAGTAGTACAAAAAGATATGGTAGCGCTCTCCCTAAGAAAAAAGAGCAAGATATTGGGAATATCTCTCTCGGAAAGCAAAGGCGACGTTACCAACTAGTAGCAACTATAACTCCTGCTATCAACCTCGCGCCTGGTCCTACGTATCAATCTCAGGTTGCGTAGAGCCAACCCAATCAACAGCAATATCAGCAAAGGACACAACAACCTCTTCAGCAGGCTCGTCCTCCATATAACAACAACCGTACAACACGACCACCAGGGTTCGACCCTATACTAATGTTGTATGCAGAATTATTTCCGTTACTACTGGTCAAGGGGCATGTCCAAACCAAGTCTCCTCTTACGGTACCGGAAAATCTGCCTTTTTTGTTCAAAACGGATCAGACTTGTCCTTACCATCAAGGAGGACCAGGGCATAACATAGAAAACTGCCTCAGTTTCAAATCTGACGTACAAAAGCTTGTTATGAGCGGGGTCTTATCTTTCAAAGACACGAATCCTAATGTTCTCACGAACCCGTTGCCTCAACACGAGAAAGCTGAAGTCAATTTGATAGAAGGAGAGTCTAACGACAGCTATCAAATTCATGATGTACTCTTATTGAGGACCAATCTGGTCAAGATGCATCGCAGACAGAGCGGATATAGCCATGTGCCACCTCACAATTATCACCAGTGTGATATCTGCTCTAAGAACAATCAAGGATGTTCTGTGGTGCAGTCAGCTCTACAGGAACAATTGGATCTCGGGTGGATCCAAGAGCACCGAATTCGTGGGGTCAACATGACCTATACGAATTCCAACATCATTCAGAACCACGACATCCGTGCGATGAATGTCAACTTGGTGGTGATGCACTCCAGGCAAAGCCAGTATCATAATTTGTCGTGGTACGATTACAATTCTTGTCTGACTTGCTCGGTAAACAAACAGGGATGCTCTTTTGTACAAGGGGCTCTCCAGCGTCAGATGGATCTTGGGTGGTCCCAGGACTACCATGATAGAAATCCTTATCAGATCAACATGATTAAAATCTTTGATATTCGTTTGATGAATACCAGCTTGGTGGAGTTACATGCCAAGCAGGTTCAATTTGGTTTTCTCACTTCGCACGATTATCTGAACTGTAAAGTATGCAGTGAGAGTAACCAAGGGTGTGCTCTCTTTCAAAGAACTTTACAACACTTGTTAAACCACTGGTGGCTTCCGATCTATTTGGATGAAGACACGCAACAAATCAGTGTGCTTAATGGGAAACCTACTCGACGTCAAAGCCAGGATGTCTGATTTATGGAAACTGACCTGGTAAGGTTGCACTGCATTCAAAGCGGGAATGGCCAAGTGCCACCACACAACTATGAAGGTTGTAGAGTCTGCTCGGAGAATAACCAAGGATGCTACATTGTGCGGGCAGCTCTTCAAGGTCAGTTGGATCGTAAAGAGATTCACCCATGTCCGAGTTCCGAGCCAATCAACTGGACACCAGACTGCATCGTTGATCAAATCAGAGACGTTTTCATAATCTCTGATCATCAACAGAACAAGGACGTTTGTCCCATCATCCCTCAACTGGACGAATCAAAAGTTCTTAACCAGGAACTGATTGAAGTTACCTACGACAGAGAGAAAAATTAGAAGGCTCCTGTAGTTATTTATTTGCCGGTACCATTACCGTATGAATCAGATAAGGTGATCCCTTGCAAATACGGTGCAACAATAATTGAGAATGGAAAGGAAATTCCATTACCCTCCATCGTGAATATTGCAGACATCAGTCAAGTAACACGGAGCGGTTGAATCTTCAACCGAGGAGTTGGAGAACCTAACAAAGAAAAGAAACTTCAGACAGAAGCTCTTAATCCACCAGTCGGTCAATCCAATAATCCCGACCTTTCGAAAAACAACGATGAGATGCTGAAGCTCATCCAAAGGAGTGAGTACAACTTTGTTAATCAGTTGTTACAAACTTCTTCAAAGATCTCTGTGCTATCACTTTTACTCAGTTCCGAAGCCCACAGAGAGGCTCTACAGAAAGTCTTAGAGCAGGCCTTTGTGGAACGGGATGTGTCAATACGACAGTTTAATAGCATCATCTCTAACATCACTTCTTGCAACAACTTAGGTTTCAGTGATGAGGATTTTCCAGAGGAGGGCAAAAGTCACAACATGGCGCTCAACATCACAGTTAACTGCCAGGAGGATGCTTTAGCCAGAGTACTGGTAGACATAGGATCAGCCATCAACGTTATGCCGAAGTCTACATTAATGTGACTATCATTCAAAGGATCCCCGATGAGGGGCAGTGAGGTCATCGTCAAAGCCTTTGACGGATCTCAAAAAGCAGTTATCGGCGAAGTTAACCTTCCCATAACTATCGGCCCTCACACTTTCCTAATCACCTTCCAGGTCATGGACGTCCGAGAAGTATACAGCTGTTTATTAGGAAGACCTTGGATACACCAGGCTGGGGCAGTCACTTCGACACTGCACCAGAAACTGAAGTTCGTCAAGACCGATCAACTCGTCACGGTCTGTGGAGAACAGGCCTTGCTCGTGAGTAACTTATCATCGTCTACTTGTGTAGAAATTGAGGAGTTTATTGGAACTCAATTCCAAGCACTGTCAGTGAGAAATAAGAATCAATCGGAGAAAGGAACCTCGATTTCCTTGTACAAAGATGCTCTCCAGGCAATCAAAAATAACAATACAAAAAGATGGGGACAGCTTGTCATTCCTACTGATAACAAAACAGAGAAGGGTCTTGGTTTTTCTGCAATCTACACCCAGACTGCTACCAGCGATGAAAGTCTTCATCCCATTTAGGACTTCTTCCACAGTGGAGGTTTCCTTCACCCAATATCTCAAGCAGTCCATACCATCAACGAGGGAGATCCCTCCGATACAGAGGAAGAGTGGAAGTCATATCTTAACGAGGATGGTTATATCTCTCAGGAAGAGGTGCCTATGCCATTTTGCTATCCCGCACAGAGTCCGAGATTTATACCCAGGTCAGATGTCAGAACGATATACGGAGATTGTGATCCGGAAGGATGTCGTGCTCCACTAAACTCATTATAGGAGGACACTCTGATGAAAGATAACTTTGACCACGACTATTATGGCCCAATGGATGGCCTGCCTATATGGCAGTCGTACCCAGGAGACTTGGGGTAAAAGAGTCAGCCGAACGATGCTTATCAGCTGAGCATCATTGAACAGAATACCTGCGTCCCCACCATGTCATGGGATCAACACTCAGGGTATTCAGAAAATATCCGGTACGATGATGAATTGGCAAAGCTCGCCAGACTAGAATTCATCAACTATGCTTTTCCCGAGGTCAACGTCATCGAAAGAGATGACTTCTCCCGTTCCACAGAAGTACGGGACACCTTAGGATAACCAAGTGGAAAGTTCGACTATTTAGTCAAATACACCGCTCCCGAAAGCACTCGTATCAGGCTCGAAGACATCCAGCCTACTGGATGGGGAGATCTGCCTGAGAGCACAAATACTATGCAAAATACAACTAAGGAATCCTCCTACGACAAATCTGCATGGGAGACAGATTCCAACGATCCTGCTCCACTAGAAATCAGCGTTATTTCTGAAGACAAATCAAGGAAGGTACCAGACTTTGTGATTCACCGAGGAGTTCGCCGCCAATGGGTTGTTGTCGATGTTCCGAAGATTGTTCATAAGTCAAAGTAATTGCCGTCTTTAACCTTTCACCCTGCCCAGGTGAAACGGATGTTTTGATAGAGCTCACTTTCTGTAATTATACCTCTTCGCTTCGCCCAAAGCGATAGAGTTTTGTTTTATAGGGCTGTAGTTTCAAGAATCGACTTGTTCATAAATAAAATAACGCCGTTCTGTAATTTCCGCATTTATTGTTGTTTTCTCTTTTCGTTTTCCAGAAAATGGTAATCCTAAAAAACAACTCAATAATAAAAACAAGCAGTTTTCAAAAGAATATACACTGCACACACTCTTGCATTTCTCTCTATCTCTTCTAAAAACAATAATCACGTCATGCATATTGCTTGTTTTAAACCCCGTTGAAACATACGATCCAATGCCTTCTCCCGACTTTGAATTCCCGGTGTTTGGGGCTGAAGAAGAAGTTAATGACGAAATTCCAGAAGAGATCTTCCGAGTACTCAGACAGGAGGAAAGGTCCATTGAACCTCACAAAGAGCCGTTGGAAACGGTAAACTTGGGTTCGGAAAAAGAGAGAAAAGAAGTCAAAATTGGGGCACTGCTCAGTCCAACTGCCAAAGAAAGTATGATAAAGCTTCTCAAAGAATTTTCTGATGTATTTGCTTGGTCCTATCAGGACATGTCAGGGTTGGATACCAGCGTCGTGGAACACCATTTACCATTAAGATCAGAATGTCTGCCAGTAAAACAAAGGTTGAGACGAACTCATCCGGACAAGGCCATCAAAATCAAAGAGGAGGTGCATAAACAGATTGATGCGGGTTTCCTCGCGATGTCAGAATATCCTCAATGGTTAGCCAACATCGTACTCGTTCCGAAAAAGGACGGAAAAGTCAGAATGTGTGTCGATTACAGAGATCTAAACAAGGCTAGTCCAAAGGATGACTTTCTCTTACCATACATTGACATGCTGGTAGACAGTACAACAAAGTTCAAAGTTTTCTCCTTCATGGATGGATTCTCAGGCTATAATTAGATAAAAATGGCGCCAAAAGACATGGAGAAAACTTCGTTCATTACCCCATGGGGTACCTTTTGTTACAAGGTAAGGCCTTTCGGTTTGAAGAATGCCGGAGCAACCTATCAAAGGGCCATGACTACTCTTTTTCATGACATGATACACAAAGAGATCGAAGTGTATGTCGATGACATGATTGCCAAATCTAAGACAGAAGAGGAGCATCTGACCCACCTGTCAAAGCTATTCGAGCGGTTGAGAAAATACAAACTCCGCTTGAATCCCAAAAAGTGCACCTTCGGTGTCCGTTCAGGGAAACTCTGGGTTCATCGTCAGCCAGAAAGGAATTGAGGTTAATCCTGACAAAGTCAAGGCCATTCAAGAAATGCCTTCTCAAAAAATTTAAAAACAAGTCAGAGGATTCCTAGGACGTTTGAACTACATCTCCAGGTTTATATTCCTTATGACCGCGACATGGGCGCCAATTTTCAAATTACTTAAAAAGAACCAGGACTGCGTTTGGACAGAAAACTGTCAAACTGCCTTCAAAAGTATTAAGGAATACCTGTTGAATCTGCCGATTCTATCATCTCCAGTGGAAGGAAGACCACTAATCATCTACCTCACAGTCCTGGAAGACTCCATGGGATGTGTACTTCGCCAACAAGACGAAACCAAACGGAAAGAGTCTGCCATTTACTATCTAAGCAAGAAATTCACCGACTGCCAGACTCGGTACACTATGCTTGAGAAAACTTGCTGCGCTTTGGCTTGGGCAGCCAAACGTCTTCGCCAGTACACGATTCGTCACACTACTTGGTTGGTCTCCAAAATGGATCCAATCAAGTATGTGTTTGAAAAACCTGTTCTCACGGGAAGAATTGCCCGTTGGCAGATGTTGTTATCAGAATACGACATCGAATACCACGCCTAGAAAGCCGTTAAAGGAAGTATTTTAGCCGATCATTTGGTTCATCAACCGATTGACGATCAGGAATCAATCGGGTTTGACTTCCTAGACGAAGATGTCATGTATCTGAAAATGAAAGACTGCGATGAACCGCTACCCAATGAAGGGCCAGAACCAGGTTCCCAATGGGGACTAATCTTTGACGGAGCCATCAATCATTATGGAAATGGAATTGAGGCAATCACCATAACACCTCAGGGTACCCACATTCCTTTCACCGCCAGACTTACATTCAAGTGCACAAACAACGAGGCCGAATACGAAGCTTGTATCATGGGTCTCGAAGAAGCGATCGATTTGAGAGTCAAAATGTTGGATGTTTATGGCGAATCAGCCCTGGTTATCAATCACATCAAAGGAGATTGGAACACATACCAATCGGGACTGATTCCTTACAAAGATTATGCAAGAAGGTTGTTACCCTTCTTCAACAGAATCGAGTTTCATCACATCCCTCGTGATGAGAATCACATGGCTGATGCATTAGCCACTCTCTCTTCCATGATTAGCATAGATCAATGGAATGACCTACCTAAGATCGACATAATGCGCCTTGAATGGCCCGCTTACATCTTCACGATTGAAGCAGTCATAGACGACAAACCTTGGTATCACCATATCAAATGCTTCCTTCATAAACAAGAGTACCCACCTGGGTACTAAGGAAAGATACAAAAACCCTCAGAAGGCTGGCAGGCAGATTCTTCCTGAGCGGTGATACATTCTATAAGAGAAATTTTGACATGGTCTTGCTCCGATGCGTAGACAGACCAGAAGCAGACATGTTGATAAAAAAAATTCATGAAGGGTCCTTTGGCACTCATGCCAATGGACACACAATGGCGAGAAAATTTCTGAGAGCAGGGTATTACTGGTTGACCATGGAATCCGACTGCTGCAAGTACATGAGGAGGTGTCACAAGTGTCAGATATACTCCGACAAAATTCATGTACCGCCAACGCATCTCAAAGTTCTTTCTTCCCCATGGCCTTTTTCCATATGGGGAATCGACATGATCGGCGTGATTGAGCCCAAGGCTTCAAACGGACATCGGTTCATCCTGGTAGCCATTGATTACTTCACCGAGTGGGTTGAAGCAGCATCGTACACCAATGTAACTCGACAAGTGGTGCTCCGCTTTATCAAAAACAATCTCATCTGTCGTTATGGTGTTCCGAGCCAGATCATTACCGATAATGGATCTAACTTGAACAATAAGATGATGAAAGAGTTGTGCGCAGTGTTCAAGATCGAACACCATAACTCATCTCCCTACCGACCCAAGATGAACGAAGCGGTAGAAGTGGCTAACATGAACATCAAGAAGATTGTTCAAAAGATGGTTGTAACCTACAAAGACTGGCACGAGATGCTGCCCTTTGCTCTTCACGGTTATCGTACATCTGTCCGCACTTCAACAGGAGAAACCCCTTTCTCTCTAGTATATGGCATGGAAGCAGTGCTCCCCATAGAAGTAGAGATACCATCCATCAGGGTATTGATGGAAGCTAAGCTAACAGAGGCTGAATGGTGTCAAAGTTGACACGACGAACTAAATCTGATCGAAGAGAAGCGAATCACGGTACTATGCCACGGTCAGTTGTATCAGCAAAGAATGAAGAGGGCGTTTGACAAAAAGGTCCGACCTCGCGTCTTCAGGAAAGGAGACCTTGTGCTCAAAAAGATACAATCATTTCTCACTGATTCTCGGGGCAAGTGGACTCTGAAATATGATGGCCCCTATGTGGTCAAGAAAATTTTCTCAAGGGGTGCCTTGAGACTTGTAACCATGGATGGAGGAGAATTTGCCTACCCCACAAATGTTGATGTAGTCAAGAAATACTTCACCTAAAAACTAAAAAAAAAAAAAAAAGTCTCTGTGGATTGAATACCCGAAAGGGTAGTCCAGGCAAAAATTAGAGACATAATCGAAAATCATCCCGGTGGATTGGAAATCTCAAAAGTACAATCCAGGCAAAATTTAGGGATAATGGCAAGTAACTACGTCCAACAGGGGCAAGTCCCTCAGCAACAGTTACACCATCCATCGAAAGAAAACTCCAGTCAAGGTCATCTTCGACAGAAGCTGAGAATGTCCCGAATTCAAAGTTGGTAGAAGGATAGTGGTCGTTATGTTTCAATGTAGCCCTTTTCCCTTAAATTACCATTTTCTAACTTTGTAAATACTCTATAGAATCACGCACTTGGCTGATTTCCATCCTATCAATAAAATTTGAGCCCTTGTGCTTTTGTTTGCAATTCTTATTTGTTTTAGCTTTACAGAACGACGTTTTAACATGACTAACGATTCTTGAAACGAAACAAAAATGAATTTACTTGTTAAAACTTTTCTGCTTTAAAATAAAGATGGCAATTTCTTTTTATTGTTGAACATCGAAAGAACATCAATTGCGTCTCCAAAGGTGTTCGTGTAACGCCCCAGTTTTGTTAGATTTATTTAATGGAGTAGATTTAATTGGTTTTGCTGTTATATTATTTTATTATTGACTTTTATTTGGCAATATATTATTTTTCATCGTTGTTGATGTTTTATCGCATTTTGAGAGCGTTTGAGAGATATTTGAGCTGAGGGGTATTTTGGTCTTTTGCTTGGGTAAGTTTTATGTTTTTATATAAATAGAAAGAAAAGAGAGAAAAATAGTAAGGAAGAGAAAAAGAGAAAGAAAGAAGGAAAAGAGAAAAGAAGAGGAAGAAGAGAGAAAAGAGGAGAAAAGGGAAAAAATCGCGGGAACTCCGTTTCAAGCGCGAATAATCGGGTAAGGGTGAGAAGTTTCAATTATATATTGCTTGTGTATGTATATGTGTATGTTTTCTTGATTGTTTTGGATAGTTTCATATAGTTTTCATTTTAGGTCGAAATGGTAAAAATGGTTAGAAATCGATGTTTTCACGGATGAATTTCGAAATAAATTGCGTAGATTAGTCGTATGAGGTTAGACCGAGATTATAGAAACTCGTTTGGTTGAAATCGGTTGATATTGTGAGTTTTGACATTTTTGGGTTTTGAGAATGTGAGATTTTGGTGAAAATCGAACGTCGTAGAATTATCGTTTTATGGTCCTAAAACGTTGATATATATTTGGTAAGGATTATTGTGTATTTGTTTCGTATCATAGAATTGAATCGGTCGGATTTTCGGGCAAAATAGCCGAAATCCGTAGCAGCCCGCAGGCGTACGGACGCGTGCTGTAGGTGGAAAATCCTGATTTTTCGGAAAACTTCGGAAATTCATATCTCTTGAACCGTAAGTCGGTTTTGATCCCCGTTCGAAGCGTTGGGAAGCTAACGAGATGTTCTTTCTAGGAAAAATAGTTTTGAGGTCTGAACCTAGTCCAATCGGTACAGTTTTTTTGAACCGTTTCGTAGTGTCGGGCGTCCGGTTTATGTTTTTGCGTTATTTTGAAATATTCATATCTTCTTCGTTGTTTATCGTATTTAAGTGTTCTTTATACCGAATCGAAGCTGTCGATGAGCACTTTTTGATGATGATAGAAAATATTATTTTTGGCCGACTTTTAGCCGACTTTTTCGAGAAACCGTAAAAATGGAATTTTGAGTTATTTTTCAATATTGTAAGACATATTATGATATGTTATGAGATGGCTTGTGTGATGATTCTTTGATGGGAATTTGATGTTGTGGAATGGTATATTGGTGTTTGTGGCCATTTTGGGCAATTGTGTGCATTACTTTATATGTACTTGAAATACATGATTATTGTTAATGCATGAGCATTTGATGTTGGCATGAGTCATTAATGTGTCAAGTATCATGATATGCATTCTTGCATTAGAAGATTCATAGATGAATCAGTTTTATCGTCTTACGCCCTGAAATAATGGTAGAAGCGATTAATCACAATCAGTTTTATCGTCTTACGCCCTGAAATAATGGTAGAAGCGATTAATCACAAATGATTGTGCGCCCTGAAATAGTGGTCGAAAGCAATCCATAAACGTCGTTCGCCCTGAAATAATGGTTTATAGCGACGGGGAACATCGTAGGCCCGACGGGGAGTTACTCTATGTAACAAGCGATGATTCCAAGAGTTCCTGGGGGACTAATGAATTACGAGGTTGAGTCGGTACCGCATTGCATTTGCATAGAGTCGTGAGTCGGTCTCTATGATTTGCATTTATCATCTTTATAATGATGTGTTGGTGAGTAAACGTAAATGTGTATGTTTATGTGGAATGATTAAGGATTGTGAAAGTATGCATGATGAATATGCTTGATTATATATATATATATATATATATATATATATATATATTTATATATATATATATACATTGTGATGTATATGAGTGAGTTGGGATGAATTGTGGTGAGAATTATAAATGGATTGATTATGTGTGAGCTTGTGATAGCCTTGGTGAATTAGTTTGCATAAGAGATGAATGCATTGGTTGTGAGTGATATGTTTTGTGTATAAACATATGCATTATGTGTGAATATGTGATTATGTCGGTATGATTAATATATGTTATATTTTGTGGTGATGTGGTGGTGTGGTTCCATATGTCATAATCGTGGTGGGATTATGTGTGATATGTTTTGTATTGGTGGCATGCTATATGTGTTAGTATGTGATGTAATTGGTGAGAAATATTATATATGTGAATTTATCTGTGTTGTGGCATATTATTATGCAATCTTGTTATAGTTGTTATTTCTCACCCTTCTGCTGGAATATGCTTTTTATGGCATAGTGCAGATTGTCAGCTTTAGAGGCGTGGAGGCAAGTGGAAGAGTTAGATCTTCGTCTTTGCTTAGGTCTTGGTGTCTGCTCTGATACGTAGCACGGGAGTCGGGGAAACGATTATTTTATTTATGTATATAATTGTTGAATATATTTGGTATTACCTTTATATGGAAAAGTTTCCCAATTGAGGGTAACCTATTTTATGCTATGTATCAAATTTATGAGCAGGGAGTGTGTATTCTTATTTTAAAATGTGGCATCCTTGTTTCTGTCGGAAAAATAAATTTTTAGTTACTCTGATTTTATTAATTGTTATTTATTTATGATGGGGAATTGGGGTGTTACATTAGTGGTATCAGAGCAGGTCGGTCCGTCCGGCCAAGCTATTGAGTCAGTTGGTGTGACAGTTGAATACTGTCGTTGTTGTTTATCTCTTAGTACGTGATAGGTGTGTGGAACACTGTCAGTACTTTCTGGGTTTTCTAATCCTTTGTTTTCAGGATTGAGTTTGAGATAAGTGGGGGAGAAGTTGGTACTTCTCCATGTTGCTTCAGGTGTGGAGCGTTGGCTCAGTGTATTGTGAATTGCAAGATTATAAGTGTTGTTCGGACAATGTTGTTCTCAGTTCCGAAGGGGATGCGGAGGTAAGGTTTATGTCAACTAAGGATTTGTGCCTTAGGTAGTTTTGTGTACAGGATGTAAGAAATGTTATTATAGTTTGGTAAAGACGGTTTATGCCCCATCGTGATTGTCGGCTGTCTATTGACAAATTGAGGAACTGATCACCCTTAATCTCTTGTTGATAGCAGACGGAAATTATGTTGGATGGAATAGGCGGGTCTTTCCGGCTTTGATAGTGTGTGAAATGAATTGTTTGGAATTTAAGGAGATGATTACAGATTGTTTTGATGAGTCGATGAAGATGCTAATATCGGAAGATGAAATGGATTAGAGGTTTTGGTGTGTTAGTCCAGTTGGGAAGTCATTGAGAGAGAATGATTGGGTTTTATTTAAGGACTGCTTCACAGAGAGTAGAGATTGAACTTAATTGGACGAAGGTGAATAGTTGAGGTTTATATCTGCTAAGTAAGTAGGAAACTCTTAGTAGATGGGAATAATATGTTTGTTTTGTCTGTGATGGTAGTGTTCTGGGAATTGGCAGGAAGTTGCAGTGATGGGCCGTCAGTTGGGCATAATTTTCAGATGTGTTTTTGGATGTAACATTGTGTTTGAGAATTCTTTTTGGTTGGTTGTTGATACATGTTGGAATTGCGGAATTGGACGGTCAGGAGAAGAAATTGGGTATGGATTACTAATAGTTGAATAGGGTAATGATTGAGAATAAGTGTCCACTTTCATGAACAGATGACTAGAATGGTTTGGTTGAGTTTGAGTGAATTACAATTGTTTGGAATGTTTGATAAGAGTGGTGAATTGTGTGAGTTGAGCCTTTGATCGATTTAATGTGACTGGTTAGGTTTGTTATCCTCGGAATAGGTTGTTATTTACTCGGTTAAGCTTGTATGTGAGTAACCAGTTACCCAGTGAAAAGTTTTGCAAAAGCTTTAAGGATTTATATCTTTTGGATTTTGGTTGGGAATTGCAACGTATAGTGATGGTATTTGGTGTTAGTAACGCGTCTCTAATGCTTATGGAGTAGAGGAATCGTATCTTCCATATTTAATTGGATAAGTTCGTAATGGCTTTGATGGAGGATATTCGGATCTGTTGTAAACTCAAAGGAAGAACAGGTAGAGTGTTTGGGATTTGAATTACAAGTGTCAAAAAGAGATGAAGTTTTATGCTAAGTTATTCAAGTGAGAATTTGGGTTGAAAAAGGTTAGTTTTCTTGGATATGTTATTTCAGAGGAGAGTATGGTAAGGGATTCATCGGAAGTAGATGTAGTTCTACATTGAGAGGCTCCGAAATTGGTTAAGGAGATTAGAAACTTTTGGACTCAGTTGGTTGTTATTACAGGTTATGGAAGACTTTGTTAAGTTCGTACTTCTGGTATCTCAGTTGACTTACAAAGGGTGAGTCGTTTGTTTGGATGTTCGTTGTGAGTAAGTTTTGGTGAGCTGGAGTAGAAGTTGTCTACGGCTCCAGTTTTGATTCTGTGTGATCCTAATAAACCGTTTGTGAGGTATTGTGATGTGTCTCTGAAGAGTGTGGTCAGGTGTTAATGCAAGGGGGTAAAGTCGTGGCTTATGCTTTATGACAATTGAGGATTTATAAAAGGATCTATACTCTTTTGGGTTTGGATTTGGTCGCGGTTGTATTGTGTTGGAATATTTGGAGGTATTATCTTTATGGTTCCAGATTCGAAGTGTTTAGTAATCACAAGGATATGGATTACTGGTTTGGTCTGAAGGCATAGAGGGTGAGACAGCGAGGATGGTTAAAATTCGTGACGAGTTATGAATTTGGCTCAGATTATCCTATTGGTAAAGTTAATGTCGTGCGGGATAAGTTAAGTTGGAAGTTTTTATACATGGTAGTTTTGATGGTTGCGAGTAATCAGAGTGCGCAGCGGAAGCGTGAGGTGACACATTTTGTATTTACGTGTGAGACTTGTAAGAGTTCATAGGTTGAACATTGAGAACATGTAGGAATGGTGAGACTATTGGACGTTTCAGAATGGAAGTGTTAGGTGGAAGGTTTGAATATTATTCATGGGCTACTATGTAAATGGATGTTTTGATTGTATGTTCGATTGGTGAATCGTAGCATTGTTGTAGTATGGCTGTGTGACAAGGATGTTGGTGTTCTGGTTTTGTTGATGTTGTTGAGACCTTGTGGTGTCGTGTAACTTTATGTTCTTGTTTGTGTTGATTGCCTCGTTTCCATGGTGATGGTTCGAGTGTGTGTAGCTAATTCCTGTGTGGGGAATTAGGGGAGTGTTACCTAGGGTAGGGTAACGATCTTGTTGTGTTTCGGTTCTAGAGTGAACCTGTGTGTTGGTATCTTGGCTTTTCTTTGAGTTGTGAGTTTGTCGTCAAGTGCATTGTATGGGCTTTGCATCTTGTCGTTGTAGTTGTCGTCGTTGTCGTGTCGTTGTGGTAGTTAGCAAGGTGGTTTGTCAGTTGTGTTATTCGTGGTGTGACTTTTGTTGGCATGTTGGTTTGTTAGTCGGATGCGAGAGTCGTATCCGGAGTTGTTCGTATCGGTTAGATTTTCGAGGACGAAAATGTCTAAGTGGGGGAGAGTTGTAACGCCCCAGTTTTGTTAGATTTATTTAATGGAGTAGATTTAATTGGTTTTGCTTTTATATTATTTTATTATTGACTTTTATTTGGCAATATATTATTTTTCATCGTTGTTGATGTTTTATCGCATTTTGAGAGCGTTTGAGAGATATTTGAGCTGAGGGGTATTTTGGTCTTTTGCTTGGGTAAGTTTTATGTTTTTATATAAATAGAAAGAAAAGAGAGAAAAATAGTAAGGAAGAGAAAAAGAGAAAGAAAGAAGGAAAAGAGAAAAGAAGAGGAAGAAGAGAGAAAAGAGGAGAAAAGGGAAAAAATCGCGGGAACTCCGTTTCAAGCGCGAATAATCGGGTAAGGGTGAGAAGTTTCAATTATATATTGCTTGTGTATGTATATGTGTATGTTTTCTTGATTGTTTTGGATAGTTTCATATAGTTTTCATTTTAGGTCGAAATGGTAAAAATGGTTAGAAATCGATGTTTTCACGGATGAATTTCGAAATAAATTGCGTAGATTAGTCGTATGAGGTTAGACCGAGATTATAGAAACTCGTTTGGTTGAAATCGGTTGATATTGTGAGTTTTGACATTTTTGGGTTTTGAGAATGTGAGATTTTGGTGAAAATCGAACGTCGTAGAATTATCGTTTTATGGTCCTAAAACGTTGATATATATTTGGTAAGGATTATTGTGTATTTGTTTCGTATCATAGAATTGAATCGGTCGGATTTTCGGGCAAAATAGCCGAAATCCGTAGCAGCCCGCAGGCGTACGGACGCGTGCTGTAGGTGGAAAATCCTGATTTTTCGGAAAACTTCGGAAATTCATATCTCTTGAACCGTAAGTCGGTTTTGATCCCCGTTCGAAGCGTTGGGAAGCTAACGAGATGTTCTTTCTAGGAAAAATAGTTTTGAGGTCTGAACCTAGTCCAATCGGTACAGTTTTTTCGAACCGTTTCGTAGTGTCGGGCGTCCGGTTTATGTTTTTGCGTTATTTTGAAATATTCATATCTTCTTCGTTGTTTATCGTATTTAAGTGTTCTTTATACCGAATCGAAGCTGTCGATGAGCACTTTTTGATGATGATAGAAAATATTATTTTTGGCCGACTTTTAGCCGACTTTTTCGAGAAACCGTAAAAATGGAATTTTGAGTTATTTTTCAATATTGTAAGACATATTATGATATGTTATGAGATGGCTTGTGTGATGATTCTTTGATGGGAATTTGATGTTGTGGAATGGTATATTGGTGTTTGTGGCCATTTTGGGCAATTGTGTGCATTACTTTATATGTACTTGAAATACATGATTATTGTTAATGCATGAGCATTTGATGTTGGCATGAGTCATTAATGTGTCAAGTATCATGATATGCATTCTTGCATTAGAAGATTCATAGATGAATCAGTTTTATCGTCTTACGCCCTGAAATAATGGTAGAAGCGATTAATCACAATCAGTTTTATCGTCTTACGCCCTGAAATAATGGTAGAAGCGATTAATCACAAATGATTGTGCGCCCTGAAATAGTGGTCGAAAGCAATCCATAAACGTCGTTCGCCCTGAAATAATGGTTTATAGCGACGGGGAACATCGTAGGCCCGACGGGGAGTTACTCTATGTAACAAGCGATGATTCCAAGAGTTCCTGGGGGACTAATGAATTACGAGGTTGAGTCGGTACCGCATTGCATTTGCATAGAGTCGTGAGTCGGTCTCTATGATTTGCATTTATCATCTTTATAATGATGTGTTGGTGAGTAAACGTAAATGTGTATGTTTATGTGGAATGATTAAGGATTGTGAAAGTATGCATGATGAATATGCTTGATTATATATATATATATATATATATATATATATATATATTTATATATATATATATACATTGTGATGTATATGAGTGAGTTGGGATGAATTGTGGTGAGAATTATAAATGGATTGATTATGTGTGAGCTTGTGATAGCCTTGGTGAATTAGTTTGCATAAGAGATGAATGCATTGGTTGTGAGTGATATGTTTTGTGTATAAACATATGCATTATGTGTGAATATGTGATTATGTCGGTATGATTAATATATGTTATATTTTGTGGTGATGTGGTGGTGTGGTTCCATATGTCATAATCGTGGTGGGATTATGTGTGATATGTTTTGTATTGGTGGCATGCTATATGTGTTAGTATGTGATGTAATTGGTGAGAAATATTATATATGTGAATTTATCTGTGTTGTGGCATATTATTATGCAATCTTGTTATAGTTGTTATTTCTCACCCTTCTGCTGGAATATGCTTTTTATGGCATAGTGCAGATTGTCAGCTTTAGAGGCGTGGAGGCAAGTGGAAGAGTTAGATCTTCGTCTTTGCTTAGGTCTTGGTGTCTGCTCTGATACGTAGCACGGGAGTCGGGGAAACGATTATTTTATTTATGTATATAATTGTTGAATATATTTGGTATTACCTTTATATGGAAAAGTTTCCCAATTGAGGGTAACCTATTTTATGCTATGTATCAAATTTATGAGCAGGGAGTGTGTATTCTTATTTTAAAATGTGGCATCCTTGTTTCTGTCGGAAAAATAAATTTTTAGTTACTCTGATTTTATTAATTGTTATTTATTTATGATGGGGAATTGGGGTGTTACAGTTCGAGCCTCAAAGTACAGAATCAAAGTACTCCTTCTAAACCAGTGTGCCTGAATGAAGGATCAGTTATGTCAGACACGAGTACTCCATCTGACATTCCCGGCAGAGTTCTTACCTCTTAAGCCTGACCAACGGTGTTCCCCGCAAGGACTATTTCTTCTAAGCAAGGCAGAATTGCTATCTTGAACCAGTGGTACTTCTTCGTCCCAGCAGTGGCAGAGTATCCAGTCGTGTTCATCTATTAGTTTGTATGTCGCGTCAGTTTTGTCAGCATATACATACATACATCATGCATTATTAATTTACATTCACATTCATATTGCATCATTATCACTCTTGTCGGTCTTATCCCCTAGTGATAAAAGTCCTCTTGTCAATCGAGTTGTCACTTCTTTCCTCGTCAGGAAATGTTGCGTCTGAACTATCTCTCTCCTCCGGTTAATTTCTGGATTAGAGTTGGCCCTTGACCACTTTGATAACTTGAACCTCTAAAAAGCCAGAGAACCCTCGACAAATGTCACTCTTCACCATTGAAGATGATATTTACGCTTTCCCGGATTAAGGAAAATCCCAGAGAGAACCTCGCAACTACAGACTCTCAGCAACACATTGGTTTTTCTCTTAGTAGAGTCAATGTTAATGAAGTCATCAGCACCTCAAAATTGGATCACACCATATGGCATTTCTCCGAAAAGATCCCGAGAAAAGTATGACGTAATACCCCCAAGCGAAAACAGCCTCTCAAGGGACTTATTTTCCCCAGTAGATTCGACAAATGGCGTCTCCAAACAGAGAAGTTTGGGCACCTCTACAACTCAAACGACTGGGTTCCCCAGCAACTCTAACATTAACTTTTTCCCATCAAATGGCATCTCCCCAGGAAAATTCGGCGAGAAGTTTGAGGAAAACCGCTACGAATAGCGTCCCTTGTCAAGAAAGTTTATTGACAAAAGAAACTTAAACCAGTTCCTTGGTAAGAAACCAGGATCGAGGGGAAGTTTATATCAGAAACTAAGACCAGTTCCTTGGTAGGAAACCAGGATCAAGGGGAAGTTTATTTCAGAAACTAAGACCGGTTCCTTGGTAGGAAACCAGGATCGAGGGGAAGTTTATTTCAAAAGAAAACTGAGACCAGTTCCTTGGTAGGAAACAAGGATCGAGGGGAAGTTTTTACCTATTCTAAGCATCATTGCTTAGCAAAATAAGATGGATTGGCAAATTGCCATTCATAACCACCATCAAAATTTCGGGTATTCCGATATTTAATCCTCTTGCACCCCGAATGCCCGAATACCTTCGCCATTCACACCTTCGGGTCCAAGAACATTAAATAGGGGCATCTGTCATACCCCAAAATTTGACCACCAAGATTTCCCATCATTGTGTAAATCATCACCACAATATGGATGAATCATTATGCCTCACCAGTCTCCCCAAAGATGGGTGAGCACTCACTACTATCAAAAATTAGGATTTCAAGCCCTCTCAGAGCTCTTAGACAAAGGATCAATCAAGAAATGACATGATATTCAACTTGTCTAAACATCTCAAACATTCAAAAGGGATCAAGAGGACTCCCACCTCAAGAATCAAGCACAAGGCTGCAGCATTCTTAATAGATCAAGACTCAAGATCAACAGTGTCACCAAATTAGGGTTTTGGTTAACCAGGGCCTCCAGATGGAAATTTTCCTCTGGGCATGAGCCAATGCTTCAAAGCATAACCTAAGATTCTCCAAGGGACATCATGAACCCAATCATCAAGTCAATTTAACCTTAGGGGATGCATTCATCAAAAATCAGGAATTAGGGTTTCTTGACCTAATTCGCCCCTAAGTTGACTTTTGGGACAAATCAGGAGCCATGACCTCAAGACATGGTTTGAGGGTCTCTAATACACTACATTGATCCATTTGCAACAATGTATTGATCCAAGAAGCTTGATTCCCAAGTTTCAAGTTCATCAGAACCACAGTTAGGGTTTCGCGGAAAAAGTCAATTGTGCCATTGGCTTTTGACCAGGACATGCTCCCAAACCCTAGGACATGATTCAATACACCCTATAACACCTATGAAATCAATCCATCAAGTTTAATTTAGGTCAAGGTCTTGATTTCATAGAGGATCGCACAGTTTGGAATTCATCTGACAAAAAGTCAATTATGCGCAAAAGTCAACTTTGACTTTTTGAGATTTTTCACAATTATGGTTCTTTGACCCTAAAATGATGTTAATGTGTGGTTGAAATCATCATTCATCAAGAAAAATCAAAAAAAGTGGGATAACTTGTAAAAGGGGTAACCATAAAAACTTAGAAATTTTTCTAAGTTATGGAACAAAGTGGCTAGGGTACCAACTTTGGAGGATCATATCTCCTAAACCACAAGGCCATTTTTCCCCATTCAAAACTGGATTTGTAGCTCTCATGTCCCTCTACAAAATCTTCAAACACAACTCATTCCAATTCATCATGGATTTTAAGTTATGGAATGATCAAAATCCCAAAAAGTGAAAATGTCACTTTTTTTCCAACACTTAGTGAAATTTTCACTAAGTCAGAATTTACCTTCACTTTTTTCCAAATGTAAAGGGCATTTTGCACTTGGATCCAAAAAGTATCAAAACCAACTATGATCAAACAGTTGTTGTATCATATGAGGGCTTTCCAAAATGGCCAAGAACTCCATCAAAGTCTACTTGAGCCATAAGATATGACAATGGCAACATGCCTTGCTGAAAACTGTCCAAGCAAGGCAGATTTGTGCATTTTGCTCGATTTGCCAAATTTGTGCAAATGACAAACACACTTTTCCATCTGAACACCTAAGGGGGAGACCAAGGAAGGACAAACACTGATCCATAAGTCTCCCAAGTCTTTGGAACCAAAAGTAGCATGCCAAACCTATAAATGCCTAAAAGAGGGACAAGACTCCAATTTTGTTTTGGAGCATTTAATGGATGCACCAAGGTGGCATGGACTGAGCCATTTCCAACTAAATTCAGTCAAGACTTATCCAACAACTAGGGAACCAACAGTTTGTGCCCTAACCTCTAGTCAATGGCTAGAGGAGGCTTGGATTCTCATTGATCAACATTGGCCAAACCTCTGCAGTAGTTGCCATTCACTATTGCTTGCAAAACAAACTTGCTCTACTATAAATAGAGCTCATTTGTGCTCAGTTTGAGTACACCAAAGCCATCAAACAAATGTTTTCCTCAAAATCACCTTCTCACTTCCAAATTTGCCTTCCAAAGCAAGTCACTATCGGGTTTTGAGTTTGAGAGCAATTCCAATCAAACCAATCACACACACACCTCATAAACATCAAATATAGGTGATCCAAACACTCACAAGTGACCTGTAACACCAAAATCTCAAAGTCACCTCTCAAAACCTCAAAATTGGACTTTTGTGCATTTTTCAAGCCATGTCTTGATTCAGTCACTTTCCAAACCAGATAAAACCTCAAACACACTCCAAATATCATCCTTGAACTGTCCCAAATGGTTCCATATATCTGGAACATCATTTGAGAGAGTTGCTATTTTGGCCACTTTTGCCCCTTTTGCAAGAAAGAGCTCAAACTTGTTTCTGAGGTTTCCAACTGATTCCAACCATCCTAAAAGCTTATAAGAGATCATTTAAGGGTGTCCAAAGCATCAAATCATTTATGGAACAAGGTACTTGGCAGATTGCACAAATGCTCCAAAGAGAGGTAAGCATCACAACTTGGATTCTTTGAATCATGCTTTATTTTGATGTCCACTGATCATGCATCGCTTATACATGTTATATGTGTTGTGTTTGCACCAATTTATCTTGTAATTCATATCTGTACCAAGACATGGCACATAAAATGAAAATCATGGCCTATTTCAAAACCACTATCAGGTTTTTCAATAGGAGCATGATCTGAAAAAAAAACACCACCACCATTGGATTCCTTGTGAAATTCTAGGCAGGATATACCTAAATTTTCTCCCAATCCATGAAGAAATGAGAAAATTATGGCATTCACGTTTCTAACCAAAATCTTGCCTTGCCTTGCCTTGGGCCAGGCCAAAAACAAGGCAAGCCTTGTATATTTGTGGTTGTGTTTCAATCAACGGATGTATCACCACCCCAGTGGTAAGGCGCGCGACCTATACACAAGAGGTCTGGGGTTCGAATTCCCCTTGCCCCAGATCCTCTTTTTGCTATTTTTTCAACTTTTTATTATTTTTCTTATTATTCTTAATGATTTGAAAAATTAATAACTCCCTCAATTTTAATTATTTTTTATTGGTTCTTTTTGCAAAAAATCACAAAAATGTTGAAATATTTTATCCCACAAAAAAATCGAATTTATATTATTTATTTAATATAATTAGTATTTTTGTGAATAAATTTTTTTTAATTGTTTTTAAACATTTAAAAGTGAATATTTACCTTGAAAATCAAAACCAAATGAGTTTTAATTCATCTTGTGATTAAAACCTCATTTTTCAAATCTTAAACAAAAATCACAAGTAGTTTATTCAAACTTATTTCGTATTTTTATCATTTTATTGATTTTCTTTAAATATTTACTTTTAAGGAAAACAAAATTAGGGTTTCTTTGATTTTCACCCTTATCAAATCATTTTCAAACTTTTTGGGCCTCTTGGTAGAGTGTAAGACCCAATCCTTTGTAAATACAAACCATTTTTTGGGCCTCAGATGTTGTATAAGTCCTGTTGTATTTTCAAAATCACGGCGCGATCATCGCCTTTTAAAACAAAAGAACCTTGGGCCTACCCTCGTGTTATAAGCCCCATCCCTTTTTAATAAAAAACAATTTTGGGGCTCTAATAGAGTGTAAGACCCAACCCTTTTTGTAAATACACCACTTTTTGGGCCTCAGTCATTGTATAAGACCCACTGTATTTTCAAAAACAACGGCGCGATCGTCGCCTTTTTAACAAAAAATCAATTGGGCCTCTCCTCGAGCTATACATCCCAATTCTTTTTCTTAAAACCTTTTGGGCCTCTAGTAGAGTGTAAGACCCAACCCGTTGTGAAAACCAAAACTTTTTGGGCCTCAATGTATTGTGTAAGTCCCGACACCATCAAAAATTTCGACGCGATCGTCGCCTTTTTTAACAAAGACCTTGGGCCTCTCCTTGAGCTGTAAGCCCCACCACTTGTATAAAAAAAACCTTTGGGCCTCTTGAGAGAGTGTAAGACCCATACCTTTGTAGAGAAAACCTTTTTTGGGCCTCAGTCACTTGTATAAGTCAATGTACAAATTTAAAACAACAGTGCAATTACTGATAAAACCTTGGACCTCTCCTTGAGCTGTAAGCCCCAACAATATTTTCAAAGTACTTTCTCCTTTGATTCAGAATATAATATTGTTATCAAAGCTTTCTTTGTTGAACAACTAACCAAACAACATGGAAGCTCTACAACCGAGTAAGTGTTTACCAGCTTTCTTTATCCGTTTTCATATATATATAACTGTATTGTGGGGCTGCTCACTGTAAGTCTCCTTTCACAAACTTTTATATACTTGTGAAATATCAGCTGTGTAATACTAGTATAGTTATTTAGAGTTTTCCCTGGCAACTACGTCTAGCACTAGGTAAAGCCCTGTTGGTCACTCTTAAATACAAACAAAACTAGATCCCCATAGGATTACCAGATACAGTCTTCCCTCCTCTTGGGGTTAAACAATATGGAGACGTGAAAGGCAGCATTCTCAGTGAACCCTTTCTCAGACTGTCACTCTTAGAAATTGTCAAAGAAACTCTACTCCCCAGAGTTGATCTATTCTCTGTGAATGGCATCTCTTGAGTTTCTTTCAAATTCTCGGACTTTCCTGGCTTGATCTATTCTCGGTGAATAGCATGTCTTGAACTTCTCGGGGTTTGGGGACTCACGGGCTTCTTAAAAGCATCCCCGCCTCCTCTTGGGCGTTGTACAAGGACCCTTCGGCTTCTTAAAAGCTCTCATGCCTCCTCTTGGGCGTTGTACAAGGACCCTTCGGCTTCTTAAAAGCTCTCATGCCTTCTCTTGGGGCTTAGTACAAGGACCCAGAGACCTCTACAAGTATAGGAAGAGAACCTAGTCATCAATTTGCTAGAGCTGTCTTTCTGAGTCAAGTGTCAGACCAGTTAATGGGTTGACCTTCATCCCTTAACAAACCAGCTTTCTCTTAGGTATCATACAAAGATCATTCACTATCTGAGAATCGATTTCTCACAACATCGGTAGACTTGGACAGTCTCAATACCCTTTGGATTTCCCATTTCCTTAAAGAATAGGAAATAACCCTGATCCTCTGATCAGTACCAAAGCACAGCCTTACCATTAATCGTTCCCTTTATAAGAACTAATTTTCTCTTTTACCCAACATACTGGACCTGTCACTAAACCGAAACAGTTACCAACAAAGTTAGTCTCCTCTTGGGCTTTGTACAATGATTCTCCCCACACTCTTTTGTTGAGTATAAAAGACTCTCTTGTTGAGTCAACCACTTTTAGCCTCCATCTCGGGCTTCGTACGAGATAGAAAACACTCTCTTGTTGAGTATAAAAGACTCTCTTGTTGAGTCACACCTTTCTGCCTCCATCTCGGGCTTCGGACGAGATACCAAATCACTCTCTTGTGGAGTATAAAAGACTCTCTTGTTGAGTCAATCTTCCTTTTAGCCTCCGTCTTGGGCTTCGTACAAGACACATAAAAGCACTCTCTTGTTGAGTTAGTTACTCGTTAGCACTCTCTTGTTGAGTAAACCCTTTTAGCCTCTCTCTCGGGCTTCGTACGAGACAGATAAAAAGCACCCTCTTGTTGGGTCAATAGCCTCCTCTTAGGCTTTGTATACGAAAATCTCAGTTGAGTCAATCAACCTTTTAACATCAATCTGTGCCTTGCTCACAGTATAAAAACATCAACTACTCCTTTTCCTCTTTGTCTAATTGCTGTAAGCGGCAAGCCTCTGGATTATTTACATCCACGTCACTGTCCCTCTTTTAGCATGAGAAATTCCTAGGGAAAGATAGCATTGCTCTACACTGAGTTAAAGTCTTCTCCTTCAGGTTAAAAATCCCCTATAAAGGAAATTATGGCATTGCTAGATTCACATATCCTAGTTAAAGTAATTCTCCTTTATAATCAGTCACCAAACAATTGTGATATACAGACCAAATATCCCCCTTTAGAGATGTCAAGTTCTCTCTCATCCAGAACCCTTTTAGCTTCACATCTTGGGCTTTGAACAAGATACAAATCAACTTTAGCTTCACGTCTTGGGCTTTGAACAAGACACCAAAACACCTTTTTCCTCCCATAGAATAGGAGGAACTACGACCGCTCTGATTTCCCTATTTGGTTAAACAGGAATACGTAGGCATAAGATTGAAAAATCATATCGAGCACACTAATAAAAAACCCAAAATCCAGTATCTCTACCAAATCAACCCAAAAGCATCAAACCTAAACAAAGTATCAAAAACCTCGCTAATAGTCCAAACACCATGTTCTCAGGCGAAATAACCAAAGGTTGGGCCCCACTTACACAAACCATCTGTAATCTAACAGACCGCTGTTCAAACTCAGTATGCAAGCAGGGTTAATTGGAGAAATTTATTTCCCTTCCTTAGTCAGCTCAATAGGATAAAAAATGAATCGAATTGTAGTACCCGTGCGATCGTGCCTCAAAACCACAAAAATCGCGCTACAAGGAGTTGCTGTCATGTCCCTTGCATCTTCGATTTCCTGAAGTTTGTAACCTTCAGGCCTAGCGGTTCCTGCTGCAGTTTCCGGATCTTCCATGATCGACGAAATATATCCTTCCAGGATATAGTTGGGTGGTATGCCCTAGGGACGATCTTTAGGCATGTTGTACCGAGGATCATACTTTTTCACTATGGGCGTGGATGTGATCTCTGAGATCATAGTCCTTTGTTGTTGTATCTGGGCTGCTGCCAGATATTGCATGTAATTGTTAAGTTTCCTCAGATATTCTTTCAGAGTGTCTAGTTCTTCTCTCAACTCTCTGTTCTCTTCCTCAAGATCATCCATTTTCTTTTGTCGATTGGCCCGAGTATTGTTCGAATGAGACAATTTGACTCTAGAATCGAGACACAAACGTGAGATTCGTAGGGAAGAAGAATGTGTTATGTGAGAATGATGAATGATAGGCAATGATTATATTAATTATTTTTTGTTATTTAATCAAAAAAAACTTTGACAATTGGATTGCAAATATCATACAGTGGGGAAACCCCGTTTTATTGAATTCAAAGATTGTGGAAATGGAAATAAAGTAATTTACAAAGTGCTGTAAAAGGAAATGTCTAAACTTATGGATCCTGAGTCCTCTATGGAGAGAGCTCAGGTGCTGGTTCTGGTATTTTCCTTTTCTTTGACCGGGGCTCTTGAGCCGTTGTCGGGTTGTCATTCCTTTGCCAAGTGAAAGGAGTGAGTAAATTCCTTTGGCCTTCTTGATTTTCTATAGCATGTCGCACTAAAATCTCGATTAGAGCATCTTTTTCTTTTAACAGTTGCTGTATTTTGTTACACTCCACATTGAGAATGCGGTACTTGTTCCTCCAAGATTTCTTCTCCTGTTGAACTTTACTGAGAGTAACCTGAAGTTTTTCCGTATCAGACATAAAATAAAGGACATATTCCTTTAACAGAAAAACTTCTTGACGAGGGTAAGGCATCCTCAGCTTGAGAGCTCTAAATTGTACCCAGTGGAGATAAGGCTCCACAGAGATACAATTTTGTTTTCCTAGAGACTCTCTTCATTTCCTGTGAACATATTTCCAGGCATGCACTATTTCTGTCTTTAGTGCCCTGTCATTTTCTCCTTCCTTGAAGAAAAGACCTTCCAGATGAACATTACGCGGGATATGTCTCATTGGGTATCCGAATTGACGACGAACTAAAACTGGACGATAATTGATTCCTCCTTTAATTTCTATGAGGGGTACATTAGGGAAGTTTCCACAACGGTCAATGATTATAATCCCGTCATAGATTCGATTGTACCAGTCTATGTCAGAGTTGGTAAGAGACATGATTCTCTGCGACCATCGCAAAGTACTCTTACGATCCCAAAAAGCAGCAGACTTAGGAAAATGGGAAGTGAACCATTTGTATAGCAAGGGTACACAACATGTGATCATTCCTCCGCTGTATAAATTCCTTAAGTGTACAGAATGATAAGCATCTGCGAGCAAGGTTGGTACGGGGTTTCCAATCAGAAATATCTTAATGGCATTGATATCAACAAAGCTATCAATGTTGGGAAACAGAAATAACCCGTAAGTGAGCAGTACAAGGCTGGTCTTAGTTTCTTAAATAAACTTCCCCTCGATCCTGGTTTCCTACCAAGGAACTGGTCTTAGTTTCTTAAATAAACTTCCCCTCGATCCTGGTTTCCTACCAAAGAACTGGTCTTAGTTTCTTTTGTCAATAAACTTTCTTGACAAGGGACGCTATTCGCAGCGGTTTTCCTCAAACTTCTCGCCGAATTTTCCAGGGTAGATGCCATTTGATGGGAAAAACTTTTGATGTCAGACTTGCTGGAGAACCCATTCGTCTGAGTTGTAGAGGTGCACAAACTTCCCTGTTTAGAGATGCCATTTGTCGACTCTACTGGGGAAAATGAGTCTCTGGAGAGACTGCATTCTGCTTGGGGATATTACATCATACTTTTCTTCGAGATCTTTTCGAAGAAATTCCATGTGATCCGATCCAATTTTGAGGTGCCGATGAATTCATTAACATTGACTCTCTTGGAGAGAAAAATCAATGTGTTGCTGAGAATCTTTGGTTGTGAGGCTTTCTCTAGGGATTTTTCCTTAATCCGGGAAAGCGGAGATATCATTTTCAATGGCGAAGAGTGACGTTCGTCGAATGCCTTCTGGTCTTTCATAGGTTCAAGTTATCAAAGTGGTCGAGGACCACCTTCATCCCAAAAATAAACTGGGGAGAGATTGCTTAGATGATTCACTTTCTCACGAGGAAAGAGCTGACAACTCGATTGAGAGGACTTTTATCACTAGGCGATAAGACCGACTAGAGTGATATTGATGCAATATGAATATAAATGTATATCAATAATGCATGATGTATGTATGTTTATGCTGACAAAACTGACGTGACATACAAACTAATAGATGAACATGACTAGATACTCGGCCACTGCAGGGGATAGAAAGTATCATCTGGTCTAAAAATAGCAATTCTGCCTTGCTTAGGAGAGATAGTCCCTGTGGGGAACAACCGTTGGTCGGGCTTAGGCGATAAGAACTCTGTCGGGGAAGTCGGACGGAATATTCGCATCTGACACAGGTGATCCTTCATTCAGGCGCGCTGGCTTAGAAGGAGTACTTTGATTCTGCTCTTTGAAGCTCGGTTACTTCTGGAGAAGCGATCGATGTTCTTTCGATGTTCAACAGTCAAAAGAATTGCCATCTTTATTTTAAAAGCAGAAAAATTTGATAAGTAAATTCATTTTTGTTTTATTTCAAGAATCGTTAATCATGTTAAAATGTCGTTCTGTAAATCTAAAACAAATAAGAATTGCAAACAAAAGCACTGAGGCTCAAATTTTATTGATAGGATGGAAATCAGCCAAATGCGTGATTTCATAGAGTATTTACAAAGTTTAGAAAATGGTAATTTAAGGGAAAAGGGCTACATAGAAACATAACGACTATTATCCTTCTACCAACTTTGAATTCTGGGCATCCTGAACTTCTGTCGAAGATGACGTTGACTGTAGTCTACCTTATGGATGGCGTGACTGCTGAGGAGTTGAACTGATCAGACGTAGTTACTTGCCATTAATCCCTAACTTTTGCCTGGATTATACTTTGAGACTTCCAATCCACCGGGATGATTTTTTATTATGTCACTAATTTTTGCCTGGATCGCCCTTTCGGGTTTTCAATCCACCGAGACGTTTTTTTTTGTTTTTTTTTGAAGTATTTCTTGACTACTTCAACATTCGTGGGGTACACAAATTCCTCTCCGTCCATGGTTGTGAGTCTCAAGGCGCCGCCTGAGAAAGCTTTCTTGACCACATAGGGGCCGTCATAATTCGGAGGCTATTTGCCCCGGGAATCAGTGAGAAATGATTGTATCTTTATGAGCACGAGGTCTCCTTTCCTGAAGGCGCGAGGTCGGACCTTTTTGTCGAAGGCTTTCTTCATCCTTTGCTGATACAACTGACCATGGCATAATACCGTTATTCTCTTTTCTTCGATGAGATTTAATTCATCGTGTCGACTCTGACACCAGTCAGCTTCTGTTAGCTTAGCTTCCATCAATACCCAGATTGATGGGATCTCTACTTCTATGGGGAGGACTGCTTCCATTCCATATACTAGAGAGAAAGGGGTTGCCCCTGTCGAAGTACGGACAGATGTCTGATAACCGTAAAGAGCAAAGGGTAGCATCTCATGCCAGTTTTTGTAGGTTATGACCATCTTCTGAACAATCCTCTTGATGTTCTTGTTAGCTGCTTCTACCGCTCCGTTCATCTTAGGCCTATAGGGAGATGAGTTATGGTGTTCAATCTTGAACTCAGTGCACAACTCTTTCATCATCTTATTGTTCAAGTTGAATCCATTATCCGTAATGATCTGGCTAGGAACACCATAACAACAGATGAGATTGTTTTTGATAAATCGGACTACCACTTGTCGGGTTACATTGGCGTACGATGCTGCTTCGACCTACTTAGTGAAGTAATCAATGGCTACCAGGATGAACCGATGTCCGTTTGAAGCTTTGGGTTCAATCATGCCAATCATGTCGATTCCCCATAAGGAAAAAGGCCATGGGGAAGAAAGAACTTTGAGATGCGTTGGCAGTACATGTATTTTGTCAGCGTATATCTGACACTTGTGACACTTCCTCATGTACTTGTAGCAATCAGATTCCATGGTCAACCAATAGTACCCTGCTCTCAGAATTTTCCTCGCCATTGTGTGTCCGTTGGCATGAGTTCCAATGGATCCTTCGTGTATTTCTTTTATCAGCATGTTTGCTTCTAGTCTTTCTACGCATCGGAGCAAGACCATGTCAAAGTTTCTCATATAGAGTGTATCACCGCTCAGAAAGAAACTGCCTGCTAGTCTTTTGAGAGTTGTCCTGTCTTTTCCTAGTGCCCCAGGTGGGTACTCTTGTTTCTGAAGGAAGCATTTTATATCATGATACCAAGGTTTATCGTCTACGACTGCTTCAATCATGAAGATATAAGTGGGCCTCTCAAGGCACATTATGTCGATCTTAGGTATATCATTCCATTGACCTACACTAATCATGGAAGAGAGGGTGGCTAATGCATCAGCCATGTGATTCTCTTCACGAGGGATATGATGAAACTCGATTCTGTTGAAGAATGATAACAACCTTCTTGCATAATCTTTGTAAGGAATCAGCCCTGATTGGTATGTGTTCCAATCTTATTTGATCTGATTGATAACCAAGGCTGAGTCGCCATATACATCCAAGTTCTTGATCCTTAAGTCGATCGCTTCTTCGATACCCATGATACAAGCTTCGTATTCGGCCTCGTTGTTTGTACACTTGAATGTCAGTCTGGAAGTGAAAGGAATATGGGTACCCTGAGGTGTTATGATGATTGCCCCAATTCTGTTTCCGTAATGATTGACAGCTCCGTCAAAGATTAGTCCCTATTGGGAACCTGGTTCTGGCCCTTTATTGGGTAGTGGTTCATCGCAATCTTTCATTTTCAAGTACATGACATCTTCGTCTGGGAAGTCAAATCCAACTGATTCTTGATCATTAATTGGTTGATAGGCCAAATGATCGGCTAGAATACTTCCTTTGACGGCTTTCTAAGCGTGGTACTCGATGCCATATTATGATAACAACATCTGCCAACGGGCGGTCTTTCCCGTGAGAGTAGGTTTTTCAAATACGTACTTGATCGGATCCATTTCGGAGATTAATCAAGTAGTGTGACAAATCATATACAGGCGAAGATGGTTGGCTGCCTAAGCCAGAGCACATCAAGTTTTCTCAAGCATAGTGTACCGAGTTTCACAGTCCGTGAATTTCTTGCTTAAATAGTAAATGGCAAACTCTTTCCTTTTCGTTTCATCCTGTTGACCAAGTACACAGCCCATTGAGTCTTCCAAGACTGTTGTAGCGAATGATTTTTGTCGGTGACGCGACAACCTTATCGCTGGAGTTGGGTTTTCCTCCTCAAGGAGAAAGGGGTGCTTCTTTCTAATTTCTTATTTATCCCATGAAGCTGGAAGGGAAAGGGAAGGTATCTAAAACTAACCTTGCACGCGAATGTTTAACTGAACAAACGCTTAAAGAGATTGGGGGGTTTGGGGTCAGGTTATACAATGGAGAGTTGTCAATTACCCATCCTATATGTGGTTATCCACAGGATATTAGCTTTAGGTTTTGCTTTGTACTTGATGGTGTTTATCTGTTAATGGGTTTGGGAAAGCTTCTTGGGAAATGTGACAAGGAGAATGAGGTTTTTTGATTGATGTTTTTGGTAAGGTGCTGGACCTATGTTCTGATTGATGTACGTAGGTATTGGACCTAGAGTTTTTTATTAGTATGCTCGATAAGATTTCGCAATCTTATGCCTACGTATTCTCGTTTAAAAGAAACAGGGAAATCAGAGCAATCGTAGTTCCTCCTATTCTAAGGGAGGAAAAAGATGTTTTGGTGTCTTGTTCAAAGCCCAAGATTGAAGCTAAAAGGTTGACTGAAAGAGAATTTGTCATCTCTAAAGATGGATTATTGATTTTTGTGTGCCTTAATCAAAGCCCAAGGTTGACGCTAAGAGGTTGATTGACTCCACTGGGGAAGTCCTTATACAAAGCCTAAGAGGAGGCTGTATGAGACCGACTCAACAAGAGAGTGGATATATTGGTGTCTTGTACAAATACTAAGACGGAGGCTAAAAGAGACTGACTCTTTGGGGATATCATTATTTGAAGCCTAAGAGGAGGCGAACTCCGCTGGGGAGGTACTTATCTGTCTTGTATAAAGCCTAAGATTGAGGTGAAAAGGGTTTGACTCAACAAGGCAGTGCTTTTATCTGTCTCGTACGAAGCCCGAGATTGAGGCTAAAAAGGGTTGACTCAACAAGAGAGTGCTTTTTATCTATCTCGTACGAATCCCGAGATTGAGGCTAAAAATGGTTGACTCAACAAGAGAGTGCTTTTTATCTGTCTCGTACGAAGCCCGAGATTGAGGCTAAAAATGGTTGACTCAACAAGAGAGTACAAAATGGGGACGGACTCAACAAGAGAGTCTATGAGAGTGGTTGACTCAACAAGAGAGTCTGGAAAGGTGATCGACTCAACGAGAGAGTCTAAAAAGTAATTGACTCAACAAGAGCGTCTAAAAGGGTGATTGACTCAACAAGAGAGTCTGAAAAGGTTAGCTCCGTTGGGGAGAATCATTGTACAAAGCCCAAGAGGAGGCTGACTTTCCTAAGAAAAGGATCATTATATAAAGCTTAAGAGGAGGCTATCTTCTGCTGGGAATTATTGAGATCCCAAGGCAGGTCCAAGTGGGGAATCAACTCTTGCAGGGGAATACAGAAGAATTGATGGATCATATACCTTGAGGTTCTGATTTGAGATAGGGTTATATGATGATAAACTGACCCTGGCTGGGGGATTTTAGGAGAGAGACTGGGTTTTAGAACCCACAAGTTTTAACTCTGCTGGAGATTAATCCAGAATCCGGGGTTTCTTCCTATGTTTGTAGGGAACTTGAGAATATCTTTGAGGCTCAAGAGGGGATTTAGACTGTCCAAGTCTATTAGTATGGTCTATCTTTGTACAATGCCCAATAGGAGGCCGACTTGTTTAAGGGATGAGTATCAACCCTAAAATTGGTCTGAGGACTTTTGTGACTCCTTTTAGAAAGATAACTCTAGCATAGGATGACTAAGTTCGGTCCTATACCTCTAAGAGGTTGTGAGGGTCCTTGTATGAAGCCGACGGGTCCTTGTACTAAGCCCAAGAGGAGGCGGGGATGCTTTTAGGAAGCCTGTGGGTCCCGAACCAAGAAAAGTTCAAGAAATGCTATTCACCTTGAATAGATCATTTAGTGAAAGTTCTGAGGTTTTAAGAAACTCAGGAGGTGCTATTCACAGAGAATAGATCAACTCCGGGGAGTAGAGTTTCTTTGACAATTTCTAGGGGTGACATACTGAGAAAAGGTTCACCGAGAATACTGCATTTCTCTTTGTTCCATATTGTTTAACCCCAAGAGAAGGGAAGACTGTATCTGGAAATCCTATGGGGATCTAGTTTTGACTGTAATTAAGAGTGACCAACATGGCTTTACCTAGTTCTAGACTTAGTTACCGGGGAAAACTCTAAATAACTATATTAGTATATATACAGTTGATATATGACAAGTATGTAAAGGAGTATGAAAGAAGACTAACCGTGCGCAGCTTCCCACAATGCAGTTATATATATATATATATATATATATATATATATATATATATATATATATATTTGACATGTATTTAAAAGAATGAAAGAAGACTAACCATGCGCAGCTTCCCACAATACAGTTATATATATTAAAGCAAGTAAATGAAAGCAGATAAAAACTTACAGGTGAGCAAGCTTCCATGTTGTTTTGTTAGTTGTTCAAAGAAATTAAAGAAAGTTTTGATAACAACTGTATATTTGAATCTAAATCAAAAGGGGAGTTGTTTTGAAAAGATTGTACTGGGACTTATACAACGTCTGAGGCCCAAAAGGTTTTTTATACAAAGGTATGGGTCTTACAACTCAAGGAGAGGCCTAAATATTATTTTGAAAAAGAAAGATGGGACTTACAACACGAGGGTAGGCCTAGATGGTTTGTTTGAAAACGGCGACCGCGCCGAGGTTTTTTAAAACACTGCGGGTCTTATACAATGTCTGAGGCCCAACAAGGTATCTTATTTACAAGGAATGGGTCTTACACTCTATTAGAGGCCCAAAAGTGTTTTTTTACAAGTGATGGGGCTCACAACTCAAGGAGAGCCCCAAAGGGCATTTTAAACTGGCGATCGCGCCGAGATTTTTTATCGTGTCGGGACTAATACAATATCTGAGGCCCTAAATGGTTTTGGTTAAAGGGGATTGGGTCTTACACTCTATTAGAGGCCCATGAGTGTTTGAAAAAGATTTGTGAGGGTGAATATCAAAGAAACCCTAATTTCATCATTTTTAAAAGTAAATTTTTAAAGAAAATCAATAAATAATGATAAAATACCAAATAAGCTTGAATAAACAACTTGTGATTTTTGGTTAATATTTGAAAAATGATGTTTTAATCACAAGATGAATTAAAACTCATTTGGTTTTGATTTTCAAGATAAAAATCCACTTTTAAAAGTGTTTAAAACAATTAAAAATGAATTTATTTACAAAAATACCAACTATATTAAATAATAAATATAAATCTGATTTTTTTGTGGAATAAAATAGTTTAACATTTTTGTGATTTTTTGCAAAAAGAACCAATAAAAAATCATTAAAATTGAAGGAGAAATTAATTTTCCAAATCATTTAAAATAGGGTTAAATATACAAAACCCCCCTGCAATGTTAGCGAATTCTCATTTTAGCCCCTGTAAATTTTTTTTTTTTAAACACCCCCTCTTAATATCCAGATTCCCTCAATTAGGCCCCTGGCTGCCACATTGCAGCAAAGATTCCCTTCTCTTGCTTGCGTGGCATGCCAGGTGGCATTTTTAATATTATTTTTTTATTTTTTTATTTTTATTTTTTTATATTATTTATTTATTTTTTATTTATGTTTAATTTTTTTTTTTAATTTTTTTTTAATTTTCTTAATTTTTTGTTTTATAATTTTATAATTTTTTTATTTGTTTTTATTATAATTTTTATAATTTTTTTTCTTTTTTTATTTCTTTTTCGTTATTATATAAATAAAAAAAGTGAAAAATATATATATAAATAAAAACGAAACAAAAAATTGTTATATTTTTTTTTACTTTTTTTATTTTTCGTTTTTGGACCTAATTTTTATTTTTAATTCTATTTTAAAAATAAAAATTATGTCCAAAAACGAAAAAAAAAATAAAAATAAAAATATAAAAAATATATAAATAAAAACGAAAAAAAAAAAGAATAAAATTAAAAGAATTATAATAAAAACAAATTAAAAAATAAAACAAAATAAAACAAAAAATTTAAAAAAAAAATTTAAAAAAAAAATTTAAAAAAATTAAAAAAAATTTAAAAAAAAATAAAAAAAAATATAAAAAATATAAAAAATATAAAAAATATAAAAAATAAAAAAAATAAAAAAAAATAAAATAATAAAAAAATAAAAAATAATAAAATAATAAAATAATAATATTAAAAATGCCACATGGCATGTCACGCAAGCAATACAAAGGAATCTTTGCTGCAATGTGGCAGCCAGGGGCCTAAATGAGGGAATCTAATTAAGATTAGGGGGTTTTTAAAAAAAAAACTTTGTCAGGGGCTAAAATGAGAATTCGCTAACATTGCAGGGGGGTTTTGTATATTTAACCCTTTAAAATAATATAACAATTATTAAAAAAAAATGGAAAAAGTGGTAAAAAAAGAGGATCTGGGGCGAGGGGGATTCGAACCCCAGACCTCTTGTGTGCAGCGTGCGCCTTCTACCACTGGGGTGGTGATATTCCGTGTATCAAAACCACCCCATGAATACATGAGGCATGCCTTGTTTTTGGCATGGCTAAGGCAAGGCAAGGCAAGGTTTTGGCCAAAAACGTGAAGCTTGTAACTTTCTCATTTCTCCATGGATTGGGACAAAATTTAGGTCTATCTTGCCTAGAATTTCACAAGGAATCCAATGGGGGTGGTGGTTTTCCAGATGAGGCTCCTATTTCAAAACCCGATGGTGTTCTTGAAATAGGCCTATAATTGCATTTTCTATGCTGCCTCTTGTTACAGGCATGAATTACATGATGAATTGGTTCGAACACAACATATATAACATGTATGAGATATGCATGATCAGCGGACTTTAAAGCAATGCATATTTCAAAGAGTTCAAGTTGTGATGCTTACCTCTTTAGGAGCTTTTTGGGCTATCTGCCAAGTTTCTTGTGCCAGAAGTAATTTGATGCTTTAGACACTCTCAATTGATCCCTTAGAAGCTTTTAGAATGATTTAAACCAGCTGGAATCCTCAGGAACATGTTTGAGCTCTTTCTTGCAAAAAAGGGCAAAAGTGACCAATATGGTAACTCTCTCAAATAGTGTTCCAGATGTGGGGAACCATTTGGGACAATTCAAGAATGATATTTGGAGTGTGTTTAAGGTTTTATCTGGTTTTGAAAGTGACTGAATCAAGACATGGCTTGAAATGTGCAAAAAAGTTCAATTTTGAGGTTTTGAGAGGGGACTTTGTGATTTTGGTGTTACAGGTCACATGTGAGAGTTTGGACAGCTTAGATATGACATATTGGATGTGTTTGGATCATGAGTTGTGGTGGAAATGCTCTCTAACTCAAAAACTCAGAGTTACCTTGCAAAAGAAGGCATTTTGGCCTAGAGAAAGGGATTTTGAGGAAAGCAAGTGTTGTAGTGCTTTGGAATACTAAAACTGAGCACAAAGGAGCTCTATTTATAGTTGAGCAAGTTTGTATTGCAAGTAATAGTGAATGGCAACTGCAGCAGGCCTTTGGCCAACGTTATGCAAAAGGAATCTTAAGTCTCCTTTAGCCATTGACTTGAGATTAGAGCACATGCTTTGTAGCTTTGGTTCAGAGATAAACTTGGACTGAATTCAGTTGGAATAAGCTTAGTTCATGCCACCTTGGTGCATCCATTGAATGCTTGAAAACAAAATTGAAGTCTTGGCATCTTTTAGGCTTTTTTAGGTTTGGCATGCTACTTGTATATTCATGGACTTGTGAGGCTTAGAGATCAGATCATCCCCCTTGGATTTGATCCTCAGATGTGTCCAAAATGATGACAAGACTAGGATTTGTCAGATATGATCAAATCGAGCAAAATGCACAAAATCTGCCAAATCTGTCTTGGAAAAATAATTCATGAAGCCATGTTTCAAGGATTGTATCTCCTTGCTTAAATGGAATTTGGAGATGATCTGGTACTTGTTAGAAAGCCCTCATGGCATACTTCAACTTTGATATCCAACCCAAGACCTCGTTTGACTTGGATCAAGGTGAAAAATGTCCCTACATTTTGGAAAAAGTAAGGCAGCTTTTGACTTAATGAAAATTTCACTAAGTGTTGGAAAAATGTGATTTTCATGTTTTCAGACATTTTGATCACTCCCCAAGTAAAAATCCATAAAGAATTGGAATAAGATGTAGTTTACACCTTTAAAATATGCCATGAGAGCTACAAATCCATATTTGGGTCATCCAAAATGGTTGCTTGGATCTCAAGTTATGATCCTTGGAAGTTGGTACCCTAGCCATTTTGTTTCATAACATAGAAAAATTCTAAGTTTTTTATGGTTACCCCTTTTACAAGCTATCTCACTTTCTTTGGATTTTCTTGATGAATGATGATTCCAATCACACATTAACATCATTTTAGGGTTAAGGAACCTTGGTTGACAAAAAAAATCAAAAAGTCAAACTTTGACTTTTTGTACAGTTGACTTTTTATCGGATGAAATCGAAACTATGCGATCCTTTGTGAAATCAAGTCCTTGACCTAAATCAAACCTAATGGATGGATTCCATAGGTGTTATAGGGTGTATTGAATCATGTCCCAAGGTTTGGGAGCATGTCTTGGTTAAAAAGTCAAAGGTACAGTTGACTTTTTCTTCAAAACCCTAATTGTGGTTCAGATGAAATTGAAACTTGTGAATCAGACTTCTTGGATCAATCCATTGTTGCAAATGGATCAATATGGTGTATTGGAGACCCTCAAGTCTTGTTTTGAGGTCTTGGCTCATGTTTTGTCCCAAAAGTCAACTTAGGGGTGAATTAGGTCAAGAAACCTTAATTCCTGATTTTTTATAAATGCATCCCCTGAGGTTAAATTGACTTGATGATTGGATCCATGAGGTGCCTTGGAGTATCTTGGGTTATGCTTTGAAGCATTGGCTCATTCCCAGAGGAAAAATTCCATCTGGAGGCCTTGGTCGACGAAAACCCTAATTTGGTGACACTGGCGATCTTGAGGCTTAATCCACTTAGAAGGTTGCAACCTTGTACTTGATTCTTGATGTGGGAGTCCTCTTGATCCTTTATAGGTGTTTTGAGAGGCTAGACAAGTTAAAGATCATGTCATTCCTTGATTGATCCTTTGTCTAAATGCTCTAAGAGGGTTTAATACCCTAATTCTGATTGTAGTGAATGCTCAACCATCTTTGAGGAGATTGATGAGGCATGATGGTTCATCCATATTGTGGTAATAATTTACACAATGATGGGAAATCTTAGTGGTCAAAATTTGGGGTATGACAGATGCCCCTATTTAATCTTCATGGACCTGAAGGTGTGAATGGCGAAATACTCGGGCATTTGGGGTGCAAGATGATTAAATATCGAAATATGTAAAATTTTGATGGTGGTTATGAATGGCAGTTTGCTCACCCATCTTCTTTCACTAAGTAGTGATGCTTAGAAACGGTAAACTTCCCCTCGATCCTGGTCTTCAGCCAAGGAACTGGTCTCAGTTTTCTTTTGAAATAACTTCCCCTCGATCCTGGTTTCCTACTAAGGAACTGGCCCAAGTTTCTGAAATAAACTTCCCCTCGATCCTGTTTTCCTACCAAGGAACTAGTCTAAGTTTCTGAAACAAACTTCCCCTCGATCCTGGTTTCCTACCAATGAACTGGTCTCAGTTTTCTGAAATAAACTTCCCCTCGATCCTGGTTTCATACCAAGGAACTGGTCTAAGTTTCTGAAACAAAATTCTCCTCGATCCTGGTTTCCTACCAAGGAACTGGTCTTAGTTTCTTTGGTTAATAAACTTTCTTAACAAGGGACATTATTCGTAGCGGTTTTCCTCAAACTTCTCGCCAAATTTCCCTGGGGAGATGCCATTTGATGGGAAAAAGTTTTGACGTCAGACTTGTTGGGGAACCCATTCGCCTGAGTTGTAGAGGTGTAAAAACTTCTCTGTTTGGAGACGCCATTTATCGACTTTACTAGGAAAAACGAGTCTCTTGAGAGACTGCTTTCTGCTTGAGGATATTACATCATACTTTTCTTCGAGTTCTTCTCGGAGAAATGCCATGTGATGTGATCAAATTTTGAGGTGCTGATGACTTCATTAACATTGACTCTATTGGAGAGGAAAATCAATGTGTTGCTGAGAGTCTTAAGTTGTGAGGCTTTCTCTGGGGATTTACCTTAATCCGGGAAAGCGAAGATATCATCTTCCATGGCGAAGAGTGACGTTTGTCGAATGCCTTCTGGTCTTTCAGAGGTTCAAGTTATCAAAGTGGTCAAGGGCCGTCTCCAATCCAGAAATAAACTGGAGGAGAGATCGCTCAGATGATTTGCTTCCTGACGAGGAAATGACTGACAACTCGATTGAGAGGACTTTTATCACTAGGGGATAAGTCTGACTAGAGTGATAGTGATGCAATATGAATATGAATGTAAATCAGTAATGCATGATGCATGTATGTTTATGCTGACAAAACTGACACGACATATAAAGTAACAGATAAACATGACTGGATACTCGGCCACTGCTGGGGACGAAAAAGTATCACTGGTTCAAGATAGCAATTCTGCCTTGCTTAGGAGAGATGGTCCCTGTGGGGAACAACCGTTGATCGGGCTTAGGAGATAAGAACTCTGTTGGGGATGTCAGATGGAGTATTCACATCTGACATAGATGATCCTTCATTCAGGCACACTGGTTTAGAAGGAGTACTTTGATTCTTCACTTTGAAGCTCAATCGCCTTTGGAGAAGCATTCGATGTTCTTTCGATGTTCAATAGTTAAAAGCATTCTTTTTTTTTTATTTCAAGAATCATCAATCATGTTAAAATGGCGTTCTATAAAGCTAAAACAAATAAGAATTGCAAACAAAAGCACTTGGGCTCAAATTTTATTGATAGGATGGACATCAGCCAAACGCGTGATTCCATAGAGTATTTACAAAGTTAGAAAATGGTAATTTAAAGGAAAAGGGCTACATTGAAACATAATGACCGTTTTCCTTCTACCAACTTTGAATTCTGGACATCCTGAGCTTCTGTCGAAAATGACCTTGACTTGAGTTTTCTGATGGATGGCATGACTGCTACTGGGGGATTTGCCCCTGTTGGACATAGTTACTTGCCATTAATCCCTAACTTTTGCCTGGATTGTACTTTGAGATTTCCAATCCATCGGGATGATTTTTTTTTTTTGCTTATGTCTCTAATTTTTGCCTGGACCTCCCTTTTGGGTTTTCGATCCACCGAGACGTTTTTTTTCTTCTTTTTTTTGTAGGCGAAGTATTTCTTGACTACGTCAACATTTTTGGGATAGGCAAATTCTTCTCCGTCCATGGTTGCAAGTCTCAAGGCGCCGCCTTAGAAAGCTTTCTTGACCACATAGGGGCCGTCATAATTCGGAGTCCATTTGCCCCGAGAGTCAGTGATAAATGATTGTATCTTCTTGAGCACGAGGTCTCCTTTTCTGAAGACGCGAGGTCGGACCTTTTTGTCAAATGCCTTCTTCATTCTCTGTTGATGCAACTGACCGTGGCTTAGATCCGTTATTCGCTTTTCTTCTATCAGATTTAGTTCATCGTGTCGACTCTGACCCCATTCAGCCTCTATTAGCTTAGCTTCCATCAATACCCTGATTGATGGGATCTCTACTTCTATGGGAAGCACTGCCTCCATGCCATATACTAGAGAGAAATGGGTTGCCCCCGTTGAAGTGCGGACAGATGTGCGATAACCGTGAAGAGCAAAGGGTAACATCTCGTGCCAGTCTTTGTAGGTTACGACCATCTTCTGAACAATCCTCTTGATGTTCTTGTTAGCCGCTTCTACCGCTCCGTTCATCTTAGGTCGGTAGGGAGATGAGTTATTGTGTTCGATCTTGAACTCAGCGCACAACTCTTTCATTATCTTATTGTTTAAGTTAGATCTATTATCAGTAATGATCTGGCTAGGAACACCATAGCGGTAGATGATATTGTTTTTGATAAAAAGGACCACCACTTGTCGGGTTACATTGGCGTATGATGCTACTTCGACCCACTTAGTGAAGTAATCAAAGGCTACCAGGATAAACCGATGTCCGTTTAAAGCTTTAGGTTCGATCCTGCCAATCATGTCGATTCCCCATATGGAAAAAGGCCATGGGGAAGAGAGAACTTTGAGATGCGTTGGCGGTACATGGATTTTGTCTGAGTATATCTCACATTTGTGACATCTCCTCATGTACTTGTAGCAAACAAATTCCATGGTTAACTAATAGTACCCTGCTCTTAGAATTTTTCACGCCATTGTGTGTCCGTTGGCATGAGTGCCAAAGGATCCTTCATGAATTTCTTTCATTAGCATGTTTGCTTCTGGTCTGTCTACGTATCGGAGCAAGACCATGTCAAAATTTATTTTATAGAGTGTATCACCGCTTAGGAAGAAACTAGCTGCCAATCTTCTGAGGGTCTTTCTGTCTTTTCTGGATGCCCCAGGTGGGTATTCTTGTTTCTGAAGGAAGCATTTGATATCATGATACCAAGGTCTATCATCTATGACTGCTTCAATCGTGAAGATGTAAGCGGGCCTCTCGAGGCGCATTATGTCGATCTTAGGTTGTTCTTTCCATTGACCTACACTAATCATGGAAGAGAGAGTGGCTAATGCATCAACCATGTGATTCTCTTCATGAGGGATATGATGAAACTCAATTCTGGTGAAGAAGGGTAACAACCTTCTCGCATAATCTTTGTAAGGAATCAGTCTTGATTGGTATGTGTTCCAATATCCTTTGATCTGATTGATAACCAGGGATGAGTCGTCATATACATCCAAGTTCTTAATTCTTAAGTCGATCGCTTCTTCAAAACCCATGATACAAGCTTCGTATTCGGCCTCGTTGTTCGTACACTTTAATGTTAGTCGGGCGGTGAAAGGAATGTGGGTACCCTGAGGTGTTATTATGATTGCCCCAATTCCATTTTTGTAATGATTGAAAGCTCCATCAAAGATTAGTCCCCATTGGGAACCTAGTTCTGGCCCTTCACTGGGTAGTGGTTCATCGCAATCTTTCATTTTCAAATACATGACATCTTCGTCTGGGAAGTCAAACCCGATTGATTCCTGATTGTCAATCGGTTGATGAGCCAAATGATCGGCTTAAATACTTCTTTAACGGCTTTCTGAGCATGGTATTCTATGTCATATTCTGATAACAACATCTGCCAACAGGAAATCCTTCCCGTGAGAGCAGGCTTTTCAAAGACGTACTTGATTGGATCCATTTCTGAGATTAACCAAGTAGTGTGACGAATCATATACTGGCGAAGGCGTTTGGCTGCCCAAGCCAGAGCACAACAAGTTTTCTCAAGCATAGTGTATCGAGTCTCGCAGTCGGTGAATTTCTTGCTCAGATAATAGATGGAAAACTCTTTTCTTTTTGTTTCGTCTTGTTGATCAAGCACACAACCCGTCGAGTCTTCCAAGACTGTTAAGTATATGATCAGTGGCCTTCCTTCCACTAGAGGTGATAGAATCGGTGGATTCAACGGGTATTCCTTAATACTGTCGAATGTGGTTTGGAAATCTTCTGTCCAAATGCAGTCCTGATTCTTTTTGAGTAATTTGAAGATCGGCGCACATGTCGCGGTCATGAGGAATATAAATCTGGAGATGTAGTTCAAACGTCCCAGGAATCCCCTGACTTGTTTTTCTATCTTTGGAGAAGGCATTTCTTGAATGGCCTTGACTTTGTCAGGATCAACCTTAATTCCTTTTTGGCTGACGCTGAATCCTAAAAGTTTCCCTAAACGGACACCAAATGTGCACTTATTGGGATTCAAGCAGAGTTTGTACTTTCTCAGCCGCTTGAATAGCTTTGACAGGTAGGTCACATGCTCCTTTTCTTTTTTGGATTTGGCAATCATATCATCGACATATACTTCGATTTCTTTGTGTATCATGTCATGAAAGAGAGTAGTCATGGCCCTTTGATAGGTTGCCCCAGTATTTTTTCAAACTGAACGACATTACCTTGTAACAAAAGGTACTCCATGGGGTAATGAATGAAGTTTACTCCATGTCTTTCGGCGCCATTTTTATCTGATTATAGCCTGAGAATCCGTCCATGAAGGAGAAGACTTCGAATTTTGTTGTACTGTCTACCAGCATGTCAATGTGTGGTAAAGGAAAGTCATTCTTGGGTCTGGCCTTGTTTAGATCTCTATAGTCCACACATATTCTGACCTTTCCATCTTTTTTCGGAACTGGTACTATGTTGGCTAGCCATTGAGGATATTCTGACGCGGCGAGGAAACCCGCTTCAATCTGTTTCTGTACTTCCTCTTTGATTTTGATGGCCATGTCTGGGTGAGTTCTTCTCAACCTCTGCTTTACTGGCAGATATTCCGATCTTAACGGTAGATGATGTTCCACGATGTGGGTATCCAACCCTGGCATATACTGATAGGACCAAGCGAATACATCGGGAAATTCTTTGAGAAGCTTTATCAAATCTTGTTTGACAGTTGAACTGAGCAGTGCCCCAATCTTGACTTCTTTTCTCTCTTCTTCTGAACCCAAGTTGATCGTTTCCAACGGCTCTTTGTGAGGTTCAATGGACCTTTCCTCTTGCCTGAGTAATCAGGAGATCTCTTCTGGAATTCTTTCGTCATTTTCTTCTTCAACCTCAAATACCGGGAATTCAAAGTTGGGAGAAGGCATTGGACCGTATCTTTCAATGGGGTTTAAAACAAGCAATCTGCATGACGTAATGATTTGTTTTTAGAAGAGACGAAGAGAATGCAAGAATGTACGCAGTGTATTTGAAAACTGCTTGTTTTTATTATTTGAGTTGTTTTTTAGGATTACCATTTTCTGAAAAAGCGAAAAGAGAAAACAACAATAAATGCAAAAATTACAAAACGACGTTATTTTATTTATGATTTGGTCGATTCTTGAAACTACTGCCCTATAAAACAAAACTCAGTCACTTTGGGCAAAGCGAAGAGGTATATTTACAAAAAGTGAGCTCTATCAAAACAACTGTTTCACCTGGGCAGGGTGAAAGGTTAAGATAAAGACGACAATTACTTAGACTTATGAACGACTTTCAGAACGTCGAGAGCAACCCATTGGCGGCAAACTCCTCGGTGAATCACAAAGTCTGGAACCTTCTTTCTTGGTTTCTCCTCAGAAATGACGCTGATTTCTGGCAGAGCAGGATCGTTGGAATTTGTTTCCCAAGTAGAGTTATTGTAGACGAACTCTTTTGCTGTATCTTGCATAATATTTGTACTCTCAAGGGAATCTCCCCATCCAGCTGGTTGGATGTCTTCGAGTCTGATACGAGAGCTTTCGGGAGCGGTGTACTTGACCAAGTTGTCGAACTTGCCACTTGGTTGTCCTAAGGTGTCCCACACTTCTTTGGAACTGGAGGAGTCATCCCTTTCGATGACGTTGACCTCATGAAAAACATAGTTGATGAATTCTAGTCTTGCGAGCTTTGCAAATTCATCGTCGTTCTGGATATTTTCAGAATGCCCTGAATAATGATCCCATGACTCGGTGGGGACACATGTATTCTTTTCAATAATGCTCAGTTGATAAGCATTGTTCGGCTAACTCTTTTTCCCCAAGTCTCTTGGATACGGCTGCCAGATAGGTAGGCCATCCATTAGGCCATAATAGTCATGGTCAAAGTTGTCTTTCATCAGGGTGTCTTCCTCTAATGATTTTGGTGGAGCACGACATCCTTCCGAATCACAATCTCCGTATATCATCTTGACATCTGACTTCGGTATAAGTCTCGAACTCTGTGCGGGATAGCAAAATGGCGTAGGCACCTCTTCCTGAGACATATAACTGTCCTCGTTAAGATAGGACTTCCACTCTTTATCTGTGTTGTAGGAATCCCCCTCGTTGATGGTATGCACTTCTTGAGGAACTGGATGAAGGAAACCTCCACTGTGGCAGAAGTCCTGAATGGGATGATGACTTTCATTGTTAGTAGCAGTCTGGGTACAGTTTGAGGAAAAACCAAGACCCTTCCTTGTTTTGTTATCAGTAGGAATGACAAGCTATCCCCATCCTTTTGAATTGTTACATTTGATCACTTTGAGAGCATCTTTGTACGAGGAAATTGACGTTCCTTTTTCCGATTGGTTGTCATTGCTCACCGAAAGTGCTTGGAACTGGGTTCCGACGACCTCCTCTAGCTCTACACAAGTGGACGACAATAAGTTACTCACGATCAAGGCTTGTTCTCCAAAGACTGTGACTAGTTGGTTGTTCTTGACGAACTTCAGCTTCTGGTGAAGTGTCGAAGTGACTTCCCCAGCCTGGTGTATCCAAGGTCTTCCTAATAAACAGTTGTATGCTTCTCGGACGTCCATGACCTGGAAAGTGACTAGGAAAGTGTGAGGACCGATAGCTATGAGAAGATCGATTTCGCCAATAATTGCTTTCTGGGATCCGTCAAATGCTTTGACGATGACCTCACTGCCCCTCATCAGAGATCTCTTGAATGATAGTCACATTAAAGTAGATTTTAGCATAATATTCAGAGCCGATCCGATGTCGACCAGTACGCTGGCTAAAGCATCGTCTTGGTAGTTGACCGAAATATTGAGCGCCATGTTGTGACTTTTTCCTTCTTTTGGCAATTCCTCATCACTAAACCCCAAGTTGTTGTAGGAAGTGATGTTGGAGATAATGTTGTCGAATTGTCTTATTGTTACATCTTGTTCCATAAAGGCTTTCTCTAAGACTTTGTGCAGAGCTTCCCTGTGGGCTTCGGAACTGAGTAAAAGAGATAACACATAAATTTTTTAAGGAGTTTGCAACAGTTGATCAACAATGTTGTACTCACTCTCCTGGATGAGCTTCAGCATCTCATCATTGTTCTTTGAAAGGTCGGGATCATTGGACTGACCGACTGGTTGATCGGGAACTTCTATTTGAGGTTCCTTTTCTTTGGTAGGTTCTCCAACTCCACGGTTGAAGATTCGACCACTCCGTGTTACTCGACTGATGTCTGCAATATTCACGAAGGAGGGTAATGGAGTTTCCTTTCCATTCTCAATTGTTGTTGAACCGTACTTGTAAGGGATAGCCTTGTCGGATTTGTACAGTAGTGGTCCCGTCAGATAGATAACTACGAGACCTTTTGATTTTTCTGGCCATCATAGCTGGCCTTAATTGGTTCGAAGTTGAGAATCCTTCACCCTTAAGAGGAACTCTTGATTCATGGAGTAAAGGGATTATGGCGCACATATCTTTGGCCACTTCTCGTTTAGGGATCAAGACAACATCCCCGCTTTGATCAGGATGATAGTTTGACATTGAATCAGAGCTTGACCATGGTTGAATTTCCTTATGGTCCAACTGAATTTGAAGGGACGCTCGCACGAGGTAGCACCCTTTATTATTCTCCGAGCAAACTCTACAATGCTCGTAGTTGTGTGGTGGCACCCGGCCACGTCCGCTTTGTATGCAGTTCAACTTCACCAGGTCGGTTTCCATTGATCGAACATCCTGACTTTGATGCCTAGTAGGGTTCCCGTCGATCATACTGACTTGTTGTGTGTCTTCATCTAGGTAGGTCGGAAGCCACCAGTGGTTTAACAAGTGTTGCAGTGTCCTTTGAATGAGTGCATTGCCTTGGTTACTCTCACGACACACTTTATAGTTTTGATACTCATGCGAAGTCAGAAAACCAAGCTGGTATTCATCAAGCGAATATCAAAGATTTGAATCATGTTGACTTGATAGGGATTTCTATCACGGTAATCCTGGATCCATCCAAGATCCATCTGACGCTGGAGGGCCTCTTGTACAAAAGAGCATCCCTGATTGTTTTTCGAGCAGATATCACATTGGTGATAATTATGAGGTGGTACATGCCCATATCTGCTCTGTCTGCTATGCATCTTGACCAGGTTAGCCCTTAATAAGAGTACATCATGAATTTTATAGCTGTGGTTAGACTCCCCCTCTATCAAATTGACTGCAGCTTTCTCGTGTTAAGGGAACGAGTTCGTCTGAACATTTAGATTTGTATCCTTGAAGGATAAGACCCCGCTCCTGGCAAGCTTTTGCACATCGAATTTGAAACTGAGGCAGTTTTCTATGTTATGCCCTGGTCCTCCTTGATGGTAAGGGCAAGTCTGATCTGCTTTGAACCAAAAAGGCAGATTTTTTCGGTATTGTAAGAGGAGACCTGGTTTTGACGTGCCCCTTGATCAGTAATAGTGGAAACAGTTCTGCGTACAACATCGGTATTGGGTCAAACCATGGTGGTCGCATTGTACGGTTGTTGTTGTACTGAGGACGAGCCTGCTGAAGAGGCTGTTGTGTCCTTTGCTGATATTGTTGTTGATTCGGTTGGCTCTGAGCAACCTGAGGTTCATACGTTGGAACAGGCGCAGGGTTAATAGCTGGAGTTACAGCTGCTACTGGTTGGTAACGCCGCCTTTGCTTTCTGAGAGAGATATTGCCAATATCTTGCTATTTTTTCTTAGGGAAAACACTACCGTATCTCTTGGCACTGCTTGATGGTTCAGTATCTTTGACCAATCGTCCTTCTCGGATAGCTTCCTCAAGACGAACTCCCATGCCCACCATCTGGGTGAAGTCACTGGGCGCACTGGCAACCATTCTATCGTAGTAAAATGAGCTCAAGGTTTTCAAGAAGATCTTTGTCATCTCTTTTTCCTCAAAAGGTGGACAAATCTGAGCGGCAATTTCACGCCATCTCTGAGCATATTCCTTGAAGGTTTCCTTATCCTTCTGCGACATGGCTCTGAGTTGATCTCTGTCCGGTGCCATGTCCAGATTATACTTATATTGTTGAACAAAGGCAGCGCCAAGATCTCTGAAAGCGATGATCTTAGTGCAGTTTAAACCCATGTACCATTTGAGTGCGGTACCGGTTAAACTATCTTGGAATAGTGGATCAGTAGCTGGTGGTTCTCTGTCTGAGTTGACATCCTCCGAGCGTACATCACTAAATGACTTTGAGGGCAAGAGTTACCCTTGTATTTTTGAAATTTGGGCACCTTGAATTTTTGCGGAACTTTCACATTAGGGACCAAACAAAGGTCTACGGTGTCCTTTCCAAATAGATCCTGACCGTGAATGGCTTGCAGTTCTTTCTGCATCTCCAGGAACTGTTCCTGGAATTCCTTCATTTTATCGTTCATACTCTCATTTCCACCAGAAGGTATCTGTGGAATCTGTCCTTCCGGGATAGTGTGTACCACGGGTGGTGGCATAGTCATTACGGCAGTGACACTTGTTGCTTCCCTATCCCGAAGTTTGTAACCTTTAGGAGTTGTTGTCATGCCCCTTGCATCTTCGCTTTCCCGAAGTTTGTAACCATCAGGCCCAGCGGCTCCTGCTGCAGTTTCCGGATCTTCCATGATCGGCAGAATATATCCTTCCGGGATATAGTTGGGTGGCATGCCCCAGGGACGATCTTTAGGCATGTTATACCGAGGATCATACTTTTCCACTATGGGCGTCGATGTGATCTCCGAGATCACAGTTCTTTGTTGTTGTATCTGGGCTGCTGCCAGAGATTGCATGTCATTGTAAAGTTTCCTTAAATCTTCTTTAAGAGTGTCGATTTCTTCTCTCAACTCTTTGTTCTCTTCCTCGAGAACATCCCTTTTCTTTTGTCGATTGGCCCGAGTATTGTAAAAATGAGACAGTTTGAGTCTCGAATCGAGAGACAAACGTGAGATTCATAGGAAAGAAGAATGTGTTATGGGTGAATGATGAATTATATGCAATGATTATATTAATTTAACTTTTTTTATTTTATCAAAAGAAACTTTGACAATTGGATTGCAAATATCATACAGTGGGGAAACCCCGTTTTATTGAATTCAAAGACTGCGGAAATGGAAATACAGTAATTTACAAAGTGTTGTAAAAGGAAATGTCTAAACTAATGGATCCTTAGTCCTCTCTGAGGAGAGCTCAGGTGTTGGCTCTGGTATTTTCCTTTTCTTTGACCGGGGCTCTTGAGCCATTGTCGGGTTGTCATTCCTTTTCCAAGGGAAATAAACGAGCAAATTCCTTTGGTCTTCTTGATTCTCTACAACATGTTGCTCTAAAATCTCAATCAGAGCATCTTTATCTTTTAACAGTTGCTGTATTTTGTTACACTCCACATTGAGAATACGATACTTGTTTTTCCAAGACCTTTTCTCCTGCTGAACTTTGTTGAGAGTAACCTGAAGCTTTTCTGTATCAAACATAAAATAAAGGACAGATAAATTTAATGGAAGAACTTCGTGATGAGGGTAAGGCATCCTCAGTTTGAGAGCTCTAGTTTGTACCCAGCGGAGATAAGACTCCACAGAGATACAGTCTGGCTTTCCTAGAGACTCTCTTCCTTTTCTTGTGAACATGTTTCCAGGCATGCACTATTTCTATTTTTAGTGCCCTGTCATTTTCTCTTTCCTTGAAGAAAAGACCTTCCAGATGAGCATTACGCAGGACATGCCTCATCGGGTATCCAAATTGACGACGAACTAACACTGGATGATAATTGATTCCTCCTTTAATTCCTATGAGGGGTACATTAGGGAAGTTTCCACAATGGTCAATGATCCTGATCCCGTCATAAATTCGATTGTACCAATCGATGTCAGAGTTGGTAAGAGACATGATTCTCCGCGACCAACGTAAAGTGCTATTTTGATCCCAAAAAGCAACACTTGGGTAAATGAGAAGTGAACTACTTGTATAGCAAGGGTACACAACATGTGATCATTCCTCCGCTGTACAAATTCCTTAAGTGTACAGAATGATAAGCATCTACGAGCAAGGTTGGTACGGGGTTTCCAATCAGAAAAATCTTAATGGCATTGATATCAACGGAACTATCAATGTTGGGAAACAGAAATAACCAGTAGGTGGGCAGTACAAAGATGCTCTCGAAAGTAGGCACATTCCCTATACTATCAAAGTACAGGGCTTTCTTTATCAAAAACTAGGCTAGCAAACCTTGGATTCCACCCTTAGTGGTCATGTGAGTCCTGACTTCTGACTCGTCCAAATAAATTTCTCTTGCAATGGTTTGATCCTTTGGAATTTCTTCCAGTCCAGAAAAGGGAGCTTGGTCAGTAATGGGTTAATCAGTCAGGTGAAAGTACTCCTCCAGTGTTGGTGCTAGTTGGTAATCCGGGAATGTGAAATAGTGATAAACCAGATCGTAGAACTGGATGAGTGTAGACAGGATTCCTTCAATTACATGGACCCTTAACAGAGACAACAACCCTCCATACTTAGCTCTGAAAGCATCAAGGTTGGTGATCATCCTCGCCAATCCTCTTAAATACTCTAGTTTTGGAACCTTGAAGGTATACTTGTGAGTCCTTCTTCTATCGAAATCCATAACGCAATCTTTCTCTCTAACATTTGCAACCATTGTCTCAGTTTAATTTGAAAAAGAGAGACTAGAAGAGAAAATTTTCTTTGTTTTAAGTATTTTTTTTAAATGAATGCATGGATGCAGCACACAAAAACATAGAAAAAACATGGGGTCAAAGGTTCTGTGTCATGAAGTCAAGGCTCTACCCATCCCCAAAGGTTATACTGGTGATTATTTGTACCTGTCCGCAAAATCATTGACCCCTATGGGGATAACAACAACAGGCTGGTTCACCCGAGCAAGCTGATGTTTCTTAGAGTAGTCTCAAATGAGGGTAGTATCGCGTGACAACTATTTCCGATAGCTTCCACACTACAAAATAGTAACAAGGTCTTAGTCTACTAAAATCCTCAGTTTCAAGGACAGCCCAATCGAACAATCTGCTTTCAACAACCGAATTCGTATAGGCATTGAATCCGTAAAGGGTATCTCCACTGATTCGATGGTCTACCGGGACCTCTTATTTGGGAGTCACTCCCTGTAAGATTACCCGTCTCGTACCATCACCTATCTTAGGTGTATACTCAATCTTTCCAGATGTGGCATCATTCGCAGTCCCATTAGCAGAAAAATAAACACGGATATCAAGTAGGAAAAGCAATATATATATGTATATATATATATATATATATATATATATATATATATTCATTCCTAAAGCTAACATCCTAGACCTCTTAGGAGCTATAATAATCCTAGTCCTAAACAATAAAATGCATCCCCAGCAGAGTCGCCATTTTACTGTAGTGAGCGATTTTTGTCGGTGACGCGACCACCTTATCGCTAGAGTTGGGTTTTCCTCCTCGAGGAGAAAGGGGTGCTACTTTATGATTTCTTATTTATCCCATGAAGCTGGAAGGGAAAGGGAAGGTATCTAAAACTAACCTTGCACGCGAATGTTTAACTGAACAAACGCTTAAAGAGATTGGGGGGTTCAGGGTCAGGTTATACAATGGGGAGTTGTCAATTACCCATCCTATATGTGGTTATCCACAGGAAATTAGCTTTAGGTTTTGCTTTGTACTTGATGGTGTTTATCTGTTAATGGGTTTGGGAAAGTTTCTTGGGAAATGTGATAGGGAGAATGAGTTTTTTTGTTGATGTTTTTGGTAAGGTTCTAGACCTAAGTTCTGATTGATGTACGTAGGTTTTGGACCTAGAGTTTTTTATTAGTATGCTCACTAAGATTTTGCAATCTTATGCCTACGTATTCCCGTCAAAACGAAACAGGGAAATCAGAGCAATCGTAGATCCTTCTATTCTAAGGGAGGAAAAAGATGTTTTGGTGTCTTGTTCAAAGCCCAAGACAGAGGCTAAACAGAGTATTTGTGTCTTATTCAAGGCCCAAGATTGAAGCTAAAAGGTTGACTGAAAGAGGATTTGTCATCTCTAAAGAGGGATTGTTGATTTTTGTGTGCCTTGATCAAAGCCTAAGGTTGAAACTAAGAGTTGATTGACTCCACGGGGGAAGTCCTTAAACAAAGCCTAAGAGGAGTTTGTATGAGACCGACTCAACAAGAGAGTGGATATATTGGTGTCTTGTACAAAGCCCAAGACGGAGGCTAAAAGAGACTGACTCTTTGGGTATATCATTATATGAAGCCTAAGAGGAGGCTAACTCTGCTGGGGAGGTACTTATCTGTCTTGTATAAAGCCCAAGATTGAGGAGAAAAGGGTTTGACTCAATAAGGGAGTGCTTTTATCTGTCTCGTATGAAGCTCGAGATTGAGGCTAAAAAGGGTTGACTCAACAAGAGAGTGCTTTTTATCTGTCTCGTACGAAGCTAGAGATTGAGGCTAAAAATGGTTGACTCAACAAGAGATTGCTTTTTATCTGTCTCGTACGAAGCCCGAGATTGAGGCTAAAAATGGTTGACTCAACAAGAGAGTACAAAAAGGCGACGGACTCAACAAGAGAGTCTATGAGAGTGGTTGACTCAACAAGAGAGTCTGGAAAGGAGATCGACTTAACGAGAGAGTCTGAAAAGTAATTGACTCAACAAGAGAGTCTGAAAGGGTGATTGACTCAACAAGAGAGTCTGAAAAGGTTAGCTCTGTTGGGGAGAATCATTGTACAAAGCCCAAGAGGAGGCTGACTTTCCTGAGGAAAGGATCATTATACAAAGCCTAAGAGGAGGCTATCTTCTGCTGGGAATTATTGAGATCCCGAGGCTGGTCCAAGTGTGGAATAAACTCTTGCAGGGGAATACAGAAGAATTGATGGATCAGATACCTTGAGGTTCTGATTTGAGATATGGTTATATGATGATAAACTAACCCTGGCTGGAGGATTTTAGGAGAGAGACGAGGTTTTAGAACCCAAAAGTTTTAACTCTGTTGGAGATTAATCCAAAATCCGGGGTTTCTTCCTATGTTTGTAGGGAACTTGAGAATGTCTTTGAGGCTCAAGAGGGGATTTAGACTGTCCAAGTCTATTAGTATGGTCTATCTTTTTACAATGCCCAAGAGGACGCCGACTCATTTAAGGGATGAGTATCAACCCTAAAATTGGTCTGAGGGCTTTTGTGACTCCTTTTAGAAAGACAGCTCTAGCAGAGAATGACTAAGTTCTGTCCTATACCTCTAAGAAGTCATGAGGGTCCTTGTATAAAGCCCAAGAGAAGGCATGAGAACTTTTAAGAAGCCGACGGGTCCTTGTACAAAGCCCAACATGAGGCGGGGATGCTTTTAGGAAGCCTGTGGGTCCCAAACCAAGAAAAGTTCAAGAAATGCTATTCACCGAGAATAGATCATTTAGTGAAACTTCTGAGGTTTGAAGAAACTCAGGAGATGCTATTCACAGAGAATAGATCAACTCCGAGGAGTAGAGTTTCTTTGACAATTTCTAAGGGTGACAGTCTGAGAAAAGGTTCACCGAGAATACTACCTTTCTCTTTGTTCCATATTGTTTAACCTAAAGAAAAGGGAAGACTGTATCTGGAAATCCTATGGGGATCTAGTTTTGACTGTATTTAAGAGTGACCAACATGCCTTTACCTAGTTCTAGACCTAGTTACCGGGGAAAACTCAAAATAAATATACTAGTATATATAGAGTTGATATATGACAAGTATGTAAAGGAGTATGAAAGAAGACTAATCGTGCGCAGCTTCCCACAGTGCAGTTATATATACATATTTGACATGTATTTAAAAGAATGAAAGAAGACTAACCATGCGCAGCTTCCCGCAATACAGTTATATATATTTAAGCAAGTAAATGAAAGCGGATAAAAACTTACAGGTGAGCAAGCTTCCATGCTGTTTTGTTAGTTGTTCAAAGAAATTAAAGAAAGTTTTGATAACAACTGTATATTTGAATCTAAATAAAAAAGGAAGTTGTTTTGAAATGATTGTACTGGGACTTATACAACATCTGAGGCCCAAAAGGTTTTATGTACAAAGGTATGGGTCTTACGACTCAAAGAGAGGCCCAAAGATTATTTTGAAAAAGAAAGATGGGACTTACAATGCGAGGGTAGGCCCAGATGGTTTGTTTGAAAACGGCGATCGCGCCGAGGTTTTTGAAAACACCGCGGGTCTTATACAATGTTTGAGGCCCAACAATGTATCTTATTTACAAGGAATGTGTCTTACACTCTATTAGAGGCCCAAAAGTGTTTTTGTACAAGTGATGGGGCTCACAAGTCAAGGAGAGGCCCAAAGGTTATTTTAAACTGGCGATCGCGCTGAGATTTTTTATCGTGTCGGGACTTATGCAGTATCTGAGGCCCAAAATGGTTTTGGTTAAAGGGGATTGGGTCTTACACTCTATTAGAGGCCCACGAGTGTTTGAAAAAAATTTGTGAGGGTGAAAATCAAAGAAACCCTAATTTCATCATTTTTAAAAGTAAATTCTTAAAGAAAATCAATAAATAATGATAAAATACCAAATAAGCTTGAATAAACAACTTGTGATTTTGGTTAAGATTTGAAAAATGATGTTTTAATCACAAGATGAATTAAAACTCATTTGGTTTTGATTTTCAAGATAAAAATCCACTTTTAAAAGTGTTTAAAAAAATTAAAAATGAATTTATTTACAAAAATACCAACTATATTAAATAATTAATATAAATCTGATTTTTTTTGTGGAATAAAATATTTTAACATTTTTGTATTTTTTGCAAAAAGAACCAATAAAAAATCATTAAAATTGAAGGAGAAATTAATTTTCTAAATCATTTAAAATAATATAACAAATTTTTTAAAAATGGAAAAAGTGGTAAAAAAGAGGATCTGGGGCGAGGGGGATTCGAACCCCAGACCTCTTGTGTGCAGCGTGCGCCTTCTACCACTGGGGTAGTGATACATCCGTGTATCAAAACCACCCCACGAATACATGAGGCATGCCTTGTTTTTGGCCTGGCCAAGGCAAGGCAAGGCAAGGTTTTGGCTAAAAATGTGAAGCTTGTAACTTTCTCATTTCTCCATGGATTGGGACAAAATTTAGGTCTATCTTGCCTATAATTTCACTAGGAATCCAATGGTAGTGGTGGTTTTTTCAGATGAGGCTCCTATTTCAAAACCCGATGGTGTTCTTGAAATAGGCCTATAATTGCATTTTCTATGCTACCTCTTGTTACAGGCATGAATTACATGATGAATTAGTTCAAACACAACATATATAACATGTATGAGATGTGCATGATCAGTGGACTTCAAAGCAATGCATATTTCAAAGAGTTTAAGTTGTGATGCTTACCTCTATAGGAGCTTTTTGGGCTATCTGCAAAGTTTCTTATGCCAGAAGTAATTTAATGCTTTAGACACTCTTAATTGATCCCTTAGAAGCTTTTAGAATGGTTGGAACCAGCTGGAATCCTCAGGAACAAGTTTGAGCTCTTTCTTGTAAAAAAGGGCAAAAGTGACCAATATGGCAACTCTCTCAAATGGTGTTCCAGATGTGGGGAACCATTTGGAACAGTTCAAGGATGATATTTGGAGTGTGTTTGAGGTTTTATCTTGTTTTGAAAGTGACTGAATCAAGACATGGCTTGAAAAATGCAAAAAAAGTCCAATTTTGAGGTTTTGAGAGGGGACTTTGTGATTTTGGTGTTACAGGTCACATGTGAGAGTTTGGACAGCTTAGATATGACATATTGGATGTGTTTGGATCATGAGCTGTGGTGGAAATGCTCTCTAACTCAAAAACTCAGAGTTACCTTGCAAAAGAAGGCATTTTGGCCTAGAGAAAGGGATTTTGAGGAAAACAAGTGTTGTAGTGCTTTGGTGTACTCAAACTGAGCACAAATGAGCTCTATTTATAGTAGAGCAAGTTTGTTTTGCAAGCAATAGTGAATGGAAACTGCAGTAGGCCTTTGGCCAATGTTATGCAAAAGGAATCTCAAGTCTCCTCTAGCCATTGACTTGAGATTAGAGCCCAAGCTTTGTAGCTTTGATTCAGAGATAAACTTGGACTGAATTCAGTTGGAATTGGCCCAGTTCATGCCACATTGGTGCATCCATTGAATGCTTGAAAACAAAATTGAAGTCTTGGCATCTTTTAGGCTTTTTTAGGTTTGACATGCTACTTGTAGATTCATGGACTTGTGAGGCTTGGAGATCAAATCACCCCCCTTGGATTTGATCCTCAGATGTGTCCAAAATGATGACAAGGCTTGGATTTGTCAGATTTGATCAAATCGAGAAAAATGCACAAAATCTGCCAAATCTGTCTTGGAAAAATCAGTTCATGAGGCCATGTTTCAAGGATTGTATCTCCTTGCTTAAATGGAATTTGGAGATGATCTGTTACTTGTTAGAAAGCCCTCATGGCATACTTCAACTTTGATGTCCAACCCAAAACCTGGTTTGACTTGGATTAAGGCGAAAAATGTCCCTACATTTTGGAAAAAGTAAGGCAGATTTTTACTTAGTGAAAATTTCACTAAGTGTTGGAAAAATGTGATTTTCATGTTTTCAGCCATTTTGATCACTCCACAACTAAAAATCCATGAAGAATTGGAATGAGATGTAGTTGACACCTTTAAATTATTCCATTAGAGCTACAAATCCATATTTGGATTATCTAAAATGGTTGCTTGGATCTCAAGTTATGATCCTTGGAAGTTGGTACCCTAGCCATTTTGTTTCATAACTTAGAAAAATTCTAAGTTTTTTATGGTTACCCCTTTTACAAGTTATCTCACTTTCTTTGGTTTTCTTGATGAATGATGATTCCAATCACACATTAACATCATTTTAGGGTTAAGGAACCTTGGTTGACCAAAAAAATAAAAAGTCAAACTTTGACTTTTTGTCCAGTTGACTTTTTATCGGATGAAATCCAAACTATGCGATCCTTTGTGAAATCAAGTCCTTGACCTAAATCAAACCTAATGGATGGATTCCATAGGTGTTATAGGGTGTATTGAATCATGTCCCAAGGTTTGGGAGCATGTCTTGGTCAAAAAGTCAAAGGTACAGTTGACTTTTTCTTCAAAACCCTAATTGTGGTTCAGATGAAATTGAAACTTGTGAATCAAGCTTCTTGGATCAATCCATTGTTGTAAATGGATCAATATGGTGTATTGGAGACCCTCAAGTCTTGGTTTGAGGTCTTGGCTCATGTTTTGTCCCAAAAGTCAACTTAGGGGTGAAATAGGTCAAGAAACCCTAATTCTGGATTTTTGATAAATGTATCCCCTAAGGTTAAATTGACTTGATGATTGGGTCCATGAGGTCCCTTGAAGTATCTTGGGTTATGCTTTGAAGCATTGGCTCATGCCTAGAGTAAAATTTCCATCTGGAGGCCCTGGTCGACCAAAACCCTAATTTGGTGACACTGTCGATCTTGAGGCTTAATCCACTTGGAAGGTTGCAACCTTGTGCTTGATTCTTGATGTGGGAGTCCTCTTGATCCTTTATCGGTGTTTTGAGAGGCTAGACAAGTTGAAGATCATGTCATTCCTTGATGATCCTTTGTCTAAATGCTCTGAGAGGGTTTAAAACCCTAATTCTGATTCTAGTGAATGCTCAACCATCTTTGAGGAGATTGATGAGGCAAGATGGTTCATCCATATTGTGGTAATGATATACACAATGATGGGAAATCTTAGTGGTCAAAATTTGGGGTATGACAACTGTTAGGTAGATGATCAGTGGTCTTCCTTCCACTGGAGGTGATAGAATCAGTGGATTCAACAGGTATTCTTTGATACTGTCAAAGGTAGTTTGGCAGTCTTCTGTCCAAACGCAATCTTGATTCTTTTTGAGTAATTTGAAGATCGGCGCGAATGTCGCGGTCATAAGGAATATAAATCTGGAGATGTAGTTCAGACGTCCCAAGAAACCCCTGACTTGTTTTTCAGTCTTTGGAGAAGGCATTTCTTGAATGGCCTTGACTTTGTCAGGATCAACCTCAATTCCTTTCTGGCTGACGATGAACCCTAAAATTTTCCCTGAACGGACACCGAATGTGCACTTATTGGGATTCAAGCAGAGTTTGTACTTTCTCAGACGCTCGAATTATTTTGACAGGTGGGTTACATGCTCCTCTTCTGTCTTAGATTTGGCAATCTTATCATCGACATATACCTCAATTTCTTTGTGTATCATGTCATGAAGCAGAGTTGTCAAGGCCCTTTGATAGGTTGCCCCGGCGTTCTTCAAACCGAATGGCATTACCTTGTAACAAATAGTGCCCCATGGGGTGATGAACGAAGTTTTCTCCATGTCTTTCGGCGCCATTTTGATTTGATTATAGCCCGAAAATCCATCCATAAGGAGAATACTTTGAACGTTGTTGTACTGTCTGTAACGCCCCGATTTTTGTTAGATTTATTTAATCGAGTCGATTTAATTATTTTTGGTCTTTATATTATTATATTCTTGGTTATTATGTTTTATCGCGTTTTGGGATCGTTTGCGAGAAAATTGAGTGTAGGGGTATTTTGGTCTTTTTGGCTTGGTTAGATATTGTTTTTCTTTTATAATAGAACATAGAGAGAAAAATAGAATGAAAAAGAAGAAAAGAGAAAAGGAGAGTGAGAAGAAGTAAAAGAGGAAAAACTTAGAGTTTAAGTAATCGATTCAACCGACACTTTGAAGCGAGATTAATCGTGTAAGGGTGCGAAACTCGGTTATGCTATGTTTGTGTATGCTCATGTATGTGTTTGTTTGTTTTTCCTAGCTTTTCAATTCTAGGTCGATTGAGAGGAAACGAGAGGAATCGATGTTTTCGCGGTTGAAAATCGATATAAATGCTGTAGAATACTTGTTGTTATGATTGTAATATGTTCTGGTTGTTATGTTTTGGTTTGGATGGGTTTTGGTGGGGAAATGGTGATTTGGGATGAGTAACAGCGCTACTGCGAATCCCAGAATTCGCAGGTTCGCAGTGCGAACAAGCAGCGAAGAGGAAAGCGAAGGCTCGCCAAGGCTTCGCAGTGCGAATGGGAACGCGAATGTTCGCCAGAAGTTCGCAAAGCGAACTTTATGCTGTTTTTTCTCTGCCATGGTTCGCTGGGGTTTCGCACAGCGAATGCTCGCTAGGAGCTTCGCATAGCGAACATGACAGATTGTTCCATTTTGTTTTCTTCATAAATTTTGATTCGTAACTCGGATTGAGGCGCGGTTGGGTGCGTTGGAAAGCTAATGAGATGTTCTTTCTTATAGGAATGGTTTTGGGATGGTTGGCCGATTTAATTGTGTCGGGAATTTGGAAATGTGTCATTTTGTCGACTTTTACCGTCTTAACTGTGTGTATTTGATGTGTTATCATGCGATTCACTTTTGATATATAACGTATAGCTTATTTGTTGTTATATGATGTGAGTGCATATGATGAAATGTGGTGATGATGGTTTGTGGCCTAAGGGCAAGTAAATGCATTGTGTTATATTTGATTGTATATGCATGATTATGGATGTTGGAATGGTTTACATGGTTGTATATGTGTACGCATTTAATTGTCATGAGTCATTATATGCCAAGCATCATGATATGCATTCTTGTAATGTCGTGTGCCCTAATGGGTGTGAGAGACGAAATGATTCCCGAGGGGATATGCTGTAACGGTCGTGTACCTTATACAAAGAGGACCGAAAGCGACGTTATGGACGATTGTGTGCCTTATACAAAGAGGACCGAAAGCGATCGGATCGTGTGCCTTATACAAAGAGGACCGAAAGCGATCCCTAAACGTCGTGTGCCTTATACAAAGAGGTGTGAGCGACGGGGAACATCGTTTACCCGACGGGGAGTTACACTAAGTAACAAGCGATGATTCCAATAATTCTTGAGTGAATTAATGATGAGATAATGGATGGAACGGTACCGCATTGCATTGCATAGAGTCGTTGTGTCGGTCTCTGTGCATTTGCATAAATCATAAATGGATTGATTATGTGTGGGATTTGTGAATGGAATTGATGAGTTGATATATACACATGTTGGTGATAAATGTATTGAGCATGATTGATATGCCTTTGAGGTGGATGTATGAGATAAGAATTGTGTTGTTTGTGTTTGAATTATGTTATATGTTGTGGTGAGAATGTTGTTGTGTGCGTATTTCCTGTTATTACATAATTGTATGCAACTATATTATTATTGTGTTTCTCACCCTTCTGCTATTTTGAATGCTCTATACGACATTGCAGATTAGATGCTGGAGGTCTTTTTGTCAAGATTCTGTCTTCATTCTTTTCTCGGTCGGCTCTGATATGTAGCACCGGGTAGTCGGGGAGATCATTATGTGACATTATGTATATATATCTTCTTGGATTTCACATGTATGACTCTGTATATGACAGAAAAACTTTATGTTTATTTATATGAGATTTCAGTTGCAGATTTTACGCTTTTATTCTGTATCTGAATTGTGGGTGTTAGGAACTGAGTTCCTCTGTTTAAGTTTGCTACCTGATTGTTGCATATCTATTTGAGCAGGTTATTTTATTTCATCATTTTGACGTGACGCTCCCGTCTATGCCATGAATGTTCTAATTATACTCTGATTATCTGTTATCGCTTTAATTAATTGGGGTTATAGATTAGGGGTGTTACATTAAGTGGTATCAGAGCCAGTTTGTGTCAGTCCGTGTCGGTCGTTTTGACCAAGTTGTTTGTTGTGCGTCAGTTGTGTTCTGGAGAGCTGATTATTTAACCATAGTTACTATTATTGGAAATGAACAGAATATGGCTGGAAGGAATGACGCTGCTCTTGCTGCAGCGATGCAAGCTATGGCTCAGGCTGTACGGGGTGCACCTAATGCTGGTGGGAATGATGAGTTCAGGAAGAACAAACCGCCTATCTTCAAAGGACGGCATGATCCTGATGGTGCACAGATTTGGCTGAAGGAGATTGAAAGAATCTTTCGAGTGATGGACTGTGCTGAGGAACATAAGGTGAGATTGGGTACTCACATGTTGCAGGAGGAGGCTGATGATTGGTGGGTTAGTGCGCGTCATGTGTGGGAAGCTGCAGGTGAAGTGGTCACTTGGGCTTTGTTTAGTAGGGAGTTTTTGAGGAAGTATTTTCCTGAAGATGTTAGAGAAAAGAAACAAATAGAGTTCTTGGAGTTGAAACAGGGTTACATGTCCGTTATTGATTACACTGCTAAGTTTGTGGAGCTTGTTCAGTTTTATCCACATTATGCTGAAGCAACGGCGGAGTTTTCCAAATGTGTGAAGTTTGAGAACGGGTTGCATCCTGAGATCAAGCAGGCAATTGGTTATCAAAGAATTAGGAGGTTTTCGGATTTGGTGGATTGTTGTAGAATTTTTTAGGACGATAGCAAAGCTCGTTACACTCATTATAAGAGTGTGAACGAAAGGAAAGGAAAGCAACCGTTTTGTAGTGGTCCTTATGTGTCACCAGCTGACAAGGGAAAGCAAAGGGCTAATTCTGATAAAAGGCCAAGTGGGGGAGGTATGTATAATCCTTTGAGATGTTATAGGTGTGGTGACTTAGGACATCGTCAGTTTGAATGTAGAAAGGATATAAGGAAGTGTTCCAATTGTGGAGGTATAGGACATGTCGCAACTGATTGCAAGAGGAATGTGGTGAAGTGTTTCAACTGTGGTGAACCTGGTCATGTTAGTGCGAAGTGTCCGAAACCAAATCAAGCCCAAGCTGGAGGGAAAGTATTTGCATTGGCTGGAACTCAGACTACTAGTGTAGATCGTCTGATCAGTGGTACCTGTTTTATTAATAATACGCCTTTAGTTGCTATTATTGATACCGGAGCGACTCATTCATTTATTTCGTCTGAGTGTGCGCAGCGTTTGAATCTTTTGTTGTCTTCGATTGATGGAGAGATGGTTATAGATACTCCAGTAATGGGGTCGGTAACTACTTCATTAGTTTGTTTAAGTTGTCCTTTGACCATTTATGGTAAGGATTTTGAGATGGATTTGGTGTGTCTGCCGTTGGAGGGTTTAGACGTGGTTCTGGGAATGAATTGGTTGCAGTTCAATCGAGTTCATATAGATTGTTATCATAAGTTGGTAAGATTTCCTTCTCTTGAAGAAGACGAGGAATCGAGTTTCTTATCTACCAAAGAGTTGAAGAAACTTTTGCCGGATGAAGCTCAGCTGTTCAGATTGTTTGCATCGTTGACCGTGGATAGTCAAGTTGCAATTGGTGTGGTTCCTGTTGTGTGTGATTTTCGTGAGGTGTTTCCGGAGGATATTTCTGATGTGCCGCCAGAAAGAAAGGTGGAGTTTTCTATAGATCTAGTTCCTGGTACTAGACCTGTGTCTATGGCACCATATCGTATGTCGGCATCTGAGTTGGTTGAGTTGAAGAAGCAGTTGAATGAATTGTTAGAGAAGAGGTTTGTGAGGCCGAGTGTATCACCTTGGGGTGCTCCAGTTTTATTGGTGAAAAAGAAAGATGGAAGTATGCGATTGTGTATTGATTATCGCCAGCTGAATAAGGTGACGATTAAGAATAAGTATCCTCTTCCAAGAATTGATGATTTGATGGACCAGTTGGTAGGTGCGTGTGTGTTTAGTAAAATTGATTTGAGGTCAGGTTATCATCAGATTAGAGAGAAAGAGGAAGATTTTCAAAAGACAGCTTTTAGGACACGATACGGACATTACGAATATTCTGTGATGTCGTTCGGGGTTTCTAATGCGCCGGGAGTGTTTATGGAGTATATGAATCGCATTTTCCATGAGCATTTGGATCAATTTGTTGTTGTGTTTATCGATGACATCTTGATTTATTCTAAGTCTCGGGAGGAACATGCGGAGCATTTGCGTATTGTATTGCAAATTTTGAAGGAGAAGAGACTTTATGCCAAGTTGTCCAAGTGTGAGTTCTTGTTGTCAGAAGTGAGTTTTCTTGGGCATGTGATTTCAGGTAATGGTATTGCTGTGGATCCATCTAAAATAGATGCAGTTCTACAATGGGAGGTTCCTAGATCTGTTACTGAAATTAGAAGCTTTTTGGGTTTAGTTGGATATTATCGAAGATTCATTGAAGGTTTTTCCAAGTTAGCACTTCCTTTGACCCAACTGACTTGTAAAGGTAAAGCATTCATTTGGGATATTCAGTGTGAGGAAAGTTTTGGTGAGCTGAAGAGAAGATTGACTACAGCTTCGATTTTGATTTTACCGGATCCTAGTGAATCGTTTGTCGTGTATTGTGATGCGTCTTTGATTGGGTTAGGTGGAGTGTTGATGCAAGAAGGTAAGGTTGCGGCTTATGCTTCGAGGCAATTAAGGGATCATGAGAAAAACTACCCTACTCATGATTTGGAATTAGCGGCAGTGGTTTTTGTGTTGAAGATTTGGAGGCATTATCTCTACGATGCAAGATTCGAAGTCTTTAGTGATCATAAGAGTTTGAAATACTTGTTTGATCAGAAAGAGTTAAATATGAGGCAACGGAGATGGTTGGAATTTTTGAAGGACTACAATTTTAGCTTGAATTACCATCCTGGTAAAGTTAATGTGGTAGCCGATGCGTTAAGCCAGAAATCTTTGCATATGTCAGCTTTGATGGTTAAAGAGTGGGAACTTTCGGAAGCATTTAGAGATTTAAGTTTGGTGTGTGAGTTGACATCTGACAGCGTGAGGCTTGGTATGGTAAACGTTACTAATGAGTTTCTGTTGACCGTTAGCGAGAAATAGAGGCTGGATGTGAAATTTCTTGATTTGATGACGGTTGGAGATAAAGGTGTGAATGGTGACTTTAAAGTGGATGATAAGGGTGTTTTGAGATTCCGTGGTAGAATTTGTATTCCTGATGATTCGAACTTGAAAAAGATGATTTTAGAGGAAGGACACCGGAGTAGTTTAAGTATACATCCGGGAGCTAATAAGATGTACCAAGACTTGAAGAAGATCTTTTGGTGGTCCGGATTGAAGAGGGATGTGGCTTAGTTTGTTTATGCGTGTTTGACGTGTCAGAAGTCAAAGGTAGAACATCAGAAGCCTAGTGGATTATTGTAACCGTTGGATATTCCCGAGTGGAAATGGGACAACATTTCTATGGATTTTGTGACATGATTGTCGAATACTCAGAGGGGGCATAATGCCATTTGGGTGGTTGTGGATAGGATGACTAAATCGGCGCATTTCATTCCGATTGACATCAGTTTTTCTTTGGAGAGGTTGGTTGAGATTTATATCCGTGTGATTGTGAAGTTACATGGTGTTCCGTTGTATATTGTTTCGGATCGAGATCCGAGGTTTACTTCCAGATTTTGGAAAAGTTTGCAAAAGGCGTTAGGTTCCAAGTTGAGATTGAGTTCTGCTTATCATCCTCAGACAGATGGTCAGACCGAGAGAACTATTCGGTCGTTGGAAGATTTGTTGAGAGCTTGTGTTCTTGAGCAAGGTGGTGTTTGGGATAGTTATATTTCGTTGGTGGAATTCACGTATAACAACAATTTCCATTCGAGTATTGGAATGGCACCTTTTGAAGCGTTGTATGGAAGAAGATGTCGAACGCCGCTATGTTGGCATGAATCTGGTGAGAGTTCGGTGGTTGGACCGGAGTTAGGGCAACAGACTACGGAAAAGGTGAAACTTATTCGTGAGAAAATGAAGGCTTCTCAGAGTAGGCAGAAGAGTTATCATGATCGAAGGAGGAAAGATCTCGAGTTTCAAGAAGGCGATCATGTATTTTTGAGAGTTACACCAGTGACGGGTGTTGGGCGTGCATTGAAGTCGAAGAAACTTACTTCTCGGTTTATTGGTCCTTACCAGATATCCGCGAGAGTGGGTGTTATGGCTTATCGGGTGGCGTTGCCGCTGAATCTTTTGAATTTGCATGATGTGTTCCATGTTTCACAGCTTCGGAAGTATGTTCCGGATCCGTCGCATGTGATTCCAATAGATGAGGTTGAGGTAAGGGAGAACCTTATGGTTGAGGCATTACCGGTGAGAGTTTTGGATCGCGAGTTGAAGCGGTTAAGAGGAAAGGATATTGCGCTTGTGAAAGTGGTGTGGGGAGGCATTGCTGAGGGCAATTTGACTTGGGAGTTGGAAAGTCGGATGCGGGAGTCATATCCGGAGTTGTTCGTCTCAGGTAACATTTTCGAGGACGAAAATTTCTAAGTGGGGGAGAGTTGTAACGCCCCAGTTTTTTTAGATTTATTTAATCGAGTCGATTTAATTATTTTTGGTCTTTATATTATTTTATTCCTGGTTATTATGTTTTATCGCGTTTTGGGATCGTTTGCAAGAAAATTGAGTGTAGGGGTATTTTGGTCTTTTTGGCTTGGGTAGATATTGTTTTTCTTTTATAATAGAACATAGAGAGAAAAATAGAAAGAAAAAGAAGAAAAGAGAAAAGGAGAGTGAGAAGAAGAAAAAGAGGAAAAACTTGGAGTTTAAGTAATCGATTCAACCAACACTTCGAAGCGCGATTAATCGGGTAAGGGTGTGAAACTCGGTTATGCTATGTTTGTGTATGCTCATGTCTGTGTTTGTTGGTTTTTCCTAGCTTTTCAATTCTAGGTTGATTGAGAGGAAACGAGAGGAATCGATGTTTTCGTGGTTGAAAATCGGTATAAATGCGGTAGAATACTTGTTGTTATGATTGTAATATGTTCTGGTTGTTATGTTTTGGTTTGGATGGGTTTTGGTGGGGAAATGGTTATTTGGGATGAGTAACAGCGCTGCAGCGAAGAGGAAAGCGAAGGCTCGCCAGGGCTTCGCAGTGCGAATGGGAAGGCGAATGTTCGCCAGAAGTTCGCAAAGCGAACTTTATGCTGTTTTTTCTCTGCCATGGTTCGCTGGGGCTTCGTACGGCGAATGAGGAAAGTGAATGCTCGCTAGGAGCTTCGCATAGCGAACATGACAGATTGTTCCATTTTGTTTTCTTCATAACTTTTGATCCGTAACTCGGATTGAGGCGCGGTTGGGTGCGTTGGAAAGCTAATGAGTTGTTCTTTCTTATAGGAATGGTTCTGGGATGGTTGGCCAATTTAATTGTGTCGGGAATTTGGAAATGTATCGTTTTGTCGACTTTTACCATCTTAACTGTGTGTATTTGATGTGTTATCATGCGATACGCTTTTGATATATAACGTATAGCTTGTGTGCTGTTATATGATGTGAGTGCATGTGATGAAATGTGGTGATGATGGTTTGTGGCCTAAGGGCAAGTAAATGCATTGTGTTATATTTAATTGTATATGCATGATTATGGATGTTGGAATGGTTTACATGGTTGTATATGTGTATGCATTTGATTGTCATGAGTCATTGTATGCCAAGCATCATGATATGCATTCTTGTGATGTCGTGTGCCCTAGTGGGTGTGAGCGACAAAACGATTCCCGAGGGGATCTGCTCTAACGGTCGTGTGCATTATACATAGAGGACCGAAAACGACGTTATGGACGATCGTGTGCCTTATACAAAGAGGACCGAAAGCGATCGGATCGTGTGCCTTATACAAAGAGGACTGAAAGCGATCCATAAACGTCGTGTGCCTTATACAAAGAGGTTTGAGCGACGAGGAACATCGTTTGCCCGACGGGGAGTTACACTAAGTAACAAACGATGATTCCAATAATTCCTGAGTGAATTAATGATGAGATGATGGATGGAACGTTACCGCATTGCATTGCATAGAGTCGTTGTGTCGGTCTCTGTGCATTTGCATAAATCATGAATGGATTGATTATGTGTGGGATTTGTGAATGGAATTGATGAGTTGATATATACACATGTTGGTGATAAATGTATTGAGCATGATTGATATGCCTTTGAGGTGGATGTCTGAGATAAGAATCGTGTTGTTTGTGTTTGAATTATGTTATATGTTGTGGTGAGAATGTTGTTGTGTGCGTATTTCCTGTTATTACATAATTGTATGAAACTATATTATAATTGTGTTTCTCACCCTTCTGCTGTTTTGAATGCTCTATACGGCATTGCAGATTAGATGCTGGAGGTCTTTTTGTCAAGATTCTGTCTTCATTCTTTTCTCGGTCGGCTCTGATATGTAGCACCGGGTAGTCGGGGAGATCATTATGTGACATTATGTATATATATCTTCTTGGATTTCACATGTATGACTCTGTATATGACAGAAAAACTTTATGTTTATTTATATGAGATTTCAGTTGCAGATTTTACGCTTTTATTCTGTATCTGAATTGTGGGTGTTAGGAACTGAGTTCCTCTGTTTAAGTTTGCTACCTGATTGTTGCATATCTATTTGAGCAGGTTATTTTATTTCATCATTTTGACGTGACGCTCCCGTCTATGCCATGAATGTTCTAATTATACTCTGATTATCTGTTATCGCTTTAATTAATTGGGGGTTATAGATTGGGGGTGTTACACTGTCTACCAGCATGTCAATGTGTGGTAAAGGAAAGTCGTCCTCTGGACTTGCTTTGTTTAGATCTCTGTAATCCACACACATTCTGACCTTTTCGTCCTTTTTTGGAACTGGTACTATGTTGGCTTGCCATTGAGGATATTCTAACGTGGCGAGGAAACACACGTCAATCTATTTCTGTACTTCCTCTTTGATTTTGATGGCCATGTCTGGGTGAGTCCGTCTCAACCTTTGTTTTACTGGCGGACATTCTGATCTTAAAGGTAGATGATGTTCCACGATGCTGGTATCCAACCCTGGCATATCCTGATAGGACCAAGCGAATACATCGGGAAATTCTTTGAGAAGCTTTATCAAACCTTCTTTGATAGTTGGACTGAGTAGGGCCCTAATCTTGACTTTTTTTCTCTCTTCCTCTGAACCCAAGTTGACTGTTTCCAATGGCTCTTTGTGAGGTTCAATGGACCTTTCCTCTTGTCTGAGTAATTGGGAGATCTCTTCTGGAATTTCTCTGTCATCTTCTTCTTCAGTCCCAAATACCGGGAATTCAAAGTTGGGAGAAGGCATTGGATCGTATGTTTCAATGGGGTTTAAAATAAGCCATCTGCATGACGTGATGATTTATTTTTAGAAGAGATAGAGAGAATGCAAGAGTGTGTGCAGTGTATTTTCTGATAACTGCTTGTTTTTATTATTTGAGTTGTTTTTTAGGATTACCATTTTCTCAAAAAACGAAAAGAGAAAACAACAATAAATGCGAAAATTACAGAACGACGTTATTTTATTTATAATTTTGTCGATTCTTGAAATTACAGCCCTATAAAATAAAACTCTATCGCTTTGAGCAAAGCGAAGAGGTACATTTACAGAAAGTGAGCCCTATCAAAACATCCATTTCACCTGGGCAGGGTGAAAGGTTAAAACAAAGACCGCAATTACTTAGACTTATGGGCGACTTTCGGAACATCGACAGCAACCCATTGGTGGAGAACTCCTCGGTGAATCACAAAGTCTGGTACCTTCTTTCTTGACTTGTCTTCAGAAATAACGTTGATTTCTGGTGGAGCAGGATCATTGGAATCTGTTTCCTAGGAAGAGTTGTCGTAGAGAACTCTTCTGTTGTATCTTACATAGTATTTATACTCTCAGGTAAATCTCCCCATCCAGTTGGCTGATGTCTTCGAGCCTGATACGAGAGCTTTCAGGAACGGTGTACTTGACCAAGTAGTCGAATTTGCCACTTGGTTGTCCTAAGGTGTCCCACGCTTCTTTGGAACTAGAGGAGTCATCCCTTTCGATGACGTTGACCTCAGGAAAAGCATAATTGATGAATTCTAGTCCTGCAAGCTTTGCAAATTCATCGTCGTGTTGGATATTTTCTGAATACCCTGAGTGTTGATCCCATGACATAGTGGGGACGCATGTATCCTGTTCAATAATGCTCAGTTTATATGCATCGTTTAGCTGACTTTCTTGCCCCAAGTATCCCGGGTACAGCTGCCAGATAGGCATGCCATCCATTGGGCCTTAATAGTCATGGTCAAAGTTGTCTTTCATCAGAGTGTCCTCCTTTAATGAGTTTGGTGGAGCACGACATCCTTCCGGATCACAATCTCCGTATATCATCTTGACATCTGACCTTGGTATAAATCTCGGACTTTGTACGGGATAACAAAATGGCGTAGACACCTCTTCCTGAGACATATGACCGTCCTTGTTAAGATAGGATTTCCACTCTTCATCTGTATCGGAGGGATCACCCTCGTTGATGGTGTGTACTTCTGTAGACATTGGGTGAAGGAAGCCTCCACTGTGGAAGAAGTCCTGAATGGGATGAAAACTTTCATCGTTAGAAGCAGTCTGGGTATAGGTTGAAGAAAAACTAAGACCTTTCTTTTTCTTATTGTCAGTAGGAATGATAAGCTTTCCCCATCCTTTGGCATTGTTACTTTTGATCACTTCGAGAGCATCTTTGTACGAGGAAATCGACGTTCCCTTTTCTGATTGATTGTTATTGCTCACCGAAAGTGCTTGGAACTGAGTTCCAATAACCTCATCTGGTTCTACACAAGTGGACGATGATAAGTTGCTCATGATCAAAGCTTGCTCTCCACATATGTGACTAGTTGGTCATTCTTGATGAACTTCAGCTTTTGGTGAAGTGTCGAAGTGACTGCCCCAACCTTGTGTACCCAAGGTCTTCCTAACAAATAATTGTATGCTGCCCGGATGTCCATGACCTGGAAAGTAACTTGGAAAGTGTGAGGACTGATAGTTATGGGAAGGTTGAATTCGCCGATAACTATTTTTCGGGGTCCGTCAAATGCTTTGACGATGAACTCACTGCCTCTCATCGGAGATCCTTTGAAAGATAGTCGCGTTAGAGTAGATTTTGGCATAACATTAAGATCTGATCCGACGTCTACCAGTACGCTGGCTAAAGCATCGTCCTGGGAGCTGACTGTAATAAGAACCCGTTCCTGACCAGGTTTTGCACATCGGATTTGAAACTGAGACAGTTTTCTATGTTATGTCCTGGTCCTCCTTGATGGTAGAAACAAGTCTGATCCGCTTTGAACCAAAAAGGCAGATTCTCCGGTATTGGAAGAGGAGACCTGGTCTGGACGTGCCCCTTGACCAGTAGTAACGGAAACAGTTTTGCGTACAACATTGGTATAGGGTCGAACCATGGTGGTCGCGTTGTACGGTTGTTGCTATACTGAGGACGATCCTGCTGAAGAGGTTGTTGTGTCCTTTGCTGATATTGTTGTTGATTCGGTCGGCTCTGAGCAAACTGAGGTTAATACATTGGAATAGGCACAGGGTTAATAGTAGGAGTTACAGCTGCTACTGGTTGGTACCGTCGCCTTTTCTTTCTGAGAGAGATATTACCCATATCCTGCTCTTTTTTCTTAGGGAAAGCACTACCGTATCTTTTGGTACTGCTTGATGGTCCAGCATCTTTTACTAAACGTCCTTCTCGGACAGCTTCCTCAAGACGTACTCCCATGCCCACCATCTCGGTGAAGTCACTGGGAGCACTGGTGACCATTCTGTCGTAGTAAAATGAACTCAAGGTTTTCAAGAAGATCTTTGTCATCTCTTTTTCCTCAAGAGGTGGATAAATCTTAGCAGCAATTTCATGCCATCTCTGAGCATATTCCTTGAAGGTTTCCTTATCCTTCTGCGACATGGCTCTAAGTTGATCTCTGTGTGGTGCCATGTCCAGATTATACTTATATTTTTTAACAAAGGCAGCGCTAAGATCTCTGAAAGTGATGATCTTAGTGCGATTTAAACCCATGTACCATTTGAGTGCGGCACCGGTTAAACTATCCTAGAAGTAATGGATCTGTAGCTGTTGGTTCTCTGTCTGCGTTGACATTCTCCGAGCGTACATCACCAAATGACTTTGAGGGCACGAGTTACCCTTGTATTTTTCAAATTCGAGCACCTTGAATTTGTGCGGAAATTTCACATTGGGGACCAAACAAAGGTCTGCGACGTCCTTTCCAAATAGATCCTGACCGCGAATGGCTTGCAGTTCTTTCTGCATCTCCAAGAACTGTTCCTGGAATTCCTTCATTTTATCGTTCATACTTTCATTTCCACTAGAAGGTATCTGGGGAATCTGTCTTTCAGGGACAGTGTGTTCCACGGGTGGTGGTATAGTCATTACGGCAGTGACACTTGGTGCTTCCCTATCCTAAAGTTTGTAACCTTCAAGAGTTACTGTCATGCCCCTAGCATCTTCGCTTTCTAGAAGTTTGTAACCTTCAGGCCCAGCGGCTCCTGCTGCAGTTTTCGGATCTTCCACGATTGGAGAAATATATCCTTTCGGGATATAGTTGAGTAACATGCCCCAGGGACGATCTTTAGGCATGTTGTACCCAGGATCATACTTTTCCACTATGGGCATCAATGTGATCTCTGAGATCACAGTCCTTTGTTGTTGCATCTGGGATGCTGCCAGAGCTTGCATGTCATTGTGAAGTTTCCTCAGATCTTCTTTCAGAGTGTCGATTTCTTCTCTCAACTCTCTATTCTCTTCCTCGAGATCATCCATTTTCTTTTGTCGATTGGCCTGAGTATTGTACGAATGAGACAGTTTGACTCTAGAATCGAGACACAAATGTGAGATTCGTAGGGAAGAAGAATGCGTTAGGTGAGAATGATGAATGATATACAATAATTATATTAATTAAATTTTTTTGTTTAATCTAAAGAAACTTTGACAATTGGATTGCAAATATCATACAGTGGGGAAACCCCGTTTTATTGAATTCAAAGATTGCAGAAATGGAAATACAGTAAATTAGAAAGTTCTGTAAAAGGAAATGTCTAAGCTAATGGATCCTGAGTCCTCTCTGAGGAGGGCTCATGTGCGGGTTCTGGTATTTTCCTTTTCTTTGACCGGGGCTCTTGAGCCGTTGTCGGGTTGTCATTCCTTTGCTAAGTGAAAGGAGCGAGTAAATTCCTTTGGTCTTCTTGATTCTCTATAGCATGTTGCTCTAATATCTCAATCAGAGCATCTTTTTCTTTTAACAGTTGTTGTATTTTGTTACACTCCACATTGAGAATACGGTACTTGTTCTTCCAAGACTTCTTATCCTGTTGAACTTTGTTGAGAGTAACCTGGAGTTTTTCCATATCAGACATAAAATAAAGGACAGATTCCTTTAACGGAAGAACTTCTTGACGAGGGTAAGGCATCCTCAGCTTAAGAGCTCTAGTTTGTACCCAGCGAAGATAAGGCTCCACAGAGATACAGTCTGGTTTTCCTAGAGACTCTCTTCCTTTCCTATGAACATGTTTCCATGCGTGCACTATTGGATATGTCTCATTGGGTATCCGAATTGACGACGAACTAAAACTGGATGATAATTGATTCCTCCTTTAATTCCTATGAGGGGTACATTAGGGAAGTTTCCATAACGGTCAATGATCCTAATCCCGTCATAGATTTGATTGTACTAGTCTATGTCAGAGTTGGTAAGAGACATGATTCTCTGCGACCAACGTAAAGTACTCTTATGATCCCAAAAAGCAGTAGACTTGGGTAAATGGGAAGTGAACCATTTGTATAGCAGGGGTACACCGCATGTGATCATTCTTCTGCTGTATAAGTTCCTTAAGTGTACAGAATGATAAGCATCTGGGAGCAAGGTTGGTACAGGGTTTCCAATTAGAAAAATCTTAATGGTATTGATACCAACGAAGCTATCAATGTTGGGAAACATAAATAGTCCTTAGGTGAGTAGTACAAAGATGCTCTCGAAAGCAGTCATGTTCCCTATACTAGCAAAGTACAGAGCCTTCTTTATCAAAAATTGGGCTAGCAAAACTTGGATTCCAGCCTTAGTGGTCATATGAGTCTTAACCTATGACTCGTCTAAATAAATTGCTCTTGCAATGGTTTGATCCTTTGGAATTTCTTCCAGTCCAGAAAAGGGAGCTTGGTCAGTAATGGGAAAATCAGTCAGGGGAGAGTACTCCTCTAGTGTTGGTGCTAGCTGATAATCCGAGAATGTGAAACAATGATAAACCGGATCGTAGAACTGAATGAGTGTGGCCAGAATTCCCTCAATTACATGGACCCTTAATAGAGACAACAATCCTCCGTACTTAGCTCAGAAATCATCAGGGTTGGTGATCATCCTTGCTAATCCTCTTAAATCCTCTAATTTTGGAACCTTGAAGGTGTACTTGTGAGTCCTCCTTTTACCGAAATCCATAACGCAATCTTTCTCTCTGACATTTGCAATCATTGTCTCAGTTTAATTTGAAAAAGAGAGACTAGAAGAGAAAATTTTTCTTTGTTTAAAGTTTTTTAATGAAATGAATGCATGAATGCAGCACATAAAAACATAGAAATAACATGGGGTCAAAGGTTCGGTGTCATGAAGTCATGGCTCTACCTATCCCGAAAGGTTGTACTGGTGATTTTTTGTACCTGTCCGCAAAATCATTGACCCCTCCTGGGATAACAACAGCAGGCTGGTTCACCCGAGCGAGCTGCAGTATCTTAGAGTGATCTTAAATGAGGGTAGTATCGCGTGACAACTATTTTCGAAAGTTCTGCACTACAAAATAGTAACAAGGTCTCAGCCTACTAAATCCTCAGTTTCATGGACAACCACAATAGAACAATCTCCTTTCAACAACCGAAGTCGTATAGGCATTGAATCTACAAAGGGTGTCTCCACTGATTCGATGGTCGACCGAGGTCTCTTATTGGGAGTCACTCCCTGTAAGATTACCCATCTAGTGCCATCACCTATCTTAGGTGTCACTAAAACTTTCTAGATGCGGCATCACCCGCAGTCCCATTAGCAGAAAAATAAACACGGATATCAATTAGGAAAAGTGATATATATATATATTTATTCCTAAAACTAACATCCTAGACCTCTTAAGAGCTACTCTATAAACTTAAAAGATCAAGGATGTCCCTAGAAGAGTCTCCATTTTCCTGTAGCGAACGATTTTTGTCTGACGCGACCAACTTATCACTGGGTTTTCCTCACCGCAATGGTAGGAGGGGGTGCTACTTTCTTATTTCTTATTTATCCCGTGAAGCTGGAAGCGAAAGGGAAGGTATCTAAAATTAACCTTGCACGCGAATGTTTAACTGAACAAACGCTTAAAGAGATTCGGGGAGTCGGGGTCAGGTTATACAATGGGTAGTTATCAATTACCCATCCTATATGTGGTTATCCACAGGATATTAGCTTTAGGTTTCCCTTTGTAATTGATAGTGTTTATCTGTTAATGGGTTGGGAAAGTTTCTCGGGAAATATGAGTGAGTGAGTTTTTGGTTTGATGTCCGGGTTTTTCCTGATGTTTTTGGTAGGGTACATGGACCTAAGGATTGATTGGTATGAAGGTACTGGACCTAGGGGTTTTCTTATTAGTATTCTCGCTAAGATTTCGCAATCTTATGCCTACGTATTCCCGTGTAAACGAAACAGGGAAATTAGAGCAATCGTAGTTCCTCTTATTCTAAGGGAGGAAAAAAGATATTTTGGTGTCTTGTTCAAAGCCCAAGACAGAGGATAAAAGGTTTATTTGTGTCTTGTTCAAAGCCCAAGATTGAAGCTAACAGATTTGACTGAGAGAGAACTTGTCATCTCTAAAGAGGTGTTGTTGATTTTTGTGTGCTTTGATTAAAACCCAAGGTTGAAGCTAAGAGGTTGATTGACTCCACTGGGGGAAATCTTTACCCACAGCCTAAGAGGAGGCTGGATAAGACCAAGTCAACAAGAGAGGGTATATATTGGTGTCTTGTACAAAGCCCAAGACTGAGGCAAAAAAGAGACTGACTCTTTGGGGATATCATTATACAAAGCCTAAGAGGAGGCTAAAAGAGACTTTTCTGGGGAAAATGTTCTATCTGTCTTGTACAAAGCCCAAGATTGAGGCTAAAAGGATTTTGGCTCCGCTGGGGAGGTTTGTATATATCTTGTACAAAGCTAGAGATAGAAGCTTAAAAGAAGACTGACGTTGCGGGAAAGAAATCTTTATCTGTCTTGTACAAAGCCCAAGATTTAGGCTGAAAGAGACTTTACTAACTCGGTTGAGGATATTTTAAGTATCTCGTACAAAGCCCAAGATAGAGGCCGAAACGATTTTGACTCTGCTTGGGAAATTATTTGTCCCGAGCTTAAGAGAAGGTTATGAAATTTTATATCTCGTACAAAGCCCAAGATAGAGGCTAAAAAGGGTTCGACTCAACAAGAGAGTGCTTTTTTATCTGTCCTGTACAAAGCCCAGGATTTTGGATGAACAAGCTGGAGAAATCATTATACAAAGCCTAAGAGGAGGCTAACTTGTGCTAGGGGGAATCTTTTACCAAGCCAAAGGGAGACTGAAAAAGATTGACTCAACAAGAGATTATTTTTATCTATCTTGTACAAAGCCCAAGATTGAGGCTAAAAGGGTTGACTCAACAAGAGAGTCTGGAATATGATTGACTCAACAAGAGAGTCGGACAAGTGGTTGACCCAACAAGAGAGTATGAAAAGGTGATTCAGTCAACAAGAGAGTCTGAAAAGTGGATGACTCAACAAGAGAGTCTGAAAAGGTGATTGAATCAACAAGAGAGTCTGAAAAGTGGATGACTCAACAAGAGAGTCTGAAAAGTGATTGACTCAACAAGAGAGTCTGAAAAGGTTAGCTCCGTTGGGGAGAATCATTATAAGACGCCCAAGAGGAGGCTGGGTATGCAGAGTAAAGATCCTTATACAAAGCCTAAGAGGAGGCAATCTATGCTGAGGAAAAATCATTATACAAAGCCTAAGAAGAGGCTATCTTCTGTCGGGAATTATTGAGATCCCGAGGCAGGTCCAAGTGGGGAGTCAACTATTGCTGAGGATTACAGAAGAGTTGAGGTATCAGATGCCTTGAGGTTCTGATTTGGGATAGTGTTAGACTGGCCTTGGATGGGGGATTTTAGGAGAGAGACTGGGTTTTAGAACCCACAAGTTTTAGCTCTGCTGGAGATTAATCCAGAGTCCGTGGTTTCTTCCTATGTTTGGAGGGAACTTAAGAATATCTTTGAGACTCAAGAGGATTAGACTATCCAAGAGGAGGCCGACTCTTTTAAGGGATGAGTATCAACCCTAAAATTATTCCGAGGTTTTGACTCCTTTTTAGAAAAACATCTCTAACGAAGGATGACTAAGTTCTGTCTTATACCTTTAGGAGGTCTTCAGGGTCATTGTATTTAGCCCAAGAGAAGGCATGAGAACTTCTAAGAAGATGAAGGGTCCTTGTACAAAGCCCAAGAGGAGGCGGGGGTGCTTTTAGGAAGCCTATGAGTCCCAAACCAAGAAAAGTTCAAGAAATGCTATTCACCGAGAATAGATTATTTAGTGAAAGTTCTGAGGTTTGAAGAAACTCAAGAGATGATATTCACAGAGAATAGATCAACTCCGGGGAGTAGAATTTCTTTGACAATTTCTAGGGGTGACAAACTGAGAAAAGGTTCACGAGGAATACTGCCTTTCTCTTTGTTCCATATTATTTAAGCCCAAGAGAAGGCAAGACTGTATCTGGAAATCCTATGGGGATATAGTTTTGACTGTATTTAAAGAGTGACCAACATGGCTTTACTTAGTTCTAGACCTAGTTGTCGGGGAAAACTCTAAATAACTATACTGGTATATATACAGTTGATATATGACAAGTATTTAAAAAGGGTATGAAAGAAGACTAACCATGCGCAGCTTCCCACAATACAATTATATATATATTTGACACGTATTTAAAAGAATGAAAGAAGACTCACAATGTGCACCCACAATACAATTATATATATATGAAGGCGAGTAAATGAAAGCTGATAAAAAACTTACAGGTGAGCAAGCTTCCATGCTGTATTGTTAGTTGTTTTGATAACAACTGTATATTTGAACCTAAATCAAAAGGGAAGTTGTTTTGAAAAGATCGTTGGGGCTTATACTCAAGGAGAGGCCCAAGAGGTTTTCTGTACAAAGGTATGGGTCTTACAACTCAAGGAGAAGCCCAAAGAGTTTGAAAATGAATAAAGATGGGTCTTATAGCTCAAGGAGAAGCCCAGATGATTTTGTTAAAAAGGCGACGATCGCGCCGTTGTTTTGAAAATGTACAGAGGGACTTATACAATAAGTGAGCCCCAACACTATTTATTTACAAAGGGGTTGGGTCTTACACTCTATTAGAGGCCCATGAATGTTTGAAAAAGTTTGATGAGGGTGGAATTAATCAAAACTCTAATTTTGTTAAAAAATGGAATTAATTTTGTTTAAAAATTTATAAAACTTATTGAAAACATGTAAAAAATGAGTGGTGATCTTGGATCAATGTTTCAAACATCAAGTGTTTATCTTCAAAATGAATGAAAACCATTTAAGTTTGGAAAACCAAGAAGGAAAAAATATTTTAAATGTTAAAAAACAAATAAAAATTAATTCTTTGCAAAAATATCAAGTATATGAAATAATAATATTTTTGCGAAATTTTTGTAAAATAAAATATTTTAACATTTTTGTGAATTATTAAAAAAAGAATCAACTTAAAATCATTAAAATTCAGAGAGAAATTAATTTTTGAATCAATTAAATAAAATCACAAAATTCAAATATTTGAAAGTTTGAAAAAGGGTGCCAAGAACACCTTGGTTTTTCCCGCGAGCTCTGTTTTGCCCAGATTTGCATTTTCTCATCAATCTCACTGAATACTTGATGAAATCACACAATCCACATATCAATCTACTCGTTTTCACCTCACGATCATGTCTATGGTTTTTAATTTCATTTATTTTAAGCATGGAATAAGAAATCAAAGAGAAACCTCAAGAACCCTAATATCTTCATGAAGGCTAAGTAATTCCATACACGATTCATACAAAGCAATTAATTGAGGGAAAACACTCTATACATGATTATGAACACATGGCAAAATTATTGTGCGAGGAAATATGCATGAATCACGAGATGACCAAGTTGAGGCTTACCTCTTGCAGCTGGTGATCGAGTTCTAGGTTGGAGGTGTTACAGCTTGGTTCCAATGATGTGGACGGCTTCCCTATGTGCTATGGAGTGTGTCTGAATGCTTGAAGTGGATTGAATTGAACTAGAACTTGATTTTGCACCTCAACTGCAAATCTGTTAAAAGCTTGTGCAGATGGATGGTGATTTTGTGAAATTAGTGTTCCAGATGTTATGTGAGAGTTTGGATTACTTCTATATGTTATATGTGAGGTGTGTATGTGATTGGTTTGGTTGGAATTGCTCCCAAACTCAAAACCCGATAGTGACTTGAGTTAGAAGGTAAATTTGGAGTAAAAGAGGTGATTTTGAGGAAAGCATCAGTTTGGGTACTTTGGTGTACTCAAACTGGTCAGAAATGAGGTCTATTTATAGTGTGTCAAGTTTGTTTTGCAAGGAATAAAGAATGGCAACTGCAGCAGGCCTTTGGTTAATGTGGATCAAATGGAATCTCAAGGATAAGGCTTGACTGAAGTGTTCATCTTTGCTTTGATACATGCCACCTCTAAGCATCCATTGAATGCCTCAAAACAAAATTGGAGTCTTGAGGCATCTTTAGCCTTTAGGGGTGCCAAACCTATATGTAGTTCCAAAGACTTGGGAGGCTTATGGATCACTGTTTGTCTCTTGGTTGTTCCCCCTTGAGGTGTGCAGATGGATAAGCATGCTTGAAATTGCACAATTTGAGTAATTCGAGCAGTAATGCACAAATCTGCCTTGCCAAGACAGTTTGCAGCAAGGCGTGTTGCAGGTGTCATAACTCCTAGCTCAGATGGAGTTTGATGTAGTTCTTGGGCAATTTGGAAAGCCCTCATATGACACAACACATGTGTGATCATAGTTTGTCTTAAAACTTTTTGGATCCAAGTGAAAAATGCCCTACATTTTGAAAAAAAATCAAGAAAGATTCTGACTTAGTGAAAATTTCACTAAGTGTTGGAAAAAGTGACATTTCATGTTTTCAGCCAATTTGACCACTCCATAACTAAAAATCCATGAGGAATTGGAATGAGGTGTAGTCGACACTTTTAAAGTATTCCATTAGAGCTACAAATCCATCTTTGGATCATCCAAAATAGTTGCTTGGATCTCAAGTTATGATCCTTGGAAGTTGGTACCCTAACCACTTTGTTCCATAACTTAGAAAAATTCCAAGTTTTTTATGGTTACCCCTTTTACAAGTTAACTCATTTTCTTTGGTTTTTCTTGATGAATGATGATTCAAATCACATATTAACATTGTATTAGGGTTAAGGAACCTTGTTTGACCAAAAAATCCAAAAGTCAAACTTTGACTTTATGTACAGTTGACTTTTTTCAACAGATGAAATTTAAACTGTGCGATCCTCTATGAAATCAAGTCCTTGACCTAAATCAAACTTAATGGATGGATCCCATAGGTGCTATAGGGTGTATTGAATCATGTCCTAAAACCCTAATTGTGGTTCAAATGAAATTGAAACTGGTGAACCAAGCTTTTTGGATCAATCCATTGTTGCAAATGGATCAATGTAGTGTATTGGAGACCCTCAAATCATATCTTGAGGTCTTGGCTCACGTTTTATCCCAAAAGTCAACTTAGGGGTGAATTAGGTCAAGAAACCCTAATTCCTGATTTTTGGTAAATGCATCCCCTGAGGTTAAATTGACTTGATGATTTTGTCCATGAGTCCCCTTGGAGTATCATAGGTTATGTTTTGAAGCATTGGCTAATGCCTAGAGGAAAATTCCCATCTGGAGGCCCTGGTCGACTAAACCCTAATTTGGTGACACTGGCGATCATGAGGCTTAATCCACTTGGAATGTTGTAACCTTGTGATTGATTCTTGATGTGGGAGTCCTCTTGATCCTTTATAGGTTTTGGAGATTCTAGACAAGTTGAAGATCATGTCATTCCTTGAATGATCCTTTGTCTAAGTGCTCTGATAGGGCTCAAAACCCTAATTTTGGTTTGCGGTGAATGGTCACCCATCTTTGGGGAGACTGATGAGGCATGATGGTTCATCCATATTGTGATGATGAATAACATAATGATGGGAATCTTAGTGGTCAAAAATTGGGGTATGACAATGATACCCAAGAGGAGGCCGACTATTTTATGGGATGCGTATCAACCTTAAAGTTAGTCTGAGGTTTTGACTCCTTTTTAGAAAGACAGCTCTAACGAAGGATGACTAAGTTCTGTCCTATACCTTTAGGAGGTCTTTAAGGTCCTTGTATTAAGCCCAAGAGAAGGCATAAGAACTTCTAAGATGCCGAAGGGTCCTTATACAAAGCCCAAGAGGAGGAGGGGATGCTTTTAGGAAGCCTGTGGGACCCAAACCAAGAAAAGTTCAAGAAATGCTATTCACAGAGAATATATCATTTAGTGAAAGTTCTGAGGTTTACAGAAACTCAAGAGATGCTATTCTCCGAGAATAGATCAACTTTGGGGAGTAGAATTTCTTTGACAATTTCTAGGGGTGACAGTCTGAGAAAAGGTTCACGAGGAATACTGCCTTTCTCTTTGTTCCATATTGTTTAAGCCCAAGAGATGGCAAGACTGTATCTGGAAATCCTATGGGGATCTAGTTTTGATTGTATTTAAAGAGTGACCAATATGGCTTTACCTAGTTCTAGACCTAGTTGCCGGGGAAAACTCTAAATAACTATACTAGTATATATACAGTTGATATATGACAAGTATTTAAAAGGGTATGAAAGAAGACTAACCATGCGCAGCTTCCCACAATACAGTTATATATAGTTGACATGTATTTAAATGAATGAAAGAAGACTCATAGTGTGCAGCTTCCCACAATACATATATATATATTAAAGCAGGTAAATAAAAGCGGATAAAACTTACAGATGAGCAAGCTTCCATGCTGTATTGTTAGTTGTTCAAAGAAATTAAAGAAAGTTTTGATAACAACTGTATATTTGAACCTAAATCAAAATGGAAGTTGTTTTGATAAGATTGTACTGGAACTTATGCAATGACTGAGGCCCAAAAGGTTTTCTGTACAAAGGTATGGATCTTACAACTCAAGGAGAGGCCCAAAGAGTTTGAAAATGAATAAAGATGGGTCTTATAGCTTAAGGAGAAGCCCGGATGATTTTGTTTTAAAAGGCGACGACCGCGCTGAAATTTTGAAAATATACAGAGGGACTTATACAATGTGTAAGGCCCAAAATTGTTTATTTACAAAGGGGTTAGGTCTTACACTCTATTAGAGGCCCATGGAGTTAGTTTTTGTACAAGTGGTAGGGCTTACAACTCAAGGAGAGGCCCAAAGAGTTATTTGTTTGAAAATGGCCATCGCGCCGAGGTTTGAAAACACAGTGAGTCTTATACGATGACCGAGGCCCAAATTATTTTTGTTTTGAAAAGGGGTTGGGTCTTAAACTCTATTAGAGGTCCATGAGTGTTCGAAAAAGATTGATGAGGGATGAATCAACCAAACCCTAATTTTGTTTAAAAATGGAATTAATTTTGTTAAAAAATTAATAAAAATTATTGAAAACATGTAAAAAATGAGTGGTGATCTTGGATCAATGTTTCTAAAATCATGTTTTTGTCCACAAAATGATTGAAACCCATTTAAGTTTGGAAAATCAAGAGAAAGAAAATTTTCAAAATATTAAAAAACAAATAAAAATTAATTCTTTTCAAAAATATCAAATATGTGAAATAAATAATATTTTTGGGGAATTTTTGTAAAATAATATATTTTAACATTTTTATGAATTATTAAAAAAGGAATCAACTCAAAATCATTAAAATTCAGAGAGAAATTAATTTTTGAATCAATTAAATAAAATCACAAAAAATTTAAATATTTGAAAAACGGCGCCAAGAACATCTTGTTCTTGCCCACGTGCCCTGTTTTGCCCAGATTTGCGTTTTCTCGTCAATCTCACTAGATACTTGATGGAATAATACAATCCACATATCAATCTGCTCGTTTTCAACTCACAATCATGTCTATGGTCTTTAATTTCATTTATTTTAAGCATGGAATGAGAAATCAAAGAGAAACCTCAAGAACCCTAATTTCTGGATGAAGGCTTAAAAATTTCATACACGATTCATACAAAGCAATTGATTGAGGGTAAATACTCCATACATGATTATGAACATATGGAAAAATTATTGTGCGAGGAAATATGCATGAATCATGGAGTTTGAAGAGTTCAGGCTTACCTCTTGTAGCTGGTGATCGTATTTTGTGTTAGAGGTGTTGCAAGCTGGTTCCAATGATCTGGACAGCTTCCTTAGGTGCCAAGTGATGTGTCTGAATGCTTGGAGTGGTTTGAAATAAGCTGGAACTTGAGATGGTACCTCAACTGCAACTCTGTCAAGAACTTGAGCAGTTGGATGGTGATTTTGTGAATTTGGTGTTCCAGATGTTATGTGAGTGTTTGGATCACTTCTATATGATGTTTATGAAGTGTTAGAATGATTGGTTTGGTTTGAATCACTCTCAATTTCAAAACCTGATAGTGACTTGGTTTAGAAGGTAATAATAGAGTGAAAGTGTGATTCTGAGAAAGGCATTTGTTTGGGGCCTTTGGTGTACTCAAACTGATCAGAAATGAGGTCTATTTATAGTGTGTCAAGTTTGTTTTGGCATTAATAGGGAATGGCAACTGCAGCAGGCCTTTGGCCAATGTGGATCAAATGGAATCTCAAGTCTCCTCTAGCCATTAACTTGAGGTTAGAGCACAAGCTTATGGTTCTTTGATTCAAAGATAAACTTGGATTGAATTCAGTTGGAATAGGCTCAGTTTATGCCACCTTGGTGTATGCATTGAATGCTTGGAAACAAAATTGGATATTTGGCATCTTTGTAGCTCTTTAGGTTTGGCATGCTACTTGTGGAATCTTGGACTTGGGAGGATGATAGATAAGTGCTTGTCCCTTGGTTGTTCCCCCTTGAGGTGTGCAGATGGATAACCATGCTTGTTGTTGCACAATTTGATCAAATCGAGCCCTTATACACAAATCTGCCTTGCCACGACAGTTTGCAGCAAGGCATATTGTAGTTGTCCTAACTCCTAGCTTAAGTGGAGTTTCATGAAGTTCTTGGGCATTTTGGAAAGCCCTCATATGACACAACGCATGTGTGATTATAGTTCGTCTTGAAACTTTTTGGATCCAAGTTAAAAATGCCCCTGCATTTTGAAAAAAGTAAGACAGATTCTGACTTAGTGAAAATTTCACTAAGTGTTGGAAAAAGCGACATTTCATGTTTTCAGCCATTTTGATCACTCCATAACTAAATATCCATGAGGAATTGGAATGAGATGTAGTTTACACTTTTAAAGTATGCCATGAGGGCTACAAATCTATCTTTGAATCATCCCAAATGTTTGCTTGGATCTCAAGTTATGATCCTTGGAAGTCGGTACCCTAACCACTTTGTTTTATAACTTAGAAAAATTCTAAGTTTTTTATGGTTACCCCTTTTGCAAGAAACCTCACTTTCTTTGATTTTTCTTGATGAATTATGATTCCAATCACACATTAAAATTATTTTAGGGTTAAGGAACTTTGGTTGACCAAAAAATCAAAAAGTCAAACTTTGACTTTTGGACAGTTGACTTTTTATCAGATGAAATCCAAACTGTGCGATCCTTCGTGAAATTAAGTCCTTAACCTAAATAAAACTTAATGGACATATTCCATAGGTGTTATAGGATGTATTGAATCATGTCCCAAGGTTTGGGAGCATGTCTTGGTCAAAAGTCAAAGGTACAGTTGACTTTTCCCTTAAAACCTTAATTGTGGTCCAGATGAAAATGAAACTTGCGAGTCAAGTTTCCTGGGTTAATCCATTGTTGCAAATGGATCAATGTAGTGTATTAGAGACCCTCAAATCATTTCTTGAGGTATTGGCTCATGTTTTGTCCCAAAAGTCAACTTAGGGGTGAATTTGGTCAAGAAACCCTAATTCCTAATTTTTTGGTAAATGCATCCCCTGAGGTTAAATTGACTTGATGATTGGGTCCATGAGGTCTATTGGAGTATCTTGGGTTGTGCTTTGAAGCATTGGCTCATGCCCAGAGGAAAATTTCCATCTGGAGGTCTTGGTCGACCAAAACCCTAATTTCGTGACATGGCGATCTTGAGGCTTAATCCACTAGGAATGTAGTAACTTTGTGCTTGGTTCCTGATGTGGGAGTCCTCTTGATACCTTATGGGCGTTGGAGATTTTAGACAAGTTGAAGATCATGTCAATTATTGATTAATCCTTTATCTAAGTGCTCTAATAGGGCTCAAAACCCTAATTCTTGGTTGTGGTGAATGCTCACCCCTCTTTGAGGAGATTAGTGAGGCATGATGGTTCATCCATATTGTGATGATGATTTACACAATGATGGGAAATCTTGGTGGTCAAAATGGGTATGACACCTGGCGGACATTGAAAATACTTGTCGTTAATGCCATTTTGTGCTTGCTGGAGGAAACATGATGTAAATAAGTAAATACATAATTTCCTAAAATGGCTTCATAATTGTTTTCGGGCGATGAAGGTGGGAATTCTCTTCAAAACCAATCTGGCCCATAAATTCGATTGATGAATGGTGCCATAGTGGAGATGAATGTGGCACAGTTCATGTACATAAAAAATATTTGGCGAAGGACTATTTTTTTTAATAAACCAACATCTTTTGGGGTTAGCAGAGCGAGCTTAGTCCCTTTAACTTATCTATCTTTGACCTGTTTTGCTAATCAGATAGGATGGTAACCTTTAAAGAGGGTTAAAAAGTAGAATTATGCTAGAGTGGTAAAGGCCATATAAGGACAAAGATAAAGATGTTTCATTTAAAGTTGGTTATGGATTTTAGTTCAAGAGAAGTAAGCCCCAAATACTCATAAAGAGAACCCAAGATCAATTTTTTAAGGCAGGCATTTTGCCCCTCATGATTCTGGGTTGCTAAAATTATGTACTTTTTAGATATTTGCAAAGAACTAGAATGGGATAAACAAAGAGTGAGGAAATAATGTGCTCATAGTAAGAGATTTCCTCAGGCTGGTCATGGTGGTCTTGAATATAAACATTAAAGCCAGCATGGGTGAAATAAAAATTGGGTTTAATCTAGTTTTTAGAGTAGGGTCAAAAGCATCCTCGGTTGGTCAAAGACCAGTAATAGTAGCCACGTTGGAGAGAGTGAGGGATATCATTCCCTAGCAAATTTGAAATGTATTTGTCGAACCTTCCCAAAAATAAAGGCTGAGATGAGCATGTTGGCGTTGTTATTGTGAACAGTACTTGACAATTGAATCAATTCCATATTTTTCCTTTCTTCTTTTCGTCTTTGTTCAACTAGTTGAGATAAGCTTTATTGTTGGTAGAAGGAGAGGAAAGAAATACACAGTGTGGTAAATTCATAAACCCTAACTCAAAATTTTTGTCCTCAAACGCACGAGGTTTACAGTTGGGCAAACAAAGAATTTTTTTGCTTAACTTAGTAGGTTTTATAGAAGATATGGGTAAAGGACCCAAAAATGCACGAACATTACTGGACATAGAAAAAGGGATTTAGTACATGGGAAGCTTAGATGATGGTTTTTTCTTTCTGCATTGGTGGTTCAGGAATGTAAGTGTGATTTCCAGAGTAGAGAGGACCTTGAATGTCAGCAACAGAAAGGATTGTGAGTTGTTTCACTGTACCAAAGGAAGAGGCCATTATATGTAGAACTTGAGAAGAAGATAGGTTCAAGAAAAAAGAAGCTCTTAAGGTTCAGAAGAGAGAGTAATGTGGCAAAGAAGAAGAAATAAGTGAAGAAAGGTTATATATAGAGTTCGAAGTGAGACCTTTCAATTTTCAACCTCTAAATTGTAAACCCACTAACATTTTAATTTTTGTTTTCTTAAAAATCATTATTAATTAAATGATTTTTTTTCTTTTCATTTAATATAATTAAATTTTGTTGCCTACCAAGGCCTTAGAAATCAGAACCAGGATGGTAGGTGCTTGCACGTTGCAACGTGATGGATAAGTGAAAACAGGTGGTGTCATTTAAACGATTGAAGTCATGATGACTATGACGTATGTTGGATGATTGTATAGTGTTGTGAACTAAACTAAAAGCACCATCTTTCTTCCATATTGTAGATTTAATTAAGAAATGACCTTTTTAGGGGGCATGTGTTATTCTAAAATTTTGAGCTTAGCATTTCAACATGTGAGTGTAATATAAATGTATGAAATTCTAAGTGTAAAATGACTAGGCTATATTTTTGACATATTAATTTTTTCGACCAATGGTGTATCTGAGCCACCTATCAGGGGTGATGAATTCAACTTTCCTATAAGATGTTTTAGGACTTTGCATATTTTTGAATCCAAGGATTGGATGGCTTAAAAACATTTTCAACACCAAACCATAAGATTCAATAGCAGGATTCTTCAACAAAGGCAGTAAGAGGATTTGAAGACAATTTTGACAAAAGTAGTAGTTTAAGGCAGTTTAACAACCAGCGACGTGTGTACGTGCCGAATGCTGGAGAGTTAATTGTTGTTGATGGTTATTGATGTACATAATATATAAGTAGATTTCGTTTCTACAATGAGGGTTCGCAATTTAATTCTATTATCATTATAATTCACATATCTGAGTCATAAAGATCAAGAATTCTTGAGAAATATATGAACCTGCGTACCACTTTTAATTCAAGCACTATCTTATTCAATCGTTTTGTCGGTTTTCTTCATTACCTTTATCCCTTAAGAAATTATGCATTTACTTCTTTAGATCATTATCCACTTTCTATAGATTCAAAGATAGAACCTTTCATCACAAACACATTTCTCAAACATCTCGCGCAAAAGTTTCCTTAGGACTTTTTCGAGTTTAATCCTATAAGTGAAAAAAAATTGTGATTTGTTTACTAAAAACACTAGTAAAAAAATTGGCACGTCCAATGGGGCTCTTTGTGCGAAATTTAAACGTTTACAAAGAGTATATTGTTCTTTTATACTTGTTTTTGTTCTTCACATATAAATGTTGTCATATGTTTAGTGTTTATGTGTCTAAGTGTAGCCGTCGGTTTTTTCTCGGTGACGCGACCATCTTACTGCATGATTGGGTGCTACTTTTTTATTTCTATATTTATCCTATGAAGCTACAAAGGAAGGGGAGGATATCTTAAACTAACCCTGCACGCAAATGTTTTCTTTATCAAATACTAAGAGATCGGGGATCGGGGTCTGACTATACAAATAGTAATCTATAGGGACCTTCTTTTTGCGTGTATTTATGTTAATTTGAAATGCTTTCTTGTGTTTATCTGCTTGTGGATTGGGAAAGTTTCTCCTTTGGGAGGATTGAGAGACTGTTTTTGTTATTTTAGGGTTTTCTGTTGTTTTGGGAAGGTGCCTGGACCTAAGATTTTTTATTTGTGTGCTCGCTAAGATTTCACAATCTTATGCCTACGTATTCCCGTAAAGAGATTTGGGAAATCAGAGCAATCGTAGTTCCAGGAAATATATTTTGGTGTCTTGATTAAAGCCCAAGATTGAAGCTAGCTGAGTATTTGTGTCTTGTTTAAAGCCCAAGATTAAAGCTAAAGGTTGACTGAGAGAGAATTTGTCATCTCTAAAAGGAGATATCTCACCTATTCATCACAAATATTGAGAAATTGGTTATAAGAGAAATTACTTTAACTGGGCGAAGATGCCTGGTTTATACCTGAGTGAATCGCACACTCAAAGATACAACAAAGTCACCACCGAACTTTATTTAGTCCCAAAGGACAGGGAAAATATCGATAAAACCCAAGGGGAAAAGAAACGGGAATGAGGGTCGATTATGCGAAAGGAAGGTACTAGCACCTAACGCATCCGTCATACTCGACGGAACCATTTCGCTTGCTTCTAGGCTTGGATGGTTTATCTACCTAAAGGCTTCTAGCTAAAAGAAGAGGAGAGAGAAGAGACAAAGAAAAAGAAAAAGAAAGAAAGGAAGTGCTCGCGGAGGATTGGGGCCCTCGTGCCTACGTATCCTCATAGTGCAATGAGGAAATCAGAGCTCCGTAGTTCAGGGAACCAGGGAAAAGAAAGGAAGACTGGAAGAAGGATGGAAGGGTGGAAGTGTGTTCTCCAAGATCATCGCGATCTCGTGCCTACGTATCTGACATTCGAGCAAATGCAGAATCAGAGCTTCCGTAGTTCGTGGAACTAAGCCGAAAAAGGAAAAGGAATGTGGTGTAAAAACCAAGAGCAAAAGAAGTAGAGAAAGATCCGCTGGGGATTTCAAAGAAATGGTGTCAAAACCAAGAAGTAAGTGCAAAGTAAAGATAGTAACTGTACTGAGGGTAAAAAGCAAGAGTGGTGTCGAAACCAAGAAGATAAAGGAGCAAAAGAATAAGATAGACTCCACTAGGGAGCAAGAAAAGGGGGTGGCATTGAAACCAGGAGAAAAAAAAATTGGTTCATCAACTGACTGGCAGTGATTAAATGAAGGAAGAGAGTAGGACTCTGTGGGGAGCAAGGGTTTGGTGTCAACAAACAAGCTGTGATGAACCAAAAGTAAAGAGAGAGTACTGAACCACGAGAAGGTTTTTGACTCTGAAGGGATTTCGGTATATTAACTGATAAACGGTGATCAACTGAAGCAAGAAAAGATTGCAACCGTGCAACGAGGAAGGTCTTAACTGATAAACTGTGATTAACCAGAAGAACGGGTGTGGAACCGAGCGAAGTTCGTGACCCAAAGGACGAGTGTGGGACCAAGCGACGGTCGTGACCCAAAGGACGGGTGTGGGACGAAGCGAAGGTCATGGCCCAAAGAACGGGTGTGGGACCAAGCGAAGGTCGTGACCCAAAGGACGGGTGTGGGACCAAGCAAAGGTCGTGACCTAAACTACGGGTGTGGGACAAAGCCAAGGTCGTGACCCAAAGAACGGGTGTGGGACCAAGCGAAGGTGGTGACCCAAAGAAAGGGTGTGGGACCAAACGAAGGTCGTGACCCAAAGAAAGGGTGTGGGACCAAGCGAAGGTCGTGACCCAAAGGACACGTGTGGGACCAAGCGAAGGTCATGACCCAAAGGACGGGTGTGGGACCAAGCGAAGGTCTTAACCCAAAGGACGGGTGTGGGACCAAGCGAAGGTCATGACCCAAAGGACGGGTGTGGGACCAAGCGAAGGTCGTGACCCAAAGAAAGGGTGTGGGACCAAACGAATGTCGTGACCCAAAGAAAGGGTGTGGGAGCAAGCGAAGTTCGTGACCCAAAGGACACGTGTGGGACCAAGCGATGGTCGTGACCCAAAGGACACGTATGGGACCAAGCGAAGGTCGTGACCCAAAGGACGAGTGTGGGACCAAGCGAAGGTCTTAACCCAAAGGACGGGTGTGGGACCAAGCGAAGGTCGTGAACCAAAGGACGGGTGTGGGACCAAGCAAAGGTCGTGACCCAAAAGACGGGTGTGGGACCAAGTGAAGGTCGTGACCCAAAGGACAGGTGTGGGACCAAGAGAAGGTCGTGACCCAAAGAAAGGGTGTGGGACTAAGCGAAGGTCGTGACCTAAAGGACGGGTGTGGGACCAAGCGAAGGTCGTGACCCAAAGGATGGGTGTGGGACCAAGCGAAGGTCGTGACCCAAAGGACGGTTATGGGACCAAGCGAAGGTCGTGACCCAAAGGATGGGTGTGGGACCAAGAAAAGGTCGTGATCCAAAGGACATGTGTGGGACCAAGCAAAGGTCGTGACCAAAAGGATGTTCGGTATATTGACTAAAAAAATAGTACCTGACTGAAGAAAGGGTATTTGAACCAAAGAAAGGTTACTAACCCAAGGGTGCAAGTATTCGAACCAAGAAAAGGTTGCTAACTGTTGGGGATTCGGTTTTAAGAGGAAGACTGTGATTAACTAAAAAGATAAGTGATTAACCAAGAGAAGGTGATTAACTCAAAAGGAGCTCAGTATTAATAGATAGACTGCAGTTAATTAACCCAGAGAAGTGATTAACCCAAGAGGAACTCAGTATTAACAGATAGACTCTGATTAACTGAGAAGACGCGCAAATTGGTGTTTTAACTGATAGACAGTGGTTAACCAATCAAATGGATAAGAACCAAGTGAATGTTGCGAACTGCGCAAGGTTTTCGGCATTTAACAGAAAAACTATGTTTAACCGAAGAAAAAGTGTGATTAAAGGGGAATAGAGCATTGGTTTTAACAGTATAACTGTGATCAACCAAAGGAAGAATGATTTCAACTCTCATGGGGAATCAGCAAAAGAAATGACTAGCCACAAGAAAAGGTAATTAAAACTCTCTTGAAGAGAAGAAGGAAAGGTATTGAACAAGAGCAAGAGATTGACTCTCTGAACATTGCTAATGATCGTGAACCAAGGGAATGGTGATAGATCAAAAGACTGATTGAAAGAGATAAGAGTGATCGAGGATCGACTCAACTGGGGAAGGAGATACAATACCGCCTGGAGATAGAGATGATTAAGCTAGGCACAGAGTGATTCGTCCCTACCTGAAGTGGTTAGAATGAGAGTAGGAATTCTCCATTCTCATTCCTTCTCTAACACATAGGGTGTAGTGCAGAAGTTGAAACGGACAGCGTAACAGCTCCAAGTTGTACAGTGCTCCAGTGTCGCATGAAACTCTAACTCCGCAGGGGAAAGAGAGAGAAAGCTCTAAAGGAAGCCTAAAGAGAAGCGCCAACGGGAAGATTAATAATCGATTAATTAATCAAGAGGGAGGAATATGCTAGTAACTTTGCAAATTGAATTGAAAATTTTTTAAAGCAAAGGGTGCATTATTGATTATACAAGATTAAACTCATCCTTGAAGAACAAGCTTAATTCAAACATGAATGGAAAGTTCAAAACAATACCAATTGTTACTTAAAATGCATCACAAATCATGTTATTATGTGAATAAAAATGTGCAAGAATGAGCATGTGCATGCAATGTCAAGAATGAGCATAATTTTGAAATCGAAAGATCGGTAAATGCACAGTCATGCTTTAAACTGAAGCGTAACAGCACCTAAAACATCCATAAAAATCAATCATATTAATCCATGGAGGTTAAAAGGAGAGAGAATGGCTAACTCACTTGAAAAAAAGCAAAAAAACATATTTTGTACACTGGTAATCGGTTACTTCAAAGTGGGTAACTGGTTACTTGCTTGAAAAAAAGCAAATTTGGTGAAATTTGTGCAGAGTAACCGGTTACCCTATATTGAGTAACAGGTTACTCAGTAAATAAAAAAGAAAATCTGGTGAAATTTGTGAAGAGTAACCGGTTACCCTATATTGAGTAACCGGTTACCACTGTAACAGTGGCAAAAATAGCTTTTGAAAAAGCACTTAAAGCATCCAAATCACTTGTTTAAATTACCACATGCTACGGTATGAACTTGTGCACGAAAATCAAGCTTAAAAGCAGCAAATGAAAAGTGATGGAATTAATTAAATCATCAAGATTAAGGATCATGTAATGGCATAATTACTTCGCGCATAAAAAGTAACGAACTACATCGCAAATGATACGAAAACGTTCGAAACAGTAAAATGAGTGAGATCTACCAACCTACAAGTTGGACGATTGGCTTGGTAATTGTTGTAAAGGGATCTTGGTGCAGATAATCAAAGAAACCCAGAGGAATCTTCAATTATAACCGAATCGTACCGAAACCGAGCAAATTGCAACGAAACTCTGAAATACGAATTCGAATTGTTGAATCTTGAATCAAACACTTGAGATGAATCCAAAAGCTAATAAAACTCCAGAAAGCCAAGTATAATTGCAAGATGATGAAGGTTAAGCTCATGAAATAATCACTTTCGATGTGAGGTTTGGGAAGAAAGTTGAGATTAAAGATGAAGAAGTTGCAGAAAAATTTAGAGAGAATGTGAGAGAATTGAGAGTGAAGTGTGAGAAATGGTTGAGAAATCGTGGAGGATTTGTGAAAATGATTAGAGGTTTGTTTATATAGAGTTTTGGTTTGGAGTGTGAGAGGTTTGGAATTAGGCTAGGAGCTAGCTTAGGGTGGTTTGGAATTAGGGTAGGAGTTGGTTACACTTGACTCACCGAGTCAAGCGGTTAACTCGTTTAGTTAGGAAGTTAACTCGGTAGCAATCCCAATGTAAGCTTCAAATCAAAGGTTGACATGCTTGGAAATCAAGGAACATGGTGCACTTAATTTAAAGTGAGGCATTGGAATAAATGTAAGTGGAGTGTCTTGAATAGTCTTGAAATGTCTAGAGATGTCTGGAATGTTCCACTTACTGCTAGAACTATGTAGAATCCAAGAATAAACAGAGTATAGAGTTGTTGTCCCCAAAATGCACAAAATTTGCAAATCTATACTGAGTAACCGGTTACCCTATATTGAGTAACTGGTTACTATAGGCAAAATTTGGCCAGATTGCTCAAGAACAAGTGTTGAAGTCCTGATTTCCATTTTCCACCTCTCGTTTTGATGAATAAGCATGGAAACCAATATTTTGTGCTTGTTTTGATGATGTGATGACCTTGTGAGGATGCGATTAATCGGGCTTGGAAAACCTGAATATTCCTGCAACAAAATCAAAGAGAAAAATGTGCTACTGTGTATGCCGGCGATGCGAATGTATATGCTTATGTGAAAAAAAGGAGGTCAAATTTCGGGTTACGACAGCTACCCCTATTTAATCCTCTTGGACTTGAATGTACAAATTGGGCCAGCTTTTAGATGATTCGAGGTAAAAGGGGATAAAATAAAAGAGTAGCTCGAAAATTTTGCCGATGGCGACAAAAGAAAAGGTGCAAGTGCAGAGAGTTTGATAGATGAAAAGTTGGCTGAATATCTGCTAGGGAGATGAATCAGTTAAAAGGAGGGGAGTATGCTTGATGCATATGCCATGCATGTGCTATTCTACATGATGCTTGATATCATGCGATGCAAGGATGCAAGTTAGATACAATGTTGTAAGTTTGCAGGTGCTGGACGGACCAGAGAGAACTAGAAAGGTTTTGGACGGACCAAAGAATTGAAAAGGTTCTGGAAAGGTTTGCCAGACGAGGACTGGACTTTGAAAAAGTGCGCCAGACGAGACCTGGTCTTTGAGAAGGTACACGAGACGAGAACTGGAAAAGTTTTCCAAACGAAACTGGATTTTAGAAAAGTTGGCCAGATGAGAACTGGACTTTGAAAAAGTGCTCCAGACGAGAACTGGATTTTGAGAAGGCAAGTCAGACGCGAACTGGATTTTGGTTGGGACAAATTTTTAAACCTGTAAGGTGTAATGCTCCAATATGATGAATATGCTATGAGTTTGAAGATGCAATGCTATGCGATGATGCAGAATGTCAGTGATCGAGTTTTGGAAAGATGTCAAGTATGATCGGGCTTAAGTCAAGGCTTCATGCTTTGCAAGATGAATGATATACATGAGTGAAGCGACATGATTAATGCATGAGAAAGGTCTATGCAATGGTTCAAGTGCATTTGTTGTGGGAGGAGGAAGAGTTGAGGTTAGGGTGTAAGCCATAAAGACGGGATTCCCCGACACCTACTTTAGGATCAACAGTCATTGATGCACCATTGCCCTAGCCTCAAAACGGGGAGAGAACTTGTACCTTGGTAGCCTGACTCTGCCTCAATTTGTTGGGTATCTGCATGGGTTGCCCTAGTTGCGAGTTAGGAAACAGGTGCTATAGTGAGATTTTGATTCGGCTTGCCCCCAGTGTTTCGGGACAGTATGCCCTTGATTAACCGTCTCTTGGAGATCTTGATTTATTGTGCTCATGAGGTTGCCTGCCCCAATGTGAGCTCTGAAGTGATTTTTCCCTTGTCTGATCGATCTTTGGAGGGATGCCCATGACCGGCTGATCTTTGAGAGATTTGTCGAATCTCGACATAATTGCCCCAGATTGGCTGAATCTTGAGATGGCTAGGCTCTTTTTGCTCATCAGAGTTTTCAAGTGTTTTGCCCCTTGAGATGATCAAATTTTCCATTGTGGAAACTTTCTTGATGTCAAGTGCTTGTTCGCAAGTAAAAAGTGTTTGTTTTGAAAGTGATAATGCTAATGCCATGCATATGTCCGTTTTGAAATCCAAGTATGTTCACTAAGATTATGACATATAGTGAATAAGTCACTATTTAGAATGCCATGTCAATACCAGCACAACTGATAAGCAAATCTTTGAGAGTAAATTTTGACACGATTTTACCGTAGTATGCTTTCGAAATAAACCCTGCTTCAATTAGGAATTTTGAGGGTTACAACATGGCCTGGTTCACGGTTTCAGAAAGAAAGGATATAAGGCTCAAAATTTATTTTAACCCCACCCATTCTCCTTGATGTTCTCCAGTCCTACGTTCAGCTAGTTTGACACAAGCGTTCACCTTTCAATGAGGGTTTTAAATGGTAGATGTGATGGTAGAGGAACCAACGAGGGTTTTGGAGCGGCAATCACTCACCTTTTGTTTTTGTCACATGTGATCACACACACTTGTTCTTGTTGAGGATTTTTCTCTTTTGATTCTTTGTTTTGCTCTTGCTTTCCCTAAATTTTGCGTAGACTGATTATTTTGAATTTGCAGCCTACCGGGATGCCCTAATTTTTGCCTAAGTCATTTGTTTTTGACTTAGCGGGCTCTTTTTTTTTTTTTTTTGCTTTTGTGATTTTGATTGATATAGTTTTTTTTTAACAAAATCGTGTGACATGTGCTTATTTGATTTGTAAGGGTGAATTGTGACTGCCTCGTTCCTTTGGTCGGTGAGGGACAACCAATGTGGATTTTTTATTTTTCGACCTCTTGCGAGGGATAGGATATGGTATATCTGCAGATGGGGCACTCCTCTTTAGAAATTTGAACGCATGGTCAAACTAACTGAAGACTACCCTGCCCCTGGTTAAGATTGAGAGTTTTTTTGTATACAGAAAGAAACTCCTACTTCAAGGCCCAAAGGGGTTGACTAGGGATTATCTTCCTTATAACTCCAGTGTTTGGGAGTGGAAACAATGCCTTACATCGTCAACAAGGTTTTATTCAAACGCATACAGACAGTGATCTCATGTCTTTTTGATTTCATCATTCTCTTTTTTATTTTGCTTGAACAAATGTGTGATACAGATAAAAAGTATGAGTGAACACGAATGAATTTATTCAAAATATGCATATTCATTTCATTATTATTATCATCTGAAAACAAACAAGTTTTGCAAATGAACAGTGCTTGATAAACAAAAATATTACAAATGGAAAAAGATGGAATGACATGATGACTGCCGATATTGAGGAAGTGCTCTCAGGCTTATCCGAGGGATGTTTTTGCAGTCTTAGCTTTTACACAAACAAGGGATTTCCGTTCACCCACAGTTTCTCACCTTGAAAGGTTAAGTGCTTCTTGTCAATCAACTGTTTGACTTTAGCTTTGAAAGCGTTGCAATCCTCAGTCGAATGCCCAGCCGACCTAGCATGATATCCGCATTGCACATTGGGATCATACTCGGGTGGGAATGGTTCTGCCGGCGGCTTTAGAGCTTTGGGAACTACTAGCGAGTTCTGAACCAGATGTGGGAGAAGTTGATTGTATGTCACAGGAATCGGATCTAGAGGAGCATTCCTTCATTCTAGATTGTTTCGGGGCTTGTGTTGATGCTTTCGGCCTTGGGCTTGCTGATTACGAGTCTGAGGAGGCTATTGATATTGAGTTGCATCAACATGCAAGAATGAATAGTATGACGTAAGAGCCTGAGGTGCTTGAGGATGAATCTGATGAGTAACATGTTGTGGGAACACTTGAACAGAGTGCATCAAACCAGGATTAACCATATGATTAACAATTTGACCAAATTGGATCCCATACGGTGCGTAGGGTGTCCCAGAATAAGCAACTGTAGTTGTAATAGCAGAGGGTGCCCCAGGATAGGCAAAAGGTATTCCAAAGTTAGCAGACTAAACACCTTGGTAGGGGTATTGCCCCATAGGTTGAATGGTTGGAGGAATCTGCACATGAGTAAGAGGACCTCTATTCTCAGCTTCAACAGATGTTTCAGCAATCATAGGTGCAGAATTCTGGCAAGGTTTCTCTGTAAAGCAAAGCAACTTCTGATCGAGAAGCTCTTGGACTTTGTTCTTAAAGACAACACAGGCTTCTGTAGAATGCCCCACATATCCAGCATGGTATCCACATGTGGCCCTAGGATCATGCTTGGGGTGATAAAGAAACTTGGTTGGCTCAATCTCTTTAGGAAAAATTACCCCAGCATGAATCAGAACAGGCAATAGATACGTGTAAGTCACAGGAATTGGATCAAGACGAGGACGTCTGCTCCCTTGATTGTTGTTCCCTTTGCTGATTTGCTTACGCTTCTGTTTCTTATTGCCTTTAGTGGTCTTCTAATTAGGCAAGGGGTGAACTGGTAGATTGCTTGCATTCGCATTAATGATCTTATCCACCTTGATCCATTCCGGGCTTGCTCATCAATCACAACCTGATTCGAGGAGTTCATTGTCATACTGTCCAGAAGTAGTTCCACAACCATGTCAACCTTGCCTTCCTTGCGTATTGTGTTCTCATACCCAACCTGTTCCATGATCCTCTGGCTTTTGGCGTTGGAGAATCGTTGTCTTTTAGGCAGATGAAGGGAAGAAAGTGAGCTTTCTCTGGCTTGAAGCTATGCAATGCAAATGTATGTATGCATATGTTGCTTATGCGTATAGAATGCAAATCTTATGCGGATGGAATGCAAATTAGATATGCAACACCTAATGATGCAAAGGTTAGATGATGCAAAAGTTTAGCACACATATGATGATGTAATAACATTATGCAATAACGTTATGCAATAAGTTAGGGATGCAACATCTTCTCGATAATCTGCATATACAACTCTGTGTTGGTGCAAAGATCTGACGTACGTGAGAGAAAAAAGGTATGAAGTGGCTTGGTTTCCTGCAAAAACCCATCCCCCTCACAGGTGTGATCTAGACAGGACAAGGTGGTCCCTAGAAAGGTCGCCCAAACCATATGACTCTGAGTGAAAACACCCCGCCGAAGTGAATTCTCACTGGACGGAAGTATTCTCAAGCGAATCACGATCTGGGATGTGGCTCTCGTGGTAACCCAACATGCGAAACGAAGGCCACACGACTATCCACGTTCTAGCCTATGTGTATGCTAAGCCCGGTGTTAGGACTTTTCTCTCTAATAATATCTACCCATCCCAACAACAGCAGAATATAGCATATATCCAGAATATGAAGCATATGAATATTCAAAACAGTAAAGAAATGCAGTAAATAAACATAAAGCTAAGGCAAAGTAAAAATAAAGTGAGTAAAGCGCAAAAGATAAACACCCAAGCAAGCAAGAAAAGCAAACAAAACTAGGTGAGACCCCAACTCGCAAGAGCAACCGTATCCCCAGCAGAGTCGCTAGTTGAAGATGGCTGGTTTATACCTGAGTGAATCGCACACTCAAAGATACAACAGAGTCGCCACCGAACTTTATTTAGTCCCAAAGGACATGGAAAATGTCGATAAAACCCAAGAGGAAGAGAATCGGTAACGGGGGTCAGTTATGCGAAAGGAAGGTACTAGCACCTAACGCATCCGTTGTACTCGACGGGAACCATTTCGGTTGCTTTTTGGCTTGGATGGGTTATCTATCTAAAGTCTTCTAGCTAAAAGAAGAGGAGAGAGAAGAGACAAAGAAAAAGAAAAAGAAAGAAAGGAAGTGCTCGCGGAGGATTGGGGCCCTCGTGCCTACGTATCCTCATAGTGCAATGAGGAAATCAGAGCTCCGTAGTTCAGGGAACCAGGGAAAAGAAAGGAAGAATGGAAGAAGGATGGAAGGGTGGAAGTGTGTTCGCCAAGATTATCGCGATCTCGTGCCTACGTATCTGACATTCGAGCAAATGCAGAATCAGAGCTTCCGTAGTTCGTGGAACTAAGCCGAAAAAGGAAAAGGAATGTGGTGTCAAAACCAAGAGCAAAAGAAGTAGAGAAAGATCCGTTGGGGATTTCAAAGAAATGGTGTCAAAACCAAGAAATAAGTGCAGAGGAAATATAGTAACTGTACTGAGGGTAAAGTGTAAGAGTGGTGTCGAAACCAAGAAGGTAAAGGAGCAAAAGGATAAGATAGACCCCACTGGGGAGCGAGCAAAGGGGGTGGTGTTGAAACCAGGAGAAAGAGAATTTGGTTCATCAACTGACTGGCAGTGATTAACCGAAGGAAGAGAGTAGGACTCTGTGGGGAGCAAGCGTTTGCTGTCAACAGACAGGCTATGATGTACCAAAATTAAGAGAAAGTACTGAACCACAAGAAGGTTTTTGACTCTGAAGGGATTTCGGTATATTACTGATAAACAGTGGTCAACCGAAGCAAGAAAAGATTGCAACCGTGCAAGGAGGAAGGTTTTAACAGATAAATTGTGATTAACAAGAAGAACCGGTGTGGGACTGAGCGAAGGTCATGACACAAAGGACGAGTGTGGGACCAAGCGAAGGTCGTGACCCAAAGGACGGGTGTGGGACCAAGCAACGGTTGTGACCTAAAGAACAGGTGTGGGACCAAGCGAAGTTCGTGACCCAAAGGACGGGTGTGGGACCAAGCGAAGGTCGTGACACAAAGGACGGGTGTGGGACTAAGCGAAGGTCGTGATCCAAAGGATGGGTGTGGGACCAAGCGAAGGTCGTGACCCAAAGGACGGGTGTGAAACCAAGCGAAGGTTGTGACCCAAAGAACGGGTGTGGGAGCAAGCGAAGGTCATGACCCAAAGGTCGGGTGTGGGACCAAGCGAAGGTCTTGACCCAAAGGACGGGTGTGGGACCAAGCGAAGTTCGTGACCCAAAGGACGGGTATGGGACAAGCGAACTTCATCACCCAAAGAAGGGTGTGGGATGAAGTGAAGGACATGACCCAAAGGTCGGGTGTGGGACCAAGCGAAGGTCGTGACCCAAAGGACTGGTGTGGGACCAAGCGATGGTCGTGACCCAAAGGTCGAGTGTGGGACCAAGCGAAGGTCTTGACCCAAAGGAAGGGTGTGGGACCAACCGAAGTTCGTGACCCAGAGGACAGGTATGGGACCAAGCGAACTTCATCACCCAAAGAAGGGTGTGGGATGAAGCGAAGAACATGACCCAAAGGTCGGGTGTGGGACCAAGCGAAGGTCGTGACCCAAAGGAATTGTGTGGGACCAAACGAAGGTTGTGACCCAAAGGACGCGTGTGAGACCAAGCGAAGGTCGTCACCCAAAGGTCGGGTGTGGGACCAAGCGAAGGTCGTGACCCAAAGGACGGGTGTGGGACCAAGCAAAGGTCGTGACCCAAAGGACGGGTGTGGGACCAAGCGAAGGTCGTGACCCAAAGGTCGGGTGTAGGACCAAACGAAGGTCGTGACCCAAAGGAAGGGTGTGGGACCAAGCGAAGGTCGTCACCCAAAGGACAGGTGTGGGACCAAGCGAAGGTCGTGACCCAATGGACGGCTGTGGGACCAAGCGAAGGTCGTGACCCAAAGGAAGGGTGTGGGACCAAGCGAAGGTCGTGACCAAAAGGATAGGTGTGGGACCAAGCGAAGGTCGTGACCCAAAGGACGAGTGTGGGACCATGGGAAGGTTGTGACCCAAAGGACGGGTGTGAGACCAAGCAAAAGTCGTGACCCAAAGGACGGGTGTGGGACCAAGCAAAGGACGTGACCCAAAGGATGTTTGGTATACTGACTGAACAAACAGTACCTGACCGAAGAAAGGGTATTTGAACTAATGAAAGGTTACTAACCCAAGGGTGCAAGTATTCGAACCAAGAGAAGGTTGCTAACTGCCGGGGATTCGGTTTAAACAGAAAGACTATGATTAACCGAGAAGAATGAGTGATTAACCAAGAGAACGTGATTAACTCAAAAGGAGCTCAATATTAACAGATAGACTGTGGTTAACTGAAAAATGGGTGATTAACCCAGAGAAGGTGATTAACCCAAGAGGAACTCAGTATTATCAGATAGACGGTGATTAACTGAGAAGACGCGCAAATTAGTGTTTTAACTGAGAGACAGTGGTTAACCAATCAAATGGAGAAGAACTAGGAGAAGGTTATGAACTCCACAAGGGTTTCGGTGTTTAACATGAAAACTGTGTTTAACTGAAGAAAGAGTGTGATTACAGGGGAATAGAACATTGGTTTTAATAGTATGACTGTGATCAACCAAAGGAAGAATGATTACAACTTTCTTTGGGAATCAGCAAAAGAAATGACTAGCCACAAGAAAAGGTAATTAAAACTCTCTTGAAGAGAAGAAGGAAAGGTATTGAACAAGAGCAAGAGATTACTCTCTGAAGATTGCTAATGATCGTGAACCAAGGAAATGGTGATAGATCGAAAGACTGATTGAAAGAGATAAGAGTGATCGAGGATCAACTCAACTGGGGAAGGAGATACACTACCGCCTGAAGATAGAGATGACTAAGCAAGGCACAGGGTCATTCGTACCCTACCTGAAGTGGTCATAATGAGTAGGAATTCTCCATTCTCATTCCTTCTCTAACACACAAGGTGTAGTGCAGAAGTTGAAACGGACAACGTAACAGCTCCAAGTTGTACAGTGCTCCAGTGTCACGCGAAACTCTAACTTTGCAGGGGAAAGAGAGAGAAAGCTGCCAGAGGAACTGTTAGAGCCTTAACAGGAACTGTTGTGTCTGATGATGATAGTGATGAAGAAATAACTTATGAGGAGCTAGCTTCTACTTATCGAGAGCTGTGTTTGAAAAGTGCTGAGATTTGTCAAGAAAACAAGTATCATAAGCAACAGATTGCTCAGCTTGAAAATGAAAAAGCTGATCGGGAAAACGAGGTTGTACTAGTTAAGTCCCAACTGGATCAGATGACAAAATTCGTTAGGATGATGAACAGTGGTACTTCTGATCTTGATAAGATTCTTCAGTTAGAGAAAGCTGCTGGAGATAAATCAGGCATAGGATATGTGGCCAGCACTTCAGGAACAAAAAGGGAGATGTCTCAACCTTTGTCTCAACATCAACCTACGAAACAGGGTCCTACCCCAAAGAAGGTTGTTCAGCCCCAGAATTCTGAGAAGAAGAATGGTCCTCATCAGAGGAAGATACAGCCTCAAGGGGCTAGTCAGTATATGCCTCCCCAATATCACCAGAGTATGCAAGCTGCCAGGTTCAAGCAGAACATGTCTCATCAGAGGTTTCAACATCAGGAAAACTGGTATGGTTATGGATACAACAATGTTGTGCCTTATTACTATGGAAGAAGGAAGCCTCATCACCATAGAAGACAGCTTAAGAGACAACATCATCAGTACCGGAGAAAACAATTGAACTATGGAATAAGGAGACAACATTATGGGTGGCAGCCACAACATTATCAAAGTGGGAGAAGATTTAACCACTTTAGAAACGACAGAGTCAGATGCTTCTATTGTGGCAGGATTGGTCATATGCAGTCCTCGTGCTTCAAGCTTCACGGTTATCCTAATTCTGCTCCTCAACCCAAATAGCAAGAGGTAAGGCCTAAGGTGATGAAGCAATGGATACCTAACGTTACCAGCTTGATAGCTCACACTTCCTTGAGGGTTTCTACCAAAGATGACTGGTATTTTGACAGTGGGTGTTCAAGACACATGACTGAAGTAAAGAATCTTCTTGTTGATGTGAAACCTCAGTCTTCTGGCTATGTTACATTTGGTGATGGGATCAAAGGAGAGATAAATGGGATTGGAAAACTAAACTGTGCTAGTACTCCCAAGCTGGAGAATGTTCTTCTTGTTAAAGGACTAACAGCTAATTTGATTAGTATTAGTCAACTTTGTGATCAAGGATTCAAAGTAGACTTCACAAAGTCCGAATGTATGGTGAAAGATGACAAAGGAGAAGTCATTATGAAGGGAGCCAGATCTAAGGACAATTGTTATCTTTGGGTGCCGCAAAACTCAAATTCCTCCACGTGTGTGCTTGCTAAAGAAGATGATGTCAAAATCTGGCTTCAGAAGTTGGGACATCTTCACCTAAAGGGAATGAAGAGAATTATCTCCTCAGAAGCAGTCAGAGGGATTCCCAAACTTAGTATTGAGGAAGGAAAGGTGTGTGGAGACTGTCAAAAAGGAAAGCAGACAAAGATGTCTCATCCGAAGCTTCAACATGACACCACCTCCAAGGTATTGGAACTCCTTCATATGGATTTGATGGGACCTATGCAGGTTGAAAGTCTGGGTGGAAAGAAATATGCTTATGTAGTTGTGGATGACTACTCAAGATACACCTGGGTGAATTTCATCAAAGACAAATCTGAGGTGTTTGATGTCTTTAAAGGGCTCTGTCAAAAAGTCCAAAGAGAAAAGGAGAGTAAGGTCATCAGAATAAGAAGTGATCATGGAAGAGAGTTTGAGAATAGCAAGTTTGAAGAATTTTGCTCGTCTGAAGGTATAAGTCATGAGTTTTCATTGCCTATCACCCCTCAGCAAAACGGAGTTTTTGAGAGGAAGAACAAAACTATACAAGAGTCGGCTAGAGCAATGATTCATGCCAAGAAACTACCTTATCACTTCTGGGCTGAAGCCATGAACACGGCCTGCTACATTGACAACAGGGTTACCCTAAGAAGAGGCACTTCATCCCCTCTATATGAACTATGGAAGGGAAGAAAACCTACTGTTATGTACTTCCATGTTTTTGGTAGTAGATGTTACATCCTGGCAGATAGAGAGCAGAGAAGGAAACTGGATTCCAAAAGTGATGAAGGAATATTTTAGGGGTACTCCATCAATAGCAGAGCATATAGAGTCTTCAACTCCAGGACCAAAGTAATGATGGAGTCAATCAATGTTGTGATTGATGATGAAGACAAGCAGGCAGTTGAGGATGTCATAGAAGATGTTGGAACATCAGCTGAAGAAGTCTCTGTAGAAGTTGAAGAAAGAAATCCATCTCCTGGTGTTGCGGATACTGAGCCTGATCAACCTCAGAAAGATCCTTCTATCAGAATTCAGAAGGATCATCCAAAGGAGCTAATCATAGGTGACCCAAACTCTGGAGTAAGGACTAGGTCAAGAGAAATCATAGCTAGCTCGTGCTTTATATCCAAAATTGAGCCAAAGAACGTCAAGGAAGCTCTGACAGATGAGTTTTGGATAAATGTTATGCAAGAAGAACTGGAGCAGTTCAGAAGAAATGATGTCTGGGATCTTGTGCCAAGACCAGAAGGGGTGAATGTTATTGGAACAAAGTGGATCTACAAAAACAAGTCTGACGAGCTTGGAGTGGTTACAAGAAACCAAGCTAGACTTGTTGCACAAGGTTATACTCAAGTTGAGGGAGTTGACTTTGATGAGACGTTTGCTCCAGTGGCTAGATTAGAATCCATCAGACTACTTTTGGGTATGGCTTGTAACCTAAGATTCAAGCTGTTCCAAATGGACGTGAAGAGTGCTTTTCTGAATGGTTATCTGAATGAAGAAGTCTATGTAGATCAACCTAAAGGATTCACTGATCCAAACTTCCCCAACCATGTGTTCAAACTGAGGAAAGCGTTGTATGGCTTGAAACAAGCTCCAAGGGCCTGGTATGAGAGGCTGACAGAATTCTTAGTAGCAAATGGTTATAGAAAAGGAGGGATTGACAAAACTTTGTTTGTCAAGGAAGAAGGCGGAAAATTAATGGTAGCCCAAATTTATGTGGATGACATTGTATTTGGGGGGATGTCAGAGGCTATGGTGAAACAGTTTGTTCAACATATGCAATTAGAATTTGATATGAGTTTGGTTGGAGAACTTAGCTACTTTCTTGGATTACAAGTCAGATAAATGGAGGATTCTATCTTTATTTCTCAAAGCAAATATGCTAAGAGCATAGTAAAGAAATTTGGCCTGGATAATGCCAATCACAAAAGGACACCTGCTCCCACACATTTGAAGCTATCCAAGGATGAGAATGGAGTGAGTGTGGGCCACAGCTTGTACAGAAGTATGATTGGGAGCCTACTGTATCTCACAGCAAGCCGACCTGACATTTCCTTTGCTGTTGGAGTGTGTGCCAGATATCATTCTGATCCTAAGGTCAGTCACTTGAATCAAGTGAAGAGGATTCTAAAATATGTGAATGGCACAAGTGACTATGGAATGCTATAAAGCCATGATTCTGGGACTGATTTAAGAGGATACTGTGATGCTGATTGGGCTGGAAGTGCAGATGATAGGAAAAGCACTTCAGGAGGCTGTTTCTTTCTAGGGAACAATCTGATTTCCTGGTTCAGCAAGAAGCAGAATTGTGTATCTCTCTCAACTGCTGAAGCAGAGTATATAGCAGCAGGAAGTAGTTGCTCTCAGCTGGTTTGGATAAAGCAGATGTTGGGTGAATACAATGTCAAACAAGATGTTATGACACTATACTGTGATAATCTGAGTGCCATTATTATATCTAAAAATCCTATACAGCATAGTAGGACAAAGCATATAGACATAAGGCATCACTTCATAAGGGATCCGGTTGAAGACAAAATTGTTACCTTGGAGCATGTAGCCACAGATAACCAGTTGGCTGACATATTCACTAAAGCCTTGGATGCAAACCAATTTGAAAGGTTAAGAAGCAAATTGGGAATATGCATTTATGAAGACTAAATGTGCTAGAAAGGGGTTGTGGGCAGTTGGAGTTATTTTTGAAAATATGTAGTCAACTGCCAGGTGAAGCTTGTCTAATTGTGGCTAAAATGGGGGAGAAATAGCCAAGAGAATTAACAAACAGGGTCAAAGAATGCCAAATGCTGCTAATGTGATATTAAGGGGGAGATAAATTGATGCTGCTAAAAGTAAAAGGTGTTTAGTTGAAAAGTGCTGATGCAGTTATTGAGGGGGAGTTTTGACTGAGCTAGTGAAGATATCATAGCATTTGCAGAGTGCAGCCAAGCAGACATCAAGGGGGAGAAAAGTGCTGCACATTGTAAGCTACTGAACAGCTGTGATGCTGGTTCATATTTTATAGGGGGAGCACCAATTGGCTGTTGTCAATAATGAAGATGGTGCTGCAGCAGATCAAGTGATGAAGACTATGAAAATTGTCAAACTGCTACTGATGGAGTCTCAAAATGATTTATTGATTAAAGTTTTTCCGCTGCTAAAGTCTCTGAAGGTACAGAGTGCAGAGTTGTTTGCAGAGTGCAGAGATTGTTTTAGCCAAAATTAGCCAAAGGGGGAGATTGTTAGTTCTTGGATTGGCTGGAATTTTGGTAAAACAAAGTATATTCAATGTTGATGTCAAGGTGCTGATGTTGCAACATTGAGATTTAACATTGGGTTGTGTTAAGTATGTATTTGCTGAAGTTGGATATCTGATGTCACATAGGTGATGTTGTGACATCAGATCTGCAGAATTAACAACAGCAGGCTGTGATGTTGTTAGGATTGCGTATTAGCTGGAATTGTGGAGAGCAAGCTGTCTCATTGGATGCGAATATCTTGGGATAGATATTTGCTGCTGCATAGGAGATCTGGTGCAGATTTGTAGGAGATTTAAAAGGTTGAAGATTTAAAAAGATTTTAGGAGAAAATCTGTTTTAAATATTCAGTTTTAAATAACAAATCTGGGAGATATTGTAGCAAGTCCAAGACCAATTCAAGGAGCTATATAAAGCGCACAAGACCAAAGAAAAAAGTGACAGAAATACAGAGAGAAGATCAAGAGCAGAGGCTGAGTGTCTTGAGTATTTCGTACGAGTTGTATAACCAGAATTCTAGGGTGAATTGCTGTGTCGTATTCTGTCATCTCTAGAAGCTGTGAAGCAATAGAGAGTGGTTGCTTGATCGAAGCTGTGAAGTAAGATCAAGGTTATTCAAAGTGGTTTCTTTGAGTGTTTGTAAGGGATTGAGTGGTGTTCTCATACCTAAGTGGTTTCTTAGGTAGGAAGTCATTAGTAGAGTATAAGTTTAGGAGATTGTCAACGGGTTGTTGAGTCTGTAAATTATATCTACAAGTAGTGAATTCCATCCCTGGCTTGGTAGCCCCCATAGTAGGTTGGTTGTAACCGAACTGGGTCAACAATTCTTGGTATTATTTTGATATTTATTCTGTCCATTGTGCAGAGTGTGTTGTTGTGACATCGCACCTTAACATCACACGTCTGAAACCAGAATTTCAATATATATATATATATATATATATATCGCTTTTCCTACTTGATATCCGTGTTTATTTTTCTGCTAATGGGACTGCGGGTGATGTCGCATCTGGAATGTTTGAGAGCCACCTAATATAAGTGATGGCTTGAGACCGGTAATCTTACAGGGAGTGACTCCCAAATAAGAGGTCCCGGTAGCCCTCGAATCAGTGGAGATACCCTTTGCGGATTTAATGCCTATACGACTTCGGTTGTTGAAAGCAGATTGTTCGATTGGGCTATCCAGGAAACTGAGGATTTTAGTAGACTAAGACCATGTTACTATTTTGTAGTGTGGAAGCTATCGGAAATAGTTGTCACTCGATACTACCCTCATTTGAGATTACTCTAAGATACATCAGCTCGCTCGGATGAACCAGCCTGCTGTTGTTATTCCAAGAAGGGTCAATGATTTTGCAGACAGGTACAAAAAATCACCAGTACAACCTTTGGGGATGGGTAGAGCCATGACTTCATGACACCGAACCTTTGACCCTGTGTTTTTTCTATGTTTTTGTGTGCTGCATTCATGCATTCCTTTCATTAAAAAACATTAAAACAAATAAAAATTTTCTCTTCTAGTCTCTCTCTTTTTCAAATTAAACTGAGACAATAATTGCAAATGTCAGAGAGAAAGATTGCGTTATGGATCTCGGTAGAAGAAAGACTCACAAGTACACCTTCAAGGTTCCAAAACTAGAGGATTTGAGAGGGTTGGCAAGAATGATCACTAACCGTGATGTTTTTAGAGCTAAGTATAGAGGACTGCTGTCTCTATTAAGGGTCCATGTAATTGAAGGAATCCTGTCCATGCTAATCCAGTTCTACGATCCAGTCTATCACTGTTTCACCTTCCCGGATTATCAGCTAGCACCAACACTGGAGGAGTACTCTCACCTGACTGATCTACCTATCACTGACCAAGCTCCCTTTTCTGGACTGGAAGAAATTACAAAGGATTAAACCATTGCAAGAGCAATCCATTTGGACGAGTCAGAGGTTAGGACTCACATGACCAGAGGGATGAGTATCAACCCTAAAAATAGCCGGAGGTTTGACATTGGAAAGACTGCTCTAGCAAAGGATGACTAAGTTCTGTTTATACCTTTAAGAGGTCGTCAGGGTCCTTGTATTAAGCCTAAGAGAAGGCATGAGAACTTCTAAGAAGCGTAAGGGTCCTTGTACAACGCCCAAGAGGAGGCGGGGATGCTTTTAGGAAGCCTGTGGGTCCCCAAACCAAGAGAAGTTCAAGAAATGCAATTCACAGAGAAGAGATCATTCTAGGAAAGTTTGAGAATTTGAAAGAAACTCAAGAGATGCTATTCACGGAGAATAGATCAACTCTTGGGATTAGAGTCTCTTTAACAATTTCTAAGAGTGACAGTCTGAGAAAAAGTTCATCGAGAATACTGCCTTTCTCTTTGTTCCATATTGTTTAACCCCAAGAGAAGGGAAAACTGTATCTGGAATCCTATGGGGGATCTAGTTTTGTTTGTATTTAAGAGTGACCAACAAGGCTTTACTTAGTGCTAGACGTAGTTGCCGGGGAAAAATCTAAATAACTATACTAGTATTACACAGTGGGTATTTGACAAGTATATAAAGGATGTGAAAGAAGACTTACAGTGAAGCAGCCCCACAATACAGTTATATACATATGAAAGCGATAAATGAAAGCGGATAAACACTTACCCGTTGTAGAGCTTCCAAGCTGTTTTGTTTGTTGTTCAACAATGAAAACTTTGCTAACAATATTATATTCAAAATCAAAAGAGAAAGTGCTTTGAAAAGATTGTTGGGGCTTACAGCTCAAGGAGAGGCCCAGTTGAAAAACAACGATTGCACCGTTATTTTGACAACTGTAATTGGACTTATACAATAACTGAGGCCCAAATTTATTTATGTACAAAGGGGGGTTGGGTCTTACACTCTATTAGAGACCCAAAGATGGGTCTTATAGCTCAAGGAGAAGCCCAGGGTTTTTGTTAAAAAGGCGATGATCGTGCCGAACTTTTTGACTGTATCGGAACTTATACAATACACTGAGGCCCAAACTATTTTATTTACAAAAGGGTTGAGTCTTACACTCTATTAAAGGCCCAAAGTGTTTTAAAGAAAGGAAATGGGACTTATAACACGAGGGTAGGCCCAGATGATTTTCGTTTTGAAATGGTGATCGCGCCGAGATTTTGAAAACGCAGCGAGTCTTATACAATGACTGAGGTCCAAAAATATTTTATTTACTAAGGGGTTGGGCCTTACACTCTATTAGAGGCCCAAAGTGTTTGAAAAAGTTTGATGAGGGTTGAATTAATCAAAACCCTAATTTGTTTTCAAAAATATATTTTAATTGAATAAAATTTAATTAAAATGATCAAAATTGTTAAACATGTGTGAAAAACAAATTGTGATCTTGGATTAATGTTTCAAAAATCATGTTTTAGTCCACAAAATGATTGGAAACCAATTAAATTTGGAAAATCAAGAAAGAAAAAACATTTTACATGTCAAAAAAAAAATAAAACATTAATTCTTTGCAAAAATATCAAATATATGAAATAAATAATATTTTTGGGATTTTTTGGTAAAATAAAATATTCAAATATATCAATTAAATAAAAATAACAAAATTTGAATATTCAAATATTCAAAAAATGGCGCCAAGAACATGCCAAGAACACGCGCCATCCCTCTGTTTCTGCAGATTTGCTTTTTCTCTCCAATCTCACTGAATACTTGATGAAATCACACAAACCACATATCAATCTACTCGTTTTCACCTCACGATCATGTCTATGGTATAAAATTTCATTTATTTTAAGTGTGGAATAAGAAATCAAAGAGAAACCTTTAGAACCCTAAAATTTGCATGAAGGCTCAGAAATTCCAAACACGATTCAAACAAAGCAATTGATTGAGGATAAATACTCTATGCATGATTATGAACATATGGCAAAATTATTGTACAACAAAATATGAATGGATCATAGAGTTAGAAGAGCTCAGGCTTACCTCTTGCAGCTGGTGATCGTGTTTTGTGTTAGAGGTGTTGCAAGCTGGTTCCAATGATTTGCACAGCTTCCTTAGGTGCCAAGTGATGTGTCTGAATGCTTAGAGTGGTTTGAAACAAGCTGAAACTTGAGATGGTACCTCAACTGCACCTCTGTCAAGAACTTGAGCAGTTGTCAAGGGATTTTGTGATTTTGGTGTTACAGATGTTATGTGAGTGTTTGGATCACTTTCATATGATGTTTATGAGGTGTGTGTGTGATTGGTTTGGTTGGACTAGCTCTCAAACTCAAAATGTTATAGTGACTTGCCTTAGAAGGCAAAATTGGAAGTGAGAAAGAGATTTTGAGGAAAGCATCTGTTTGATGGCTTTGGTGTACTCAAACTGATCACAATTGAGCTCTATTTATGGTAGAACAAGTTTGTTTTGGCTGCAATAGTGAATGGCAACTGCAGCAGAGGTTTGGACAATGTTGATCAATGGGAATCCAAGTCTCCTCTAGCCAATGACTAGAGGTTAGAGTACAGAGCTGTGGTTCCCTAGTTCAGATCTTATCCTTGACTCATTCAGTTGGAAATGGTTCAGTCCATGCCACCTTGGTGCATCCATTGAATGCTTCAAAACAAAATTGGAATCTTGTCCCCCTTTTAGGCATTTCTAGGTTTGGCATGCTACTTTTGGTTCCAAAGACTTGGGAGGCTTATGGATCAGTGCTTGTCCCTCCTTGGTCTCCCCCTGAGGTGTTTAGATGGATAGACTTGTTTGTCATTTACACAAATTGCCCAAATCGAGCAAAATGCACAAATCTGCCTTGCCATGACAGTTTGCAGCAAGGCATATTGCCATTGTCATATCTCATGGCTCAAGTGGAGTTTCATGGGGTTCTTGGCCATTTTGGAAAGCTCTCATATGAAACAAAACATGTGTGATCATAGTTCGTCTTGATACCTTTTGGATCCAAGTGAAAAAAGCCCCTACTTTTGGTAAAAAAAGTAAGACAGATTCTGACATAGTGAAAATTTCACTAAGTGTTGGAAAAAAGTGACATTTTCACTTTTTGTCATTTTGGTCACTCCATAACTCAAAATCCATGAGGAATTGGAATGAGGTGTAGTTGACACTTTTAAAGTATGCCATGAGAGCTACAAATCCATCCTTGTATTAGCCCAAATGGTTGTTTGGATATCAAGTTATGATCCTTGGAAGTTGGCACCCTAACTTAGAAATCCATGAGAGCTACAAATCCTTCTCTGTTCCATAACTTAGAAAGTTTCTAAGTTTTTTATGGTTACCCCTTTTACAAGTTATCCCACTTTCTTTGATTTTTCTTGATGAATGTTGATTCAAATCACACATTAACATCATTTTAGGATTAGGGAACCATAATTGATCAAAAAAATCAAAAAGTCAAACTTTGACTTTTGGGCACATTTGACTTTTTATCAGATGATTTCCAAACTGTGTGATTCTATATGAAATCAAGTCCTTGACCTAAATCAAACTTGATGGATTTATTTCATAGGTATTATAGGGTGTATTGAATCATGTCCTAGGGTTTGGGAGCATGTCCTGGTCAAAAGTCAAAGATACAATTGACTTTTTCCGCGAAACCCTAACTGTGGTTCTGATGAACTTGAAACTTGGGAATCAAGCTTCTTGGATCAATCCATTGTTGCAAATGGATCAATGTGTTGTATTAGAGACCCTCAAATCATTTCTTGAGGTATTGGTGTGTGTTATGTCCCAAAAGTCAACTTAGGAGTGAATTAGGTCAAGAAACCCTAATTCCTGATTTTTAGTGAATGCATCCCTTGAGGTTAAATTGACTTGATGGTTGGGTCCATGAGGTCCCATGGAGTATTTTAGGCTATGATTTGAAGCATTGGTTCCTGCCCAGAGGAAAATTTCCATCTGGAGGCCCTGGTCGACCAAAACCCTAATTTGGTGACACTGTCGATCTTGAGGCTTGATCGACTTGGAATGTTGCATCCTTGTGCTTAATCCTTGATGTGGGAGTCCTCTTGATCCTATGTGGATGTTTTATAGGTTATAAAAGTTGAAGATCATGTTATTTCTTGATTGATCCTTTATTTAAAGCTCAGAGAGGGCTTGAAACCCTAATTATTGTTTGTAGTGAATGCTCACCCATCTTTGGGGAGACTGATGAGGCATAATGGTTCATCCATATTGTGGTGATAATTTACACAATGATGGGAAATCATAGTGGTCAAAATTTGGGGTATGACACACCCCAAAGACGAAAGGAGCGATTACCACTCTGAAACCCTCGCTGACTCCTTAACTGTCACCAATGGCGAGTCATAACCTTTTGGTAGGTGAGCGCTCACGCCGGATTAACTGAATGTAGGACTGGAGAACATCATGGAGAATGAGTGGGTATTGAAAAACTTCGAGCCATAAATCCTTTATTCTAAAACCGCGAACCAGGCCACGTTACGACCCTCAAAAGTCCTAATTAAAGCAGGGTTTATTCCGAAGGTGTTCTTCAACGAGATAGCGTTCCTAAATCCTATGAGTTATGCTAATAGGATTTTTGTTGGTATTGCATGTGCGTATTATTTTCCATTCAAAAAATCAATGTCGCATCCTAGCTAGTGATTCGTTCACAAGACTCGGCGACGCATTTTCAATAAAACTTCAAGGTTAACATGTGTGTTGCATTAGAATTGTCATTCTCATAATAAACATTTTCTGGTTGCATGTGCTTAAGCATTAGGGGAGCTTACACAATGAACGTCAGTTGAGAAGCTCGATCACACCGAGTTGAGATGCTTGAAAATTCCGAAGGACAGTCATGTCAAGGGACATGTGGCCAAGAAATTGTGCGCAACCTGGGCGTTCCCGGTGAGTGGTGATAAGATGTAGCTAATCCGCAACAGTCACATCAAAAACTCTCTCTGAAGCATCCAAGCAGGGGCAATCACGTCTAGATTTGGGTAAATCTCTCGAAGACCAGTCGGTCAGAGGCAAATTCATTTCAAGGCTCGTATTGGGGCAGGCCACCTCTAGAGCGTGAGAAGTTGTCCAATCCTGAAGACGGTTAATTGAAAACACCTCTTCAAGGTTCAAAATACTAGGGCAGAATATTTCAAGTCTTTACAAATCCTTTCGAGGCAAATTACTTCATGGATTATGAAGTCTGGGGCAGTTATGTCGAGATCTGATACATCTCTAAGAGTTTGAAGACCTGGGGCATGTTGAAAGCCAGGTCTTCTATAAAATCCTCTTGAGACGATTTCTTTCGTTAGATCCTGTAGTCTGGGGAAAGTGGAGATCAAAGGGCCATTGGTCACGTGTTAGAATCAGCACGCAGTTCAACAGGAGCATGAATCGCCAAAGTAACTCTCAGTGTGGAATTTCTCTTCCTCAGCAAGGCACGCCAAAAGGTATCTTTTTCCAGCGAGGCATTTGAATTGCCATCTATCCTCAGCAAAGATATGTGAAGTTCTATCGTCCATGGCAGAGCATTGTGAAAGTTCTGACTATCCTCCCCAACAAGAGTTCAGAAGTTTGCTCTCCCCCGGCCGGGTTGGTGAAGTTTATTGCTTATCCACACGAAATTATATTCCACCGTGCAAGTCAAGTGTGTTGGGCTGATGTTTCTCAAGCTTGCGGTGAAGTGGTTTCCGTCTCCCCAACGGAGTAAGAGTATAATGTCAGCCCCTAGCAGAGTAGATATCATCAATAGTCATTCCCCAAACAGATTTGTGGGTGGTGGTTAGCTTTCCTCAACAGGTCAGAGGCCAATTGCCATTGGTACTTCTCTTCAGCAGAGCCCTGGGGCATTTTCAGCAAAATGTTTATTATAGAGGGGAGGTTTGGTTGGATTCTCAAGCAGAGTCTATGAACATAGAAATGGTTCGGTTTACCGAATGAGTGCAGGGTAGCAAAATTGTTTTCCCCGGTAGAGTTTCTCTCCCCCAGCACTGAAAGGTCGTCATCCTCAGCAAAACTTATTCTCCCCCAGCAAGAGTACAGTGGATTGTGTCCCCAGCTGAAGTCCTGGTTGGTTTATTATTCCCCAGCAAGCAGTCAGAAGTGGATTGCTCCAAGGTGGATGTGGTTGTATCTCCAGCAGGAGATGTGTTGGATGTCTCTGAAAAGACTTTATTTTCCCCACAGAGTCTGACACTCACTTTCCTCAACAGGTCAGGAAGTGTAATTGCGTCAGCAACGACATGCTCTAATCCCCAGCAGGGTAAAATCTTTCCTCCAACAGCAGGTTAAGCTCAATGATATCCCTTGGCAGGTTTCGTTGAATTTTCTCCCCAGCAGAGTTATTCTCCCTAGCATTGAGATTTCATCATCCTCATCAGACTGTCACTCTCCCCGATCAGAGTACAGAAGATTATTCCCCAACCAACATTTAAAGTGGATTGCTCTAAAGGGGATGTTGTTGTATTCCCGCAGGAGATTTGTGGAAGGTATTCTTGGGACAAAGATGTTTTCTTCCCCCACAGAGTCTTGGTGTCTACTCCCCTCGGCCAGCCAGGAAATGTGTTTTCACCAGCAACAACATGATCCAACCCTCAGCAGGATAGGGGCGAAGTCATTTCCCCAGCAGTGGGTTAAGTTGAATGGTGTCCCCAACAGGTCTAGTATTTGTGATTTGTCTCCCCAAGCAAAGTTTGGTGGTAGTCTTTGTAGCAGGTTTAATCAGCGATGGTTGACATCCCCAACTGGTTTTAAGTCCAAGTGATATTTGGCACTCTTCCGATTCAGGTTCTGGTTTCCTTTTTCAAAGAGTTATATATAATCCCCAGCAGGGTGGATGTTCTTTTAGATTTCATCTCCAGCAGAAGTTGTTGATCAAAGGAGTTGTTCAATGTAATCCTTCTCAGCAGAGTTCTTGGACTCAGAGGACAATTTATTTTGTCATCCCCGATGGAACTGCCTTCATTTTCAGCATTTATTTTGCTGGAGCATTTCTTTTTGCATTGCATAAGCATCGTTTGCATGGCATCCTCCCAAATGCGTAGCATTTCCATTTCGTATGGAGCATTACGCCATAGAAAAATTCAAACATAGGCATTTAAAGCATAAGCCAGGTTTGATATTTGTTGCCAGACTTTTCCTCAGCAGAAATGGCATAACTCAAGAGATTTTGTTTTGCTTTATCCCCAGTGATATCTCCAGTGGATTCGTCCTTCATATTGTTGTACATTCTGGTACACCCCTGCAGAGTTGTTTGTTTAGACTTCTCTTTTCCCCGACTTTGATTCCAGATAAATTCGAGGGACGTAAAATTATTGCTTTTACCCTTGGGTGTCCTGTTATCACCAGCGGAGTTCGCCTTCGGCCGGTCTTCCTTTTCGAGTTCACCTTCGGCCGTCCTCGTATTATTTTGTTGGTTAGTCCGCCTTCGGCCGGTCTTCCTTTTCGAGTTCGCCTTCGGCCGTCCTAGTATTCTTTTGTTGGGCAAAGCGCCTTTCGCCGGTTGATGCGTATTTTTTTGTTGGGTAGTCCTTTTCGAGTTCTCCTTTGGCCGTCCTCGTATTATTTTGTTGGGTAGTCCGCCTTTGGCCGGTTGATGCGTATTTTTTTTCGCAAGTGTACGAACGCGTCAGAGTAATATAAAAGATTATCGTATCCACAGGGACCAAGTGTCAATCTATCGCTATCTATTGTTAAGGTGTGTATCTAAGGTGATTGAAAATAGTAGTTTTGAAGAGTGCACGATAGTAAATAAAGTAATTAAAATTAATTGATAAAGACAGGTTCGAATGCAATTCACACAACCAATTGATAATCCAAGTACTTGCTAATAGAACTACTTACGGGCAATATCTTCTACTTTGAAAAGAACTAATTTGACAGGAACTGTCGCTTTCGCGTACTCAGAACCGAGTTGTACCCCCTAATCAAACCCTTTTATTGTCACGGATAAAAAGGCGCGCATTGCGTTAGAGTAGTAAACCTATTTTTAAGAAATATAGTACCTTGACCAAGTTGAAAAGTATTTTAACCTGGATTTTCTAAAAAAAAAGGTTCTTACGAACCAGACTTTAAACTTCTTAACGCGTCCGAAAATGGTTTTAAAATCTCTTTTCCTTTTAAATTAAAAACTCCTAATAAACTAAACAAAGCGCTTTCGCTGTTTTTGAAATAGTTTAAAAACAATTAAGTTTAGATAGGCGTTGGACGGCTTTCGATCTTACCCAACGGAATTTAAGAACAGGAAAACTTATATTGAAATTTTAAATAGCCCTTAAGTGTTTCCACTAACAATTTCACAGATTATCGGTTCGGTTATGATCTTCACATTCTAACCTTTATAAAATTAGCCAGACATGGTAAAGTAAGAGTCCATTTTTAGATTTTTCATAAAAAAGGTATTTAAGTGCGAGTGCGGAAAGTAAATGAAAGTAGTGCGAGTGCGGAAAGTAAATGAAAGTAATGCGAGTGCGGAAAGTAAATGAAAGTAATGCGAGTGCGGAAAATAAATGAAATTAAAAGACAATGCAAGAAATAAAGTTGACAAAAGGTAAAGTAATAAAAACCTGCTCCAATCGGAGTGGTTGAATAAAATGCAAACTGAAAGTAAAATGGCGGCAGGATTAACTTCCTTCCAGAGTGCTCCAAGACTCAATCTCATAGGCTCTTACAGACTCGATCTCTCGAATGTAGTAACACCTCGATGTGAAGCGATTACCACTATTACACTGATATATGCTTATGAACAACTGAACTTGGATGAAGAAAAACGAAAATCTAAAGTCCTATTTATAGGCAAGGAAACATGTGGAAAAGACAAGGATGCCCCTAGCATTTGAATTTGGGCGGGAACTTGTTTTGCTCTTGTGGCGCCCGCCACAACACCATGGCACCCGCCATGAGGGTAAAATTTGCTTGGGCAGTTGGAGATCGTGGGGAAAAACAGTTGGGAGGAGTTTGAGACATGGCCACGTCATGGAAGACCCTGTGGCGGCCGCCAGAGTGGATGCCATAAGTGCAAAATGCTGATTTTCTCTATTTTAGCTCATTTCGGCTCCTTTTTCGCTCTTTTTCTCGCTCGGGGCTCCGATTAGACTAAAAACCTGAAAACAAAGAAAAACATAATAATAACATAATAAAATGACATTAAAAAACTAAGAATGCATGCAAAATCGGAGTCAAAAATACGGTGAAATTCAGTGTCATCAAATTCTCCCACACTTAGACCTTTGCTTGTCCTCAAGCAAAACATTTAAAGCTCAAAGTAAGAAAACTAGTGTTGACACGTGATTCGGGCAAAAAGGGCTTTTAAGTTCAAGTCAGGATGCAGTGACAGGTACTAAGTGAACCAAGGGTATCGTAATGACACTTATCCGCAGAGGCGGACATAAACTTCATTCTTATATTAATCAACCGTATCATCCCACAATAACTAGGCCTACCTCTTCATCTCTTTTTGGGTCCTTTTCATTCAGGCGCAATCACATTAAGCCCGTTATCCGTACATGTTTCATAGTAGAGTGACCTGTTAGTGATTCTGATCCAAAACATAGGGTTTCTGGCACATAAGACTGTGTAAACCCTTTTATTTAACCCAAATGCAGTTGTGGGGGATCGGATCGAAATCCGCCCTACCGAGTTCAGCGCCAGATACCTCTGAACCAACTAACAATGGGTGAGCTAAAATTATATATATATATATATATATTTTTTTTTTTTTTTTTTTGTGGCAACGATTCAACTTTTTGGTTTAAACGACCTTGTGAGGGTCATCTATCCGGAGTTTGCCTTTTTCTTTATTTATTTTACTGGATCATTCACTTATGTTCATCAGTCCCCTACGTAGAACATGCTTAGGCCGGAGCTGACTGCTGAAATAAACTACTTAGGACAAATTTGGAAATGATAATTATGGCCATGGTACATGGGGTTTTGGAATGATTCCTATATTCGTGAAGTCTACGGTGCTAAAATGATACTAATGTTTCAAAAAGTTCACCTAAGTCACCACATCCTAATCCAAACCTGTCTTAAAGCCCAAAAAACGTGTAGAACAACAATGTTTTCTTTTTGCAAAAAAATTTTTTGTAGGGCTAAAGAAATGGGGAAAAATGAGGGTGCACTAGGGATACACTGTACTTGTGACTTGTCAGACTCATGCATTTTCTAGAAAAAAAAGACATAGACAAAAACAAGAAATAAACAACTAACTAAAAATGGAAATAGAAAGCAATAAAATCCCCTCCCACACTTAAATCGAACATTGTCCCCAATGTTTCGAAATAAGATAAGGAGAGTAACCTATAAAACTACTGATGTGGACCACTGGTGCCCTCGTCGTCCTGCTGGGAATGCCTGGGATGACGGGATCTGCTACGATGCTGGTCTCTCCGGTCCAATCGGGCTAATTAGGCCGCCTGGGCATCTCTGACCAGTCGAAGGTTACCTAGAACGGAACCTTGAGTAGCCTCCATAAGCTGGTAATGCCGGCAGTTGAAGTCTTGCTGACGGGATTGCTCGTCTGCGATCGCAAGCAAGGTGCGAGAAACGGACTCGAAGGATCGGTTTGTCCTCCGTCGTGATTCTTCCATGAAGCTCATATTATCCGTCAGTTGTTGCTGAATGGTAGAGAGAAGGTCATCTCGCCTTTCTTCTCTAGCCATAAGGTCACGCCACATCTCCTCAGTGACATAGGATCCAGGGACTGAACCTGCAAAAGGGTTAGAGGAAGAGGGTGCGGTGTGTGGTGGTGAAGGATGATTGTGCGAGGAGTTAAGGGCTCTAGTGTGGCTATCTCATTGTTTAGGTTAAGGGCCCGAGCAATAGACGTAATTAGTCCTCCAAAAACAATCGGTCCTGCTTTATTAATAGTAACAGACATGTGAGAAAGCATAAACGGGACCGGATTGATTCTTCTATTTGTGAGACTTCCTTGTAAAAACTGAAGCTCTTTAGCATTAACCTTATTTGGATTATCTCGGCCAAAAATAGTACATGCCAACAGGTATCTAAAAACTCTGATGGCCGGGTTGTGGATGGTCGATGCGAGAATTCCTTCAAAAGAAGTTTTTAAATTATTTGACAATCTCTGCCAAAAAGGAAATGCATCGACCGACCATCCATCATCCAAAGGGGTCTCACAAATAGCACCTTCCCAAAGAGGAATCCCTAACAGACTTGTTAGTTCGTCGGTACTGTACTTATATTCTATTCCAAACATTCTAAATTGGACAGTACCGACTGTGCTAGCAGTGTTAGGGTGGACAGTGTAGATCAAAGAACTTAAAAACTCAACTGTCAGTTTCTCAAAGGTTGGTTCTCGGTTTTCAAAAATAGAGTGCAGTCCCAAAAAATCAAGTAAATGATAAACACTATGATAAATACCCAAGGTATAGAGACAGTTGTCGTCCACGTACCTCGTCGAGAGAATTTCTCGACCTTGAAGCCTTTGAATATTCCTCCTCTGCCTATCCCCGGGTTTTCCTTCTCACAAAATATATCCTTCGAACTCCATAGCTTGCTCCTTGAATTGATTTGAAGATAGTGAAGATGGGTTTAAATATAAGTTGGTAAAGGTGAGATTTTTATGGAATTTAATTGGTGGAATTTCAAATGGAAGTTTGAAAGGGTTAATGGATAGTGGGTATTAAATAAAGGTGGGAGCTTTTATGGGTTTTAATGGAGTTTTGGAAGAGGAGAAAAATGGGTTTTGGGAGTTTAGAGGTTCAAAAATGGTGGAAGATGAAGTTCTCCCCCGTATTTACCAGGACGCCGTGGCGGGCGCCATAAGGCTATGGCGGGCGCCATAAGGTCATTTTCGGACCTGGGCCAAAATTTTGAATTTTGGAATGGGCCTCTCTTACCTTTTGCGTCTTGGGGGTCCCGATAGCGTTCTCATTTGTTTTCCTCTTCAACACAGGACTTGCACAATTTTTGTGGAAAAAAAAATCAAATATTAAGAAAAATAAAATTATTATTGGATATATATATATATATATAAAAGGAAAAATAAAAACACACATAATATATATATATATATATATATATATATATATATATAAAATCAAAGTACATAGGAAATATAGGAAATGCGAAAATACGAAATGTGTCCAGATATGCTAAAAAGTAAAGAAAACGCAGAAATACTGAATACTAAATAATAGAGTAGTAAGTCAGGGCAATATGATCAATCAGCTGGCTCCTCTGCCTGGCTGGATCCACGAAGCTCAGCGATCTCGCGACGAAGCTCTCCGATCTCCTGGTATAAAGAGTCTGCCTCAGTAGCATGAGTGAGATCAGATACCTCAATCTGCAAAGCAAGATCAGCTACCTCCTGTTTGAGCTTGGCAGTCTCTCTGCGGAGCTCAACAACCTGGGTGTATAAATCGGGTGGCTGCAAAGACAAATTATTAGATAATACAGTGATTTTGGGAGACGGAGGTGTAGGGGTGTACTCAGCAATAGGAGGCGATCTAGGCTCCTCAATAGTCTCTCCATAACCCTCCAAAGCATATCTCCAATTAGCTGGGTCATGAACACTGGTCATCATCGGATCAGGCAGCAAAAAGTAATGAACAGCCTCATTGTCGATCAACAATCTGAACTGGTTGGGGTTTGCAGAGGCTCTCCTTATCAACCCTCTGTCTAGGCAGAAATCAACGTCCATGGTGGTGTATTCACTGAAAACCCTGAGATGTAACAACTTACGCGATAGGCCTAAAGCAGCAGCAATCTGGGTAACAATACCTCCCACATGAATAATACCTACTGATGACCTGGCAATACTGCTAAGACCTTTCAGCAGAAAGTTCCCACATGCCACAGGACGTGACTGGGTCGCACAAAACAGTAGAAAGATCTCCTCCTCACTAAGCAAGGTCTCAACATCTGGCAATCCAAAGAAAGAGTGTGCTATGATCATCTGAAAATACCTCAATGCAGGGTTGTGGATAACATGTGAGAACTGGGTGGAAGGATCCTGACTCCCTCCACCAGAGATAGCACTCCAGAACTTCTCCACTTCCCTACTCAGAAAGTATCCCATAGGTGTCTCAGGAATAGCATCAGGGGTCGTCTGAAAACCTAATAAATCACCAAACTCCTTATGAGTGAAGGAGTATTCAGTCCCAAATAACCTGAAAGTAGCACATCCATCTGGTCCGGCCCAGGGGTCATAAGAAAACGAGCTGAGGAACTCCAAAGTGAGGTTCCTATAGGTGTTGTTCAGGTCGTCGAACTGGTCCCATTGAAGCTGGTGGCATAAGAATCTGACACTAGGCTCAATGCCTAAAGCCTCCATGCAAGCCTGATCTGGGTACCTCGTAGGTGCCATAGGACGCCTGAAGTGGACAAAGTAATGCTCTCTCTGGGCGTCATTCCTGAAAGTCACATGCATGTCGTCAAAATTCTGCATTCTGCACAGAGTTAGGAAGAAGGTCCTGTAAAACACAAACATTTCAAACATTAGTCCTGACAAAATATAACAAGAAATAAAATAAAACAAAATGTAGAAAAAGTAAATAAGGTAAGAAAATCATGGGTTGCCTCCCATGCAGCGCTTGTTTAACGTCGTTAGCTTGACGACTGGAACTTATACATCTCTTGTCGGGATTGGTGGATCACTTAGAGTGTGGCTGGAGTAGGTTGTTGGAATGTCTCCTCCTTCGTAGAGCTTCAGTGTTTGTCCATTGACGATGAATGGTTTACATGTCTCGTTTTTGATTTCAACAGCTCCAGACCTCAGAATTTTTTATACTTTGAAGGGGCCAGTCCATCTTGAACGGAGCTTTCCTGGGAAGAGTCGTAGCCTAGAATTGAACAGGAGAACAGGGTCGCCTAAGTTGAAGTCTTTTCTTACGATTCTTTTGTCGTGCCAAGCTTTTGTTCTTTCTTTGTATATTATGGCATTCTCGTAGGCTTGCTGTCTGAGTTCTTTTGTGGATGTCAAGGATACGTTTCTCCCCAGCAGTTAGGTAATCCAAATTCAAAGTTTTAATGGCCCAATAGGCCTTATGCTCTAACTCAAAAGGTAAATGACAAGATTTTCCATAGACTAGTTGGTAGGGGGTTGTTCCTATAGGGGTTTTGAAAGCGGTTTTGTAGGCCCATAAAGCCTCTTGAAGCTTTTGCGACCAATCTTTTCTGGATACAGAGACAGTTTTTTCTAAAATTTGTTTAATCTCCCTATTAGATACTTCCACTTGGCCACTAGTCTGTGGGTGATATGGGGTTGTTACTCTATGCTTAACTCCATACTTGCTTAAAAGCTTATCAAATATTCTTGATATGAAGTGAGATCCTCCATCACTTATAACTAAACGGGGTGTTCCAAACTGGGGAATATATAATTTTTAAATAATTTAATCACTACTCTAGTGTCGTTTGTGGGTGCAGCTATCGCTTCAATCCATTTAGACACGTAGTCTACTGCAACTAAGATATAATTGTTTCCTAAAGATGGTGGGAATGGTCCCATGAAATCTATACCCCATACGTCGAAGAGTTCCACTTCTTGGATGTTTCTTAAAGGCATTTCGTCGCGTCTTGAAATATTTCCTGTGCGTTGGCATCTATCACATTTGACAATGTAAGCATGGACATCACGCCACATGGTAGGCCAGAATAGGCCAGCTTGAAGAATCTTGGCGTAGGTCTTAGAGGTGCTTGCATGTCCACCATAAGGCGCAGAGTGACAATGCTGAATTATACTTTCTACCTCGTCTTCTGGAACGCAACGGCGGAAAATGCCATCTTTACCTCTCTTGAAAAGAAGTGGCTCGTCCCAATAGAAGTTTCTAACATCACTTAAGAACTTCTTCTTCTTGTGGTAATCGAGATCAGGGGGTATGATATCAGCAGCTAGGTAATTAACAAAATCAGCGTACCAGGGCACGTTACTTACAGCTAAGGATTTTTGAAAGTGCTCATGAGGGTCTGGTTTTTTATCTTCAATGGTTTCCAACTGGGCTATCAGTCTATCATAGGCAAAATCATCATTTATGTGTACTAATTCAGGATTCAGGTATTCTAGCCTAGATAGGTGATCGGCTACTACATTTTCTGTGCCTTTTTTATCTCGGATATCTAAGTCGAACTCTTGTAGCAACAAAATCCATCGAAGTAACCTGGGTTTAGCATCTTTTTTACTTAGTAGGTAACGGATGGCAGCATGATCGGTGTAAACTATAATTTTGGCTCCTACTAGATATGATCTAAATTTGTCTATAGCGAAAACTACCGCTAGGAGTTCTTTCTCGGTTGTTGCGTAATTGAGTTAGGCGGCGTCTAGGGTTCTACTGGCATAATATATTACATGTAATCTTTTATCTTTTCTATGACCTAGAACGGCTCATAAAGCATAATCACTGGCGTCACACATTATCTCAAACGGTTCAGACCAGTCAGGGGGTTTCATAATGGGTGCTGAAACCAATGCTTGCTTCAAAAGGTTGAATGCTTCATTGCATTTTTCATCAAAGATGAATTCAGCATCTTTCATTAACAGGCCAGTTAAAGGTTTTGTTATTTTGGAGAAGTCCTTGATGAAACGGCGGTAGAATCCAGCGTGTCCAAGGAAACTTCTAACTTCCCTGATAGTCTTGGGTGGTTTTAGGTTCTCTATAACTTCTATTTTTGCTTTATCTACCTCTATACCTCTTTCGGAGATTATATGTCCTAAAACAATTCCTTCAGTCACCATGAAATGGCATTTTTCCCAATTCAGTACAAGGTTCACCTCCACACATCTTTCCAGGATTTTCTCAAGGTTGATAAGACAATTTTGGAAATCAAAACCGCAAACCGAGAAATCATCCATAAATACTTCCATGATTCCATCTAGATAATCTGCAAAGATTGACATCATGCAACGTTGGAAAGTAGCAGGGGCATTACAGAGTCCAAAAGGCATTCGTCTGTAGGCAAAAGTTCCAAAAGGGCATGTAAAGGTAGTTTTTTCTTGATCTTCTGGATGTATAGGTATTTGGAAGAATCCCGAATACCCGTCTAGATAGCAGAAGTAGGAATGTCTGGCAAGACGTTCTAACATCTGGTCTATGAACGGTAAAGGGAAATGATCCTTCCTAGTTGCTTTATTTAACTTTCTATAGTCTATGCACATACGTCAACCTCCTTCTATCCGCTTTGCTATTTGTTCACCTTTCTCATTTTGCACAACTGTGATGCCTCCCTTCTTGGGTACCACATGCACAGGGCTCACCCACTTACTGTCCGAGATCTGATATATTATACCTGCTTCTAGCAACTTCAGAACTTCCTTCTTGACAACATCACTCAGTATAGGGTTTATCCTTCTCTGGTGTTCTCTGGAAGGTTTTGAATCTACTTCGAGCGAAATCCGATGCATGCATACGGATGGACTTATACCTTTCAGGTCAGAGATATTATATCCTAAGGCTGAGGGATATCTTCGTAAAACGTCCAAGAGTTGATCTGTTTCTTTTTGTCTCAAGGCATAGGATCTGGGGTAAGGGATAAACATTCGTAAAGGTTATCATCGATGAAGGGTTTCTTATAATTGTCATCTTCCAAAATAAGAGTTGATGGCAGCTTAATTGTTTCAATGACTTCTTCTTGCTCTAACTCCCTAACACATTCATCAATGATATCTATCGCATAACACGCGTCTCCTATCACAGGTGCCATAAGAAATTTTGAAAGTATAAATTCTATCTTCTCGTTCCCTACCTCAAAGGTTAGTTTCCCCTTTTTGACATCTATTATGGCTCCAGCAGTCGATAAGAATGGTCTACCTAGAAGAATTGGTATGTCAACATCTTCTTTAATGTCCATGACAACAAAATCAGTAGGGATAAACAGCTGACCTATCCTAACAGGGACGTCTTCAAGTATGTCTATCGGATATTTAACAGATCTATCGGCTAATTGAAGTGACATCTTGGTAGGTTGCAACTCTCCTAAATTTAACCTTTCGCAAATCGCTAAGGGCATTAAGCTCACACTAGCTCCTAAGTCTAGAAAAGCTTTTTCGATGACATGACTCCCCAAAATACAAGGAATGGAAAAGTTTCCAGGATCTTTATCTTTTTTTGCTAATTTATTTTCGGCAATAGAATTACATTCCAAGGGTTTCGGATCATCAAGTCTACGTTTATTGGTAAGGATGTCTTTGAGAAACTTTGCGTAGGATGGTATTTGGGTAATGGCTTCTGTGAACGGGATTTCTACGTGAAGTTTTTCTATAACTTTAATGAATTTCTGATACTGATTATTGATCTGGGTTTGTTTAAGTCTTTGCAGATATGGTATTGGTGGTTTGTATGGCGGGGGTGGTATATAGGTTTTGTCTTTGGGTTCTTCTCCTTTTTCTTGACTTTCCTGGTTTACAGATTCCTCTGGTTTCTTCTTTTTATCTGGGATGTTGTCATCTTCCTTAGAAGTTTTGGGATCACTCAACCTTGAGTTACAAGGTTCATCATAAGCGGTCCCACTTCGTAGGGTAATGGCATTTGCTTGTCCTTTCGGGTTTTGTTGAGGTTGTCCAGGGAATTGTTCTCCAGGTGTGGTCTGAGGGGCTTGGTTTAAAGCTACCTGCGAGATTTGGGTTTCAAGCATCTTATTGTGAGTGATTATTTGGTCAACCTTGGTTCCTAACTGGGTAATTAGTTCGTTAACATGAACGTTTTGGTTCATGAACTCCTTGTTTTGTTGGATTTGGGCAGCGACAAAATTATCCACGATTTTCTCAAGGCTCGGTTTTGGTGGTACAGGTTGCATAGGTTGATTTGATCTTGGGGCTTGATAACTTGATTGTTTCGGAGGGGCAGTATTTTGGATAGGGTTATTATTCTTATAGGAAAAGTTTGGGTGATTCCTCCATCCAGGGTTATAGGTAATTGAAAATGGGTTCCCTTGGGTGTAGTTTACTTGTTCAGAGCTGGTCTCGTTTAACAGACTGCATTCTGCAGATTGGTGTCCTTTCGTCCCACATATCTCGCAATCTGACGGAACTGCGGCTGCAGTATTTGGGGTTGTACACATATGCTCAACTTTTAGGGCTAATGCGTCCATTTTAGCTTGCATCATGTCTATAGAGCTTAACTCATGTATTCCTCCTTGGGCTTCCTTCTTTTCCACTGTCGCTCGTTCTACTCCCCATGATTGATGGTTTTGGGCCATATCTTCGATAAGGGCACTAGCTTTAGGGTACGGTTTGTTCATCGGTGCGCCACCTGCGGCGGCGTCGATGGTCATCTTAGTGTTATAATGAAGTCCATTATAGAAGGTTTGAATGATTAACCAATTTTCTAAACCATGATGTGGGCATGCTCTTAACAACTCTTTATATCTCTCCCAGGCTTCGAACAACGATTCTCCTTGGTTTTGGGTAAATCTAGTTATTTGGTTTCGAAGAACAGCGGTCTTACTCGGGGGAAAATATCTGGCAAGGAATACTTTTCTAAGGTCTTCCCAACTTGTTATGGAATTTGGTGGAAGGGAATCTAACCAAGATAGGGCCTTATCTCTGAGGGAAAAAGGAAATAATCTTAAGCGAATCACCTCAGGAGGGGCTCCATTGGTTTTAAAGGTGTCTGCTAGTTGGAGAAAGTTTTTCAAATGTTGGTTTGGGTTCTCTGTAGCAAGACCTGCGAATTGTCTCTGCTGTACTAACTGTAGCAGGGATGGTTTAAGTTCAAAATTGTTAGCTGGTATGGCTGGATTTACTATACTAGAACTAGGTTCCTCGTTGGATGGTTGGGCGAAATCCTTAAGAGGTCTTTGATTTTGATCTTCGGCCATAGCTTTCCTAAGTTTACGGAAATATAAACGTGCGCGAGCGTAACGTTCTGGTTCAGCTAGAGGGTCTACTAAACTTCCGGTACTACGAGTTTTTCGCATTGACCGGCGGGTAACTTCCTTAGTCTAAACGGTATAACAACAGGGTACGAAATTTGAGGAAATTGGTCCCTGGCAACGGCGCCAAAAACTTGATGCGTATTTTTTTTCGCAAGTGTACGAACGCGTCAGAGTAATATAAAATATTATCGTATCCACAGGGACCAAGTGTCAATCTATCGCTATCTATTGTTAAGGTGTGTATCTAAGGTGATTGAAAATAGTAGTTTTGAAGAGTGCACGGTAGTAAATAAAGTAATTAAAATTAATTGATAAAGACAGGTTCGAATGCAATTCACACAACCAATTGATAATCCAAGTACTTGCTAATAGAACTACTTACGGGCAATATCTTCTATTTTGAAAAGAACTAATTTGACAGGAACTGTCGCTTTCGCGTACTCAGAACCGAGTTGTACCCCCTAATCAAACTCTCTTATTGTCACGGATAAAAAGGCGCGCATTGCGTTAGAGTAGTAAACCTATTTTTAAGAAATATAGTACCTTGACCAAGTTGAAAAGTATTTTAACCTGGATTTTCTAAAAAAAAGAGGTTTTTACGAACCAGACTTTAAACTTCTTAACGCGTCCGAAAATGGTTTTAAAATCTCTTTTCCTTTTAAATTAAAAACTCCTAATAAACTAAACAAAGCGCTTTCGCTGTTTTTGAAATAGTTTAAAAACAATTAAGTTTAGATAGGCGTTGGACGGCTTTCAATCTTACCCAACGGAATTTAAGAACAGGAAAACTTATATTGAAAGTTAAAATAGCCCTTAAGTGTTTCCACTAACAATTTCACAGATTATCGGTTCGGTTATGATCTTCACATTCTAACCTTTATAAAATTAGCCAGACATGGTAAAGTAAGAGTCCATTTTTAGATTTTTCATAAAAAAGGTATTTAAGTGCGAGTGCGGAAAGTAAATGAAAGTAGTGCGAGTGCGGAAAGTAAATGAAAGTAATGCGAGTGCGGAAAGTAAATGAAAGTAATGCGAGTGCGGAAAATAAATGAAATTAAAAGACAGTGCAAGAAATAAAGTTGACAAAAGGTAAAGTAATAAAAACCTGCTCCAATCGGAGTGGTTGAATAAAATGCGAACTGAAAGTAAAATGGCGGCAGGATTAACTTCCTTCCAGAGTGCTCCAAGACTCAATCTCACAGGCTCTTACAGACTCGATCTCTCGAATGTAGTAACACCTCGATGTGAAGCGATTACCACTATTACACTGATATATGCTTATGAACAACTGAACTTGGATGAAGAAAAACGAAAATCTAAAGTCCTATTTATAGGCAAGGAAACATGTGGAAAAGACAAGGATGCCCCTAGCATTTGAATTTGGGCGGGAACTTGTTTTGCTCTTGTGGCGCCCGCCACAACACCATGGCGCCCGCCATGAGTGTAAAATTTGCTTGGGTAGTTGGAGATCGTGGGGAAAAATAGTTGGGAGGAGTTTGAGACATGGCAACGTCATGGAAGACCCTGTGGCGGCCGCCAGAGTGGATGCCATAAGTGCAAAATGCTGATTTTCTCTATTTTAGCTCATTTCGGCTCCTTTTTCGCTCCTTTTCTCGCTCGGGGCTCCGATTAGACTAAAAACCTGAAAACAAAGAAAAACATAATAATAACATAATAAAATGACATTAAAAAACTAAGAATGCATGCGAAATCGGAGTCAAAAATACGGTGAAATTCAGTGTCATCACCGGTCTTCCTTTTCGAGTTCGCCTTCGGCCGTCCTCGTATTATTTTGTTGGGTAGTCCGCCTTCGGCCGGTCTTCCTTTTCGAGTTCTCCTTCAGCCATCCTCGTTTTATTTTGTTGGGTAGTCTGCCTTCGGCCGGTCTTCCGTTTCGAGTTCGCCTTCGGCTGTCCTCATGTTCTTTTGGTGAGTAGAGCGCCTTCGGCCGGTCTTCCTTTTCGAGTTCGCCTTCGGCCGGTCTTCCTTTTCGAGTTCGCCTTAGGCCGTCCTCATATTATTTTGTTGAGTAGAGTGTTTTCGGCCGGTCTTCCTTTTTGATTTCGACTTCGACCGTCCTCGTATTCCTTTATTGGGTAGAGCGCCTTCGGCCGGTCTTCCTTTTCGAGTTCGCCTTTGGCCGTCCTCGTATTCTTTTGTTGGGTAGAGTGCCTTCGTCCGGTCTTCCGTTTCGAGTTCGCCTTCGGCCATCCTCATATTCTTTTGTTGGGTAGAGTGCCTTCATCCAGTCTTCCTTTTCGAATTCCCCTTCGACCGTCCTCGTATTCCTTTGTTGGGTAGAGTGTCTTCAGCCGGTCTTCCTTTTCGAGTTCGCCTTCGGCCGTCCTCGTATTCCTTTGTTAGGTAGAGCGCCTTCGGCCGGTCTTCCTTTTTGAGTTCGCCTTCGGCCGTCCTCGTATTCTTTTGTTGGGTAGAGCGCCTTCGGCCGGTCTTCCGTTTCTAGTTCGCCTTCGGCCATCCTCGTATTCTTTTGTTGGGTAGAGCGCCTTCGGCCGGTCTTCCTTTTCGAGTTCGCCTTCGACCATCCTCGTTTTCTTTTGTTAGGTAGAGCGCCTTCGGCCGGTCTTCCTTTTCGAATTCGCCTTCGACCGTCCTCGTATTCCTTTGTTGGGTAGAGCGTCTTCAGCCGGTCTTCCTTTTCGAGTTCGCCTTCGGCCGTCCTCGTATTCCTTTGTTGGGTAGAGCGCCTTCGGCCGGTCTTCCTTTTTGAGTTCGCCTTCGGCCGTCCTCGTATTCTTTTGTTGGGTAGAGCGCCTTCGGCCGGTCTTCCGTTTCGAGTTCGCCTTCGGCCATCCTCGTATTCTTTTGTTGGGTAGAGCGCCTTCGGCTGGTCTTCCTTTTCGAGTTCGCCTTCGACCGTCCTCGTTTTCTTTTGTTAGGTAGAGCGCCTTCGGCCGGTCTTCCTTTTCGAGTTCGCCTTCGGCCGACCTCGTATTCTTTCATTGTTTAGCCTGCCTTTGGCCGATCTTGTCTCCCCAACATAGTCCACGTTCGGCTGGCAAACACTCTATTTCATTATCCCCATAGTTTGCATATTTCCGGGTTCTTTTGGTATTCAATCTCTATGGACCTCAAATGTCTGAAAGTCGTTGCTATCATCCTTTCAGGTTCAAGTTGATTGAATAGGGGCAGCTGTAGCACCCCAAAATTTTCCATCCTTTTAACACTAACTGGCTTATGTTTCATCTCATTTTTGCATTATCATCTTTGCATATCATTGGTTATTAGCATGGGATCAAGGTATCTAGACCAACTCAAGGGAAGAAGAGGTTTTCCAAAGCTTCAAGCAAGAGTTCATGTGTATTTTCCAAGAGATTAAGAGGAGAGGTGGTTCTTGATATCATCATTACTTGAGTCACAAAGGAGCCTTGGGCTTCAGGGCATCCTAATTTGTCCATCACCTCAGCAGAAGATTGTAATTGGCAAGAGATTTCAAGTGAATCACACCCTCCTAGCCTGATTTCTCAGACTAGGGTTTTGGAGATCCTTGAGTTTAACCCCCCAATGGGCAAGATCTTTGAAGTTTCATCATCACCAAATGGCACATCTCATCATTGTTTGAGAGGATATTCATCATACTAAGAGGAATTTGGATTTGGAGCATGGGTCGATTCCTCCTAGACTGAGGGCACCAAAATTAGGGTTTGCCATAAAATCAGTTTATTTCTGATTTTTTGGGCAAGACTTGATTCCATGGTATTCCTCATGTCCCCAAGTGTCTAGGAATGGAGAATTGTCCATCAATTTGGATCAGAAGGGTTTCAATTGTTCAAAAGGTTCAAGATTAGGAGAATTGGGGATAAAGTCAGTTGTGCGGTGAAAAAGTCAACTCCTGACTTTTTGAGGTCAACATGTTGATTTTCCAGTCATATATGATCAATGGACAAGATTTGATCAAGAAATGCTCACGGATTCATGAAAAATCAGGAATGTGAAAAAGTTACCAAAAATGGAATTTAGGGTTTTAGAAACTTACTATTTTTAGTAAGTTTTTAACCACTTTCAAGGCCACTTTTCATCATGATCAAAGCCTTATTTGAAAATCTATTCCACATGAAAGTTGTAGTATGAAATTTTCCCTTAAAAGTGGGCACAAGAATCACATCATTTGAGTCATTTTTAAATGAGTTATGGTGCTCCAAAGTTGGACATTTTCACCTTACCAAGTTCAAAAACTTAGAAATTTTTCTAAGTTACTTTGGACAGTTTTGAGAACCCACATTCATGGCCACATTGCATTGTCTTCCAAGCTTAATCCAACTTGCATTCAACATTAAATTCAATCCTTGACATTCAAGCTTTCCAAAGAACATTCATTTGCACAAATTGGTTTGAAATCCATAGATTTATGTAGCTCCAAAAGTGGCTAAATGAATTTAATTGTAAGGCAAGTCAAGGCATGTCATGGCATATGTTTTGGTACAACATGAGTACATTCCTTACAGCATGGTACACTCCACGCATGTCATCATCATTCCCTTGCCCAAAACCTTTCTCAAAATGAGCTAAGATTATCATACATCACCATGCAACATGTACCATTCACTTTGCCAAAATAAGAAATGAAAATTGGCATACATTCTGATTGCATTCCATGATCTCACATGCCACATCCCTCATGCTTCATCTTTCCATCAAAACCACTATCCCAAACCTCTCACCAAGCCATTCCATAGCACTACCCGAGCCTACACCACATATGTGCTTCATTTTCAATTTCACTTCCAAACCACAATAACCACTTCCCAGCCATCTGCTTCATTTCCAAACCTAAAAAGCTCACTATATAACCTCTACAACTCCAAACCTAGCCATTCACTCTCCATTTTTCAGATCTGAACACAAAACTTCTCAAATTTTCTCATCTTCGTTTCTCCTAATTTCTGAGAGTTTTTGAGTTTGTCTTGGTTGAATCACCATTAACCAAGTGTGATATTGCTTCTGTATGCAAGATTCACCATCTGAAATCATCATCGGAGGCTCTACAAGTTCAATTTTCTTCACCATCGGGTTGGGATTAATTGAGGTTTTTTAGCAACTTTCTGAGCAAACCAAGCCTTAATCTACACTCTCCATTTGGTTATGAAGATTTCCATATCATTTTCTTGATCTATTGCTTGAAAAGAAGAAGCAACGGACTCTCTCCGTTAGGTAAGCTTCCAGCTCTGTTTTCTCTCATATTAGATACATTTTAGGCTTATGTTTGGACGCATCTGAAGCCCTACCATGAGTAGGCCACGTATGTGTGTTTGTTGCTTTGTTTTGACTAGTTTCAGTGTGCATGCTCATCTCTTTATCTCTTCGATTCACCTTGTTTTAGTGTTTATTTTTTAAAATGGAGGGTGAATTCGTGCTCAGCGTGAGATTCTGAGTGAGACGGTAGTCTTGTTTTATATTTCTATGATGTCAGTGGTGGCTCTGGCAGGGGTTGGCCGGAGAAGACGACCAGAGCTAGGGCTCCGGCGTCTAAGGTTTTGAGGGATGATGACCTGGCCTTCGTGCCATCTTTTAAATTCAAATGGTCTGTGGTGTTTAAATCTTAGCCAATCATTCCGCCACGTCAATTAATGAGCCTGCGTGGCATTGTTTTTTTGTTTGAATCTGAATTGTTTGAATCTTGTTCCTATGCATATTGATATTTGAACACCCCTATTTTGAGCCCAAACGCACCTCTTCTTGTATCCCTTTGCACTGATTATTGCTCATACACCCTCACGCCATGTTCACATGTTTTTATTTTACTTTATCTTTTCTTTCAATTTAATTTTATTTCTAAGTGTTCTAATCATGATAAAAATACCAAAAAATGTTTTTCTGGTCAATAAATGTGTTGACTTATTTTCCATGATTTTTATTTTATTTTTATTTTCTTTTTGATATTTTATTTTGATTTAATTGTGTGATGTGTTTCTTTGACCTAGTCTTTGAACTATTGCCTTGATTCATGATCTTTACAATTGATTCTTGATCCATCCTTTTGCACACACTTAGGCACATGTATGTAGGGCATTTTAGTGTTCATTTGGTGTCTTAATCATGCACTTTGGGTTCATGTTTGGATTTATTTTCATGCCTAACTTGTTTGATCAATGAATTGTGTATTTGCCTAATGTTTGAGGTGGGTTGAGCATCCTTTGCACACATTCTTGGGCACCCTTTTAGAGCACATTGAGCTACTTCCTTCTAGATACCTTGATCATTATTCCATGATTTTTAAACACTCTTAGCCATTTTTCATGTGTGATGCAATGTACGTTAACTTGTTCGGACGTGCTTAATTTTTGTGGTGCATACATGCTTGTTTGTGTGAACTTGTTGTGATGTGATGTTCATGTTTCTTGCTTGACATGTTGAACTTAAGTTTGAATTGATCTTCACACACACACTACTTCCCCTACTTGGATTCATATCTTGATCTTACATGATTACTTCTTTGAGGCGTGTTTTACATGATTATATGTTTGACAATTGATGGAGTTTGGATTTGGTGTATGATTTGAACTTTTGTGCTTTTCTTTTGATCCATAGCATGAGTTGAATGCATCTTGACATAGCTACTGCCCTACTTTGGTTCTCACATCATTTGACTTCATTTCACTTTGCTTGATGATAGATAATGCTTCTTGGTTGATCTTAAGTCAATTGTGTTTGCATTGGTGCATTGTTTTGCCTAATTGTTGTGATTTCCAATCTTTGGACTTGGTTTGAAATATGTGCACATTGCTTGATGCTTATGTATTATTGTTTGAACCTCATTGTTCTTCTTTCTCACTTGTTTCATCTTCTTCTTCATCTCTTTCACTCTTTTCTTTCCCCTTGGATCTTAAAACTTGTTCAAGTCTTGGATTCACTTTTGTATGCTCCCTTAAGGCTCCTAGTCCGACTTAATTTTTGATTAAGCTCAGAGTAGGATAGACATTAGGCTCTCAATCCAAGCATGATAACATTGGGATAGAATTCCCGTAGTGTTTTCTTTTCCTTTGAGTCTTTTCTTCTCATCTCTTAACAATTCTAAAACACTTAATAAGGACAACGGCATTGCACACGAGCCTTAAGCATAGGAAATGAAGAATGAGGGGTCTCCCTTCACTCTTCTCTAGTGTTGAGCATACGTCCCATTGGGGGCGACCATGCGAGGCATTCGTTCCCGTGTCATAGACTTTGGTGCAGTGTAGGTTACGAACTAACTCAATCCACTTCTATCTAAGATACACAAAACAAATTCAAATATTTTTCATCCTTCGGGATTGTTGAGTTTCAAATCATTTTCAGAAAAGAGCACGTTATTTCCGTTCAGCCGCAAACAGGCATCTACCCTAACTGCCGGACACGAACTTAACGTCGCTCATAAAAAAAACACTAAGACCTTGTTAGGTCGAACTACGACTGCTCTGACTTCCTCTCTCTGGTTAGATTGAGGATACGTAGGCACAAGACGAAAATGTCTTGGCAAGCACTTTTCCCCCTTTTCGACCCGTAGGTTCGACTACGACTGCTCTGATTTCCTCTCTCTGGTTAGACTGAGGATACGTAGGCATAAGACGGCGATGTCTTGGCGAGCACCCTTGCTTCCTTTTTGACCCATAGGTTGAACTACGACTGCTCTGATTTCCTCCTTCTGGTTAGATTGAGGATACATAGGCACAAGACGACGATGTCTTGGCGAGCAACCTTCCCCCCTTTTTGCGTAGTCCGTCCGAACTACGTTGACTCTGAATTTCCCATTGCACAAGGGAATACATAGGCCTAGGACGACAATGTCCTATCGTGTCCCCTTTTTCCCTTTTGTTTCCTGTCTTTGTTTAGGAGTAGACTTTAGGATAACTCACCCTTTGATTAGACAACAAGCGTGGATCCCATCGAGTACGATGGACGTGTGGGGGTGCTAATACCTTCCCCTCGCGTAACTGACTCCCGAACCCGGAATATGGTTGCGATGACCATGTCTTTCCCTATTTCAGGTTTTCTTCGATCATTTCCTTTCCCTGCGTCGGGATAAATAACATTCGGTGGCGACTCTTCTGTTATAGTTTTCTCGCCGATTGTTTTTCGCAGGTTGCAACACTCCCCAAGGACTCTCTCTCCCCTTCTTGTGAATATGTTGCTAGGCATGCACTATTTCTTTCATTAGTGCCCTGTCATTTTCTCCTTCCTTGAAGAAAAGACATTCCAAATGAGCATTATGTGGGATATTCTTCATCGGGTATCCAAGTTGACGGCGAGCTAAAATGGGATGGTAGTTGATCCCTCCTTTAGTACCAATGAGGGGTACATTGGGGAAATTTCCACATTTCTCGATGATTCTTATTCCTTCATAGATCCGATTGTACCAATCTATGTTAGAATTGGTAAGGGACATATTCTTCTACGACCATTGCAGACTGCTCTTGTGATCCCAAAAAGCAGTAGACTTAAGCAAGTGGAAAATAAACCATTTGTAGAATAATGGTACACAACATGTAATCATTCCTCCACTGTACAAATTCCTTAAGTGTACAGAATAATACGCATCTGCGAGCAGGGTGGGGACTGGGCTCCTAATCAAGAATATCTTAAAAGCATTGGTGTCAACGAAGTTGTCAATGTTGGGAAAGAGGAATAACCCATATATAAGCAGAACAAAGACATCCTTGAAAGCAGTTATATTTCCTATACTTGCAAAGTATAAAGCTTTCTCCATCAGGAATTTAGCCAGTAAACCCTGGATTCCTCCCTTGGTGTTCATGTGAGTCCTGATTTCTGACTCTTCCAAAGAGATTGCTTTTGCAATGGCTTGATCTTTTGGAATTTCTTCCAGTACAGAAAATGGATCTTGATCAGTGATAGGTAAATCAATCAGGTGGGAGTACTCTTCCAGTGTTAGTGTGAGCTGGTAATCTGGGAAAGTGAAGTAGTGGTATACCGGATCGTAGAACTGAACTAGTGTAGATAGGATCCCTTCAACCATGTTGACCTTCAAAAGAGACAACAGTCCTCCGTGCTTAGCTCTGAAAGCTTCGGGATTAGTAATCATCCTTCCCAATTTCGTTAGGTCTTCCATTTTTGGAACCTTGAAGGTGTACTTGTGTGTTTTTCTTCTTCCGAAATCCATAACGCAACTTCTGATATTTGCAATTATTGTTTTAGTTCTTTTAGAAAGAGATTTTTTCTTGTTTGAAAATAGTTATTTAATGAATGCATGAATGCAATAAACAAAAACATTTGAAAACATGGGTTTAAGGGTTCATCGTCACGAGCATGGAGCCATGGTTCTACCCATCCCTAAAGGTGTGTACTAAAGGTCAAGTTTTGTACCTGTTGAACGGGTTCTAACAAAGGTTCCCCAAATCATTGACCCCTCATGAGAGCCGTAATATCCCAAGATGAATCTCCTTTGAGTGTAGTATCGCGTATAAACTATTCCCGATAGTCACCGCACTACCTAATGGTCAAATAGTTAAATGTCTACTAATCCTCAGTTTCAAGGGTAACCTAATGGGAAAAAACAATGCTTTCACGACATGCTCGTTCAACATTGGTAATTCCATGCGGGCACCTCCACTGATTCGGTGGACTCTCAAGTCAACTTGGTCAGGATTCAATCCCTATAAGCCTCCCCGAATACGCCACCACTTATCTTAATGTTCTCTCGGACTCACCACATGCGTATTAATCGCATTCCCAGATAACAGTAATGTAAACAAGGATATCAAATAATATGATAGCAGATGATATAAAAAATTAGAAAGCAAGTAAGATAACAGAAAAATAAATGCAAAACAAGGCCTAGACCTCTTAGGAAATCTAATCCTAAAGTCCCCATCAGAGTCACCATTTTTCTGTATGCCGTCGGTTTTTTCTCAGTGACTTTCGCTCCCGGGATTTTCATCCAAGTACAAACGCGAAAGTCGCATGGAAACAGAGTTACAAGCAATGTGTATTTATCCCAAGAGAGGGAAAGGAAACACTGCGTAAACTAGAGAGAGGGAAAGAGCATGGTCTTGCGACCAAGAGAACTGGGTTCGGGAGTCGGTTATGCGAGGGGAAGGTATTAGCACCCTCACGTGTCCATCGTACCCGATGGGATCCACGCTTGTTGTTCGATCAAAGGGCGTCGTCGACTGGAGCTTCGCTGCTGACTGGAGAACTGGAAATGAAAGATAGAAAGAAGAAGGAAGGGGAGAAAGAAGTAACTCGATAGGACACTATCGTTGTCCTAGGCCTACATATTCCCTCAGTGCAATGGGAAAGTCAGAGTCAACGTAGTTCGATGGACTACGGGGAAGGTTGCTTGTCGAGATATCGCATCTCGTGCCTACGCATCTTCAATCAGACGAGAAAGAAGAATCAGAGCAAACATAGTTCGGCTCAACAAGGTTGCTTTGTTTGTGTTTTTTAGTGGAAATGTCAGAGTGCACGTCCCAGCAGTTAGGTGTTGTAGCTTGCTGTATGGAGACTTAGGCGTTACCTGTTTGCGGTAGAACGGACGTGACGAGTCCTTAAGGAATAGAAGGAAGGAGATGAGAAGAGAATTTGTTTGTTTTTGTCTTTTAGAAAGAAGTGTTTTGATTATCTTCGTGTTAGTAACATGTATTGCACTCAAGTCTATGATATAGGATCGAATGCGTGGCATGGTCGTTCTAACAGGACGGATGCTAAACACTCTAGAAAGGCGGAGGGAAACCCTCCTCCTTCCATTTCCCACATGCAAGGCTTGCATGCAATATGCGTTAATCTTTTATTAAATGTTTTTGCTTTTGTTTTGAGATGAGAAGAAGAGAGACTCAAAGGTTAAGAAAGGTAAAATCTAATGATGGAGACTAAGACTTAAACCCTAAAGTTATCATACATGGATGTTCCTAATGGTTAAATGTGGTTTAGAAACCTAACTCTAAAAGATAAGAGAAGAAGAGTGAGTTCTAACTTACTTCAAAGGTTGAAGTTAAGTTAAGAACTCAAAGGGATGAAAGAAGTTGAAAAAGGAAAGCAATGAAATGCTTATCACAATCACACATTGAAAGCTTTAAAAGATAAGAAAAGAAGTTGTATGTGGGTGCACACCCACACACTTGAATTACCATTAGCCCCTGAAAATGTTAGCAAAACTACTTACAAGTAATGAAGTGAGGCACGACTAACGAGTAAAGATCAACCAAGTTAGAAACTAAGGAAAAAGGATCCTAAAGGTGTGAAGAAAATTCTACACAAAACAACATATCATGCTATCCCAATAAGAAAATAAAATGGAAGGAAACAATGAAAACATCAACAATTACAGCTGATAAGTGTAATGCAGCAGTAAAATCTATCATAATGTACCAAACTGCAATTAACAACACATGTTCAGCCTACAAAATGGATGTAAAAAGAAAATAGCAGCACATACAACAACATGTATGTGTATGGACAACAATGAAAAATCAGGGGCAGCAGGCACTCACAAATGATTCATTCGTAAACGAACAAACATGCTTCAAGCCTTGCACATTATTCAATTAAACATGATCACAATCACACCATAAATCATGATAAACAATTCTTGAAATCACTATATAATAATGCACATTGTAAGAGAATACACATTATTAAGCAAGTGAACTAATTAAAACAAATGTGCACCTATTGAAATAGAAAGCAAATGAACATGCACATAAGAATTCCAGCATCACAAGCATCCATTAACAATTAACAAGTTCAATGTGTGTGCATTATGTGATCATTACATCAATTAATCAACAACGCAAACATCAAAATTCATCGATTAACCTTCAAGAACCGCGTGTCAAAAAATCATGCTCATGCAATAGTGTGAAGTGAAACAGCTCAAGAATAGTCCACAAATCATCAACATATCAATCCATGAAGTTTAGACATGCAAGAGATCTCAAACAAGCAAGAAAATGCAAGAAAAACACAATCTGCTTCGGTGGTAATCGATTACTCACATAGGGTAATCGATTACTCAGTTGAAAATTGGCTAAAAATATGAAAATAAGGCAGAGTAATCAATTACCCTGTTAGAGTAATCGATTACCACTGAAACAGAGGCATAAATTCAACTTTGAAAAGCACTTTTCAGCAACAAATCACTTATCCAAGCATCCAAATGATCATGTAAACAATCATGCACAAAAATTGAGTTCAATCACAGTAATCAAGCATTAATTGAATCCAACAATCATCAACGTCCACAATCAAGATCAACGAAATGAATCAAAACACATCAAAATTCATGGATCTACATTGTGTAAGTTGTAATTAAGCTAAAATGAGTATAGATTTGAGGAAACCCAACCTACAAAGCGGAGATTTTCTTTGGTAATTATTGCAAAGTGATCTTGGTGCAGAAAATTAGAGAAAACCAGAGATTCCTTGATTAGTAGCTGAAACGCGTCGAAACCGAGCAAAGTCGCGAAAAATCACCGAGATCGAACTTGCACCAAAATAAATGGTGTGAAACCCTTGGATTGAAGTAGAATAACCTGAACTTCCAGAAATCCAACCAATGAAAGCCAAATGATGGAGTTTGAGCTGAAGAATTAATCACTTTTCAATGTGAAAAGTGATTATCCTTCAAGAAATAAGAGCTTTTTGTGAGGGTTTGGAAGAGTGAATTGAGAGTGCAATGTGCGAAATTTGGTGAAAAATGATGAATAAATGGTGAATCCTCTAAAAATGAGTGAAGGATTTCTTATATAGACTTTAGGTTTGGACTGTAGGAGGTTTGGGATTAGCTTTGTACTTAGCTTTGGGTTTGGAGCTAGGGTTGGAGTTAGTTAGACTCAACTCACCGAGTCAAGGTGGTTAACTCGGTTAGTTAGGATCAACTCGGTAACAATCCCAAGGTGAATTTCAACATCCAAAGGTGGAGATGCTTGAAAAACAAGGAATCACAATTGGTGTATGGGTGTGTGACTTGGGCTGCAATCAAGGCCTTGGTGCCTATGGATTTTCAGTGTGAGACCACCAAGTTTGAGCCCTTGTATGATCTCTATAACTTATCCAAATGAAAAAATTTCCAACATCAAAGTTAAAGAGGACATGGAGATGAACAACTTTGATGTTCAACAATTTTTCATTTGAAGCCTTCTTGATGGAAAAAACCAGCTTGACATTTGTCACGCCAAGTGTTTGATGAAATTATGGCCTGGCGGCCTGAATCTGCCTTGCCATGACTTGAGATGTGCCTTGATTTTGTCAAACTTTGATTAATCATAACTCCCTCAATTTTGATCCAATGGAAGAGTTCTTGGTATGGATTTGAAGCTTGGAATGTGATCTTTAATTGTCTCAACTTGGGCCTGAAGTTTGAAGTTTTTATCTTGAAGAAAGAATGCCTTGAAGTGTAGTGCAAAATGGTCCAAAACTTTCCATTTTTAGAAACCTTAAAGTTTCTATTTTGGGCAGTTTTGTGATTTCTTGATTTTTTCATGAACCTCTTGACATTTCTTGATCAAATCTTGTCCAATGAACATATGTGACCTGAATTTCATGAATTTGACCTTAAAAAGTCAGGAGTTGACTTTTTCCTCTGCACAGTTGACTTTTTCCCTAATTTCTTGATTCTCAAGCAACTGACCAATTGAAACTCTTCTAAAATGAACCCATGGGCAATCTTCCATCCTTAGATAATTGACATCATGTAGAAAACATTGAGATCAAGTTTGAACCAAAATTTCATCAGGAGATTGCCTGAATCCAACACCCCAATTTGGACTACTTTTGATAGGAAATGATGACTGCTCAATCTTCTTGATGAACTCCCATCTTCCAATGACTTGCGGGATCAAATGAGATGATGACTGCTAAATCTTCTTGATGAACTCCCATCTTCCAATGACTTGTGGGATCCAATGACTGGCCACACTGCAGGTGGACTTTTGCAAAAATTCAACCCTGGACTACGCTCTGCATACATATCAGACGTCCCTGCTAACTCTGCTGAGGAACAATGATCAATGATTTGACCTCAGAAGCTCCTAAAAGGATAATATCTCTGCTGGAGAATGAGTGAACAATCCGTCTACTCCAAATTGACACGCTTGCCAAAAATAAATTGGAATTTGAGATATAGGGAAGTGATGACTCTGCCAGGAATTATTTCATCTGCCTGGGGATGAATTCTGATCATAGCAACTCCGCTAGTAGAATGACAACTTTCCGACTTGGCTAGGGAAAGAATGTACTAACACTCTGCTGAGGAAGAGATTCTGTTGATCTGATAAACCTCTGCGGGGAGTATTGCTAACAAGATTCAATGCTGAACTCTGTGGGGATACAACTGCCAGAAATATGATCTTGTTGAGGATCAGAACTACTCCGTCGGGGGTACGCAAATCCTGATTGGAAGACATTCTGTTGCAACATGCTGAGAAAGAACCCCTAGAGATCTGCTGGGAAAACACAAAGCAAATCCTCGGTAATCTGTTGAGGAATAAAGCTGTCGAGCTTAGGATAAGTGCCACAATGCTCCATGTTAGGCGAACTTTCCGTTTGACGACTTCATTGGGGATAATGAGTTTACCACAAACTCTGCTGGGGAAAACCGCTTCAAAGTGTCTCGTGCTGGGGATGCCCCTTAAAAGGATTTTACAGAAGACCGAGCATCTTCAAACTCTTAAGCAAATGCCGAGACTTGAGCTAAGAATACAACAATTGAGAGGTCACTCTACTGGAGATGATAGATCTGGAACACATCCTGCCGGAGGGATTTCACAATGCCCCATGCTTGGAAGGGTCACAAACTCGCTTTTGCCCCAGATTACGCAGCTGGTATGAAGAAATTATCCCAAGAGGATTTTACAGAAGATTTGGCATCTTCAAACTCCTGGACACTCACTGAGTCTTGAACATTAACGGCGAAGTCTGCGAAGCAACTTTACTGGTGAATTTGCAACCGTTATCGATACTGAAAAGCTTGTAGCTGTTGGAAGTACTGAATGAGAGAATCGACTTAATAAGATACCACGATACCCAGTGGCAATTAACTTGTCGATATCGAATTGTCGTGAGCGACCATCAGCTGATGAATAGACATAATCAGTAAACATTGTGACAAAAGGGTGACATGTGAACCCTTTCTTGAACATGATTGCCCCGATATTCTGCATAGGGATAAGTGATTACTCGTTTGGAAGAAACGATCCATGATCTCGAAAAGGCTTCAATCTTGTTTTTGAGCTTAGTATGAGGCTGTTGCTTGTAAATAAAGGATGTGCACGTATGCCCCGAGCTGGATATAACTTCTGCAACTATGAAAATCCAACCCTGAACCATCACTTGTTGGGGGATAGCACCTAACCATGCTTGGTTCTGAAGATGACTTCATGTTAGGCTTCTGAATACAAACCTGCAACAAAAGAAATGCACACATATGTCCCAGAAACTACATGGTTTGAATCCACCGTCCGGGGTTAATCAACATTCAAAGCAATTTTAAATGTTTTCCCTGCGCATGTTATTATAAAGCATCAATGTTTTCAAAGATGCAATGCTTTTTTTATCAAAAATTCGGACGTATTTTGCAAACAAAACAGTAAAATGAAAACAAATAGGAAGCTTTTTTACTGAATGATCTACTTTATTGATTGAAATGCCCTGAATAGGCAAGTACATCAGGAAGCAATCCCTGGAAAGAGGTGATTGCTGACAATTGAGAAAAGAAACTATCCTAATGGTAACGTGAAAACGACATTTCACTGAGTTTCAATTCTGCTATGACCAGTATGTCTTCAAGACTTTCCGATTATCTTCACTTTCTGAAGAAAACAATTGGACTGATTTCTTTCCTTTGGAGATTGCCAGTTTGAGTAAAACGACGAGGTAGTACATATGACTCAGAACGCAGTCTTCGCTTAATCCATCTTTTGCATGGACCACCCTTTTCGGGTTTTCAATCCACCGGGATACCCTTTCTTGCCTGAGTTGTCCTTGCGGATTTTTCAACTCACCAGGTGTACAATTTTTTTGTTATATCCCTAATTTTTGCCCGAACCTTTTTATTCTGTTTTTATGATTCCCCGGGATGCCCTTTTTGCCTGGACTTTTCTCTTTTTTTTTGTCCAGCGGGTCTATTTATGCGAAGTATTTTTTGACTGCGTCTGAGTTGACAGGGGATGGAAAATCTTCACCATCCATGGTTGTAAGCATTAAGGCTCCGCCAGAGAAAACCTTTTTAACTACAAATGGACCTTCATAGTTCGGTGTCAATTTTCCCCTGTGATCTGTGTTTGGAGGATGGATCCTTTTAAGTACCAATTCACCAACTTGATACTCCCGAGGTCGCACTTTCTGATCAAATGTCCGCTTTATTCTTCTCTGATACAATTGACCATGGCAAATAGCTGCTAGTCTCTTTTCCTCAACTAAGCTCAGCTCATTGAATCGGGTACGAACCTATTCTGCCTCGTCCAGTTTGACATCCATCATAACTCTCAGCGAGGGAATCTCAACTTCAACTGGTAGAACTGCATCCATACCATACACAAGTGAGAACGGTGTTTCCCCAGTAGATGTCCTTACTGATGTTCGGTACCCATGCAAGGAAAACGGTAACATCTCATGCCAATCTTTGTAGGTCACCACCATCTTTTGCACAATCTTCTTGATATTCTTGTTGGCCGCTTCAACAGTACCATTCATCTTTGGACGGTATGGCGAAGAATTGTGATGCTCAATTTTGAAGTCCCGACATGATTCTACCATCATTTTGTTATTGAGGTTAGAACCATTATCAGTAATGATTCTTTCGGGCACTCCATAGGGACAGATGATATCTCGTTTCAGAAATCTGGCTACCACCTGCTTGGTGACATTAGCATAGGACGTTGCTTCCACCCACTTGGTAAAGTAGTCAATAGCGACCAAGATGAAACAATGGCCGTTGGAAGCACTTGTCTCAATATTTCCAATCATGTCAATGCCCCACATTGCAAAGGGCCAAGAAGAAGACATGACATTCAACGGATTCAGAGGTACATGCACTTTATCTGTATAAATCTGACATTTGTGGCATTTACGAGCGTATGAACAACAATATGCATCCATAGTCAACCAATAATACCCCGACCTCAACAGTTTCTTTGCCATTGCGTGTCCTCCGGCATGGGTACCGAAAGAGCCTTCGTGCACTTCTTGCATCAACATGTTTGCTTCGTGTCTATCCACGCATCTGAGCAAAACCATGTTAAAGTTTCGTTTGTACAGCACATCCTCATTCAGGAAGAAACTACCAGCTAACCTCCTCAGAGTCTTTTTATCTTTGGTAGATGCCCCAGGCGGGTACTCTTGACTCTTCAAGAAGCATTTGATATCATGAAACCACGACTTGTCATCAGGAACTGCGTCAACAACAAACACAAATGCAGGTTTGTCAAGACGAGACACATTAATCTTGGGTACATGGTTCCACCTTTGCACTTTGATCATAGAAGACAATGTGGCCAAGGCATCAGCAAACTTATTCTCATCTCGAGGAATGTGGTAGAACTTTACTGTTGTGAAAAACGTCAGCAGTCTTCTCGTATAATCTCTATACGGAATCATGTGTCTGGTGCATGTACCAGTTCCCATTCACTTGATTGATTACCAAAGCTGAATCACCGAAGATATCGAGGGTCTTAATTCGCAAATTAATCGCCTCCTCAATCCCCATTATACAAGCTTCATATTCTGCTTCATTGTTGGTGCATCCGAAAGTTACTCGGGCAGTGAAGGGCATATGAATACCTTCTGGCGTGATAAGAACTGCTCCAACTCCGCATCCATTCATGTTGATGGCCCCATCAAACATCAAACTCCATTTGGATTCAGGGTCTGGCCCCTTCTCCAGAGTGGTTCCTCACAGTCTTTAACTTTGAGAAACATGATGTCCTCATCAAGGAAATCAAATTTCATGGGTTGGTAATCATCAATAGGCTGCTGCGCAAGATAGCCTGACAGGATACTTCCTTTGATGGCTTTCTAAGAAGTATACTGGAAATCATATTCAGTCAACACCATCTGCCAACGTACAACCCGTCCGGTCAATGCTGGTATCTCAAATATGTACTTGACAGGGCCCATCTTTGAAATTAACAAGGTTGTATGAGTGAGCATATATTGCCTCAATCGCTTAGCAGCCCATGCAAGTGCACAACATGTCCTCTCAAGCATTGAGTATCGTGATTCGCAATCATTGAATTTTTTGCTCAAGTAGTAGATGGTGTGCTCCTTCTTACCCGTCTCGTCATGTTGACTGAGAACACAACCCATGGATCCTTCAAGCACAGTCAAATACATGATCAATGGTCTCCTTGGAACTGGAGGCATGAGAATTGGAGGTTCCTGCAAATATTCTTTTATTTTCTCGAAAGCCCTTTGGCAATCGTCATTCCACCTGACCGCTTGTTCTTTTCTTAACAGCTTAAATATTGGTTCACAAGTGGCTATGAGGTGAGATATGAACCGTGCAATGTAGTTCAATCTACCCAGGAACCCACGTACTTCTTTTTCTGTTCTTGGTACAGGCATTTCTTATATCGCTTTTATTTTGGCAGGATCAACCTCAATTCCTTTTTCACTTACGATGAAACCCAGCAATTTACCGAACCGCACTCCGAAAGTGCACTTGTTCGGATTCAGCCTTAGTCGAAACTTCCTCAATCTTTCAAGAAGTTTCTCCAAGTTGACCAGATGCTCTTCTTCTGTTCGAGACTTGGCAATCATATCGTCTACATAACACTCGATCTCCTTATGAATCATGTCATGGAATAATGTTACCATAGCTCGCTGATACGTTTCCCCAGCGTTCTTCAACCCAAAAGGCATCACCTTGTAACAAAAGGTACCCCACGGGGTAATGAACATTGTCTTCTCCATGTCTTCCGGCGCCATCTTGATTTGATTATACCCGGAGAAGCCATCCATGAAGGAGAATACCGAGAACTGAGCAGTGTTGTCAACCAGTACATCAATATGAGGTAAAGGAAAGTCATCTTTCGGACTTGCTCTGTTTAGATCCAGGTAATCAACGCACATTCTGACCTTACCATCTTTCTTCGGCACAGGAACAATATTTGCAACCCATGGTGGGTAATTGGTGACTGCCAGAAATCCCGCATCTAACTGTTTTTGTACCTCCTCTTTGATTTTGAGAGCCATTTCTGGTTTAGTTCTTCATAGCTTCTGTTTAACAGGAGGACAACCCTCTTTCAACAGCAACCTATGCACAACAATGTATGTATATAACCCCGGCATATCTTGATATGACCAAGCAAAGATGTCGACATATTCCCGCAGCATACTGATCAACTCTTTCTTCACCTCGGCCAGTAGATTGGCTCCAATCTTAATCTCTTTCTTGGTGTCCTCGAAAGCAATGTTGATATCCTCAATTGTCTCTTGGTGAGGTTGAATGACCCTCTCCTCCTGCTTCAACAATCTGGCCAATTCTTCAGGAAGTTCACAGTCTTCTTCATCCCCCTCTTCGGCTTGATAGATTGGATTATCAAAGTCATACTTGGCCATAGCAGAATTGTTATCAATGAAATTCGGGTGATTAAGTCTGCATGATTGGGGGTCATGCTTTATTTTAGAATGAGAGTTTTTGAAAAAAGAAACAACAATAATAAAACATTGCCATTTTATTGTTTTTTCTGCAAAAATAAAAATGAAAGACAAGGAACACAAAATTTGAATGCAAAACGTCCCTTATTAATGATAAAAAAACCTTGCAAATGCAATTATGAGGCCCTACAAATGGATCTACACGCCTTGGGCAGAGCGCGAGATTTTAACATGCAACAAAGAAGAACATAGAAAATTACTCTGTTTGAAGAGTAACTTGAACGATTTCTTCAACAGACCAATTGCAAAGCTCTTGACCTTGTACACACGGGCGCACCCAGTTGTCGAGATCATAATCACTGTCGACGCCATCTTCACTTGCAGTACACATCTGATTTGGATTAATGATTCCTCCGCTATAGAAAGTAATCGGTCCCTTGCGCTCAGTTGCAGAAGCCTGATACGGATTATAGCCTATACCAAACTTATCTTCCTTTGAATTGACTTCAATCAATTTGCCCCAGCCTTGGGTATTACCTGCTTTGACTACTTCCACTGCCTATTTGTAAGAAGCAATAGAAGTACCCACCTAATCTTCTCCCTGAGAAGATACCTCCTGTGAAGACGAACCACCAATATTGACTGCCTCAAATGCTTGACTCAGCATCTCATGGATCTCTCCATCCATTTCCACGTACTTAAAGGTAGACAGCTGACTTACGAAGATGTCTTCTTCTCCACATACAGTCACCACTTGACCATCAACCACATATTTCAACTTTTGATGCAACGTAGATGTCACTGCTCCGGCGGCATGAATCCACGGTCTGCCTAACAAGCAACTATATGTGGGCTGAATGTCCATCACGTAGAACACACACTTAAACACTGTAGGACTGATCTTTACTGGGAGCTCTACCTCTCTGAATACAGAACGCTTCAAACCATCGAAAGCCCTCTCTACTAAATCACTTGGTCTTAGAATAATTCTGTCAGCGTCTAACTTCATTAAGGCCTTCTTTGGTAACACGTTCAGGGAAGACCCCGTGTCTACCAATACATGAGATAATACTACCCCTTTACACTCCAGGGTGATGTGTAATGCCCTGTTATGATTGCGACACTCAGTAGTCAAATCATAATCTGTAAAACCTAGCCCATGGCTAGCATTGACATTAGAAACAACAGACTCCAATTGATTCACAATAATCTCTTGAGGTACATAGGACCTATTCAAAACCTTCAAAAGTGCCTCTCGATGAGCTGCAGAAAACATAAGCAACGACAAGATAGAAATTTTTTATGGCGTTTGGTTCTACTGATCAACCACTTTATAATCACTCTTTTTGATAAGTCTCATGAACTCCTCGACTTCTTTCTCAAAAGTACCTTTCTGCAAAGATTTAGGAACAACAACCTCCTCTGTAGCCACCTGTTTACCCTTGGCTTTGGCTGCTGCCTCAGCTTCAGCATTAGTTCTCAGAGTCTATGGAGCAAATAAGCGTCCACTTCTAGTGAAGCCACCAAGACCTCCAACATTATCAATACTGAAACTACCCCCAGCTGGAATTTCCACTTCTTGCTTTTCTCCCTGGTAGTAAACATCTGCACCGTAGTGCCATGGGATAGCCCTCTCACTAGTATAAGGAGCTGGTCCTGGTACCGTAATAGTAACAAGACTCACCACATCAGGCACAATGATAGCAGCAGGCACTTGAATTTCAGCTAGCGTAAAATAAATGGTAACAGTTGACACAACATCGTCCTTTTTGTCCCCCTGATCGAACTGTAGACAACCCCCATCAATCAAATTTTGAATATCGGCCTTCAGTTTATCACAACTATTACTCTGATTCTGGCAATCAACACAACCTTCTTCACAGCCAGGGAACGCTTGCCCTTTCAACAACCGAGCCTTCACAAAACTCAAAGGAGTCTTCACCCTGTTCACATCAGTTACCAAATTCAAAACCTTCCCATCTTCAATGGCGTTGACCTTTGGCACATTATGATCTGGCATAGGATTCTGAAGCACATTTGGTGGAGTTGAGACATTAATTGCCTTGGCATCAATCAGATCCTGCACCTTATTTTGAAATGCCCAACAATTTTCAGTGGTGTGCGCCGGAGCACCTAAATGGAAATCGCAGCGGGCACTAGCATCATAATTGGGTAGCAAGTTACCAGCAACAGGAGGTTTCATGGTACGAAGTTCAACCAATTTCAGTTGGAGTAGATGGGGTAACAAAGCTGAGTAAGTCATAGGAAGAGGGTCAATTTTGCGGTCCCTCTGCCTAGACCTTTGTTGGAACTGTGGTCGCTGTTATTGAACCTACTGTTGTGGCTGCTGTTGCTGAACAGGTAGTGTTGGAATTGTCACTGCATCCACTTGGTGATAAGCCTGAGAACGTCCTTTTCCCCGTCCTCTGTACACGGCACTTGTCTCGCCTTCTCTCTTTCTGGTAGCTCCTGCAAATGGCTTCCTTACTCCTGAAGAACTAGCACCACTAACATCTTGTATTTTTCCGAGCTTCAGCAAACTTTCAATCCTTTCCCCAGCGATGACAATGTCCGCAAACCCAGTTGAAGGACAGGCGGCCAACCTATCAAGATAAGTTCCCTTAAGAGTACCCCTAAACATGTCGGCCATCTCTCGGTCTTACAGTGGAGGTTGAACCATGGCAGCCAATTGGCGCCATCTTTGAGCATATTCCTTAAAACTCTCCTTCACATTCTGAGCCATACTCTGCAGCTGAGTACGGTTTGGAGCCATATCCATATTGTATTGATACTGCTTGACGAAAGCATGAGGTAACTCCTTCCAGTTCCTCATAGAAGTCCTGCTCAACTTCGTATACCATTCTTGAGATGCCCCAGTAAGGCTGTCCTGGAAATAATACATGCACAATTTCTCATCATCAGTATGAGCGGCTATCCTCCCCACATAAGATTGGAGATGAGTTTTAGGACAAGTAGTGCCATTGTACTTGTCAAATGTTGGTGGCTTGAACTTGTGTGGAATTCTTACTCCAGGTACCAATCCCAAGTCAGAAACATCAAAACCAAGAGTGTTTTGAGATTCAATGGACCTGATTTTTTCAGCGAGCTCATCGAATCTGCGAGTGTACTCATCTTCAGCATCTAACAGAGTGAACTGCTCATCTTGGTTGTCTTCCACATCATGACGAACCCCAGTATTTCTAGGAGGGTCACCGCCTGCATTAACGCCAGTCTGATTACCAGTCTCATCGATGATTCTATGACCTCTAGTATTACCGTTGCCATTCTGCACCTCTACTTCTGGCCGCTCGACCATTGCCCTGAGTCTTTCCTGATTTTGGGCCATACCAGTCATTAATGTCATGAACTGGTCCATCCTGTTCCTCAGCTCATCCAATTCAGTCTGCATCTGATCCATGATCTTAGCTTGGTTTCTGCGAGTTGCGTACCGATGGACGTGGTTATCAGCTATAGTGCTTGAATCCAAATAAAGGTTAGAGGACCTGCAACGAGTACCTCTCATGCAAAAAAAAATGATATGCGAAATGATATGCAATGCAATGCAAATGCCATGTTTATCATTTCCGTGGTGCCTTATACCCTGATTCCAATCTTAACCACAGAAAGCTGAAGATCGTGATATGAAGATACGTGTCGTGATTATGTGCTTGTGTACAGATAATTGCCAACGAAATATTTCTGAATAAACTGCTTGTTTCAATTACAAAAGAAACCAAACATACGCACAACGTTCAACAATGGGTTCAAACATCATACATCAAAATTGTGGATTCATCAACAAGCCGGATGATATCCATCAACAAAACTACATTAAGAGAAAGAGAGAAAAAGTGTCAATCTGACAACTCCAAGTCCTTAAACTTCTCACTTGAATACTTGACTTCCTCGAAGAGTATGCAAGTACTCTGGTGATTTGGTCTTTCGATTAACTCCTTAATCAGAACATCTCTTTTCGCTAGGGCTTCATTCAGCGAATCCATATGCATCAGGAGAGCTTCATCATCACAGACTCCTTTATGCCTTTTCACGTCGGCTTGCATTTTGAGTTTCCCCATATCTGCCATAGCCTCTTCAAGCTCCTTCTTGGAAATATTTAGCTCCTCTCTGGCGCTTTCCAATTGCTCTTGACTTTTTCCAAGGTTCTCCCGATACTTCCTTCGTTGTTCGTGTGCCTTTTTGAGCTCGTCATCCTTGATCTTCAGCTGTTCCTGCAACTCTAAGTTTTCCATTCTAACCTCATCCCACGCTTGCTGAAACTTGGCTAACGTGTCTTTAGTCTGGGCTAAGGCCTATTTGGTCTTCTTATGAGCTTGAGTGGCAGCATCGGCACCCTTACTAATTTTCTGGAAATGTTGAGCTCTTTCGGCAAAATCCCTTTCTCTTGCTGCTAAGATTTGTTCTGCGTCTTGGGCTTTCTGTTCCAATCTTTTGTTGGTATATAGCGCTTCTTGAAGACGGCTGCTCAGCTCATAATTCTTTCCTTGAAGCTTTTTCACCGAGGCTTGCAATTTGTCGATGTCTTCCATAGTGGCAGTATTTCTTTCTTTCTCATCTTCAGGATACAACAGGGGTGCCCTATCAAAAGGCAAGTGAAAATCTTCAACTCTTTTCTTCACCCATTCTTCATATGCTGGATAAGCCCGATTGTTGGGTTTGCCTAGAGCAACTTTCCCTTTCTTTAGCGCACTGGCCCAGCTTTTAGAGGCTTTTTGTGTTGTTTCCAAACCATTTGATGTGTGGAAATACAGGGACTCCTCTACATCCCTCTTAATGGGCGGACCCGTCAGAGCGTACCTAAATTACTGGATAGCCAAAGAAGGATTGTAGTTGATTCCCCCTTTCTTCCTATTAGTGGAACATTAGGGAACTCCCCACAGCTATGGATAATATTCTTGCCGATTAACCCATGATCTATCCATATGATGTCTTTGGCAACTAGCCCCATTAAGCGCTGACTCCACTCTAGAGAACCATTAGAATCCACAAAAGCCCCTGATTGCGGTAAGCGACTTGCAAACCACTTATAGAACAAAGGTGCACAGCAACGCACTACCCCTCCTCTTTTCTTTTTGTTTCTATTATATAAGGCGTAGTGAAGATCTCCCAACAGTGTTGGTACCAGATTTTTCATCATGAATATCCTAATGGCGTCCGTATCAACAAAGTCAGGCTCGTTGGGGAACAACACAATACCATATACACAAAGGGCTAGAAATGCATTAAAAACAACCCATTTCTCACCTTTAGCTGCCTCCTGAGCCTTCTTTATCAAATACCCCAGCTTGTAACCACGAAGCTTTCTTTATTAGAGATATTGGCTTCTAATTCTGACTTGATCAAATAAAGAGCACCAACCACTTTTCCACAATCCAGATCACCTGTAGACCCAAAGAAATGAGGCTCCTCCTTGATAGCAATCCCTAGCATGTTGGAATACTCCTCTAAAGTAGGTACCAACAAATAATCTGGAAATACAAAACACCTCAGAGGAGGATCGTAGAACTGCATCAAAGTATGGAGACCCCTATATTCGAAATCACTGACATTGCAAACAAAAGATAAAATCCACCCATATTTTTCTTTGAAAGCTTCCAGCACTTCAGGGCTCGCTATTCCTTTCAGGACAATAATAGAGCCTAGAGTAGGCGTGAGGAACTTGTAACTGATGATATTCTTCTTCTCTTTAGTATTCATCCTTGTGAGAACCTGATGACTGGAATCGAGGGTAAAATATGCACCTGGAAATGAGTAAACATGTATGTTAGGATATGTAAATGCAATGCAAAGGGCATGGTATCAAGGTGCCAAGTGTCTGTGCTGGACTGTGAACGGTGTCAGTGTAGCTCTGAGAACAATATAGAACCATAGATAGGAACCATTTGAATACAATAGGATGAATTCTCCTTTTGTGTAACGTCAACAGAATACCGGGTATGTAGGAGGTCATGGTTACCTGTAAACAACCCGCCCTTCTCACGTGTGGGTACTAAGATCCTCAGTATCCTGGGCTCTCAGGTCGAGAAATGATGATACGTTCACCATTTCTGGTTTGGCATCATCATCAATCTAGGAGGCCTCAACTAATTCTCCAAAACGAAAGGTCCTCAGCATCAGGCACTAAGGTCGAGAAGCAATAGTACATTCATCCCTCGGGGTACAGTACTATCGCCAATCGAGGAGTGCCTCCACTGATTCACTTTCAAAAAGGATATCCTATAGCGAGTTCCCAGCATTGGGTCCTCGGATCAAGAATATGTAATGGGTTTGCCATTTCTGGTCTGCCATTATCACATCTCGGGAGAAGTGCCGCAACTGAGTCCTTGGGAATGGCCACCAGAGTCGATGGTTCCTCAAGAGAATAACTATTGGCCTGTATAAACATACAGTAGCAGATAGCTCCTGATAGAACTTCGTCTGGTTGTAGGTCTCATGAACAACAATACGTGGTCACCACCATGCAAGCGTCATGACTATCCACTCTAATACCTATGTGTATACTCAAGTCTGGGTAGTGGGCTTATCTCTCAGAACACCCTGCCCACCAAACAAAAAACAACAGCATAGTCCAGCATAATAATGATATGTAATGCAGTAAATGCGATAAATACAGTAAAGTATAATAAAGCGGTAATACGATAAAGATCAATACAGTAAAATAGTAAATACAGCAAAATACAACACCACAGTAAACACCCAATGAAAGAAAAAACAGACAAGCGCTAGGATTGACTCGCTTAGGGAACCAAAGATTCTGGGTTCGATCCCCAGCAGAGTCGCCAGCTGTCGCTCCCGAGATTTTCATCCAAGTACAAAAGCGAAAGTGGCACGGAAACAGAGTCGGCAGCAATGTGTATTTATCCCAAGAGAGGGAAAGGAAACACTGCGTAAACCAGAGAGAAGGAAAGAGCATGGTCTTGCGACCAAGAGAACTGGGTTCGGGAGTCGGTTACGCGAGGGGAAGGTATTAGCACCCCCACACGTCCATCGTACCCGATGCGATCCACGCTTGCTGTTCGATCAAAGGGCGTCGTCGACTGGAGCTTCGCTGCTGACTGGAGAACTGGAAATGAAAGGTAGAAAGGAGAAGGAAGGGGAGAAAGAAGTGACTCGATAGGACACTATCGTTGTCCTAGGCCTACGTATTCCCTCAGTGCAATGGGAAAGTCAGAGTCAACGTAGTTTGACGGACTACGAGGAAGGTTGCTCGTCGAGATATCGCATCTCGTGCCTACGTATCTTCAATCAGACAAGAAAGAAGAATCAGAGCAAACGTATTTTGGCTCAACAAGGGTTGCTTTGTTTGTGTTTTTTAGTGGAAATGTCAGAGTGTGCGTCCCAGCAGTTAGGTGTTACAGCTCGCTGTATGGAGACTTAGGCATTACTTTTTTGCGGTAGAATGGACGTGACGAGTACTTAAGGAATAGAAGGAAGTAGATGAGAAGAGAATTTGTTTGTTTTTGTCTTTTAGAAATAAGTGTTTTGACTATCTTTGTGTTAGTAACACGTATTGCATTCAAGTCTATGATATAGGATCGAATGCGTTGCATGGTCGTCCTAACAGGACGTATGCTAAACACTCTAGAAAGGCGGAGGGAAACCCTCCTCCTTCCATTTCCCACATGCAAGGCTTGCATGCAATATGCGCTAATCTTTTATTAAATGTTTTTGCTTTTGTTTTGAGATGAGAAGAAGAGAGACTCAAAGGTTAAGAAAGGTAAAATCTAATGAGGGATACTAAGACTTAAACCCTAAAGTTATCATACATGGACATTCCTAATGGTTAAGTGTGGTTTAGAAACCTAACTCTAAAAGAAATGAGAAGAACAGTGAGTTCTAACTTACTTCAAAGGTTGAAGTTAAGTTAAGAACTCAAAGGGATGAAAGAAGTTGAAAAAGGAAAGCAATGAAATGCTTATCACAATCACACATTGAAAGCTTTAAAAGATAAGAAAAGAAGTTGTATGTGGGTGCACAGCCACACACTTGACTTACCATTAGCCGCTGAAAATGTTAGCAAAACTACTTACAAGTAATGAAGTGAGGCACGACTAACGAGTAAAGATCAACCAAGTTAGGAACTAAGGAAAAAGGATCCTAAAGGTGTGAAGAAAATTCTACACAAAACAACATATCATACTATCCCAATAAGAAAATAAAATGGAAGGAAGCAATGAAAACAGCAACAATTACAGCTCATAAATGCAATGCAGCAGTAAAATCTATCATCTCGTACCAAACAGCAATTAACAGCACATGTTCAGTCTACAAAATGGGTGTAAAAAGCAAATAGCAGCACATACAACAGCATGTATGTGTATGGACAACAATGAAAAATCAGGGGCAACATGCACTCACAAATGATTCATTCATAAAAGAACAAACATGCTTCAAGCCTTGCACATTATTCAATCAAACATGATCACAATCACACCATAAATCATGATAAACAATTCTTGAAATCACTATGGAATAATGCACATTGTAAGAGAATACACATTATTAAGCATGTGAACTAATGAAAACAAATGTGCACCTATTGAAATAGAAAGCAAATGAACATGCACATAACAATTCCAGCAACACAAGCATCCATTAACAATTAACAAGCTCAATGTGTGTGCATTATGTGATCATTACATCAATTAATCAACAACGCAAACATCAACATTCATCGATTAACCATCAAGAACCGCGTGTCAAAAAATCATGCTCATGCAATAGTGTGAAGTGAAACAGCTCAAGAATAGTCTACAAATCATCAACATATCAATCCATGAAGTTTAGACATGCAAGAGATCTCAAACAAGCAAGAAAATGAAAGAAAAACATAATCTGCTTCAGTGGTAATCGATTACTCACATAGGGTAATCGATTACTCAGTTGAAAATTGGCTAAAAACGTGAAAATAAGGTAGAGTAATCGATTAACCTGTTAGAGTAATTGATTACCCTTGAAACAGAGGCAGAAATTCAACTTTAAAAAGCACTTTTCAGCAGCAAATCACTTATCCAAGCATCCAAATGATCATGTAAACAATCATGCACGGAAATTGAGTTCAATCACAGTAATCAAGCATTAATTGAATCCAACAATCATCAACGTCCACAATCAAGATCAACCAAATGAATCAAAACACATCAAAATTCATAGATCTACATTGTGTAAGTTGCATTTAAGCTAAAATGAGTGTAGATTTGAGGAAAACCAACCTACAAAGCGGAGATTTGCTTTGGTAATTGTTGCAAAGTGATCTTGGTGCAAAAAATTAGAGAAAACCAGAGATTCCTCGATTAGTATCCGAAACGCGTCGAAACCGAGCAAAGTCGCGAAAAATCACCGAGATCGAACTTGCACCAAAATAAATGGTGTGAAACCCTTGGATTGAAGTAGAATAATCTGAACTTCCAGAAATCCAACCAAAGAAAGCCAAATGATGGAGTTTGAGCTCAAGAATTAATCACTTTTCAATGTGAAAAGTGATTATCCTTCAAAAAATAAGAGCTTTTTGTGAGGGTTTGGAAGAGAGAATTGAGAGTGCAATGTGTGAAATTTGGTGAAAAATGATGAATAAATGGTGAATCCTCTAAAAATGAGTGAAGGATTTCTTATATAGACCTTAGGTTTGGAATGTAGGAGGTTTGGGATTAGCTTTGGACTTAGCTTTGGGTTTGGAGCTAGGGTTGGAGTTAGTTAGACTCAACTCACCGAGTCAAGGTGGTTAACTCGGTTAGTTAGGATCAACTCGGTAACAATCCCAAGGTGAATTTCAACATCTAAGGGTGGAGATGCTTGGAAAACAAGGAATCACAATATGGGTGTGTGACTTGGGTTGCAAGCAAGGCCTTGGTGCCTATGGATTTTCAGTGTGATACCACCATGTTTGAGCCCTTGTATGATCTCTATAACTTGTCCAAATGAAAATATGCCCAACATCAAAGTTAAAGAGAACATGGAGATGAACAACTTTGATGTTCAACAATTTTTTATTTGAAGCATTCTTTATGGAGAAAACCAGCTTGACATTTGGCACGCCAAGTGTTTGATGAAATTATGGCCTGGAGGCCTGAATCTGCCTTGCCATGACTTGAGATTTGCCTTGATTTTGTCAAACTTTGATTGATCATAACTCCCTCAATTTTGATCCAATGGAAGAGTTCTTGGCATGGATTTGAAGCTTGGAATGTGATCTTTAATTGGCTCAACTTGGGCCTGAAGTTTGAAGCTTTTATCTTGAAGAAAGAATGCCTTGAAGTGTAGTGCAAAATGGTCCAAAACTTTCCATTTTTAGAAACCTTAAATTTTCTATTTTGGGCAGTTTTGTGATTTTTGGATTTTTTTCATGAACCTCTTGACATTTCTTGATCAAATCTTGTCCAATGAACATATGTGACCTGAATTTCATGAATTTGACCTTAAAAAGTGAGGAGTTAACTTTTTCCTCTACACAATTGACTTTTTCCCCAATTTCTTGATTCTCAAGCAACTGACCAATTGAAACTCTTCTAAAATGAACCCATGGGCAATCTTCCATCCTTAGATACTTGACATCATGTAGAAAACATTGAGATCAAGTTTGAACCAAAATTTCATCAGGAGATTGCCTGAATCCAAAACCCTAATTTGGACTACTTTTGATAAGAAATGATGACTGCTCAATCTTCTTGATGAACTCCCATCTTCCAATGACTTGTGGGATCAAATGAGATGATATCTGATAAAAGAGACCTTTGAGGCTTGTTTGAAGACCCTTGGCTCTTGTTCTCTTTCTCTGGATGATCAATACTCTGAAAACCAATGATCACATGCCCTATGCTGAATGCAATGCAATGCTTTATTTTTCTATGACTTGAATGCAATGTAATGCAATGAAAGCACATGCTAAATGATATGAAAAAAAGAGAGGGAAAATTTTGGGGTATTACAGTGACGCGACCACCTTACCGCATGATTGGGTGCTACTTTCTGATTTATGTATTTATCTTATGAAGCTAGAAAGGAAGGGGAAGATATCTTAAACTAACCCTGCATGCAAATGTTTTCTTTAACAAATGTTAAGAGATCGGGGATTGGGGTCTGATTATACAAACGGAAGCTATTAACACCCAATGTATTTATAGTAATCTATAAGAACCTTCTTTTTGCATGTATTTTTGTTAATTTGAAATGCTTTCTTATGTTTATCTGCTTGTGGATTAGGAAAGTTTCTCCTTTGGGAGGATTGAGAGACTGTTTTTGTTGTTTTAGGGTTTTCTATTTTTTTGGGAAGGTACCTGGACCTAAGATTTTTTATTTGTGTGCTCGCTAAGATTTCACAATCTTATGCCTACGTATTCCCGTAAAGAGATTTGGGAAACCAGAGCAATCGTAGTTCCTCATATTCTATGGGAGGAAATATATTTTGGTGTCTTGATTAAATGCCAAGATTGAAGCTAGCTGAGTATTTGTTTCTTGTTTAAAGCCAAAGATTGAAGCTAAAAGTTGATTGAGAGAGAATTTGTCATCTCTAAAGGGAGATATCTCACCTATTCATCACAAATATTGAGAAATTGGTTATAAGGGAAATTACTTTAACTGGGATATGTAGAATCCAGCGATGCCATAATTTCCTTTAAATGAGAGATGTCATGAAGGAAGAAACTTTAACTCAGTGTAGAGCAATGCCACTTTTTCCTTTATGAATCTTTCATGCTAAGAGAGGGACATTGGCTTGGATATATGGAATCCAGAGGCTTGCCAGTTACAGCAGTTAGATGAAAGAGAGGTTTTGGCCAGGGTAAAGGAGGGACTCCAGCTTGGATTTTGAATAAACATGTGTGCCGCTTACAAAAATTATCTGGAAAATGGTTTTTGACTGTTTGTTTTTTATATATGATGTATAGAGGGGATATCCTCCTATAGAGTGGACTCATGGTCTCATCTGAGGGGATGTTAATTTTTGTGTGCCTTGATCAAAGCCCAAGGTTGAAGCTGAAAGAAAATGGCTCCTCTAGGAAGTGTTATATATGTCTTGTACAAATCCCAAGATTGAGGTTGACTAGGGGGATTTCTTATATGAAGCCTAAAAGGAGGCTAGCTCTTTGTTGAGGATCACTAAACTCCAGGAGCAGGTCTAAATTGTATTGGGGAATCCAAAAGGATTTTACTCTTACTGGGAATCAGGGAAGAGTTGAAGTACCAGATGCCATGAGGCTCTAATTCTGTTAGGGTTTGGTTAAGGTCAATCTGGCCTTGGTTGGGATTTTCCAGGTGAAAGTTAAGCCTTGTTGGGGGTCAGGGGAGTTTAAAGGTGAGTTTGAAAACCTTAGAGGATTTTTTAACTTTGCTGAAGACTGGTGTATTGGTAAAATGATTAGGTTTTATCCTATGCCTTTAGGAAACCTAAGGGTCCTTGTGTGAGCCTAAGAGGAGGCTATGGGGGTTAGACATTCCAAGTCTACTTGAATGAAGCCCAAGAGGAGGCTGAGATTGTCCAATTCTCTTAAGGAGAGGTAGACTCTGATTGGAGAGGGATCTTTGTATGATGCCCAAGAGAAGGCTGTTGGTTTAAGGGATGAATTAACATATATATAAATAGTAGAGATGTTCTAGAAATTTGACTCTTCTGGGGATGGAAATAGTAGAGATGACTAATTTCTATCTTATTCTTTTCGGAAACCTTTGGGTTCAAGTCTAAGAAGAGTTCAAGAAAGGTTTCACCGGGAATAATCCTTTCTTTGTTGAACAGTTCTAAGGTTTGAAGAAATTCAAAAGAGGTTTCACCGAGAATTAATCCTCTCTGGGAAAATGAATTTCTTGCATATGTTTCTAAGTTTTGGACAGTCTTGAGAAAAGTTTCACTGGGAATAATGCCTTTCTCTGTTCCATATTGAATAAGCCCAAGAGGAGGCAGACTGCATTGAGGGAATTTCCTATGAGGAAACTAACTTTGACTAAGTTAGAAGTAACCTCTGGTTTGACCTAAGTGTAGACCTAACTGCTGGGGAAACTCTAGACGGATATGCACAAGTATATATAGATAAATGAATTAACAGATATATAAATAAGTATGCATTGAATTGAAAAGATGTTGGGTCTTACACTCTGAAAAGAGGCCCAAGTGTATTGTGATTGATTATATTGATTATAGCTGTAGGATTAGGGTTTTAAGAAATTGAAGAAAGTTTTGGGAAAACTTTGAATTTGAATTTGTATTTGAAGAAATTTATTTAAAAGAAAAGAATGTTTGGGGCTTATAACTCAAAGAGAGGCCCAAGTGGTCTAAGAGGAGTTTCACTGGGAATAATGCTCCTCTTAGTACCAGTTTAAAACAGATATATGATTTTGAAAATAGAGGTATGGGGGCTTACAACCCAAGGAGAGGCCCATTAAAGTTGTTCATTGTTTAAATCAAAGTTTTTATACAAAAGATTGGGGCTTATACTCAAGGAAATGCCCAGATGACTTGTTTTGAAAACAGTGATCGCACTGCGATATCGAAAGACGTTGTGGGACTTATACTATAGCAGAGGCCCAAAAATTTGTTTATATGTAAAGAGGGTTGGGTCTTATACTCTATTAGAAACCCGCAACTATTTGTAAAGAAGAAAAATGGGGCTTATACTGAAGGAGAGGCCCAGATGATTTTGAAAAGGCGACGATCGCGCCGCGGTTTTGAAAACCACAGTGGGACTTATGCAATGACTCAGACCCAAATTATTTATGTACATAAAGGAATGGGTCTTACACTCTACAAAGAGGCCCAAAATTGCTTGAAAAGAAGAAAAATGAGGCTTATACTCAAGGAGAGGCCCAAGGTTTTTATTTGAAAGGCGACGATTGCGCCGCAATTTTGAAAACCACAGTGGGACTTATACAATTGCGGAGGCCCAAAATATTTATGTACAAAAGAGGTTGGGTCTTACGCTGTATTAGAGACCCAAGATTGTTTTGAAAAATTAAAATCAAAGGGAAAACCCTATTTTTAATTAAAAAAATACAATTTTTCAAAAAAAATTAAAAAAATGATATAAAATATCAAATATATTTAAAAACAAGTTGTGAACTTTGAAAAATGTATTTAAAAATCATGTTTTATTTATATGAAAGCTTAAAATTCATTTAAATTTGAAAAATCAAGAGAAAAATTTCATTAAAAATGTTTAAAAAATAATTAAAATGAAATTCTTTACAAAAATTCAAAATATATTAAATAATTAATATATATTGATTTTTTGTAGAATAAAATATTTTGACATTTTTGTGAATTTAAAAAAAAAATCAATAAAAAATGATTAAAAATCAAAGAGAAATTAATTTTTGAAATTAATTAAGAAAATAACAAAAATTCATATATTTAAAAATTCAAAAAAATGGCGCCAAGGCCATCATCTTCTTCCTCGCGCGAACCTCCATGGCCAGATTTGCAAAACCTCTCATATCTCCCTTAATACGTAATGGTTTTGACTTTTGTAAACCTGAAAATTGCTCGTTTTTGAACAAGGATTCCAATGGTACCAATTAATTGCATTTATTTTAAGTGTGGAGTGAGAAATCAAGTGATGAACACATGAATCCTAATTTCTGCAAGAACACTATAAAATCCTATACACGATAGCTACAAAGCAATTGATTGAGGGGAAACACTCTATATAAGTGCAGAAACATGTTGGTAACTTGAAAACACATTTATGATGCATGAATCATTGAGTTCAGTTTTGAGAAAGCTTACCTTGCAAGAGGAAATCGAATCCTCAGTTCGAGATGTTACATAAGTGTTTTGATGATCTGGACAACTTGCTTGGAACTCAAGGATGGTGTTCCAATTATTAGAATGGATTGAAAACCTCTTAATCACTTGGCTCGAACCTATCTGCAGATTTGAAGAAAGTTTGAGGAAATGGATAGTGACTTGATGATTCTGGTGTTCCAGATATGTTTTGAGGTTATGGATTACTCATATATGATGTATGTGAGGTGTTAGGATGGTTGGTTTGAGTGGAATTGGAATGGTTTGAGAATTCCAAGTTTTCACTCTTTGAGAACTTTGAATTTTGCGAGAAAGAGGATTTGTGAGAAAACAAGCATTGTGGTTGTTTTGGTGTGTTTTGATCAATCACACATGACCTCTATTTATAGTAGAGGAAGTTTGTCTTGGAGGAATAGTGCTGGCTTGAATATTGGCTTGGATTCAAAGGTTTTGGCAAGATGCATCATTGCCCCTCACACAAGGTACCATAGCCCTCCACATGGCTAGCTTATCTTTTAACTCAATCCATATTCCTCAGATGCTTTTATTGTTGTTTATGTGATCATCTTGACTGAAAAGAGTCCTTTTGTTGAATGTGCACTATTGTACATAAATGCCATTTTGAATTCAAAGCATAAGGTGATAAAACCCATCCTTCCACTTGATATTTCCTTGACTCCTTGGTCCAACCTTGCAGGCTTGTGGTGATTCATCTGTTATACATTGAATGTGAGTGGTATTGATTATTGCACTTGACACAAAGAATCGTGGCTAGCAAGAAATGACCAAGATGATTTTGTAAAATAGTTTGCAGCAAGGCATATTGGCCACTTCATATCTCTTTGCTCAAATGAGTTTAATGATGTTATTCTACTCTTTGGAAAGCTTGCATATCATACTTTAACTTTGATGTTTAACTTTGGTCTTAGATCAATGTGGATCATGGAGAAAAATGACCTCAAAGTTGGAAAAAAATGAAACAAATTCTGTCTCAAAATTTCACTAAGTGTAAAAGTGAAAAGTTTTGAAACCCCAACTTCATGGCTCTATAACTCAAAATCCAAGATTTTTTGGCTCATGGAGCACTGTGACACTTTTGTAGTATGTACAGAGAGCTTTCATTTGAGCTTTGGATGGAAGAAAATGGCTTTGTGGTTTGAGAGTTATGACCTTGCAAAGTTGGGAAAAATCATCCTTTTTTCATAACTTAGAGAAATTTTAAGTTTCTTAAGATTACCCTTTTGCAAGTAACCTCACTTTTCTTGACTTTTCTTGATGGATGATTGTAACACCCCAAAATTTGCCCTAGTGTTGCTAACCTTTTTGGCTTATGTTTCATTTCATTTGCATTATCATTCCTGCATTTTGCATATTTCTTTTGGGCATGGGATCAAGGTTTTCTTTCAGCAGCTCAAGGCGTCATCAGTTCCAGTATGTTTTTTAATAGTGTTCAGCGCCAAGCAGATAGCTTTCCAAGTCTTTTTGAGCATTTATTTTGCTCATTAAGCGATTGGATGATTAGAAACTCCGACATTTAATTTTTGATCAGTTATCCAGCACCAGACAGTCGTTATCAACAATTTAATCCGAGTGCGGAAAAAAAAACATTTCGCAGCATATTTCAAGTGTATTCCAGTGGTAATATCAGATGGCAAGTTTCAGAGGTCTATCAGGGTTCAGAACAGGTGGAACCGGACGAATATCCAAGTTTCCCTCCTTTTGGCGCCTAAATTTTGAATTTTTTAATAGAGTAATCGATTACTCAAAGTGAGTAACCGATTACTCTGGGCAAAATTGCAAAAATATGGCAATTTTCAGCACTGCAGAATTTTTGAGCATTTTTTATCATGTGCTTGGCTTGTGCATGTGTGGGAAGGATCTAGAACTGATCTATTTTCATCATTTTCCATCCAAAAATTCAAATTCTTTCCACTCCAATTCCACATTTTCTTTCCTAATTCACATTTCGTCCCAATTTCCACTCACTTAACCTCAATCCCAACCCAAACTTAACTCCTAACCTAGGGGTTATTTAAACCAATTCATTCCAAACCTCAAGGGAGATCCATTTTTTTCCACTCTCAATTTTCAGAATTCTCTCAATTCTCTCTCACTTTTTCACTCTCAACCTCCATTTTCAACCACACTCAAAGCTCCTTCATAGAGAATGACAAGTTCTTCATTGGAACTTGTTAATTCTTGTGCTAAAACCTCTTATCCTCACCCCATTTCAGCATTTCAATTTGGATTTTTGTTTGGATCTGGTGCTGAATTTTTAGAAGTGATTTTTGGAAGTGCTTTTGGAGTTTTAGTTGCTTATTGCTTGGATCTTCAACTTTTGAGTAAAAGAAGCTTGTGGATCTTGGATTTCTCTACTTGAATTCATTCATTTCTGTTTGCAACACTTACCAAAGCAAATCTCAGCTTTGTAGGTTGGTTAATTTCAGATCCATACTCATTTTAACTTAATTGCAACTTATACAATGTAGATCCATGAATTTTGATGCGTTTTGATTCATTTGGTTGATCTTGATTATGGATGTTGATGATTGTTGGATCTAATTGATGTTTGATTGCTGTGATTGAACTTAATTTTCGTGCATTATTGTTTACATGATCATTTGGATGTTTGGATAAGTGTTTTGTTGCTGAAAAGTTCTTTTCAAAGTTGAATTTCTGCCTCTGTTTTAGTGGTAATCGATTACTCTAACAGAGTAATCGATTACTCTGCCTTATTTTCACGATTTTAGCCAATTTTCAACTGAGTAATCGATTACCCTATGTGAGTAATCGATTACCACTGAAGCAGATTGTGTTTTTCTTGCATTTTCTTGCTTGTTTGAGATCTCTTGTATGTCTAAACTTCATGGATTGATACGTTGATGATTTGTGGATTATTCTTAAGTTGTTTCACCTCACACCCTTGCATGAACACAATTCTTCGACACGCGATTCTTGGTTTCTCATTGTTGAATGTTTATGTTTGCGTTGTTGATTAATTGACGCGATAAACATGATGCACACGCACACTTGAATCATGTTACTTCCTGATTAATGCTCAAATTACTGGATCTGAAATGCATGATCGTTTGTTTGCATCTACGTTTTCTTATGCATGTTGCTTTGATCAATGATTAGGAAGTGCAACCTTGTTGAATGCACATGTTTGTTGATCATTTGCATGCCTTTAGTTTGTCCATGTCTAGTTGTTTGATGCTTAATCGGATGCATGCTTGTCATGATTAGACATTATTGAGACCTTGCCATGAGCATTTGTTTGGATACAATGCATGCTGCCTTGTCTTTCCACTGCTGTCCTGATGCATGTGTGCTGTTGTATGCATTGCTGTTTGGCTTTTTACGCCCTTTCTTGTGCTAAATTGTGTGCTGTTATAAGTTGTCTTGCTTGTGTCCTGTCTTTAACTGCTGTGTTGTTGCAGATGCACGGTTGTAGCTGCTGTTGTTGCTCTTTTTTCGTCTTTCCTTCTTCATCCCTTTCACTCTTTCTCTTCCCATGAGTCTCAAGACTTGTTTAAGTCTTGGATTCACTCCCTTAGAGCTAATTAGTCCAACTTAATTTTCGATTAAGCTTGGATTAGGATTAGCATTAGGCTTCCCTTTGCATGCTAACTTAGGTAGAAGTTTCCCCTTCAAACCACACTTAACCTTTAGGATCATCCAAGCATGATAACAAATAGGATCGTTAGTCTCCCATTTAGACTTTTACCATTCTCAACCTTGAGTCTCTCTTCTTCTCATCTCAAAACAAAAAGCAAAAAAAACTTAATAAAGGCATAACATATATTGCATTTAAGCCTTTCATGTGAGAATGAGATAGTGAGGGGTCTTCTCTCACTTTCTTAGAATGTTTAGCATACGTCCCGTCTTGGGTCGATATGCGAGGCATTCGATCCTACGTGAAAGACTTAAATACAATATGCGTTATACACACCAATAATCAAAATACTTCTTTCTAAAATACAAAAAACAAACAAATTCTCTTCTCATCTCCTTCATTCTATTCCTTAAGGACTCGTCATGCCCGTTCTACCGCAAACAGGTAACGCCTAAGTCTCCATACAGCGAGCTGCAACACCTAACTGCTGGGACGCGCACTCTGACGTTTCCATTAAAAAACACAAACAAAGAAACCCTTGTTGAGCCGAACTACATTTGTTCTGATTCTTCTTTCTCGTCTGATTGAAGATACGTAGGCACAAGATTCGATATCTCGATGAGCAACCTTTGCCATAGTCCGTCGAACTACGTTGACTCTGACTTTCCCATTGCACTGAGGGAATACGTAGGCCTAGGACAACGATAATGTCCTATCGAGTCACTTCTTTCCTTCTTCCCCTTTCCTTTCTACCTTTCATTTCCAGTTCTCTAGTTAGCAGTTGATTTCCAGTTCTTTGCACCCTTTGATCGAGACAGCAAGCGTGGATCCCGTCGAGTACGACGGACGTGAAGGGGTGCGATAACCTTCCCTTCACGTAACCGACTCCCTTACCCTTTCTCTTTGGTTCGCGAGACCTCGTTCTTTCCTTTCTCCCGGGTTAGTGCAGCATTACCTTTCCTTTTCTTTGGGATAAAAATGCCTTGTTGGCGACTCTTCTTTCTTTCTTCCGCGCCAATTTCGCGTTTGTACCAGGATGAAAATCTCGGGAGCGACAGCTGACGACTCTGCTGGGGACAGATTGACCTCTTGCTGGTCCATCCCCTTTTGCGAGTCAATCCTAACGCTTGTTTGTTTTTCTTTCATTAGGTGCTTACTTTGATGCTGTTTTTGCTGTTTTACTGTTTTACGGCTTTACCGTACTTTACTGTATTTACCGCATTTTAGCATTTTCATTTCATATACTGTATTATACTGGACTGTGTTGTTTTGTTTGGTGGGATGGGTAATCTGAGAGATATGCCCAGTACACAGGCCTGAGTGCACTTATGTTTAGTGTGTTTCATATCCTCTCACGCTCCATTTCGGTGCGAGGAGGGAATATGAAACACAATCTGGAAGTGGTTCTCTCTAGAGAATTTTACATTGTGGGTCTGCCACAATGGTAGAGCTATCTGGAAGAGCTGTTAAGTCTGGATGACCTTTAGGATGACCCCTCTTTATTTTGAGGTGAATCAGAGGACAATCTTTTTGTATGGCGGTAGCATTGTATCCTTCGGGCTGAATGTGTTATTACCTCTCATTCCGAGATCTGAATTTGAGAATCCTCACTTTCTAGAACATGCATGTGAGATTGGGGGGATTATTTACAGGTGTGCAGGAACCATTGACCTTCATCATACCTGGTTTTCTTATTGGTCTGGATTTGTTACTGAACCTTTGATTCTGACTGGTTTCTATTTGTTCTGGATTTGTTACCGGGCCTTTGATCCTGGTTTTGTGTATCTCACCAAAGTCATACAACAGTACAGTGGGTTCAGCAGTATATGTTCAACAATGATCACATGCCCTTGCATACATATCATCATTCGCATTTTTGCATTTAACCTTCATGTTTATTCATTTGCAGGGTATACTTCCTTTTGATTCCGATTGACAGTTCCCTTTGCAGCTATGGATGTTCCAAGGAAGAATAATGTGCATCACACTTTCTTTGACACCAAGGTGGGTCAGTTACAGAATATGGTATCTCTTATCACTCAAGATTTTGTGGGTATGTTTCGAAAGACTCATGGAGAGATTCTGACTATGGTTGATGATTTGAATACTTCAGAGAGGAGTGTTATTCATACTTGCTTGCAGTTTTATGACCCACAGTTAAGGTGCTTCACTTTTTCGGACTTTCAGTTGGCTCCGATGCTAGAAGAGTATGCCATTCTTCTAGGTGTGCCTCTCAAACACCAGATTCCTTTTAACTCTGATATGCGTCCTCCAAAGCATGAGGAGGTAGCTAAGGCTCTCCATCTGAGTGTACCTGTGGTAAAAGATAACCTCGCCACCAAAGGAGGTTTATCCGATTTTCATCTGGATTTCTTGGTTGGCAAAGCTGAAGAGTGTGCTGCTAAGGCTCAATGGGAAACAGTTTGTGCTATTCTGGCCTTGAGCATTTATGGGATTAGGTTGTTTGCTGATGAGTCCAAGTGTGTAGACATGAGAGCCATCCATATCTTTGTGTTGAGGAATCCTATACCTACACTCTTGGGTGATTTGTATTATTCTGTGCATTATAAGAATGAGAAGAAACGAGGGGGATTGGTTCGATGTTGTGCACCTTTGTTTCATAAATGGCTCATGAGATACTTACCGAGTTCCGAGGATTTCTTGAATCCTCATCCTTCAAAGAATTGGGCTAAAAGGTTGATTAAGTTGACGGAAAAAGATATTCGTTGGTTTGATTAAAGAACGAAGGGCGAGAATTTTATCAGTAGTTGTGGGAGACATCCAAATGTTCCACTCTGGGGAATAAGGGGTTGCATCAATTACAATCCTGTTATTTTAAGGAGACAGTTGGGATTTGCTTTAATAGATCCTCCGAAGGATAGTGAATTGGAAGAATCCTTCTTTTTATCTGTGAAAGATAATCTTTTGTTGGTAAGGCAAGCGGCCGGGGCTTGGGGAAATTTGCAAACAAAAGGTAAAGTTGTTTGTGGCAAGTGCAATAACGTGTCTTCTCCTCAGTATGATGCATGGTTGAAAAGAAGAGTTCAGATCACTCTTTTGTCGTTCTCTGTGGAAGGTCTGTCAGACCCAGTTGCTGTTGAACCTGTGACCATGATAAGTGTTACTGAATATAACAAGCTTAAGGCAGAAAAGGACAAGGCAGTCAAGATGAATGAGAAGCTAAGCAAAGGACTCCGAAAGACGCTTTGTGATAAGCGTAATGTTGAGCATGAAGTTCAAAAGTTAACCGAGCGTCATGAGGAAAATGAGAAAAGAATTGCTGAGGACACTATCTATATTCGCAAGATTAAAAAAAATGAGATGGCATTAAAAGAGGCGTGTAAGCGTATCAACGAGCAGTTGGCAAGGTCTGAAAGTGCACTTTCCAAAGGGCAGCAGAGATGGGATGAGTTCTCCGAGTGCCAAAGGGAGATTGAAGCAAGAATCAGGGCTGAAAATGATGAATTGAAGAAGAATTTGAAGAGTAAAGAAAGCGAATTTCTCAAGAAACTTAGTTCAGCTAACCAAGATATTGAAGATCTGAAAGTCCGCGCTGGAGTAAAGAAAGTAAAAGATTTAGCTGTTAAAGATCAAATCAGGAAGCTGGAGGAAGCTGTCAAGATAAGGAGTCAGCTGATCAGGAGTCTTACAGAGCGCCCTAATGATCCAGTTACCGAAGCACTTCTCAAGGAGGTTCGGGAAGACTTGTATGAGCTTAGTGTCTGAAGCATTTTCGTTGTTTTTCGAGGATTCACCATCAGGCTTGTTGATGGGTTCTCTTTTGTCTGTGTTCATGGTTTCAGGTGTATTTGTTCCGAAGAAATCTGTATTTGATAGTTCCACACCTGGTTGGGGGTTTTCATTTATGCTATGGGTATTTCGTTTTGGTATTATTGATTCTATGGGGTGGATTCTTCATCAAATTATACAATGGGTCACACACTCACCGGGCCGTATATGATGGATATTCTGATTCACTAATGTGCGCCTCTGATGTTCTATCAATATTAGCAATTGCAGGTGTATGTGTTATTCCGTTTCGGTCAAACTAGAATCGAGGGAAGGAATGCCCCAAAATGAATAAACATGACATTGCATAGCATATATCGTTTTGCATTTTGTTGCTTGCTTTCAGGCACTGGGATGTGAATTTCTGATCTTTCTACAATTTTCATGCACTATAGCTGATATCCACATTCACCGGTACGCAACTCGCAGAAACCAAGCTAAGATCATGGATCAGATGCAAATTGAATTGGCTGAGCTGAGGAACAGGATGGACCAGTTCATGACATTAATGACTAGCATGGCCCAAAATCAGGAAAGACTCAGGGCAATGGTCGAGCAGCCAGAAGTAGAGGTGCAGAATGGCAACGGTAATAATAGAGGTCAGAGAATTATTGATGAGACTGGTAATCAGACTGGCGTTAATGTAAGTTGTGACCCTCCTAGAAATACTGGGGTTCGTCAGGTTATGGAAGATAACCAAGATGAGCAGTTCACTCTGTTAGATGCTGAAGATGAGAATACTCGTAGATTCGACGAGCTCGCTGAAAAAATTAGGTCCATTGAATCCCAAAACACTCTTGGCTTTGATGTTTCCGACTTGGGATTGGTACCTGGGGTAAGAATCCCACATAAGTTCAAGCCACCAACATTTGACAAGTACAATGGCACCACTTGTCCTAAAACTCATCTTCAATCCTATGTGGGGAGGATAGCCGCTTATACTGATGATGAGAAACTGTGGATGTACTATTTCCAAGACAGCCTTACTGGGGCATCTCAAGAATGGTATATGAAGTTGAGCAAGACTTCTGTAAGGAGCTGGAAGGAGTTAGCTCATGCTTTCGTCAAGCAGTATCAATACAACATGGATATGGCTCCAAACCGTACTCAGCTGCAAAGTATGGCTCAGAATGCGAAAGAGAGTTTAAAGGAATATGCTCAAAGATGGCGCCAGTTGGCTGCCATGGTTCAACCTCCACTGCAGGACTGGGAGATGGCCGACATGTTTATGGGTACTCTTCAGGGAACTTATCTTGATAGGTTGGTTGCCTGTCCTTCAACTGGGTTTGCGGACATTGTAATCGCTGGGGAAAGAATCGAAAGTTTGTTGAAGCTCAGAAAAATACAAGATGTCAGTGGTGCTAGTTCTTCAGGAGTGAGGAAGCCATTTGCTAGAGCTACCAGAAAGAGAGATGGGGAGACCAGTGCTGTTTATAAGAATAGAGGTAGAGGCTATTAGGATTCCTATAATCAGGTTGCTGTTGTTACCATTCCTAGTCCACAAGTTCAATCACAGCCACAGCAACAGAATGTTCAGCCACAGAATAATCAACAACCACGGAGATCATATCAGCAGAGACAAACTGACAGGCACATGGACCCTCTGCCTTTGACTTACGCAGCTTTATTACCTCAATTGTTAAAACTCAATCTGGTGGAGCTTTGTACGATGGGCCTGGCTTCTACTGTGTTACCAAAGGGTTATGATGCTAATGCCGGCTGTGAGTTTCATTCTGGGGCTCCAGGTCATACTATTGAAAAGTGTCGTGCATTTTAGCATAAGGTACAGGATTTGATTGATGCCAAGGCAATTAATTTCTCAATTCCACCGAATGTGCCTCAGAATCCCATGCCAGATCATAATGTGCCAAAGGTAAACGCCATTGAAGATGGGAAAGTTTTGAATTTGGTAACTGATGTGAACAGGGTGAAGACTCCTTTGAGTTTTGTGAAGGCTCGGTTGTTGAAGGGGCAAGTGTTCCCTGGCTGTGAAGAAGGTTGTGTTGATTGCAAGAATCAGAGTAATGGTTGTGATAAACTGAAGGCTGGTGTTCAAAATTTGATTGATGAGGGTTGTCTACAGTTCGATCAGGGGGACAAAAAGGGTGATGACGTGTCGGCCGTTACCATTTATTTTACGCCAGCTGAAATTCAAGTGACGGTGCCTGCAGATATTATAGTGGCTGATGTAGTGAGTCTTGTTACTGTTACGGTACCAGGGCTAGTTCCTTATACTAGTGAGCGGGCTATCCCATGGCACTACGGGGCAGATGTTTACTACCAAGGGGAAAACAAGAAGTGGAAACTCCAGCTGGGGGTAGTTCCAGTATTGATAATGTTGGAGGTCTTGGTGGCTTCACCAGAAGTGGACGCTTGTTTGCTCCATAGACTCTGAGAACTAATGCTGAAGCTGAGGCAGCAGCCAAAGCCAAGGGTAAACAGGTGGTTACAGAGGAGGTTGTTGTTCCTGAATCCGTGCAGAAAGGTACTTTTGAGAAAGGGTCGAGGAGTTCATGAGAGTTATCAAAAAGATTAATTATAAAGTAATTGATCAGTTGAATCAGACGCCATCAAAGATTTCTATCTTGTCGTTACTTATGTGTTCTGCAGCTCATCGAGAGGCACTTTTGAAGGTCTTGAATATGACCTATGTACCTCAAGAGATTACTGTGAATCAATTGGAGTATGTTGTTTCTAATGTCAATGCTAGCCATGGGCTAGCTTTTACAGACTATGATTTGACTACTGAGGGTCACAATCACGACAGGGCATTACACATCACCCTGGAATGTAAAGGTGCAGTATTGTCTCATGTATTCGTAGACACGGGGTCTTCCCTGAACGTGTTACCAAAGAAGGCCTTAATGAAGTTAGACGCTGACGGAATTATTCTAAGACCAAGTGATTTGGTAGTGAGGGCTTTCGATGGTTCAAAACGTTCTGTATTCGGAGAGGTAGAGCTCCCAGTAAAGATTGGTCCTCAAGTGTTTAAGTGCGTGTTTTACGTGATGGACATCCAACCCGCATATAGTTGCTTATTAGGGAGACCGTGGATTCATGCCACTGGGGCAGTAACATCTACGTTGCACCAAAAGTTGAAATATGTGGTCGACGGTCAAGTGGTGACTGTATGTGGAGAGGAAGATATCTTCGTCAGTCAGCTGTCTACCTTTAAGTACGTGGAAATGGATGGAGAGATCCATGAGATGTTGTGTTAAGCATTTGAGGCAGTCAATATTGGTGATTCGTCTTCAAAGGCATTATCTTCTCAGAGCGAAGATTAGGTGGGTACTTCTATTGCTTCTTACAAATAGGCAGTGGAAGTAGTCAAAGCAGGTAATGCCCAAGGCTGGGGTAAATTGATTGAAGTCTCTGCAAAGGAATATAAGTTCGGTATAGGCTATAATCCGTATCAAGCTGTTGCAACAGAGCGCAAGGGGCCGATTACTTTCTATAGCGGAGGAATCATTAATCCTAATCAGATGTGTGCTGCAAGTGAAGATCGCGTCGACAGTGATTGTGATCTCGAAAATTGGGTGCGCCCGTGTGTACCGGGTCAAGAGCTTTGCAATTGGTCTGTTGAAGAAATTGTTCAAGTTACTCTTCAAACAGAGTAATTTTCTTTGTTTTCCCTGTTGCATATTAAAATCTCGCGCTCTGCCCAAGGCGTGTAGATCCATTTGTATGGCCTTATAATTGCATTTGTAAGGTTTTTTTATCATTAATAAAGGATGTTTTGCATACAAATTTTGTGTTCCTTGCCTTTCTTTTTTATTTTTGCAGAAAAACAATAAAATGGCAATGTTTTTTTGTTGTTTTTTCAAAAAGTCTCATTCTAAAATAAAGCATGACCCTCAATCATGCATACTTAATCACCCGGATTTCATTGATAACGATTCTACAATGGCCAAGTATGACTTTGATAACCCAATCTATCAAGCCGAAGAGGGGGATGAAGAAGACTGCGAACTTCCCGAAGAATTGGCTAGATTGTTGAAGCAGGAGGAGAGGGTCATTCAACCTCACCAAGAGACAATTGAGGTTATCAATATTGGTTCCGAGGACGCAAGGAAAGAAATTAAGATCGGAGCCAGTCTGCAGGCCGAGGTAAAGAAAGAGTTGATCGATATGCTGCGGGAATATGTTGACATCTTTGCTTGGTCATATCAAGATATGCCGGGGTTAGATACAGATATTGTTGTGCACAGATTGCCGTTGAAAGAGGGTTTTCCTCCTGTCAAACAGAAGCTTCGGAGAACTAAACCAGAAATGGCTCTCAAAATCAAAGAGGAGGTACAAAAACAGTTAGATGCGAGATTTCTGGCCGTCACCAATTACCCACCATGGGTTACAAATATTGTTCCTGTGTCGAAGAAAGATGGTAAGGTCAGAATGTGCGTTGATTACCGGGATCTAAACAGAGCAAGTCCGAAAGATGACTTTCCTTTACCTCACATTGATGTACTGGTTGACAACACCGCTCAGTTCTCGGTATTCTCCTTCATGGATGGCTTCTCTGGGTACAATCAAATCAAGATGGCGCCGGAAGACATGGAGAAGACAATGTTCATTACCCCGTGGGGTACCTTCTGTTACAAGGTGATGCCTTTTGGGTTGAAGAACGCTAGGGCAACGTATCAGCGAGCTATGGTAACACTATTCCATGACATGATTCATAAAGAGATTTAGTGTTATGTAGATGATATGATTGCCAAGTCTCGAACAGAAGAAGAGCATCTGGTTAATTTGCAGAAAAGGTTTGAAAGGTTGACGAAGTTTCGACTAAGGCTGAATCCGAACAAGTACACTTTCGGGGTGCGGTCCGGTAAATTGATGGGTTTCATCGTAAGTGAAAAAGGAATTGAGGTTGATCCTGCCAAAATAAGAGCAATACAAGAAATGCCTATACCTAGAATATAAAAAGAAGTACGTGGGTTCCAGGGTAGATTGAACTACATTGCACGGTTCATATCTCACCTCACAGCCACCTATGAACCAATATTTAAGCTGTTAAGAAAAGAACAAGCGGTTAGGTGGAATGATGATTGCCAAAGGGCTTTCGAGAAAATAAAAGAATATTTGCGGGAACCTCCAACTCTCATGCCTCCAGTTCCAGGGAGACCATTAATCATGTATTTGACTATGCTTGAAGGATCCATGGGTTGTGTTCTCAGTCAACATGACGAGACAGGTAAAAAGGAGCATGCCATCTACTATTTGAGCAAAAAATTCAATGATTGCGAATCACGATACTCGATGCTTGAGAGGACATGTTGTGCACTTGCATGAGCTGCTAAGCAATTGAGGCAGTATATGCTCACTCATACAACCTTGTTAATTTCAAAGATGGATCCTGTCAAGTACATATTTGAGAAACCAGCATTGACCGGACGGGTTGCACGTTGGCAGATGGTGCTGACTGAATATGATATCTAGTATACTTCTCAAAAAGTCATCAAAGGAAGTATTTTGTCGGATTATATTGCGCCGCAACCAATTAATGACTATCAGCCGATGAGGTTTGATTTCCCTGATGAGGACATCATGTTTCTCAAAGCTAAAGATTGCGAGGAACCACTCCCGGAGGAGGGGCCAGACCCTGAATCCAAATGGAGTTTGATGTTTGATGGGGCCGTCAACATGAACGGATGCGGAGTTGGGGCCGTTCTTATCACTCCGAAAGGGTCTCATATACCTTTCACTGCCAGGTTAACTTTTGATGTCACCAACAATGAAGCAGAATATGAAGCTTGCATTATGGGCATTGAAGAAGCCATTGACTTAAGGATCAAGACTCTTGAAATATTTGGGGACTCTGCTCTGGTGATCAATCAGATCAATGGAGATTGGCATACCCATCAACCAAACTTGATTACTTACAGAGACTATGTAAGGAGGTTGTTGACTTTCTTTACAACAGTGAAATTGTACCATATACCTCGAGATGGAAATCAAATGGCCGATGCCTTGGCAACATTATCTTCCATGATTCAAGTGAATTGATAGAATCATGTGCCCAAAATTGAGGTGTCTTGTCTTGACAGGCCTGCACATGTGTTTGCTGTTGATGCAGTATCGGATGACAAGCCATAGTTTCATGATATCAAATGCTTCTTGAGGAGTCAAGAGTATCCGGCTGGAGCATCCTACAACGATAAAAAGACTCTGAGGAGGTTAACTGGCAGTTTCTTCTTGAATGAGGATGTGCGGTACAAACGAAACTTTGACATGGTTTTGCTCAGATGCGTGGATAGCCACGAAGCAAACATGTTGATGCAAGAAGTGCACGAAGGCTCTTTCGGTACCCATGCCGGAGGACATGCAATGGCAAAGAAATTATTGAGGTCGGGGTATTATTGGATGACTATGGATGCAGACTATTGTTCATATGCCCGCAAATGCCACAAATGTCAGATTTATGCGGATAAAATGCATGTACCTCCGAATCCGTTGAATGTTATGGCTTCTCCTTGGCCCTTTGCAATGTGGGGCATTTATATGATTGGAAAGATTGAGCCAACTGCTTCCAACGGCCATCGCTTCATCTTGGTCGCTATTGATTACTTTACCAAATGGGTGGAAGAAGCATCTTATGCTAATGTCACTAAGCAGGTGGTAGCCAGATTTCTGAAAAGGGATATCATCTGTCGCTATGGAGTGCCCGAAATAATCATTACCGATAATGGTTCTAATCTCAACAACAAAATGATGGCAGAATTATGTCGAGACTTCAAAATTGAGCATCACAATTCTTCACCGTACCGTCCAAAGATGAATGGCGCTGTTGAAGCGGCCAACAAGAACATCAAGAAGATTGTGCAAAAGATGGTGGTGACCTACAAAGATTGGCATGAGATGCTACCGTTTTCCTTGCATGGGTACCGAGCATCAGTAAGGACATCTACTGGGGTAACACCGTTCTCACTTATGTATGGTATGGAGGCAGTCCTATCGGTTGAAGTTGAGATTCCCTCGCTGAATGTTATGATGGAAGTCAAACTGGATGAGGCAGAATGGGTTCGCACCCGATTCAATGAGCTGAGCTTAGTTGAGGAAAAGAGACTAGCAGCTATTTGCCATGGTCAATTGTATCAAAGAAGGATGAAGTGGGCATTTGATCAGAAAGTACGACCTCAGGAGTATCAAGTTGGTGAAATGGTACTTAGAAAGATCCATCCTCCAAAGGGGAAAATGGACACCGAACTATGAAGGTCCATATGTGGTTAAGAAGGTTTTCTCTGGCAGAGCCTTAATGCTTACAACCATGGATGGTGAACATTTTCCATCCCCTGTCAACTCAGACGCAGTCAAAAAATACTTCGCATAAATAGACTCGCTGGATAAATAAAGAAAGGTCCAGGCAAAAAAGGGCATCTCGGCGAACCATAAAAACAGAATAAATAGGTTCGGGCAAAAATTAGGGATAAATAAAAAAAATTGTACACCCGGTGAGTTGAAAATCCGTAAGGACAACTCAGGCAAGAAAGGGTATCCCGGTGGATTGAAAACCCGAAAAGGGCGGTCCACGCAAAAGAGGGATTAAGCGAAGACTGTGATTTGAGTCATTTGTATTGCCTCATCGTTTCACTCAAGCTGGCAATCTCCAAAGGATAAGAAGCAGGCCAATCATCCCCTTCAGAAAGTGAAGATAATTGGAAAGTCTGGAAGACATATTGGTCATAGCAGAATTGAAACTCAGTGAAAATCCTTTTTCACGTTGCCATTAGGATAGTTTCTTTTTCTCAATTTTCAGCGATCACCTCTTTCCAGGGATTACTTCCTGATGTACTTGCCTATTCTGGGCATTTCAATCAATAAAGTTGGTTATTCAGTCAAAAAGCTTCGCATTTGTTTTCATTTTACTGTTTTGTTTGCAAAAAACGTCCGAATTTTTGAAAAAAAGCATTGCATTGTTGAAAACATTGAGGCTTTATAATAACATGCGCAGGGAAAACATTTAAAATTGCTTTGAATGTTGATTAACTCCGGACGGTGGATTCAAACCATGCAGTCTCCGGGACATATGTGTGCATTTCTTTTGTTGCAGGTTTATAGTAAGAATCCTAACATGAAGTCATATCTGGCACGGGGCATAGGAGCATATCCTTTCGCTTGCAGGTAGCAGCCTCGTATTAGGCTCAAAAGCAAGATTGAAGCCTTTTCAAGAGCATGGGCAATTTCTTCCAAACAAGTAATCACTCACCCCTAAGTCAGAATACCAGGGCAACCAAATTCAGGAAAGGGTTCCCGTATCACCCTTTTGTCACAACTGGTACTGATTAAGTTCACCGGGTGATTAGCGGTCACTCGCAACGGCTTGAGATCGACGGGCGACTCCGGCAATGTCGTTGTATCTTATTAGGTTGATTCTCCCATTCAGTACTTCCAGCAGCTACAAGCTTTTCTGTGTCGTTAACAGTTGCTGATTCCCCAGTAGTGTCAGAATCAGAGTATTTCCCAGCTGAGTCAGAAGGCTGATTATCCCTCGCAAAGGATCTTGGGTTTGATAGATCCCCAAGCAGAGTTTTAATGACTCTTTTGTCCCCAGCAAAACGTCATTCAGAAGTTCTCATCCCCAGCGGAGTTCCATGGGCAGAGTAATCTCTCTCTAAGGCAGAGTCCTTCCAGGGGAAACTTCTTCAACAGGATCATCATACCTCAGCGCATATGCGAGCCAATTCATTTTTGGCAATTTGTGGCAAGCGTCATCCCCGGCAGAAGGGTTAATCCCCACAGAGCAATTGAAGGATCGGGCAATGATCTTTCCCCCCAGAGTCTCTTTGCATTTGCATTTTGTTTGCATGGCATTTTTCTAAAGCATATCATTCCGTTGATATGGAGCATTACGGCAAAACTCAAACATACGCATTCGAAACATAAGCCAGGTTCAACCGTTTACCTGCAAGCCAGAGCGATTCACTGACAAAACATTGTCATGCAACCCCAGCAAAGCCTACTACAGCACTTGATCGTACAATGTTAAGTCAATACCCATCCGTATTGACCTTGGACATCCGTCCATACCCTATCAATACCCGTCCGTATTAACCTTGGACATCTGTCTGTGTCCTTTCAATACCCGTTCGTATTGACCCTTTTCAACACCCATTCGTGTTTGAACTTTTTAGCCAATATTCGTCCGAATTGACCTTTGAGATACTCGTCTGTATCTTATTGATCATCGTCCGATACTCGACCGTATCGTCGACTTGGTCACTCGTCGTGTTCCTTTGATGATTGTCCGATGCTCGTTCATATCGTTGACCTGAACACTTGTGTGTGTTCTCCTTTTAATAATCGTCCGATACTCGTCTGTATCGTCAACTTGGTCACTCGTCGTGTTCCTTTGATGATTGTACGATGCTCGTTCGTATCGTTGACCCGAACACTTGTGTGTGTTCCCTTATTAATCATCGTCCGATACTCGTCCTTATCGTCGACTTGGTCACTCGTCGTGTTCCTCTGATGATAGTCTATTGCTCGTTCGCATCGTTGACCTTTGACACCCATCCTTGTCCTTTCAGCACTCGTCCGTGTTTGAGCTCGTATTTCAATACTCGTCCGTATTGACCTTTGACACCCATCTGTGTCCTTTTAACACCCATCCGTGTTTTCTTTCTGTACTCGTCCGTATGGTCATTGATAATCATTTGTATCCCTATTTCGATACACGTCATATCAATCTATGCAGTTACTTGTTGATACTTCCATGAGGGTTTATATCCCTTTTCTTCTTCATTCAGCGTGCAAATTTTCTGGTTGTTTTGGGTATTCAATCACAATTCACCTTGATTGTCTGAATAGTCGTTTCTTTCATCCTTCCTAGGTTAACCGATGATTGAATAGGGGCAGCTGTAACACCCCAAAATTTGCCCTAGTGTTGCTAACCTTTTTGGCTTATGTTTCATTTCATTTGCATTATCATTCCTGCATTTTGTATATTTCTTTTGGGCATGGGATCAAGGTTTTCTTTCAGCAGCTCACGGCGTCATCAGTTCCAGTATGTTTTTTGATAGTGTTCAGAGCCAAGCAGTTAGCTTTCCAAGACTTTTTGAGCATTTATTTTGCTCACTAAGCGATTGGACGATTAGAAACTTCGGTAGTCAATTTTTGATCAGTTATCCAGCACTAGCAGTTATTATCAACAGTTTAATCCGAGTGCGGAAAAAAAACATTTTGCAGCATATTTTAAGTGTATTCCAGTGGTAATATCAGATGGCAAGTTTCAGAGGTCTATCAGGGTTCAGAACAGGTGGAACCGGACGAATATCCAAGTTTCCCTCCTTTTGGCGCCTAAATTTTGAATTTTTGAATAGAGTAATCGATTACTCAAAGTGAGTAACCGATTACTCTGGGCAAAATTGCAAAAATATGGCATTTTTCATCACTGCAGAATTTTTGAGCATTTTTGATCATGTGCTTGGCTTGTGCATGTGTGGGAAGGATCTAGAACTGATCTATTTTCATCATTTTTCATCCAAAAATTCAAATTCTTTCCACTCCAATTCCACATTTTCTTTCCAAATTCACATTTCATCCCAAAATCCACTCACTTAACCTCACTCACAACCCAAACTTAACTCCTAAGCTAGGGGTTATTTAAACCAATTCATTCCAAACCTCAAGGGAGAACCATTTTTTTCCACTCTCAATTTTCAGAATTCTCTCAATTCTCTCTCACTTTTTCACTCTTAACCTCCATTTTCAACCACACTTAAAGCTCCTTCATAGAGAATGACAAGTTCTTCATTGGAACTTGTTAATTCTTGAGCTAAAACCTCTCATCCTCACCACATTTCAGCATTTCAATTAGGATTTTCGTTTGGATCTGGTGCTGAATTTTCAGAAGTGATTTTTGGAAGTGCTTTTTGAGTTTTAGTTGCTTATTGCTTGGATCTTCAACTTTTGAGCACAAGAAGCTTGTGGATCTTGGATTTCTCTACTTGAATTCATTCATTTCTGTTTGCAACACTTACCAAAGCAAATCTCAGCTTTGTAGGTTGGTTAATTTTAGATCCATACTCATTTTAGCTTAATTGCAACTTATACAATGTAGATCCATGAATTTTGATGTGTTTTGATTCATTTGGTTGATCTTGATTATGGATGTTGATGATTTTTGGATCTAATTGATGTTTGATTGCTGTGATTGAACTTAATTTTCGTGCATTATTATTTACATGATCATTTGGATGTTTGGATAAGTGTTTTGTTGCTGAAAAGTGCTTTTCAAGGTTGAATTTCTGCCTCTGTTTCAGTGGTAATCGATTACTCTACCTTATTTTCACATTTTTAGCCAATTTTCAACTGAGTAATCGATTACCCTATGTGAGTAATCGATTACCACTGAAGCAGATTGTGTTTTTTTTGCATTTTCTTGCTTGTTTGAGATCTCTTGCATGTCTAAACTTCATGGATTGATATGTTGATGATTTGTGGATTATTCTTAAGATGTTTCACCTCACACTCTTGCATGAACACAATTCTTCGACACGCGATTCTTGGTTTCTCATTGTTGAATGTTTATGTTTGCGTTGTTGATTAATTGACGTGATAAACACGATGCACACACACACTTGAATCATGTTACTTCCTGATTAATGCTCAAATTGCTGGATCTGTAATGCATGATCGTTTGTTTGCATCTATGTTTGCTTATGCATGTTAATTTGATAAATGATTAAGAAGTGCAACCTTGTTGAATGCACATGTTTGTGGATCGTTTGCATGCCTGTAGTTTGTCCATGTCTAGTTGTTTGATGCTTAATCGGATGCATTCTTGTCATGATTAGACATTATTGAGACCTTGCCATGAGCATTTGTTTGGATACAATGCATATTGCCTTGTCTTTCCACTGCTGTCCTGATGCATATGTGTTGTTGTATGCATTGTTGTTTGGCTTTTTATACCCTTTCTTGTGCTGAATTGTGTGCTGTTATAAGTTTTCTTGCTTGTGTGATGTCTTTAACTGCTGTGTTGTTGTAGATGCGCGGTTGTAGCTGCTGTTGTTGCTCTTTTTTCGTTTTTCCTTCTTCATCCCTTTCACTCTTTCTCTTCCCATGAGTCTCAAGACTTGTTTAAGTCTTGGATTCACTCCCTTAGAGCTACTTAGTCCAACTTAATTTTCGATTAAGCTTGGAGTAGGATTAGCATTAGGCTTCCCTTTGCATGCTAACTTAGGTAGAAGTTTCCCCTTCAAACCACACTTAACCTTTAGGATCATCCATGAATGATAACAAATAGGATCTTTAGTCTCCCATTTAGACTTTTACCATTCTCAACCTTTGAGTCTCTCTTCTTCTCATCTCAAAACAAAAAGCAAAAAAAAACTTAATAAAGGCCTAACATATATTGCATTTGAGCCTTTCATGTGAGAATGAGATAGTGAGGGGTCTTCTCTCACTTTCTTAGAATGTTTAGCATACGTCCCGTCTTGGGTCGATATGCGAGGCATTCGATCCTACGTGAAATACTTAAATGCAATATGCGTTATACGCACCAATAATCAAAATACTTCTTTCTAAAATACAAAAAACAAACAAATTCTCTTCTCATCTCCTTCATTCTATTCCTTAAGGACTCGTCATGCCCGTTCTACCGCAAACAGGTAACGCCTAAGTCTCCATACAGCGAGCTGCAACACCTATCTGCTGGGACGCGCACTCTGACGTTTCCATTAAAATACACAAACAAAGCAACCCTTGTTGAGCCGAACTACGTTTGATCTGATTCTTCTGTCTCGTCTGATTGAAGATACGTAGGCACGAGATGCGATATCTCGACGAGCAACCTTCCCCGTAGTCCGTCGAACTACGTTGACTCTGACTTTCCCATTGTACTGAGGGAATACGTAGGCCTAGGACAACGATAATGTCCTGTCGAGTCACTTCTTTCTATCTTCCCCTTTCCTTTCTACCTTTCATTTCCAGTTCTCCAGTTAGCAGTTGATTTCCAGTTCTTTTCACCCTTTGATCGAGACAGCAAGCGTAGATCCCGTCGAGTACGACGGACGTGAAGGGGTGCGATAACCTTCCCTTCACGTAACCGACTCCCTTACCCTTTCTCTTTGGTTCGCGAGACCTCGTTCTTTCCTTTCTCTCGGGTTTGTGCAGCATTACCTTTCCTTTTCTTTGGGATAAAAATGCCTGGCTGGCGACTCTTCTTTCTTTCTTCCGCGCCACTTTCGTGTTTGTACCAGGATGAAAATCCAGGGAGCGACAATGATGATCTAAACCATGAATTAAAAATGTTTATTACTTAAAGAAGCCATGTTTGTCAAGAAATCTCAAAAGTCAAACTTGGTTTTAGGGCACAGTTGACTTTTTATCAGATGAATTTCAAACTTTGTGATTCTCTATGAAATCAAGTTCTTGACCTAATTCAAACCTAATGGATGGATTCCATAGGTGTTTTAGAGTGTCTTGAATCATGTCCCAAGGTTGGAGATCATGTCTTGGTCAAAAGTCAAAGGTATGGTTGACTTTTTCTCAAAAACCCTAGTTTTTGGTCCAGATGAATTTGCATCTTTATGTAGCTGATGAACTAAGCTCTTTGTGTCAATTTGGACTTGTGAAGGGATCAATACAAGATTATTTGAGGTCTTCAAAACATTTCTTGAGGTCTTGGCTAATGCCTTGCTCCAAAAGTCAATTAGGGGTGAATTAGCTCAAGAAACCCTAATTCTTGATCTTTGATGAATGCATCCCCTGAGGCTAAATTGAACTTATGATTGGATCCATGAGGTCCCTTTGAGCTTCTTGAATCATGTTTTGAAGTATTGGCTCATGCCCAGATGAAAATTTCCCTCTCGAGGCCTTGGTTGACCAAAACCCTAATTTCGTGACACTGATGATCTTGAGGCTTGATCCACTTGAAATGTTGTACTCTTGTGCTTGATTATTAATATGGAAGACCTCTTGACCATTTATGGATGTTTGAGAGGTTTGACAAGTGGAAGATCATGTAAATTCTTGATTGATCCTTTGTCTGAGTGCTCTGAGAGGGCTCAAAACCCTAATTATTGATTGAGGTGAATGCTCAACAATCTTTTAGAGGATTGACGAGGTATGAAGGTACATATATATTGTGGTGATGATTTGCACAATGATGGGAAATCTTGTGGTCAAAATTTAGGGTATGACACTGAGGAGTGGTAAATTTTTTAGTATGACTTGATCATCATGAAATTCATCCCCTCGGGGAGTTCCTCCTCTCCAGAATAATGCTCTAAATTTTGAAGAATAGTCAATCGGAAGACAACCGTTGGAGTAACCGCTCATATTGTGAGTCTGACATTGGGTTTGAATGCAACACCATGAATGGTGATTCCACCATCAATTATTTTTCATTTTAATCTTGTGGTTACACAAACCACTATAGGAGGTTCCAGACCTCTATTTTTGCCAAGTTTTACACTTCCCCTGGTGGTAAGGAGTATCAATATAGCATGCCAACTGCAATGATGGCAGGCTTACAGACTAACATGTCTATATACATAGATAATGCAATGACAGTTGCATCTCCTTTCCATCCGTACATGACATCAGGGTCTACCATAAACAGTCCTCGTCGAATGGGCCAATCTCATGGAGGATTGGGATACGCCCCTTAGGCTATGCCACATCTGACCAATAATTCTATTTTGGTTGTAAGGTAACAAATGGATGATAGTAACCATGACATGGTTAATATGCTTACCCAATAAATTGGTACGATGTTCAATCCTTTGGTACCAAATACCAATCATAATTACAACAGTTAGCACACCAAATGATAGGAATTACTGACTTCTTTAGTGCTCGTCTAGCTCCAATTAAACCAGTTCTTAACAACCAAGTGCAACGCCAAGTTGCACCCTAACTAGTCGACCAACCTGTACCCAAAGTAGACAAAGATATGGTGTTGGTACACAGGAACAAAGATGCAAATATTCTAATTATGAGAATCCAACATAATTATTTTGGGGGAAAAATAACATAACCAACATGGTTGAACAAATTCTATCCCAAAATGGTCTTTATATAGGTCTTCATAGGCCAAATTTCGTGTCTCCATTATCTGAACATGTCTTGCAAATTGAGCTTCCCAGGGGTTGGAAAATTCCCAAGTTTACCAAATTTGTAAGTGACACTAGTGAATCTACTATCGAACACATCCCTAGATACCAGACAGAGGCCGGTGATCTGGAAATTAACGAAAACCTAAAGATGAAATACTTTCTTAACTCTTTAACTAAGAATGCTTTTACATGGTTCACCCTCTTACTCCAAGCTCTATACATAATTGGAATCAACTAGATAAAGTGGTCCATGAACAATTTTACATGCTTCGATAGAAAATTAGCCTAAAAGAATTAGCCAGTATGAAATGAAAAATCGCCTAAACCCATAGATGATTATCTCCATAAGTTTAAACTAATGAAGTCAAGGTGTTTTAGTCAAGTTATTTAACATGTGTTTCTTGAAATGGTTGTAGGTGGATTATATTATTCCATTAGGAAGAAGTTAGATACCAAATACCTAAGGGATATGGCCCAGTTACCAGATAGAGTTAGACAAGTCGAACACCTAAATAAAGAAAAGGACAAAACAGAAAAAGCTAGAATAATTCAGCACCCTTGGAAAGAGAAAGTTACTCATGTAGATGCTGGTGATAATAACTGTAGCGGGAATTTTTGCGTGGTTGCGAAGCACTATCGCGTTGGGGTACTACAGTTCGATTCATTTTTTATCCTATTGAAGCCGATTAAGGAAGGGAAATAGATGTCTCCAATTAACCCTGCTTGCATACTGAGTTTAAACAGATGACTGTTGGTTTACAGATGTTATTAAGATAGTGGGTCTCTCTTAGGTTATTTTGTTAAGAACACAGTGTTTGGACTATTTGTGAGGTTTTTGGTAATGTGTTTAGATTTGATGCTTTTGGGTTGATTTGATGGAGATACTGGATTTTGGGTTTTTGATTTGTGTTCTCGCTAAGATTTTGCAAACTTATGCCTACGTATTCCCGTTTAACGAAACAGGGAAATCAGAGCGATCGTAGTTCCTCCTATTCTATGGGAGGAAAAAGGTTGTTTTGGTGTCTTGTTCAAAGCCCAAGACATGAATCAAAAGGTGATTTGTATCTTGTTCAAAGCCCAAGATGTGAAGCTAAAAGGTTTGGATGAGAGAGAATTTGTCATCTCAAAAGAGGAGTTGTTGATGTTTGTATGCTGTGAGCAAGGCACATATTTTATGCTAAAAGGTTGATTGACTCAACCGAGGGTTTCCTTATACAAAGCCTAAGAGGAGGCGATTGACCCAACAAGAGGATGCTTTTTATTTGTTGTCTCGTACGAAGCCCGAGAAAAAGGCTAAAAGGGTTTATTCAACAAGAGAGTGCTAACAAGAGAGTGCTTTTTTATGACTCAAGGGTTTTAGACTGTCCAAGTCTAGAGTTTTATCTTTTGTACAATGCCCAAGAGGAGGCACGAGTATTAAGGGATGAGTAATAACCCTACAACAGCCGGAGTTTTGACGCTGGAAAAACTGCTCTAGCAAAGGATGACTACGTTCTGTCTTATACCTTTAAGAGGTCATCAGGGTCCTTGTATTAGGCCAAAGAGAAGGTATGAGAACTTCTAAGAAGCCAAAGGGTCCTTGTACAATGCCCAAGAGGAGGCGGGATGCTTTTAGGAAGCCTGTGGGTCTCCAAACCAAGAGAAGTTCAAGACATGCTATTCACAGAGAATAGATCAAGCCAGGAAAGTTCAAGGATTTAGAAGTGTAATACCCCAAATTTTGACCACTTAGATTTCCCATCATTGTGAAAATCATCATCACAATATGGATGTACCTTTATGCTACATTAGTCTCCCCAAAGATGGGTGAGCATCCACTACAATCAAAATTAGGGTTTCAAGCCCTCTCTGAGTGCTTAGACAAAGGATCAATCAAGAAATGACATGATCTTCAACTTGTCTAATCTCTTAAATATCCACAATGGATCAAAAAGGACTCTCACTTCAAGGATTAAGCACAAGGCTGCTCCCTTCTAGGTGGATCAAGTCTCAAGATCGACAGTGTCACCAAATTAGGGTTTTGGTCGACCAGGGCCTCCAGATGGAAATTTTCATCTGGGCACAAGGCAATTATCCAAAACATAACCTAATATACTTCATGGAACCTCATGAACCCATGCATCAAGTCAATTTTGCCTCAGGGGATGCATTCATAAAAAATCAGGAATTAGGGTTTCTTGACCTAATTCACCCCTAAGTTGACTTTTGGGACAAACCATGAGCCAAAACCTCAAGAGATGATTTGAGGGTCTCTAATATACCATATTGATCCATTTGGGACAATGGATTAATCCAAGAAGTTTGAGCAACAAGTCTCAATTTCATCTGCACCACAATTAGGGTTTTAAGGGAAAAGTCAACTGTAACTTTGACTTTTGACCTGGACATGCTCCCAAACCCTAATACATGAGTGAATATACCCTATGACACCCATGGAACATGTCCATCAAGTTTGATTTAGGTCAAGGACATGATTTTCTGAAGAATTGCACAGTTTGGAATTCATCTGATAAAAAGTCAACTGTGCACAAAAGTCAACTTTGACTTTTTGAGATTTTTCACCAAAATGGATTTTTAACCCTAAAATGATGTTAATGTATGATTTGAATCATCATTCATCAAGAAAAATCAAGAAAAGTGAGATAACTTGTAAAAGGGGTAACCATAAAACTTAGAAATTTTTCTAAGTTAAAAATAAAGTGGCAAAGGTACCAACTTTGGAGGACCATTACTCCTAAACCACAAGGCCATTTTTTCTCATCCAAAGATGGATTTGTAGCCCTCATTATCACCTACAAAAACTTCAACTACAAGTCATTCCAATTCATTAAGGATTTTGAGTTATGGAGTGATCAAAGTGGCTGAAAAGTGAAAATGACACTTTTTCCAACACTTAGTGAAATTTTCACTAAGTCAGATTCTGCCTCACTTTTTGCCAAATGTAGGGGGATTTTTCACTTGGAATCAAAAGAGATCAAAACCAAACTTGTTCAAACAGTTGTTGTATCATGTAAGAGCTTTCCAAAATGGCCAAGAACATTGCCAAATTCAACCTACACCATGAGATACAACATTGCCAAGTTGCCTTGCTGAAATCTGTCAAGGCAAGGCAGAATTTGCAACTTTGGTCGATTTGCCAAAATCAGCCAAATTCAATTGCTCCTATCCACTTGGACACCTCAAAGGATTGAATCTAAAGGGGACAATCACTGAGCCAAGCCTCCAAAGTCCATGGAACAAGAAATAGCATGTTGAACCTAGAATGGCCAAAATAGGGACAAGACTTCAAATTTGGAATGAGGCATTCAATGGAACCATCAAGGTGGCATGGACTGAGCCATTCTCATCTGAAATCAGTCAAGACTTATCCAAGACCAAGGGAACCAAAGCTCTGTGCGCTAACCTCTAGTCAATGGCTAGAGGAGACTTGGATTTTCATTTGCCAACATTGGCCAAACCTACTTACCAGCTGCCATGCACTATTCCTTGCAAAACAAACTTGCTCTACTATAAATAGAGCTCAATTGTGGTCAGTTTGAGTACACCAAAGCCATCTAACAGATGCTTTCATCAAAATCTCTTTCTCTTGGCAAAAATGCCTTTCTTAGCAAGGTAGCTATCAGGTTTTGAGTTTGAGAGCAATTCCAATCAAACCAATCACTCACACACCTCACATACATCACATATGAGCTGATCAAACACTTAGATTACTTCTGAAACACAGATTTCACAAAATCACCAGTCAATTGCTCAAGGTTTTAACCAAAGTGCAGCTGAGGTACCACAAAATGATCCAGCCAAGTTCAATCAAGTCCAACCATCCAAACACAATCCATAGGGTGTAGGGAAGCTGTTCAGATCATCACAACTCATCTGTTACACCTCCAAATCAAAAATCACTTTGAACTTGCTGTCACGGCCTAGAGGTAAGCACATACTTGGTCATCTCTCAATCTATGCATATTTCCTCGCACAATAATTTGGCCATATGTTCATAATCATGCATGGAATGTTTTCCCTCAATTAATTGCATTGTTTGAATTGTGTATCAAAAATCCTAGCCTTCATGCAGAAATTAGGGTTCTTGAGGTCTCTTCGTGATTTCTTGTTGTATGTTTAATTTAAATGAAATTAATGGACATAGACATGATCGTGAGGTTGAGACGAGCATAATGATATGTGGATTGCATGATATGATTAAGTATTCAGTGAGATTGGATAGAAAATGCAAATCTGAGAATTCAAGAACACGCGCGTGTTCTTCAGCCTGTTCTTTGCGCCATTTTTAGAAATTTGAATATTTGAATTTTGTGATTTTGTTTAATTGATTCAAAAATTAATTTCTCTCTGAGTTTTAATGATTTTGAGTTGATTCTTTTTTTAATAATTCACAAAAATGTTAAAATATTTTATTTTCACAAAAAATCCCAAAAACATTATTTATTTCATATAATTGATATTTTTGTAAAGAATTAATATTTTGATTGTTTTTGGCATTTTAAATATTTTTTCTACATTGATTTTGCAACTTTTAATGCTTTCTAATTATTTTGTAGGTCAATACTTAATTTTTGAAGCATTAATCCAAGATCACAATTTTTTTTCCATGTGTTAAACAATTTTTGATCATTTTAATTGAATTTTTATTCAATTAAATACATTTTGAAAACAAATTAGGGTTTTGGATTAATTCAACCCTCATAAATCATTTTCAAAACTCTTTGGGCCTCTTGAGAGAGTGTAAGACCCAACCCACTTGTACAGAAACATTTTGGGCCTCATTCGTTGTATAAGTCCCTCGGTACATTTTCAAATAAACGGCGCGATCGCCGCCTTTTCGAAAGATCATCCGGGCCTACCCTCGTGTAGTAAGACCCATTTCTTTTCTTAAAATAACTTTGGGCCTCTTGAGAGAGTGTAAGACCCATCCCCCCTTGTACAAAAACTTTTTGGGCCTCACTTATTGTATAAGTCCCTCTGTACAAGTAAACGGCACGATCGTCGCCCGTTTAAAAATAAAAATCATCTGGGCCTCTCCTTGAGCTATAAGACCCATTCAAAACACTTTGGGCCTCTATTAGAGTGTAAGACCCAATCCCCCTTTTAACCAAAACATTTTGGGCCTCACTTATTGTATAAGTCCCTCTGCGTTAAAAGAAAACCTCGGCGCGATCGCCATTTTTTAAACGAAAAATCATTTGGGCCTACCCTCGTGTTATAAGCCCCACTCTTTTCTTTAAACCTTTTTGGGCCTCTTGAGAGAGTGTAAGACCCATCCCTTTGTACAGAAAACCTTTTTGGGCCCCAGTCACTTGTATAAGTCCCGCTGTACAAAGTCAAACAGTGCGCTCACAGATAAAACCCTGGGCCTCTCCTTGAGCTGTAAGCCCCAAATCTTTCTTTTTCAAAGCACTTTCTCCTTTGATTTTGAATATTCTGTTGTTTTCAATCTTTCTTTGTTGAACAACTAACCAAACAGCATGGAAGCACTCCAACCGAGTAAGTGGTTATCGCTTTCGTTTACTGCTTTCATATTATAAACTGTATTGTGGGGCTGCTCACTGTAAGTCTCCTTTCATAAACTCATATCTACTGTGTAATAATAGTATAGATATTTCGAGTTTCCCCGGCTACTACGTCTAGAACTAGGTGACGCCGTTTCATTTATTCGTAGAAATAGACGCCTAGATCCCCAATAGGAGCACCAGATACAGTCTTCTCTTCGGCTGTCCTCCTTAGGAATCGTCAAGAAGCTCTACTCCCCAAGATGAATGTATTCTCTGTGAATGGCATCTTTGAGTTTCTTCCAAATTATCGAACTTTCCTGACTTGATCTATTCCTTGTGGATAGCTTGCCTTGAATGTCTCGGGGTTTGGGTACCCACTACGGTCATAATCTTGGACCTTAACTAAGGAACCATCTTTAAAAGCTAAAAGTCGCTGGATAGTAAACCTCGCACGTTTAACAGTGGTTTTTATCTTTAAAAGAGTTATCTCTCCTGATGGAAAGGAGATGATAGACCCACGGGCTTCTTAAAAGCATCGGCCTCCTATTGGGCATTATTCAAGGACACTACGGCTTCTTAGAAGTATTCACAGCCTCCTCTTAGGCTTCGTATAATGATCTCTTCCTCCGGGGATGATAGCCTCCTCTTGGGCTTCGTACAAGGACCCGTCGGCTTCTTAAAAGTTTCCAGCCTCCTCTTGGGCTTCGTACAAATTGTCCCGACGACCTCCTAGAGGTATAGGAACAGAACCTAGTCATCCTCATAGAACAGTCCTTTCATAGAGTCTACTACTGTTTTTCAAAGCATAGTACGAAAGATAAAACTCTAGACACGGACAGTCTAACTTCCTTGAGTCTCAAAAGACATTCTCAAGTGACCCCTTCGTTAAATAGGAAGGAAACCCTCAGACTCGGACAGTCTCAATACCCTTTGGATTTCCAGCTTCCCCAAAGAAAAGGAAACAACCCCGATCCTCAATACAGTGATGCTCATATAAGAACTGATTTTCTCTTTCAAAATTAGTATACTGGACCTGTCACTTAACTGACACAATAACCTTAGCCTCCTCTTGGCCTTTGTACAAATGATTCTCCCCAGGGGAGTCAAAAAACGTTTAGCCTCTCTCTCGGGCTTTGTACGAGACACATAAGAGACTCCCTCGTTGAGTCAATCCCCCTTTCGCCTCCATCTCGGGATTTGTACTAGATACAAAAAGGTTCTCATTGAGCCAAACAAACAATCGCCTCCATCTCGGGCTTTATGCGAGATACCAAAAGACTCCATCGTCGGGTCAAAATCTTTTAGTCTCTCTCTCGGGCTTTGTACGAGACACAAAATAGCCTCCTCTTAGGCTTTGTATAATGATTTTCCTAGCGGAAATTAGCCTTCTCTTAGGCTTTGTATAAGAAAACCCCTGGTTGATCCAATCAACCTTTTAGCATCAAAGCTATGCCTCGTTCACAGTATACAAACATCAACAACTCCTTCCCCTTCATCTAATCGCTGTAAGTGGCCAGCCTCTGGATCATCTATATCCACGCCACTGTCCCTCTTTTAGCATGAGAAATTCCTAAGGAAAGATGGCATTGCTCTACACTGAGTTAAAGTCTTCTCCTTCAGGTTAAAACCCTTTCTTCGGAAATTATGGCATTACTCGGATCCGCGTATTCCAGTTAAAGTAATTCTCCTTCTCCCTTCTTTAGAGATGACAAATTCTCTCTAAAGCCGAGACCTTTCAGCTTCACGTCTTGGGCTTTGAACAAGACACAAATAGACCTTTCAGCTTCACATCTTGGGCTTTGAACAAGATACAAACCACCTTTCGCTTCACGTCTTGGGCTTTGAACAAGACACCAAAAACCAATTTCCTCCCATAGAATAGGAGGAACTACGAACGCTCTGATTTCCCTGTTTCGGTAAACGGGAATACGTAGGCATAAGATCGAAAGAAAAGATCTTAGCGAGCGCAATCAACAAAAAACCCAAATCCCATATCTCCATCAATCAAAAGCAGTATTTCAAAAGCATCAGTCCTAACATCCTAATCCTTGTTCCCCGCCAGAAACCTTCTGCCCAGGTAAAAAAAGAAAGAAAACAGTATTGGCGAAAATACAAATAACCAGTACAAAGGCCCCCCACATTGATAACATCCGTAACCTAACAGACCGTTGTTTAAACTCAGTATGCAAGCAGGGTTAATTGGAGACATCTATTTCCCTTCCTTATTTAGCTCACAATAGGATAAAAAATGAATCGACCCATAGTTAAAGCTCAAACCGCAGAGAGCGACCAGCGCTTAAGAACCGCGTCCAAAATCGCTCGCTACAGAAAAGTGGTGCCCACCGTGGGGCCTATCTCTTCAGCTTCTTTCCTTTTTCCTCCTTTTCACCTCTTTGGTTAATACCACAGATTGGGACTTCCGCCGGGGAACTCATTTCTGTCAGGAACTTAGGAATCATAGCTTTATAAGTCTAGGATGATTAGGACAAATATATATACTGCTTTTCCTAATTGCTATACGTGTTTATTTTTCTGCTACTGGGAATGCGTGTGATGCCGCATGTGGTGAGAATGAGTATACACTTAAGATAAGTGATGGCGACGGGGTCGACCATCAACCTCAGTGGAGGCTGACCAACGCAACCCATTCACTCTTCTAGCCAATGGGCTGGTTGTTAAGTCTGAGAAGCTGAGGAGCCAAACCCTTTCGTAGTGCGGAAACTATCAGAAATAGTTGTTACGCGATACTACCCTCATTTGAGGCTGGTGATCTATTCTCGGTGAATGGCACTTACTCTAAGATTGCTTTACAACTCGCTGGCGATCCGCTTGTTGTTTTGCTTTCCTAGGAGGAGCTGATGATAATGAGTACAGGTACAAAAATCACCCTAGTATAAACCTTTGGGGATGGGTAGAGCCTTGACTTCATGACAACGACCCTTTGACCCCATGTTTTTTCTATGTTTTTGTGTGCTGCATTCATGCATTCATTTAATAAAACATTAAAACATTCAAAAAACTTTCTCTTCTAGTCTCTCTGTTTTTCAATTTAAACTAAGACTGTGATTGGAAATATTAGAGAAGAGGATTACGCTAATGGATTTCGGTAGAAGGAGAACTCACCAGTATACCTTCAAGGTTCCAAAACTAGGGGATTTGAGAAGGTTAGCAAGGATGATCATTAACCCAGAGGCTTTCAGAGCCAAGCATGGTGGTTTGCTACCACTGTTAAGAGTCCATGTGATTAAGGGGATCATGGACGCACTCATTCAATTCTACGATCCGGTTTATCACTGTTTCACATTCCCGGATTACCAGCTATCACCAACGCTGGAGGAGTATTCTCATCTGACTGATTTACATATCATTGATCGAGCTCCATTTTCTGGACTGGAAGAAATTCCAAAGAATCAGACTATTGCAATAGCAATTCATTTGGACGAGTCTGAGGTCAGGACTCACATGACCACTAAGGGTGGCATCCAAGGTTTGCCAGCCCAGTTCTTGACAAAAAAGGCTCTATACTTTACTAGTATAGGGAACAGGACTGCTTTTGAAAGCATCTTTGTCTTTCTCACCTACGGGTTATTTTTGTTTCCCAACATCAATAACTTCGTCGATATCAACGTTATTAAGGTTTTTCTCATTGGAAACCCTGTGCCGACTTTGCTTGCAGATGCGTATCATTCTGTACACTTGCGAAATTTGTACAGCGGAGGGGAGATCACATGCTGTGTACCTTTGCTTTACAAATGGTTTATCTCTCACTTGCCCAAGTCTGCTGCTTTTTGGGATTGCCAGAGTGTCTTACATTGGTCGCAGAAGATCATGTCTCTTACCAACTCTGATATAGATTGGTGTAATAGGATTTATGAGGGAATTAGAATCATTGACCGTTGTGGAAACTTCCCCAGCGTACCCCTCATAGGAACTAAAGGAGGAATAAACTATCATCCAGTTCTCGTTCATCGTCAATTTGGATACCCGATGAGACACATCCCACTGGGTGTTCATCTGGAAGGTCTTTTCTTCAAAGAAGGAGAAAGTGACAGAGCACTAAAGATGGAAATAGTGCAAGCTTGGAAACATGTTCATAAGAAAGGACGAGAGTCTCTGGGAAAACCGGACTGTGTCTCGGTGGAGCCTTATCTCCATTGGGTACAAACTAGAGCTCTCAAGCTAAAGATGCCTTATCCTCGTTACGGAATTCTTCCACCGAGGGAAACTGTCATGTACTTCATGACGGAAACTGAAAAGCTTTAGGTTACTCTCAACAAAGTTCAAAAGGAAAGAAGATCTTGGAAGAACAAGTACCGCACCCTCGACGTAGAGTGTATCCAAATACAGCAACTACTAAAAGAGAAAGATGCTCTGATTAAAATTTTGGAGCAGCATGCTGTAGAGAATCAAGATGACCAAAGGAATTTGCTCGCTCCTTTCACCTGGCAAAGGAATGACAACCCGACAACGGCCCAAGCGCCCCGGTCAAAGAAAAGGAAGATACCAGAATCAACACCCGATTTCTCTTCGGAGAGGACTCGGGACCCTTTAGCTTAGGTTTCTGTTTCTGCACTTTGTAATCTACTGTATTTCCATTTCTGTAATCCTTTGGAATTCAATAAAAATGGGTTTCCCCACCGTTTGATATTTGCAATCTAATTGTCGAAGTTTATTTTGATTAAACCATAAACAATTAATATAATCATTGCATTCATCATTCTCACGTAACGCATTCTTCTTACCTATGAATCTCACGTTTGTGTCTCGATTCTAGAGTCAAACTGTCTCATTCGTATAATACTCGGGCCAATCGTCAGAAAAAGATGGATGATCTTGAGGAAGAAAACAGAGAGTTGAAAGAAGAGATCGACGCTCTAAGAGAGGATATGAGAAAGCTTCGTAACGACATGCAAGCCATGGCAGAAGCTTAGCTACAAAGAACTGTGATCTCAGAGATCACCTCAACGCCCATCATAGAAAAGTATGATCCTAGGTATCAGATGCCGAAAGATCGTCCTTGGGGCATGCCTGTTAACTATATCCCGGAAGGATATGTTCCGCCGATCACTGAAGATCAGGGAATCGCAACAGAAGCCACTGGGCCTGAAGGTTACAAACTTCGGGAAAGAGAAGATGCCAGGGGCATACTCAAGACTCCTGAAGGTTACAAACTTCGGGAAGAGCCAAGACTTACTGCCGTAGTCACGGTACCACCCCCTGTGGTGCACACTGTCCCGGAAGGACAGATTCCACAGACACCTTCTGGTAAGAAGGAAACTATGTTTGACAGAATGGATGAATTCCAGGAGCAGTTCTTGGAAATGCAGAAAGAGCTGCAAGCCATTCGCGGTTAGGATCTATTTGGGAAGGACGCCGCAGACCTCTGCTTGGTCCCAAATGTGAAAGTCCCGCATAAGTTCCAAGTGCCCGACTTTGAAAAATACAAGGGTAACTCTTGCCCTCAGAGCCATCTGGTGCTGTACGCTCGGCGGATGTCAGCTCAGATGGAGAATCAGGACCTGCTGATTCACTACTTCCAGGATAGTTTAACCAGTGCCGCACTCAAATGGTACATGGGTTTAAACCGTACTATGATCAGCACTTTCAGGGATCTTGGTACTGCCTTCGTCCAACAATACAAATACAATTTGGACATGGCACCCGACAGAGATCAACTCAGATCAATGTCACAAAAGGACAAAGAAACCTTTAAGGAGTATGCTCAAAGGTAGCGTGAAATTACCGCTCAGATTTGTCCACCTCTTGAGGAAAAAGAGATGACAAAGATCTTCTTAAAGACCTTGGGCTCATTTTACTACGACCGAATGGTTGCCAGTGCGCCCAGTGATTTCACCGAAATGGTCGGCATGGGTGTACGTCTTGAGGAAGCCGTCCGAGAAGGACGTTTGGTAAAAGGCACTGGATCAACGAGCGGTACTAAAAAATACGGTAGTGCTCTCCCTAAGAAAAAGGAGCAAGATATTAGGAATATCTCTCTCGGAAAGCAAAGGCGACGTTATCAGCCAGCAGCAGCTGTAACTCCTGCTATCGGCCCCGCGCCTGTTCCTATGTATCAACCTCAGGTTGCGCAGAGCCAACCTGACCAACAAAGGACACAACAGCCTCTTCAACAGGCTCGTCCTCCATACAATAACAACCGTATAACACAGCCACCAGGATTTGATCCTATACCCATGTTGTATGCAGAATTATTTCCGTTACTACTGGCTAAGGGGCACATCCAGACTAAGTCTCCCCTTTCAGTTCCAGAAAATCCGCCTTTTTGGTTTAAAGCGGATCAAACATGCCCTTATCCTCAAGGAGGTTCAGGGCATAACATTGAGACTTTTCTCAATTTCAAATCCGACGTGCAAAAGCTTGTTAGGAGCGGGCTCTTATCTTTCAAAGATACGAATCCTAATGTTCTTACAAACCCGCTGCCTCAACATGAGAAAGCTGCAGTCAATCTGATTGAGAAAGAGACTAACAATGTCTATCAAATTCATGATGTACTCTTGTTGAAGACCAATCTAGTCAAGATACATCGTAGACAGAGTGGATATGGCCATGTGCCACCTCATAACTATCACCAGTGTGATATCTGCTCTAAAGACAACCAGGGATGTTCGGTAGTGCAAGCAGCTCTACAGGAGCAAATGGATCTCGGATGGATCCAAGAGCACCGAGTTCGTGGAGTTAACATGGTCTATATGAATTCCAACGTCATTCAGAACCACGACATCCGTGCGATGAATGTCAACTTGGTGGCGATGCACTCAAGGCAAAGCCAGTATCATAATCTGCCGCGGCACGATTACAGTTCCTGTCTGATTTGCTCGGTAAACAAACAGGGATGCTCTTTCATACAAGAGGCCCTCCAGCGTCAGATGGACCTTGGATGGTTCCAAGACTGCCATGATAGGAACTCCTATCAAATCAACATGGTTCAGATCTTTGACATTCGCGTGATGCATACCAACCTGGTAGAGTTACATGCCGAGCAGGTCCGACTCGGATTCTTAATATCGCATGATTATCAAAACTGTAAACCAGGTTGCGAAAACGATCGAGGTTGTACCCTTGTCCAGGAGGCACTTCAGCACTTGTTAAATCACTGGTGGATGCCAATCTATATGGACGAAGATACTCAGAAGATTAGTATCAATCACAGGAATCCTACTCGTCGTCAAAGTCAGGATGTCCGATCAATGGAAGATAACCTAGTGAGGTTACATTGTATTCAAAGTGGGCGTGGCCAGGTGCCACCACACAACTATGACAGTTGTAGCGTCTGTTCGGAAAGTAACCAAGGGTGTTACCTTGTGAGAGCAGCTCTTCAGGGTCAGGTCGATCATGGAGAAATTCGTCCATATCCAGGTTCAGGACCCATCATTTGGTCGCCGAACTACCTTGCCGAGCAAGTTGAGGATGTTGTCACGATCTCTGGTCATCACAGGACCAGGGATGTTTTTTCCATCATCCCTCTACTTGACGAATCTAGAGTTCCCAATCGGGAACGGATCAAGGTTACTTATGATGGTCAGAAAAATCAGAAGGTTCCCATAGTCATCTATCTATCGGGGCCACTACCGTATGAATCAACTAAGGTTATCCCTTACAAATACGGTGCAACAATAATTGAGAATGGAAAGGAAATTCCATTACCCTCCGTCGTGAATATTGCAGACATCAGTCGAGTAACACGGAGTGGTAGAATCTTCAACCGAGGGGTTGGAGAATCCAACAAAGAAAAGGAACTTCAGGCAGAAATTCCTGATCCGCTAGTCAGTCAATCTAGTAATCCCGACCTTTCGAAAAATGATGATGAGATGCTGAAGCTCATCCAAAGGAGTGAATACAACATTGTCGATCAACTGTTACAGACTCCTTCAAAGATCTCGGTATTATCACTGTTACTCAGTTCAGAAGCCCACAGAGAGGCTCTACAGAAAGTCTTGGAGCAACCCTTTGTGGAACAGGATGTAACAATCAGACAATTCGATAGCATTGTCTCTAACATCACTTCCTGCAACAATTTGAGATTTAGTGATGAGGAATTACCTGAAGAAGGTCCCCGTCATAACATGGCGCTCAATATTACAGTTAGCTGTCAGGACGATGCTTTAGCCAGCGTACTGGTAGACACAGGGTCAGCCCTGAATGTTATGCCGAAGTCCACCTTGATGCAATTATCATTCAAGGGCCCTCTGATGAGAACCAGCGAGGTCGTCGTCAAAGCATTCGACGGATCCAGAAAAACAGTTATCGGCGAAGTTGATCTTCCCATAACTATTGGTCCTCACACTTTCCAAATCACTTTCCAGGTCATGGACATCCGGGCAACATACAGTTGTTTATTAGGAAGACCTTGGATACATCAGGCTGGAGTGGTTACTTCAACCCTCCACCAAAAGCTAAAGTTCGTCAAGAATGATAAACTTGTCACGATTTGTGGGGAACAAGCCTTGCTTGTGAGTAACCTATCATCATCTACTTGTGTGGAACCCGAGGAGGTTATTGGAACTCAGTTCCAAGCACTATCGGTGAGCAAGGATAATCAGTTCAAAGAAGGAACTTCGATTTCTTCATACAAAGATGCTATCAAAGCGGTCGAGAGTACCGATACGACAGGATGGGGACGGCTTGTCATTCCTATTCACAATAAAACAAAGAAGGGTCTTGGTATTTCTGCGACCTATACCCAGACAGCCGCCAACGATGAAAGTCTTCATCCCCTTCAAAACTTCTTCCATAGTGGAGGTTTCCTTCACCCAGTGTCTCAGACAGTTCATGTTATCAATGAGGAAGATCCCTCTGACACAGATGAAGAATGGAAGTCCTACCTTAACAAGGACGGCTATATGTCTCAGGAAGAGGTGCCTATGCCTTTTTGCTTTCCTACAGAAAGTCCGAGATTTATACCAAGATCAGATGTCAAAATGATATACGGAGATTGTGATCCGAAAGGATGCCGTGCTCCGCCAAATTCATTAGAGGAAGACACTCCGATGAAAGACAACTTTGACTACAACTACTATGGCCCAATGGATGGCCTGCCAATATGGCAGCCTTACCTAGGAAAATTGGGGCAAGAAAGTCAGGCGAGTAATGAGACTCAGCTGACCATCATTTAACAGAATACCTGTGTCCCCACCATGTCATGGGATCAACACTCAGGTCATTCAGAAACTACTCAACATGAAGATGAATTCGCAACGTTTGCAGGACTATAATTCATCAACTATGCTTTTCCCGAGGTCAACGTCATCGAGAGGGATGATTCCTCCAGTTCCAAAAAAATGTGGGACACCTTGGGACAACCGAGTGGAAAATACGACTATATGGTCAAGTACACCGCTTCCGAAAGCTCTCGTATCAGGCTCGAAGATATCCAGCCAACTGGATGGGGAGATACAGCTGAGAGCACAAATGCTATGCAAAATACAACAGAGGAATCCTCCTACGACAATTCTGCTTGGGAGACAGATTCCAATGATCCTGCTACACCAGAAATCAACGTCATTTCTAAAGACAAATCAAGGAAGGTGCCAGACTTTGTGATTCATCGAGGAGTTCGCCGCCAATGGGTTACCGTCGAGGTTCCGAAGGTCGTTCGTCAGTCAAAGTAATTGCCATCTTTAACCTTTCACCCCGCCCAGGTGAAATGGATATTTTGATAGGGCTCGTTTTCTGTAAATTTCCCTCTTCGCTTTTCCCGAGGCGACAGAGTTTTGTTTTATAGGGCTGTAGTTTCAAGATTCGACTTGTTCATTAATAAAATAACGTCGTTCTGTAATTTCCGCATTAATTGTTGTTTTCTCTTTTTGCTTTTTCAGAAAATAGTAATCCTAACAAACATTCAATAATAAAAACAAGAAGTAAAATCAAAACACTGCACACACTTACATTTTCTCTATCTCTTCTAAACACGAATCATCACGTCATGCAGATTGCTTGTTTTATACCCCGTTGAAACATATGATCCGATGCCTTCTCCCAACTTTGAGTTCCCGGTATTCGAGGCTAAAGAAGAAAATGACAACGAAATTCCAGAAGAGATCTCCCGACTACTCAGACAAGAGGAAAGGTCCATTGAACCTCACAAAGAACCGTTGGAAATGGTAAACTTGGGTTCAGAGAAAGAGAGAAAAGAAATCAGGATCGGAGCACTGCTCAGTCCAACTGCCAGAGAGGGTTTGATAAAGCTTCTCAAAGAATTTCCCGATGTATTCGCTTGGTCCTATCAGGATATGCCAGGGTTGGATACCAGCATCGTGGAACATCACTTACCATTAAGATCGGAATGTCCGCCAGTAAAGCAAAGGTTGAGACGGACTCACCCGAACATGGCCATCAAAATCAAGGAGGAGGTACAGAAACAGATCGACGCGGGTTTCCTTGCTACATATGAATATCCTCAATGGTTAGCCAACATCGTACCCGTTCCCAAAAAGGACGGAAAGGTTAGAATGTGTGTCGATTACAGAGATCTGAACAAGGCAAGTCCAAAGGACGACTTTCCTTTACCACACATTGACATGTTGGTTGACAACACAGCAAAGTTCAAAGTATTTTCCTTCATGGATGGATTCTCGGGCTATAACCAGATCAAAATGGCGCCGAAAGACATGGAGAAAACTTCGTTCATTACCCCATGGGGTACCTTTTGTTACAAGGTAATTCCGTTCGGTTTGAAGAATGCCGGGGCAACCTATCAAAGGGCCATGACTACTCTATTTAATGACATGATACACAAAGAAATCGAGGTATATGTCGATGATATGATTGCAAAATCAAAAATAGAGATTGAGCACATTGAACATCTATCGAAATTGTTCGAACGTTTGAGAAAATTCAAGCTCCGCTTGAATCCCAACAAGTGCACCTTCGGTGTCCGTTCGGGGAAATTACTAGGGTTCATCGTCAGCCAGAAAGGAATTGAAGTTGATCCTGATAAGGTCAAGGCCATTCAAGAAATGCCTTCTCCGAAAACTGAAAAACAAGTCAGAGGATTCCTGGGACGTTTGAACTACATCTCCAGATTCATATTCCTCATGACCGCGACGTGTGCGCCGATTTTCAAATTACTTAAAAAGAACCAGGATTGCGTTTGAACAGAAGATTGCCAAACTGCCTTCGACAGTATTAAGGAATATCTGTTGAATCCTCCGATTCTATCACCTCCAATGGAAGGAAGACCACTGATCATCTACCTCACAGTCCTAGAGGACTCAATGGGATGTGTACTTGGCCAACAAGACGAAACTAAAAGGAAAGAGTCTGCCATTTACTATCTAAGCAAGAAATTCACCGACTGCGAGACTCGGTACACAATGCTTGAGAAAACTTGTTGCGCTTTGGCTTGGGCAGCCAAACGTCTTCGCCAGTACATGATTCGTCATACTACTTGGTTGGTCTCCGAAATGGATCCAATCAAGTACGTTTTCGAAAAACCTGCTCTCACGGGAAGGATTGCCCGTTGGCAGATGTTACTATCAGAATATGACATAGAGTACCATGCTCAGAAAGCCGTTAAAGGAAGTATTTTAGCCGATCATTTGGCTCATCAACCGGTTGACGATCAAGAGTCAATCGGGTTTGACTTCCTAGACGAAGATGTCATGTATCTAAAGATGAAAGATTGCGATGAACCGCTACCCAATGAAGGGCCAGAACCAGGTTCCCAGTGGGGACTTATCTTTGACGGAGCAATCAATCATTATGGAAACGGAATTGGGGCAATCATTGTTACCCCTCAGGGTTCCCACATTCCTTTCACTGCCAGACTTACGTTCAAATGTACGAACAACGAGGCCGAATACGAAGCATGTATCATGGGTCTCGAAGAAGCGATTGATTTAAGGATCAAAAACTTGGACGTATACGGCGATTCAGCCCTGGTTATCAATCAGATAACAGGAGATTGGAACACATACCAATCAGGATTGATTCCTTACAAAGACTATGCAAGGAGGTTGTTACCCTTCTTCAACAGAGTCGACTTTCATCACATCCCTCGTGATGAGAATCACATGGATGATGCATTAGCCACTCTCTCTTAAATGATTAGTGTAGGTCAATGGAACGACTTACCTAAGATCGACATAATGCGCCTTGAACGGCCCGCTTACATCTTCGCGATTGAAGCAGTCATAGACGACAGACCTTGGTATCACGATATCAAATGCTTCCTTCAGAAACGAGAGTACCCATCTGGGGCACTCAGAAAAGACAGGAAAACCCTCAGAAGATTGGCTGGAAACTTCTTCCTGAGCGGTGACACTCTTTATAAGAGAAATTTTGACATGGTCTTGCTCCGATGCGTCGACAGACCAGAAGCGGACATGCTCATGAAAGAAATTCATGAAGGATCCTTTGGCACTCATGCCAACGGACACACAATGGCGAGAAAAATTCTCAGGGCCGGGTATTATTGGTTGACCATGGAATCCGACTGCTACAAGTACATGAGGAGGTGTCACAAGTGTCAGATATACTCCGACAAAATTCATGTACCGCCATCACATCTCAAAGTTCTTTCTTCCCCATGGCCATTTTCCATATGGGGAATCGATATGATTGGTATGATTAAGCCCAAGGCTTCAAACGGACATCGGTTCATCCTGGTAGCCATTGACTATTTCACCAAGTGGGTCGAAGCAGCGTCATTCGCCAATGTAACCCGACAAGTGGTGGTCCGATTTATCAAAAACAATATCATCTGCCGTTATGGTGTTCCAAGCGAGATCATTACTGATAATGGATCTAACTTGAACAATAAGATGATGAAAGAGTTGTGTGCAGAGTTCAGGATCGAACACCATAACTCATCTCCCTACCGACCCAAGATGAACGGGGCGGTAGAAGCGGCTAACAAGAACATCAAGAAGATCGTTCAAAAGATGGTTGTAACCTATAAAGATTGGCACGAAATGCTACCCTTTGCTCTTCACGGTTATCGAACATATGTCCGCACTTCAATAGGGGCAACCCCTTTCTCTCTAGTATATGGCATGGAGGCAGTTCTCCCCATAGAAGTAGAGATCCCATCAATCTGGGTATTGATGGAAGCTAAGCTCACCGAAGCTGAATGGTGTCAAAGTCGAATCACGGCACTATGCCACGGTCAGTTGTATCAGCAAAGAATGAAGAGGGCGTTTGACAAAAAGGTCCGACCTCGTGTCTTCAGGAAAGGAGACCTTGTGCTCAAGAAGATACAATCATTTCTCACTGATTCTCGGGGCAAATGGACCCCAAATTATGATGGCCCCTATGTGGTCACGAAAGCTTTCTCAGGCGGTGCCTTGAGACTTGCAACCATGGACGGAGAGGAATTTGCCTACCCCATGAATGTTGATGTAGTCAAGAAATACTTCGCCTAAAACTAAAAAAAAAAACGTCTCGGTGGATTGAAAACCCGAAAGGGCGGTCCAGGAAAAAGTTAGAGACAAAATAAATAAAAATAATAATCCCGGTGGATTGGAAACATCATAGTACAATCTAGGCAAAAATTAGGGATAATGGCAAGTAACTATGTTCAACAGAGGCAAGTCCCTCAGCAGCAGCAGTTACATCATCGGAAGAAAACTCCAGTTAAGGTCATCTTCGACAGAAGCTCAGGATGCCCTAAATTCAAAGTTGGTAGAAGGATAGTGGTCGTTATGTTTTAACGTAGCCCTTTTCCCTGTAAATTACCATTTTCTAACTTTGTATATACTCTTTGGAATCACGCGTTTGGCTGATCTCCATCTTATCAATAAAATTTGAGCCCTTGTGCTTTTGTTTGTAATTCTTTACTTGTTTTAGCTTTACAGAACGACGTTGTTTAAACTTAATCAGCGATTCTTGAAATAAAACAAAAATAAATTTACTTGTTAAACTTTTTCTGCTTTTAAATTAAAGATGGCATTTCTTTTGACTGTTGAACATCAGAAGAACATCGATCGCTTCTCCCGAAGTAAGCGAACTTCAAAGTGCAGAATCAAAGTACTCCTTCTAAGCCAGTGCGCCTGAATGAAGGATCAACTGTATCAGATACGGTTTTCCCGTCTGATACCCTCGGCCGAGGTCTCATCTCCTAAGCCCGATCAACATAGCTCCCCGCGTGGACTATTTCTCCTAAGCAAGGTGGAATTGCTATTTTAAACCAACGGTACTTCTTCGCCCAGCGATGGCCGAGTATCCAATTGTGTTCATCCATTAGTCTGTATGTCGCGTCAGTTTTGTCAGCATATACATACGTACTTCATGCATTTTTTATTTGCATTTACATTTCATATTGCATCGTTATCACTCTAGCCGGTCTTGTCCCCTAGTGATAAACAGTTTTCTCAATCGAGTTTGTCAGTTCTTTCCTCGTCAGGAAGTGTTGCGTCTGCACAATCTCGCCACCAGTGTATCTTTAGATCAGAGTCGGCACTTGGCCACTTTGATAACTTGAACCTCTGAAAGATCAGAGAACCTTCAACAGATGTCACTCTTCACCATTGAAGATGATATCCTCGCTTTCCCGGATTAAGGAAAATCCCCAGAGAAAGCCTCTTAAACAGAGATTCGGCAGTACATCAGTGTTTCTCCGAAAAGCCGCTGATGAGAAGGTCATTGGCACCTCAAAATTGGACCTCATCATATGGCGTTTCTCCGGGAAAATCCCGAGAAAAGTATGATGAAAGATCCCAAACGAAAACAGTCTCTCAAGAGACTCGCTTTCCCTAGTAGAATCGACAAATGGCGTCTCCAAAACAGAGAAGTTTGTGTACCTCTACAATTCAGACGAATGGGTTCCCCAGCAAGTCTGACAACAAAACATTTTCTACTCAAATGGCATCTCCCCAGGAAAATTCGGCGAGAAGTTTGAAGGAAAGCCGCTACGAATAGCGTCCCTTGTCAGTAAAGTTTATTGACCAAAAGAAACCGAGACCAGTTCCTTGGTAAGAAACCAGGATCGAGGGGAAGTTTAAATCATAAACTAAGACCAGTTCCTTGGTAGCAAACCAAGAACGAGGGGAGGTTTATTTAAATCAGAAACTAAGACCAGTTCCTTGGTAGGAAACCAAGAACGAGGGGAGGTTTATTTCAAAAGAAAACTGAGACCAGTTCCTTGGCTGAAGACCAGGATCGAGGGGAAGTTTACCTTTTCTAAGCATCATTGCTTAGCTAAAGAAGATGAATGCGTAAGCTACCATTCATAACCACCACCAAAATTTCGGGTATTCCGATATTTAATCCCCTTGCACCTCGAATGCCAGAATCCCTTCGTCATTCACACCTTCGGGTCCAAGAAGATTAAATAGGGGCATCTGTAATACCCCAAATTTTGACCACTTAGATTTCCCATCATTGTGAAAATCATCATCACAATATGGATGTACCTTTATGCTTCATTAGTCTCCCCAAAGATGGGTGAGCATCCACTACAATCAAAATTAGGGTTTCAAGCCCTCTCTGAGTGCTTAGACAAAGGATCAATCAAGAAATGACATGATCTTCAACTTGTCTAATCTCTTAAATTCCACAATGGATCAAAAAGGACTCCCACTTCAAGGATTAAGCACAAGGCTGCTCCCTTCTAGGTGGATCAAGTCTCAAGATCGACAGTGTCACCAAATTAGGGTTTTGGTCGACCAGGGCCTCCAGATGGAAATTTTCATCTGGGCACAAGGCAATGATCCAAAACATAACCTAATATACTTCATGGAACCTCATGAACCCATGCATCAAGTCAATTTTGCCTCAGGGGATGCATTCATAAAAAATCAGGAATTAGGGTTTTTTGACCTAATTCACCCCTAAGTTGACTTTTGGGACAAACCATGAGCCAAAACCTCAAGAGATGATTTGAGGGTCTCTAATATACCATATTGATCCATTTGGGACAATGGATTAATCCAAGAAGTTTGAGAAACAAGTCTCAATTTCATCTGCACCACAATTAGGGTTTTAAGGGAAAAGTCAACTGTAACTTTGACTTTTGACCTGGAATCAAAAGAGATCAAAACCAAACTTGTTCAAACAGTTGTTGTATCATGTAAGAGCTTTCCAAAATGGCCAAGAACATTGCCAAATTCAACCTACACCATGAGATACAACATTGCCAAGTTGCCTTGCTGAAATCTGTCAAGGCAAGGCAGAATTTGCAACTTTGGTCGATTTGCCAAAATCAGCCAAATTCAATTGCTCCTATCCACTTGGACACCTCAGAGGATTGAATCTAAAGGGGACAATCACTGAGCCAAGCCTCCAAAGTCCATGGAACAAGAAATAGCATGTTGAACCTAGAATGGCCAAAATAGGGACAAGACTTCAAATTTGGAATGAGGCATTCAATGGAACCATCAAGGTGGCATGGACTGAGCCATTCTCATCTGAAATCAGTCAAGACTTATCCAAGACCAAGGGAACCAAAGCTCTGTGCCCTAACCTCTAGTCAATGGCTAGAGGAGACTTGGATTTTCATTTGCCAACATTGGCCAAACCTACTTACCAGCTGCCATGCACTATTCCTTGCAAAACAAACTTGCTCTACTATAAATAGAGCTCAATTGTGGTCAGTTTGAGTACACCAAAGCCATCTAACAGATGCTTTCATCAAAATCTCTTTCTCTTGGCAAAAATTCCTTTCTTAGCAAGATAGCTATCGGGATTTGAGTTTGAAAGCAATTCCAATCAAACCAATCACTCACACACCTCACATACATCACATATGAGCTGATCAAACACTTAGATTACTTCTGAAACACAGATTTCACAAAATCACCAGTCAATTGCTCAAGGTTTTAACCAAAGTACAGCTGAGGTACCACAAAATGATCCAGCCAAGTTCAATCAAGTCCAACCATCCAAACACAATCCATAGGGTGTAGGGAAGCTGTTCAGATCATCACAACTCATCTGTAACACCTCCAAATCAAAAATCACTTTGAACTTACTGTCACGGCCTAGAGGTAAGCACATACTTGGTCATCTCTCAATCTATGCATATTTCCTCGCACAATAATTTGGCCATATGTTCATAATCATGCATGGAATGTTTTCCCTCAATTAATTGCATTGTTTGAATCGTGTATCAAAAATCCTAGCCTTCATGCAGAAATTAGGGTTCTTGAGGTCTCTTCGTGATTCCTTGTTGTATGTTTAATTTAAATGAAATTAATGGACATGGACATGATCGTGAGGTTGAGACGAGCATAATGATATGTGGATTGCATGATATGATTAAGTATTCAGTGAGATTGGATAGAAAATGCAAATCTGAGAATTCAAGAACACGCGCGTGTTCTTCAGCCTGTTCTTTGCGCCATTTTTAGAAATTTGAATATTTGAATTTTGTGATTTTGTTTAATTGATTCAAAAATTAATTTCTCTCTGAGTTTTAATGATTTTGAGTTGATTCTTTTTTTAATAATTCACAAAAATGTTAAAATATTTTATTTTCACAAAAAATCCCAAAAACATTATTTATTTCATATAATTGATATTTTTGTAAAGAATTAATATTTTGATTGTTTTTGGCATTTTAAATATTTTTTCTACATTGATTTTGCAACTTTTAATGCTTTCTAATTATTTTGTAGGTCAATACTTAATTTTTGAAGCATTAATCCAAGATCACAATTTGTTTTCCATGTGTTAAACAATTTTTGATCATTTTAATTGAATTTTTATTCAATTAAATACATTTTGAAAACAAATTAGGGTTTTGGATTAATTCAACCCTCATAAATCATTTTCAAAACTCTTTGGGCCTCTTGAGAGAGTGTAAGACCCAACCCACTTGTACAGAAACATTTTGGGCCTCATTCGTTGTATAAGTCCCTCGGTACATTTTCAAATAAACGGCGCGATCGCCGCCTTTTCGGAAGATCATCTGGGCCGACCCTCGTGTAGTAAGACCCATTTCTTTTCTTAAAATAACTTTGGCCTCTTGAGAGAGTGTAAGACCCATCCCCCCTTGTACAAAAACTTTTTGGGCCTCACTTATTGTATAAGTCCCTCTGTACAAGTAAACGGCACGATCGTCGCCCGTTTAAAAATAAAAATCATCTGGGCCTCTCCTTGAGCTATAAGACCCATTCAAAACACTTTGGGCCTCTATTAGAGTGTAAGACCCAATCCCCCTTTTAACCAAAACATTTTGGGCCTCACTTATTGTATAAGTCCCTCTGCGTTAAAAGAAAACCTCGGCGCGATCGCCATTTTTTAAACGAAAAATCATTTGGGCCTACCCTCGTGTTATAAGCCCCACTCTTTTCTTTAAACCTTTTTGGGCCTCTTGAGAGAGTGTAAGACCCATCCCTTTGTACAGAAAACCTTTTTGGGCCCCAGTCACTTGTATAAGTCCCGCTGTACAAAGTCAAACAGTGCGCTCACAGATAAAACCCTGGGCCTCTCCTTGAGCTGTAAGCCCCAAATCTTTCTTTTTCAAAGCACTTTCTCCTTTGATTTTGAATATTCTGTTGTTTTCAATCTTTCTTTGTTGAACAACTAACCAAACAGCATGGAAGCACTCCAACCGAGTAAGTGGTTATCGCTTTCGTTTACTGCTTTCATATTATAAACTGTATTGTGGGGCTGCTCACTGTAAGTCTCCTTTCATAAACTCATATCTACTGTGTAATAATAGTATAGATATTTCGAGTTTCCCCGGCTACTACGTCTAGAACTAGGTGACGCCGTTTCATTTATTCGTAGAAATAGACGCCTAGATCCCCAATAGGAGCACCAGATACAGTCTTCTCTTCGGCTGTCCTCCTTAGGAATCGTCAAGAAGCTCTACTCCCCAAGATGAATGTATTCTCTGTGAATGGCATCTTTGAGTTTCTTCCAAATTATCGAACTTTCCTGACTTGATCTATTCCTTGTGGATAGCTTGCCTTGAATGTCTCGGGGTTTGGGTACCCACTACGGTCATAATCTTGGACCTTAACTAAGGAACCCTCTTTAAAAGCTAAAAGTCGCTGGATAGTAAACCTCGCACGTTTACCAGTGGTTTTTATCTTTAAAAGAGTTATCTCTCCTGATGGAAAGGAGATGATAGACCCACGGGCTTCTTAAAAGCATCGGCCTCCTCTTGGGCATTATTCAAGGACACTACAGCTTATTAGAAGTATTCACAGCCTCCTCTTAGGCTTCGTATAATGATCTCTTCCTTCGGGGATGATAGCCTCCTCTTGGGCTTCGTACAAGGACTCGTCGGCTTCTTAAAAGTTTCCAGCCTCCTCTTGGGCTTCGTACAAATTGTCCCGACGACCTCCTAGAGGTATAGGAACAGAACCTAGTCATCCTCATAGAACAGTCCTTTCATAGAGTCTACTACTGTTTTTCAAAGCATAGTACGAAAGATAAAACTCTAGACACGGACAGTCTAACTTCCTTGAGTCTCAAAAGACATTCTCAAGTGACCCCTTCGTTAAATAGGAAGGAAACCCGCAGACTCGGACAGTCTCAATACCCTTTGGATTTCCAGCTTCCCCAAAGAAAAGGAAACAACCCGGATCCTCAGTACAGTGATGCTCATATAAGAACTGATTTTCTCTTTCAAAATCAGTATACTGGACCTGTCACTTAACTGACACAATAACCTTAGCCTCCTCTTGGGCTTTGTACAAATGATTCTCCCCAGCGGAGTCAAAAAACATTTAGCCTCTCTCTCGGGCTTTGTACGAGACACATAAGAGACTCCCTCGTTGAGTCAATCCCCCTTTCGCCTCCATCTCGGGATTTGTACGAGATACAAAAAGGTTCTCATTGAGCTAAACAAATAATCGCCTCCATCTCGGGCTTTATGCGAGATACCAAAAGACTCCATCGTCGGGTCAAAATCTTTTAGCCTCTCTCTCGGGCTTTGTACGAGACACAAAATAGCCTCCTCTTAGGCTTTGTATAATGATTTTCCTAGCGGAAATTAGCCTCCTCTTAGGCTTTGTATAAGAAAACCCCTGGTTGATCCAATCAACCTTTTAGCATCAAAGCTGTGCCTCATTCACAGTATACAAACATCAACAACTCCTTCCCCTTCATCTAATCGCTGTAAGTGGCAAGCCTCTGGATCATCTATATCCACGCCACTGTCCCTCTTTTAGCATGAGAAATTCCTAAGGAAAGATGGCATTGCTCTACACTGAGTTAAAGTCTTCTCCTTCAGGTTAAAACCCTTTCTTCGGAAATTATGGCATTGCTCGGATCCGCGTATCCCAGTTAAGTAATTCTCCTTCTCCCTTCTTTAGAGATGACAAATTCTCTCTAAAGTCGAGACCTTTCAGCTTCACGTCTTGGGCTTTGAACAAGAAACAAATAGACCTTTCAGCGTCACATCTTGGGCTTTGAACAAGATACAAACTACCTTTTGCTTCACGTCTTGGGTTTTGAACAAGATACCAAAAACCAATTTCCTCCCATAAAATAGGAGGAACTACGAACGCTCTGATTTCCCTGTTTCGGTAAATGGGAATACGTAGGCATAAGATCGAAAGAAAAGATCTTAGCGAGCGCAATCAACAAAAAACCCAAATCCCATATCTCCATCAATCAAAAGCAGTATTTCAAAAGCATCAGTCCTAACATCCTAATCCTTGTTCCCCGCCAGAAACCTTCTGCCCAGGTAAAAAAAGAAAGAAAACAGTATTGGCGAAAATACAAATAACCAGTACAAAGGCCCCCCACATTGATAGCATCCGTAACCTAACAGACCTCTGTTTAAACTCAGTATGCAAGCAGGGTTAATTAGAGACATCTATTTCCCTTCCTTATTCAGCTCACAATAGGATAAAAAATGAATCGACCTGTAGTTAAAGCTCAAACCGCAGAGAGCGACCAGCGCTTAAGAACCGCGTCCAAAATCGCTCGCTACAGGAAGAAACTCAAGAGATGCTATTCACGGAGAATAGATCAACTCTGGGGAGTAGAGTTTCTTTGACAATTTCTAAGAGTGACAGTCTGAGAAAGGGTTCACCGAGAATGCTCCCTTTCATGTTTCCATATTGTTTAACCCCAAGAGGAGGGAAGACTGTATCTGGTAATCCTATGGGGGATCTAGTTTTGTTTGTATTTAAGAGTGACCAACAAGGCTTTACCTAGTGCTAGACGTAGTTGCCGGGGAAAACTCTAAATAACTATACTAGTATTACACAGTTTATATTTGAAAAGTATAAAAAGGATGTGAAAGAATACTTACAGTGAAGCAGCCCCATAATACAGTTATATACATATGAAAGCGGTAAATGAAAGCGGATAAACACTTACCTGTAGCAGAGCTTCCATGCTGCTTTGTTAGTTGTTCAGCAAAGAAATCTTTGATAACAATATTATATTCAAAATCAAAGGAGAAAGTGCTTTGAAAAGTTTGTTGGGGCTTACAGCTCCAGGAGAGGCCCAAGTTTTAACGATGATTGCACCGTTGTTTTGAAAACTATACAAAGGGACTTATACAATATGTGAGGCCTACAAAGTTTTTATGTACAAGGGGATTGGGTCTTACACTCTATTAGAGGCCCAAAGTGTTTTTGTATCAGTGATGGGGCTTACAGCTCAAGGAGAGGCCCAAAAGTTTTCCGTTTTAAAATGGTGATAGCGCCGAGATTTGTTATTGTGTCGGGACTTAAACAATATCTGAGGCCCAAAATGGTTTATGTAAAAAAAGGGATGGGACTTACACTCTATTAGAGGCCGAAAGTGTTTTAAAAAAGTTCGATGAGGGTTGAATTAATCAAAACCTTAATTTGTTTTCAAAATATATTCTAATTGAATAAAAATTCAATTAAAATGATCAAAATTGTTAAACATGTGTGAAAAACAAATTGTGATCTTGGATTAATGTTTGAAAAATCATGTTTATATCCACAAAATGATTGGAGATCAATTAAGTTTGGAAAATCAAGGGAGAAAAAATATTTCAAATGTTAAAAACAAATAAAACATTAATTCTTTGCAAAAATATCAAATATATGAAATAAATAATACTTTTGGGATTTTTTGATAAAATAAAATATTTTAACATTTATGTGAATTATTGTAAAAAGAATCAACTCAAAATCATTAAAACTAAGAGAGAAATTAATTTTTGAATCAATTAAATAAAATCACAAAAATTTAAATATTCAAATATTTGAAAAAGGGCGCCAAGAACATCTTGGCTTTGCCCGCGTGCTCTGTTTTGCCCAGATTTGCGTTTTCTCATCAATCTCACTGAATACTTGATGAAATCACACAATCCATATATCAATCTACTCGTTTTCACCTCACGATCATGTCTATGGTCTTTAATTTCATTTATTTTAAGCATGGAAAAAGAAATCAAAGAGAAACCTCAAGAACCATAAAATTTGCATGAAGGCTCAGAAATTCCATGCACGATTCAAACAAAGCAATTGATTGAGGGAAAACACTCTATGCATGATTGTGAACATATGGCCAAATTATTGTGCAGCAGAAAATGCATGGACCATAGAGTTAGAAGAGCTCATGCTTATCTCTTGTAGCTGGTGATCGTGTTTTGTGTTAGAGGTGTTACAACTAGGTTCCAATGATGTGGATAGCTTCCCTAGGTGCCAAGTGATGTGCCTGAGTGCTTGGAATAGTTTGAAACAAGCTGGAACTGAGGATGGTATCCCAACTGCAACTTGGTAAACCTTGAGCAGCTGGCTGGTGATTCTGAGAAATCAGTGTTCCAGATGTTGTTTAAGTGTTTGGATCACTTCTATATGATGTTTATGAGGTGTGTGTGTGATTGGTTTGGTTAGAATTGCTCTCAAACTCAAAACCCGATAATGACTTACCTTAGAAGGCAAAATTGGAAGTGAGAAGGTGATTTTGAGTAAAGCATCTGTTTGATGGCTTTGGTGTACTCAAACTAAGCACAAATGAGCTCTATTTATAGTAGAGCAAGTTTGTTTTGCAAGCAATAGTGAATGCCAACTGCTGCTGTGGTTTGGCCAATGGTTGCATTTTGGAATCTCAAGTCTCCTCTAGCCATTGACTAGAGGTTAGAGCACAGGCTGCTGGTTCCCTTGGTCTTGGATATGTCTTGACTGAATTCAGTTGGAAATGGCTCAGTTCATGCCACCTTGGTGCATCCATTGAATGCTCCAAAATAAAATTGGAGTCTAGTCCCCTCTTTAGGGATTTCTAGGTTTGGCATGCTATTTTTAGGTCCAAGCACTTGGGAGGCTTATGGATCGGTGTTTGTCCCTCCTTGGTCCCTCACTGAGGTGTTTAGATGGATAGACATGTTTCTCATTTGCACAAATTTGGCAAATCGAGCAAAATGCACAAATCTTCCTTGCCATGACAGTTTGTAGCAAGGCATATTGGCATGGTCATATCTCATGGCTCAAGTGGAATTCCATGGAGTTCTTGGCCATTTTGGAAAGCTCTCATATGATACAACATATGTGTGATCATAGTTTGTTTTGATACCTTTTGGATCCAAGTGAAAAATGCCCCTACATTTGGAAAAAAGTGAAGGCAGATTCTGACTTAGTGAAAATTTCACTAAGGGTTGGAAAAAAGTGACATTTTCACTTTTTGTGATTTTGGCCATTCCATAACATGAAATCCATGAGGAATTGGAATGAGGTGTAGTTGAAGCTTTTGTAGTGTGCCATGAGAGCTACAAATCCATCTTTGGATCAGCCCAAAATGTTTGCTTGGGTCTCAAGTTATGATCCTTGGAAGTTGGTACCCTAGCCACTTTATTCCATAACTTAGAAAATTTCTAAGTTTTTTTATGGTTACCCCTTTTACAAGTTATCCCACTTTTCTTGATTTTTCTTGATGAATGATGATTCCAATCACACATTAACATCATTTTGGGGTCAAAGAACCATATTTATGAAAAATCTCAAAAAGTCAAAGTTGACTTTTGTGCACAGTTGACTTTTTGTCAGATGAATTACAAACTGTGCGATCCTCTATGAAATCAAGTCCTTGACCTAAATCAAACTTGATGGATTGATTTCATAGGTGTTATAGGGTGTATTGAATCATGTCCTAGGGTTTGGGAGCATGCCTGGGTCAAAAGTCAAAGGCACAGTTGACTTTTCCCGCGAAACCCTAATTGTGGTTCTGATGAATTTGAAACTTGTTGATCAAGCTTCTTGGACCAATCCATTGTTGAAAATTGATCAATGTGGTGTATTAGAGACCCTCAAATCATATCTTGAGGTCTTGGCTCATGATTTGTCCCAAAAGTCAACTTAGGGGTGAATTAGGTCAAGAAACCCTAATTCCTGATTTTTTTTGTGAATGCATCCCCTGAGGCTAAATTGACTTGATGATTGGGTTCATGAGGTCCCTTGGAGTATCTTAGGTTATGCGTTGAAGCATTGGCTCATGCCTAGAGGAAAATTTCCATCTGGAGGCTCTGGTCGACCAAATCCTAATTTGGTGGCACTGGCGATCTTGAGGCTTAATCCACTTGGAATGTTGCAGCCTTGTGCTTGATTCTTGATGTGGGAGTCCTCTTGATCCATTGTGGATGTTTGAGAGATTATACAAGTTGAAGATCATGTCAATACTTGATTGATCCTTTGTTTAAGAACTCTGAGAGGGCTTGAAACCCTAATTATTGTTTGTAGTGAATGCTTACCCATCTTTTGGGAGACTGATGAGGCATAATGATTCATCCATATTGTGGTGATGATTTACACAATGATGGGAAATCTTAGTGGTCAAAATTTGGGGTATGACAGATGCCCCTATTTAATCTTCTTAGACCCGAAGATGTGAATGGCGAAGGTATTCGGGCATTCGGGGTGCAAGAGGATTAAATATCGGAATACCCGAAATTTTGACGGTGGTTAAGAATGGAAGTTCATGCATCCTTCTTCTTTTGCTAAGCAATGATGCTTAGAAAAGGTAAACTTCCCCTCGATCCTGGTCTTTAGCTAACGAACTGGTCTCAGTTTCTAAAATAAACTTCCCCTCGATCCTGGTTTCCTACCATGGAACTGGTCTAAGTTTCTGAAATAAACTTCCCCTCGATCATGGTTTCCTACCAAGGAACTGGTCTCAGTTTCTGATGTAAACTTCCCCTCGATCCTGGTTTCCTACCAAGGAACTGGTCTCTGTTTCTGAAATAAACTTCCCCTCGATCCTGGTTTCCTACTAAGGAACTGGTCTAAGTTTCTGAAATAAACTTCCCCTCGATCCTGGTTTCCTACCAAGGAACTGGTCTAAGTTTTTGATGTAAACTTCCCCTCGATCCTGGTTTCCTACCAAGGCACTGGTGTAAGTTTTTGATGTAAACTTCCCCTCGATCCTGGTTTCCTACCAAGGAACTGGTCTTAGTTTCTTTTGTCAATAAAATTTCTTGACGAGGGACGCTATGTGTACCGGTTTTCCTCAAACTTCTCGCTAAATTTTCCTGGGGAGATGCCATTTGATAGAAAAAATTTGATGTCGGAGTTGTTGGGGAACCCAATTGTCTGAGTTGTAGAGGTGTACAAACTTCTCTATTGGAGATGCCATTTGTCGACTCTATCAGGGAAAACGAGTCTCTTGAGAGACTGTTTTCGCTTGGGGTATTACATCATACTTTTCTCAGGATCTTCTCGGAGAAATGCCATATGATGTGGTCCTATTTGGAGGTGTTGATGACCTTTTTTTCAGCGGATTTTTAGGAGAAAAACTGTTGTATTGTCGAATCTCTGATTAAGAGGCTTTCTCTAGGGATTTTCCTTAATCCGGGAAAGCAAAAATATCATCTTCAATGGCGAAGAGTGACGTTTGTCGAGGGTTCTCTGGTTTTTCAGAGGTTCAAGTTATCAAAGTGGTCAAGGGCCAATTCTAATCCAGATATAAACTGGAGGAGAGAGATAGTTCAGACACAACATTTCCTGACGAAGAAAGAACTGACAACTCGATTGAGAGGACCGTTATCACTAGGGGATAAGACCGACTAAAGAGATAGTGATGCAATATGAATGTGAATGTAAATCAACAATGCATGATGTATGTATGTTTATGCTGACAAAACTGACGCGACATACAGACTAGTAGATGAACACGACTGGATACTCGGCCACAGTGGGGGATGAAAAGTATCACTGGTTCATGATAGCAATTCTGCCTTGCTTAGGAGAAATAGTCCATGCGGGGAACAACCATTGGTCGGGCTTAGGAGGTAAGAACTCTGTCGGGGGTGTCAGATGAAACATGGTCTCTGACACAATTGATCCTTCGTTCAGGTGTACTGGTTTAGAAGGAGTACTTTGATTCTGCACTTTGAAGCTCAGCCATCTTTGGAGAAGCGATTGATGTTCTTTCGATGTTCAACAGTCAAAATAATTGCCATCTTTGTTAAAAAGCAGAAAAAGTTTTGACAAGTAAATTCATTTTTGTTTCGTTTCAAGAATCGTTAATCATATTAAAATCATCATTCTGTAAAGCTAAAACAAATAAGAATTGCAAACAAAAGCACAAGGGCTAAACTTTTATTGATAGGAGGGAAATTAGAAAAACGTGTGATTCCATAGAGTATTTACAAAGTTAGAAAATGGTAATTTAAGGGAAAAGGGCTACATTGAAACATAACGACCACTATCCTTCTACCAACTTTGAATTCCGGGCGTCTTGAGCTTCTTTCGAAGATGACCTTGACTGGAGTTTTCTTTCATTGGGTGGTGTAACTGCTGCTGAGGGACTTGCCCCTGCTGGACGTAGTTACTTGCCAGTATCCCTAACTTTTTCCTGGATTGTACTTTGAGATTTCCAATCCATCAAGATGATTTTTGATCATGTCTCTAATTTTTTCCTGGATCACCCTTTCGGGTTTTCAATCCACCGAGACGTTTTTTTTTTCCTTTTTTTTTAGTTTAGGCGAAGTATTTCTTGACTACGTCAACATTCTTGGCGTAGGAAAGTTCCTCTCCATCCATGGTTGCAAGTCTCAGGGCGCCGCATGAGAAAACTTTCTTGACTACATAAGGGCTGTCATAATTCGGGGTCCACTTGCCCCGAGAATCAGTGAGAAATGATTGTATCTTTTTTAGCACAAGGTCTCCTTTCCTGAAGACACGAGGTCGGACCTTTTTGTCGAATGCCTTCTTCATTCTTTGCTGATACAACTAACTGTGGCATAGTGTCGTTATTTGCTTTTCTTCGATCAGATTCAGTTCATTGTGTCGACTTTGACACCATTCAGCTTCTGTAAGCTTAGCTTCCATCAATACCCGGATTGATGGGATCTCTACTTCTATGGGAAGCACTGCCTCCATGCCATATAATAGAGAGAAAGGGGTTACCCCTGTTGAAGTACGGACAGATGTGCGATAACCGTGAAGAGCAAAGGGTAGCATTTTGTGCCAGTCTTTATAGGTTACGACCATCTTCTAAACAATCTTTTTGATGTTCTTGTTAGCCGCTTCTACCGCACCGTTCATCCTGGGTCGGTAGGGAGATGAGTTATAGTGTTCAATTTTGAATTCAGCACACAACTTCTTCATCATCTTGTTGTTCAAGTTAGATCCATTATCCGTAACGATCTGGCTTGGAACACCATAACGGCAGATGATATTGTTTTTGATAAATTGAACCACCACTTGTCGGGTTACATTGGCGTATGACGCTGCTTCGACCCATTTGGTGAAGTATTCAATGGCTACCAGGATGAACCGATGTCCGTTTGAAGCCTTGGGTTCGATCATACCAATCATGTCAATTCCCCATATGGAAAAAGGCCATGGGGAAGAAAGAACTCTGAGATGTGTTGGCTGTACATGGATTCTGTGGGAGTATATCTGACACTTGTGACATCTCCTTATGTACTTGTAGCAGTCAAATTCCATGGTCAACCAGTAGTACCCTGCTCTTAGAATTTTTCTCGCCATTGTGTGTCCATTGGCATGAGTGCCAAAGGATCCTTCGTGAATTTCTTTCATCGGCATGGTTGCTTCTGGTCTGTCTACGCATCGGAGCAAGACCATGTCAAAATTTTTCTAATAGAGTGTATCACCTCTCAGGAAGAAACTGCCTGCCAGCCTTCTGAGGGTTTTCTGTCTTTCCTTAGTGCCCCAGGTGGGTACTCTTGTTTCTGAAGGAAGCATTTGATATCGTGATACCAAGGTTTGTCGTCTATGACTGCTTCAATTGTGAAGATGTAAGCGGGCCTTTCAAGGCGTATTATGTCGATCTTAGGTAGGTCGGTCCATTGACCTACACTAATCATGGAAGAGAGAGTGGCTAATGCATCAGCCATGTGATTCTCCTCACGAGGGATATGATGAAACTCGATTCTGTTGAAGAAGGGTAGCAACCTTATTGCATAATCTTTGTAAGGAATCAATCCTGATTGGTATATGTTCCAATCTCCTTTGATCTGATTGATAACCAGGGCTGAGTCGCCATATACATCCAAGTTCTTGATCCTTAAGTCGATCGCTTCTTCGAGACCCATGATACAAGCTTCATATTCGGCCTCGTTGTTTGTACACTTGAATTTTAGTCGGGCGGTGAAAGGAATGTGGGTACCCTGAGGGGTTATGATGATTGCCCCAATTCCATTTCCGTAATGATTGACAGCTCCGTCAAAGATTAGTCCCCACTGGGAACCTGGTTCTGGCCCTTAATTGGGTAGCGGTTCATCGCAATCTTTCATCTTTAAATACATAACATCTTCGTCTGAGAAGTCAAACCCGATTGATTCCTGATCGTCAATCGGTTGATGATCCAAATGATCGGCTAAAGTACTTCCCTTAACGGCTTTATGAGCGTGGTATTCGATGTCGTATTTTGATAACAACATCTGCCAACGGGCGATTCTTCCCGTGAGAGCAGGTTTTTCAAAGACATACTTGATGGGATCCATTTCAGAGACTAGCCAAGTAGTGTGACGAATCATGTACTGGCGAAGACGTTTGGCTGCCCAAGCCAGAGCACAGCAAGTTTTCTCAAGCATAGTGTACTGAGTCTCACAGTCGGTGAATTTCTTGCTCAGATAGTAGATGGCAGACTCTTTCCTTTTGGATTTGTCTTGTTGGCCAAGCACACAACCCATTGAGTCCTCTAGGACTGTGAGGTAGATGATCAGTGGTATTCCTTCCATTGGAGGTGACAGAATCGGTGGATTCAATAGGTATTCCTTAATACTGTCGAAGGTGGTTTGACAATCTTCTGTCCAAACGCAATCCTGGTTCTTTTTAAGTAATTTGAAAATCGGCGCGCATGTCGCGGTCATGAAGAATATGCATCGGGAAATGTAGTTCAAACGTCCCAGGAATCCTCTGACTTGTTTTTCAGTCTTCGGAGAAGGCATTTCTTGAATGGCCTTAACCTTGTTAGGATCAACCTCAATTCCTTTCTGGCTGACGATGAACCCTAAGAGTTTCCCTGAACGGACACCGAAGGTGCACTTGTTGGGATTCAAGTGGAGTTTGTACTTTCTCAACCGCTCAAATAGTTTTGACAGGTGGGTCACATGCTCCTCTTCTGTTTTAGATTTAGCAACCATATCATCGGCATATACCTCGATTTCCTTGTGTATCATGTCATGAAACAGAGTAGTCATGGCCCTTTGATAGGTTGCCCCGGCATTCTTCAAACCAAACTGGATTATCTTGTAACAAAAGGTGCCCCATGGGGTAATGAACGAAGTTTTCTCCATGTCTTTCGGCGCCATTTTAATCTGATTATAGCCCGAGAATCCATACATGAAGGAGAAAACTTTAAACTTTTTTGTACTGTCTACCAGCATGTCAATGTGTGGTAAAGGAAAGTCATCCTTTGGACTAGCCTTGTTTAGATCTCTGTAATCGACACACATTCTGACTTTTCCGTCCTTTTTCGGAACGGGTACGATGTTGGCTAACCATTGAGGATATTCTGACGTGGCGAGGAAACCCGCGTCAATCTGTTTTTGTACCTCCTCTTTAATTTTGATGGCCATGTTCGGGTGAGTCCGTCTCAACCTTTGTTTTACTGGCGGACATTCTGACCTTATCGGTAGATGATGTTCCACGATGCTGGTATCCAACCCTGGCATGTCCTGATAGGACCAAGCGAATACATTAGGAAACTCTTTGAGAAGCTTTGTCATACCCTCTTTGGCAGTTGGACTAAGTAGTGCCCCAATCCTGACTTCTTTTTTTTCTTCCTCTGAGCCCAAGTTTACTATTTCCAACGGCTCCTTGTGAGGTTCAATGGACCTTTCCTCTTGTTTGAGTAGCCGGGAGATCTCTTCTAGAATTTTGTCCTCAACTTCCTCTTCAGCCCCAAATACCGAGGATTCAAAGTTGGGAGAAGGCATCAGATCGTATGTTTCAACGGAGTTTAAAACAAGCAATCTGCATGATGTGATGACTGTTTTTAGAAGGGATATAGAGAATGCAAGAGTGTGTGTAGTGTATTTTCTAAAAACTGCTTGTTTTTATTATTTGAATTGTTTTTTAGGATTACCATTTTCTGAAGAAATGAAAAGAGAAAACAACAATTAATGCGGAAATTACATAACGATGTTATTTTATTTATGAACGAGTCGATTCTTGAAACTGCAACCCTATAAAACAAAACTCAGTCGCTTTGGGCAAAGCGAAGAGGTATATTTACAGAAAGTAAGCCCTATCAAAACATCCGTTTCACTTGGGCAAGGTGAAAGGTTAAAGACGGCAATTACTTTTACTGATGAACAATCTTCGAAACATCGACAGCAACCCATTGGCGGAGAACTCCTCGGTGAATCACAAAGTCTGGTACATTCCTTGATATGTCTTCAGAAATAATGCTGATTTCTGGTGGAGCAGGATCATTGGAATCTATCTCCCAGGAAGAGTTGTCGTAGGAGGATTCCTCTGTTGTATTTTGCATAGGATTTGTGCTCTCAGGTATATCTCCCCATCCAGTTGGCTGGATGTCTTTGAGCCTCATACGAGAGCTCTCAGGAGCAGTGTACTTGACCATATAGTCGTATTTTCCACTTGGTTGTCCTAAGGTGTCCCACACTTCTTTGGAACTGGAGGAGTCATCTCTCTCGATGACGTTGACCTCAGGAAAAACATAATTGATGAATTCTAGTCCTGCAAGCTTTACTAATTCATCGTTGTACTGGATAGGTTCAGAATGCCCTGAGTGTTGGTCCCATGACATGGTGGGGACGCATGTATTCTGTTCAATGATGCTCAGCTGATTTTCATTGTTTAGCTGATTTTCTTGCCCCAAGTTTCCTGGGTACGGCTGCCAGATAGGCAGGCCATCCATTGGGCCATAATAGTCGTGGTCAAAGTTGTCCCACATTAGAGTGTCCTCCTCTAATGAGTTTGGTGGAGGACGGCATCCTTCCGGATCACAATCTCCGTATATTGTTCTGACATCTGACCTGGGTATGAATCTCGGACTCTGTGCGAGATAGCAAAATGGCATAGGCACCTCTTCCTGACACATATAACCGTCCTCGTTAAGATAGGATTTCCACTCTTTATCCATATCGGAGGGATCTCCCTCGTTGATGGTATGAACTGCTTGAGGCACAGGGTGAAGGAAACCTCCACTGTGGAAGAAGTCCTGAATGGGATGAAGACTTTCATCGTTAGCAGCTTTCTGTGCAGGTTGCAGAAAAACCAACACCCTTCTTTTTTTTGTTATCGGTAGGAATGATAAGATGTCCCCATCCCTTGGTATTGTTACTTTTGATCACTTCGAGAGCATCTCTGTATGAGGAAATCGAGGTTCCTTTCTCTGATTGATTCTCGTTGCTCACCGAAAGTGCTTGGAACTGAGTTCTAACAACCTCCTCGGGTTCTACACAAGTAGATAATGATAGGTTACTCACGAGCAAGGCTTGTTCTCCACAGACCGTGACGAGTTGATCGTTCTTGATGAACTTCAGTTTCTGGTGCAGCGTCGAAGTGACTGCCCCAGCCTGGTGTATCCAAGGTCTTCCTAATAAACGGATGTACGCTGCCCGGACGTCCATGACCTAGAAAGTGATTAGGAAAGTGTGAGGACCGATAGTTATGGGAAGGTCGACTTCGCCGATAACTGCTTTATGAGATCCGTCAAAGGCTTTGGCAATGACCTCACTGCCCCTCATCGGGGATCCTTTGAATGATAGTCGCATTAAAGTGGACTTTGGCATAACGTTGATGGCCGATCCTATGTCTACCAGTACACTGGCTAAAGCATCGTCCTGGCAGTTAACTGTGATGTTGAGCGCCATGTTGTGCCTTTTGCCCTCTTCTGGAAAATCCTCATCACTAAATCCTAAGTTGTTGCAGGAATTGATGTTAAAGATGATACCATCGAACTGTCGTATTGACAAATCCTGTTCCACAAAGGCCTGCTCTAAGACTTTCTGTAGAGCCTCTTTGTGGGCTTCGGAACTGAGTAAAAGTGATAGCACAGAGATCTTTGAAGGAGTTTGTAACAGCTGGTCTACAATGTTGTATTCACTCCTTTGGATGAGCTTCAACATCTCATCATTGTTTTTTGAAAGGTCGGGATCATTGGACTGACCGACGGGTGGATTGGGAGCTTCTGTCTGAAGTTCCTTTTCTTTGTTAGGTTCTCCAACTCCTCGGTTGAAGATTCGACCGCTCCGTGTTACTCGACTGACGTCTACAATATTCACAACAGAGGGTAATGGAACTTCCTTTCCATTCTCAATTATTGTTGCACCGTATTTGTAAGGGATCGCCTTAGCTGTTTCATACAGTAACAGTCCCGGCAGATAGATAACTACAGGATCCTTTTGATTTTTCTGACTGTCGTAGGTAATTTCAATCAGTTCTTGGCTAAGAACCTTTGATTCGTCTAGTAGAGGGATGATGGCACAAACATCCTTGGTCCTCTCAGGGTCAGAGATTACAACCACATCTTTGATTTGATCAGCGAAGTAGTCTGGTGTCCAGTTAACGGACCCCGAAACTGGGTATGGGTGAATCTCTTTGCGGTCCAACTGACCTTGAAGGGCTGCTCATATGAGGTAACATCCTTGGTTATTTTTCGAGCAAACTCTATAGCGTTCATATTTATGTGGTGGCACCTGGCCACGTCCACTTTGAATACAGTGTAACCTCACCAGGTCTGTTTCCATTGATCGAGCATCCTGACTTTGATGCCTAGTAGGGTTCTCGTCGATCATACTAACTTGTTGCGTGTCTTCGTCCATATAGATCGGAAGCCACCAGTGGTTTAACAAGTGTTGTAAAGTTCTTTGAACGAGAGCACATCCCTGGTCATTCTCACAACATCCTTTACAGTTTTGATAATTATGCGAAGTTAGAAAACCGAGCTGGACTTGCTTAGCGTGTAATTCTACCAAGCTGGTATTCACCAAGCGAATATAGAAGATTTGAATCATGTTCACTTAATATTGATTTTTATCATGGTAGTCCTGGATCCACCCAAGATCCATCTGATGCTGGAGGGCCTCATGTACAAAAGAGCATCCCTGATTGTTTACCGAGCAAATCAGACAGGAATCATAATCGTGTCATGGCAGATCATGATGTTGGCTTTGCCTTGAGTGCATTGCCACCAAGTTGAAATTCATCGCATGGATGTTGTGGCTTTGAATGATGTTGGAATTTGTATAAGTCATGTTGACCCCACGAATTCGGTGCTCTTGGATCCATCTGAGATCCAATTGTTCCTGTAGAGCTGATTGCACCACAGAACATCCTTGATTAGCCTTGGAGCAGATATCACACTGGTGATAGTTATGAGGTGGTATATGGCCATACCTGCTCTATCTGCGATGTATCTTGACCAGATTGGTCCTCAATAAGAGTACATCATGAATTTAATAGCTGTCGTTAGACTCTCCTTCTATCAAATTGACTGCAGCTTTCTCGTGTTGAGGCAACGGGTTCGTGAGAACATTTGGGTTCGTATCTTTGAAAGATAAGACCCCGTTCATAACAAGCTTTTGTATGTCGGATTTGAAACTGAGGCAGTTTTCTATGTTATGCCCTGGTCCTCCTTGATGGTAAGGACAAGTCTGATCCGCCTTGAACCAAAAAGAGAGATTTTTTGGTACTGTAAAAGGAGACTTGGTTTAGACGTGCCCCTTGACCAGTAGTAACGGAAACAATTTTGCATACAACATTGTTATAGGGTCGAACCCTGGTGGTCGCGTTGTACGGTTGTTGTTGTACTGAGGACGAGATTGCTGAAGAGGTTGTTGTGTCCTTTGCTGATATGATTGTTGATTAGGTTGGCTCTGCGCAACCTGAGGTTGATACGTAGGAACAGGCGCTGGGTTAATAGCAGGAGTTACAGCTGCTACTGGTTGGTAACGTCGCCTTTGCTTTCCGAGAGAGATATACCCAATATCATGCTCTTTTTTCTTAGGGAGAGCATTACCGTATCGTTTTGTACTACTTAATGATTCAGCGTCTTTAACTAGACGTCCTTCTCGGACGGCTTCCTCAAGAAGAACTCCCATGCCAACCATCTCGGTGAAGTCACTGGGCGCACTGGCGACCATTCTATCATAATAAAATGAGCTTAAGGTTTTCAAGAAGATCTTTGTCATCTCTTTTTCTTCAAGAGGTGGAAAAATCTGGGTGGCGATTTCACGCCATCTCTGAGCATACTCTTTAAAGGTTTCCTTGTCCTTTTGTGACATTGATCTGAGTTGATCTCTGTCTGGTGCCATGCCCAGGTTATACTTATACTGTTGAACGAAGCCAGCGCCAAGATCTCTGAAAGTAGCGATCTTAGTGCGGTTTAAACCCATGTACCATTTGAGTGCGGCACCAGTTAAACTATCCTGAAAGTAGTGAATCAGTAGCTCCTGGTTCTTTGTCTGAGCTGATATTCGCCGAGCGTACATCACTAAATGACTTTGAGGGCAAGAGTTACTTTTGGTACTTTTCAAAATTGGGCACTTAGAACTTGTGCGGAACTTTCACATTGGGGACCAAACAAAGGTCTGCGGCATCTTTTCCAAATAGGTCTTGACCGCGAATGGCTTGCAGCTCTTTCTGCATTTCCAGAAACTGTTCTTGGAACTCATTCATTCTGTCGAACATACTTTCATTTCCACCAGAAGGTATTTGTGGAATCTGTCCTTCCGGGACAGCGTGTACCACGGGTGGTGGTATAGTGATCATGGCAGAGACTCTTGGTGTCTCCCGAAGTTTGTAACCTTCAGGAGTTGTTGTCATGCCCCTGGCATCTTCGCTTTCCTGAAGTTTTGTAACCTTCAGGCCCAGCGGTTTCTGTTGTATTTTCCAGATCTTCCATGATCGGCGGGATATATCCTTTCGGGATATAATTGAGTGGCATGCCCCAGGGATGATCTTTCAGCATTTTATACCTAGGATCAGACTTCTCCACTATAAGCATTGATGTCGGCTCTGAGATCACAGTCCGTTGTTGTTGCATCTAAGCTTCTACTAGAGCTTGCATGTCGTTATGAAGCTTTCTCAGATCTTTTTTCAGAGTGTCGATCTCTTCTCTCAACTCTCAGTTCTCTTCCTCGAGATCATCCATTTTCTTTTTTCGATTGGACTGAGTATTGTATGAATGAGATAGTTTGACTCTAGCATCGAGACACAAACGTGAGATTCGTAGAGAAGAAGAATGCGTTTATGCGAGAATGATGAATGATATGCAATGGTTTTATTAGTTATTTTTGTTTATTCAAAGTAAACTTCGACAATTAGATTGCAAATATCAAACATTAGGGAAGACCCCGTTTTATTGAATTTAAAGATTGCGGAAATGAAAATACAGCAGATTACAAAGTGCTGTAAAAGGAAACGTCTAAACTAATGGATCCTGAGTCCTCTCTGAAGAGAGCTCAGGTGTTGGTTCTGGTGCTTTCCTTTTCTTTGACCGGGGCTCTTCAGCCGTTGTCGGGTTGTCATTCCTTTGCCAAGTGAAAGGAGCGAGCAAGTTCCTTTGGTCATCCTGATTTTCTACAGCATGTTGCTCTAAAATATCAATCAGAGCATCCTTTTCTTTCAATAGTTGATGTAGTTTCTTACACTCTACATTGAAAATACGGTACTTGTTCCTCCAATACCTCCTTTCCTGTTGAACTTTGTTGAGAGTAACTTGAAGTTTTTCTATGTCGCACATGAAATAAAAGACAGAGTCCCTTAACGGAAGAAATTCCTAACGAGGGTAAGGCATCATCAGCTTGAGAGCTCTAGTTTGTATCCAGTGGAGATAAGGCTCCACCGAGATAGAGTCTAGTTTTCCTAGAGACTCTCTTCCTTTCCTATGAACATGTTTCCAGGCATGTACTATTTCTGTCCTTAGTGCCCTGTCATTTTCTCCTTCCTTGAAGAAAAGACCTTCCAGATGAGCACTCCGCGTGACATGCCTCATTGGGTATCCAAATTGACGATGAACTAACACCGCATGATAGTTGATTCCTCCTTTAGTTCCTATAAGGGGTACATTTGGGAAATTTCCACAACAGTCAATGATTCTGTTCTCTTCATAGATTCGATTGTACCAATCGATGTCAGAGTTGGTAAGAGACATGATTCTCTGCGACCAACGTAAAGTATTCTTTTGATCCCAAAATGCAGCAGACTTGGGTAAATGGGAAATGAACCATTTGTACAGCAAGGGTACACAGCACGTGATTATTCCTTCGCTGTATAAAGTCCTTAAGTGTATCGAATGATACGCATCTGCGAGTAAGGTCGATACGGGATTGCCAATCATACATATCTTAATGGCATTGATATCTACAAAGTTATCGATGTTGGGAAACAAAAATAACCCGTAGGTGAGCAAAACAAAGATGCTCTCAAAAGCGGCCACGTTCCCTATACTAGCAAAGTATAGGGCTTTCTTTATCAAGGATTGGGCTGGAAAACCTTGGATGCCACCCTTAGTGGTCATGTGAGTCCTGACTTCTGACTCATCCAAATAAATTGCTCTTGCAATGGTTTGATCTTTTGGAATTTCTTCCAGTCCAGAAAAGGGAGTTTGATCAGTGATATGCAGATCAGTCAGGTGAGAATACTCCTCTAGTGTTGGTGCTAGCTGATAATCTGGGAATGTGAAACACTGATAGACCGGATCGTAGAACTGAATTAGTGTGGACAGGATTCCCTCAATTACATGGACCCTTAACAGAGATAGCAGTCCTCCATACATGGCTCTGAAAGCCTCAGGGTTGGTGATCATCCTCGCCAAACCTCTCAAATCCTCTAACTTTGGAACCTTGAAGGTATACATGTGAGTTTTTCTTCTACCGAAATCCATAACGCAATCTCTTTATCTGACATTTGCAATCATTGTCTTAGTTTAATTTGAAAAAGAGAGTGACTAGAAGAGAAGATTTTCTTTTTTGAATGTTTTTTAAATAAATGTATGAATGCAACACACAAAAACATAGAAAAAACATGGGGTCAAAGGGTCGGTGTCATGAAGTCAAGGCTCTACCCCCCCCCCCCAAAGGTTTATACTGGTGATTTTTTGTACTTGTCCGCAAAATTATTGATCCCTCTTGGGATAACAACGGGAAGCGGATCGCCAGCGAGCTGATGTATCCTAGAGTGATCTCAAATGAGGGTAGTATCGCGTGACAACTATTTTCGATAGCTTCTGCACTACAAAATGCTTTCAGTCTACTAAAAACCTCAGCTTCTCAGATAACCCAATCGACCACACTACTTTCAACAACCGAAGTCGTATAAGCAATGTATATGCAATAGGAGTCTCCACTGAGTTTGATGGTCAACCGGGGACTCTTAGCTGGAATTTCACTCCCAGTAAGATTACTCGTATTGCCATCACCTATCTTAGGTGTATACTCAATCTTTCCACATGTGGCATCACGCGCATTCCCATTAGCAAAAAAATAAACACAGATATCAATTAGGAAAAGCAGTATATATATTTGTCTTAATCATCCTAGACCTTTAGTCTTATGATCCTATACGGACAATGACTCCCCATCAGAGTCACCATTTCTTTGATACTTTGTGAACTCTGGGTTTTCTACCTAAGAGATGGGAGGAGAACAAGATCTCGCTGTCCCCAGTGAAGTCGCTATTCTTCTGTAGCGCGAATTTTTCTGTGGTTACGAAGCACTATAGCTTTGGGGTACTACAGTTCGATTCCTTTTTTATCCTATTGAAGCTGATTAAGGAAGGGAAATAGATGTCTCCAATTAACCCTGCTTGCATACTGAGTTTAAACAGATGACTGTTGGTTTACAGATGCTATTAAGATTGTGGGTCTCTCTTAGGTTATTTTGTTAAGAACATGGTGTTTGGACTATTTGTGAGGTTTTTGGTAATGTGTTTAGATTTGATGCTTTTTGGTTTGATTTGATGGAGATACTGGATTTTGGGTTTTTGATTAGTGTGCTCGCTAAGATTTTGCAATCTTATGCCTACGTATTCCCATTTAACGAAATAGGGAAATCAGAGCGAACGTAGTTCCTCCTATTCTATGGGAGGAAAAAGGTTGTTTTGGTGTCTTGTTCAAAGCCCAAGACATGAAGCTAAAGGTGATTTGTATCTTGTTCAAAGCCCAAGACGTGAAGCTAAAAGGTTTGGATGAGAGAGAATTTGTCATCTCTAAAGAGGAGTTGTTGATGTTTGTATGATGTGAGCAAGGCACAAATTTGATGCTAAAAGGTTGATTAACTTAACCGAGGTTTTCCTTATACAAAGCCTAAGAGGAGGCGATTGACCCAACAAGAGGAAGCTTTTTATTTGTTGTCTCGTACGAAGCCTGTGATAAAGACTAAAAGGGTTGACTCAACAAGAGAGTGCTAACAAGTGACTGACCCAACAAGAGAGTGCTTTTTTGTGTCTTGTACGAAGCCCAAGACGGAGGCTAAAAGGTTTGACTCAACAAGAGAATCTTTTATCTGTCTTATATGAAGCCTAAGACGGAGGCTAAAAAAGTTTAACTCAACAAGAGAGTCTTTTATACTAAACACGAGAGTGATTTAGTGTCTCGTACGAAGCCCGAGATAGAGGCTAAAGGGGAAGTGACTCAACAAGAGAGTCTTATATACTCGACAAGAGAGTGTTTTAGTATCTCGTACGAAGCCTGAGATAGAAGCTAAAAGAGAATTGACTCAACAAGAGAGTCTTTTATACTCAACAAGAGAATGTTTTAGTATCTCGTACGAAGCCCGATATAGAAGCTAAAAGTGAATTGACTCAACAAGAGAGTCTTTTATACTCAACAAGAGAGTATTTTTTATCTGTCTTATATGAAACCTAAGACGGAGGCTAAAAAGGGCTTTGACCCAACAAGAGAGTCTTTTATACTCAACAAGGATGACGGCCGGAGTTTTGACGCTAGAAAAACTGCTCTAGCAAAGGATGACTAAGTTTTGTCTTATACCTTTAAGAGGTGGTCAGGGTCCTTGTATTAAGCCCAAGATAAGGCATGAGAACTTCTAAGAAGCCAAGGGTCCTTGTACAACGCCCAAGAGGAGTCGGGGTTGCTTTTAGGAAGCCCATGGGTCCCCAAACTAAGAGAAGTTCAAGACATGCTATTCACAGAGAATAGATCAAGCCAGGAAAGTTCAAGGATTTGGAAGAAACTCAAGAGATGCTATTCACGGAGAATAGATCAACTATGGGGAGTAGAGTTTCTTTGACAATTTCTAAGAGTGACAGTCTGAGAAAGGGTTCACCGAGAATGCTGCCTTTCACGTTTCCATATTGTTTAACCCCAAGAGGAGGGAAGACTGTATCTGGTAATCATATGAGGGATCTAGTTTTGTTTGTATTTAAGAGTGACCAACAAGGCTTTACCTAGTGCTAGACGTAGTTGCCGGGGAAAACTCTAAATAACTATACTAGTATTACACAGTGTATATTTGACAAGTATAAAAAGGATGTCAAAGAAGACTTACAGTGAAGCAGCCCCATAATACAGTTATATACATATGAAAGCGGTAAATGAAAGCGAATAAACATTTACCTGTAGCAGAGCTTCCATGATGTTTTGTTAGTTGTTCAACAAAGAAAGCTTTGATAACAATATTATATTCAAAATCAAAGGAGAAAGTGCTTTGAAAAGTTTGTTGGGGCTTACAGCTCCAGGAGAGGCCCAAGTTATAACGATGATTGCACCGCTATTTTGAAAACTGTACAGAGGGACTTATATAATATGTGAGGCCCACAAAGTTTTTATGTACAAGGGGATTGGGTCTTACACTTTATTATAGGTCCAAAGTGTTTTTGTATTAGTGATGAGGCTTACAGCTCAAGGAGAGGCCCAAAAGTTTTCCGTTTCGAAATGGCGATCGCGCCGAGATTTGTTATTGTGTCGGGACTTATACAATATCTGAGGCCCAAAATGGTTTATGTACAAAGAGGGATGGGACTTACACTCTATTAGAGGCCCAAAGTGTTTTAAAAAACTTCGATGAGGGTTGAATTAATCAAAACCTTAATTTGTTTTCAAAATATATTTTAATTGAATAAAAATTCAATTAAAATGATCAAAATTGTTAAACATGTGTGAAAAACAAATTGTGATCTTGGATTAATGTTTGAAAAATCATGTTTATATCCACAAAATGATTGGAAATCAATTAAGTTTGGAAAATCAAGGGAGAAAAAATATTTCAAATGTTAAAAATAAATAAAACATTAATTCTTTGTAAAAATATCAAATATATGAAATAAATAATATTTTTGGGATTTTTTTGATAAAATAAAATATTTTAACATTTTTGTGAATCAGTGAAAAAAGAATCAACTCAAAATCATTAAAACTCAGAGAGAAATTAATTTTTGAATTAATTAAATTAAATCACAAAAATTCAAAAATTCAAATATTTGAAAAAGGGCGCCAAGAACATCTTGGCCTTGCCCGCGTGCTCTGTTTTGCCCAGATTTGCGTTTTCTCATCAATCTCACTGAATACTTTATGAAATCACACAATCCACATATCAATCAACTCGTTTTCACCTCACGATCATGTCTGTGGTCTTTAATTTCATTTATTTTAAGCATGGAAAAAGAAATCAAATAGAAACCTCAAGAACCATAAAATTTGCATGAAGGCTCAGAAATTCCATACACGATTCAAGCAAAGCAATTGATTGAGAGAAAACACTCTATGCATGATTATGAACTTATGGCTAAATTATTGTGCAGCAAAAAATGCATGGATCATAGAGTTAGAAGAGATCATGCTTACCTCTTCTAGCTGGTGATTGTGATTTGTGTTAGAGGTGTCCAATGATGTGGATAACTTCCCTAGGTGCCAAGTGATGTGCCTGAGTGCTTGGAATGGTTTGAAACAAGCTGGAACTGAGGATGGTATCCCAACTGCAACTCGGTTAAAACCTTGAGCAGCTGGCTGGTGATTCTGAGAAATCAGTATTCCAGATGTTGTTTAAGTGTTTGGATCACTTCTATATGATGTTTATGAGGTGTGTGTGTGATTGGTTTGGTTGGAATTGCTCTCAAACTCAAAATCCGATAGTGACTTGCCTTAGAAGGCAAAATTGGAAGTGAGAAGGTGATTTTGAGGAAAGCATCTGTTTGATGGCTTTTGTGTACTCAAACTGAGCACAAATGAGCTCTATTTATAGTAGAGAAAGTTTGTCTTGCAAGCAATAGTGAATGGCAACTGCTGCAGAGGTTTGGCCAATGGTTTCATTTTGGAATCTCAAGTCTCCTCTAGCTATTGACTAGAGGTTAGAGCATAGGCTGCTGGTTCCCTTGGTCTTGGATATGTCTTGATTGAATTCAGTTGGAAATGACTCAGTCCATGCCACCTTGGTACATCCACTGAATGCTCCAAAATAAAATTGGAGTCTTGTCCCCTCTTTAGGGATTTCTAGGTTTTTCATGCTATTTTTAGTTCCAAGGACTTGGGAGGCTTATAGATCAGTGTTTGTCCCTCCTTGGTCCCTCACTGAGGTGTTCAGATGGATAGACATGTTTGTCATTTGCACAAATTTTGCAAATCGATCAAAATGCACAAATCTGCCTTGCCATGATAGTTTGCAGCAAGGCATATTGGCATGGTCATATATCATGGCTCAAGTGTAATTCCATAGAGTTCTTGGCCATTTTGGAAAGCTCTCATATGATACAACATATGTGTGATCATAGTTTGTTTTGATACCTTTTGGATCCAAGTGAAAAATGCCCCTACATTTGGAAAAAAGTGAAGGCAGATTCTGACTTTGTGAAAATTTCACTAAGTGTTGGAAAAAAGTGACATTTTCACTTTTTGTGATTTTGGCCATTCCATAACTTGAAATCCATGAGGAATTGGAATGAGGTTTAGTTGAAGCTTTTGTAGTGTGCCATGAGAGCTACAAATCCATCTTTGGATCAGCCCAAATGGTTTCTTGGATCTCAAGTTATGATCCTTGGAAGTTGGTACCCTAGCCACTTTGTTCCATAACTTAGAAAATTTCTAAGTTTTTTTATGGTTACCCCTTTTACAAGTTATCACACTTTTCTTCATTTTTCTTGATGAATGATTATTCCAATCACACATTAACATCATTTTAGGGTCAAAGAACCATATTTGTGAAAAATCTCAAAAGTCAAAGTTGACTTTTGTGCACAGTTGACTTTTGTGCACAGTTGACTTTTTGACAGATGAATTACAAATTGTGTGATCCTCTATGAAATCAAGTCCTTGACCTAAATCAAACTTGATGGATTGATTTCATAGGTGTTATAGGGTGTATTGAATCATGTCCTAGGGTTTTGGGAGCATGCCTGGGTCAAAAGTCAAAGGCACAGTTGACTTTTCCCGCGAAACCCTAATTGTGGTTCTGATGAATTTGAAACTTGTTGATCAAGCTTCTTGGACCAATCCATTGTTGAAAATGGATCAATGTGGTGTATTAGAGACCCTCAAATCATGTATTGAGGTCTTGGCTCATGATTTGTCCCAAAAGTCAACTTAGGGGTGAATTAGGTCAAGAAAGCCTAATTCCTGATTTTTTTTTGTGAATGCATTCCCTGAGGCTAAATTGACTTCATGATTGGGTTCATGAGGTCCCTTGGAGTATCTTAGGTTATGCTTTGAAGCATTGGCTCATGCCCAGAGGAAAATTTCCATCTGGAGGCCCTGGTCGACCAAATCCTAATTTGGTGACACTGGCGATCTTGAGGCTTAATCCACTTGGAATGTTGCAGCCTTGTGCTTGATTCTTGATATGGGAGTCCTCTTGATCCATTGTAGATGTTTGAGAGGTTAGACAAGTTAAAGATCATGTCAATTCTTGATTGATCCTTTGTCTAAGAACTCTGAGAGGGCTTGAAACCCTAATTATTGTTTGTAGTGAATGCTCACCCATCTTTGGGGAGACAGATGAGGCATAATGATTCATCCATATTGTGGTGATGATTTACACAATGATGGGAAATCTTAGTGGTCAAAATTTGGGGTATGACAATAACCAAGAACTCGACATAGTTTTCGAATATGTTGAAGTAAATGAGGTTAACCTATTAGAACTAAAACTAGGACCACAATATATCTGTAAGGTCTTAAAGCCTTATGGGGGAAAGAATCTTGTGGAACCAAGTAGAAATGAAAATTTATTATAAAAACTTACCCTTTCGATCTAAATAAACGTGAAATTTTTGATCTTTTGGTTGTTGACGGTCAAATCATAGTACCAACAACCTAAACAAAGGAAGAAAAGAGGTTTTAAATTTGGTACAAGACGCTTTGAAGGATGGTAGGCTGAAGGTTGGAGACAAACCTAAGCCATCGATGTAAATTGATTCAGATCCACTTCAAATTAAAGAGTGACATCTTGTAGTGCATGTAAACATCATGATGGTTGAGACTACTGAAGGAATCAACATGGAGTTCGAAGAAATGACTGCAGCTAATCATACCGAGAAGAGGGAAGTGGTATACCCAAAGGCTGAAGAAGAATTATTTGACTTCCTAAACAAGTGCAAACTTAAAGGCTCTAAAGTAATGTTATGTCCTCGTTGTAGTTCGTTATTTGATAAGGGGCCACAAAAGGCCTAAAAAATATTAAGCTTCAACAACTAAGGATAAATACTAGAGATGACAATCGACCCCAGTCTGCTTTCAACAAAAGGGGGTCCCTTATAAGTAGTTTGAAAATCAGAAGAAAAAAGTATGTTCTGCCATCTGGTGTTCCTCTCAGTGAGTGGATTTGACCCAAGGCTAAATACAAAACTGGATAGTGAAAGTGCAAGGTGATCAAGGTTGGTATGATTTCTTCATATCATGATAATTTTTAAGTGTCAAAAAGGTACTCATACGATTCTCAGAATTACTTGGGCAAAAAGGCCATGATGAGAACTCAATGCAAAGGAAAAAGAAAGAGGCTTTTGAGGCCGCAAAATCGAGTATCAACGGTAAATTTCTGGCAATGAAAGATGTTCAAGCAGTGAAGAGGCCTATAAAGGAAAGGTTTTTTCCTCCTTTGCCACTAGTGAAGAAGAGTCTTTGCCAAATGAGGATGATGAGATCATTACTAATAATTTATATTCTAGTTTAAAGGATGAACTCGATATAAAATGTAATGTTGTTTCTATTTTACTTTTGGAATTGCATCGAATTAGTGAGATAACAAAAGAAGAGGATGATGGTTTTGGTGAAGATAAGGAAAACCATAAGCCTTTATGTTATTACGTTATGAATAACAAATGTAATGAGGAAGAGAAAGCCATGTATGAAAGGCCTCATGAAGGAATGAAAAATCACCTGAAGCCGCTCTTTATATGGGCTAAAGTGGATAACGTATGTGTTAACAAGGTGTTGGTAAATGGCGGTGTTGCAGTGAATTTAATGCCACATTTTCTAGTAAAGAAAATTGTAAAGTTTGATAAAGACACGAGGCCTCACAACATGGTTTTATCAGACTATGAGGGAAAAACAAGTAAGGATTTAGGAGTAATTCAAGTTGATATTGATGTAGCGACAATGATAATACCAACATTGTTTGTGGTTATTTTGTTCAAAGCAAACTATAATCTATCACTAGGATGAGAATGGATACATGGTGTGGGGGCAGTACCTTCGAACTTACACCAGAGAGTTTCGATTTGGAAACCAGATGACAACATAGAAAATGTCAAAGCCGACCAAGGTTACTTCTTGACTGAAGTAAATCACATAGATAAAAGAACCTTTAGTAAATGGTTAGCTCACATTTCCTCATGTTCACCTGTTGGAACGAGATTTTCTCTGCAAGGAGATGTGTTTTATTCAATGAAGTTACATTCTACACATGGATTCGTGTGGGAATACAAGACCATCGCAAGTACAACATGTCTAGAGACGGACGATAATAATGACTGAGTCAAGCACACTTGCTCGAATCTCTGCCTATATGGCCAAAAATCGCATAAAGGCAAATTTGGAGGCCAAATTACAACAAAAAAGGGTTGTCGAAGCCAATACAATTGAATTTAATCAAGAAAAAGAGACAGTTGAAAAACCCTGGTTTGCAGCTAATAAACAAAGAATATTTCACAATGGCTATGAAAAATAGATCATAAACCCAAATGCATGATTACATATATGATGATGAGCCTTTGGGATTTGAAAAAGATCCATCAGTTTCGGCCAAGAAGATTCAAAAAAAGGATCCTTTTGAGGAAGTTTATCTAGGAGATGAAGCAATCAAAAAGCCAGAATACATAAGTACAAAGATTGATCCAAGCTTGAAGAACTAGATGATTGAGTTGTTGAAAGAATTCAAATATTGTTTTGCATGGGACTACAACGAAATTCCAGGAATCAGTCGAGATTTGGTGGAGTAAAAATGGAAAATTAGACCTGGTAAAAATCCAGTGAAGCAAACACCAATGAGATATGCACAAGAAATAATATCGAAGATCAAAGAAGAGATCAAAAGACTTATGAGAAATAAGTTCACACACACTACCAAGTATGTTGAAATATTAGAAAACATAGTCCTTGTTATTAAAAAGAATGGAACTTTTAGAATTTGTATAGAATTTAGAGATTTAAATGTTGCTACTCCAAACGTCGAATATCCTATGCTTGTTGCAGAAATGATGGTTGATTCAGCAGCAGGATTCAAATATTTAAGCATTTTAGATGGTTATTCAGGGTATAACCAAATTTTCATTGTAGAGGAAGATGTTCTGAAGACGAAATTTCAATGCCCTAGGGCCTTAGGAACTTATGAATGGATAGTGATGCCTTTTTTCTTGAAGACTGATGGTGGAACATACCAAAGGATAAGCAATACCATGTTTCATAACTTAATCGAAACCTTCATACAGGTTTACATTGATGACATAGTTGTTAAATCCTCATCAAAAAATATCCATATAAATCATCTTCAATAATCCTTCGAGGGGATGAGAAAATATGGATTTAAAATGAATCCACTAAAATGTGTTGTTGATGTTCGTGCAGGTGATTTTATGGGTTTTGTGGTTCACAAAAAGAGCATAGAAATAAATCAAAACAAGATAAATGAGATATCCAATACAAGCTTACTATCAAATAAGAAGCAACTTCAATCTTTGTTGGGCAAGATCAATTTCCTAAGGAGATTTATTTCAAACTTAAGTGGAAGAACAAAAGTATTTTCGCCACAGTTGTGCTTAAAGAAATAGAAGGGATTCAAATGGGAACCAGCACATCAACAAGCTTTTGATGAAATAAAAAGTTACTTGATGAACCCCCTATTTTTGTTACCTCCTATAAGAAATAGCTCTACGAAACTGTACATTTTTGCATCTAAATTGACAATAGGGAGTATGTTAGCTCAAGAAGATTATACTAGTGTCAAAATAGCAATAGATTACCTTAGTAGAGTTTTAAATGATGCAGAAACTAAGTATAACCCAATAGAGAAATTATGTCAGTGTTTGTATTTATCATGTATTAAATTAAAGTATTATATAAAACCTAATGATGTTTTTGTTTACTCCCATTTTGATGTTATTAAACATATGTTGTAAAAACCTATTTAACCTAGTCGAATTGGTAAATGGGCTTTAGCTTTAACAAAATATTATTTAACATGTGCACCTTTAAAGGCTATAAAAGGCCAAGTTGTTGCTGATTTAATTGTTGATCATGCAATAATTGAAGTTACAGAAGATTATGCCGGTCTAAAACCTTGGAAATTATATTTCGACGGTTCCAAACATAAGAATGGGATTAGCATTGGAATTCTGATCATATCTCCTCAAGAAATTCCATCAAAGTTCAAGTTTAAAATTAAAGAGTTTGCTCCAATAATTAGGCTAAGTATGAAGCCCTAATTGCAGGCCTTGAGATTCTTTAAGACTTGGGAGCAAAAGGAGTCGAAATCAAAGGTGATATAGAGTTAGTTGTGAAAAAATTGACAAAAGAGTAGAAATGTACTAAAGAGAATCTACTGATGTACTTTGTCAAAGCTAATTCATCATTAAGAAGATTTGATGAAGTCGACATCATACATGTGCCTCAAGTTGAAAACTAAGAAGCTAATGATTTAACCCAAATTACTTTTGTTTACAGAGTTTCTAAGGAAAGGCTAGAATAATTGATTGAGGTAAAAGAGAAGTTGATTTCGACCAATCCTTTCCCATTTGAGTTGTCAAAGTAAAAATTAGTGGGGGTAGAAGGGTTGGATGAATTAAAAAATAATGTATGCAATTTTTCCAATGACAATCTCTCAACTAATGATTGGAGAAAACCAATTGTAGATTTCTTGGAAAATACAACAAGGGTAACAGATCGAAAAATCAAATATAAGGCATTAAAATATGTGATTATTGGGAATGAATTATTTAAAAATACTCCAGAAGGAATCTTGCTTAAATGCCTTTGTGAGAGTGAAGCTTATATGGAAATTTATGTTGCCATTGTGGGTCATGTGATGCTCGTCAAGTATGCCGCAAGATGAAATGGTTGTTGTTTCGACAAGGCTTGTACTGGACAACTATGTTAAAAGACTGTAACGAATTTGCGAAGGGTTATCAAAAGTGTCAGAAACATGCAGGTATTCAATATGTTCTTGCAATTGAGTTACACTCTATTGTTAATCCTTGGTTGCTCATAGGACGGGCTTTAAATTTAATTAGTGAAATTCAACCTACATCATCCAAAGGTCATAGATACATTTTGGTTAGTATTGATTATTTTACGAAGTGGATAGATGTGGTTCCTCTGATGAATGTTGATCAAGAAGTAGTAATTAAATTTATTCAAAATCAAATTATCTATAGGTTTGGAATTCCTGAAACTTTAACCACTGACCAAGGTACAATTTTTATTGGTCGAGAAATGGTTGAGTTTGCTTTAGATTCAGGAATCAAACTTTTAACGTCTACTCCTTATTATACTGAAGCTAATGTCCAAGTCGAAGCAGCTAAAAAATTGTAATTGGCCTGATTAAAAAGTACATGGGTCAAAAGTTAAGGAATTGGCATAAGACTTTAGACCAAATACAATGGGTTCGTTGAAATTCATCTAAGGAGGCAACAAATTCTATTCCATTTTGACTAATATTTAGTTATAATATAGTCTTGCCTTTTGAAATTTATTTATAGTCAATTAGAATGCAAAGGCAAGTTGAAATTCCTTCTGACCATTATTGGAATATGATGCTAGAAGAGTAAGTTGATTTAGATGAAGAAATATTAGCTGCTCTAAACTTTCTTATAAGACAAAAGGAGCGAATAGCTAAGGACTACAAGAAAAAAGGTTAAATCGGATGCCTTTACATTTGGTGATTATGTTTGTAAATTCATTTTTCCTATGGATCAAAAATATAGGACTTTAGGTAAATGGTCACAAAAATAGGAAGACCCATTTCGAATTATTCAAGTATTTTCAAGTAATGCCTATGAAATTGAAGAATTGACTCCTGAAGGTCAAATTCTGAGAATAAATGGCAAGTACTCATAAATGGCCAAGAATGAAGATAAATTGAGTAATATTAACACTTGGATAGGCGATAAATTACGGAATCTCTGATAAATTGCCTTAATTTGAGTAGAAAAAGACAAAATGACAATGAATGGTTGATATTAATGTATGTGTTGAAACTGTGCAGGAAAAATGGATCAAAACATGATGGAAAGTCAAAAATCAACACACTTGCACCACAAGGGTGCTGCAGCGCGCTCACAGCGAGCAAAATGAGAAAAACACGACCTGGCACTACAAGCTCGCTGCAGCATGCTAAAGAAATAGAGAAAATGGAAAATTTCAGAGAGGTCTCGCTGCCAGCACGCACATAGCACAAGTGCGCTGCATCATGCTTTTCTGGGCAGAGCGCAAATGCGCTGCAGCATGCTTTTCTGGGCAGAGCGCACTTAGGCGGCCAAAACCCCCAAAGGCGGTTAAAAAGCATTCTTCAGGGTTATGTAAAGGTGTGTTGCAGCGAAGGAATTCTGAGCAGGGCACAAGTAGCAGCTTTTGGAAAAATTCTATAAATAGAGGGTTCAAGCCATGTAATTGTCATTGACTTTTGTATTATTTTAGTTGTAATTGGTTGTAAGAGCAAGTAAGAGAGGGAAAGATAGGATACGAGCTAGATACGCATCAAGAGTCGGGAAATCGTCGTTGATACTGATTCATCTCAATTCCTCCATTTTGTATCAAGCAACCATGAGTATTTAAATCTCTTTCTTGTTGGGATTGGTTGTAGTTCACCGAAACAGTATGTATTTTCATTGATCATGGCGTTATATGCAAATTTATTTATGAATCATTATCAATGTTATCTTTGTTTTATTGTTTAACTCCATGGATTTAAATTGATATTGAGAAATAGAATTCTAATCTCGACCCAAGATAATCAACTATTAAACTCTAAGTGCTAGACATAGATTTAAGTTTAATATTCACCGTAAGTATCGATTCTTAATGCTACTGTATTGTTTAATAGGCTGAGAAATCGTGGATTAAACAATAAGGTAGAATACTCATTAGATGTTTAGACATAAACTCTGTTTGTGAGAGATACGTGATGATATTGATACATGCTTACATTGTGTATAACTGATAAGTGATTTGTATATTTAATCGGTGGATGAAATCCAATCCCAGCAAGCTTATTCCTCTGAAAACTATCCTTATTAATTATATGTTTTTACATTTGGTAACTTACAAATCTAATATTTCGCAAAACTTTCACTTAGAATCATAGAAACTGTTGAACGACATTGAAATCACACCAGTCCCTGTGGATACGATAAAAACAAAATACTTACTTTTGATACTCAACAACAAAATGGCGCCGTTGTCGTGGACTGGCGTTTAGATATTACTTGTCGTTGCAACAATTTTTATCGTTTTAAGCTATTGTGTAGTTGTTAATATTGTATATATTCTTTTATATTTGCTGCTAACCACTTTTATTGTGTTAGAATTGTGCTCTCTTGTATGCAAAATTAGGTATCATAAGAACAAGTGGAGCACAAGCAAGCTAAGCAACACCAAAAGGTAAAAATTCTGCACCAACCCTCTTCAAACAACAGTCCAAGGCTGCAATTAAATGATCAAAATCTGAAGTAAATTACATGGAATTGTGGTAACATAGACAAGAATCATACCAATATTACCAAGGGTATCCATACGCAAACAACATCGATTATTTCCAAGATTGGAGACAAGATGCGGAACCATACCAAAACTTCTATCAACAGCCACAAAATCTTCCACAACTGGACAAAATATCAAAATTGGAAGACACCTTGATGCAATTTATTGAAATTTCTATGGAAAACCAAAATAGGACTGAAGCATCACTCAAGAATCTTGAAATGCAAGTTGGTCAAATAACAAGGAAGCTTGAGGATCAACACCAAGAGGCATCCACTACTATCACATAAATCATTTCAAAGGAGCAATGCAATGAAAGTATAGCTCAAAGTGTTAACGCTGTTGATGATGGTAGTAATAATCACTTGGAAACAGAAAATGTTATTGTCAAGAGTGAAGCTAAAAAATAAGAGGATAATCAAGCAGAAATTCAGAAACAAGAGGATACTGAAGCTGGTTTCAAGTGAGATGTTGCAGATAAGATCATTATGCAAGAGCACATATCAACTTAGTTGCAGATGGCTCTCATAAAAACACTTATTTCCCTCAATATCAAAAAGGAAAAACACCATTGGGACTGTTTGAAAGTAACTAAGACAATCAAGGGAAAAATGTTGAAACATTATGGTGACATTGCAAGAATCACCATACTAAGACCTCTAAAATATCCCTAACACAAGCGTCGAGCTAATGACGTTAAATAAGCGCTTGTTGGAAGGCAACCCAACCTTTTAGGTTTTTATGTTGTTATTTAAATTTAGTTTTCTTGCACCTCTAATGAAGAATTCAAGTTTTGGAGAAAATTTGGTTTTTGAGCAGGGCCCTCTCATCCTGAGCATAGCGCAAGGGCGCTGTGGCGCAACAGGGGAGGCCATGGCACAACTGCGCCATGCCTAAACAATTGGTGACCTGCGCAAAAACCAAAAAGCCACCTAACAGCATTTAATGCCATAATTAGAAACTTGAACCACTCACCAAGTGCTTTGAACCACCTAACAGCATTTTGCGATTTCAAATTGTTTGTCTTCATCATGAGTATAAGTTACTCAAAGAAGCAAGAAAAGTTTGAATCAATTCATTTGAAACTCAGCAACTGAACTTGAGAGGTGATGATAAAATTAGACGAAATTCAAGGCAAAGAACATGTTTATATGCTTTGTAGAATGTTAGCAAGATTCTGAATTTTGTGGTTCTTACAAAATCATGTCATGTCTCATTTTGAAAAAACATAAACTTTCGCTTGAATCATGTAGCCAAAACTAGAAATGTGAGGAAGACTTCCATTGTGCACTTAAATACTTTAAATGATCGATAATCCTTGTTTTAACTCGGTCGATTCATGTTTAATCTGGCAATTTTTCTTTGAAATTCTTGAGGAGCATAAAAAGGATCAAGGCAATTATTTGTGTTTGAGCAAAACCACTTAGCCAAAAAAGCCTCATCATACCTTGTGAGTGAGTGAGTATTTGCAAACCCTTTTTGAGCCTTGTAAAGGCATGAATGGATCAATTTTTGAAAACAACAAATTGCTAAGTAAACCACTTGGTGAGATTGTTGTATGTCATTCAAAAATAACAAACAAATTCATTATTGATCCATTCTATTTTCTTTGAAAAAACCTGGAACCAACATATGATAGACTCACCAAGAATGAAGAGTTAAATTGAACCAAAGGTGAGAATCAAGCAAGTCGGGGAGCGAATACTAATTTGAACAGAGAAATGAAAAATACAACTAAGAAAGAAAAGAAAAGAAATTGGAAGCAAAGGAAAAGAATAAAAATCAAATAGAAGGATGAAAAAAAATTGAGGAGTGTAAAAGAGAAGGTACACAAAGAAAGAAAGGAACAAATAGTTTTCTTTGACAAACTCTTCATTAACTTGGACTGAATTTTTGAGTCAATAGCCTTAGGAAACATCCCGCCCTTTCAAAACAAGCCAAGATACAACCAAAGCAAACCCTTAGTAATTTATGCTCTTAAGAAAATTTTAAAACATAAAATTGCTCAGATAAATATATGAATTAATCAGGATGTTGACACAATTATGGAATAAGAGTCCACTCACCACATATGATTGAAAGTTTCAAAATCTTCATCCCTTTTATGAAGAAGTGTGATAGGATGATTAAGTAATTAATGTCATTGCTTTTTGAGGACATGAGCTGATATTGAAGAAAAAACTTTATTCTTAATCATGCTTTGATTCATGAAGGCATTTTGAACATGACTTGTGCATGATGAGTAGTCATTTGAACCATTCATATTTCAATTTCTTTGCAACAAATTCATTGATGAAAGTTTCTTATTTTTTTTTTAAGTTGCATGCTCTTGATTGAGGACAAACAAGAATTCAAGTTGGGGAGAAGTACTTAATGAAGCACAAGCCTAGCTTACGGGAAATTCAAATAATGGAAAAATAATATATAGGAAATGAAAATGTTAAAATGGCATTTCCAAAATGGAACATTGTCATTAATACAGTTACACAATATAAAGAAAAATTTTGAAAATTCAAAGAGGAAATTCATCCTTAATCTTTTCCAAGCGTTTCTTCCCAAGTTTAATCCTTTCATCATTAATTAAATCTTCAGATTTTAGAGGTTGAATTTCTTCTACCAATAGATAAGCAACCTCCGCATACTAAAATTCGAGGTTGACCTCTTTAATTAACTTTTGTTCAAGAGATGCCAGTCCATAATTTTCAATTTCAAACTTTTTTTGTTGCACCTCCTTAATATTTTATTGTATTTATTCAACCTGTTTCGTCCAGCTTGAAATTTCTTCGTCACAGGCCACTACTTGATCTTTATTCTTTGAAGTTTTGGCCTTCAAATCATCAGCTCAACTTTGAGACTGGACAACTAAGTTCCATTGTTGGGATATAGCGTCAATCTTTTGCCTAATTTTTTTCCCATACTCTATTTTCATATTTATATTATGTGAAATGGAACAAGTTCTAAGATGAAATCAACATTAAGATCAAAAAAATATTCACCCTTAAGTTGTTTCAACAAATCCTTGATGTGTGATGTAGCATAAGGATTTTCTTTAATGGTTTTAAATAGATTGACTTTGAAAATATTCACTTTCAATTGTTGAATCAACAGGGTAACAGAGTTACCAAAGGGCCTATTGCCTGAAGCAGTTGAAGAACTTGTATATTTTTTAATAGAGCTAATACGTCGACTGCTTATAAGTTTCCTTAAATCTTTTGCTAGATTTCTCTCTTTTAGAGCTTTCAGATTTTCCCAATTGGGAGAAGTGTCAGACGTTTTGGATGAAAAATCTACAATTGTAGGATGAATTATAATATTTTTAGTCGAAAATGTTTGCTCAATGGATGATGTTGAAGTCTATGATGTTGGAAAAACTTGTGGTGCTTCTTTTCCATGTATAAAAGTTTAAGGGTCCCTTTGGCTTTGACCCTCATGTGTTCGACCAATATCTTGGCTCTCTAGTGTTTGATCAACATGATCTTGGATCTCTGGTGTTTGAGCATTGTCATCTGGGCCTATTGATTGTTGTTCAAGATCTTGGTTTTATTGATCAATTGATTGATGATTAGGGTCTTGATTCTCTGGACCAATGGATTGTTCAAGATTATTATCATCTACTACTTCCTTTAGTTGTTCAGCAATTATCTTCTCGATTGGATTTTCAGGTGTTGTTTGTTGTGTTGGAGAACTTGCTCGAGTTTGGTTAGATGTTAGCGCTTTATAAACATTTGAGGTATTGATTATTGGAGGAGGGATGACAGGAAAAGGAATCTTGTATAAGAAGGTGGAAGTCAAATGATATTATAAAACTGTGTGACATATATAAAAAAGAAGATATTATTGAAATTTAAGGAATCTTGAATGTCCAGTGGCTAGGGCTTGAATCTTCACTCTTTGAACGCTCATCGGAAATGGATTCCTTGGGTGATTTGTTTTCTTCGTGGTTAGCTAGGTACTTTCTCCTTCTTCTTCTTCTTCATCAACAATGACAACAAGTTTCTTTCTTGATATCTTTGGTGGACTGGCCTCAGGGGCCTGAATCTTTTTCTTTTTTCCATGTCAAAGTTCCGAGGTTTCAACAATAATCATTTTCTTGTTTTCTTGTCAAAGTTTTGAGGCCTTAACACCATCTTACCATTTAATCTGATGTTTGAGAGGTATGGGTCTATGAGAAACCTCACTACTTTCTTCACAACCATCATCACCATCATGTTCATCATCTTCATTGTTATTGTATTTAATTCTCATATCACACTGAGATGTTTATAATTATGAGTACAATGAATATTGTGGTTAAAAGAATAAAGACATTAATAAACGTTGGAGTTTAGTCCTAACGTGTGTCCCTTCACTGTCAAGAGTGACTGGGTTTTTTTCTTTTGTTGCCTTCTTTCGACTTGGAGTAGTAGTAGTAGTACAACCTATTCCTCTTTTTCGACTCTGAAAATAGGAATAAGGATAAAGAAATTATAAAGAAAAGAAACCTATTGTCACAAAAGGGAACAAAAGTTTGAGAAATGTACTTGTTTTACTTCCTTTGGTTGGTTGGATTCCTCACTGTCATCAATTGCTTCATCCTCCTTATTTTTTAACCCTTTTGGAATTAGAGGTCGAGCTACAAAATTTCAACATAAGTAAATAATATGAACACAAAAGGAAGGATAGAAAGGTTTAGAGAGCCCAGATCTCACCTTATGGAATAGGGAAATCAACTCAAACATATTCAAGGTCAATTCTCAAAGGCCATTGATAATTGTGTATGTGATACTTAGTCGAAGTCACTCTCTGGGTAAGTTTTTCAAAATCATTTTCTAAGGCTGACAAAGACCCACAAAAATACCATCTTGGAGGCGGTAGCTGATAATCTAGGTCAAGTTTACAAGCTGGTAGTGGTGAAAATTTAGGAAGATAAAATTCCAAATCAAACTCATATCTATCTTTGACATAAGGAGGGAATTTGAGTTTTGGAATTTTATGAGTAATTTTTGTTTTAAAAAAAGAGCCACATCAAAGATAGTCTGACAAAGTTTAAAAAAATCATACACAACTTTGAAATAATGTTGAAAAGCTAGAATCTCCTTGATGTGCATACCTCAACCTTTCTTCTTTTGGTTCTGCAAAGAGGAAAAAATGTCGATTAAACATTGAAGCAGAGTTGAGTGATCAACAAAAACATCTTTAAGATATGTTGTCCACCATTCTTCAAATTATTTTGTGCATAAAAAAGAAGCTTGAAATTCAAAATGGATTAGATTAATCACTTCTTGGGTTTTAAAGTCTAAACATGCTTGCTAGTCCCTTTCCGACAGTATGGTGTTTGCCAAACATATTTCCTCTTTATGGATAAAAGAAATTTTGGTAAGAATTGGCTAAAGCCAAATTGTATAGCCACCTAGTTTGGCTGATAACTAACGAGCCTCAAGGCTATATTTCTCTGTCGATATTCTAGTCGATAGAACAATAGGTTTGAGGAAAGCTACCCAAATGTCGAGGGCTTCGGAATGGTGTTCAGGCAAAGAAGGTGGGAATTATCATCTAAACCAATCTAGCCCAGGACTTCGATTGATGAATGGTGCAATAATGGGGACGAATGTGGCATAGTTTATGTACATAAATAAATATTTGGTGAAGACCTTTTTTTGTTTTACTAAATTAGACAGGATGGTAACCTTCAAAGAGGGTTTAAACGTAGCATTAAGCCAAAGTTGTATATGCCATATAGTGTAAGAGATCTAGAGGTTTTCTTCAGAGTTGGTTATGCATAATAATTCAAGAGAAACAAGCCCCAAAGATTCATGAAGAGAACCCAAGATCAGCCTACTAAGGCAGACATTTTGCCCCTTGTGAATCAAGATTGCTAAATTTATGTACTTTTTATCTATTTGCCAAGAACAGGAACAAAAGATGAAATGGGATAACTATAAAGTGAGGAAAGAATTGACACATAGTCAGAGCCTTCCTTAATCTGGTCATGGTGGTCTTGAATATAAGTGTTAAAGACAACATGGGTGAAATAAAAGTTGGGTTTAATCTTGATTTTGATAATAGGGTCGAAAGTATCCCTGGTTGGTCGAAGACCAGTAATAGCAGCCACGTCAAAAAGAGCAGGGGTTATCATTCTGCATCGAAGGTGAAATAAATTTGTACTAGGGACCAATTCTTGACAATTGAATCAAGTTTAAAATGCCTTGGTCTTTCTAGTTTGTCCTTTCTTCTTTTCACATTGTTCAACCAATTGAGATAAGCTTCATTGTTGGAAGAAGGAGTGGAACGAAATGCATAGTGTGGTAAATCCATAAAACCCTAATTAAAAAATGTTGTCCTCAAACGAGCGAGGTTTACAATTGTGCAAACAAGGGAAAAATGTGCTTAACTTAGCAGGTTTTACAAAAGATCTAGGTAAAGGACCCAAAAATGCATGAACATTCCCTAAGATAAAAAATGGAATTAGTACATGGGAAGCCCAGATGATGATTTTTTTTCTACATTGGTGGTTTAGGGTTGTAAATGCAATTTCCAGAATAGAGAGAACCTTGAATGTTAGCAACATAAGGGATTGGGAGTTGTTTTTTATACCATAGGAAGATGCCATTTTTTTAGAACTTGCAAAGAAGATATGTAAAGGAAAAAAGAAGCTCTTAAGGTTCAGAAGAGAGAGTAATGTGGACAAGAAGATGAAAAAAGCGAAAGAGAGGTTATATATAGAGTTTGAAGTGAAACCTTTCAATTTTCTCATTCGGAAGTTAAAACCTACTAACGTTTTAATTTAAATTTTGTTAAAAATCATTAGTAATTAAATGATTTTATCTTTTCATTTAATATGATTAATTTTTGTGGCCCACCATGGCCTTGAAAATAAAAATCATGATGGTAGGTGCTTGCATAATGCAAATATGATGGTTGAGTGAAAGCAGGCATGGTGTTAGTTAAATGGCAAAAGTCATGATGATAGAGAAGAATGCAGGATCATTGGAATAGTGTATGTTAGTTTGAATTTTTGAGCTTAGAATTTTGAAATGAAGGTGTGATATAAATGTATGAAAATGCTGAGTGTGAAGACTCTAAATATTTGAACAAATTTTGGTAAAACAGGTTGTTGCAGAAGATGTTCCAACAACAAAGAATAATCCTGCTAAAAGAAGACATGTCAGATAAGATGCCCCAACACGGTGTTAGGACATCGTTTCTGTTACTAACAGCAGGATGTTTATAGATCGGTTGCAAGATTTAAGGAGCAATCAGAACGTGGATCAAGGAATCAGCCAAAAGAAAGTTGAAAGCCCAACTCAGCAGAAGGCTATAAAAGAAGACCAAGACCTAGGCAGAAAAGAGAGAGAATGACATAGACTTATGAATCCTATTGTCTAAAGTAGGGTTTAGGTTTTGAGAGTCGTAGGCTTTCTTGTAAGTCTCCCTCTGTATCGATCTGATACAATGTGGTAGACATAGGTACTTGTACAGATTCAGAAACCCGTAGGTAATGAATTGTGTATTGTTCTTGGATGAAGCTTTGAAGCAAATCCAAGTTAACTTGTTAGTCAAGGATGCGTCACTGAACTTTGTATTAGAAGGGGGATCTTTCAATAGGAATGATACAGTTATGGTGTAGTAACTATTAGATAATAACAGGTTGTGATTTATGGAGTGAGATGGGTTTCCCTTATCAATTACATGTGACTTCTAATGATAAAGTCTTCATTGGGTAGTGATAGGTAAACATGGGCGTTTGCTATAAACTTGAGGTTGTTTACATAAAACTATACTACTGATAGTGGATTCTTCTTCCTGAATTGGTATCCCCTAGATATAGGTGAGTTTGTAGCACCCCAAAATTTGCCCTCTCTTTTTTCATATCATTTAGCATGTGCTTTCATTGCATTGCACTGCATTCAAGTCATGTAAAAATAAAGCATTGATCTTTGCATTCAGCATAGGGCATGTGATCAGTGGTTTTCAGAGTATTGATCATCCAAGGCAAGAGAGCTAGAGTCAAGGGTCTCCCAACAAGCCTAAAATGTCTCTTATATCATATATCATCTCATTTGATCCCACAAGTCATTGGAAGATGGGAATTCATCAAGAAGATTAAGCAGTCATCATCTCCTATCAAAAGCAGTCAAAATTAGGGTTTTTGATTCAAGCAGTCTCCTGATGAAATTTTGGTTCAAACTTGACCTCAATGTTTTGTACATGATGTCAAGTATCTAAGGATGAAAGATTGCTCATTGGTTCATTTTAGAAGAGTTTCAATTGGTCAGTTGCTTGAGAATCAAGAAATTGGGGAAAAGTCAATTGTGCAGAGGAAAAAGTCAACTCCTGACTTTTTTAGGTCAAATTCATGAAATTCAAGTTACATATGTTCAGTGGACAAGATTTGATCAAGAAATGATGGAGGCATCATCAAAAATCAAGAATTGCACAAAGTTTCCATTTTTAGCAACTTAGGGTTTCCAAAAATGGCAAGTTTGGACCATTTTGCACTACACTTCAAGGCATTCTTTCTCCATTATAAAAGCTTCAAACTTCAGGCCCAATTTGAGCCAATTAAAGATCACATTCCAAGCTTCAAATCCATATGAAGAAATCTTACATTGTATCCAAATTGAGAGAGTTATGATCAATCAAAGTGGAGCAAAATCAAGGCAAATTTCAAGTCATGGCAAGGCAAGTTCAGGCCTCCAGGCCATAATTTCATCAAACACTTGGTGTGCCAAATGTCAAGCTAGTTTTCTCCATCAAGAATGCTTCAAATGAAAAATTGTTGAACATCAAAGTTGTTCATCTCCATGTCCTCTTTAACTTTGATGTTGGGCATTTTTTTATTTGAATAGGTTATGAGGGTCATATGGTTGCCTAAAGTTGGTGGTCTCACACTAAAAATTTACAAGGCCATTGTCATGCATCCCATGCAGGTTGGCACGCCCATGAAACCAGTTGTGTTCCCTTGTGTTCTAAGCAACTTTTCATCAATTTAGAGGCATTATTTTACTTGGAACCAAGCATCAATCTTGTTCTACATTGTCTCATCTTTCCATAGCCACCAAAATCTGTCCATTTCATCCATCCAACATGGAGAATTTCATCCTCAAACATCAACATTTCCACTAATTATTTTGCTGCCAAAAATTGGGTGATTGGCATTATTTGTTGTTGTTTCAATTGGTTTGCGCATGCCTTCATACCAGCAACATTGCCATTAAAAGACAAACACCATTTTACACATACATGCACACATACTTCTACCATACACCAAAGAGGAAATGAGAGACTTGTTCATCAAGTAACCATGCTGCAGTATCACATCACCATCATCATTCCATGTTCTCACCATACATAAACAACACAACACACAGTTCTCTTCTCTCCACTTCAAATTGCTCAACACACCTCATCATTTGCCTCTAACACCACAATTAACCTAACTCAGGTTCTAACCATCAACTGAGTTGGTTAGATCTTAACCTCACTTATAAATAGAAACCTCTAACTGAATTGAACAGGGACACTTCATTTTGCTTCATTTCTCACAAAACACTCTCTGAATTTCTCTCTGAATTCTCTCTTTCTCTGCACGATTTCATCATCATCTTTATCCATATTTCATCATTATCATCATCAATGGTTCATCATTGATCAAGAATAAGGAAGAATCAAGATCATTTTCTCAAGTGCAGTTTCAGTTCAGTTGGAATTTCATTATGTTTTCTTCAAGATCTCAAGTTCCCTAGCATTTATTTTGCTCTATTGAAGCTCAAGAACAAGCCTACATCTCTGGTTTTCTTTTGCTTCAAGATTTCTTCAAGTTTCAGGTTCATTATTTCTCAAATTGTTTGCACGAATTCACTTTGTTTAAGCTTGTTTTTGTTGTTTATGAAGCTTACTAGAAGCTATGAATGATCTGGCTAGTTGATAGGCTCTCTAAGAGCATAGTTACAGAACCTAGGGTAAAATTTCTCTTGTTCGATTCTCTCTGATCATGCATTGGTTGTGAATTTGAACAGTGGATCCATGTTCTACGTGACTTCCTCTTTCGTTTGATGTGCATTTTATGAATTTCTGGAAAGTTTGAAGGTTACAGGTGGTGGTGCTTCGCCTGAGAAGATGACCGGAGGTCCTTCTACGGCCGGTGAGGGGTTTTAGGGTTTTATTGCCAGAATATATCACAACCGTTTGATCTTTTTCATCCAATGGTTCACAAAGTGACAGCACATTAATGAACACCATCTCACTCACGTGACTTATTTTTTCTCTCAGTTTACTTGCATGTGTGTGCGTGCATGATTATTACTATGTACTAGCTCTATGATTTGTTCATCTTGCATACTTGGATGATTGATCTTGATTAACCTGATTGTATGGCTCAGATTGAGTCAAATGTTGACTGAAGGTGCACCTTAATTCACACACGCACACACTTGTATTAGACTGGACTTAAATTGTTCTTTGCACCCCTCATTTTGAGCCCAAATCATTTTGGAACTGTGTTTTTACTTTCGCCACACCCCCTGACTCTTTTACTTGCATTTTTATTTTCCTTTTCTATTGTTTGATTTTCTTTTATTAAAAATAATAATTCAACTCTAAAAATTCCAAATAAATTCAAATGTTATTTTGATACATAAAAATAATTTTCTATTATTTTTATTTCTGATTATATTAATTTTTGCTTATATTTTCAGAATTTCCTTTTAATTTCCTTTTAATTTCCTTTTAATTTCCTTTTAAATGATGTCTTTCATTGATACTTGACCTTTCCCATTTTATTTCTCTTAACTCACACAATCTTTTGCACTCATTCTTTTTTTCATATTTATATAATATCTTGAGGCATCTAAAACAATTTTTCTCATATTTTTAAAGTCATTTTTTACATAGCTTTTGAACCATATCATTGTGCACTATTCATTGTTGACCTAATGTGACTTTGATGACTTATTGGATTGGTTTCTTCTTAAGTTTTGCCATGAGTTTTTGACATGTCTTTAGCTTCTGGATTAGGTTGGTTGAGACCTATGTTCATTATTTTTCGCATGTGATTTGGTAATTGTTTGATACCTTGCACTTGAAGCAACATTTGTACATATTATTCTACTTCCCTCTAACATGATTTTGATGAGGCACTTGTGCCACCTTATTATGCTTGTTTTGTGTGAGATTATAGGGTTTGTTTAGAGGATTATAGGTCCTTCTTGGTTCATTTATAGGTCATTATGATTTGTGTTTACCATTGATGTGTGATTATGCATTTTAACTTACATTTTGTCCTAATTCCACATCTCATTTCTTCTTGTGCTCTACATGGTTTGTGTTTGCATTGTATATGCCATTTCATTAATATCATTTACATATCATCAATTGTATGCTACTGGTCCATATGTATTCATACTCATTTCATATGTCATGCATCTTTAACATGTAAATTTGTGCATCTAATTGAAACTTGTTTCTCTCCTTTTCATTTCTTCTTCATCTATTTTCTATTACTTGAATCATTTCACCCAGGACTTGTATGATTGTTCATATGCATTACAAGACATTTATAAATGATGTATACTTCTGACCTTGCCATTTCATCAAGCCTAACTACATGTCCATTTTTCATTTTTACTCATCTTTTATCAACTACTTTCATGGTGTATTTCTTTGATGTTTAAGACATTGTTTGTGCAAAGTTTGCTTGTGTTTGGTATCTTAACCTTAGAGGACTTTCTTAGAGTGTAAGTTCTGACCTTGAGTACTTCTCAACCTTTAGGACATTTCTTCTTTAGTTCCTAACTTGTTTGATCTTTACTTGTTATTCTTTCTTTATTTCTTTACTTGCAAATTGTTTTGCTAACATTTTCAGGGGCTAATGGTAAGTCAAGTGTGTGGGTGTGCACCCACATATAACCTCTTCTTTATCTATTTTAAGCTTTCAATTTGTGTTTGTGATAAGCATCTAATGCTTTCATTGTTCAATCTCTTTCATCCCCTTTGAGTTCTTAACTTAACTTCCATCTTGGAAGTAAGTTAGAACTCACTCTTCTTCTCATTTCTTTTAGAGTTAGGTTTCTAAACCACACTCAACCATTAGGAACATCCATGTATGATAACTTTAGGGGTTGAGCCTTAGTCTCCCTCATTAGATTTTACCTTTCTTAACCTTTGAGTCTCTCTTCTTCTCATCTCAAAACAAAAAGCAAAAAACACTTAATAAAGGCATAACATATATTGCATTTGAGCCTTTCATGTGAGAATGAGATAGTGAGGGGTCTTCTCTCACTTTCTTAGAATGTTTAGCGTACGTCCCGTCTTGGGTCGATACGTGAGGCATTCGATCCCATGTGAAAGACTTAAATACAATAGGCGTTATACACACCAATAATCAAAACACTTCTTTCTAAAATACAAAAACAAACAAATTCTCTTCTCATCTTATTCATTCTATTCCTTAAGGACTCGTCATGTCTCTTCTACCGCAAACAGGTAACGCCTAAGTCTCCATACAGCGAGATGCAACACATAACTGCTGGGACGCGCACTCTGACATTTCCATTAAAAAACACAATCAAAGTAACCCTTGTTGAGGGGAACTACGTCGCTCTGATTCTCATGTTCCTGATGAGATACGTAGGCAGTGGGGTAGGGCCCATTCGAGCACTTCTTTTATTTTCCCTATATTTGTTTCTCGTTCTCTTTCCGTTCCTATTCCAGCATCTTTTCTATCACCCTTTGAGCAGTACAACAAGCGTGGATCCCATCGAGTACGATGGACGCGTGGGGGTGCTAATACGTTCCCCTCACGTAACCGACTCCCTTACCCCTTCTCTTTGGTTCGCGAGACTTCGTTCTTTCCTTTCTCCCGGGTTGGTGCAGCATTACATTTCCCTTTCTTTGGGATAAAAATGCCTGGCTGACGACTCTTCTTTCTTTCTTCTGCACCACTTTCGCGTTTGTACCTGGATGAAAATCCCGGGAGTGCCAGCTGGCGACTCTACTGGGGACCTTTCTCCCTAAGCAAATCAGTCTTAGTGCTTGTTTGTTTTTCGTTCATTGGGTGTTAACTTTGATGTTGTATTTTGTTGTATTTACTATTTTACTGTGTTGCTGTTTATCGTATTACCTCTTTAATGTACTTTACTATATTTATTGCATTTACCGCATTTTCATTTCATATACTGTATTATACTATGATGTGCTGGTTTTCTGTTTGACGGGATGGGTATCCTGAGAGATAGGCCCAGTACACAGGCCTGAGTGCACTTATGTTTAGTGTGTTTCATATTCTCTCACGCTCCATTTCGGTGCGAGGAGGGAATACGAAACACAATCTGGATGTGGTTCTCTCTAGAGAATTTTGTGTTGTGGGTCTGCCACAATGGTAGAGCTATCTGGAAGAGCTGTTAAGTCTGGATGACCATTTTAGGGTGATCCCTCTTTATTTTGAGGAGAATTATAGGACGATCTCTTTGTATGGCGGTAGCATTGTATCCTTCGGGCTGAATGTGCTATTGCCTTTCATTCCGAGATCTGAATTTGAGAATCCTCACTTTCTAGTACATGCATGTGAGATTGGGGGGATTGTTTACAGGTGTGCAGGAACCATTCACCTTCATCATACCTGGTTTTCTTGTTGTTCTGGATTCGTTACTGAACCTTTGATCCTGACTGGTTCCTATTTGTTCTGGATTTGTTACTGGACCTCTGATCCTGGTTTTGTGTATCTCACCAAATTCATACAACAGTACAGTGGGTTCAGCAATATATGTTCAACATTGATCACATGCCCTTGCATACATATCATCATTCGCATTTTTGCATTTAACGCTTATGTTTATTCATTTGCAGGGTATACTTCCTTTTGATTCCGGTTGACAGTTCCCTTTGCAGCTATGGATGTTCCAAGAAAGAATAATGTGTGTTACACGTTCTTTGACACCAGGGTGGGTCAGTTACAGAAGATGGTATCTCTTATTACTCCAAATTATGTGGGTATGTTCTGAAAGGCTCATGGAGAGATTCTGACTATGGTTGATGAATTGAATACTTCAGAGAGGAGTGTTATTCATACTTGCTTGCAGTTTTACGACCCACAGTTAAGGTGCTTCACTTTTTCGAACTTTCAGTTGGCTCCGATGCTAGAAGAGTATGCCTTTCTTCTATGTGTGCCTCTCAAACACCAGATTCCTTTTAACTCTGATATGCGTCCCCCAAAGCATGAGGAGGTAGCTAAGACTCTCCATATGAGTGTACCTGTGGTAAAAGATAACCTCGCCACCAAAGGAGGTTTATCCGGTTTTCATCTGGATTTCTTGGTTGCCAAAGCTGAAGAGTGTGCTGCTAAGGCTCAATGGGAAACAGTTTGTGCTATTCTGGCCTTGAGCATTTATGGGATTATGTTGTTTGCTGATGAGGCCAAGTTTATAGACATGAGAGCCATCCATATCTTTGTGTTGAGGAATCCTATACCTAAACTCTTGGGTGATTTGTATTATTCTATGCATTATAAGAATGAGAAGAAGCGAGGGGGGTTGGTTCGATGTTGTGCACCTTTGTTTCATAAATGGCTCATGAGACACTTACCGAATTCCGAGGCTTTCTTGAATCCTCATCCTTCAATGAATTGGGCTAAAAGGCTGATTAAGTTGATGGCAAAAGATATTCGTTGGTTGGATCAAAGAACGATGGGTGGGAATTTTATCAGTAGTTGTGGAAGACATCCAAATGTGCCACTCTTAGGAATAAAGGGTTGCATCAATTGCAATCATGTTATCTTAAGGAGACAGTTGGGATTTGCTTTAATAGATCCTCCGAAGGATAGCAAATTGGAAGAATCCTTCTTTTTCCCTGTGAAAGATAATCTTTTGTTGGTAAGGCAGGCGGCCGGAGCCTGGGGCAATTTGCAAACAAAAGGTAAAGTTGTCTTTGGCAAGTGCAATAACGTGTCTTCTCCTCAGTACGATGCATGGTTGAAAAGAAAAGCTCAGATCACTCTTTTGTCATTCTCTATGGATGGTCCGTCAGATCCAGTTGTTGTTGAACCTGTGACCATGATAAGTGTTATTGAATACAACAAGTTTAAGGCGGAAAAGGACAAGGCAGTTAAGATGAATGAGAAGCTAAGCGAAGGACTCCGAAAGACGCTTTGTGAAAAGCGTAAGGTTGAGCATGAAGTCCAAGAGTTAACCGAGCGTCATGAGAAAAATGAGAAAAGAATTACTGAGGACACTGTCTATATTCGTAAGATTAAACAAAATGAGATGGCATTAAACGAGGCGTACAAGCGTTTCAACGAGTAGTTGGCAAAGTCTGAAAATGCACTTGCCAAAGGGCAGCAGAGATGGGATGAGTTATCCGAGTGCCGAAGGAAGATTGAAGCAGGAATCAGGGCTGAAAATGATGAGTTGAAAAAGAATTTGAAGAGTAAAGAAAGCGAATTTCTCAAGAAACTTAGTTCAGCTAACCGAGAGATTGAAGAGCTGAAAGTCCGCGCTGGAGTAAAGAAAGTAAAAGATTTAGCTGTTAAAGATCATATCAGGAAGCTGGAGGAAGCTGTCAAGATAAGGAGTCAGTTGATCAGGAGTCTCACAGAGCGCCCTAATGATCCAGTTACCGAAGCACTTCTCAAGGAGGTTCGGGAAGACTTTTATGGGCTTAGTGTTTGAAGCATTTTCGTTGTTGTTCCGAGAACTCACCATCAGGATTGTTGATGGGTTTTCTTTTGTTTGCATTCATGCTTTCAGTTGTATTTGTTCAGAACAAATTTGTATTTGATAGTTCCGCACCTGGTTGTAGGTTTTCATTTATGCTATGGGTATTTCGTTTTGGTTTTATTGATCCTATGAGGTGGATTCTTCATCAAACTATACAATGGTTCACACACTCACTGGGCCGTATATGATGGATGTTCTGATTCATTAATGTACACCTCTGATGTTCTATCAATATTGGCAATTGCAGGTGTATGCGTTATTCCATTCTGGTCAAAACTGGAATCGAAGGAAGGAATGCCTCAAAATGAATAAACATGACATTGCATAGCATATATCATTTTGCATTTGGTTGGTTGCTTTTCTGGTACTTGTTGCAGGGTCTCTAACCTTTATTTGGTTTCAGGCACTATAGATGATATCCACATCCACCGGTACGCAACTCGCAGAAACCAAACTAAGATCATGGATCAGATGCAAACTGAATTGGCTGAGCTGAGGAACATGATGGATCAGTTCATGACATTAATGATTGGTATGGCTCAAAATCAGGAAAGACTCTGGGTAATGGTCGAGCGGCCACAGGTAGAGGTGCAGAATTGCAATGGTAATCAGGCTGGCGTTAATGCAGGCGAGGACCCTCCTAGAAATACTGGGGTTCGTCAGGTTGTAGAATATAACCAAGAGGACCAGTTCACTCTGTTAGATGCTGAAGATGAGAACACTCGCCGATTCGACGAGCTCGCTGAAAAAATCATATCCATTAAATCCCAAAACACTCTTAGTTTTGATGTTTCTAACTTGGGATTGGTACCTGGAGTAAGAATTCCACATCAATTCAGGCCACCAACATTTGACAAGTACAATGGCACTACTTGTCCTAAAACGCATCTTTAATCCTATGTGGGGAGGATAGCCGCTCATACTGATGATGAGAAATTATGGATGTATTATTCCCAGGACAGCCTTACTGGGGCATCTCAAGAATGGTATATGAAGTTGATCAGGACTTCTGTAAGGAACTGGAAGGAGCTAGCTCATGCTTTTGTCAAGCAGTATCAATACAACATGGATATGGCTCCAAACCATACTCAGCTACAGAGTATGGCTCAGAATGCGAAGGAGAGTTTTAAGGAATATGCTCAAAGATGGCGCCAGTTGGCTGCATGGTTCAACCTCCACTGCAGGACCGAGAGATGGCCGACATGTTTATGGGTACTCTTCAGGGAACTTATCTTGATAGGTTGGCCGCCTGTCCTTCAACTGGGTTTGCAGACATTGTAATCGCTGGGGAAAGGATTGAAAGTTTGCTGAAGCTCGGAAAAATACAAGATGTCAGTGGTGCTAGTTCTTCAGGAACAAAGAAGCCTTTTGCTAATGGGTAGAGAAGGAGAGAAGGCGAGACAAGTGTTGTGTACAGAGGACGGGGAAAAGGACGTTCTCAGGCTTATCACCAAGTGGATGCAGTGACAATTCCAACATTACCTGTTCAGTAACAGCAGCCACAACAGTCGGCTCAACAACAACGACCACAGTACCAACAAAGGTCTAGGCAGAGGGACCATAAAATTGACCCTCTTCCTATGACTTACTCAGCTTTGTTACCCCAGTTACTCCAACTGAAATTGGTCGAACTTCATAACATGAGACCTCCTGTTGCTGGTAACTTGCCACCCAATTATGATGTTAATGCCCGCTGCGATTTCCATTCAGGTGCTCTGGGGCACACCACTGAAAAGTGATGGGCATTTCAGCATAAGATACAGGATTTGATTGATGCCAAGGCAATTAATTTCTCAACTCCACCGAATGTGCTCCAGAATCCTATGCCAGATCATAATGTGCCAAAGGTCAATGGCATTGAAGATGGGAATGTTTTGAATTTGGTAACTGATGTGAACAGGGTGAAGACTCCTCTGAGTTTTGTGAAGGCTCATTTGTTGAAAGGGCAAGTGTTCCCTGGCTGTGAAGAAGGTTGTGTTGATTGCAAGACTCAGAGTAATGGTTGTGATAAACTGAAGGCCAGTATTCAAAATTTGATTGATGAGGGTTGTTTACAGTTCGATCAGGGGGACAAAAAGGACGATGATGTGTCAGCTGTTACCATTTATTTTACGCCAGCTGAAATTCAAGTGCCATCGCCTGCTGCTACCATTGTGCCTGCTGTAGTGAGTCATGTTACTATTACGGTACCAGGACTAGTTCCTTATACTAGTGAGCGGGCTATCCCATGGCACTATGGCGCAGAGGTTTACTACCAAGGGGAAAAACAAGAAGTGGAAACTCCAGCTGGGGGTAGTTCCAGTATTGATAATGTTGGAGGTCTTGGTGGCTTCACCAGAAGTGGACGCTTGTTTGCTCCACAGACTTTGATAACTAATGCTGAAGCTGAGGCAGTAGCCAAAGCCAAGGGAAAACAGGTGGCTACAGAGGAGGTTGCTATTCCTGAATCTGTGCCGAAAGGTACTTTTGAGAAAGAGGTAGAGGAGTTCATGAGACTTATCAAAAAGAGTGACTATAAAGTGGTCGATCAGTTGAACCAAACGCCATCAAAAATTTCTATCTTGTCGTTGCTCATGTGTTCTGCAGCTCATCGAGAGGCACTTTTGAAGGTTTTGAATATGGCCTATGTACCTCAAGAGATTACTGTGAATCAATTGGAGTCGGTTGTTTCTAATGTCAATGCTAGCCATGGGTTAGGTTTTACAGATTTTGATTTGACTACGGAGGGTCGCAATCACAACAGGGCATTACACATCACCCTGGAGTATAAAGGGGCAGTATTATCTCATGTGTTGGTGGACACAGGGTCTTCCCTGAACGTGTTACCAAAGAAGGCCTTAATGAAGTTAGACGCTGACGGAATTATTCTAAGACCAAGTGATTTGGTAGTGAGGGCTTTTGATGGTTCGAAACGTTCTGTATTCGGAGAGGTAGAGCTCCCAGTAAAAATTGGTCCTCAAGTGTTTAAGTGCGTGTTCTACGTGATGGACATTCAACCCGCATATAGCTGCTTATTAGGCAGACCGTGGATTCATGCCGCTGGGGCAGTGACATCTACGTTACACCAAAAGTTGAAATATGTGGTTGATGGTCAAGTGGTGACTGTATGCGGAGAAGAAGACATCTTCGCCAGTCAACTGTCTACCTTTAAATACGTGGAAATGGATGGAGAGATCCATGAGATGTTCTGCCAAGCATTTGAGGCAGCCAATATTGGTGATTCGTCTTCACAGGCAGTATCTTCTCAGAATGAAGGACAGGTGGGTACTTCTATTGCTTCTTACAGACAGGTAGTGGAAGTAGTCAGAGCAGGTAATGCCCAACACTGGGGCAAATTGACTGATGTCTCTGCAAAGGAAGATAAGTTCGATATAGGCTATAATCCATATCAAGCTGCTGCAATAGAGCGCAAGGGGCCGATTACTTTCTACAGTGGGGGAATCATTAATCCAAATTAGATGTGTGCTGCAAGTGAAGATGGCGTCGACAGTGATTGTGATCTCGACAATTGGGTGCGCCCGTAAGTACCGGGTCAAGAGCTTTGCAATTGGTCTGTTGAAGAAATTGTTCAAGTTACTCTTCAAACAGAGTAATTTTCTTTGTTCTTCTTTGTTGCATGTTAAAATCTCCTGCTCTGCCCAAGGCGTGTAGATCCATTTGTAGGGCCTCATAATTGCATTTGCAAGGTTTTTTATCATTAATAAAGGACGTTTTGCATTCAAATTTTGTGTTCCTTGTCTTTCATTTTTTATTTTTGCAGAAAAAATAATAAAATGGCAATGTTTTATTTTTGTTGTTTCTTTTTTCAAAAATGTCTCATTCTAAAATAAGGCATGACCCTCAATCATGCAGACTTAATCACCCGGATTTCATTGATAACGATTCTGCTATGGCCAAGTATGACTTTGATAATCCAATCTATCAAACCGAAGAGGGGGATGAAGAAGACTGTGAAGTTCCTGAGGAATTGGCCAGATTGTTGAAGCAGGAAGAGAGGGTCTTTCAACCTCACCAAGAGATAATTGAGGTTATCAACATTGGTTCCGAGGATGCCAAGAAAGAGATTAAGGTTGGAGCCGGTCTGCAGGCTGAGGTGAAGAAAGAGCTGATCAGTATGCTGCGGGAATATGTTGACATCTTTGCTTGGTCGTATCAAGATATGTCGGGGTTAGATACAGACATTGTCGTGCACAGGTTGCCATTGAAAGAGGGTTGTCCTCCTGTCAAACAAAAGCTCTGGAGAACTAAACCAGAAATGGTTCTCAAAATCAAGGAGGAGGTACAAAAATAGTTAGATGCGGGATTTCTGGCCGTCACCAATTACCCACCATGGGTTGCAAATATTTTTCCCGTGCCGAAGAAAGATGGTAAGGTCAGAATGTGCGTTGATTACCGGGATCTAAACAGAGCAAGTCCGACATATGACTTTTGGGTTAAAGAATGCTGGGGCAACGTATCAGCGAGCTATGATAACATTATTCTACGATTTGATTCACAAAGAGATTGAATGTTATGTGGATGATATGATTGCCAAGTCTCGAACAGAAGAAGAGCATATGGTCAATCTGCAGAAACTGTTTGAAAGATTGAGGAAGTTTCGACTCAGGCTGAATCCGAACAAGTGCACTTTCGGAGTGCGGTCCGATAAATTGTTGGGTTTCATCGTAAGCGAAAAAGGAATTGAGGTTGATCCCGCCAAAATAAAAGCGATACAAGAAATGTCTGTACCAAGAACAGAAAAAGAAGTATGTGGTTTCCTGGGTAGATTGAACTACATTGCACGGTTCATATCTCACCTCACAACCACTTGTGGACCAATATTTAAGCTGTTAAGAAAGGAACAAGCGGTCAGGTGGAATGACAATTGCCAAAGGGCTTTCAAGAAAATAAAAGAATATTTGCAGGAACCTCCAATTCTCATGCCTCCAGTTCCAGGGAGACCATTGATCATGTATTTGACTGTGCTTAAAGGATCCATGGGTTGTGTTCTCGGTCAACATGACGAAACGGGTAAGAAGGAGCACGCCATCTACTACTTAAGCAAAAAATTCAATGATTGTGAATCCCGATACTCAATGCTTGAGAAGACATGCTGTGCACTTGCATGGGCTGCTAAGCGGTTGAGGCAATATATGCTCACTCATACAACCTTGTTAATTTCAAAGATGGACCCTGTCAAGTACATATTTGAGAAACCAGCATTGACCGGACGGGTTGCACGTTGGCAGATGGTGTTGACTAAATATGATATCCAGTATACTTCTCAGAAAGCCATCAAAGGAAGTATCCTGTCAGACTATCTTGCGCAACAGCCTATTGATGATTACCGACCCATGAAATTTGATTTCCCGGATGAGGACATCATGTTTCTCAAAGTTAAAGACTGCGAGGAACCACTCCCGGAGGAGGGGCCAGACCCTGAATCCAAATGGAGTTTGATGTTTGATGGGGCCGTCAACATGAATGGATACGGAGTTAGAGCAGTTCTTATCACGCCAGAAGGTGTTCATATGCCCTTCACTGCCCGAGTAACTTTCGGATGCACCAACAATGAAGCAGAATATGAAGCTTGTATAATGGGGATCGGGGAGGCGACTAATTTGCAAATTAAGACCCTCGATATCTTCGGTGATTCAGCTTTGGTAATCAATCAAGTGAATGGGAACTGGTACACGCACCAGACACATCTGATTCCGTATAGAGATTATACGAGAAGACTGCTGACGTTTTTCACAACGGTAAAGCTGTACCATATTCCTCGAGATGAGAATAAGTTTGCTGATGCCTTGGCCACATTGTCTTCTATGATCAAAGTGTAAAGGTGGAACCATGTACCCAAGATTAATGTGTCTCGTCTTGACAGACCTGCATTTGTGTTTGCTGTTGATGCAACGTCTGATGACAAGCCGTGGTTTCATGATATCAAATGCTTCTTGAAGAGTCAAGAGTACCCGCGTGGGGCATCTACCAAAGATAAGAAGACTTTGAGGAGATTGGCTGGTAGTTTCTTCTTGAATGAGGATGTGTTGTACAAACGAAACTTTGACATGGTTCTGGTCAGATGCGTGGATAGACACGAGGCAAACATGTTGATGCAAGAAGTGCACGAAGGCTCTTTCGGTACCCATGCCGGAGGACATGCAATGGCAAAGAAACTATTGAGGTCGGGGTATTATTGGTTGACTATGGATGCAGATTGTTGTTCATACGCCTGCAAATGCCATAAATGTCAGATTTATGCAGATAAAGTGCATATACCTCCGAATCTGTTGAATGTCATGTCTTCTCCTTGGCCCTTTGCAATGTGGGGCATTGACATGATTGGAAAGATTGAGCCAACTACTTCCAACGGACATCGATTCATCTTGGTCGCTATTGATTACTTTACCAAGTGGGTGGAAGCAGCGTCCTATGCTAATGTCACCAAGCAGGTGGTAGCTAGATTTTTGAAGAGAGATATCATGTGTCTCTATGGAGTGCCCGAAAGAATCATTACTGATAATGGTTCTAATCTCAACAACAAAATGATGGCAGAATTATATTGGGACTTCAAAATTAAGCATCACAGTTCTTCGTCGTACCGTCCAAAAATGAATGGTGATGTTGAAGCGGCCAACAAGAATATCAAGAAGATTGTGCAAAAGATGGTGGTGACCTACAAAGATTGGCATGAGATGTTACCGTTTGCCTTGCATGGGTACCGAACATCAGTAAGGACATCTACTGGGGCAACACCGTTCTCATTTGTGTATGGTATGGAGGCAGTCTTACCAGTTGAAGTTGAGATTCCCTCGCTGAGAGTTATGATGGATGTCAAACTAGATGAGGCAGAATGGGTTCGCATCCGATTCAATGAGCTGAGCTTAGTTAAGGAAAAGAGATTAGCAGCTATTTTCCTTGGTCAATTATATCAGAGAAGAATGAAGCGAGCATTTGATCAGAAAGTGCGACCTCGGGAGTATCTAGTTGGTGAACTGGTACTTAGAAAGACCCATCCTCCAAACACAGATCACAGGGGAAAATGGACACCGAACTATGAAGGTCCATATGTGGTTAAAAAGGTTTTCTCTGGCAGAGCCTTAATGCTTGCAACCATGGATGGTGAAGATTTTCCATCCCCTGTCAACTCGGACGCAGTCAAAAAATACTTCGCATAAATAGGCCCGCTGGACAAAAGAAAAAAAAGAAAAAAAAGAAGAAAAAGTCCAGGAAAAAAAGGGCATCCCGGCGAGCCATAAAAACAGAATAAAAAGGTTCGGGCAAAAATTAGGGATATAAAATAAAAAAAATTATACACCCGGTGAGTTGAAAATCCGCAAGGACAACTCAGGAAAGAAAGGGTATCCCGGTGGATTGAAAACCCGAAAAAGGCGGTCTACGCAAAAGAGGGATTAAGCGAAGACTGCGATCTGATTCACCTGTACTGCCTCATCGTTTCACTCAAACTGGAAATCTCCAAAGGGTAGGAATCGGTCCAATCATTCTCCTCAGAAAGTGAAGATAATCGGAAAGTTTTGAAGACATACTGGCTATAGCAGAATTGAAACTCAGTGAAATGCCATTTTCGCGTTGCCATTAGATTAGTTTCTTTTCTCAATTTTCAGCAATCATCTCTTTCCCGGGATTGCTTCCTGACGTACTTGCCTATTCTGGGAATTTTAATCAATAAAGTTGGTTATTCAGTCAAAAAGCTTCCTATTTGTTTTCATTTTACTGTTTTGTTTGCAAAAACGTCCAAATTTTTGATAAAAAAACATTGCATCATTGAAAACATTGAGGCTTTATAATAACATGCGCAGGGAAAACATTTAAAATTGCTTTGAATGGTGATTAACCCCGGATGGTGGATTCAAACCATGCAGTCTCCGGGACATATGTGTGCATTTCTCTTGTTGCAGGTTTACATTCAGAAGCCTAACATGGAGTCATTTTCAGCGCCAAGCATTATTGGGTGCTCCCCCCAACAAGTGGTGGTTTAGAGTCATATTTTTTCAGCACGGGGCATATGAGCATATCCTTTTGCTTGCAGAACACCGGGGAAATTATGTTCAGGAAGGGGTTCACATGTCACCCTTTTGTCACAACGTTTACTGATTGAGTCCATCATTCGGCTGACGGTCGCTCACGACAATTCGATATCGACAAGTTGATGGCCATTGGGTATCGTGGTATCTTATTAAGTCGATTCTCCCATTCAATGCTTCCAACAACTACAAGCTTTTCTGTGTCGATAACAGTTGCAAATTCACCAGTAGAGTTACTTCGCAGACCTCGCAGTTAATGTTCAAGACTCAGTGAGTGTCCAGGAGTTTGAAGATGCCAAATCTTCTGTAAAATTCTATTGGGACGATTTCTTCAGATCAGCCTTGTAATCTGGGGCAAAAGCGAGTTTGTGACCCTCCCAAGCATGGGGCATTGTGAAATACCTCCGGCAGGATGTGTTCCAGATATATTATCTCCAGTAAAGTGACATCTCAATTATTGTATTCTTAGCTCAAGTCTCGGCATATGCTTAAGAGTTTGAAGATGCTCGGTCTTCTATGAAATCCTCTTAAGGGGCATCCCCAGCACGAGACACTTTGAAGCGGTTCTCCCCAGCAGAGTTTGTTGTAAACTCATTATCCCCAGTGGAGTCGTCAAGCGGAAGATTTTCCTAACATGGGGCATTGTGGCACTTATCCTAAGCTCGGCAGTTTTTTTCCTCAACAGACTACCGTGGATTTGCTTTGTGTTTCCCCAGCAGATCTCTAGGGACTCTTTCCTAGCATGTCGCAATGGATTATCTTCCAACTAGGATTTGCGTATCCCCGATGGAGTAGCTCTGGTCCCCAACAAGATCGTATCTCTGGTAGTTATATCCCCATAGAGTTCAGCATCGAATCTTGTCAGTAATAGTCCCCAGCTGAGTTGTTGTTTTTCTCTCCGCAGAGGTTTGGTAGATCGACGGATTCTCTTCCTCAGCAGAGTGTTAGTACATTCTTTCCCCAGCCAAGTCAGAAAGTTGTCATTCTTCCAGCGGAGTTGTTATGATCAGAATTCATCCCCAGACAGATGAAATAATTCCTGGCAGAGTCATCACTCCCTTATATCTCAAAGTCTAATTTATTTTTGGCAACCGTGACAATTCGAGGCAGACGGATTGTTCATTCATTCTCCAGCAGAGATATCATCCTTTCAGGACTCTCTGAGGTCACATCATTGACCATTGTTCCTCAGCAGAGTTAGCAGGGATGTCTGATATGGATGCAGAGCGTAATCCAGTGTTGGAATTTTTGCAAAAGTCCACCCGCAGTGTGGCCAATCAGTAGTTAACTGACTTCATCCAAAGGTATCTTTCAAAAGTCTACCCGCAGCGTGGCCCGTCGGAATTTGTCCGGTTTTATTCGAAAGACAAAGCAAAGTCCAACCGCAGATTGGCAAAAGTCCATCTTAGGGTGGCAAATCAGCAAAGTCCAACCGCAGATTGGCAAAAGTCCATCTTAGGGTGGCAAATCAACAAATTCCACCCGCAGCGTGGCAAGCCAGTAGTCGTCTGGCATCGTCAAAAGACATTCTTAAAGTCCACCCGCAGCGTGGCAAGCCAGTAGTCGTCTGGCGTCATACAAAAGACATTGTTAAAGTCCACCCGCAGCGTGGCAAGCCAGTAGTCGACTGGCGTCGTACAAAAGACATTGTTAAAGTCCACCCGCAGCGTGGCAAGCCAGTAGTCATCTGGCGTCGTACAAAAGACATTGTTAAAGTCCACCCACGGCGTGGCAAGCTATTAGTCGTCTGGCATCATACAAAAGACATTTTTAATGTCCACCCGCAGTGTGGCAAGCCAGTAGTCGTCTGACATCGTACAAAAGGCATTGTTAAATTCCACCCGCAGAGTGGCAAGCCAGTAGTCGTCTGGCGTCGTTCAAAAGACATTCTTAAAGTCCACCCGCAGCGTGGCAAGCCAGTAGTCATCTGGCGTCGTACAAAAGACATTCTTAAAGTCCACCCGCAGCGTGGCATGCCAGTAGTCGACTGGCGTCGTACAAAAGACATTGTTAAAGTCCACCCGCAGCGTGGCAAGCCAGTAGTCGTCTGGCGTCGTACAAAAGACATTGTTAAAGTCCACCCGCAGCGTGGCAAGCTAGTAGTCGTCTGGCATCATACAAAAGACATTCTTAATGTCCACCCGTAATGTGGCAAGCCAGTAGTCGTCTGGCATCGTACAAAAGACATTGTTAAATTCCACCCGCAGAGTGGCAAGCCAGTAGTCATCTGGCGTCGTTCAAAAGACATTCTTAAAGTCCACCCGTAACATGGCAAGCCAGTAGTCGTCTGGCGTCGTACAAAAGACATTCTTAAAGTCCACCCGCAGCGTGGCAAGCCAGTAGTCGACTGGCGTCGTACAAAAGACATTTTTAAAGTCCACCACAACGTGGCAAGGCAGTAGTCGCCTGGTGTCATACAAAAGACATTTTTAAATTCCACCCGCAGAGTGGCAAGCCGATAGTCGTCTGGCGTCGTTCAAAAGACGGTCTTAAAGTCCATCCGCAGTATGGCAAGCCAGTAGTCGTCTGGCGTCGTTCAAAAGACATCTCTCCAGTGCTATTCTTCCTATCAGAGTTTTATCCTAGCAGAGTTGATTTGGTGGGGTTTATATCCTTTTTCTTCTTCTCCACAGAGTGCAAATTTTCTGGTTATTCTTGGTATTCAATCCCTCCATACCTTGAAAGTCTGAAAGCAACCGCTATCATCAATTTAGGTCTACAGTGATTGAATAGAGGAAGCTGTAGCACCCCAAAATTTGCCCTCTCTTATTTCATATCATTTACCATGTGCTTTCATTGCATTGCACTGCATTCAAGTCATGGAAAAATAAAGCATTCATCTTTGCATTCAGCATATTGCATGTGATTAGTGGTTTTCAGAGTATTGATCATCCAAGGCAAGAGAGCTAGAGTCAAGGGTCTCCCAACAAGCCTCAAAGGTCTCTTATATCATATATCATCTCATTTGATCCCACAAGTCATTGGAAGATGGGAACTCATCAAGAAGATTGAGCAGTCATCATCTCTTATCAAAAGTAGTCAAAATTAGGGTTTTGGATTCAAGCAGTCTCCTAATGAAATTTTGGTTCAAACTTGACCTCAATGTTTTCTACATGATTCCAAGTATCTAAGGATGGAAAATTGCCCATTGGTTCATTTTAGAAGAGTTTCAATTGGTCAGTTGCTTGAGAATCAAGAAATTGGGGAAAAGTCAACTGTGCAGAGGAAAAAGTCAACTCCTGACTTTTTTAGGTCAAATTCATGAAATTCAAGTTACATATGTTCAATGGACAAGATTTGATCAAGAAATGATGGAGGTATCATCAAAAATCAAGAATTGCACAAAGTTTCCATTTTTAGCAACTTAGGGTTTCCAAAAATGTCAAGTTTGGACCATTTTGCACTACACTTCAAGGTATTCTTTCTCCATGATAAAAGCTTTAAACTTCAGGCCCAAGTTGAGCCAATTAAAGATCACATTCCAAGCTTCAAATCCATATGAAGAACTCATCCATTGGATAAAAATTGAGAGAGTTATGATCAATCAAAGTGGAGCAAAATCAAGGCAAATTTCAAGTCATGGCAAGGCAAGTTCAGGCCTCCAGGCCATAATTTCATCAAACACTTGGTGTGCCAAATGTCAAGCTAGTTTTCTCCATCAAGAAGGCTTCAAATGAAAAATTGTTGAACATAAAAGTTGTTCATATCCATGTCCTCTTTAACTTTGATGTTGGGCATTTTTTTATTTGAATAGGTTATGAGGGTCATCTGGTTGCCTAAAGTTGGTGGTCTAACACTGAAAATTTACAAGGCCATTGTCATGCATCCCATGCAGGTTGGCACGCCCATGAAACCAAATGTGTTCCCTTGTGTTCTAAGCAACTTTTCATCACTTTAGAGACATTGTTTTACTTGGAACCAAGCATCAATCTTGTTCTACATTGTCTCATCTTTCCATAGCCACCAAAATCTGTCCATTTCATCCATCCAACATGGAGAATTTCATCCTCAAACATCAACATTTCCACTAATTGTTTTGCTTCCAAAAATAGGGTGATTGGCATTGTTTGTTGTTGTTTCAATTGGTTTGCGCATGCCTTCATACCAGCAACATTGCCATTAAAAGACAAACACCATTTTACACATACATGCACACATACCATACACCAAAGAGGAAATGAGAGACTTGTTCATCAAGTAACCATGCTGCAGCATCACATCACCATCATCATTCCATGTTCTCACCATACATAAACAACATAACACACGGTTCTCTTCTCTCCACTTCAAATTGCTCAACACACCTCATCCTTTGCCTCTAACACCACAATTAACCTAACTCAGGTTCTAACCATCAAATGAGTTGGTTAGATCTTAACCTCACTTATAAATAGAAACCTCTAACTGAATTGAATAGGGACACTTCATTTTGCTTCATTTCTCACAAAACACTCTCTGAATTTCTCTCTGAATTCTCTCTTTCTCTGCACGATTTCATCATCATCTTCATCCATATTTCATCATTATCATCATCAATGGTTCATAATTGATCAAGAATAAGGAAGAATCAAGATCATTTCCTCAAGTGCAGTTTCAGTTCAGTTGGAATTTCATTATGTTTTCTTCAAGATCTCAAGTTCCATAGCATTTATTTTGCTCTATTGAAGCTCAAGAACAAGCCTATATCTCTGGTTTTCTTTTGCTTCAAGATTTCTTCAAGTTTCAGGTTCATTATTTCTCAAATTGTTTGCACGAATTCACTTTGTTTAAGCTTGTTTTTGTTGTTTATGAAGCTTACTAGAAGCTATGAATGATCTGGCTAGTTGATAGGCTCTCTAAGAGCATAGTTGCAGAACCTAGGGCAAATTTCTCTTGTTCGATTCTCTCTGATCATGCATTGGTTATGAATTTGAACTGTGGATCCATGTTCTACGTGACTTCCTCTTTCGTTTGATGTGCATTTTATGAATTTCTGGAAAGTTTGAAGGTTGCAGGTGGTCGTGCTTCGCCGGAGAAGATGATCGGAGGTCCTTCTCCGACTGGTGAGGGTTTTTAGGGTTTTATTTCCAAAATATATCACAGCCATTTGATCTTTTTCATCCAATGGTTCACAAAATGACAACACATTAATGAACACCATCTCACTCACGTGCCTTATTTTTTCTCTCAGTTTACTTGCATGTGTGTGCGTGCATGATTATTACCATGTGCTAGCTCTATGATTTGTTCATCTTGCATACTTGGATGATTGATCTTGATTGACCTGATTGTATGGCTCAGATTGAGTCAAATGTTGATTGAAGGTGCACCTTAATTCACACACGCACGCGCTTGTATTGGACTGGACATAAAGTTTTTTTGCACCCCTCATTTTGAGCCCAAATCATTTTGGAACTGTGTTTTTACTTTTGCCACACCCCCTGACTCTTTTACTTGCATTTTTATTTTCCTTTTCTATTGTTTGATTTTCTTTTATTAAAAATAATAATTCAACTCTAAAAATTCCAAATAAATTCACATGTTATCTTCATATATAAAAATAATTTTCTATTATTTTTATTTCTGATTTTATTAATTTTTGCTTATATTTTCAGAATTTCTTTTTAATTTCCTTTTAAATGATGTTTTTCATTGATACTTGACCTTTCCCATTTTATTTCTCTTAACTCACACAATCTTTTGCCCTCATTCTTTTTGTCATATTTAGATAATATCTTGAGGCATCTAAAACCATTTTCTCATATTTTTAAAGTCATTTTTTGCATAGCTTTTGAACCATATCATTGTGCACTATTCATTGTTGACCTAATGTGACTTTGATGACTTGTTGGATTGGTTTCTTCTTAAGTTTTGCCATGAGTTTTTGACATGTCTTTAGCTTTTGAATTAGGTTGGTTGAGACCTATGGTCATTATTTTTCTCATGTGAATTGGTAATTGTTTGATACCTTGCACTTGAAGCAACATTTGTACATATTATTCTACTTCCCTCTAACATGATTTTGATGAGGCACTTGTGCCACCTTATTATGCTTGTTTTGTGTGAGATTATAGGGTTTGTTTAGAGGATTATAGGTCCTTCTTGGTTCAATTTAGGTCATTATGATTTGTGTTTACCATTGATGTGTGATTATGCATTTTAACTTACATTTTGTCCTAATTCCACATCTCATTTCTTCTTGTGCTCTACATGGTTTGTGTTTGCATTGTGTATGCCATTTCATTAATATCATTTACATATCATCAATTGTATGCTACTGGTCCACATGTATTCATACTCATTTCATATGTCATGCATCTTTAACATGTAAATTTCTGCATCTAATTGAAACTTCTTTCTCTCCTTTTCATTTCTTCTTCATCTATTTTCTATTACTTGAATCATTTCACCCGTGACTTGTATGATTGTTAATATGCATTACAAGACATTTGTAAATGATGTATACTTCTGACCTTGCCATTTCATCAAGCCTAAATACATGTCCATTTTGCATTTTTACTCATCTTTTATCAACTACTTTCATGGTGTATTTCTTTGATGTTTAAGACATTGTTTTGCAAAGTTTGCTTGTGTTTGGTATCTTAACCTTAGAGGAATTTCTTAGAGTGTAAGTTCTGACCTTGAGTACTTCTCAACCTTTAGGACATTTCTTCTTTAGTTCCTAACTTGTTTGATCTTTACTTGTTATTCTTTCTTTATTTCTTTACTTGCAAATTGTTTTGCTAACATTTTCAGGGGCTAATTGTAAGTCAAGTGTGTGGGTGTGCACCCACATATAACCTTTTCTTTTATCTCTTTTAAGCTTTCAATTTGTGTTTGTGATAAGCATCTAATGCTTTCATTGTTCAATCTCTTTCATCCCCTTTGAGTTCTTAACTTAACTTCCATCTTGGAAGTAAGTTAGAACTCACTCTTCTTCTCTTTTCTTTTAGAGTTAGGTTTCTAAACCACACTCAACCATTAGGAACATCCATGTATGATAACTTTAGGGTTTGAGCCTTAGTCTCCCTCATTAGATTTTACCTTTCTTAACCTCTGAGTCTCTCTTCTTCTCATCTCAAAATAAAAAGCAAAAAACACTTAATAAAGGCATAACATATATTGCATTTGAGCCTTTCATGTGAGAATGAGATAGTGAGGGGTCTTCTATCACTTTCTTAGAATGTTTAGCATACGTCCCGTCTTGGGTCGATATGCGAGGCATTCGATCCTACGTGAAAGACTTAAATACAATAGGCGTTATACACACCAATAATCAAAATACTTCTTTCTAAAATACAAAAACAAACAAATTCTCTTCTCATCTTATTCATTCTATTCCTTAAGGACTCGTCATGTCCGTTCTACCGCAAACAGGTAACGCCTAAGTCTCCATACAGCGAGCTGTAACACCTAACTGCTGGGACACGCACTCTGACGTTTCCATTAAAAAACACAAACAAAGTAACCCTTGTTGAGGGGAACTACGTCGCTCTGATTCTCATGTTCCCGATGAGATACGTAGGCAGTGGAGTAGGGCCCATTCGAGCACTTCTTTTATTTTCTCTACATTTGTTTCTCGTTCTCTTTCCGTTCCTGTTCCAGCATCTTTTCTATCACCCTTTGAGCAGTACAACAAGCGTGGATCCCATCGAGTACGATGGACGCGTGGGGGTGCTAATACCTTCCCCTCGCGTAACCTACTCCCTTACCCAATCTCTTTTGTTCGCGAGACCTCGTTCTTTCCTTTCTCCCGGGTTTGTGCAGCATTACCTTTCCCTTTCTTTGGGATAAAAATGCCTGGCTGGCGACTCTTCTTTCTTTCATCCGCGCCACTTTGCGTTTGTACCTGGATGAAAATCCCGGAGGCGACAGAGTTTCACTGAACTGGGTCATCATATTCTGTGTTGTTTATAATTCTGTAATTTATAGTTCAGTATTGATTAACATGTTGGAACAGATGTCGTATCATCTGTGTATCTGCAGTTACGGATAGTTTGGATATCAGTTTACAATTTTGTTCTATGTTTAATAATTATGCAAAATAATGTCTTGACATGTGTTAGGACATCAACTGTCTGCTATGCCAGAATTTCAATTGGTATCAGAGCATGCATCCTGTCTGTTTCTGGATGAGATCTTTGGGAGATACTTTCTGGCGTTTAAACAAGCAGGAGTTTTGGAGATCATATCATCAACTCAGACATACTCAAGGGTATTAATGGATGGGATGTATGTTCTGGATCGAAGGTAACAACCCGGTGGTTGTTCATGTTGCTGAGGAGATTCTACAACAACTGCAGGAGAAATGGCTAGTTCTCTTGTTGGGGTGTCTTATAAGATGTTCTGACAACTTATTAGGTGTCATACCCCAAATTTTAATCACAAGATTTCCCATCATTGTGCAAATCATCACCATAATATGGATGTACCTTCATGCCTCATCAATCCTCTCAAAGATTGTGGAGCATTCACTCCAATCAAGAATTAGGGTTTTGAGCCCCCTTAGAGCACTCAGACAAAGGATCAATCATGAATGGACATGATTTTCAACTTGTCAAGCCTCTCAACCATTTATAAAGGATCAATAGGTCTCCCACATCAAGAATCAAGCACAAGAATGCAACATTTCAAGTGGATCAAGCCTCAAGATCATTAGTGTCACCAAATTAGGGTTTTGGGCGACCAAGGCCTCCAGAGGAAAAATTACATCTGGGCATGGGCTAATACTTCAAAACATGATCCAAGAAGCTCAAAGGGACGTCATGGACCCAATCACAAGTTCAAATTAGCCTTAGGGGATGCATTCCTCAAAAATCAGGAATTAGGGTTTCTTAACCCAATTCACCCCTAAGTTGACTTTTGAAGCAAGGCATGAGCCAAGACCCCAAGAAGTGTTTTGATGACCTCCAGTGCATCATATTAATACATTTACAAGATTGGATTGATTCGAAGAACTTGTTTCATAAGCAAATACAAGGATTCAAATTCATCTAGACCAATTAGGGTTTTTGATGAAAATTCAACTGTACCTTTGACTTTTTACCAAGACATGATCTCAAACCTTGGGACATGATTCAAGACCCTCTAAAACACCTATGGAATCCATCCATTAGACTTGAATTTGGTCAAGGACTTGATTTCATAAAGGATCACAAAGTTTGAAATTCATTTGAAAAAAAGTAAACTATGCCAAAAATCAAGTTTGACTTTTTGAATTTCTTGACAAACAAGGCTTCCCTAAGTCAAAAACAATGTTAAATCATGGTTTGGATCATCATCCATCAGGAAAAAATCAAGAAAAGTGGGGTTACTTGCAAAAGGGGCAACCATAAGAAACTTGAAATTTCACTAAGTCATGAAAAAAAGTGATTTATACCCTACTTTACAAGGTCATAACTTCCAAACCACAAAGCCTTATTCTTCCATCCAAAGCTCAAATGAAAGCTCTCATTATATACTACAAGAATGTCAACTAAACCTCATTCCAAATCCTCATGGATTTTGAGTTATGGATTGATCAAAATCGTAAAAATATGAAAATGGCCATTTTTCCAACACTTAGTGAAATTTTGGACATAATCTGTTTTGCATTTTCACAAACTTTGAGTCCATTGTTCATTATGATCCAAGATGATTCAAGTCCAAAGTTAAACATAAAATTTGAAGTATGTTATAGGGGCTTTCCACAAAGTACAAGAGCCTCCCATGGATCAACTTGAGCACGGAGATATAAGCCTCCAAAAATGGCGTTTTTCACCCTGCCCACACAATGACATGAAAACCAAACTTGTGCCACACGATTTCCTCTTTAAAATCTTGTCACTTTGCCAACTTTGTCATCTTCCAAAAACATAAAACATCTGATGACTCACTTGTTTCTTGATCAAGGAGGCAAGGATTTCAACTTGGCATGTGAAAACCATCATGACATGAAACTTGGAAATTCAAATTTGGCAAGGTAACATCAATGTAATACATTGAGGTGTCATGAACCAGACCATAACACTCCAAGCCAGTCAAGATTCAAGTCCAAACTCTGAGCATTCAAACCTGCAGAATTGAATGGAGTCAAGATAAGAGAGTTGACTTGGCACTTTTGAATTATCCAAGTCAATGGCTACAAGCTACATGTCATGATCAGCCTCCAATCACTATTACTCTCAAAACAAAGTTGCTCTGCTATAAATAGAGGTTCTTTCTGATCAGTTTGAGTACACCAATGCATAGCAAGACATGCTTTCCACTAAATCCTTCTTCAAAAACCAGAAAATGCTTCTTTAGCAAGTCACTATCGAATTTTCAAATAGGGATCAATTCCATCAAAACCGATCATCCCAACACCTCACATATATCATATATAGGTGATCCATAACCTCAAAAGACATCTGGAACACCAGAATCACAAAGTCACCCCCATTTTCTCAAGCTTTTTGGCAAGGTTGCAGTTGAGGTGCCATAATAAGTTCCAGGTTGTTTCAATCCATTCCAAGCTTCCAAACACCTTACATAAGGTCCATTGAATTTATTCAGATCATCACACAACATTTGTAACACCTACAACTAAGGATTCGATTTCCTCTTGCAGAGGTAAGCCTGCCACTCTCAAACTCTATGATTCATGCATCATAAATGTGTTTTCAAGTTACAAACATGTTTCTGCACTTATGTAGAGTGTTTCCCCTCAATCAATTACTTTGTAGCTATGGTGTATAGGATTTCATAGTGTTCTTGCATAAATTAGGGTTCATATGTTCATTTTTTTATTTCTCACTCCACACTTAATATAAATGCAATTAATTTATATCACTGAAATTCTTGTTCAAAAACACACAACTTTCATGTTTACAAAAGTTAAAACCATTAAGTATTGAGAGAGATGTGTGAGGTTTTGCAAAACGGCCATGGAGGGAGGTCGTGAGGAAGAAGATGATCGTTGGCGCCATAATTTGAATTTTTAAATTTTTGATCATTTTCTTAATTGATTTCAAAAATTAATTTATCTCTCAATTTTTATCATTTTTTATTGGTTCTTTTTTTTTAAATTCACAAAAGTGTTAAAATATTTTATTCTACAAAAAAATAAAATTTATGTTATTTATTTAATATAGTTTTTATTTTTGTAGATAATTTCATTTTTATTTGTTTTTAAACATTTTTAAATGAAATTTCCACCTTGGTTTTTCAAATTCAAATGGATTCCAAGTTTTCATGTGATTAAACATGATTTTTCAAAACATTTTTCAAAGTTGACAACTTGTTTTTAAATATATTTGCTATTTTATATCATTTTTTATTTAATTTCCTGTGAAAATTATATTTTTTTAAATTAAAATTAGGATTTTTCTTAATTTTGATTTTTAAACTTCATTTGAAACACTTTTGGGCCTCTAATAGAGTTTAAGACCCATCCCCTTTGTAAATACAAAATATTTGGGCCTTAGTCATTGTATAAGTCCTGATACGATTTTCAAAATAACGGTGCGATCACTGTTTTTCATCTGGGCATCTCCTTGAGCTATAAGCCCAATCTCTTGTATAAAAATAAAATTTTGGGCCTCTAATAGAATGTAAGACTCATTCCTTCTTTGTACATAAATATTTTTGGGCCTCAGTCATTGTATAAGTCCCTCTGTGGTTTTCAAAATCACGACGCGATCGTCGCCTTTTCAAATAAATCATCTGGGCCTCTCCTTGAGTATAAGCCCCATTTTTATTCTTTACAAAAATAATTTTGGGCCTCTATTAGAGTGTATGACCCAACCCCTCTTTGTACAAAAACATTTTTGTACCTATATTGTAGTATAAGTCCCACAACGTCTTTCGGTATCACAGTGCGATCAATGTTTTTAAATAAGTCATATGGGTCTCTCCTTGAGTATAAACCCCAATCTTTTGTATAAAAACTTTGTTTTAAACAAAAAACAACTTTCATGGGCCTCTCCTTGAGTTGTATGCCATATACCTCTGTTTTCAAAATCATCTATCTTTTTTTAAACTGGTACTAAGAGGAGCATTATTCCCGGTGAAACTGCTCTTAGACCACTTGGGCCTCTCTTTGAGTTATATGCCCAAAACTTTTTTCCTTTTTAAACAACTTCTTTTAATTCAAATTTAAACCCAAAGTTTTCTCAAAACTTTCTTCAATTTCTTGAAACCCTAATCAATCATACAGTTGTAGTCAATACAACAGATCACAATACACTTGGGCCTCCTCTCAGAATGTAAGTCTCAACATCTTTCTTAATGCATTTTTTGTTTATAAATATCTGTCAATTCAATTGTCTGTATATACTTGTGCATATATTTCTTAGAGTTTCCCCAGCAGTTAGGTCTATGTTTAGGTCAAACCAGAGGTTACTTTCAACTTAGTCAAAACTAGTTCCCTCATAGGAAATTCCCTATACAGTCTGCCTCCTCTTGGGCTTATTCAATATGGAACAGAAAAAGGCATTATTCCCAGTGGAACTTTTCTCAAGATTGTCAAACTTAGAAATATATGTGTATACAAGAAATTCATTTTCCCAGAGAGGATTAATTCCCAGTGAAACCTCTTTTGAATTTCTTCAAACCTTAGAACTGTTCAACAAAGAAAGGATTAATTCCCGGTGAAACCTTTCATGAACTTTTCTTAGGCTTGGACCCACAGGCTTCCTAAAAGCATCCCCAGCCTCCTCTTGGGCTTAGTACAAGGACCCACAGGCTTCTTAGAAGTTCCCTAGCCTCCTCTTGGGCTTAGTACAAGGACCCAAAGAACTCCTAAGGGCATAGGATATAATTTATTAATCTCTACTAGTTTAAACCCCAGGAGAGTCAAATTTTCCAGAACATCAGACCATTACAAGGATTGATCTCTATCCCTTCAACCAAAAGCCTCCTCTTGGGCATCATACAGAGACCCTACTCTACACCAGAGCCTACCACTTCTTGAGAGAGTTGGGCTGTCTCAGCCTCCTCTTGAGCTTCATTCAAGTAGACTTGGGAAGTCTCGTCCCCTCCTAGATTTCACCCAGAGACCCTCAAGTTTCCTAAAAGCATAGGAAAAACCCTGATAATTCTACCAATGCACCAGTCTCTAACAGAGTTAAAACCTCTAAGGATTAAAAACTCACCTTTAAACCCCCTGATACCCAACAAGGATTAAGTTTTCACCTTAAAATCCCAGCCAAGGTCAATTTATCATCAACAAACCCCAGATAGAATCATAGCCTCATGGCATCTGATACTTCAACTCTTCCCTGATTCCCAACTAGAGTAAACCCTTTTGGATTCCCCAACACAATTTGGACCTGCTCCTGGATTTTAATAATCCTTAACAAAAATTAGCCTCCTCTTAGGCTTCATATTAGAATTTCCCCCAGTGCTTCAGCCTCAATCTTGGGCTTTGTACAAGACAGATAAAACACCTCCCTACTGGAGTCAGTTTCAGTCAGCCTCAATCTTAGGCTTTGTACAAGACAGATAAAACACCTCCCCAGTGGAGTCAGTTTCCTTTTTAACTTCAACCTTGGGCTTTGATCAAGGCACACAAAAATTAACATCCACTCAGATGAGACCATGAGTCCACTCTGTAGGAGGACTTTTCCTCTATACATCACATATCAAAACAAACAAATCAAACCTTTTCCCAGATAAACTGTTGTAAGTGGCACCCTTGTTGATTCAAAATCCAAGCTGGAGTCCTTTTTTATCCTGGCCAAAACTTATCTTTCATCTAACAGCTGTAAGTGGCAAGCCTCTAGATCCCTAACATCCAAGCCAATGTCCCTCTCTTAGCATGAAAGATTCATAAGGAAAAAGTGGCATTTCTCTACACTGAGTTAAAGTTTTCTTCCTTCATGACATCACCCTTATAAAGGAAATTATGGCATTGCTGGATTCCACATATCCCAGTTAAAGTAATTTCCCTTATAATTAGTTACTCAACATTTTTGATGAATAGATAAGATATCACTCTTTAGAGATGACAAATTCTCTCTTTCAGTGAAAATTTAGCTTTAATCTTGAGCTTTAAACAAGACACAAATACTCAGCTAGCTTCAATCTTGGGAATTGAGCAAGACACCACATATCTTTCCTCCCATAGAATAGGAGGAACTATGATTTCTCTAATTTCCCGAATCTCGTTATGGGAATACGTAGGCATAAGATTGCAAAATATTAGCGAGCACACAAATAAAAAACTCTAGGTCCAGGTATCTTCCCAAAAACAACGGAAAACCCGAAAACCACAAAAACATTCACTCAATTCTCCCAAAGGATAAACTTTCCCAAACCACAGTAGATAAACACGAGAAAGCATTTTTAGTTAATAAAAATACATTCAATAAAAGGTTCCTGTGGATTACCATAGATACACTGGGTGTTAATAACTTCCCTTTATATAACAATACCCCGATTCCCGATCTCTTAGCATTTGTTAAAGAAAACATTTGCGTGCAAGGTTAGTTTTAGATATCTTCCCTTTCCTTTCCATCTTCATAGGATAAATAAGAAATCAGAAAGTAGCACCCAAATCCAACCATTACGGTAAGGTGGTCGCGTCACCGACAAAAATCGCACGCTACAGATAAATGGCGACTTCACTAGGGATTTTTAAGATTAGAGTTCCTAAGAGGTCTAGGCCTTTCTTTGCAATTATTTTTCTGTTATCTTACTTGCTTTCTCATATTATATAAATATCATCCACTGTCATACTATTTGATACCCGTGTTTAAAATACTGTTAACTGGGAATGCGATTGATACGCATGTGGTGAGTCTAAGAGAACATTAAGATAAGTGGTGGCATCTCCAGGAAGGCTTATAGGGAGTGAATCCCGACCAAGTTAACCTGGAAGTCCACCGAATCAGTGGAGGTACCCGTGTTGACTTGTTAATGTTGAACGACCATGTCGTGAAAGCATAGTTTTCCCAGTGCGGTACCCATGAAACTGAGCATTTAGTAGACATTTAACCATTAAACCATTAGGTAGTGCGGTGACTATCGGGAATAGTTGATACACGATACTACACTCAAAGGAGATTCATCTTAGGATATTACAGCTCGCTTGAGTCAATCGACTTGCTATTAATATCCCTAAGAGGGGTCAGTGATTTTGGGAACCTTTGTTAGAACCCGTTCTACAAGTACAAACAATTGACCAATTAGTAGACACCTTTGGGGATGGGTAGATCCATGGCTCCATGCTCGTGACGATGAACCCCTAAACCCATGTTTTCAAATGTTTTTGTTTGCTGCATTCATGCATCCATACATTCATTAAAAAACCTTTTTCAAAACAAAAAAAAAATATTTTTCTAAAAGAACTAAAACAATAATTATAAATATCAGAGAGGTTGCGTTATGGATTTCGGAAGAAGAAAAATGCACAAGTACACCTTCAAGGTTCCAAAACTGGAAGACCTAAGGAAATTGGGAAGGATGATTACTAATCCCGAAGCTTTCAGAGCTAAGCACGGAAGACTGTTATCTCTTTTGAAGGTCAACATGGTTGAAGGGATCCTGTCTACTTTGGTTCAGTTCTACGATTCGGTTTACCATTGCTTCACATTCCCGGATTAACAACTTACACCAACACTAGAAGAATACTCCCACCTGATTGATTTACCTATCACTAATCAAGATCCATTTTCTGGACTGGAAGAAATTCCTAAGTATCAAGTCATTGCAAGAGCAATCTCTCTAGATGAGTCAAAAGTCAGGACTCACATGACTACCAAAGGAGGAATCCAGGGTTTACCAGCTTAATTCCTGATGGAGAAAGCTTTATACTTTGCCAGTATAGGAAATATAATTTCTTTCGAGGATATCTTTGTTCTGTTCATATACGGGTTATTCCTCTTTCCCAACATTGACAACTTCGTCGACACTAATGCTGTTAAGATATTCTTGATTGGGAACCTAATTCCAACCTTACTCGCGGATGCTTATCATTCTGTACACTTAATTAATTTGTACAATGGAGGAATGATCACATGTTGTGTACCATTACTCTACAAATGGTTTATTTCCCACTTGCCCAAGTCTGCTGCTTTTTGGGATCACATGAGCAATTTGCTATGGTAGCAGAAGATTATGTCTCTTACCAATTCAGATATAGATTGGTACAATCGAGTCTATGACGGAATAGAGATCATCGACGGATGTAGAAATTTCCCTAATGTACCCCTCATTGGTACTAAAAGATGGATCAACTATCATCCCATTTTAGCTCTCCGCCAACTTGGATACCCGATGAAGAATATCCCACATAATGCTCATCTGGAAGGTCTTTTCTTCAAGAAAGGGGAAAATGACAGGGTACTAAAGAAATAAATAGTGCATGCCTGACAACATATTCATAGAAGGGGAAGAGAGTCCCTATGAAGACTGAGTTGTACCTCTGCAGAACCTTATCTCCACTGGGTACAAACTAGAGCCATCAAACTGAGGATGTCTTACCCTCATCAAGAAGTTTTTCCCTTAAAGGAATTTGTCCTTTATTTCATGTCTGATGCGGAAAAATTCCAGGTCGCTCTTAACAAACTCCAACGTGAGAGGAATTCTTGGAAGAACAAATACCAGATCCTTAATTTAGAATGTACCAAGATTCAGGAACTGCTAAAGGAAAAGGATGCTCTGATTGAGATATTAGAGTAGCATGCCATAGAAAGTCGGGAGGAGCGGAGAAATTTACTCACTCATTTCACTTGGCAAAGGATCGTCGACCCGACAACAGCTGAAGGAACCCAAAAAAAGAAAATAAAAGTTCAAGAACCAGCATCTGAGCTCTCCTCAGACAGAACTCGGGATCCATAGGCCTAATTTTCCTTTCTCGCACTTTGTAAAATAATGTACTTTTCCTTGTAAAATACTGCAATCTTTCGAATTCAATAAAAGGGTCTCCACCTCTGTGTGATATTTGCAATATAATTGTTAAAAGTTCTTTTGAAAACAAAAACTAAAAAATATATCATTCTTTCACTACTACAAAATGCACAAACAACAACGCCAGGCTTACAACGGATTGCCTATACACCGTTGTAATAGATGCGCACTTTTTTTTTAATCTCGTTAAAAGGCTTTTAATGACGGTTAATATTCAAACCGTGGTGAAATGTGAGGCCTTTCACGACGGGTATGTTTTCAACCGTCATTATAGGTAGCGCGTGGTCATGGGTTCAATTCCCAGCACCAACATTTATGGTTTTTTACATATTATTTCAAAATGCCCACATCCTTTCACCACTGGTATGTTTTCAACCGTCATTATAGCCAATAATTTAGTTTTAGGTCTTGCACTTCAAAAAATCAGTTTTAGGGAAAATCGTCTCCTTTTTGAGATTTGTTTCGTGCATCTGAAGCAGAAAAATCGTGCGGTCATTAGTCCCTTTCACAACGGGTATTTAAACCAACCGTTGTAATAAGTAGCTTTTTTTACTTATTTTTTCAAAATGATGACAGACCTTTCACCACGGGTAATTTAAACCAACCGTCATTAAAGGTAGCGTCTTGTCATGGGTTCAAGTCCCAACACCAACATTTTTGGTTTTTTACTTATTTTTTCAATTCTCATTACCAACATTATAGGTGGCGCGCATATTGAGTTTATTCACTATCCTTAAACAAATCTTGGTCGTCCATTTAGTGATTATCAACGACCAAGACACTACTATTAGTGATCCGCGTGAAACCTAAAACTCAGACGAACTACATCTTCTACCTCCAAACATCATCTTTCAGTTACGATACTCTATTTCTCCACAAAACCAAATTTCTGAACAAATTTCAGAACAGGAGTTAGCAATGTTAGTTATTGGTGTTCTTTTTTAATTATTGTTATTTTTTTAATTTCAGTTACGATACTCTACTTGTTGTTGTTTTTGTTGATGTTGTTGTTCTTGTTGTTATTATTGTTATTATTGTTGTTGTTGTTGTTGTTCTTCTTCTTCTTCTTCTTCTTCTTCTTCTTCTTCTTGTTCTGATTCTTTTTCTTGTTGTTGTTGTTGTTGTTGTTGTTGTTGTTGTTGTTGTTGTTGTTGTTGTTGTTGTTCTTATTGTTGTTCTTGATGTTCTTACTATTGTTGTTGTTCTTGTTGTTGTTCTTGATGTTCTTACTATTGTTCTTGTTCTTATTGTTGTTCTTGATGTTCTTGTTGTTGTTCTTGTTCTAATGCTGCAATTTTTTTTTTATTAAAAGATATACAACAACGGTTTTTTTAAAATAACCGTCATTATAGGTAGTGCTAATGCTATATTTTTTTTTATTTTATTAAAAGACATACAACAACGGGTATTTAAAATAACCGTCATTATAGATAGCGCATTTTCAATTTTTTTACAACGGTTACTGGGCCGTCATTGTACCTACCTCATATACAACAACACTCTACTTAACAACGCCTTCGCCCGCGTCATTATATGTCATTTTCAACCGTTGTTAAATGGGTTTTTTGTAGTAGTGTTTGCATATCATTCATCATTCTCACATTACACATCTTTGTCTTTGAGTCTCACATATGTGTCGCACTCTAGAGTCAAACTGTCTCATTCGTACAATACTCGGGCCAATCGACAAAATAAAATGGAAGATCTCGAGGAAGAGAACAGAGAGCTGAGAGAAGAAATCAACGCTCTAAAGGAGAGTTTGGAGAAACTCCACCACGACATGCAATCCCTGGCAGCAGCCCAGGAACAACAACATCAAAGAACTGTAATCTCGGAGGTTACATCCACACCAGCATTTGAGACGCCTGGCAGTCATCCTCAGTACAACATTCTTAAAGGATTTCCCTGGGGTATGCCTCTCAACTTTATACCTAAAGGATACATCCCACCGGTCACTGAAGACCCGGAAGTTGTAGCAAGAACCGCCAGACCTGAAGGTTACAAACTTCAGGTAAATGAAGATGCAAGGGTTACAACAGAAACTCCTGAAGGTTATAAACTTCAGGTCACTGAAGCACCAAGAGTCACTACCATAATGAATATACCATAGCCAGTTATACACACTGTCTCGGAAGGACAGATTCCGCAAGCAACTTCTGGTGGAAACGAAGACATATACGAAAGAATGAATGAGTTCCAGGAATAATTCTTGGAAATGCAAAAGGAACTGCATGTCATTCTCGATCAAGACTTATTCGGAAAAGACGCCGCTGACCTCTGTTTGGTCCCTAATGTAAAGATACCACACAAATTCAAGGTGCTTGACTTTGAAAAATACAAACGTAAGTCTTGCCCTCAAATTCATTTGGTGATGTACGCTCGGAAAATGTCTACCCAAACAGACAATCAACAGCTACCAATCCATTACTTTCAAGACAGTTTAACCGGTGCCGCACTCCAATGGTACATGGGTTTAAACCGCACCAAGATCAGTACTTTCAGAGATCTTGGGGCAGCCTTCGTTCAGCATTATAAATACAATTTGGACATGGCACCAGATAGGGACCAACTCAGAGAAATGTCACAAAAGGATAAAGAAACCTTCAAAGAATATGCTCAGAGATGGCGTGAAATTGCCGTCTAGATCTGTCCCCCTCTCGAAGAAAAGGAAATGACAAAGATTTTCCTGAAAACATTGAGCTCATTTTACTACGACTGAATGGTCGCAAGTGTACCTAGTGACTTCACTGAAATGGTGAACATGGGAGTACGCCTTAAAGAAGCAGTCCAGAAGGATGATTGGTCAAAGATGCAGAGCCATCCAGCAGTACCAAAATATACGATAGTGCTTTCCAAAAGAAGAAAGAGCAAGATATCAGTAATATCTCTCTGGGAAAGCAAAGGTGATGGTATCAATCGGTAGCAGCAGTAAATCCCGCTATCAAGCCAGTGCTAGCTGTCATACCCCAAATTTTGACCAATTAGATTTCCCATCATTGTGCAAATCATCATCACAATATGGATGTACTTTCATGCCTCATCAATCTCCTCAAGGATTGTTGAGCATTCACTACCATCAAGAATTAGGGTTTCAAGCCCTCTTAGAGTTCTTAGACAAAGGATCAATCAAGGAATGACATGATCTTCAACTTATCTAACATCCACAATGGATCAAAAGGACTCCCACTTCAAGGATCAAGCACAGGGCTGCTCCCTTCTAGGTGGATCAAGTCTCAAGATCGATAGTGTCACCAAATTAGGGTTTTGGTCGACCATGGCCTCCAAATGGAAATATTTGATCTGGGCACAAGCCAATGATCCAAAACCTAACCTAATATACTCCATGGAACCTCATGGACCCAATCATCAAGTCAATTTTGCCTCAGGGGATGCATTCATCAAAAATCAGGAATTAGGGTTTCTTGACCTAATTCACCCCTAAGTTGACTTTTGGGACAAACCATGAGCCAAGACCTCAAGAGAGGGTTTGAGGGTCTCTAATGAACTATATTGATCCATTTGGAACAATGGATTAATCCAAGAGGTTTGAGCAACAAGTCTCAATTTCATCTGCACCACAGTTAGGGTTTTAAGGAAAAAGTCAACTGTAACTTTGACTTTTGACCAGGACATGCTCCCAAGCCCTATGACATGCATCAATATACCCTATGACACCCATGGAACATGTCCATCAAGTTTGATTTAGGTCAAGGACATGATTTCCTGAAGAATTGCACAGTTTTGAGTTCATCTGATAAAAAGTCAACTGTGCACAAAAGTCAACTTTGACTTTTTGAGACTTTTCACCAAAATGGATTTTTAACCCTAAAATGATGTTAATGTATGATTTGAATCATCATTCATCAAGAAAAATCAAGAAAAGTTGGGTAACTTGTAAAAGGGGTAACCATAAAAAACTTAGAAAATTTTCTAAGTTAAAAATAAAGTGGCTAGGGTACCAACTTTGGAGGGTCATAACTCCTAAACCACAAAGCCATTTTCTCCCATCCAAGGCTTGATTTTTAGATCTCATTGCCCTCTACAAAAACTTCAACTAGACCTAATTCCAATTCATTGGGGATTTTGAGTTATGGAGTGATCAAAGTCACTAAAAACATGAAAGTACAACTTTTTCAACACTTAGAAAAATTCTGGGCAAGGCAGATTTTGTGTTGAAACACCAAAACTTGTGAGATCTTTTCACATAGTTGCAAGCTGAATCAAGTCCAAAGATAAACATCAATGTTGTTGCAAATGTTGCCAAGAATTCAAAGAGCTTAACAGCATGAATTGATTCAACTTGAGCCAAGAGAAATCCATGCCCAAAGCCAAGCTGCTGCAAGCTGTTTTGGAAAAATCAGTTTGCATGTTTGCTTGCCACACACGATTTTGAACCAAAAACTGAGGATCATCATGTCACATATACTCAAACCAATCACAATGCATCTGATCCAACTGATAAGGCTGAGTCAAAAAGCCAAGGAATCTTCCAATTTGAAATTCATCCACTTTGGCACATTTTGCCTTGAATTCAAAGGGCATTAATGTGGAATAGTGCATTTTCAACAAAGTCACTCTACTCAGTCAAGTTCTCTGATTAAACAACAATAAAAACATCTAAAGAATGTGAATTTGGTCAAGGCATAGCCCTGCTCTTGGGAATGGCTAGTTTGCCTTGCTTGAGAAGAAATCCTCTAAGCCAATCCATGCAAATGTGATCTGATCCAGCAGCCATTCACTATTCCTCCAAGACAAAAGTTGATCACTTATAAATAGAGGTTCCAATGGATCATTCAACTCACACCAAAGCCAGTTACAGCACTGCTTTCTCTCATTCTTCCTTAAACCTCAAGTTTTTTTGTTTTTGAGTAACCACTATCGGGTTTTGAGTTGCAGCCTTAAGCAATCAATTCCAATTGCTCAAACACATCACATATGATGTATTTGAGGTGTCCAAACACTTAAACACTGACTGTAACACCTCAGGCTCAAAATCACTCTTCAACCAAGCCATTATGCCTCAATTATGCAGGTGGAGGTCTCCAGCTTGATCCAAAGGGTTTCAAAGTGTTCCAAAGCTTGCAACACACTCCATAACATCCATTGAAGCTGTAGGGATCATTAATTCACAACTGGAACAAGGTTTGTGCAGAGTTCCATTTCAACTTGCATCAAGGTAAGCCTCAAAACTCCAACTCTATGATCCATGCATATTTTCTCGCATGATATTTTTGCCAATTGCTTACCATCAAAAAATTTGATCATAGCACTCATAATCATGCCTACTCGATTGCTTTTGCAAAATTAGGGTTCATACGGCCACAATGATATAATTTGCTATACACTGAAAATGAATGAAATTGGGTATTGCCATCTTCTTCCTTGTGAAAAAACGCATGAGTTTGGTGTTTGAATCATGTCAAATGGTTGAGAGGTGAGTGAGATAGAGGGCTTCATGCACGAGCTAGAGGAAGAAGATGGCCATGGCGCCATTCTCAGAAAATCCAACAAGTTCTCTATATATTTTTCCCTTGCCATGTTATATTTGAATTGGCATTGCGCCCCAGCGGTTCATCAGCTGGTTTTGTGTGTATTGGCAAGCGAGAGGTCTGGGGTTCGAATCCCCCTCGCCCCAGACTTCTTTTTATCACTTGTTTATTTTGTTATTTTTCATATTATTATTTTTAATGATTTGAAAAATTAATAACTCCTTCAATTTTTATCATTTTTTATTGGTTCTTTTTGCAATAATTCACAAAAATATTTAATTATTTGATTTTACCAAAAAATCCCAAAAATATTATTTATTTCATATATTTGATATTTTTGCAAATAATTAATGTTTTATGTGTTTTTAGCATTTAAAATATTTTTTCTCCCTTTGTTTTATAACCCTAATTTGATTTCAATTATTTTGTAGGAAGAAACCTGATTTTTTTGGAACATTGATCCAAGATCATAATTTGTTTTCATATATTTAACAAACATTGATCATTTTAATTGAATTTTTATTCAATTAAAAAAATACATTTTGAAAATAAGTTAGGGTTTTGAATCAATTCCACCCTCATCAAACTTTTTTCAAATTCTTTTGGGCCTCTAATAGAGTGTAAGACCCAATCCTTTGTAAATACAAACTATTTTGGGCCTCACTTATTGTATAAGTCCCACTGTATTTTCAAAAACCTCGGCGTGCTCGCCAATTCAAAAATCAAACCTTGGGCCTCTCCTTGAGCTATAAGACCCATTCAAAACTTTTTGGGCCTCTAATAGAGTGTAAGACCCAACCCCCTTTTAACCAAAAACTTTGGGCCTCACTTATTGTATAAGTCCCTTCGTGTTAAAAGAAAATCTCGGCGTGATCGCCATTTCAAACGGAAAACAAACTGGGCATACCCTCGTGTAGTAAGACCCATTTCTTTTCTTTAAAACTTTTTGGGCCTCTTGAGAGAGTGTAAGACCCATCCCCTTTGTACAGGAAAACTTTTTGGGCCTCAGTCACTTGTATAAGTCCCTCTGTACAAATTCAAACAGTGCGCTCACTGATAAAACCTGGGCCTCTTCTTGAGCTGTAAGCCCCAAATATTCCTTTTTCAAAGCACTTTCTCCTTTGATTTTGAAATATACTGTTGTTTTCAATCTTTCTTTGTTGAACAACTAACCAAACAGCATGGAAGCTCTACAACCGAGTAAGTGTTTATCCGCTTTCATTTACCGCTTTCATATACATATAACTGTATTGTGGGGCTGTTTCGCTGTAAGTCTTCTTTCATAAACTCATATCAACTGTGTAATAATAGTATATATATTTAGAGTTTCCCCAGCAACTACGTCTAGAACTAGGTGACGCCGTTTCGTTTATTCGTAGAAATAGACAACTAGATCCCCAATAGGATCACCAGATACAGTCTTCTCTTCGGCTGTCCTCATTAGGAATTGTCAAGAAACTCTACTCCCAGAGATGAATGTATTCTCCATGAATGGCATCTTTGAGTTTCTTCCAAATTCTCGAACTTTCCTGACTTGATCTATTCCTTGTGAATAGCTTGCCTTGAATTTCTCGGGGTTTGGGGACCCACGGGCTTCTTAAAATCATCGGCCTCCTCTTGGGCATTATACAAGGACCCACAGGTTTCCTAAAAGCAACCCCGCCTCCTCTTGGGCTTAGTACAAGGACCCTACGGCTTCTTAGAAGTATTCACAGCCTCCTCTTAGGCTTCGTATAATGATCTCTTCCTCCGGGAATGATAGCCTTCTCTTGGGCTTCGTACAAGGACCGATCGGCTTCTTAAAAGTTTCCAGCCTCCTCTTGGGCTTCGTACAAATTGTCCAGACGACCTCCTAGAGGTATAGGAACAGAACTTAGTCATCTGCATAGAACAGTCCTTTCAAAGAGTCTACTACTGTTTCTCAAAGCATGGTACAAAAGATCAAACTCTAGACTTGGACAGTCTAATATCCTTGAGTCTCAAAGACATTCTCAAGCACCCTTCAAGAATAAGAAGGAACCCGTAGACTCGGACAATCTCAATACTCTTTGGATTTCCCACTTCCTTAAAGAACAGGAATAACCCGGATCCTCGAACCAAATCCTCGAGTACAACATTGCTCATATAAGAACTGATTTTCTCTTTAAAATCAGTCTACTGAACCTGTCACTCAACTGAAACAGTAACCATAGCCTCCTCTTAGGCTTTGTATAATGATCCTTCTCCAGTGATACTAGCCTCCCTCTTGGGCTTTGTACAATGATTCTCCCCAGCGGAGTCAAAAGTCATTTAGCCTCTCTCTCTGGCTTTGTACGAGACACATAAGATACTCCCTCGTTGAGTCAATCACCTCTTTCGCCTCCATCTCGGGCTTTATACGAGATACAAAAAGGTTCTTATTGAGCCAAAAAAACCTTCAGCCTCCATCTCGGGCTTTGTACGAGATACAAAAACTCTCTTGTTGAGTCAATTAGCCTCCATCTCGAGCTTTATACGAGATACCAAAAGACTCCATCGTCGAGTCAAAACCTTTTAGCCTCTCTCTCGGGCTTTGTACGAGAGATATAATAGCCTCCTCTTAGGCTTTGTATAAGAAAACCACTGGTTGATCCAATTAACCTTTTAGCATCAAAGTTGTACCTTGTTCACAGTACACAAACATCAACAACTCCTTCCCCTCCATCTAATTGCTGTAAGCGGCAAGCCTCTGGATCATCTACATCCATGCCAATGTCCCTCTTTTAGTATGAGAAATTCCTAAGGAAAGATGGCATTACTCCACACTGAGTTAAAGTCTTCTCCTTCAGGTTGGAAATCCCCTATAAAGGAAATTATGGCATTGCCGGATTCACAAATCCCGGTTAAAGTAATCCTCCTTTACAGTCAGTCACCCAACAGTTGTGACAAAACAGACCTCTTTAGAGATGACAAATTCTCTCTAAGGTCAACCTTCAGCTTCACATCTTGGGCTTTGAACAAGATACAAATCACCTTTCGCTTCACGTCTTGGGCTTTAAACAAGACACCAAAACACCCATTTCCTCCCATAGAATAGGAGGAACTACGAACGCTCTGATTTCCTTGTTTCGGTAAACGGGAATACGTAGGCATAAGATTGAAAGAAAAAATCTTAGCGAGCACACTAAACAAAAACCCTAAATCCCATATATCCTAATCTGAAGCAGTATCCTAACAAAAAGAGACAAATCCGTATTGGCGAAAATACAAATAACCAGTACAAAGGCCCCACGACATTGATTGCATCTGTAACCTAACAGACCGCTGTTTAAACTCAGTATGCAAAGCAGGGTTAATTGGAGACATCTATTTCCCTTTCTTCATCAGCTCATAATAGGATAAAAAATGAATTGACCTGTAGTTAAAACTCAACCGCAGAGAGCGACCAACGCTTAAGAACCGCGTCCCAAAATCGCTCGCTACAGAAAAAGTGGCGCCCACCGTGGGGCCGATTTCTAAACCTTTTTTCTCTTCACTTATGTGAAAACCACAGATTGGGGCTTCCACCGGGGAACCCATTTCTGTCAGGAACTTAGGATTCATAGCTTTAAAGGTCTAGGATGATTAGGACAAATATATATACTGCTTTTCCTAATTGCTATACATGTTTATTTTTCTGCTAATGGGAATGCGTGTGATGCCGCATGTGGAAAGATCGAGTATACACTTAAGATAAGTGATGGCGACGAGGTCGACCATCAACCTCAGTGGAGGCTGACCAATGCAACCCATTCTCTCACCTAGACAATGGGCCGATTGTGATGTATGAGAAGCTGAGGAGCCAAACCCTTTTGTAGTGCAGAAACTATCGGGAATAGTTGTTACGCGATACTACCCTCATTTGAGGCTGGTGATCTATTCTCGGTGAATGGCACTTACTCTAAGATTGCTCTACAACTCACTGGCAATCCGCTTGTTGTTTTTCTTTCCTGGGAGGAGCTGATGATAATGAGTACAGGTACAAAAATCACCCTAGTATAAACCTTTGGGGATGGGTAGAGCCTTGACTTCATGACAACGACCCTTTGACCCCATGTTTTTTCAATGTTTTTGTGTGCTGCATTCATGCATTCATTTAAAAAACATTAAAACAAAAAAAATTCTCTTCTAGTCTCTTTTTTTTTCAAATTAAACTGAGACTGTGATTGCAAATATCAGAGAAAAGGATTGCACTAATGGATTTCGGTAGAAGGAGAACTCATAGTTATACCTTCAAGGTTCCAAAACTAGAGGATTTGAGAAGGTTAGCGAGGATGATCACAAACCAAGAGGCTTTCAGAGCCAAGCACGGAGGTTTGCTACCACTATTAAGAGTCCATGTGATTGAGGGAATCATGGATGCGCTCATTCAGTTTTACGATCCGGTTTATCACTGTTTCACATTCCCGAATTACCAGCTCGCACCAACGCTGAAGGAGTATTCTCATCTGATCGATTTACATATCACTGATCGAGCTCCATTTTCTGGACTGGAAGAAATTCCAAAGAATCAGACCATTGCAAGAGCAATTCATTTGGACGAGTCTGAGGTTAGGACTCACCTAACTACCAAGGGTGGCATCCAAGGTTTGCTAGCCCAGTTCTTGACAAAGAAAGCCCTGTATTTTGCCAGTATAGGAAACGTGACTGCTTTTGAAAGCGTCTTTGTCTTGCTCGCCTACAGGTTATTTTTGTTTCCCAACATTAATAATTTCGTCGATATCAACTCCATTAAGGTTTTTCTCATTGGAAACCCTGTGCCGACTTTGCTCGCAGATGCGTATCATTCTGTACACTTAGGGAATTTGTACAGCGGAGGGGAGATCACATGCTGTGTACCTTTGCTTTACAAATGGTTTATCTCCCACTTGCCCAAGTCTGCTGCTTTTTGGGATTGCAAGAGTGCCTTACGTTGGTCGAAGAAGATCATGTCCCTTACCAACTCTGATGTAGATTGGTGTAATAGGATCTATGATGGAATCAAAATCATTGATCGTTGTGGAAACTTCCCCAATGTACCCCTTATAGGAACTAAAGGAGGAATCAACTACCATCCGGTATTGGTTCGTCGTCAATTTGGATACCCGATGAGACACGTCCCACAGGGTGTTCATCTGGAAGGTCTTTTCTTCAAGGAAGGAGAAAACGATAGAGCACTAAAGACGGAAATAGTGCAAGCTTGGAAACATGTTCATAAGAAAGGACGAGAGTCTCTAGGAAAACTGGACTGTGTCTCGGTGGAGCCTTACCTCCATTGGGTACAAACTAGAGCTCTCAAGCTAAAAATGCCCTATCCTCGTTACTCAATTCTTCCGCCAAAGGAATCTGTCATGTACTTCATGACGGAAACTGAAAAGCTTCAGGTTACTCTCAACAAAGTTCAAAAGGAGAGAAGGTCTTGGAAGAACAAGTACCGCACCCTCGACGTAGAGTGTATCAAAATACAACAACTGCTGAAAGATAAGGATGCTCTGATCGAGATTTTGGAGCAACATGCTGTAGAAAACCAGGATGACCAAAGGAATTGGCTCACTCCTTTCACCTGGCAAAGGAATGACAACCCGACAACGGCCCAAGAGCCCTGGTCAAAGAAAAGGAAGATACCAGAATCAGCACCCGATTTCTCTTCAGAGAGGACTCGGGACCCATTAGTTTAGGTTTCTGTTTCTACACCTTGTAATCTAGTGTATTTCCATTTCTGTAATCCTTTGAATTTCAATAAAAAGGGGTTTCCCCACCGTTTGATATTTGCAATCTAATTGTCGAAGTTTATTTTGATTAAACCAAAAAAAAATTAATCATTGCATTCATCATTCTCACATCGCGTATTCTTCTTATCTACGAATCTCACGTTTGTGTCTCGGTTCTAGAGTCAAACTGTCTCATTCGTATAATACTCGGGCCAATCGTCGGAAAAGGATGGATGATCTTGAGGAAGAAAACAGAGAGTTGAAAGAAGAGATCGACGCTCTGAGAGAGGATATGAGGAAGCTTCGTAACGACATGTAAGCCATGGCAGAAGCTCAGCTACAAAGGACTGTGATCTCAGAGATCACCTCAACGCCCATAGTAGAAAAGTATGATCCTAGGTATCAAATGCCGAAAGATCGTCCTTGGGGCATGCCTGTTAACTATATCCCGGAAGGATATATTCCGCCGGTCACTGAAGATCAGGGAATCACAACAGAAGCCAATGGGCCTGAAGGTTACAAACTTCGAGAAAGCGAAGATGCCAGGGGCATACTAAAGACTCCTGAAGGTTACAAACTTCGGGAAATGCCAAGATTTACTGCCGTAGTCACGGTCCCACCCCCTGTGGTGCACACTGTCCCAGAAGGATAGATTCCACAGATACCTTCTGGTAAGAAGGAAGCTATGTTTGACAGAATGGAGGAATACCAGGAGCATTTCTTGGAAATGCAGAAGGAGCTGCAAGCCATTCGCGGTCAGGATTTATTTGGAAAGGACGCCGCAGATCTCTGCTTGGTCCCAAATGTGAAAGTTTCGCACAAATTTCAAGTGCCCGGCTTTGAAAAGTACAAGGGTAACTCTTGCCCTCAAAGCCATCTACTGATTCACTACTTCCAGGATAATTTAACCGGTGCCGCATTAAAATGGTACATGGGTTTAAACCGTGCTACGATCAGTACATTCAGAGATCTTGGCACTGCCTTCGTCCAACAATACAAATACAATTTGGACATGGCACCAGACAGAGATCAACTCAGATCGATGTCGCAAAAGGACAAGGAAACCTTTAAGGAGTATGCTCAAAGGTGGCGCGAAATTGTCGCTCAAATTTGTTCACCTCTGGAGGAAAAAGAGATGACAATGATCTTCTTAAAGACCTTAAGCTCATTTTACTATGACCGAATGGTTGCCAGTGCGCCCAGTGATTTCACCGAAATGGTTGGCATGGGGGTACGTCTTGAGGAAGCTATCCGAGAAGGACGTTTGGTAAAAGACGTTGGATCATCGAGTGGTACTAAAAAATACGGTAGGGCTCTCCCTAAGAAAAAAGAGCAAGATATTGAGAATATCTCTCTCAGAAAGCAAATGCGACGTTATCAACCGGTAGCAGCTGTGACTCCTGCTATCAACCCTGCGTCTATTCCTACGTATCAACCTCAGGTTGCGCAGAGCCAACCTGATCAGCAAAGGACACAACAGCCTCTTCAGCAAGCTCGTCCTCCATACAACAACAACCGTACAACACGGCCACCAGGATTTGATCCTATACCCGTGTCGTACACAGAGCTGTTTCCATTACTACTGGCTAAGGGGCACATTCATACTAAATCTCCTCTTACAGTACCAGAAAATCCGCCTTTTTGGTTTAAGGTGGATCAAACTTGCCCTTACCATTAAGGAGGATCAGGGCATAACATAGAGACTTGTCTCAATTTCAAGTCCGACGTGCAAAAACTTGTTAGGAGCGGGGTCTTATCCTTCAAGGATACAAATCCTAATGTTCCCACGAACCCGCTGCCTCAACACGAGAAGGCTGCAGTCAATTTGATAGAAGGAGAGATTAACGATGTCTATCAAATTCATGATGTACTCTTATTGAAAACCAATTTGGTCAAGATGCATTGTAGACAGAGTGGATATGGCCATGTGCCACCTCATAACTATCATCAGTGTGATGTCTGCTCTAAAAATAATCAAGGATGTTCTGTGGTGCAAGCAGCTCTACAAGAACAGATGGATCTTGGATGGATCCAAGAGCACCGAGTTCGTGGAGTTAACATGGTTTACACGAATTCTAACGTCATTCAGAACCACGATATCTGTGCAATGAATGTCAACTTGGTGGCGATGCACTTAAGGCAAAGCCAGTATCATAATCTGCCGCGGCACGATTACAGTTCCTGTCTGATTTGCTCGGTAAACAAACAGGGATGCTCTTTCATACAGGAGGCCCTCCAGCGTCAGATGGATCTTGGATGGATCCAAGACTACCATGATAGGAATTCCTATCAAATCAACATGGTTCAGATCTTCGATATTCGCGTGATGAATACCAACCTGGTAGAGTTACATGCTGAGCAGGTCTGACTCGGATTCTTAATATCACATGACTATCAAAGCTGTAAAGCGGGTTGCGAAAACGATCAGGGTTGTACCCTTGTCCAGGAGGCACTTCAGCACTTGTTAAATCACTGGTGGATGCCAATTTATATGGATGAAGATACTCAGAAAATTAGTATCAGTAACAGGAATCCTACTCAGCGTCAGAGTCAGGACGTCCGATCTGTGGAAGCTAACCTAGTGAGGTTACATTGTGTTCAAAGTGGGCGTGGCCAGGTGCCACCACACAATTATGAATGTTGTAGTGTCTGTTTAGAAAGTAACCAAGGGTGTTACCTTGTGAGAGCAGCTCTTCAGGGTCAGGTAGATCGTGGAGAGATTCGCCCATATCTGGGTTCTGGACCCATCAATTGGACGCTGAACTACCTTGCCAATCAAGTTGAGGATGTTGTCACGATCTCTGGTCATCACAGGACCAGGGATGTTTTTGCTATTATCCCTCTACTTGACGAATCTAGAGTTCCCAGCCGGGAACGGATCGAGACTACTTATGATGGTCAGAAAAATCAGAAGGTTCCCGTAGTCATCTATCTACCGGGACCACTATCGTATGAATCAGCTAAGGCAATCCCTTACAAATACGGTGCAACAACCATTGAAAATGAAAAGGAAATTCCATTACCCTCCGTCGTGAATATTGCAGACAATAGTCGTGTAACCCGGAGTGGTAGAATCTTCAACCGAGGTGTTGGGGAAGCTAACAAAGAAAAGGAACTTCAGATGGAAGCTCCTGATCTACCAGTCGGTCAATCTAGTAATCCCGACCTTTTGAAAAATAATGATGAGATGCTGAAGCTCATCCAAAGGAGTGAATACAACATTGTGGATCAACTGTTACAAACTCCTTCAAAGATCTCGGTATTATCATTATTACTCAGTTCAGAAGCCCACAGGGAGGCTCTACAAAAAGTCTTGGAGCAAGCCTTTGTGGAACAGGATGTAACAATCAGACAATTTGATAGCATTGTCTCTAACATCACTTCCTGCAATAATTTGGGATTTAGTGATGAGGAATCACCCGAAGAGGGTCGCCTTCATAACATGGCGCTCAATATCACAGTTAACTGCCAGGACGATGCTTTAGCCAGCGTACTGGTAGACACAGGGTCAGCCCTGAATGTTATACCGAAGTCCACTTTGATGCAATTATCATTCAAAGGCCCTCCGATGAGAATCAGCGAGGTCTTCGTCAAAGCGTTCGACGGATCCATAAAAACAGTTATCGGCGAAGTTGATCTTCCCATAACTATCGGTCCTCACACTTTCCAAGTCACTTTCCAGGTCATGGATATCCGGGCAACGTACAGTTGTTTATTAGGAAGACCTTGGATACATCAGGCTGGAGCGGTCACTTCGACCCTCCACTAAAAGCTAAAGTTCGTCAAGAACGATCAACTTGTCACAGTTTGTGGGGAACAAGCCTTGCTTGTGAGTAACTTGTCACCATCTACTGGTATAGAACCCGAGGAGGTTATTGGAACTCAGTTCCAAGCACTGTCGGTAAGTAAGAACAATTAGTTCAAAGGAGGAACCTCGATTTCCTCATACAATGATGCTATTAAAGCGGTCGAGAGTACCGATACAACAGGATGGGGACAGCTTGTCATTCCTACTGGTAATGCAACAAAGAATGGTCTTGGTTTTTCTACAACCTATACCCAGACAGCTGCCAACGATGAAAGTCTTTATCCCCTTCAAAACTTCTTCCACAGTGGAGGTTTTCTTCACCCAGTGTCTCAAGCGGTACATGCTATCAATGAGGAAGATCCCTCTGACACGAATGAAGAATGGAAGTCCTACCTTAACGAGGACGGTTATATGTCTCAGGAAGAGGTGCCTATACCATTTTGCTATCCCGCACAGAGTTCGAGATTTATACCACGGTCAGATGTCGAAATGATATATGGAGATTGTGATCCGGAAGGATGTCGTGCTCCACCAAATTCGTTAGAGGAGGACACTCTGATGAAAGACAACTTTGACCACAATTACTATGGCCCGATGGATGGCCTGCTAATGTGGCAACCTTACCCAGGAAACTTGGGGCAAGAGAGTCAGCCGAACAATGAAAGTCAGCTAAGCATCATTGAACAGAATACATGTGTCCCCACCATGTTATGGGATCAACACTCAGGTCATCCTGAAACTACTCAACATGAAGATGAATTTGCAACATTTGCAGGACTTGAATTCATCAACTATGCTTTTCCCGAGGTCAACGTCATCGAGAGGGATGACTCCTCCAGTTTGAAAGAAGTGTGGGACACCTTGGGACAACCAAGTGGAAAATACGACTATATGGTCAGGTACACTGCTCCCGAAAGCTCTCGTATCAGGCTCGAAGATATCCAGCCTACTGGATGGGGAGATACAGCTGAGAGCACAAATACTATGCAAAATGCAACAGAGGAATTCTCCTACGACAATTCTGCTTGGGAGACAGATTCCAATGATCCTGCTCCACCAGAAATCAGCGTTATTTCTGAAGACAAATCAAGGAAGGTGCCAGACTTTGTGATTCACCGAGGAGTTCGCCGCCAATGGGTTGCCGTCGAGGTTTTGAAGATCGTTCATCAGTCAAAGTAATTGCCATCTTTAACCTTTCACCCTGCCCAGGTGAAACAGATGTTTTAATAGGGCTCGCTTTCTGTAAATTTTCCCTCTTCGCTCCGCCCAAAGCGACAAAGTTCTGTTTTATAGGGTTGTAGTTTCAAGGATCGACTTGTTCATTAATAAAATAACGTCGTTCAGTAATTTCCGCATTAATTGTTGTTTTCTCTTTTTGTTTTTCAGAAAATGGTAATCCTAAAAAACAATTCAAATAAAAACAAGCAGTAAAATAAATACACTGCACACACTTGCATTTTCTCTATCTCTTCTAAACACGAATCATCACGTCATGCAGATTGCTTGTTTTAAACCCCGTTGAAACATACGATCTGATGCCTCCTCCCAACTTTGAGTTCCTGGTATTTGGGGCTGAAGAAGAAGTTGACAACGAAATTCCAGAAGAGGTCTCCCGACTACTCAGACAAGAGGAAAGGTCCATTGAACCTCACAAAGAGCCGTTGAAAACGGTAAACTTGGGTTCAGAAAAAGAGAGAAAAGAAATCAGGATTGGGGCACTGCTCACTCCAACTGCCAAAGAGAGTTTGATAAAACTTCTCAAAGAATTCCCCGATGTATTCGCTTGGTCCTATCAGGATATGCCAGGGTTGGATACCAGCATCGTGGAACATCATTTACCGTTGAGATCGGAATGTTCGCCAGTAAAGCAAAGGTTGAGACGCACTCACCCGGACATGGCCATCAAAATCAAAGAGGAGGTGCAGAAACAGATTGACGCAGGTTTCCTCGCTACGTCTGAATATCCTCAATGGTTAGCCAACATTGTACTCGTTCCCAAAAAGGACGGAAAAGTCAGAATGTGTGTGGACTACCGAGATCTGAACAAGGCTAGTCCAAAGGACGACTTTCCTTTACCACACATTGACATGCTGGTAGACAGTACAGCAAAGTTCAAAGTCTTCTCCTTCATGGATGGATTCTCGGGCTATAACCATATCAAAATGGCGACGAAAGACATGGAGAAAACTTCATTCATTACCCCATGGGGCACCTTTTGTTACAAGGTAATGTCGTTCGGTTTGAAGAACGCCGGGGCAACCTATCAAAGGGCCATGACTACTCTATTTCATGACATGATACACAAAGAAATCGAGGTATATGTCGATGATATGATTGAAAAATCTAAAACAGAGAGTGAGCACGTTGAACATTTGTCAAAATTGTTCGAACGTATAAGAAAATTCAAGCTCCACTTGAATCCTAACAAGTGCACTTTCGGTGTCCGTTCAGGGAAACAAGTAGGGTTCATCGTCAGCCAAAAGGGAATTGAGGTCGATCCTGACAAGGTCAAGGCCATTCAAGAAATGCCTTCTCCGAAAACTGAAAAACAAGTCAGAGGATTCTTGGGACGTTTGAACTACATCTCCAGATTCATATTCCTCATGACCGCGACGTGTGCGCCGATTTTCAAATTACTCAAAAAAAACCAGGATTGCGTTTGGTCAGAAGATTGCCAAACCGCCTTCGACAGTATCAAGGAATACCTGTTAAATCCGCCGATTCTATCACCTCCAGTGGAAGGAAGGCCACTGATCATTTACCTCACAGTCTTAGAGGACTCAATGGGATGTGTACTTGGCCAACGAGATGAAACCAAACGGAAAGAGTCCGCCATTTACTATTTGATCAAGAAATTCACCGACTGCGAAACTCGGTACACGATGCTTGAGAAAACTTGTTGCGCTTTGGCTTGGGCAGCCAAACGTCTTCGCCAATACATATTTGTCATACTACTTGGTTAATCTCCGAAATGGATCCAATTAAGTACGTCTTCGAAAAACCTGCTCTCACGGGAAGAATTGCCCGTTGGCATATGTTGTTATCAAAATATGACATAGAGTACCACGCTCAGAAAGCCGTTAAGGGGAGTATTTTAGCCGATCATTTGGCTCATCAACCGATTGAAAATCAAGAATCAATCGGGTTTGACTTCCCAGACGAAGATGTCATGTATCTAAAAATGAAAGATTGCGATGAACCGTTACCCAGTGAAGGGCCAGAACCAGGTTCCTAATGGGGACTTATCTTTGACGGAGCAGTCAATCATTACGAAAACGGAATTGGGGCAATCATTGTTACCCCTGAGGGAACCCACATTCCTTTCACTGCCAGACTTACGTCCAAATGTACGAACAACGAGGCAGAATACGAAGCTTGTATTATGGGTCTCGAGGAAGCAATTGATTTAAAGATCAAAAACTTGGACGTATATGGAAAGAAAAGTAAGCATGACAACAAAATGCGAATTTAGCTTGAATTAAATTAAGAGCCAGAATAGGTGTTAAATAATAATTTTTCACATGATATAGGGACGAGGATACTCGTTCTCCATAAATAGTGGAAATATGAGTTTAATAATAATTCCAAACAAGTTTAAGGGGTGGGGGCGGTGCAGGATGGCAGTGACACAGTTGGTAACACCGAAAACTACCACTCATCTATCACATTGCCATCCTTGGAGAAAAGAAAAAAGAAAGAGTGTATGTTTGGATTGGCTTTTGAAATACTCAGAATCAATTTTAGAGGTGTAGAATTGATTCTGGGTGATTTTAAAGTGTTTGTTTTATCAAAAGTAGAATTGATTCTACCTCCAGAATTGATTCTACTTGAATCTATAATTTGTAGCTTCTACCTTCAGAATTGATTTTGGGTGATTTTTACACTGAAATTTATTGTTTAACTCACTTTTACATAAATGTATCCAAACATAAATCAATTCTACTAAAATCAATTCTGTTAAAATTAATTCTACCAAACTCAATTCTGCTAGAATCAATTATGCTCACCGCCAATCCAAACACACCCAGAAACATATTCAAAATAAAATGCACGACAACAGGACGGAATAGGGATAATTTTTATCATTTCCGTGTCCTCGTTCTCCGACCCAATCTCGGTCAATAATGAATAGTTCAATCTTAAACTCATTCGAATATCTCCACTCACTCTTATTTTGTAATGTAGTTAATTTTTTTAATAAAAATAGTTTCGTTCCCGCAACATCAAATTACATTAAAAATAAAAATATAAAATAATCTCAAAAAATTTTAAACACACATTTTAAATAATAAAATTAAAATTAAAATATCAAATATTAACCATACATGTAATATATTAAATTAGTAAAATTAAATAATAAATAACAAACTGATAAAAGAGGCGGATTTCAAATATATACTAGTGTCCATGTTATCCAAGGCACTCCTTATTTTATAATTGAGGAAAATCAAAACCTATATTTTGACCAATTGTGTGGAAAATTTTAAGAAAACAATTTTTAAAAAAAAATATTTTGAAGAACTAAAAATAAAATCGAAATATTTATGAGAACTATAAACATATTTAACCCTAATTTGTATTATAAAAATAGAGTTGTTTGAAGAAATCAAAAGTTATAAAGAAGGAGAGATTTGAAGAATTATAACGATTTAAAAAAAATATCAAATAAAATTTATTACCTTCGTTCATTTTTATGAGAGACTACTTACTTTTTATATTTATTAAATAACCAATGTATCTAATCTATAAACTGGTCAAATACATTGGTTATTCAATAAACCTAAAAAATGTGTTGTCTCTTATAAAAAGAACGGAGATAGTATATGATTATAATATTTAAAAAATGTAAAGCATATGAATAATAAATAACAATTATTTATTGTTCTAAAAAATATCATTAAAATAATTAAAATTTTATGCTTTTTTTTTCTCTAAATTTTCTTTTCATAGCCATCCCAACCACCCCTTTCTATCTCTTTTGACAAAAAGAACTTTAAAGTCACATTGTGCCATTGGCTAATAAAAGTGTGAATAGAGTGAGTTGAGGGCAATTTTGTCAAGCATAAATTAAAAAATTCAAATTCAACGTTAAAAAATGTTAGATGATAGATAGGCTTTGATTGACAGGGGTGAATAAATCATAAATTTAAAAACAGAATTTTTGGCAAATACAGTTTTTCAAAAGTTTTTTGGCACAACGGGAACAATCCGAATCAAATCGTCTAACCGAACCAATTATCGAAAAAATCGGATATGCATAATATAAACCAATTGGATGATAATGAGTATAAATTGCTCAACAAATATCAATCACAAGTCAATTAAATGCAATTTTATGCGTTTGGCTTACTTCCATTTATCAAAATTCAATTTAAAACTATTGAAGCAATATATTGAACACTTTGAGTGCAATCGATAACACTTGGATACTTAATGTGATTTGTTGATATTAAGTCAATCACAATCAAAATTATTATGATTATTTCCAAATGAATTGATCCAAACAATCAAAGATTTGATAATTTGCGAATGCGAAAATTATATATATATATATATATATATAGAAAGAGAGGGACACAAAGATTTGTTTAGGTTGTTCCCCAATCGGCCTCGCTATGGGTTCGTCTGCCCTCAATCCAAAATCGAATTGTGATACTTGCAATTAACCTTATCTTTGAAATTCTCAAAATGCTCAAATACGATATCCTCTTTTTCAATATGATACTTGCAATTAACCTCGGTCGCAAGAGGTTTTGTAAAAATGTCAGCAAGTTGATGTTTACTATCAATGTGCTCAAATACGATATCCTCTTTTTCAATATGGCCACGCAGTAAATGGTGACGAATCTCAATATGCTTAATGCGAGAATGTGACACCAGATTCTTGGTTAAGTTAATAGCACTAGTGTTGTCACACATAATAGAAATACATTGCAATTTTATATCAAAATCAAGTAATTGTTGCTTAAGCCACAAGATTTGGGTACCACAACTACTGGCCGCAACATCTTCCACCTCGGCGGTTGACAAAGCAAGAGAAACTTGTTTCTTGCTATGCCAACTTACTAAGGCATTTGAAAATATGTGGCAAGTTCCACTAGTACTCTTCCTATCTAATTTGCAATCGGAAAAATCGGAATCAATATAACCAACCAAGTTACAATCGCTTCCCTTAGAATACCACAGTCCGTATTGACAAGTACCATAAAGATACCGAAGAATATGTTTTATAGCTTCCAAGTGGGATACCTTAGAATCCGATTGATAACGGACGCACATACACACACTAAACATGATATCAGGCCTAGATGCGGTAAGATATAGAAGAGAGCCAATCATACCTCTATATTTCTTTACATCTACATTCTTACCCGTTTCATCCCTTTCAAGGTTACCATTTGTAGCCATCGGAGTATCAATATATTTTGCATCATCCATGCCAAATCTATTTAGCAAGTATTTGCAATATTTAGTTTGACATACAAATGTGCCTTCCTTCATTTGTTTGATTTGAAGACCTAAGAAGTAGTTCAACTCCCCTATAAGGCTCATTTCAAACTCGCCCTGCATAAGCTTAGATAACTCTTGTACAAGTTGTATATTAGTTGATCCAAAAATAATATCATCTACATAAACTTGAACTAAAAGAATGTGTTTCCCTTGACGCTTAATGAACAATGTAGTATCTACTTTACCCCTTGAGTATCCTTGATCAATAAAAAATTTACTTAATATCTCATACCAGGCTCTAGGAGCTTGTTTGAGACCATACAAAGCTCTCTTGAGCTTGCACACGTAATTTGGATACTCGTGACTTTAAAAATTGGAGGGTTGAGCTACATACACTTCTTCATTAATATAGCCATTTAGAAACGCACTTTTCACGTCCATTTGAAATAACTTGAAATTTTTAGCGCAAACATAGACTAGAAGAAGGCGTATAGCCTTAAGGCAAGTAACCAAAGCATAATTCTCCTCATAATCGATGCCCTCCTCTTGGTTATACCCTTGAGCAATTAGCCGGTATTTATTGCGGGTTATCACCTCGTTTTCGTCAAGTTTGTTCCTAAAAACCCATTGGGTGCCAATTACTTGATGATCTTTAGGATTAGGGAGAAGGTCCCAAACGTCATTTATTTTAAATTTATTTAGTTCATCTTGCATGGCCATAAGCCAATGCTCATCAAGCAATGCATCTTTAACATTTTTAGGCTCTACTTGAGAGACGAAAGCAAAGTGATAACATAAATTACTTATCTTAGAGTGCGTTGTCACGCCTTTTGTGATGTCCCCAAGTATGTTGTCAATAGGGTGATCCTTTGATATCTTTCAAGTCAATTGTAGATCTTCCACTGTAGTTGGACTTTCGACCTTCTCCTCTTAATGATTGTCATCTTTTTTCTTCTCGTCGTCTACCTCTTTAGGCTGATTAATTCCTTGTTCGGTTCCATTGAGAATTTCTTGAGAAGATACACCTACATCATGAAAAACAACACCTTTCCCAACATATTTTGGGTAGGACTCATCAAACTTAAAATGTACGGACTCCTCAACTATAAGTAATCTCTTGTTATAAACCCTATACGCTTTACTAGATTGTGATTATCCCTACCATTGTTCAAAATATAACATGTACATCCAAAGACATTTAAGTGAGCAACATTAGGTTTTCTACCTCTAAGTAGTTCATAGGGTGTCTTGTCTAGAATAGGACGTATGAGTACCCGATTCATGACATAGCAAGCCGTGTCAATGGCATCCGCCCAAAAATACTTAGGAAAATTACCTTCATTGAGCATAGTTCTCACTAACTCCTCTAAAATACGATTTTTACGTTCCACAACAACATTTTGTTGTGGAGTTATAGGAGCCAAAAAAATTATGCTCAATGCCATTTTTGTCACAAGACTTTTCAAAGAGGTGATTTTGAAATTCTCCTCCATGATCACTTCGAATGGAAATGATTTTCAAATTCATTTTATTTTGGAATAATCTAGCAAATTGTTTGAAAGTCGGGTAGGTCTTATCCTTACTAGAAACAAACAAGACCCAACAAAATCTAGAGTAATCATCTACAAAAGCCATAATAATTTCCATCTATGATTTTTGTCCTAGAGGGACCAAACAGGTCCATATGGAGAAGGTCAAGAGGTCTTGAGGTAGAAACAAGATTTTCGATTTAAAGGAAATTCTCGTTTACTTTCCCATTTGACAAGCTTCACATAGATGGTCTTTAGTGAACTTTATTTTAGGTAGACCAATTACTAAGTTTTTTTAGGATACTTTGTTTAATAGACAAAAGTTAAGATGAGTTAGGCGTCTATGCCATAACCAAGAGTTTTCACTCATGGTGGCTAGACACTTAGTTCCAACCAAGGATACCTCATCTAGGTTAAGCATATAAGTATTATTAACCCTCGTTCCCTTAAACATACATTCCTTCTTTTCATCATGCACAAACAAACAACACATATTTGTAAGAGTTTCTTTAAAACCCTTGTCACAAAGTTGGCTTATACTTAGAAGATTATGTTTAAGACCATTAACTAGCATAACATCAGAGATAGTAGTAGATGAGGGATTACCTACACTACCTTTTCCAAGTATCGCGCATTTTTTATTATCTCCATAAGTGACGAATCCCTTTATCTTTGGCACAAAGTCAATGAAGAGAGATATGTCACCCGTCATGTGCCTTGAACATCCACTATCAAGATACCACATCTTTTCGGTAGTCAAGACATTCAACTTAACAATTTTAAACAAAGGAAATAGGTACCCAATTTTCATTGGGTCCTTGAAAGTGAGTGAAATCAAAGTTGCATTTAGGCAACCATTGCAACCATTACGCTTTTCAATGTTATAACCCTTTTTTGCAATAACAATGACAAGATATGTTTTTATAAGATTTGTCCTTGTTATTAGAATCCTTAGGCACATATCTATGTTTTCTTTTAAAATGGTTCTAAGGATTTTCAACCTTTAAAGAATCAATAGCAAAATCAATCTTAGGTTGTAACGTATCATCTGATTTGACTTGAAAATATTTTACTTCTTTATGTCTATTATGACAATGTTCACAACCAAACCTAGGAGGTTTTATTTACTCATTCTTGTCACTTTCAATATCGATCATAGATTTCTTAATAGCTTCAAATTTCCTTTTGGATTCTAACACTTTAGCTTCTAAACTTAAAATGACTTTTTCATATGCAGCTAACTTGTTGAAAGCTCTTAAGGCTTCTCTATGAAGATTTTCAAAGGTATTTTTGTAGTTGAGAGTAGGATAAATCATGAATGGATTCAAGCTTAGAAGAACTTACATTTTTATTTTTCTTTCTATTTTCCATAAGACAAATTCGAGCAGATTCAACGCTTTACGTTGTGCTTTCATCACTAGAGGAGTCACTTGCACTCTCCAAAGCGACACCAGCTCTTCTAGATTTGCTCGTTTTCTTGTGATGACTCTTTTCTTTGTCTTTCTTTCTCATAGGGAATTCCGGTCTATAGTGACCAACTTCACCATAATGATAACCAGATCTTCTAAGTTTACTCTTCCTATCCTTATCATCCTTTGTGGAGCTTGTCAACCTTCTAAACCGGGCTATGTTATTGTCGGAGTGTCTAACTTCATTCTTCTTAATATACCTATGGTACCATTTAAAAAACAATCACATATCCTCCTCATAGAATTCCTTGTCATCTTCACTTTCACTATCACTTAGCTCATAATGTGTAGTCCTTGAGTTAGAAGTCTTTAGAGCTATGGACTTTTTCCCTTTTTCTTTGTCTTTGCCTTTCTCCTTCTTTAATTTCTTTTCTTTCTCTTTTTCATATTTTACTAAGCAAGTGAGTTCTTGCTCATGCTCTTCTAATTTTCCGAAAAAAGCCGTGATATTTAACATTTTAAGATCATTCGCCTCCTTGATGGCGGTGACATTGGACTGTCCTTCCCTACTTAAACACCTCAAAACTTTTTTAGTAGCAATCTCATTGGAAATGGGCTTATCTGGCGCATTTAATCGATTTATAAGATGTGTGAATCGTTTTCGCATATCCACAATGATTTCCCCATGCTCAATACGAAAAAATTTAAACTCTTGATTTAAAGCGTTGATCCTAGCTTGTTTGACATCATTAGTACCCTCATGGGAAACCTTTAATGCATACCAAATATCCTTGGCGGTCTCACAATGAGAAACGTGATAATACTCATCAACACCCAAAGCGGATGTGAGGATATTTTTTGCTTTCCAATTATGTGAACACAATTTCCAATCATTAGCATCCCATTGTGCTTACGGTTTATGTACGGTAACATCTTCATTGGTCATGGTTATTTCATTCGGACCATTTTAAACAGCGTCCCATATACCTTTTTCAATGGAGTTGCATTGAATATACATACAAGCTTTCCAATAGCCATAATTTTCACCGGTGAAAATTGGTCTCTATTGTACGCTCCCTTGGTTCGATAACCATTCTTCTAAAGAGTAAATCTTAAACACGGAATTAACCGGAGATTTTGATACCACTTTTTAGACGATAGACTACGATCTAGAGGGGGTGAATAGATCACAAATTTAAAAACAAAATTTTATGGCACAATGGAAATAACCCAAATCGAATCGTCTAACCGAACCAACTTTTGAAAAGATCGGATATACGTAACATAAACCAATTGGATGATAATGAGTATAAATTGCTCAACAAATATCAATCACAAGCCAATTAAATGCAACTCTATACGTTGGGCTTATTTCCAATTATCAAAATTAAATTTAAAACTATTAAAGCAATTATCGAACATTTTGAGTGCAATCGATAACGCTTGGAAACTTAACGTGATTTGTTGATATTAAACCAATCACAATAAAATGATTATGATTATACCAACAAATAGTAATTCAAAAACGTATTCAAAACTTTATTTTCAAACGAAATGATCCAAACAATCAAAGATTCGATAATTTGCGAATGCAAAAATTAAAGAGATATAGAGAGAGACACAAAGATTTGCTTAGAAAGTTCGCCAATCGTCATGGCTATTGGTGCGTCTGCCCTCAATCCGAAATCGAATTGTGATACTTGCAATTAACCTTATCTTTGCTAAAATGATTATACAAAAGATGAAGAACTCAAACCCCACATACCCTATGGTTTATTGTTGATTCTACCACCTCCAAACACTTGATCAAACCTTGATCAAGTCACGAACAATACTGCTACAACTCACCAGTTCTTGACTACTTGTTTGCAAGACCTCCTAGTATTCAAGGTTTTCGCTCAGTCAGATTAATCCATAGCACGCACTTGTTGAACCCAAGATTCACGAACACGATCCACCGTTTCACGCTACTCCCTTGTAAGGTTATACCCACCAAGTACCAAGGTTTTTTCACTCGATTGAATCAGTGTTTGCGTGATCTTGTCAAAAACCTTCAAATCCCAATGATTTTGAAGGAAAACCCCATCTTGGTTTTCTTAGTTGAAACACACTAAGAACCCAACCCAATATTCTCGGTTACACCAACCTAATTGGATGTTATCAACCATAATCTAGATGGTCACCCAATCAAAAAATGATTATGTGTAGTTTGATTATGTGTATGCATAGAAGAAATGTTGAAGATGATGGGTAAGCTTTGTAATTTTGGTTTCGTCTAGGTAAATCACTAGTTACCTTCCTAGAATATGATGCATGCATGTGTATATATATAAGTAAGGGAGAAAATGAACAAAAGGAGTGCAATTGTTTGGAGCAAAAATGGATTTTTTTTAGAGGAGGTATCGTATGTGTCGGCCTATTAAAGCAATAGGTTGACCTATGAAGGTACTCAGGTTGACTTATGAAAAGCAATAGGTCGTCCAATGAAGGCACTCAGGTCGGCTTATGAAGGTTTTAGGTCGACCTGTGAATGTCTTGTGCCGACTATGTATCGACCTAAGTGAGGCGACATGTAGGTGGTGGCTACAAACTTTAATATTGGTCCGTAGGAGCCGACCTAAGATAACCATGTGTCAACCTATACTGAAGTTGAAACTTCAATAGGTCGACCTGTTTACGCACGTGTCGACCTGAAATGTTTTGACCACTCAAAATCTTGTGTTTCAAAGCATTTTTCACAAAAACTGAGTTTTTAATGTATGTATGATGTAGACTCCTTTTCCAAATCATTTGAATGCTTCTAAATACTAAGATGTTCATCTTGAATGGGAAGATACCGTCCAATATACATAACGCTACACTATCCTAATTTTGATATAATTCAAAATCTAAAAGTACACTCACAAAAAAATATATTATTGTACAATTTAAGATAGAACAAGTATTATTTGGCGCGATTTATTCTCAACCCTATTGGTTAGTCTGAGAGAAAACAAGATAACAAAACCTAAACTCTAAATTGGAACGATCTATCATAGTATTTGCTATAGATCTACGAAAACTCTTTTCCTGCCAACTTAGGACACCAAATTGCTATCAAGCTCAAACACACAAAGAAAAACATAGATGAGCAACAAATTTAAGCTCTAAAGGGCACCATTGGCTACTCTGGATGGAACTCAATATATGGTAAATAGCCCGGTAGCAGGGGTGGAGCGTGATAGTGCCACTATTGGCTACTCTGGATGGAACTCAATTATGTCTTTAAATGTTAGTATTTTTTTCATTACCAATAGTCTAACAACCACCTGTTTGAAGAATCCATTTAACATTACAGTTACTCCTCTAGATGTAGCTAGGTTTGTTCCCTAATTTTGAATTTGTATAGTTATTCATTGGAAAATATTTGGCCTTCAGACACCGACTTAGCTGAGAGTATCTGTTTGTCAGTATTCTCCACCCTTGTTTTGCCAATTGAGCATCATTGAACTGATTAACCTATATGAAACCTAGACCTCCACATTTTTTTGTGATGCAGAGCTACTGCCAGGCTTACCAATAATTATTTTTGTTCTCTTGATAAAGCTTCATCATTTTGTTTATTTCTATGGCTTCTTTCTTTGATTACTGTTTATTTTATTGATTCTATCATGCTATTTTATCTCATTATAGTGCACGAACTCTTTACTAGTTATACTTATATATGGTCATTCACATCAAATAAATAAATTTACTTTGTTTTTTGTTTACTTTGAATGAGTTTGAAATTTGTTGTATAATACTAATTGTTTATATCGAGTATTTGCAGCAAATGAAGCACTTGCAAGGATGGCAAGCATTGGAATTTTGCCCAACATGATAGTATATTTGATGGGAACTTACAAACTTCCTCTTGGAAAAGCTACCCAAATACTCATCTTATCCTCTGCTGCCACCAATTTCATGCCAGTAGTTGGCGCTTTTGTTGCAGATTCTTACCTAGGCCGATTCTTAGTAGTTGGATTAGGTTCTACAATTAGTTTCATGGTATATATGTTTATTCAAACTTATACTGCACTCATTCACCCATTCAATTGTACAGACACAGACAGACACATTAGTTTTCAGAGATGTCGATGCTATGGTGTTCAATACTCTAAAAGGTGGTAACAAATTATTCTCTTTTGTTATAGGGAATGGCAATGTTATGGTTAACAACAATGATCCATCCAGCTGAAGATGGTAAATCAACAACACTAGGAGAAATGGCAGTTCTACTTTCCGCCTTAGGTCTCATGTCAATTGGAAATGGAGGACTTTCATGCTCCTTAGCATTTGGTGCAGATCAAGTGAACACAAAAGATAACCTAAATAACAACCATACGTTCCTGGAAATTTTCTTTAGTTGGTATTATGCTTTCACACTTATCTCTGTCATAATAGGTCTCACTGCAATAGTATATATTCAAGATCATCTTGGATGGAAAATCGGTTTCGGTGTTCCGGCAATACTCATGCTTTTCTCCACTCTCTTGTTCTTTCTAGCCTCTCCTCTTTATGTAAAGATTCATAAAACGACCAACTTCTTCACTGGTTTTTCACAAGTGGTTTTTGCTTCCTATAAGAACAGAAATAATCCATTACCATCTAAAAACACTACTCAATGTTACCATCACTACATGGACTCAGATTCAGCTGTTCCAACTGATAAACTAAGGTAAAATCATCTTTTCGCTTTTTTATATTCACTAAATTTGGATGAAATATTTCATTATTTTGTGCTTTTTTATCCTTTTCAGTATTACTACTATTTGACATAAAAGTCCTGGATAAGGAGTAGTTATATATATAGCATGGTTTTAAATTGTGATTGCGATTGATAAAAAAAAATGTGATTGCGAATGCAGTTGCGGTTAAGTGTTGCGATTGTAGTTATTGTGGTTGCAAGTGTTGCAATTGTGGTCATTGTCATGCATATTGCGGCCTTTGCAGCGTGAATTTTAATTGGGATGCGTTGGAAGGTGTACACCTACCTGGAAAAAACACTTGGAGATAAGATTTTTCATTACATAGGAATATAGGAATAGGAAGTAAATTGAGTTTTGGAGTTATAAAATTTTGAATTTTGCTGAATATACTTAAAAGAAACATGGATAAAATTGTTTGATGCGGTTTCTAATGACAGTCAGACGCATGATTTTATTTCACACTGCAGTTGCAACCAATGCAACTGCGGAGGCTACAACATCAGCCAAGATTCTAAATAATAGTCGCGGTCGCGTAAAGACTCTTGCAATTTCGGTCATTACAGTGTTGCGATAGTGATTGTGGTATTCACAATGAGAATTAACCACAATTTCTTTTTCATCATAAGAACGGTAAATAACAGGATCGGTATCGGCATATTCAAATACTGTTTTGTCGCGGCCGCTTTTGTGGTAGTAGACCTTTTTTAAAAAATTGTCAGCAATATTGCAACTTATAAATTCTAACTAATTTGTAACAAACATTCATATATCAGGTTTTTCAATAAAGCTTGTGTTATTGAAGATCATGAACAAGAAAAAGCCTGTGATGGCTCAGCAATAAATCCATGGAGTTTGTGCACAGTAGATCAAGTAGAAGAACTAAAATCCATTGTTAGAGTTATTCCACTATGGTCAACAGGGATCATGATGTCCCTCAACATTGGAGGCTCATTTGGATTATTGCAAGCTAAATCATTGGACAGACACATCACCTCACACTTCGAAGTACCAGCAGGATCTTTCAGTGTTATCTTGGTAGGTGCAGTATTCATATGGATAGTTATCTACGACCGCGTTCTTCTTCCGTTAGCGTCAAAGATACGAGGCAAACCAGTGAGGATCAGCGCAAAAAGAAGGATGGGAATCGGGTTATTCTTTTATTTTCTCTACTTGGTAACTGCAGCAACTTTCGAGACTATAAGGAGAAAGAAAGCAATCAATGATGATACCGATGACGGAGTGTTGAAAATGTCTGCAATGTGGCTTGCACCTCAACTTTGCCTGGCTGGTATAGCTGAAGCGTTCAATATAATAGGCCAAAATGAGTTTTATTACTCAGAGTTTCCAAGGACTATGTCTAGTGTTGCTGTTTCACTTCCTGGATTGGGAATGGCTGCAGGAAACTTGGTTTCTTCTTTTGTGTTTAGTACTATAGAAAATGTTACTTCAAGAGGTGGGAAAAAAGGGTGGATTTGTGATGACATTAATGAGGGTCGTTTTGATAAGTATTACTGGGTTATAGCTGGAGTTAATGCTCTTAATGTAGTGTATTATTTGGTATGTAGTTGGGCTTATGGACCTACTGTTGAAGAGTTAATTAAGGATTAATATGATTGATTAATTGCATAGCGAAGACTCTATGGTGATAGAGATGCTGAATTTGAAAGATTGTATAGTTGATGTATATGTTGAAGTCTATACATATTGTTAATAATATCAAATTATCATGTATGAGTATACTCCATTTCTCTCGATGAGGTACCAGAAACCATTATGTCTAAAAAACCGTCCAAGAAATCTTGTGGCAAGGAAGCATCCAAAACCTTTGTTGAATGGAAAACTAAGGTGGAAAATCAATGTGATAGAATCTTAGAACCGAGAATGTGCAAGAGTTCGATGAATATTGTAAAAGACATGGCATATACTGTTAGTTGGGATTTCGACACTTATTAAATGTTGGAAGTAAGTTGAAGGGATTTCCAGATCTTATTCTGAAGAAGAACATGATGAATTCGACAACAAATGGTAATAAGGATGTTTCGACTGCAGTAAAGAGTTGGAATGGGCTGTTGAAGTTTGAAGACTTATTTTGAGGAACAATGTACGTTTCGACCAGGAAATAGTGAAGATCTCGTCGAAGAAGTCTTAGCATAGGAGACGCTATGATCTAAGACTTAGAAAGATTTTTTTTATAGATTGTAGCTCGACGAAGACCATTGGAAGAAGCGTTCGACGGATGGAGTTCAAATGAAGCTGATAACTATCTTTTGGCCTTATCTATTTTTTAGGACACATGGAGGATTTTGAGGCGACGAAGTGCATGTAGTGGAGAACGTGGCGCATTCTGGGGAAATAACTGTTAGATGACGGTTTTTTTTTATTTAGTATAAATAGGACCTTTAGCATTTAGAATAAGGGTGTTCAAAAATTTTACAAAACTCTACATTATACTCCCAGTACCCGTGTGTGTGAGAAAAAGTGTTTTTGAGAGAATGTATGTTTGAATACCTTCCTTTACAATCAAAACCATTTAAATTCCAGTCATTATATTTACTTGCAATTTATTTTCTTGTTATTTATCTTCAAGTCATTCATCTTTCAATTTATCTTTTTGCAATCTATATTTTTTTCTTTACTCAAAAGAAATCATCACATTCTCTTAATAACTTTCTAGAATACTTGAAGAACATTGTATAAATGTTCATAATCATTACAAACAAAAACTAAATAACAACACATGTCTTAGGATCAATCTAGTCGATCCTGTAAGTGACCAAAGACTTAGTAACTTTGGAAGACTAGTGGTTGTTTGTCATTTTCGACGGTAAACAAATTGGCACGCCCAGTGGGACAGGTGTTGTTATTTAGAATTTATAGAGATATTTAAAAAGTTCTTCATTTTTGGTTTTTTGTAGTTTCGTTGCATGAGATTAAGAAGTGGTAAAGTAACCACTGATAATGAAGCAAGACTAAGAAGGAGACGTGTACGTGTAACAATGGCGAATCCACCAAGTAGTAGTGAACCACCCCCTCCTTTGACAGGGGAAGCAATAGCCACAGTGTCTGTGGCTGAAATGGTTTCATCCACAGCAAGTACGACGACAGTGTCGTCGAATGCGTATAGTGGACATGTCTTGTCCTCTGTAAGAACTTAGGGGTAGCCATTAACTCCTCCTCCAGTGGGATCTGGTTCATTCAGGCCTTTTGTGTTTGGATTTACAATGCCCTTAAATGGTAGAGAACAACCATATGGTATGCCAACTTCAATGATGGCTAATTTACATAACGCAACTGCAACATTCGACTACCCAGTGGTGAATACATTTTCGCCAGTACAGGGGTCTGGTTCTGCTATGAACAATACGGGTCAAAATAACCCACCCCTAGGGATGAGATTCTCCACCCTGATGCCTAATTTTACTACGAACTTTGCAGCGGAGTTGAGACAGCAAATGGACGAAAGTAACCATGACATGGTCCACATGCTGGCCCAACAAATAGGCACTATATTTAATTCGTTGATTCAAAACACCACTCAAACAAATCAGCAACTGGCAGCGCAGATGACTAGAATTATAGATTTCTTTGGAGTTCCACAAGCCCCTCGACAAATTCGAAGGGATGTGATAGTCGAAAATCAGGGGGCAGTATTTGAAGAAGACCCTACAATTAACCAAGTCCAGCAAAATGGACCCCGTGCCGAGGTGGTTGATCAAGGAGTTAAGGTCGAACCTCCTAGGGTCAAACAACCAGTTCCAAGGGAACAGGAACCAAGAGTGGTGATAGTTAATAGAAACCAAAATGTTGATGAAGTCATACATCAAGTTCGAAATGATGGTGTGGCTGGAGATAATAATTTGGCTATCATGGTCGAAAGGATTATGGCGCGAAATGGGGTAAATGTTGGCCTTCATAAGCCAAATTATATTTCCCCATTGTCTTATTACATTCTGCAGACTCCTTTGCATAGGGGATTGAAAGTCCCAAAATTTACAAAGTTTTCAGGAGAAGCTAGTGACTCAACTGTCGAACATGTGGCGAGATACGTGATTGAAGCAGGAGATCTTGCCAATGATGACAGCTTGAGGATTAAGTACTTTCCTAGTTCGCTCACTAAAAATGCTTTCACATGGTTTACTACACTCCCAGCGAGTTCGATCCATGATTGGACTCGTTTAGAGAGATTGTTCCATGAGCAGTTCTACATGGGAGAGTCGAAGATCAACCTCAAAGAGTTGGCTAACATTAAGCGTAAATTCTCTGAGTTAATCGACGACTACCTTAACAGGTTTCATTTGTTAAAAGCAAGGTGCTTCACACAGGTGCCTGAACATGAGTTAGTCGAAATGGCTGCTGGTGGGTTAGACTATTCCATCAGGAAGAAATTAAATACCCAGTATTTGAGAGATATGTCTCAATTGGCTAATAGGGTTCGACAGACAGAACGTTTAAAGGCTGAAAAAGCCAAAGCAACTAAGAAAAATAGGAGAGAAAGGGTAGCTTACGTTGATAAAGATGAAAATGATCAAGAAGTGTACAATGATCTGTAGACTTTGACGAAAATGAAATTGATCTGGCTGAATTAAAGCAAGGGCCACCATATTCTTGTAAGGTCCTTGCACCTTCGATTAGGAAAAATCCCGTCGAACCAGAGAAGAACGATAAGTTCCCTAAGAGAACGTATACCTTCGATGTCACTAAATGTGACGAGATTTTCGACCTATTAGTTACGGATGGCCAAATGATAGTGCCTCCTGGCACTAAAATGCCTCCGTTAGAGCAATGAAAGAAATGTTGCTTTTGTAAATATCATAATTTTCTTGGCCATAAAACTTCACAATGTTTCCTTTTCAGGGATTTGGTGCAAAACGTTATTAAGGAGGGAAGGCTAAAGTTCAGAGTCAAGACAAAGTCTCAAATGAAGATTGACTCAGAACCCCTTCAAGTAGGAGACACACGCTACACTGAGCCAGCCATCATTAATATGGTCGAAGCTTCTGAAGGCTGCTACAAAGTTGAAACTACTAAAGATTTCAAGAAAGAGATGAATGAGAATAAGGCTACTGAGGGCCTTGTGGTCGAAGAAGATGTTGAAGGTTTTGAGGTCGAAGAGAAGATTAAGGTTACTGAAGGCCTTAAGAGTGAGGAGAAAATTGAGAAAATTAAGGCTGCTGAAGGCCTTGAAGTTGACAATATGAATGAGGTCACTGAGGGCCTTAGGGGTTAAGTTAGAGGGGTTGAAGATCAATGATGGTGCTAACTTAGAAGTCCATATGGTCGAGGTTAGTGGTGAAATACATGTTGATGAGGAGAGGGCTCGTCGAAATGAGCAACAAATGGGGGTGGTTTACTGTAAAGATGATGAAACCTTGCTGGAATTCCTTCAACGTTGTCAGAAAAAGAAATCTGAAGATATGTTGTGCCCCAGGTGCAGTTTAGTGTTTGATAAGAAAGCGGCTGAAAACCTTGAAAGGGTTGGAATAGCCATTCGAAAGGGAAACTAGAAAGATACTCGCAGTAATTTTACCTTTGACAAGAGGGGAGTCCCTCGAAGAATGGAGTAGGGAGGCACGAGTCTTCAACCAAATAGCCCTTCTACCTTTAAGCCAACTGTTAATGCACCTAAAGGAAAATGGGTAAGGCCTGCTCAAAGAGGAGAAAGAGGCCAAGAAAAATGGCAGAGCTTTGAAGTAGAGAGAGGTTCTTCGATGGATTATAGGAAGGAGTTTCAGGTGTCGAAGCAACAAGCCTACCGACCTGAAAATTACAAAGGGAAAATGAAAAGGCAATGGTTGAATAAAGCACTAATGAGCATTCAGAGAAAAATGGTGTTGAGGAAAAGAAACCTTTGGGAAGGAAATTGTTTCCCAATCAACTAGAAGATATCAAGAGTAAGTCGAGGGATATAGCAAATGATGAGGATATGTTGACTGAAAATTTCTTAGATACATAATCAGAAGCTTCATTGGACATAACTTGCAACATGGTTTGTGTGATGCCCAGAGAGTACGAGCAGATTACTGAAGTCGAAGAACCTGATGAGGTAATGGAAACTGAAATGGCTAAGCATAAGCCAGTTTGTTATTATGTCATGAATAATGGCTATGTGGAAAAGCAAAATGCCTTTGTCGAGAGGCCAGATGAAGCTGTGAGGAGTCACCTTAAACCTCTTTTTATCAGAGGGATGGTTGAAAATGTGGTAGTTAGTAAAATTCTTGTAAACGGTGGAACGACAGTTAATTTGATGTCGTATTTCATGTTACACAAGGTAGGGAAGTTTGATACAGACCTTAAACCCCACAATATGGTCTTATCAAATTATGAGGGCAAAATTAGACGCATCTGGGTGTGATTCAATTGGAGTTAACTATTGGAACAATAACTAGACCGACGATGTTTATGGTTGTCGAGTCGAAGGCTAACTATACTTTGCTGTTGGGTCGAGAATGGATCCATGGTATAGGTGCAGTACCATCCTCAATGCATCAGAGGATCACCATATAGAGAAATGACGGTATCGTAGAGAATATCGAGGCTGATTAGAGTTATTTCTTAGCTGAAGTGAATCATGTAGACAGAAGAAACTTTGAAAGGAAATTAGCAAATATTTCCCCATGTCGACCTACAGACTTTGCATTCGACCCAACAGATGTTGGTTATTACTCCCTTCAATTAGACCTAACCTATGGGTTCCAATGGGATAGAGAGGTTGTTGGTCAAGACCTCGAATTTGAAGGGACATCATATATCCAGCCAACTGGTTGGGGAGATGAGTTTGATGAACATGTCTGAGATTCGACCAACATCTTCGAAGAGTCACAAATATATTTTAGTAGGTATTGACTACTTCACTAAGTGGATTAAAGCTATTCCTTTGGTGAATGTTGATCAGGATGCAGTAATTGAATTTATCCAGAGAAATATAATATACAAGTTTGGGATCCCAAAGGCAATTACAACTGACCAAGGATCAGTGTTTACTGGTCGAAAGGTCCAAGAGTTTGCCAAAGATATAGGGATAAAATTGTTGACATCAACACCTTATTATGCTTAGGCGAATGGTCAGGTGGAGGCATCCAATAAGGTGGTTATTGGGCTAATAAAGAAGCATGAGGAAAAAAGCCAAGAAATTGTCATAAGATTTTAGACCAAATTTTATGAGCTTATAAGACATCCCCTAAAGAGGCTACAATGCTACACCTTTTCGACTGACATTTGGACATGATGCAGTGTTACCAGTTGAGGTTTATCTTCAATCAACTAGGATCCAAAGGCAAAGTGAAATTCCATCTGAAACTAATTGGAGCATGATGTTGGATGAACTATTTGATTTAGATGAAGAAAGGTTAAAAGCTTTGGAATTACGAAAGAGGCAGAAAAAGAGAGTAGAGAAGGTGTACAAGAAGAAAGTAAAAGTTAAGTCTTTTTCGACTGGAGACTTAGTTTTGAAAGTGATTTTGCCTATGGACAAGAAAGATAGAACTTTAGGTAAGTGGTCTCCAAAATGGGAAGGCCCATTCGAAGTTGTGCAGTTATTCTCTAATAATGCATATGAAATTGAAGAATTAGCTGAGGATCAAAGACTCCTGAGAGTAAATGGGAAATTTCTGAAGAGATATAGGTATATACTACAGGAAGTTAAGATATTAGCATAATAGTTTATATGCAAAATTTATAGCCAAAATGATAAATTAAGTTAAATGCCAAAATGGCTAAGTCAATACAAACCACAACATCCAAAATCAAAATGAAGTTTAACAAATTACATCACAAATAAACAAGCAAGATTATCAAAATGGTAAAGAGGCATTCATTCGTTCATACTTAGACTTTAAGAGAAATAGACGATGATCAACTAAAGATTTGTTTGAAGTAAGAGTATCAATCTCTTCTCCCAAAGTTTGAGCTCTGTCGACATGGTGTACTCCGACTTGAACTTCTTTGTCGAGTTCCTGGCAGTCGAGTCCTTGAAGCTCTTGTTAGAGATCTTTTTCTTTCTTAATCTTTGCTTGCAATTCTTTAATTTTCTTCTCCCAAGCAGCGATGTTGTTAGAGCAAGTTGTGAGTCTTTCTTGATTTATTTTTGAAACTTTGCTCCAACACAACAACTATGTTGTTGGATTCGGTTGTATCCTCCCATTCAGGTGTTTGGGTATCTATCTTGTTTTGAATTTTTCTTTCCACATCTCTTCGGCAGTTTAGATCTGCAGTTATATGGTCAATTAGTAGTCCAAGCTCTAAAAGTGCGTCTGCAACTTCAGGGGGAGTGTTTAAGACATCAACTCGCTTAAGGAGATCCTTGATATTGAAGGCAGCAGAAGAATTGGCTTCTAAGAGCTAGAGCAGATCAACTTCAAAAACTTTCTCTTTTATCTTTTGAAGCAGATTATCAATGGACTGGTTTCCTGATTGACCTCCAGAAACTGTTGAAGAGCTGGAACACTTTTCAGTCGAACTTCCTCTTGTACCGAGGATAACCTTCAGGTATTATGCAGGATTGGTCTTTTTCAGGTTGGATAATTCTTCTTGGGAGAGGCCAGTGGTGGTTCCAATCGAAGGAGCATTGAGGTCCTTGACAACTTTAGGAGGTGGAGTAGTCTTGATTGTCTCGTCTGGTCTTGCTTCATGCTCTGTTTCTTCTTCTTTGTCCTCTTCTTTCTCTTCTTCATTTCATCTTCTAGAGGGTTAGCTTCATAGTTAAACATGGAATGTCCTTCACCATGTTGGTGTTGTTGTTGTTCTTCTTCCTCATGTTCTTCTTCTTTTCGATTATGAACTTGTGGTGAGGCGTCATCTGCTTCCTTTTCTGGGTCATCAACATCCATGGTATCTTGGATTTTGATAGCAGGAGTATCTTCTTCCTTGTTTCCTTTATTAATGGGGTCAGTTGTTTGACTTTGTTGGGTAGTACCCTTAGGAGGAGAAGTTTCTCATTGTTCTTCGACTGGCTCATTGGCTTCGCCTGCCGAAATTTTTTTTGGTTCCTCGTTAGGAGTGGGTTGGTCCGAAGGGGCGTTGGTATTCGCAGGGATTGTGTGCTTGACACTTGATTGTGTTTTACTGCCTATTCCATCCTACAAAAGAAATTGAATTTGATAAGTTGAAATGAAGAGAAGTCGAAAATTAGTTAAAGGAGTTTAAAGGAAAGTGTTGTTACCTTGGGACCTTCAGCACCTGGGCTAGAATTGTCGCTCTCGTCCTGCTCAGGATTATTTTTGGTGGCAGGATTAGGATTAACAGTGATTGCCTTGGGAGTAGAAGATGATTTGTTTTTTATTCTTATGGTAGTAGATTTTGGCTAGGAGGCAGCATCAAAAGCTTTTACCTTTTTCTTTTTGGCAATCCTAGAAGTATCTGGTGAAAGATCTTCATCTTATTCGATTATTTGAACTTGAGGTTCTTTAGCCTTACGCTTTTTTGGAGTAGGTGTTGGTTTTCGACTAGCCTAGAGAATGACACAGGTGTTAATTTATAAGGATGATGTACTAATCGAAAGTAAGCAGAAGGAAAAGTGTACCTTTGTGGCAGCTGCCTTGACAATATTTTTGTCATTACCTTCTTCCTTGGCTAGACTAGCAGCTTTCTTTGCTGGGGCCTTAATTGGTTGCTTTCGATCGACAACTAGAAAGTATGGGTAAAACAGTTGCTACAAACAGAAGAAATGTCAAGAAAAACTGTTAGAGAAGAAAGTAAACTAAAAGAAATTCTTCTATTCCACACCTTCAAGTATGGGAGAAAGTATTTGAACATCCTCTATGCCAATATGAAGATGCTCTTTGAAACTGTCCAAAGTGTACTTAGTCGTAACCACCTATTTCGCCAGCTTTTGAGATTCTTGCCGAAGGATTTTCACAAAATCCCCACAGACGAACCTGTCGGGAAATGGATGGCTAAAAGCCACACCGAAATCAGCCATTGGCAGTAGAGGGAACCTTGGAGGATATAAGTTAAAAGCAAACTCATACCTTTGTTCAGGTTTAACATAAGAAGGTAGTTTTAAATTTGGGAGTTTTTGCATAAACTTTTCTTTGAAAGTGACTACTGCTTCCCAGATGATTCGACTAAGATCATCAGGTCGATAGGCAGTTTCAAAGTATTTTTGAAATATTTGAATTTCCTTGATGTGATTTGAAGTACCTCTCTTGGTTTTGTCCTGTATAAAAGCAAAAGTAGAAGTTAGATGTTGAGTAAAAGCATTGACGTCGAACATTTCTGTCAGATAATATTGTCTCCACCAAGTTTCATATTCTTTGGAGCAATAATAAGATGGTGTGAAAGGGATATAAGGAGTAAGCTGGGTAAGCTTAGAGTAACGAGTTATCTCTTTGATACATTCAACTTCCGTGTGATGAATGTTGTAAAGAACGACTCTACTTTTCCTCGAAAAAAGGGGTTTTGGAAAGATCTGGCTAATTCCAAATTGTCGAGAGACAAGGTTTGGCCGGTAGCTAAGAAGGACTATTAGGTTTCTAGAGGGTTGAAGTCTGGTGGCGATCAGTTCGGGTGCGAGGAAAGCATCCCATATAGCTATGGATTCTGCTTCTTGGTCTTTCGACATAGGAGGGAACTTTCGAGTGAACCATTCTAGGCCCCGAGTCCTCTTGGCGAAGGGAGCCATAGAAGGAGTAAAGTTGTAGCGCTTGGCATACATCATTAAATACTCAATATAGGCTTGTTGAAGATTTAAGCCTTCGTCACTTGGAGTTACATAGAAGAGGCGTTTCCCTTTAACCCGTATGTTCTTGATTTCATCACTTTCTTCGTCAATGATGTTACGAGTTGACAACGAGGGTTCGAAGGTGGCATTGAGCCACAGTTGAAGTAACCAAAATGGACCAGCTAAATTTAAATTTGATTTCCACCCATTTCAGATGCTTTTGAGGATTGCCACACTTTCCCCTAAAGATTCATACAGGTAACCGAGGATCATCTGGCTAAGGTAGAGTTTTCGACCAGCATGTAGTTGGTTAGCCATGACATAAATTTTTTAGCTACATGTAAAGACCTCGAGCAAAAGACGCAACGAGATAACCATAGATCTAGGAAAGCAATGTGCTCTTCGTTAGATACTTCTTTAGTATCTTGCTGGTGATGGTCAGAGATGTAGTTGGTGAAGGTGGATCGATTCCCTTCGAAGCTAATAGTATCTTTGGTCATCAGGTTTAGATCAAAAGATTCTCCAGTGGGTCGAAGGCCAGTAATGGCAGCCATGTCAAAGAGAGTGTGGGTTAGCATTCCACAAGAGAAGTGGAAGTTGTTGTGAGTGATGTCCCAGAAGTACAAGGAGGTGAGCAACATAGGCTGGAAATATCTAGGACCATATTTTGACAGTTGGATCATGTCAAAAATTTCTATTTCCTTCCAGAAGCAAGCTTTCTTCTTTTCTATCTTTGCCAGCTAAGTCAGATAGTTCTTAGGATCTTTTGATAAAGGGCAAGATCATAATGCTCTAAGAGCGGTGCTCATGTAATCTAAGCTGATGGTGTTTTCTTCAGGCTCAGTCGAAGATGTTGCTTGGGTTTCAGTTCCCTTTTGTGGCTTAGGGGTTTTAGTTTCATTAGGTTTGGTTTTTCTCCTACTTGCCATGGATATATACCTATGATAAGTTGGGAAGAATTCCCTAAGTTTTACAGGATCTGTACCAACATCGGGTAATGGACCAGGAAGGGAATATACTTTTCCAGAAACAGAAATTGGAATCAGTACCTGAGATTGATAGATTCGTATTTTTTCTTCCTCAAGGGGAGGTTCTGGAACGTATTGTTGATTACCTACAACTTGAGGGTCGACGATTGTATGGGTAGGACGGAGAACCGATTACTTCTTAGCATCTTTAGTCAGAATTGATGTTTTCCTGGACGCCATTGATGATTAAGGATGAGGGTACTTTAAGTTTGTTGAGTGTGCTTGTGAGAAGATGAACAATTTGTTCTTGCGCTTGAAAAGGAAGAGAAAGCTCAGAAAGGTGGAAAAATTGAAAAAGAAAGGGAAAAGAGTATTTATAAGAGAAAAGTGAGACTTTTCATTTTTAACTATCATGAGTAGTGGACAGGATCATGGGGCACGTGTTGGTCCGTTATGGTTTGATAGGACGATTGCAGAGGGTAGCCCACTACCTCCTAGTAAATAAGGGAGTGATGATTACCTTTTAGGTTCCTGCACGCCTTGATTAGACTATTGAAGCGTCGTGGTCATGATGACCATGACGTCACAACAGTAAGGGTACAGTTGTGTCGAAAGAGCTTTAAAAAATGTATTTTTCTCTTTGCAATCGAAAATGACATTTTTGGGGAGAATTTGTTAGCTGGGAATTTCGACAGTCATTAAATGTTGGAAGTAAGTTGAAGAGATTTCAAGATCTTATTCTGAAGAAGAACGTGATGAATTTGACAACAAATGGTAACAAGGATGTTTCGATGACAGTAAAGAGTTGGAATGGTATGTTGAAGTTTGAAGACTTATTTTGAGGAACAATGTACGTTTCGACCAGAAAATAGTGAAGATCTCGTCGAAGAAGTCTTAGCATAGTAAAAGATTTATCTAAGACTTAGAAAGATTTTTTTGTATAGATTGAATCTCGACGAATACCATTGGAAGAAGCGTTCGACGGATGGAGTTCAAATGAGGCTGATAACTACCTTTTGGCCATATCCATTTCTTAGGACACATGGAGGATTTTGAGGCGACGAAGTGCATGTAGCAAAGAACGTGGCACATTCTAGCGAAATAACCGTTAGATGATGGTTATTTTGATTTAGTATAAATAGGACCTTTATCATTTAGAAAAGGGTGTTCAAAAATTGTACAAAACTCTACATTATACTCCCAGTACCTATGTGTGTGTGTGAGAAAAGAGTGCTTTGGAGAGAATGTATGTTTTAATACTTTCCGTTACAATCAAAGCCATTTAAATTCCATACATTATCTTTACTTGCAATTTACTTCCTTAATATTTATCTTCAAACCATTCATCTTTCAATTTATCTTTCTGCAATCTATATTTCTTTCTTTACTCAAAAGAAATCATCACATTCTCTTAATAACTTTCGAGAATACTTAAAGAACATTATATATATGTTCATAATCATTAAAAACAAAAACTAAATAACAACACGTGTCCTAAGATTAATCTAGTCGATTCTGTAACTGACCAAAGACTTAATAACTTTACAAAACTAGCGATTGTTTGCCATTTTCGACAGTAAACATATACATTGACAATAAAGTGAGTAGATCACCTTACCAATATGAACTTACTAAGAGAATGAACAAAACCATATTATAAAATGTTATTAGATATATGTTGCCAATGCTAACCTTTCTAGTAAGTTCTTGGGAGAAGAAGTTCGCTGGAATAAAAAACCATTATGAGACAACCTGAAAGTTTTGAAGAATAGGGAAATAAGGACCATGTATGCCTGCATCAAAGATAAGTTGAGGATATTGGTGTTACAAAATCACGGGCTTTATATTTGTTGATATGCAACCATGGGATTTATATTTGAATTCAAAATCATTCTAACTTTGTTTCACAAAAAATTGGCTGATCAATCATATCAAACATCCACCTAAAATATAAAAACAGAAATTGATAAGATAAACTTCAAATGAGCTCACCTTCTGAGAAACATGCCTCGCCTATCGATTTTTGCATAACACAATCCCTACACAAAAAGTTATCACTAATTATAAAATACAAGATTAACTAAAAACAATAAACTAAAATATAAAGGGAAAAGAAACTTTGGCCTTCCTCTCACTATCCATTGTTCAACGTCATAATCTTGACGCCTATTTCAATGGCCAATTTAGAACACCGGGTGCCATGCCGCTCTTGTCTTTGAGTCCATGGGTTTGGTATTTCCTTGCATCCTTTTCGAAGAGGTTGAAACACACCTCCTCGTGTTGATCTTTGATTGTTGAGCTATTATCATTCACATCTCTTTTTACCATTTTCTATTGGATGAAAGCAATCCTAGTATCACTTAGGTTAGTTCTTCTTCTTCTTCCATCTTAACTAATATGAACACAAATTTGTCCACATGGATATGGACTACTTCCTGTTGATAAGTTACTCCAAACACCCAAAAAAAGGGAAAGGGGGAATTATAATATTCGAAATTCCAAAAAATTAGTTTATGAAAACTTTGATTTTGAAAATGTTAATGTTAGAATAGAAAGAACTACATATATATATATATATATATATATATATATATATATATATATATATATATATAAAGCAACAAAGTAATAGATAAGAGAAGGCAAAAAAAAGTAGCAGAATTAAAATAAATAACTAATAAATAAAAGATATAAGGCATAGAAAAATCACATTAGAGAATTATTCTGATTCGATCTAAACCACATGACCTACTTTAGTTCAAAAGAGTTTTCCCTCGAGAGTTTCACTAAAAATTAATCATAAGTTTTTTTTTTCAGGATCATCCCAAACAATCTTCCACAACAACTTGAGCATTTTCACTAGATCAATCCTCAAACTTTACAACAAAACCATAGCTTTTACATAGGTTTAACTCAAAAACATTCACCCAATATTTTTTCAAGTTTAGCTTGCAACCTCCATTTATTATTACAAAGAGATCACAAGAGAACTTTGTTCTTGAATAAACACTTTCAACATAACACCAATACAACATAACTCTCATATAAAACTGTTCACTCCCTTGGCACGAAAGCGACTCTAATGAAAAAGAACTAAACAAAATATTGAGAGAAAGAATGATAGAAGATATTTTATATTAAAAAAATTAGTGTATATTAAAATGAGGAAAAGTCACGTTTATATAGGACAAAATCTCTCTAAAAAAGAAAACAATCCATTGGCCTTTTCAATGAATTAATCGATTAATAACACATGTTAATTGATTAACCAAACTAAAGTAGGAAAGTTTGATTTTTCTAATCCACTTAATCGATTACCAATCTCGTTAATCGATTAGGAGGGTTACAATTTGATTTAATCAATCAAAACAGATCTTAATCAATTATCTAATGTATTTTTACCTTCCAAAACAAACATCTAATCAACTAAGCTCTTGCCCAAATTGGTTTTAAGAGGATTTATAAAATGAGAAGAGGTTTCAAAACACTTGTGCGTGTGAGTGTGCTTGCATGCGTGCGTGCGTCTGTACGTGCGTGCGTGCGTGCGTGTGTGTGTGTGTGTGTGTGTGTGTGTGTGTGTGTGTGCATTTCATTAGTATAGGACCACACAAGCTTTAACACTTTCACAACTTCTGGATCACGACTTCAAGACTTCAAGTTCCTTAGCTTGATTCAACATTGACTAACACCTTCAACTTGAACTTCATACATGTGATTGATGAGGCTTGTGATATCTATTTCTCGTTCAAATTCCATCATCAGGAACCTTTGGAAGAGTTGTTGTGATCAAAACCATTTTACAATAGTCATGAACACCACTTGAAAATTGTCATCATGAAATTTTTTTGATGATATTACATGCATAACACATAGAGCATATATAGAAAATTAAGAAAGGGGAGAAGAAGAATAAGGAAAAGAAATACTTAGGAAATTAATCCATGCATAATTGAGTAAGGATTCCTAGTTTAGTTCTTATAAAAACTGAAGTTTTATTTAGAAATAAGTTTTGAATAAATGTCTACTAGTTTATTGGAAGAGGATATAAACTCAATTACGCAATCCCACTTTTTAACTCGGTTTTTAATAAAATAGTATTTAATCTCAATGTGTTTAGTCTAAGAGTGAAGCACCAAAATTTTAGTGAGATTTATGGCACTAGTTTTGTTATATGTTATCAGGACAACTCTTAGAATAACTATGTAATCACTTAAATGTTGTTTCATCTAGATAACTTGCGCACAACAATTATCTATAATGACACATTGTGCTTCAATTTTAGATAACACAACATTTTCTTGTTTCTTGCTATGCCAAGATACAAGTGAATTTTCAAGAAAATGACATGTATCACTGGTACTTTTCCAATCCAATTTACAACCATTGAAATCAGAATCAGGGTACCCAAATAAAATACAATCCATCCATTTGGGGTACCATAAACCCATTAGTGGTGTGCTAGTGAGATACCTCATAATGCGTTTTACCACATACAGTTATGATTCTTTGGGGTTTTCTTGAAAACAAGCACACAAAAAAGCAACAAATATAATACTAGGACAAGATGCAATAAGATAAAGGAAGGACCTTATCATACTTCGATATTTTATTTATTGAACTGCTTTTCCTTCTTCGTCCTTATCTAATCTGCATGAAGTACTAATTAGATTTGATTAATCCATGCCAAATCTTTTTAATAGCTCTTTACAGTATTTAGATGGAATGATGAGATGCCTTATTTTGATTGATGAATTTGTATCCTAAGAAAGTACCAAAGCACCCCTATAATAGAAATTTCAAATTAATTTTACATCACGTCAAATAAATCATTATACAAGAACTTAGTAGTAGCACCGAATGTAACATCATCGACATATATTTGCACAAATAAAATGGCATGCTTTATTTTATATCAGCCTTCCCTCTTTGAAATTTTTTTTCAAGTAGAAACATGCTTAGTTGTTAATACCAAGCTCTAAGGGCTTGTTTCATACCGTAGAGAACCTTTTTTATGCTTGAAGACATTATTAGAAAAAGAGAAATTGAGAAACCTGGGAGGTTAATCAACAAACACTTCTTATTGGATGTAACCATTCAAGAACAAGTTCTTTACATCCATTTGGAAGAGTTCAAAATTCAAAATGAATCAGAAAGCTAAAAGCATCTTTATGGCCACTAACTACATGGGCATAAGTCTCATCGAAATCTATACCTTCCTATGTATTGTACCCTTTCACAACAAGTCTTGCTTTATTTCTTAAAAATATTTCCATTTTCTTCAAGCTTGGTTCAAAAGACCCATTTAGTTCCAATCACTATATCATATGAAGTTTTTGGATCATATTTCAATACATTGTTTCTCTCAAATTGATTTAACTCATCTTTCATAGCAAGAGACTAATTTTTGTCAATAGGAGATTCATTATTGTCCTTTGGCTCAAATTGGGGAACAACTTTAATAAAGTTACATAACCAATTAAGGCAGTGTAGAGTTCTAAACCCCTTAGAAATATCTCCAATAAAGTTGTGGATTGGATGATCCTTAGTGGTCTTCCATTCCATGGGTAGATCCTGACGGTCATTTCTTGTGTATTCGTTTTGATTGATTTCAGTTTGATTTTGGTCCTTTTCTTAGTTTTCTTCTTTATTTTCATTTTGATCTTAACCTTTATCTTGATATTAATCTTGAACTATATTTTTATCTTGATCTTCTAGGAGAGATTTCTTCATAATACTTACACAATCAAACACTTCTACCTCTACCGACAAAGGGCTAATTTTGTTAAACATCTGACTTCATACACAAGAAAGGGTGAATTTTGATGGTTTAAAAAATAATAGTTTAAAACAAAATTATCATCTAAAGCAGAGTTTGAAAATTTGTTGATAAAAACAATTAAATACACACAGAAAATTAAGCGGAAAATAAAAGAGTTAAGGGAAGAGAGATAACGCCAAAGATTTATAGAGTTTCAATCATAAAGAAGTGCCATACTCCTCTCCACAAGAATTAATATTGAGGGTATCCAATAATGCTTGAGAGATTTTAGAAGGTTAAGCCTACGAACCTCTTTATATAAGAAAAAAAATGAAGTTCATCTCTAGAGGATGAAGTGTTAGATCTTTGGAGACTCTGCGGTGGCAATGACAACTTATCATTGGACAATGAAACTAATATATTTGGAAGCTACCAATGCTGATGGATATAAAGGAAGATCCGAGGGAAGAGAATTTGAAATTTAGGAGAAAGGATCACTAGATGGAGATTTGCACTTCGAGTGAAGGAGAACTAGATTTCTGATAACAGAGATTCGATTGAATTAGGAGAAGTTTGATTGTGGAAAATTAAAGGAATCACAAGTTTGATTGTATTTTGGATTTGATGGAATTATCAAATGTTTTTTTAAAGTTGTAATAGTTAGGACAACGTTTTTACAATTTTATGGAACTTTGTTTGTTTTGTTTATTTTGGTTATGCTAAATGTTTTAGATTTTGAAGTTCTATTTGTTTGTACAATGTTTTGAAATTTGATGGTACTATAATATTTTGAATTTGATGGTACATCTATAATGTATGTGATGGTAATGTAGAATTCCCGTTCCTTGATTTCAATGTGATGGTACTATAATATATGATTGAGCATATGTGTATTTTTTAAATGGTGTATTTTTTAAGGTATTAAATAGCATACTTTTTTGTTAGGGATCAAAACCTAATTAAATTTTGTAAGGGAATAAATAGTTTATTTTTTATTAGGGATCAAAATGTATTAAGTATTGCTAATAATTAAAAAATAATAAGAAATTGTGTTGATATAAGTGTTATTTGTAATTTAAAACATAGAAAATATGTTGATTTAGTGGTAGAGAGAGATCCCTGCTAACCAATAAGTCCTTGGTTCAAAATTTTGATGCATGAGATAAATTATTACATATGATATATTGTGATGCTACCCATATATTGAAATGCATATATGGGGAATTGTATGCTCGTGCATTTCATGGTTACATGGCTATCGAAGAGGAGTCACGAGGTGCACACCGAAGAGGTGGCACGCGGTGCGTGTCCAAGAGGGAACCACGTTATCCCAACTTGGATCATTGTGTATGATTGATGGTGTAGATACCCATCACCTTAGTGGCGCTAAATCCTAAAGCGATACCACGACCCTTTGCGATGGGATTGATATTCCGGAATCATATGCATCAACATTGCATTAGGAATGAGTCTTAATTATACTATATATATTATTGTTGGAAATGATTATATACATGTGTTAGAATGAGATCTCTAGCCATGTATAATGTATCCTCTATTTATGCATGTTGCTCCGCTCTTGTATATTTGTTATTTTCGGATTGATGACCCTTTCAGTTGATGTGTGGGTGAATACGCCAATAGATCATGACGATTCTCGGACACGAGGAGATGCCACCGTCGAAGACGACGGATTTCACTTTCCCTGATGGATGGACCGACACGTCCTAGGGGTTCGACCCGACCCTAGGACAACTCTCATTTACCGGGAACATATTGGAGACTACTACTATTATGGGATGAGATTCGAAGACCATTTACTCTCTCAGAGCTATGACCTTCTAGATCCCAGCCTCTTTGATCATCTCTAGCTTCCTCTCAGGGGTGATTAACTGTTTGGGATTGTTAACCTCTCCTTCATCCCCACCTGGACCCTCATACACCCCAGTTGTGGGAGGGAGTCGTTCTTTTGTGATATATCCATGCCTCCCCTTGACTTAGATATGTCGTTAGGACTACCCTCCACATTCACTCGTGACGTCTTTCCCATAGACGAGCTCCCTCATATTAATCCAGCACTCATGTCGTCATTTGAGCTAGTCGTAGGTGAGGCAGTGGATGATGACACAGAGGATCCCTCAGAGCATGATTATGAGAGAGGATATGATGAGGATGGATCTGATCACACCCTGTCGAGCGCTTGTAGTGGTTTATGCGGAGCCGGGGCGAGTGCATATTATTGTTGTCGTTAGGTTTCGGTCATCCTAGTTAGGGAGTATAGTACGTGGATTGTAGGAGTATTTTAGTACTAGATGGTAGGTTCCTGTGACTTACTATGCATGGTCCGGAATTTTCTCCTTGGCGAAACTCTCCTGCATGAGTGTTTGCCGAGGACTTTTATTCTATCATTTTATGGATTATATTTTAACTAGGCTTAAATAATGTTTTCGTCCCTGTAAGTTGGCGAGTTTTTGGTTTTCGTCCCTGAATCTTTTTTTTTTCCAGTTTTAGTCCCTATATCTTACTTTTTGTTGGTGTTTAGTCCCTACAGAGGTTTCCTGCAGATTTTTCTATGGATTTTCCTGCGAATTTTGGTTTTAAGGAAAATCCGCAGGAAACCTTCGGATTTTCCTGCGGATTTTGGCTTTAGGGACTAAACACCAACAAAAAGTAAGATATAGGGACTAAAACCCAAAAAAAAAGATTCAGGGACGAAAACCAAAAACTCGCCAACTTACAGGGACGAAAACATTATTTAAGCCTTTTAACTACTATCTACACTTCATATCTTATGACGCTTTGTCGTATATATGCACAATATGTTTTATGTTCTAAAATGGTTCATCTATTTTCTTTTATATAGCATATGTTGAGTTCTTAAAACATTATGAAATACAAAATTGGTCGTGGTATTTGTCTTTATAAAAAAAGGACGTTATTTTCATACAAAGAAAACCTTTAATTAATTTATTTATGGAAATTATATCTTTTAAAAACACACTCTCGCTGTTAGAAATTGGGGTGTTACATTGTGGTATCAGAGCCTAGGTTAATCTTCTTGGGGACTGTGAGTTTAGAGTTCTAAGCTGATTGGGTAAAGTTTAGAGCTTATATCCATATTTTTGGGACCGTTAAATTTTGACATCCACTCACGATTTGAAAGTGAGATATTGGAAATTCTCTTGAAACAGGTAATAAGAATTTTAATTGAGTGTTGGTTTTATAGGAAAACTATGCCTCCAAGACGTGACAATAATAATGATGGGATGAACAACCATCAGGTGGATCAAATGGTCCAAGCTATGGCTAATATGGCAGTCGCTGTTACCGCCCAAACTGCCGCTAAGAACCTTCCAGATTTGGAGTAGCGGGACAGAGAAATAAGAGTCAGGGAATCAAGAGGATTAATTGATTTTCGCTGCCACGATCCTCCTAAATTGCAAGAGGATGTTATTCTCGAGAAGGCTGACTTATGGTTACAAGAAATTGAAAAGATCTTTGAGGTAATCAATTGCCCACCAGGAGCTAAGGTGTTATATGCTACATATCTTCTCTTAGGCGATGCAGAGTATTGGTGGAGAAGCACTAGATTGATGATGGAGGGCGCACAAGAGGAAATAAATTGGGAAACCTTTTAAATAGTATTCTTAGACAAATACTTTCCAATGAGTGCGAGGACCAAATTGGGAGACGATTTTCTGAAACTTCAATAGGGAGGTATGACTATAGGTGAGTACGCCGCCAAGTTTGAAACTTTATCCAGGTATTTCTGATTCTTCAGGGAAGGTGTGGATGAAGTTTACATGTGTCACCATTTCCAAGAAGGACTCAAGTGAAAACTACAAGACTCAGTGGTACCATTAGGGATACAATGCTTTTAACCATTAGTGGAGAAATGCAGAGAGGTGGAGGACATGAAAAATAGGAGGGAAAATCACGGGGCAGTCCAGAACTCTGGAGGACCTAATCGTTCAAATTTTTAGAATCATGGATGTAGTAAAAAACAGGTAGGCAATACCAACGACCACACTATAACAATCGGGGACCTCAACGAACAGAAAACCATACACCAGAAGAGGAGGAACTCAAGCTGTCCCAGGGGTACATTGTTACTGGTGTGGTGAAGGTGGGTGTTATGCGAATGAATGTCCTAATAGGGGTTCTACCTGCTTAAAATGCAACAAAAGAGGACATATGACGAAGGATCGCAAAGCTATAAAGGCAGAGTTAGCTGTTAATACTGCTAGAAGCGTCCGACCAACTGCTCAAGGACCAGTATATTGCATAGGTTCAGAAGGAAGATTTTTGTCCAACAACTTGATCCAAGGGAACTGTGAGGTTAAAAGTACCATTTTAACTGCACTTTTTGATTCTGGAGCAACACATTCATTCATATCCAAGGATTGTGTTGATCAATTGAGAATGATAGTAACTTCACTACCTTTTGACTTGGTAGTGTCTACCCTTGCTATGGTTCTAACTGTGAACACTGCATGCTTACTATGTAAAGTAGTGGTTCAAGAGAGAGAATATTTCTGGTTAATATAATATGTTTACCCCTATAATCTCTCGAGATTATTCTCGTAATGGATTAGATGTCATTTCATTATTTTATGTTAGATTGTGCTTGGAAGTTAGTTATGTTGCCTGAGCTGGGGGTTTTAAATACCTATCAGCTAACCAACTCAAGGTTTCTCTAAAGAATGAAGCCTTTGACCCTTCAATACATGCTAGTACAGAGGTGATTGCTGAATTCAAGATTGAGACATGATAGTTACTAAAGACTTTCAGGATATATTTCCCAATGAGATCCCTAGTTTACCACTTGTAAGAGACATTGAATTCTTCATTGACTTACACCCGGGAACTGGACCCATTTCCATTGCACCATATCAGATGGCGCCAAAAGAACTCCAAGAACTTAAAAAACAATTGGAAGACTTGATGGAGAAAGGACTCATTAGGAAACGTTTTTCCCTATGGGGAGCTTCAGTACTTTTGGTAAAGAAAAAGGACGGGCGTTCTCGACTATGTATGGACTACAGACAACTTAACAAGGCGACCGTGAAGAATCGATATCCATTACCTCACATTGATGACTTGATGGATCAACTTAAAGGAGCATCCATATTTTCTAAGATTGATGTGAAGTCCAGTTATCATCAGATTAGAGTAAGAGAAGAAGACATACCAAAGACTGCATTCAGGACTCGTTACGGACATTATGAGTACCTAGTCATGCCATTTAGAGTGACTAATGCACCTGCTATTTTCATTGATTACATGAACCAAAATTTCCACCCAATTCTGGACAAATTCGTTGTTGTATTCATTGACAATATTCTTGTTTACTCTCGAAGTAAAATGGAACACGAAGAACATCTACGTCAAGTGCTACAAATTTTACGTGAAAAGAAGTTGTTTGCTAATCCATCCAAATGTGAATTCTGGCTAGAAAGGGTAAATTTCTTGGGACATGTCATATCAAAGGAAGTCATTTCTATCGATCCAGCAAAGATTGAAATCGTGCTCGCATGGAATCAGCCTCAGACAGTCACTGACATAAGAAGTTTTGTAGGATTAGCTGGATACTATCGACGATTCATTGAAGGATTTGCAAAAATAGTAGCTCCATTGACTCAACTAACTAGAAAGGATCAACCTTTTGCTTGGACTAAGAAATGTGAAGCTAATTTTCAATTATTGAATAAGAAACTTATGATGTCGCCTATATTGATTATGCCACAACCTGAGGAGCCATATGAAGTTTATTGTGATACATCTCATCAAGGTTTAGGATGTGTGTTGACGCAGCACCGAAAGGCGGTAGCATATGCTTCCAGACAATTGAAGACTCACGAAAGGAATTATCCCACTCATGACTTAGAGCTTGTAGCAGTAGTTTTTGTGCTAAAGATTTGGTGTCATTATCTCTATGGATGTACATTCACAGTATTCAGTTACCATTAGAGTTTGAAGTATTTGTTTGATTAAAAGGAATTAAACATGAGACAAAGGGGATGGATGGAAACCTTGAAAGGCTATGATTTCACATTACAATATCACCCAGGAAAAGCAAACGTAGTGGCAGATGTGTTAAGTAGAAAGGGTGTCCTTGCAACAACATCACTGATGGCCAAACATTAAGAGCTACGGGAAACATTCAGAGACATGCACCTAGACATAAAGTTGGGACACATAACTCTACAGTGTGGAATGATCAGGATTTCTAATGGACTTTTGGAATACATTCAAAACTGTCAGAACAATCCACTATTGGAAGAAAAAAGGGAATTGATGGTACAAGGAAAGACACCAATTTTTAAAGTAGTACCAGATAATATCTTAAGGTGAAACGAAAGAATTTGTGTACCCGGTGTTGCCGGGATAAGGAAACTAATTTTAGAGAATGCCCACAAAAGCAAACTTAGCATTCACCCTGGAGCAACAAAAATGTATAAAGATTTGAGACAAAACTATTGGTGGCAAAGAATGAAGAAGGATATGGAAGATTATGTAGCATCATGTTTGACTTCCCAAAAAGCAAAGATAGAACACCAAAGGCCATCTGGAATGTTGCAATCTTTAGATGTTCCCGAATGGAAGTGGGATAGCATTTCAATTGATTTTATCACCATATTACCTAAAACTCAGAGGATGCATGACTCAATTTGGGTAATTGTCGATCGTATGACCAAGGCTTCTCATTTCTTACATGTAAAAATAACCTTTAAGGTAACCAAGTTGACGGAAATTTACATTGCCGAGATTGTTAAACTACATGGGCGCAATCTAGAATCGTGTCAGATTGAGACCCAAAGTTCACATTACAATTTTGGGGTGAGTTACACGAAGCACTTGGAACAAAGCTAAGATTAAGTTCGGCATATCATGCCCAAACAGATGGTGAAACAGAACAAACAAATTTGTCGCTAGAGGATCTACTTCGGGCATGTGTATTGGATGATAGAGGGAGTTGGGATGATTTACTACCTTTAATCGAATTCACCTACAACGACAGTTTTTATAGTATCGGAATGGCTCCATTTGAAGATGGCGAGAGTATCGGAATGGCTATATGGATGAAAATGTCAGAAGCCATTATGTTGGTATCAAGATGGCGAGAGTATGATTGTACGTCCAGAAATGGTTCATCAGACTATAGAAAAGGTTACAAAGCATTAGAGAAAATATGAAGGCTTTGCAAGATCGTCAAAAAAGCTATGTCAACAAAAGACATTGGCCATTGGATTTCGAAGAAGGGGACCATGTGTTCCTCTGTGTCACACCCACCACCGGGGTGGGGAGAGCAATCCAGATGTGGAAGTTAACTCCAAAGTTTATAGGGACCTATCAAATAACTTCTTAAATTGGAACTGTGGCTTACCGAATTACATTACCACCCTTTCTATCTGGCATACATGATGTGTTTCATGTCTCACAACTATGAAAATACATTCCAGACCCTTCCCACGTAATCAAACCAGAAACCATTCAACTTAAAGACAACTTATCATTTTAAGTAATACCCGTTAGGATCGAGGAAAGAGAGATGAAATTGCTGAGGAATAAGGAAATTCCATTATTAAAAATAATTTGGAACCAAGTGACTGGTGATGCAACTTGGGAGCTTGAGACCGCAATCTGAGAGACACACCACATATTCACCCAAAACCTTAAGGTGATAGGTGTATGGGTTCCCCCACTTATAAATGCTCAAGTCTCCACATTTCTAGCCAATGTGGGACTATTACACATACTACTCACACTTGTTATACTTAACAATACCCATATTTGTTTACAGACACGTAGTTTTGAGGACAAAACTCTTTTAGGGGGGGATGTATTGTAAGACCCATACTTTTAAAATAAATAAATATTTTAAGATTATAGTATATTTGCACATCTATAATATATTATGATCGGGTATAAACTTAAATAATTTTTATATAAGTGAATTCAAATTATGCTAAAAATATTTTAGGATTTTTATTTCATTAGTGGTTCACGATAGAAATTTTTGAAAAATCTTGATTTCAGTCTCTTTAGCGTTCGGCAAATTAGCCGCCTGAATTTTTGAATCAACCCATTTTTGTAACGAAAATTTAAGGATAGAATAACAAAATTATTTATGATAGAATTGAAGGTGTGAGAAAAACACAAGAAATAGGGGGTTTGAATTGGGTTTTCAAAATGAAAGCTTTATGTGAAACTCAAACAAATATCACAAATAGACTAACAATAGAGAAAGATACACGGTATATCCTGGTTCACTTGAAAACTATCAAGTTAATCCAGTTCACCCGCCAAGGTGATTTCTCCTTATACACAAGGACTTAATCCACTCTAACCAAACTGATTACAAATGAACTAGCTACTGCTGGTGACTAACATACACAGAGTAACTGTCTCTTCTTAAGGATTCTGACCCAACTAGTCCCTTAAAGAATTCAAACAACTGTTTGATCAAATAAAATGTTTATAATGAAATGCTTCTTTCATAAGCTGATATAAACACAATTTCTAGCTCAATCTAACTTAGAGAGAATCTATATAGTAAGAACAATCTTCTTCTTTGTATTGTGGTGCTTTATTGTTCACTCATTGTAACGCCATGTATAATATATATCTAGAATAATACAATACAAGCATTTGATTTGGTACTGACACCATCATAAGTGCCTAATGGCGTAATTCACATACTTGCCCATTGTAAAACATAAACACAATCTATGGCACAAGACATGGGAACTAGCCAAAAAATAAAAATCTAAGAATAATATACAATATCCTCAATTGTATACAACAAAAATAATACACAGCAGAAACACTAAAGCCAAGCTTCTCTTGAAACATCCACGCATCGCTCCACTTGTAAATCAAACCTGCAAACCACACCTGAAATAAAGCAACTATAGTGGGGTGAGATACATCAAATCTCAGTGAGTTCCCTATCTTATAGATTCTCTCGGCTTTACAAGGTTCTAGCCAATCCTAACTCAAGTCAAGGGGAAGGGAAAAAACCTTGAGTTCACAATCTCAAGATCTCACACTATATGGAAACATGGCATGAGTTCATCAACTCAAAATATCACTAATCGATAACTACACCAAGGCATCCCCTTTTCCCGTCCACTTCTATGTCTAGAAGTCGGCCCGAGTCATGGATCCTGGTAACCTACTTGACATACGAATGGATTTGGGTTCTACGGGCCATTAACTATTATGAACCGTCACTTCACACGGGCCATTAACCGTCACAAGCATACGCTCCCAGAGCACCATTCGTACTGCACGCGGGAATCAAACCTGCCAAGTAGTCATGCCTATGTTTCAGAGGAGCTCGAGACTCATTAAACTGCAACTCAAGATAAATGGTTACGATTACGTGATCTCTCACACAAACGTGATTGTATTCAACAATCACAAGGCCACAATGCCTTAAGGCCACATTCTCCTTTTCTCATAATCACAAAAGTTCAACATGTTCCATACTAGTGTTTCACTCACTCCTAGACCAATCTCGTCACGGATGTACCTTCCTACATCAGGTGTCCGAGCCTTGCCATCTAGGTTAACTACTCCAGGCCATAACTCGCCAATGAATGCACGAGCATCGCCATCTAGAGTTTCTATCACAATTATATTCACAACCTAGAATTATACCAATCTTAACTATGTCATTTGTTTTGGGGTAAAGTTTCCTCACTCTTCCTAATTCATTTTAAGCATGCATATTTCTTTCATCCACAGTTCACAATTAGATAGACATGGTATAATCACAAATATTACAAGTAAACACATATGATAACACATCACATAAAACACCCCTTTCGGGTTCCCTCCGGTTCATTTAATTGAGCATCGAAAACAATACTTTTCACTTTTATCCCGTAAGATATTTTCACAGCTTTACATCGGCTATAATTATGTCTCGATCAGATTTTCGATCCAAAAGATATGAATTTACAACATATCGTAACCACATAATTTCATTCATTTTCCACTAAATAATTTATCCCTCATCATACCCATAATTTTCACTTTCTATTGGGTAGAGGATCGTCTTAGCTTTACATCGATATAAAGAACGCTTAAAACGGACACCCGAGTCAAAAGTTATGAATTTTAGAAAATAGGTTTTTCCAAAAGGTTACAGTGTTAATCAGTTAACACATTTGGTTAACCGATTAACCAAGTTCCAGTGGCAAAATGAAGTTTTGAGACACTTTCCATTAACCGGTTAACATGTATGGTTAATCGGTTAACCAATCTTATTTCAACGTAGAACAATAGATTTCTCACTGGTTAATCGGTTAACCAAAATGGTTAATCGGTTAACCTTGTTGCAGAATCCCAAAAACTCTGTTTTTATGGATGAAAAACCCAATCAAACCTCATCATAACATAACCACACTGTATAACAATTATCAACAGATGTTTCCACACATATATTGATCATACTACTCAATTTATAACACAATTCAACCGTTAGATTCTTTGATTTTGCAAAACTACTCATTTTCCCTCAAAATCCAACCTAACTCTAAAACCCTCAAGAAAATTCTACAAATAAGTTTCTATCTAGAACCCACCTGATAATCGAAGAGGAGTTTGAAGAAGATGCTGAGGATCCAAGCTCCTTCCCAAGCTTTTCCCTCTTCTCCCATGGTTTTCTTCTTCTCTTCTCTTTCTCCTTCTTTCTCTTTTTCCTTTTTCTCTTCTTACTATCTTTTTCTTTTCTTTTTAACATATATATATATATATATATATATATATATATATATATATATATATATATATATATAATCCAGTATTATATAATATAATCCAACAGGGAAAAATATCTCCAATCGATATTTTGTTGTCTCAACCCAATCGATCAATTATTAGAGTTACCTTAAAAATCCTTTTCTCGAACCAATAATTATTAATCAGTCTTTAGTAAAATAATTGATCTCTTCAGAGTTCACCAGTTGCTCTATTGGTCCCACTTAATAATACTTAGAGCACTTAGAGGATTTCATTAATCCAATTTATCCAAAGATAGAGCACATAGACACTCATCTGATCTCATCTGATATCCCACTGAGCATTTCAATAATACGGGGTATTACACTCTCCCCCCCTTAAATTAAAATTCGTCCCCAAATTTCCTCTACTCGACAATAACCACAACTTGTATCATTGTCTTAATTCCACACTCAATTTTACTTCCATTAGACTTTCTGATGTAATCAATTCCAACTTGACTTCATAGACCAAAAATCCGTATTTTCACAATTCATCAAACTTCACGTCCTTAATTATACTTTTATTCCCATATCGAGTTAACTTCTAACCTTGCCCTTCCATAATTCCTCTATTGTTCCATACAAAAGACTTTTTCATATCTTACCTTCGGCAGAAATACACCATTCTATACTCTTCTACTGAGTCACAACACAAAACCATAATACCTTATCTTGGTTTACGATAACAAACACTCATCAAATCCTTTAACATTCGAACCACTTCACAACTAGTCAACGACTTCTTTACCAGTTCCATCTGGTCTGATACTAAACATTGTAACCATTACATCCGATAATTCATCTCTTTTGTATCACACCAAAAGGTAACACAATTAGAACGAGATCTTCTTACTTCCCTACTTATAAGTAATAATCATTCAAATCCTTATTAGTCTGACTGAACTCTTTCATCTGTCACCTTCTACTTTGTAACCCAACTTCTAACAGTAGAACACTACGAATTCTTGAGCACTACCAAGTAGCTAACAGTCCACGGAGAACACACTTATCCACTGAGATCCTTACTAACCAACGGTACAAGAAATGTGTTGACGTCTTATAGTAGAACAATTTCCTCGCCAACACACAATATCTTAACATCTGTCCAACACTCTCCAGCCGATAAAGACACAAGAGTTACATTGCTACAACCATAACATATATAACTCCAATTTCATTCAGGCTCGAATAATTCATCCAAAAGTAGTTTAACAACTTTCGGTTCTGGTTACCCCATTCCATAATAATTCTTCTTACGGGTTTTTCCGACTTACTCAAGGTTCCTTGTTGACACGAGATCTCATCCAATATCAACGTAACACCAACATAGAACTACAATCATATGCGAGTCACCACTTATCAAACTTAAACCATTCAAGGCACAACTGTGAGTTTCCATACTACTCACCAATCCACATACAACACTCTACACGTATACACATCCCCAAAGGACATGCCACGCTTCTCCATTGAATCCACTTCTCTCACTCGTTTCGTTCCATAAACGATTCCAAGTTACATGCTTAACTTCCGGAATGTCCAATTCTTACTCGTATTTGGAAAGATAACTTTAAAATTTCAACCTCGTGGTAAAAAAAACACAACTGCACACAACTGGTACCACTCTCACGGAGCCTAAATTCAATACCATGAACTCACAGAAGATAACACTTACTAATTCTGACCAACCGCTCATCTCTTAATAACACTAATTATGCACCGAACTATTCCTTGCGAGATCAATACTTCGTGAGTATTTTCCAACTTCGTCCTTAAGACTCTCAACAGTACTGATAACAATTAACCTAAGACTTTCTCACACTTAACATAGTTCACAAGATTATTTCACAAAATTCAACCTACCTTGTCGTCTAAACAAATGTTCAACTATACCACACCTTTCCAAAAGTTACGATTCCAAAAAAACACCAAATCCATCTTTCATTTACTTGGAATCCCGTTATCCATTCATACAATACTCTACGCTCGGAGCAACATAAGGTAACAAAATGCAGATGATGGTTCTTAAGAGATTTCACAATTTACACACACGTTAATCGATTAACCACCTGAGCTAATCGGTTAACTCCTCCAAATTCAACACAAAACACCATCCTTGCACGTGTTAATCGGTTAACCCCATTATGTTAATCGGTTAACACTGCTGCAGAAACTAAAAATCAACTCCTTCTTAATTCAAGCCATCCCTGCTCAAACCCTCAATCTGGTTTGTTCTAACTTGAAATATCATTCTCACTCTCGGCTTCTTAACTTATATAACATTCACTAACCACGATCCCCTCAAGGTAAATCCGACAAAGTCGACGACACACTCCAACCAAGTGACAGGAAAAATTCCAAATTCTGACGCGGTCACCCTACTAAACTTCAGCGCGATAGTTCATTTTCCTGCTCAAACAATTATGCTAGCGGGAAACCAATAATGACGACATTCTAAGGTTTTAGCCACAACTCATGCTTGATCCGTCCATAAACAAAACCAGCACACAATTATTATACGGTACCACAAAACTGGATGAACATCTCATATCAAGCATACCACCTTATTCTCTCACTTGAACTCCTTGGTGAGAAATAAAACAACAACATTCTTAGTCCAACAAAAGGTGGATTCCGAATATTCTGATTATTCCCAAATACAGAAGTTTCTCTATACTTGCAAGTAAATCGGGGAAATGCATCCTCTTAAAGAACATTTCCATCACTTTGTACACATTAACCAGGATTCCTTACCCTTCACTATCCTTTGAACATTCCTCTTACAATATATTCACTTAATGGAAGATTCGCAACCGACAATTCTCATCAACTATTTACAAAACTCTTCCGGTATAAACCATTCCATAATTTACACTCCGTCCATACTAAGTCCTGATTTTCTTCTCATTGTTTTACCACAATCTTACTTCTTAAAATACAATATTCACTGTCCCACAAGGTACGTCTCTTCACACTTATCTCAGGAATAAGAATCCATCACGTACACTCGTGGCTACGGTGCTACCACCACTCGTTCTTAATACTAAAGTGTAACTTTTCTCACTCCACGTCATACTAATAGGGTCCTTACGGGTGAACCATCCGTAATCACACTTCCTTACCCATAGGTTCATCAATGCCTTAGAATTTCATTGCACCCTCGTCCAAAATACCTTCCGTTGTCACTTCCTCATAACATATCGTTAATACCGTTTTCCATACCGCGTTTACTTCGCTCTCTATTGTAATCCTCTTATGTCCAAATATAAAATTATCATACTAAGATTCCCTTAAATCCAAGGTACTTACACAGTTTCTTAATACAACTTCTTCCGGTCCGTATCACTACACTTTTTGTTACTAAATGAAGCTCAAACTTCCTCCGACACAATAACTTATACTGTTCCTTGGGTAATCTAACAAATTCCAAATTCCAAATCTGTCTCTTACCGAAAACAGAAATCCTAGAGTATTTACCTGAACTTGATCTCCCTTCATAACTGAAGATACACAATTCATCTCCTACTCTTCGTCCAGCGCACACTTATTTCACTTGAAGCATGTAAATACATCCTTGTGTTCCTCCTCACACTTCTCTACCACTTTAGGTTCCCATAAAAGCCGAACTTCCTTAACTCTCAAAATTTTAACCAGTCGGAAGATATTGTCCGGAACACCTTCCTTAAAGTACTCTCGTCCATTTAAGATACCATAACAACCTTAGAACTAAAGTACCAAAACTTATCGGACTTCCGGACCTTACGCCACGCGTTCCACACAACTTTCTTTTTCACGGAATGAGATTACTTGAAATCCTGATCCATACTATTGGCCAATCCTACTTCACTAGCGATTTTACATATTCCTTAATACCTTGACCAATTGTCCGATAGAGATCCTTAACTTTCAGACTCCATAAACGCCATAGGATTTCCCGAACAACACACCATTCATCAATTCCATGCTACCCAAGGCACATCTTCTACTAAGACCTCCACTGAGCTGACCAAAAATCCTCACTACTAACTCTGGGCTTGAGCCTACCCTCACAACACAAGTTCTGACAACACTACGCAGTCCTCGTGGTCGCTCAACCATGATTCTACCTATCACATACATAGTATTAGGTTGATCAGACCCAACACTACATAGTATGATATTAAGTTTCATGATGGCAAGACACACTTAAGAGGCAGGAATAGATTTACTTATGATGTTTCAAGGCTAGGTCGAGGACACGACCTGCTCTGATACCAACTGTAACGCCCTGTATAATATATATCTAGAATAATACAATACAAGCATTTTATTTGGTACTGACACCATCATAAATGCCTAATGGCGTAATTCACATACTTGCCCATTGTAAAACATAAACACAATCTATGGCACAAGACATGGGAACTAGCCAAAAAATAAAAATCTAAGAATAATATACAATATCCTCAATTGTATACAACAATAATAATACACAGCGGAAACACTAAAGCCAAGCTTCTCTTGAAACATCCACGCATCGCTCCACTTGTAAATTAAACCTGCAAACCACACCTGAAATAAAGCAACTATAGTGGGGTGAGATACATCAAATCTCAGTGAGTTCCCTATCTTATAGATTCTCTCGGCTTTACAAGGATCTAGCCAATCCTAACTCAAGTCAAGGGGAAGGGAAAAGACCTTGAGTTCACAATCTCACAATCTCACACTATATGGAAACATGTCATGAGTTCATCAACTCAAAATATCACTAATCGATAACCACACCAAGGCATCTCCTTTTCCCGTCCGCTTCTACGTCTAGAAGTCGACCCAAGTCATGGATCCTGGTAACCTACTTAACATACGAATGGATTCGGGTTCTACGGGCCATTAACCGTTATGAATCATCACTTCACATGGGCCATTAACCGTTACAATCATACGCTCCCAGAGCGTCATTCATACTGCACGCGGGAATCAAACCTGCCAAGTAGTCAAGCCTATGTTTCAGAGGAGCTCGAGACTCATGAAACTGCAACTCAAGATAAATGGTTACAATTACGTGATCTCTCACACAAACGTGATTGTATTTGACAATCACAAGGCCACAATGCCTTAAGGCCACATTCGCCTTTTCTCATAATCACAAAAGTTCAACATGTTCTATACTAGTGTTTCACTCACTCCTAGACCAATCTCGTCATGGATGTACCTTCCTACATCAGGAGCCTGAGCCTTGCCATCTAGGTTAACTACTCCAGGCCAAAACTCGCCAATGAATGCACGAGCGTCGCCATCCAGAGTTTCTATCACAATTCTATTCACAACCTAGAATTATACCAATCTTAACTATGTCATTTGTTTTGGGGTAAAGTTTTCTCACTCTTCCTAATTCATTTTAAGCATGCATATATCTTTCATTCACAATTCACAATTAGATAGACATGGTATAATCACAAATATTACAAGTAAACACATATAATAACACATCACATAAAACACCCCTTTCGGGTTCCCTCCAATTCATTTAATCGAGCATCGAAAACAATACTTTTCACTTTTATCCCGTAGGATATTTTCACAGCTTTACATCGGCTATAATTATGTCTCGATCGGATTTACGATCCAAAAGATATGAATTTACAACATATCGTAACCACATAATTTCATTCATTTTCCACTAAATAATTTATCCCTCATCATACCCATAATTTTCACTTTCCACTGGGTAGAGGATCGTCTTAGCTTTACATCGATATAAAGAACGCTTAAAACGGACACCCGATTCAAAAGTTATGAATTTTAGAAAATAGTTTTTTCCAAAAGGTTACAGTGTTAATCGGTTAACACATTTGGTTAACCGATTAACCAAGTTCCAGTGGCAAAATGAAGTTTTTCAGACACTTTTCGTTAACCGGTTAACAAGAATGGTTAATCGGTTAACCAGTCTTATTTCAGCGTAGAACAACAGATTTGTCACTGGTTAATCGGTTAACCCTGTTGCAGAATCCCGAAACCTCTGTTTTTATGGATGAAAAACCCAACCAAACCTCATCATAACACAACTACACTGTATAACAATTATCAACAGATGTTTCCACATATATATTGATCATACTACTCAATTTATAACATAATTCAACCGTTAGATTCTTTGATTTTGCAAAACTACTCATTTTCCCTCAAAATCCAACCTAACTCTAAAAACCTCAAGAAAATTTTACAAATAAGTTTCTATCTAGAACCCACCTGATAATCGAAGAGGATTTTGAAGAAGATGCTGAGGATTCAAGCTCCTTCCCAAGCTTTTCCCTCTTCTCCCGTGGTTTTCTTCTTCTCTTCTCTTTCTCCTTCTTTCTCTTTTTCCTTTTTCTCTTCTTACTATCTTTTTCTTTTCTTTTATAACATATATATATATATATAATCCAATATTATATAATATAATCCAACAGGGAAAAATATCTCCAATCGATATTTCGTCGTCTCAACCCAATCGATCAATTATCAGAGTTACCTTAAAAATCCTTTTCTCGAACCAATAATTATTAATCCGTCTTTAATAAAATAATTGATCTCTTCAGAGTTCACTAGTTGCTCTATTGGTCTCACTTAACAATGCTTAGAGCACTTAGAGGATTTCATTAATCCAATTTATCCAAAGATAGAGCACATAGACACTCATCTGATCTCATCTAATATCCCATTGAGCATTTCAATAATACGGGGTATTACACTCATGGATTTCTCTATTTCTAAGTTCTCTCTCGTATGAATGAGTGTTTTTGTGTACATCTTTTTCACACTTGGTGTCACACATGATTCTTTGAATGATCAAGTCTTTATATAGCCAGAAAAAAAGATCTGTTGAAGGGCAGATAAGGAATATCAGTAAAATACTGGCGACTTAAAATAATGTCGTTATGCTGGGAAGAAAATCGTACACTGAAATTGTCCTTTGGACCACTAAATCAGGGTAGTGGAATGGTAGTGGAAAAGAACGTGTTTGATCTGTACTATGTACTATTTTCCCACGTAATGTTTCATCTTCTTCTATCCATCAGTGGGTTCTGAATTGAAATGGTTGAAGCATGATCAGAAGAATGGATCACTAGGTCGTAAGAGTCTTGAGTCTTCAGAGTCTTCAGAACTTGTTCAGCAGAACCTTTTCTTCAAAGTCTTCAGCACTCCAACCAAGTACTTGGGCTCGAGTGGTAAACGAGCTTCTGCTAAAGGACGAAGGTTCAGGGAATACCGAGTTCGATTCCAGGTGGGAACAATACTTGGCCAGTGTCAGTACCTCTCGGCACGAGCTCTAGATTACTAGGGCCCCTTTCCCCTGGGAACCAGAGTGCGAAAAGTAAAAAAAAAAATCTTTAGCACTCCTTCTTCAGAACCCTTGGTTATCAGAAACATAATTCTTCAGAGTCTTTGCTGAAGCGGTAAAGCAGCAAGCAACAAAAAGATTTGGAAGTATTTTTCAGGGAATTTATCGTGTCCACAGAGATCGGTGATATTGAACTGCCATTCGACAATTTAAATGTTATAGAGTTTGGGTTTAAAATTGGTTAAAGTAAAAGCAGAAAAGTAAATATCAACATAAAAAGAATTCTTTCTTCAGAGAGAAGAAACTTATCCGACATGCATATAATCCACTCCGCACAAACTTAAACTTCCCGACCAATTATACTCAACCTACAATACTCCTCAATATCATCCAGTATCTCTCACAACAATGTTCATCTCTGACACACTGAGCTGAGAGAACAACTGTGTTATCCTCGTCGACACTCTCGCACCCGACTCGAGATACAAAGTCATTAAGCTTCGACACCCATAAAGATTGTTAGCTCTAAATCTATCTCTAGCATCCAGAAACTAACAGATAATCATCCCTAATCAAAGTTTGCGATGTTTATCTCTAACACAACCCAAACCCTGAGCATAAAGTAAATATCAAGGACAATCACCGATAAAGATTTGTAAAGCAAATTAAATATAACGCTATGGGCGACAAATATACATGAGTTTAAAGTAAATACATATATAACAACCCAACAAAGAAGAAATGCACAAAGAAGAAGATAAATAAACCAAACATCTCGCGGTTTGTCGGCGCCGATCGATGAGAAATCCACCCGGATCATCCGTGAGCAAGCTCCAATGTTGTTTTCTAAGCTAATCGTACTGAAAAATGATGTTTGATGGAGTGGGAGCAAAAAATACCCAAACCACCACCTAAAAATGCTGAAAAGTGACTTAAATAGGGGCTGAAAAGACGCGAACCGCGCTAAGAGCGCTATGAGGGCGCTTAGCGCCATTAGCAAAACCATAATTCTTATTTTCTTCATAACTTTTAAACTGTAACTCCGATTGACGCACCGTCGGAAGCGTTGAAAAGCTTATACAATGCTCTATACAACAATGAAAAAATATCCTTGCTTGAATACCTACAAAAATGAGATAAAATAAAATTAAAAAGAATTAAATTTTATTACAACCGCGCTAAGCGCGATCTCACCTAAAATACACCTAAACCGCCTTAAAGCGCGCTAAGCGCGGTCCTGCAAGCGCTAAGCGCGGTCAAGGAACCTTAGCTACTGCCTCTGGCAGAAAATGCATGCTGATACCGCACTGAAAAGCTCGCTTAAACTTAAACTTGTTTGTCCTCAAACAAGAATCAAACAACTCAAAGAAGCAAAAGTAACAACCAAGCAATCACAAGTCAACAAGTTTCGAAAAACAAACACAAATGTATGGTTCAACACAAAAACGTACATGCAAAGCAAAACTTACCACTAAGCTACAACGATAACATAATCACGAAACGAACGCTACGTACAAAACTCATGCCAAACATTCCAAAACAACACGAGTTCAATCATGAATCAAACCTAGTAAAAAAAATCATCGGTATATGAAAAACACAAAATGAGGTACTTTTCACTCACACAACAATCTTGCAAACAAAAGACTAAATTATGCAATCAACCAAAAATCACATTGAAAACATAAAAACAAGAATCACAAGGGCTTTCAAGGTTGTGGCATGGCCGGGTAAACAAACAAGGGGCAACTTCTAAAGGTAATTGAAACAAAAAATTGCCTAAACCTAAGGGAGTGATCAACTCACAAAGACTCAAACACAAAATTCCAATCAACTTCTTCCAAAATCCCAAGTGTTACACAAAACACAATACTTATTTTGCACAATTATATGAACTTTTTTTGTTTCCTTTCTCTAGGATTTTCTTTTTCTTTCTTTTTTATTCTTTTTCATATTTTTCTCTTTTTTCTTTTCTTTTTCAACCACATAGAAATCAACCAATGAGTAAACAATCATTCTCTCCCCAACTTGAATTCAACCACATCATCATGTGAATACTCCCTACTTTCTAAGGCAAGGTAAAAATTCATACAACAACACAAAGTTGAGGGTTCAAGAAAAAATCAATCAATCAAAATCCATACAAAAAGTGAATTCAATACTCATAGACAAGCATTAAGTTCAAACAACATGGATAATGATAGAAAGGCACAAAGGGGTTTAACAAATACTCACACACTCACAGGGTGAATTGACTATTTGTCTAGGTAGTTGTGCTCAAAATGAAACAAAATGCATTGATCTTTTTCATGCTTTCATATAATCAACACAAACAAAGAATTAAGCATAATAAAATCCAGTTAGAATAAGAATGTTGGTACTCCGCGCATATATGAACAATGGAAAGCCTTCTCACAAAAAGGGTGAGAACTAAAGTGATTCACATCAAGAACAAGTATACAAAAGAATGAATGGCATGGAAGTTTGTAAAAAGCCTAAGTATCATGAATATGCTAAGGTATAGAAAGCGATAAACACATACCTTGGACGTGTACAAAACTTAACAATATCAACACCATACAATTGCAAGTTGAAATGATCAAACTTGGAATATCACAAAATGCATCCTCAAGCTAATCAAAACAAACTTGAGAGCAAACACAAAATTTTATTCTAACAACCTAACAAAATTGAATTAAAACTAACTAAACACAAAGACCAAAATTGGTGAAAGAGGATGGAAACTGAGAGATTTTTCTTTGCAAAGCAAGGCGCGCTAAGCACCCTCTGCGCGCGCTAAGCGCATGCAAGAAAATTTTGTCTTTCAAAATTGGTTCATTCTCTCATTCACTCCATCCATTGTCACTTTATATTAACTATACTACTAGACACAAAATTGTACAAACTCAAGAATTATTAATATAAACATACTAAAAGACCTGGTGAAATTGGATTAAACAAGTTGTAAAGTGAAGATTTGAGAATTTTACGAATAATCCGAGTAGAACTTGTTTAATAAAAGTTTACCACACTACCTAAGCTAGAATGAAAAAGTAATAAGGAAACAAAAAATGATAAAACATGCTTGTTTTATGTTGTAAGCTGGACGCCTTTACTGTGCTTAGCTAGTAACTTACTCCCTTCATGCCATGGTGATGCCTCACCGCGCAAACCAAAAGCAAGTGTCCTAACCAAACACTTGAACAAACATTACGGGAACAAAATGTATACAACACTTGAACAAACATAATGGAAAATAAAAGAAAAACAAGTATCTATACAAGAATATATATATATACAATATAAACAATTATGTACAAAGCTCCAAAACATCGAAACTATCGCAATGCAATCCAAAAAACACCAATCCCCGGCAACAGCGCCATTTTGCTGAAACGGTAAAGCGGTAAGCAACAAAAAGATCTGGAAGTATTTTTTCGGGAATTTATCGTGTCCACAGAGATCGGTGATATTGAACTGCCGTTCGACAATTTAAATGTTGTAGAGTTTGGGTTTAAAATTGGTTAAAGTAAAAGCAGAAAAGTAAATATCAACATAAAAAGAATTCATTCTTCAAAGAGAAGAAACTTAACCGGCATGCATATAATCCACTCCTCACAAACTTAAACTTACTGACCAGTTATACTCAACCTACAATACTCCTCAATATCATCCAACATCACTCACAACAGTGTCCATCTCTGACACACCGAGCTGAGAGAACAACCGTGTTACCCTCGTCGACACTCTCGCACCCGACTCGAGATACGGAGGCATTAAGCTTCAACACCCATAAAGATTGTTAGCTCTAATTCTATCTCCAGCATCCAGAAACTAATAGCTAATCATCCCTAATCAAAGTTTGCGATGTTTATCTCTAACACAACCCAAACCCTGAGCATAAAGCAAAAATCAAGGACAATCACTGATAAAGATTTGTAAAGCAAATTAAATATAACGCCATGGGCGACAAATATACATGAGTTCAAAGTAAATACATATACAACAACCCAACAAAGAAGAAATACACAAAGAAGAAGAGAAATAAACCAAACATCTCTCGGTTTGTCGGCGCCGATCGATGAGAAATCCACCCTGGATCATCCGTGTGCAAGCTCCAATGTTGTTTTCTCAGCTAATCCTACTGAAAAATGATGTTTGATGGAGTGGGAACAAAAAATACCCAAACCATCACCTAAAAAATGCTGAAAAGTGACTTAAATATAGGCTGAAAAGACGGGAACCGGGGTAAGCGCGCTATGAGGGCGCTTAGCGCCATCAGCAAAACCATAATTCTTATTTTCTTCATAACTTTCAAACCGTAACTCCGATTGACGCACCGTCGGAAGCGTTGGAAAGCTTATTCAATGATTTATACAACAATGAAAAAATATCCTTGCTTGAATGCCTAAAAAAATGATATAAAATAAAATTAGAAAGAATTAAATTTTATTACAATCACGCTAAGCGTGCTCAGATCGCGCTAAGCGCGATGTCACCTAAAATACACCTAAACCGCTTTTAAGTGCGCTAAGCGCGGTCCTGCCCGCGCTAAGCTCGGTCCTGCCCGCGCTAAGCTCAGTCAAAGAACCTTAGCTACTGCCTCTGGCAAAAAATGCACGCTGATACCGCGCTGAAAAGCTCGCTTAGCGCGAGTTACCGACACGACTTCTCGAAAATTAACTTTTAGTCCTTCTTTCCTTCACCAGTTGTTCCTATCATCAAATTAAAGCAAGAAGACATGTTAAAGAACATCAAAATGATCAGTATTTACAACATTTACAATAAAATCGGAAACTTGCATATTTACACTAAAACTAATAGATTTACTACTAAAATATATAGGAAACCATTAAAAAGGGCCACAAAATACTATCTAAAATATGCACAATTTGGCACTTAACAGTCTTTAGAACTTGTTTAGCAGAACCTTGCCTTCAGAGTCTTCTGAACTTGGTCTTTAGAAACTTAAGTTTTAAGAGTCTTCAGAACATTGTTCATCAGAACTTTGTCTTTAGAGTCGTTAGCACTTAGTCTTCAGAAGATAATTATCAGAGTTATATTCAGAGCCAGAATCCAAGAGAACATTGTAGCAGCAACATATTGTCTTCTTAGAGTCTTTCTGAAGCACAGTAGATCAGAAGCAATCTTGCTTCTTTGACGCAGTAGCGACTTTTGAGAATTTGAGAGTGACGTTTCACATGATCTCTATAAGAGTCAGAGTTATCTTTATCAAAGTCAGAACCTGTATGTCAATACTTAAGAAAGCAAACGTTAGAGTACCAAAATTGTTCTCACACAAATACAACTTTGTTATTATCAAAACAAAGAGATATCTTGCAGAACCAAACCTTGTCCTAACAATCTCCCTCTTTTTGATAATTACAAAACAATGTATTTTGATAACACAATTTTGTACGAAGATAATAAGAATTGACTCATATCAGTTCAAAGTAAACTTCCCTTTATCAAGCATCCCCTGAGTCTAAGACTTAGCAAAATATTATAAGATTTGGGATACAGAGCCTAATTGCAAAGATCTAGACAGATCCATAATATCATAGCTTGATTATTGTGGTGATACATTCTAATGACATAGCTTGATTATAATAAATCAGAGCCTGATTGATATCAGAGTCATTTTGCCAATGTAAATATTTTTCCTGAAAAACATTCTAAAAAAGATATGCAATTAAAGTGTTAGAATGTTAGAATATTAGAGCTATGATTAGAGACAAGATATTTATCAAAATAACTTTCCATATTAATACTCCCCCTTTTTGTCATAATAAAAAAGGGTAATCAATGATTAACTTAAGCATTTTGATTTGAGAGAATATAGATAAGTTAAATTCAGTACTTCTCATTCTTTTATGGCAAACTTAATGGAATGCAGTAAGATAAGTTAAATGCAAATAAGGAAAATTCTTCATTTATTATAAAAGCAAAATGCCAGGGGTGCAGTACAGGAACAGAACATAAAGTAGGAAAACAAACAAACAACAAGGACAACAGACAGAAACAACAGTGAGAAACGAAAGAGAGACCAAGCAACCAAGTGACCAACAGAAACACCGACCAACTAGCTATCTCATTTCCTGATGATGGTTTCAGAATAATTCATGGGAGAACACCATTCAGTAAAAAGTTTCTCATTCATTCCGATTTATTTTAAGTGAGCAACAACTCCTTGAAGATCAAGAATGTGAGAAATAACTCCACTGTAGGGAATCTGAAACGATAACTCCATTCTCGATGAAAGAATTTCTCCTTCAAAGAAGTTGAATATGGATTGAGGCAGATTGATCTTAATCTTGGAGATTAAGAAGAAAATGAAGAGCCTATCCATTGCAGAGAGCCTTCCTTTTCCCTTTTCTCTGGGTCTAAGATTCGTTCCCATGATTTGCTACCAGACTTTAGCCTCAAGAGTGAGAGAAGAAGGACTGTTAGCAGGTCCTTCGTGAAGATAGATGAAGTGAATGTGTTTAGCAAACCAGTTGTTTCCTCTGTAATATTCTACACATTCACCATCCTCTTTACATTAAATAGCTTGAGAGATGATAGTGGAGTTAATAATGATGGGAAAGCCAGACACAGTAGACAAAATGTAACAAGTATCAGACTCATATGCAAGGACGCGAGCATTTTCCCAGAACTCTTTTACAAGAACTGGATATATAGGTCCATTGAGAATTTCAAGATATTTATCCCAGTTTTGGTAGATGATGTCTGAGAGAATATTGGTATGACCATTGTCAACAAGAACCTTGAAATCAATAGAGTATTCTTTCAAGAGATCTAAGTCAGAGATTTCTCCCTTAATGGTTTTAGAAGACATAGTGAAATAAGAAGGATAGGAGTGAAAAACAAGTTTAGAAACTGATGAATAGTTATGAGGAGAAGTGTGGTATATAAAGAGAACAAAGAGTGATAGCAATATATATCAATAAAAACTAGATGAATTGAGGTGAGGAATTCATCATTTCTAATACAAGGGATACAAACAAGAACAAAGAATGATAAAGGAGTGTGTCAGACTCCAAAAGATCACAGATCAGGTATACGTTATTCAAATTATGACACCAGTCAATAAACATAAATAAATGTATACTTGAAAGAGAGAGGGCAGAATCTGACAACGAATAAAGGAGGGAGGAAAAGTGTTTGGTTCCAAGAAATCTTTGTCTTACACACAGCCTTTAAGAATGCATAATAAGGGAGGAAGACGTAAAGATTTAAATAGTTATCAAGTAAATTTTCAAATCCAATGCATTAAACATGATTATGGACATATTAAGGAGTAATAGGAAATAATTACTTGAACCCTCGAGGTGTATCTTCAACAGTAGGTATAATTTGATTTTGGACATGTGTCACAAATAATCATAGCCGTTTGTTTTCAAGAGAGCACATTTGATGTTCCCAACGTCAAGAATACCAAGAGGTATCTGACTGGACTAATTTCTGATCAAGACATTTTCTAACTTGTAGAAGTATCATGAATCAGAAGGTCAATAAGAATAATTAACAAATTTTGCTTAACATTAGAATCTTATATCAGAAGTTCTGGTGGCCTGACACATTAAAATATTATCATCTTATTCTGGATAAGGTATAATAGATAGATTTTCCAGAATGAATACGAATCTATCTTCAGCAAGGGGTTTTGTGAAAATATCAGCCCACTGGTGATTTGTATCCACAAATTTTAACTGAAAAATACTCTTATGAACATAGTCACGATAAAAGTGATGTTTTATTTCAATATGTGTTTCCCTAGAATGTAGAATAGGATTCTTAGATAAACAAATGGCAGAAGTATTATCACAGAAGATATGAATGTTACACTCTTGTATCTGATAATCTTCAAGTCGATTCTTCATCCAAAGTATCTGAGTATTGTACAGAGATGCTGAAATGTATTCTGCTTCTGCAATAGAGAGAGCAATTGTTGATTTTCTCTTGCTTGCCCAGGAGACGAGGTTACTTCCCAGAAACTGACAGTTTCCAGAAGTGTTTTTCCTTTCCAATCTGTCTCCAGCATAATCTGCATCACAGTAACCAGAAAGCTTGTACTCTAATGTTTTCTTATACATCAATCCATGGTTAGTTGTTCCTTTTATATACCTTAGGATTCTCTTAACAACAGTTAAGTGAGTTTCCCTTGGATCTGATTGGAAACGAGCACAAAGACATACGCTGAACAGAATATCTGGAAGAGAAGCTATCAAATACATAAGAGAGCCTATCATACAACGATAGAGCTTCTGACAAACTTTTTTACTTACTTATTCTTTCTCCAAAATGCATGTCGGATGTATAAGAGTCTTAGCAGGTTTACTTTCTGACATATTGAATTTCTTCAGAAGTTCTTTTGCATACTTTCTCTGATGAATGTACATTCCTTCTGATCGTTGATCAATTTGAATTCCCAAAAAGAATCTGAGTTCTCCCATCAAACTCATTTCAAATCCAGCCTACATTAACTTGGAGTATTCCTTGCAAAAGGAAATATTAGCAAAACCAAATATAATATCATCAGCGTAGATTTGAACAATCAGAATGTCATTTTTAAAGGTTTTACAACAGAGTGTTGTATCCATTTTTCCTCTGGTATAGTCATTTTCCAAAAGAAAGTTACTTGGCCTTTCATACCAAGCTCTAGGAGCCTGTTTCAGACCATATAACAATTTTTTAAGTTTGAAAACAAAATCTGGGTTTTTAGAACTCTCAAAACCAGGAGGTTGGTGCACATACACTTCTTCAAAAATATACCCATTCAAAAATGCACACTTTACATCCATCTGATATAAAGTAATGTTATGGTTCACAACAAATGAGATTAAAATGCGAATAGATTTTAACCTGGAAAGTAGTGCAGAAGTTTCTGTATAGCCTATCCCTTCTTGTTGACTATAACCTTGTGCAACCAGTCGTGCTTTGTTTCTTACGACCTCACCTTTCTCATCTAACTTGTTTCTGAATACCCACTTTGTTCCAATGACGTGGACACCTTTGGGTTTCTGAACAAGATCCTAGACATCATTTCTGGTGAATTGATTCAGTTCTTCTTGCATGGCTAGAATCCACTCATTTTCCTTAAGAGCTTCATCAACTGATGTTGGTTCTATCAAAGACACCAAACCCAGAAGGGTTTCTTCAGAATGTCTAAATGATGATCGAGTTCTGACTGGATCAACTTTATCTCCCAGAATAAATTCTTCAGAATGAGAAGTATTTAATCTATTCTTCTTCTGATGAGATGGGTTATTTTCAATTTCTGGTAAGTTTGTATCTGATTATGGAGAATCTGTATCTTTGTGTGCTTCTCTTGAATCTTCTTCTTCTTTAGATTCTGATAAGGTGATCTTCAGATCTGCAAACTTTTCAACTAGCTTTGACTTTTCAGGGTCAAGCTTATCATTAAATCTGATATGAATTGATTCCTCAACAATTCATTTTTCGGTGTTATAGATTATGTAGCCTTTAGAGCGTTCAAAGTATCCTAACAGTAAACACTTTTGAGCTTTGGAGTCAAACTTACCAAGATTCTCTTTAGTGTTCAACATAAAACAAATACAGCTAAAAGGATGAAAATATGAAATGTTGGTTTTTCTTTTCTTCCACAATTCATAAGGAGTCTTACCCAGAATAAGTCTTATTGAAACCCTGTTCTGAATGTAACATGTTGTATTTATTGCCTCTGCCCATAAGTGCTTAGCCATGTCAGTTTCTTGGATCATGGTACGAGCCATTTCTTGCAAAGTCCTATTCTTCCTTTTCACTACTCCATTTTGCTGTGGAGTTCTGGGACAGGAGAAATCATGGGAAATGCCATAGGAATAAAAAATATTCTCAAAGTATATGTTCTCAAATTATTCACCATGATCACTTCTGACTCTGACTATTTTATAATCCTTCTCTATTTGCACTTCAGAGCAAAAGGTAGAGAACACAGAATGAGACTCATCCCTGTGTTTCAAGAATTTTATCGACGTCCAACAACTATAATCATCAACGATTACTAATCCATACTTCTTTCCACTGATTGGGGCAGTTTTCACTGGTCCAATCAAATCAACGTGTAGAAGTTCTAACGGTCTAGAGGTGGACACAACATTCTTTTCTTTAAAGTAAGTTTTAGAAAACTTTCCTTTCTGACATGCTTCACAAAGAGCATCTGAAGAATACTACAGATTTGGCAAGCCTCTGACAAGTTCAATCTTATTTAGCTGAGAAATCCTTCTCATGCTAATATGACCTAAACGTCTATGCCGTACTCATTGCTCTTCATTAACAGACATTAAGCATTTGACATTCTATTCATGAAGATCAGAAAGTCTAATCTTATAAATGTTGTTTTTCCACTTTCCGACAAATAGGATTGGACCATCTTTCTGACTTACAGCCTTACAGGACTTTTGATTAAAGATGATATCATAACCATTGTCACTAAGTTGACTAATTGACAACAAGTTATGCATCAAACCATCGACTAAAAGAACATCAGTAATAGAAGGAAGGTTACCATTACCAATGGTTCCAAAGCCAATGATTTTTCTTTTCTGGTTTCCTCCGAAACCGACGAAGCCTCCATGCTTAAGTTCTAAACTTTGGAACATATGCCTTCTTCCCGTCAAGTGTCGTGAGCAACCATTGTCCAGGTACCATGACCGGTGTTTTAATTGAGCTGCTAAGGATGTCTGCAACATAGATTATCTTGTCCTTAGGTACCCATTTTTTTGGTCCTCTCTTGTTAGCTTTCCCAGAGTGTTTCACAACTTTGGGCTTTTGTGCAACAGGATAATCAAGTGGAATTTGTGCATGATATTTATCTTTAGAAACAAATTTCTGTGTCGGTGGGGGTTCTTGTACAAGCTCAGAGCACACAATCTCAGTGCCAGAAGGCACAAAATAGTCATAGAGAGGTTTTGATTTAACAGTTTGACTTTCGTCAATTTCAGATGATTCTGTACATGCCAAACCTTTCTTACCATTTCTGCTAACTCCATAGATCATGGAATCTATTCTGCTTCTATCTATGCTTTTAGCTAGAAAATACTGGAATGCTTTATCATACTTGTTGATACAGCTTGTGTTAGAGACATTGGAGATTAATACTTCTTCTAATTTAGCAACTTTTCTTTTCAGGGCATAATTACTGTTTTTTAAGGAAAAAATGTTTTCATTTAGAGAAGAATTATTCTGCTCAAGCTTATCTTTTTCCTCAGAAGTAATTATATGTGATCTTTTAAGATCTTTGTATTTACTCTGAAGAGTTTGATACTTTTCCAGCATTTCTGAAAGACATGACTCTAATTCACAACGAGAGAGTTTAGATAATACCTCTAAGTCAGAGTCAGAGTCTGATTCTGGTTCTCATGATATTCTGTCTTCTAGTTCTCCAGAAACTTCATCGTCAATTGTTGCTACTAGCGCAACATTTACTTGTTCTTCACCAGAGTCTTCTTCTTTAGAATCAGAGTCGTCCCTAATTTCTATCAGTCCTTTCTTCGCTTTGGAGAAGTTCTTCTTAGGATTCTTATCTTTCTTGAGCTTTGGACACTCGTTCTTGTAATTACCTGGCTCATTACACTCATAGCATATGACTTCCTTTCTGGAGTTCTGCTTTTTCCGTCCAGATGATGACTCAGAGCGGCCTTTGTTTCTTCTTGATCCTCTGAAGTTTCCTTGCCTATGCTTCCAGAGTTTATTGATCCTTCTGGAGATTAGCGACAACTCATCTTCTGATTCTTCACTAGAATCTTCTGATTCTTCCTTAGCTTGATAAGCCTTTGCCTTTTCAGGTTTAGACTTAAGAGCAATATATTTACTTCTCTTCTGAGGTTCATCTTCTTCTAATTCTATCACATGACTTCTTAAAGAACTAACAAGTTCTTCAAGACTTATGTTGTTAAGATTCTTGGATAGCTTTAGCGTTGTTACCATAGGTCTCCATTTCTTGGGAAGACTTCTGATGATCTTTTTAACATGATCAGCAGTTGAGTAACCTTTTTCCAGAACTTTAAGTACTGCGACTAGCATTTCAAACCTTGAAAACATGGTCTCAATTGTTTCATCATCCTCCATTCTGAATGCCTCATATTTTTGGATTAGGGTCAGCGCCTTTGTCTCCTTAACTTGATCATTTCCTTCATGAGTCATTCTCAGATAATCAAAAATGGATTTGGAAGTATCTCTATTTGTTATCTTTCTCATACTCACTATAAGAGATAACAGTTAGCAATATGGTTCTTGCCTTGTGATGATTCTTATAATCTTTCTTCTGTTGGTTGGTCATATCACTTCTGGATATTTTAGCACCTGTAGCATCAACTGGGTGAGTGTAGCCATCGACTACCAGATCCCAAAGATCTACATCATAACCAAGAAAGAAACTTTATATTCTGCCTTTCCAGAAGTAAAACCTTTCACCATCAAAGACTGGTGGTTTGACACTGTAATGATCTTTCTCTTCAACAACAGGATTAACATTAGTTGCAGCAACCATGATATCTCACACAAATACTAGATCGGTACTGAACACGCTGAAGTGTTGATAAATCGTTTTATCACAATCAGAACCGGAGCTCTGATGCTAATTGAAGGTGTGAGGAAAACATAAGAAAGGGGGGGGGGGGTTGAATTGGGTTTTCAAAGTGAAAGCTTTTTGTGAAACTCAAACAAAGATCACAAATAGACTAACAATAGAGAAAGACACATGATATATCCTGGTTCACTTGAAAACTATCAAGTTAATCCAGTCCACCCGCCAAGGTGATTTCACCTTATACACAAGGACTTAATCCACTATAACCAAACTGATTACAACTGCACTAACAACTGCTGGTGACTAACATACACAGACTAACTGTCTCTTCTTAAGGATTCTGATCCAACTGATTCCTTAAGGAATTCAAACAACTGTTTGATCAAATAAAATGTTTACAATGAAATGCTTCTTTCATAAGCTGATATAAACACAATTTCTAGCTCAATCTAACTTAGAGAGAATCTATACATTAAGAACAATCTTCTTCGTTGTATTGCGGTGCTTTACTGTTCACTCATGGATTTCTCTATTTCTGAGTTCTTTCTCGTATGAATTAGTGTTTTTGTGTATATGTTTTTCACACTTGGTGTCACACATGATTCTTTGAATGATCAAGTCTTATATAGCAAAAAAAAAAGATCCGTTGAAGGGCAGATCAGGAATATCAGTAAACTACTTGCAACTTGAAATAATGTCATTATAATGGGATGAAAATCGTACTCTGAAATTGTCCTTTGTACCACCAAATCAGGGTAGTGGAATGGTAGTGGAAAAGAACATGTTTGATCTGTACTATGTATTATTTTCCCTCGCAAACATTTCGTCTTCTTCTATCCATCAGAGGCTTCTGAATTGAAATGGTTGAAGCATGATCATAAGAATGGATCACTGGGTCTTCAGAGTCTTCAAAACTTGTTCACCAGAACCTTGTCTTCAGAGTCTTCATCACACCTTCTTCAGAACCCTTGGTTATCAGAAACATAAGTCTTCAGAGTCTTCAGAACTTGTTCCGCAGAAGCTTGTCTTCAGAGTCTTCAGAACTTGGTCTTCAGAAACTTAAGTCTTCACAGTCTTCAGAACGTTGTTCATTAGAACCTTGTCTTCAAAGTCGTTAGCACTTAGTCTTCAGAAGATAATTATCAGAGTTATATTCAGAGCCAGAATCCAAGAGAACATTGCAATAGAAGCATATTGTCTTCTCAGAGTCTTTCTGAAGCACAGTAGATCAGAAGCAATCTTGCTTCTTTGACGCAGAAGCGACTTTTGAGAATTTGAGAGTGACGTTTCACATGATCTCTATCAAAGTCCGAGCTATCTTTATCAGAGTCAGAACTTGTTTGTCAATACTTAAGAAAGCAAACATTAGAGTACCAAAATTGTTCTCACACAAATACAACTTTCTTATTATCAAAACAAAGAGATATCTTGCAGAACCAAATCTTGCTCTACCAAGAATTAAAAAATAAAAATATTTGCTCCGTTTGAACTAATTTTCGGTCTCTCCAATAAGCAGTAGTTTTACCCGCTTAAAATTTTAAAACAATCTATGTTCATAACGTAATTTTATCGATGACATCATAAAATTATTTTTGATAGATTAATAAAAAGATAATAATAATAATAAACTTTATTTTCTCGGTAGATTTTTTTATATATTGCAGTATATAATAACCGGAAAAAAAGTTTTATTATCAGCAAAAATTATTTAGGACATTTTATCAGTGTCATATAACAACGGAAATTGCACTAATGCTGTGAGAAAATAAAGTTATCATTTAAAAGATATACGAGAGATATTATGTAGATTAAGAAGTGATTGGTAATTATAATATGATGTCGGCAAGGATTATTTTATAGTAACTCATAATAGTAAGATAACGTGTGTGGCGTGCGATTTTTGTCGGTGACGCGACCACCTTACCGCATTTGGTTGGAATTGGGTGCTACTTTCTTATTTCTTATTTATCCTATGAAGCTGGAAAGGAAAGAGAAGATATCTAAAACTAACCTTGCACGCAAATGTTCTCTTTAACAAATGCTAAGAGATTGGGGGGTCCGGGTCAGGTTATATAAAGGGGAGTTGTTAATTACCCAGCGTATATATGGTTATCCATAGATCGTTTGGCACGTTCTACTGTTATCTACTTACTGGTGTTTATCTGTTATAAATTGGGAAAGTTTCTCCTTTGGGAATGTTGAGAGAGTATTTTTGTTGTTTTCGGGTTTTTCGATGTTTTTGGTAAGGTACTAGACCAAAGGTTTTTGATTGGTGTGCTCGTTAAAATTTCACAATCTTATGCCTACGTATTCCCGTAAAGATAACAGGGAAATCAGAGCAATCGTAGTTCCTCTTATTCTATGGGAGGAAAAAGATGTTTGGTGTCTTGTTTAAAGCCCAAGATTGAAGCTAAAGGTAATTTGTGTCTTGTTCAAAGCCCAAGATTGAAGCTAAAAGGTTTGACTAAGAGAGAATTTGTCATCTCTAAAGGGAGATATCTCACCTGTTCATCACAGTTGTTGGGATATTTGGTTATAAAGGGGAATTACTTTAACTGGGATATGAGAATCCAACAATGCCATAATTTCCTTTATAAGGGAGATGTCCTGAAGGAGAAAACTTTAACTCAGTGTAGAGAAATGCCATTTTTCTTAGGAGTCTTTACATGCTAAGAGAGGGACATGAGCTTGGATGTAAATAATCCAGAGGCTTGCCACTTACAGCTGTTAGATGAAAGAGGAAGTTTACTAGGATAAAAGAGGGACCACAGCTTGGATTTTTGAATCAACAAGTGTGCCACTTACATCAGTTATCTGGGATTAGGGCTTGTTTGATTGTCTGTTTTGATGTGTGATGTACAGAGAAATGTCTTCCTACAGAGAGAACTTTTGACTTCCTCTGAGGGGATATTGATTTTTGTGTGCCTTGATCAAAGCCCAAGGTTGAAGCTAAAAGGTTGATTTTGTTTAGGGGGTTTTATATCTGTCTTGTACAAAACCCAAGATTGAGGCTGAAAAGATTTTTACTCTTTTGGGGAATATTTTATCTGTCTTGTACAAAGCCCAAGTTTGAGGCTAAAAAGAGATGACTCCACTAGGGAGAGGTTTTATCTGTCTTGTACTAAGCCCAAGATTGAGGCTAAAAGTTTGATTGACTCAGCTGGAGAATATGATCTGTAAAGCCCAAGATTGAGGCTAAAACTATTGAGGGAAATCATTATACAAAACCTAAGAGGAGGCTGGTTGGGAAATTTCTTATATAAAGCCTAAGAGGAGGCTAGCTTCTGCTGAGGATTATTGAGATCCAGAGACAGGTCCAAAGTGGGTAATCAACTCTTACTGAGGATTACAGAAGAGTTAAAATATCAGGTACCATGAGGTTCAGATTCTGCTAGTGTTGTATTGATAGTAAGTTGACCCTAGCTGGGGAACTCAGGATGAAAAGTTTAAACTCTGCTGATGAATTGATGATATGATCAGGGTCTTTCCTGTGTTTTTAGAAAACTTGAGGGTTTCTTTGAGATCCAAGAGGAGATGAGACTTTCCAAGTCTACTGGTATGCAAAGGTTTTCTCTTAGCTGGAGAATTTATCTTTGTATGAAGCCCATGAGGAGGCTGATGTTTTAAAGGATGAGAATCAACCCTAAACTGGTCTGATTTTCTAACTCACTGGAGGATTGAACTAGCAAAGGATGACTAGGTTCTGTCCTATACCTATAGGAGGTCTTCCGGTCCTTGTACTGAGCCCAAGAGGAGGTTGAGAGCTTCTAAGAAGTCGGAGGATCCTTGTACAAAGCCCAAGAGGAGGCTGGGGATGCTTTTAGGAAGCTTGTGGGTCAAAGCCTAAGAAAAGTTCAAGAAAAGTTTCACCGAGAATAATCCTTTCTTTAGTGAACAGTTTTAGGGTTTGAAGAAATTCAAGAGAGGTTTCGCCGGGAATAATCCTCTCTGGGGAAATGAATTTCTTGTACAAATTTCTAAGTTGTGACAGTCTTGAGAAATGTTTCACCGGGAATAATGCCTTTCGCTGTTCCATATTGTATAAGCCCAAGAGGAGGCAAGACTATATCTGGAATTTTCTATGGGGAACTAGTTTTGACTGTGTTGAAAGAGTAACCACTGGTTTGATCTAGTCCTAGACCTAATTGCTGGGGAAAACTCTAAGCAAGTATATACAGGCATACGTATACAGATGAAATATATAAACCAGTATGTACAGAAGAAATAGTAGAACTTACAGGTGAGCAAGCTTCCAGCATTATAAACATAGCTGTATGATTAGTTATTCAAGAAATTGAAGAAAGTTTTGATAAAACTTTGAATTTGAATCTAAATCAAAAAATAAAGTTGTTTTAAAAGGAAGTTTGAGACTTGTACTCAAGGAGAGGCCCAACTGAATTCTTTTGAAAATGCGACGATAGCGTCGTAGTTTTGAAAATCACAGAGGGACTTATACAATGACTGAGGCCCAAAAGTTTATGTACAAAGGGGTTGGGTCTTATACTCCATTAGAGGACCAAAAGTTAATTTTTTATACAAAATATGGGGCTTACAACTCAAGGAGAGGCCCAGATGAAAATTGTTTTAAAAACGACGATCGCGCAGAGATTTTTTTAATATCGTATCGGGACTTATACAATGACTGAGGCCCAAAAATGTTTATTTACAAAGGTAAGGGACTTACACTCTATCAAGAGGCCCAAAATGGTTTTGAAAAATATTTGTAAGGGTGAAAAATAATCAAAACCCTAATTTGATTAAAAATGTATTTTTATTGAATAAAAATTCAATTAAAATGACCAAAGTTATCAAACATGTGTGAAAAACAAGTTGTGATCTTGGATAAGTGTTTGAAAAATCAAGTTTAAGCACACAAAAGATTAGAATTCATTTGAAATGAAAAGATCAAAGTGCGATATTCATTTTAAAATGTTTAAAAACAAATAAAATGAAATTAATTACAAAAATTCTAACTATATTAAATAAATAATATACATTGGATTTTTTGTAAAATAAAATAATTTAACATTTTTGTGACTTTTTAAAAAAAGAACCAATAAAAATGATAAAAAATGAGAGAGAAATTAATTTTTGAAGTTATTAAGAGAATGTGAAAAAATGCGAAAGAAAATAGTGGTAAAAAGAATGGGATGTTCCTCCCAAGGTTTGAACCCACGCCCTTGGGGTGGAGGGTTTAAAACTTTACCACCTGAGCCAAGTGCGTTGGCTGATAGAGAATGGCAAGAGTGAATAATATGTGAAACTCCCTTTGGAAAATGATTAAAAAAAATACCAAAAGGTCTGGGGCGAGGGGGATTCGAACCCCAGACCTCTCACTCGCTACACACACAAATACTAGTGTTTCTACTAGGGCGCAATGCCAATTCAAACATATATTGGCAAGTGTATAATATATACTATGTTTGGTTCTAAAAACCTGAAAATGGCACCATGGTCATCTTCTTCCTTGGGCCAACATCAGACTTGCGGGAAGCAAGCTATCTCTCTCGTTTCTCAACCATTTTACAATATGTAAAAATGAAACTTATTCGTTTTCTAACAAGGAACATGATGGTTCTTTTCAATTTCATTTAAATTAAGTGTAAAAAAAGATATCATGTTGTAACCAGATGAACCCTAAAAAATTCAAGAACTAAATGAAATCTCATACACACAAGATAAATAGCAATTGATTGAGGGTTAATGATCTATAAGCAATCAGAATCATGATGGTAACTTAAAACAACATTTATGATGCATGATTCCTGGAGTTTGAAAGTTTAAGGCTTACCTCTGCAAGAAGGAATCGATTTCTATTGTAGAGGTGTTACAGAAGTGAAACAATGATCTGGATAGTTTCCTTAGGCCTCAAGGAATGTGTTGCAACCTTCAGGATGTTTTGAAACTCTTTGGATAAGCTGTCTCGACTCTGACTGCAGTTGGACCAAGTGAGAAATGGAGATGGTGATCCTGATGTTTCAGAAGTGTGAGGAGTGTTTGATCAGCTCATATATAATGTATGGGATGTGTTAGAACAATTGGTTGTGATGCAATGGCTCTCTAATAAAAAATGCGATAGTGACTTGCAAATGAAGGCATTTATGGGGTGAGAGAGAGATTTTTAGGAAAGCAAGTGTTATCAAGCTTTGGTGTACTCAAACTGATCACAATTGATGTCTATTTATAGTGCAACAAGTTTGTTTTGGCATCAATAGTGAATGGAGGTTTGGACAGTCCCTTGGCCAAAGTTGATCAAAAGGAATCTTTGGTCTTCTCTAGCCATTGACTTGGGTCAGTGCAGAAGGTTACGAGTCCTTTGGTTCAGAGATAAGGCTTGACTCAATTCAGTCGGAAATGTCTTGATGCTTGCCACCTTGTGAATCCATTAAATGCATTGAAACAAAATTGGAGTCTTTGAGATTCTTAGCCTTTTTAGGGGACACATAGCTACATGTAGATCCTTGGACTTGGGAGGCTTGTGGATCATATATTTTCCCTTTGATGTTATCCCCTGAGGTGTCCAAATGAATGACAACACTTGTAATTGTCTAATTTAGGTAACTCGAGAAAAATGCACAAATCTGTCTTGTGCAAGACAGTTTGAAAGTGTCATTTTGGGAGGATCATATCTCCTTGCTCAAATTGAGTTATGAAAAGCTAATGTACTTTTTAGAAAGCCCTCATATGGTACAATTCATGCATGGTCATAGTTTGTCTTGAAACTATCTGGATTCAATTGAAAAATCCTCATGAACATTGATGTTCAATGCTGAAATTTAGATAGTTTTGTACTAAGTGTTAAATCTTTGATTTTTCACCACTTTGATCAATCCATGACAAAAAATCCATGAAGAATTAGAGTTTCATGTAGTTGAAACTTTTGTAGAATGTAGGAAGACCTACAAATCAGGCTTTGGATCACTCAAAATGGCTGCTTGGATCAAAAGTTATGGTCCTTGGAAGTTGGCACCAAAACCATCCAAATTTAGTAACTTAGAAAAAATTCTCAAATTTTCAAGGTTACCCCTTTTACAATTTATCATGATTTCTTGATCAATTCTTGTTCAAATGACATTATAGATCATATTTTATGAGAATATGAGTCATAAGGATCATTTTTGACAAAAAAGTCATGTTTTGATTTTTGGCTCCGGAGCGGTTCGGTGCGGAGAAACCCTAATTCCCGACTTCTGAGGAATGCATTCTCTGAGGGTGTTTTAACTTTGCAAATGGACCCTTAGGGTTATCTTGAGCATATTGAGTCACATTTTGAAGCCTTGGCTCATTCCCCTATGAAAATTTCACTTTGGAGGTCTCATACGACCAAAACCCTAATTTGGTGACACTTGGGTTTTCGAGGCTCAATCAACTTGAAATGTTGCAACTTTGTGCTTGACTCTTGATGTGGGAGACCTCTTGATCCTTCATGGATGTTTGAGAGGTTAGAAAAGTTGAATATCATGTCATTTCTTGATTGATCTTTTGTCTAAATGCTCTGAGAGAGCTTGAAACCCTAATTCTTAATTGTAGTGAATGCTCAATAATCCTTGAGGAAATTGATGAGGTATGATGGTACATCCATATTGTGGTAATGATCCTCACAATGATAGAAAATCTTGTGGTCAAAATTTGGGGTATGACAACGTGTAGTTTAAATTTGACTGATATGATCATCTACCAAAGTAGTATTTAAATACTATGAGGCATACTTCATACATGCAAGCTGGACAACATAGTCTCCAACTACTAACTCAATTTAACACATATTCTCTTCTTTAAAAACTATCCTTGATAAATTTCTTACAAGGTGGTGTTCTCATCTTGATATCAATTTACCTTTTTTAATTTTTTTTAATTTTTGACAAACTAAATTGCTTTGAGTTAATTGTCCTTAAATAAACTAAAATTGATTTATAAGAATACTTTGAGTATAGTTGAGTATAGTCACGTAATAAAATAAAATTAATTAAAATATTTTATTATTGCTACAATTTTGCGTAAGATTTAAACTGACATATCTATACATGTGTAATATTTTAAAACGTAATATCTTTACCTTATTTTTTATTAAAATTACATTACATAAACTTCTAAGTTCTGTTATATAAAAAGTATGCATGTTAGTTTTGTTTTATTTTGAATAAATAGTACATTTGATTTAGAATAAATTTAAAGTGTTAGTCTTTAAAAAATTTAGAAACAAAATAATTTATTCTAAAACAGGAATTACTAGTAGGTGAGATGATTTAAGATGTAGATATTATGATAAATTTTAGAAATAAAATTATAGTAACTATTATGAGTTAAAATTCCTCAGTGTGATTTTGTTGAATAAAAATATTTTAGAACAATATTGATTTTGTTTGTAAACTAAATTATAAAAGTTCTCTTTAACTAAGTTACACTAAACAAAATATAATACCTTACTTTTAGAAAAATTTAGTAATAATTATCTTAAAAACTCAAGTAAATAATTAATTAAATAGAATAATAAACCGGATGACTATTGAGTTTACAACATACAAGTTTATTCTATATTAGTTCGTTTTGGATAAAGGTGCACGACCGACCGATCAACTTCAACAAAACTTCATTTCCCACGACTTTTGTGACCGTAAGGGCGTTTCTCTATTTTTATATACTTCTCTCAATAATAAAAAATATATTTTGTATATATATCTGCTTCGTATCTTCTTACGTGTTTATTTTGAAGGTGATTAGTTGTGAAGGTGAGTAAATGTTATATAAATATATTTGTGCAAAAATTTGATGCATGAGATAAATTATTACATATGATATGTTGTGATGTTACCCATATGTTGAAATGCATATATGGGTGTCGTGGCGAGAATTGGATATCAAGCTATTGATTAACTTGAATCACAAATCTTAATTCACCACCGAACTTTGATTTATCCAAAGGAAAAGGTAAAGGTCGAAAACCCTAATTGCGCTATGTAAAAACACAGCAAGGAGATCTAAGGTTCGGGGGTTGGTTATACTTAGAAAAAGTGTTAGCATCCTAAGTATCTGTAGTACTCTACAGGAACCTCTTGTTAGTATTTGTGTTATGTTATAGTTTGCTTGCTAAGGTTAAAGTGCTAAGGCAAAGACCTAGGGGTTAATATCTAAGTATGCTCGCCAAGACATCGCATCTCGTGCCTACGTATTCTGACGGGAATAGAATCAGAGCATTCGTAGTTCCCCTGGATTAGGGTGAGGAACTCTTGAATGTGGTCAAGGTTCCAGAGGGGAGGTAAGCATCCATGACAAGACGCTTACATGGAGTGCGGCGACTCCAAAGTTGAGGTTAAGTTGAAAAGGAGGTAAGTGTTCATGACAGGACACTTACATGGAGTGCTGCGACTCTGATCCTAAGGCTAGGATAAACGGGAAATGAATGTCTACGGCGAGAATAGAGCACATCGGCTCCAATCCTAAGGCTATGATAAAAGGGGGAGGACCTAAAGCTTTATACTAATGTTGTCATGCGAGAAAGTTAATCCTAATGTCTAAACTTGATTCGAATTGATTCGAGTTGAAAAGGAGGTAAGTGTTCATGGTAGAACACTTACATGGAGTGCTGCGACTCCGATCCTAAGGCTAGGATAAACGGGAAATGAATGTCTACGGCGAGACATATCAAAATTAAACAAGTAACCGTTAACATCGAAATTGATTAAACTTTTAATTTAAAATGACTAAAATATTGATTAATTAAATAAAATAAAAATCAAATTAAAAACTAATGAGAAATCTAATTGAAACTTAAATAAATCGAAACCTACTTAAAAATTAACACTTAAATATACTTAAAGATTAGATGGACTAAAGTTCTAATTAAAACTAAAATAAACACTAATTAACTAAATTAAGCTCCTATCAAAATTAATTAATTAAAATTGAAACTAAATTTTAATTTAAATCTTATTTAAACTAAAATCTAACCCAAAATGACCAATTTAAATTAAAAAAAAAAAAGTCAAAAAGGGCCTTGAAGCCCATAAGAGAACCGAGGTGGGTCCAGTCTGACCCGGTCAACAACAAAATAATGAAGAGCGAGTGAGAACCCATCAGTTCTCTTTCCCGTTCCCTTCACTCTCATTCTCTTTTTTTCTAGTTTCAAAATTACGCTCCTAAGACCTACTCAAAAATTTCACCAAGAGCAAACAACAAGCGCGAATTAACATAATGATTAACGAAGAAATTACCACGCGGCGAATCGCAAGATGTGTGGATGGAGGATTTGGGAACGCCAACGTCGACAGCAAACTTCCGAAAATCTTTGTGCGTGTTAAAGGTTTATGATTTCGAAACCGTATATCTGCGTTCTTTGCCTTTCCGTGTATGTCCGCGACGTTGATTTGATTTGGATTTTCTTTTGAGATGCTGGGACCTTCTTCTTGGTGTGTACCTGTGAATGCTTTTCTTTTTTCAAATCGTCTTCCCCTGCTGCGTGTATGTGTGGTGATTGTTTCTGCTGCAGTTTTTGATTTTTTTACCACATTGCCACTTTCTGAAAATAAAATACCCAAAATGCCACTAGTTGAAAAAAATTTACCAATATGCCACGTTTTGGATTTGGACTCGTCCTTCCATTGGACGACCCAATGCAAATTTTTTTCTCCTTCAAGGGTTCGGCCATTGGATGGCCGACCCATTGAGCCGTCCGTTTTTTTTTTTTTAATTTAATTTAAAATAATTATTATATTATATTCTAATATATTAATTGGTTTGAAAAAGAATAAATTATTATTATGTTTTAAAATATTATTGAATAAATATTATAATTAATTTTAAATTAGAATTAAATATATTTTACAATATGTAATTAATTAATTAATATAACATAATTATTAAATAAAATTATAAATATCATAAATTTTATTAATATTATTGGGTGAAGATATATCATTTTTGTCTAAACAAATGACCCCCAGTTCCACATTTTTTTGGAAAAATCACACGTTTTTCCCTTCCCATGTCTGGTTGTCGTCTTGTTGGCGATGGAGTAGAGTCGGAAGACAACTCTTCCTCTTCAGCTACACCCTCGTCTTCTGCTACACCCTCATCGTCGCAGACATTTTCTGGTTGATGTGATGTATCGACGATAGGAACATCCGTAACTGAGAAACCTGGCCAGTCCATGAGCTGTTCATCAGTAAGGAGAAAATTGGGGACTGACTGGGATGGTTGGTCGAAGGCGGTGGGAGGGCTTTGTTGTATGGGAGGGTAATAAACCTCGTCAATGCGGTAGGTAGAAGTGGCTTGAGAGAAAGAAGGGTTAAAGGGTTGTTGTTGGGATAGGGGGTAAGAGGAATCAAAGATAGGTCGTGGGATTGGGGTGAATTGGAAGGATGGTCGAAGTGTTGTTTGTTGTTGGTATTCTTGGTGGTAGTAGAAGTTTCCTTGAGGGGTGGGGGTGAATGGCGTTGGTTGTTGAGAGGAGGTGCCAAAGAATGTGTGTTGTTGTGTGGTCTGAGTGCGTTGAAATGTCGGTTGAGGTTGTGTGGGTTGTGGATGGTGGTATGTGGTTTGGGGGTTAAAAGAAGTCTGAGATTGAAATTGCGAGGGGTTCATCTGGGGGATTTCCTCCTGCATGGAGGGCGAGGCTCTTTGTTGTGATGAAGAGGATGCATACTAACGGGGATCATCGAGGAACTGGGCTTGAGATGCATGCATAAATGGAATGGATAAATACCATTGCATATATGCGGCGCTATGAACATAGTTACCAGTAACCATGTTACCTTTCAAGGTCAAATTTTTTCTGTTTCTCCACTCTTTGTTCTCTTCTCTATTTACATGGCGCCAATGGTCTCCCCATGTATTTGGCATTTCAGTCTCATGGTGTTGGCGTAGACATCTAGGCTCAGAAGGGATATCTTGTTGAAATCCAAATTGCATTTTAACCCTATCAGCATGATGCATTTTGACAATATGAAAACTGATAATATAAGTGGTGGCGCTCCAAATTTGGCAATGAAGACGTATCTTCCTGGAACTGTAATACAGTTAGAAACATTGCCCATAATCACAGCCGACGGAACCCAATTGGGTGACAAACGCAAATTTCACAGACTATTTTGGTCGTTCGAGCCGTGTATACATGGTTTCAATTATTGTAAACCTGTTGTGCAAGTTGACGGAACTTGGCTGTACGGAAAGTACAGAGGAACTTTGTTGATTGCAGTGGCACAAGACGGAAATGGTAACATTTTTTCGATAGCATTCGCATTGGTTTAAGGTGAGACAAAGGATGCTTGTAGTTTCTTTCTTAGGAATTTGAGAATGTATGTGACCCCCCAAGTCAATTTATGTCTCATATCCGACCGACATCCGTCAATCAAGAGTGCTTACGATGATCCCGAAAATAGATGGCAGTATCCTCCGTCTTCACATTGCTACTGCATCAGACACATTACGCAAAACTTCATGCGTGAGTTCCGGGACAAAGAACTAAAGAAAATAGTTGATCTCAGGAGAGGATCGTGCGATTGTGGGAGGTTTCAAGTATTTCATTTACCGTGCTCCTATGTCATCGCAGCATATGCTAGTATACGACGGGACCACAACCTCCACATACCAGATGTTTTCAAGGTGCTGACTGTTTTCAAAGTCTACAAAGAGAGCTTCCTTGGACTTTCACACCACGAGAATTGGCCGACTTATGACGGTTTTACTCTTTGCCATGACGACACGATGCGGAGGAATAAGAAAGGGCGTCCAAATAGTACAAGAATTAGAACCGAAATGGACGATCCTGAGAAAGAAAAAAGAAGATGTGGGATTTGTCAAGAAATTGGTCATATGCGTAGAAAATGTCCGAATGTTGCAGGCCCGTCAAATAGGCCCGTCTAGATTAACTTGTTCGTTTTTTATTAGACTTTCGATTATTGTAACTTTACTTTTGTGGGATTTCAATTAAGTTAAACCTTGCATTTTTCAATTAGCAAAACCATTACTTTACCGAAACAACTTTCATTGAACAATCGAAAATATCAAAAGACATAAACCGCACCCACACAAACAAGACAACAAACATAAGAACGATTTAAAATCTAAACATTCCTAGGAGGCTATTAAAACCATCAGGACAATGTCTGCTTCTCCACACATCATCATAACACAATCTAAATCACTTTCCACTTTTTTTCAGGCCTTCCAATCTCCATCTTTAACTAGCCTTTCAATTTTTTTTATCTTTTCTCCTTCAGGAATTTCTCCTTCTAACCATCTGGTCAGGCTTCTCTGAAGGTGCTCGAACTTGAGTGTATTCCACAATCGGATCTTCAACGGTGGCTTCACAGGAGAAAAAATCACTACAGCATCTCTTTTGGTGAGAAGAGTATTTGGATCATAAAAATACTCAATTTTTGTTGAAACTGTTAAAACAGAAATGAAGCAATGGATTCAGATGATCTGAGATCTAGAGGAACCCAAAACAATGCTTTATATAAAAAATTAAAAATATTAAAATATTTCCGACTCGGCCAACGAAAGGACGAGCTCGCCTAATGAGTGGCCGAGCTTTCATAATAATAAATTTAATTATAATATTAATTAAAAAAAATTATTATATTTTTAATATTATTCTATTATTTATTAAAACATTTAATATTTTTTATATATATTTTTCACTTTTCAAATATTAAATTAAAAAAAAAAAAAAAACACGTTCAATGGGTCGGCCATCCAATGGCCGAACCCTTGAAGGAGAAAAAAAATTTCATTGCGTCGTCCAATGAAAGGACGAGCCCAAACCCAAAACGTGGCATATTGGTAAATTTTTTTCAACTAGTGCCATTTTGGGTATTTTATTTTCAGAAAGTGGCAATGTGGTAAAAAAATCGCAGTTTTTCTTGATGATTTTCTCACATCAGTGTGTGAGTTTTTGTGAAATTTTTCTCTGTGTATTGGTTTCTCTTCTGTGAAACTCTGTTACTGCTCTGTTTCCAAATGGGACGTGTGGGTGTATGTGAACTTTCTCTTTGTTTTCTGTCTGTCCTGAATGTGTGAACGATGTCCAATTTATAGACATATGGGAAATTAATCTTTTGATTTCAAAATGAATGTGCAAGATTATTGTCGAATCATGTTTGAAACTATTTTGGGAAGAATTTGAACTATCTGGAACATGTTTTGGAATCACGATGAATGTGTTAAACTTGTCTGATTTTGTCTTGGAAATGTAAAATGCTAACAATTCTTTCCTTTTTCATTCACTGTGTTTTGATTGTGTGCTGGAAATGGATGTGAATGTTGATTTTCCTGTCTGAAACTTATTTTGGAAAGTAGGGGGCATGTTTTGTATATGTTTGGATTGTGTTTGTAACATGCTGTAAATGTGTGTCGGTTCACTGAGATATTGTTCTTAATCATGCTTTTTCCTTTTTGATTGCCTTATTATTTCTTTCCATTGTGATATCTTGCAGCATTGATTGTGTTAATGATTGTTGCTTGCGTATTGTTCCATCAGCAAAGAAGATTGAAATGCTGTAAGGCAGGTTCTTTGAAACACCATAAAGTTCTTCCATTGGCTTGTGGCTGAGAGAAGTATAGAAGGAATGGAATTCAACTTGATTCTCATGTAGATCATACAGGTTGACTCACGAAGACCATATCTTTGTGAGCTTTGTAACACTGAGCCTTGTATGAGTACTTTGTGTAAATTGAGAAATAATCCATAGCTTTGAATGCTTTAATCTTTTGTTGGATATGTATAACAAGCACTTTGAATTAATTTCTTGATTGTAACCAATATATCCACCGCCCAGCCAGTGCTTTTCTTAGGCAAACGCATTTTCATTTAATGATGTAATTTGACACAGCAAATATCGTGAGAAACTTGTGCTCACACGGATTTCCCTTTTTTTTCTTTTTGTATTATGCTTTCATGGTGATACATTTAAGCATATGTGATATAGCATAATAATGCACTGAATTTGTGTTATGTAACTTATGTTGTAACATTATTATGTACTGTATGTCAAAGGCAAATGTACCATGTAATATATGCAAAAGAAATGATCATTAGAAACTCTTACTTTTGTATCATTCAATGTTTTGAATTAAAACAAATATAATCATATAGAAGTTAGTGCCAAAGGGCTACCTATGATCTTGATCCTTTGTTTATAATACATGATAATGAATGCCAATGACAAATCAAGGTTTAATGTAAAATGCCAATAATGAAAGTGAAGCAAATTGAGCCAAACACAAGAACCAACATAACCAATCTTGACATTGGCTTGGAGATGGATGAGTTTAGAACTTAAGATTAATGAGCATAGGTTTAGAAAATGGATTTAAAATTGGATATTCGGATGCGAAATGGTCATGAAAAAGTAGTTATGGATTTGGAAATAGTTATGCAAAATGGGTTTTAGATTCGAAATTTGGCATTGGTTTTGGTTTGTAGAAAAATGGATTGTGAATTCGGATAATTGGATAAGAGAGATTCAGATTTGGATATGAAAGTGGTGAAGAGAAAATTTTGGATAATCCACCTTTCACTTGAGTTCCAAGAAATCCACACCAACTTAAATCCAGTCCTTGACCAATATAAGTGTCCAAGACACTTGATGCCTATTTGAACACGCTTGAATCAGTGAATCCACTAATTCTCCATACCACATTTAATAGCTCTTGGTCGTTGATTTAATCACAAACTTAAGAAGCAAATACACTCCATCTGATGAGATTTTAATCCGTTAAATGAAGGCACAGTTCTTTTACATCTCCTCTTGAAAGCAAAGTACCAAAATAAAAACTTGCCAACACCACACAATACTTCATACCAATGGACAGGAAATCCTAATCCTCATTGGGAGAAACCTTTGAGAAATCTTGAGGGAAATAGATCTTGTATTGACTAAGGGACCATAATAATGAGGGCATATCTTTCCACAAGAATTCAACACATCTTGCAAAGAACCAGAATCACAATGAGCACATACACGACCTCCATGACTTTAGTACCTTTTGCAGCAATACCTAATTTCACAATTAAAAACAAACAAACGAAATCTGATAAAATGGTTAGCTATGCATGGATGATTGACCTAGAAATGATGCGAAACGAAAAGTAGAATCTTAGGGTAAAAAATTAGGGTATGACAGATGCCCCTATTTAAGTTTCTTCTATCCGGAGATATGGAGGTTGGAATCTTCATCTCGACGAGATAGGAGAGACTTAATTATAAACATGCACAATTTTTGGCCCTAAGATGCCACAAGATGCTTATGATATGACATGAAATGATATGATATGAAATGAATGCAAGACAAAGATCCTGTGGAGAAAGATGTCACAGGGGACAACTGTTACAGTCATCAGAGGTTTTGTCAGAAAAGCGTTGAGCAAAACTCTGAGAAAGTACAACAACAACCAACAAAGACATTCAGGAGAGCATTGAATGAACTTTGGAAAATATCAGAGATATTCGGAAAAGCATTGAATAAACTCCGTGACAATATCAGAGATATTCAGAAAAACATCGAATAAACTCCGAAACACATCCAGAAAAACATTAGATGGAGAATGGAAACAGACTTGAAAACAACTGTTAGCCACAGTCAGAACAAGTTGAAGACATCTAGAAAAGCATTAGATGATGACAAGCGATTCTGAAGATATATCAGAAATATTTAGAAAAGCATTAAATGTACGGGAAGAGATTTGAAGACATATCTGGAAGAACGTTAGATAAGCAGCATCATATCTGGAAGAACGTCAGATAGACACAAACTGAGTTCTGGAAAATCATCAGAAGCAAAGATATATATATGGAAGAACATCGGATCAGAAAGGTCATATCTGGAAGAACATCAGATATACACAAAAGGGGCTTTGGAAAAACATCATCCAAGAATGGCATTGGATGAAAAAGACACCAAACATCCAATAATGGCTTTGAATGAAAGACAAACTCATAATATCTGAGAAGGCATCAGATGAGAATGAGATAAATAGTGTAATCCAAGAAGGCATTGAACAGAAAGACACCAGACATCCAATAATGGCTTTGAATGAAAGGTATAATCATAATATCTAATAATGGCTTTAGATGACTGTGAACAAAGTAGAGATCCAAGAAAGCATTGGATAAAAGAGACCAGTCATCCAATAATGGCTTTGAATGAAAGGTATAATCACAATATCTAATAATGGCTTTAGATAAATGTGAACAAAGTAGAGATCCAAGAAAGCATTGAATAAAAGAAATCACAACATCCAATAAAGCATTGGATGAATGTGAACAAGGTGATACCCAAGAAGGCATTGGATACAAAGAAATCACAACGTCCAAGAAAGTATTGAACGAATATGAATAAGGAGATACCCAAGAAAGCATTGGATATACGCGATAATATATGTTTGGTAGGTGCCAAGTGAGTTGGACTTAGACGACAAGGTAAGACGTGGATAACAACACGACCTATGGAAAATGCAAATGAGGATGAAACACTCATGCTATGCATATGTATATGAATTATGCCTTGATATATGATCAAATGCAAATGCAAATGTAATGTAGACGTCGACGACATGGCTCGACTCTTTTGAGGAGAAGACAAGACTAGAAGACTGATTCCTCAACACAGAGATCACTGCCATTCTGCTTTAAGGACTAAAGATGCTACTGAACACAATCTCTTCTAAAATGGTAAATTATATCAATTTGATCCTTGTAGGAAGGATGAAGAGCTGCTTGGGGATTTTTCAAGTAGACTGCCCCAGATTAGTTGACTGTTGTAGATGAACTGTTCAAAGCTTCAGCTTGATTGATTCTGTAGATGACTTATTTACTGTGCGCTTGGAAAGCCTGCCCCAGTATGAGTCTTGAAAGATCTTCTGAATAAACCAATTCTAAGAAGGACTTGCACTTTAACAAATCTTGAGCTGATTCTCAACAGGCTCTGGAAAGAACTTGCCCCTGATTAGATCATTGACCAAGTTTCTCAACTGTTTGAAAATTCCTTGAGAGGAAAGCCAGTTTGCCAACAAAAGTGTTCATACAAACATAGTAAATGCAAAGTTTATGCAACTGTTGAAATCAAAATTATTTTTTTGTTTTATTATTTAGAAAGATGCAAAGCATATAAGTCACTAGCTAGAACACGGCGGTTCAAGACATTTAAAAGTGAAAGGTAAAACAAAAGGCGTGATGCCAAAACAAATGATTTGCAAAGATCTTTTGGAGTCATTTTACGCAACCTTACTGTAGTATGCTTTCAAAATAACCTTGCTTCAGTTAGGTCTTTTGAGGGTTGTAACGTGGTCTGGTTCACGGTTTAAGGAACAAAGGATAAAAGCTTAAAGTTTATTTGTGCCCACCCAATCTTCGTGATGATCTCCAGTCCTACACTCAGTTAACTCAGACTATGCACTCAAGTTCCCAAGAGGTTGGAAATTGCACTGACGATGGTTCAGAAGTCGAGGGACCCTTTAGATGGCAGGCACTGCTTCCTTATAATTTTTGGTTGTCATACAAGCTTGTTCTTATTTCTCTTTGTATAAGGTAAGGTCATGAGCTTCCCATCTTTCTTAGCTTTTGTCTCGAAAGGGACTCGGCTCATTCTTTGAGTAAGGATTTCTTGACGATCCGTCTTTATTTATCACTTTGGGAACAACCTGTATAACGTTTATTCATTTAACTTGGAAGAGTTGAAAGGTTGTGAATGTCTGGCTTAATGATTACGGCAAACCATCATAGGCTTCCGATTTGAAAGACATCTTCGACACTTGCTTGCTGTGTGCGAAGGAAAATTTGAGAATGCAACCTTTATGTGAAAGGTGTCTTGCATGAAACTCTTGTATTCTTTCCTTTTTCATTCACTGTGTTTTGATTGTGTGCTGGAAATGGATGTGAATGTTGATTTTCTTGTCTGAAACTTGTTTTGGAAAGTAGGGGGCATGTTTTGTATATGTTTGGATTGTGTTTGTAACATGCTGTAAATGTGTGTCGGTTCGCCGCGATATTGTTCTTAATCATGTTTTTTCCTTTTTGATTTCCTTATTATTTCTTTCCATTGTGATATCTTGCAGTACTGATTGTGTTAATGACTGTTGCTTGTGTATTGTTCCATCGGCAAAGAAGATTGAAATGCTGCAAGGCAGGTTCAAAGCCCCAACGATTAGATTCTTTGAAACACCATAAAGTTCTTCCATTGGCTCGTGGCTGAGAGAAGTATAGAAGGAATGGAATTCAACTTCATTCTCATGTAGATCATACAGGTTGACTCATGAAGACCATATCTTTGCGAGCTTTGTAACACTGAGCCTTGTATGAGTACTTTGTGTAAATTGAGAAATAATCCATAGCTTTGAATACTTTAATCTTTTGTTGGCTATGTATAATAAACACTTTGAATTAATTTCTTGATTGTAACCAATATATCCACCGCCCAGCCAGTGCTTTATTTAGGCAAACACATTTTCATTGAATGATGTAATTTGACACAGCAAATATCGTGATAAACTTGTGCTCACACGGATTTCCCTTTTTTTCTTTTTGTATTATGCTTTCATGGTGATACATTTAAGCATATGTGATATAGCATAATAATGCACTGAATTTATGTTATGTTGTAACATTATTATGTACTGTATGTCAAAGGCAAATGTACCATGTAATATATGCAAAAGAAATGATCATTAGAAACTCTTACTTTTGTCTCATTAAATGTTTTGAATTAAAACAAATATAATCATATAGAAGTTAGCGCCAAAGGGCTACCTATGATCTTGATCCTTTGTTTACAATACATGATAATGAATGCCAATGACAAATCAAGGTTTAATGTAAAATGCCAATAATGAAAGTGAAGCAAATCGAGCCAAACACAAGGACCAACATAACTAATCTTGACATTGGCTTGGAGATGGATGAGTTTAGAACTTAAGATGAATGAGCATAGGTTTAGGAAGTGGTTTTAAAATTGGATATTCGGTTGCGAAATGGTCATGAAAAAGTAGTTATGGATTTGGAAATAGTTATGCAAAATGGGTTTTAGATTCGAAATTTGGAATTGGTTTTGGTTTTTAGAAAAATGGATTGTGAATTCGGATAATTGGATAAGAGAGATTCAGATTTGGATATGAAAGTGGTGAAGAGAAAATTTTGGATAATCCACCTTTCACTTGAGTTCCAAGAAATCCACACCAACTTAAATCCAGTCCTTGACCAATATAAGTGTCCAAGACACTTGATGCCTATTTGAACACGCTTGAATCAGTGAATCCACTAATTCTCCATACCACATTTAATAGCTCTTGGTCGTTGATTTAATCACAAACTTAAAAAGCAAATACACTCCATCTGATGAGATTTTAATCCGTAAAATGAAGGCACAATTCTTTTACATCTCCTCTTGAAAGCAAAGTACCAAAACAAAAACTTGCCAACATCACACAATACTTCATACCAATGGACAGGAAACCCTAATCCTCATTAGGAGAAACCTCTGAGAAATATTGAGGGAAAAGGATCTTGTATTGACTAAGGGACCATAATAATGAGGGCATATCTTTCCACAGGAATTCAACACATCTTCCAAAGGACCAGAATCACAATGAGCACACACACAACCTCCACGACTTTAGTACCTTTTGTAGCAACACCTAATTTCACAAATGAAAACAAACAAACGAAATCTGATAAAATGGTTAGTGAAAGCTCTGAGTGTTTGACTAAATTTTGGTAAAACATAGTGTTGTGAAAGATATTTCAACATGAAGGTTTTCAGCCCCAGACTAAAGATGTCGAGTAAAATGTCACAACATGAAGATTCAACATCATGGCTGTTACAGCAGGTTTATGTTTTAAATATGTTTCAAGATTCAAGGCGATTGGCAGTGGATCAAGGATCAAAGATATGAAGTCTAACTCAGCAGAAGACTATAAAAGAAGACCAAGACCTAGACAGAAAAGTGAGAGAGGACGACATAGACTTAGGAATCCTATTTTGTAGGATTCGTTGTTCTTGTATTAGTATCCATTATCTGCATTCACTAATATAAACACCCATATCAAAAAAAGTAAACCCCCACCGCCATTGCGTATTGTTACTTATCGGATATAGAATAGATCTGCTTCTTTTTGTTCCTACGAATAGAATGTTCCTTTGTTTCTAAAAAACTCGAACAAATCTAAATTCTTTAATGCGAGATAATTTACTAAGACGACATAGACTTAGGAATCCTATTTTGTAAAGTAGGGTTTAGGTTTTGAGAGTCGTAGGTTTCTCTTGTAAGTCTCCCTCAGTATCGATTTGATGCAGTGTGGTAGACATAGGAACTTGTACAGATTTAGAAGCCCGTAGGCAATGAATCGTGAGTGTTCTTGGATGAAGCTTTGAAGCAAATCCAAGTTAACTTGTTAGTCAAGGATGCTTGACTGAACTTTGTATTGGAAGAGGTGTCTTTCAATAGGGTAGATACAGTTATGGTGTAGTAACTGTTAGATAATCACAGGTTGTGATTTAAGAAGTGAGAGGGGGTTCTCTTATCATTTAGATGTGACTTCTAATGATAAAGTCTTCATTGGGTAGTGATAGGTTAGCGTGGGTGCTTTCTGCAAACCTAAGGTTGTTTGCATAAAACTATACTACTGATAGTGATTACTTCTTCCTGGATTGGTATCCCCCAGATGTAGGTGAGTTGCACCGAACTGGGTCATCATATTCTGTGTTGTTTATCATTCTGCTATTTTCAGTTCGGTCTTGATTAACATGTTGAATCAGATGTCATAACATCTGTGATTATGCAGTTCTAATATTCAAGGTATCAGTCTGCTGTTGCGCCTCTGAGTTTAAATGATTATGTAGCACAATGTCTTGACATGTGTTAGGACATCTGCTGTCTACATATGCCAGAATTTCAGTTAGCTATGCATGGATGATTTACCTAGAAATGATGCGAAACGAAAAGCAAAACTTAGGGTCAAAAATTAGGGTATGACAATGGGGAATTGTATGATCATGCATTTCATGGTTACGTGGCTATCAGAGAGGAGTCACGAGGTGCACATCAGAGAGGTGGCACGGGGTGCGTGTCCGAGAGGGAACTAACTTATCCCGACGTGGATCATTAAGTCTGATTAATAGTGTAGATACTCATCACCTTAGTGGCGCTAAATCCTGAAGCGATTCCACGACCCTTTGAGAAGGGATTGATATTCCAGAATCATATGCATCGAAATATAGACATTGCATTAAGAATGAGTCTTAATTATGATATATGTATTATTGTTGTAAATGATTATATACATATGTTAGAATGAGATCTCTAGCCATGTATAATATATCCTTTATTTATGCCTGTTGCTCCACTCTTGTATATTTGTTATTTTGGATTGATGACCCTTTAAATGGATTTGTGGGCGAATACGCCAATAAATCATGAAGCTTCCCAGACACGAGGAGATGCCACCCTCGAAGACGACGAACTTCACTTTCCCTGATGGGTGGACCGACACATCCTAGGGGTTAGACCCGACCCTAGGAAAACTCTCGTTCATTGGGAACTTTTTGGAGACTACTGCTATTGTAGGACGAGATCCAAAGACCACTTACTCTCGCAGAGCTATGACCTTCCAGATCCCAACCTCTTTGATCATCTCTAGCCTCCTCTCAGGGGTGATTAACCATTTTGGATTGTTAGCCTCTCATTCAGCCCCACATGGACCCTCATACGCCCCAGTTGTGGGAGGGGGCCGTTCTTTCGTGATATATCCATGCCTCCCGTAGACTTACATATGTCATTAAGACTACCCTCTACGTTCACTCATAACGTATTTCCCATAGACGTGGTCTCTCATATTGATCTAGCACGGCATGCGTTCCATCATTTGAGCCAATCGTAGGTGAGGCAGATGATAACGACACTGAGGATCCCTCAGAGCACGATTATAAGAGCGAATATGATGAGGATGGCTCCGATCACACCCTGTCGAGCGCTTGTAGTGGATTATCCGGAGCCGAGGCGGGTGCGTATTGTGGTTCTCGTTAGGTTTCAATCAACCTAGTTATGGAGTATAGTACGTGGATTGTAGGAGTATTTTAGTACTAGATGGCAGGTTCTTGTGACTTACTATGCATGGTCCGAAATTTTGTCCTTGGGGAAGCTCTCCTACGTGAGTGTCTGCCAAGGACTTTTATTCTATCATTTTATGGATTGTATTTTAACTACTATCTACACTTCATATCTTATGACGCTTTGTCGTCTATATTTACAATATTTTTTATGTTCTAAAATGGTTCATCTAATTTCTTTTATATAGCATATGTTGAGTTCTTAAAACATTATTAAATACAAAATTGGTCATGGTATTTGTCTTTATAAAAAAAGGGATGCTATTTTAATACAAAGAAAACCTTTAATTAATTTATTTATGGAAATTATACCTTTTAAAAATACACTCTCGCTGTTAGAAATTGGTGTGTTACACTTAGGTTCAAGGAAATACAAGCCTTGCTTCTTGGTTCCTCTTAAGACTTCCTTTGAACCCTTCATAATTCTCAAGATTCCTGGCTCTCCTTTAAAAACATATCCTTTCTTTTAAAATTCACCAAGAGAAATGAAATATCTCTTAAGGTTAGATACATCCCTAATATATCATGGAGTTTGAACCTAACGTATCAAATTCTGCAATCTTGCATACTTTACTGTTTCCCAGCAGCACTGATCCTCCATCTTGATCACACAAACCCTCAAACAATTATTTGTTTGGAGTCATGTTTCAAATGCACCCTGAATCCATAATCCACGCCTCTTTTGGATTTCTTCTAGACACTACTAGGACATCAGAAGATTCATAACCATGTTGAATAATGACTGCATTTCTGTTATCCTTTCTTTCACCATAGTTCTTCTATCTATCAGGACACATATTTCTTGTATGACCTTCTTTCTTACAGTAGTAACACCTAATAGCATGAACATCACCACCATAAGATTTTTTGTTGAAACCTACCCATATTCTTCTTCTTCTCAAACTTGCCATATTTCTTCAGGAATTTTCCTTTTATAGCTAAACATTCACCAACTGATGATGGCTTGTACTCCTTCCTTTCATTCAAATCCTTTGTGTGAAAAGCTGATTAAACTTTTTTAAAGGTTAGAGACTCTCTTCCATACAACAAGGTTTCTTTGAAGTGAGTATGCGATCTTGGCAAATCACACAACAACAATAACGCTTAATCTTCATCGTCGATATTGACATCAATGTTCTCCAAGTCAAGAATCAACTTGTTGAACATATCCAACTACTCAGTCAAGACCTTACCTTCAGTCATCTTGAATGAGTACAAAGATTATGTCAGATTGAGTTGTTTTACCAAATATTTGGTCATATACAATCCTTCAATTTTTGCCCATACTGCTGCTGCGGATTTCTCCTTTGAGATTTTCTTGAGAACCTTATCACCAAAGCTCAGGATGATAGCACTGTGAGATTTCTCGATCATGGTTATTTTCTCCCTTTCTATCAAAGTTCCATTCATGTGTTTAGATCCTTTTAACGCTTCTAAAAATCCATTTTGAACAAGAAGAGCTTGCATCTTCAAGCACTATAATCCAAAATCTTTTACATATGTGAACTTCTCATTTTAATACTTTGTTGACGAAATTTTACTTCCACACTCTCCGCACCAGTTTGGTGGGATTCAATGCCACCAAGTCTTTGATAAAAATATTTAACAAAAGTGAATACCCGGTGGGGGGGGGGGGGGGTATCTGATATACCCGGATGGGTATATCAGTTTTAGTTAGATGGTTGAAGTTTTTCCCAACCATAATCTACAAAATTTCACCTTGGAACAAACTCCAAAAACTATACAAATCAACAATCATCATGTTGATTTATCAACTGTAGACAATGGAAAAACTTGCAGCTTGATAAGGCTTCTGTGATCATATCAACAACATTATGATCAATTAACACCTTCATAACTTTTACTTCTCCTCTTTTAATTATTTCTCTGAAAAAAATTTCATTTTAACATCAACGTTCTTGGTCCTTTCATGATAAGTTAAATTTTTAGAAAGATGTAAGGTGCTTTACTGTCACAATGGGCAATGATACTTGATCTTCAAGCTTTAGTTCCTTAGCAAAAAATTCCACCCACAATGATTATTTGACAATTTAGTGAGGGAAATGTATTTTGCTTTAGTGGGTGATATGGATACAATCTTTTAAAGTGTTGCTTTCCAACTGATTGATGTGCCAAACATAGTGAAAACATATCCAAAAAGAGATTTTCTAGTGACCATACATCTTGCATAATCAAAGTCTACAAATATAACACCATGTATACTAAACATATAGGAAATTCATTATACGCAATGTTAATTGGTACTGATACAACACAAGTGCCTGTCGACATTGGTATATATACATGTCCAAAAGTAAAATATATAACTATGGCATATGATATACAATAGTTCGTAATTAAAAATTAATATCTATGAACAATATCCACATGGCACATAATCCACTGTGAAAGATCACGATAATGAAATTCTTCAAAACATCATCATACAACTTCTTCTTGCCTTTAACTCACAAATAAACACCTGAAAAACAAAAATGATAGTGGGGTGAGATAATAATATAAGGAAGTTCCCCTATCTTATGCGTCCACTTGGCTCTAAAGGGATCTCTCAACGATTCTTGACTCAAGTTTTTATCTTTCATTACTTGTGTGTCACTCACACAACGTAACCAAGACTTAAGCATCTAAGGGATATTTGAATTATATGGAAACATGTAACTTGAGTTCGCCAACTCAAATAAATCACTATTCGGGAGCCACGAATAGGATCAGTTCACGCATGTTCGTATGATTCGACTTTCTAGTGGATTCGGGTTCTCCATTGGACTCGAACCCATTTCAAGAATTGTCACTCGTATAGGAATCGAACCCACTTGGAGTATCTTTTTCCATGTGGGACTCAAAACCACTTAGACGTCCACCTCTCCCCCATGGATCCAATCCATAGTTGAGACTCAAACCCATTGTGAGACACAAATCATTGGTGCCACATCCCAATTCTACTTTACATAAGTACCCCAATTCGGATGTGCACAATCAAGAGTAATTTTTGAATATGTGATTAGGTTCCATCAATCATTGTGATTGAACTCATAAATCACTAGGTGATCACATTCACCAATTATCATATTATTACGACATGTTCCATACAAAGCCTATTAATTTATACTCAAGCCGCTACTCATCTGCGGTACACACCGAGGAACCTTTGCGTCCAAGCATCACCACCTAAGTCATTTTCATCACCTAAGTTATCTTTCTAGTTCATTCACCTAGTTACAAACCTATGTTTAGCCTCACTTTTCATCATTGGTTTTAATTAATTATTATGCATTCAACACACGTAAGAAATCCATAGTATGTTTCATAATACACAAATTTGATAGAGGAAGAATTTAACAGCAGTTATCAAATTTACGATGTACTCCTATTAGGAACCAATCTGGTCAGGATGCATTGCAGACAGAGCGGGTACGGTCATGTATCGTCTCACAATTATCACTAGTGTGATATTTGCTCAAAGAATAATCAAGGATGTTCCGTAGTGCAATCAACTCTACAAGAATAGATGGATCTCGAATGGATCCAAGATCATCGAATCCGTGAGGTCAATATGGCTCACGCAAATCCCAACATTGTCCAGAACCACAACATTCTGGCGATGAATGTCAACTTGGTGGCAATGCACTCAAGGCAAAGCTAACATCATGATCTGCCACCGCACGATTACAATTCCTGTCCGATATGCTCAATAAATAATCAGGGATGCTCTTACAAGAGGCCCTCCAGCATCAGATGGATCTCGGATGGATCCAGGATTTCTGTGATAGAAGTAGCCATCAAGTTAATATGATTCAAATCTTTGATATTCGCTTGACGAATACCAGTCTAGTAGAATTACATGATAAGCAAGCCAGGCTCGGTTTTCTGGCTTCACATGATTATCAGGACTGTAAAGTGTGTCATGAAAATGACCAAGGATGTGCACTTGTCCAAAGAACACTTTAACACTTGTTGGACCACTGGTGGCTTCCAATCTACTTGGATGAAGCTACACAATAGATCAGTATGACTAACGGGAATCCTAGTAGACATCAAAGTCAGGATTTCCGCTCTATGGAAACTGATATAGTAAAGTTGCACTGCATACAAAGCGGACGTGGCCAGGTGCCACCACACAACTATGAGCGCTGTAGAGTTTGCTCAGAGAATAACCAAGGATGCTACCTTGTACAGTCAACTCTTCAAAATTAGTTAGACTAAAAAGAGATTCGACCATGTTCAAGTTCTGGTTCGATCAACGTAATGCAAGACTATCTTCCTGATCAAAGCAAAGACGTTGTTATAATCTCTAATCATGAAATGACTAAGGACGTATGCGCCATAATCCCTCTACTCCATGAATCAAGACTCCCTCTTGACAGTAGAAATATTCTTAACCTCAAACCAATTGAGGCTGCCTATGAGAGTCAGAAAAATCAAAAGGATCATGTGGTTATCTATCTGCCGGGACCAATACTGTACAAATCCGATAAGGCTATCCCTTACAAGTACGGAGCAATAACAATAGAAAATGGAAAGGAAACTCCATTACACTCTGTCGTAAACATTGCTGACATCAGTCGAGTAACACGGAGCGGCTGAATCTTCAACAGAGGAGTTGGAGACCCCACCAGAGAAATGGAACCTCAAACATAAGTTCCCAATCAACCAGTCGGTCAATCCAGTAATCCCGACCTTTCAAAGAACAATGACAAGATGCTGAAGCTCATCCAGAAGAGCGAGTGCAACATTGTAGACCAGTTGTTGCAAACTCCATCAAGAATCTCTGTATTATCTCTATTACTTAGTTCCAAAGCTCACAAAGAAGCTCTACAGAAAGTATTAGAGCAAGCCTTTGTGGAACAAGATGTGACAATAAGACAGTTTGATAGCATCATCTCCAACATCACTTCCTGCAATAACTTAGGATTCAGTGATGAAGAACTGTCGGAAGAAGGAAAAAATCACAACATGGAGCTTAACATTACGATCAACTTCCAAGATGATGCTTTGGCCAGCGTACTGGTAGATACCGGATCAGCTCTGATTGTTATGCCAAAATCTACTCTGATGCGACTATCATTTCAAGGATCTCCGATGAGAGGCAGTGAGGTCATCGTCAAAGCCTTTTACGGATCCCAAAAAACAGTTATCGACGAAGTTGATCTTCCCATAACCATCGATCCTCACACTTTTCAAGTCATTTTCTAGGTCATGGACATCCGGGCAGCCTACAACTATTTATTAGGAAGACCTTGGATACAGGAAGCTGGGGCAGTCACTTCGACACTTCACCAGAAGCTGGAGTTCGTCAAAAATGACAAGCTAGTCACAGTCTGTGGAAAGCAGGCCTTAATCGTAAGCAACTTATCATTATTTTCCTGTGTAGAACCAGAGGAGGTTGTTGGAACCCAATTCCGAGCACTCTCGGTGAGCAATGAGAATCAATCAGAAAAAGGAACATTGATTTCCTCATACAAAGATGCTCTCAAAGTGATCGAGAGTAACAAAGCAAAAGGATGGGGATAGCTTATCATTCCTACGGATAACAAGACAAAGAAAGGTCTTGGTTTTTCCTCAACCTGTACCCAGACTGCTACTAACGATGAAAGTTTTCATCCCATTCAGGACTTCTTCCACAGTGGAGGTTTTCTTCACCCAGTGTCTCAAGAAGTACACATCATCAATGAGGATGACTTCTCCGATACAGATGAAGAGTGGAAGTCCTGTCATACCCCAAATTTTTACCACTAAGATTTCCCATCATTGGGAAAATCATCATCACAATATGGGTAAACCATCATACCTCATCAGTCTCCCCAAAGATGGGTGAGCATTCACTACAAACAATAAATTAGGGTTTCAAGCCCTCACAGAGCTCTTAGACAAAGGATCAATCAAGGAATGACATGATATTCAACTTGTCTAACCTCTCAAACATCCACAAAGGATCAAGAGGACTCCCACATCAAGAATCAAGCACAATGTTGCGGCATTCCAGGTGGATTATACCTCAAGATCGCTAGTGTCACCAAATTAGGGTTTTGGTCGACCAAGGCCTCCAGATGGAAATTTTCCTCTGGGCATGAGCCAATGCTTCAAAGCATAACCCAAAATTCTCCATGGAACTTTAGGGACCTAATCATCAAGTAAATTTAACCTCAGGGGCTACATTTACCAAAAAAATTGGAATTAGGGTTTCTTGACCTAATTCACCCCTAAGTTGACTTTTGGGACAAAGCATGAGACAAAACCTCAAGACATGATTTGAGGGCCTCCAATACACTACATTGATCCATTTGTAATAATGGATTGATCCAAGAAGCTTGATTCACAAGTTTCAATTTCATCTGGACCACAATTAGGGTTTTGAGGAAAAAGTCAACTGTGCCTTTGACTTTTGACCACGACATGCTCCCAAACCTTGGGATATGATTCAATACACCCTATAACACATATGAAATCAATCCATCAAGTTTGATTTAGGCCAAGGACTTGATTTCATAGAGGATCGCACAGTTTGGAATTCATCTGATAAAAAGTCAACTGTGCCCAAAAGTCAAAGTTTGACTTTTTGATTTTTTGATCAATTATGGTTCCCTAACCCTAAAATGATGTTAATGTGTGATTTGAATCAACATTCATCAAGAAAAATCAAAGAAAGTGGGATAACTTGTAAAAGGAGTAACCATAAAAAACTTAGAAATTTTCTAAGTTATGGAACAAAGTGGCTAGGGTACCAACTTTGGAGGATCATAACTTGAGATCCAAGCAACCATTTTGGCTGATCCAAAGATGGATTTGTAGCTTTCATGGCATACTTTAAAAGTGTCAACTACACCTCATTCCAATTCCTCATAGATTTCAAATAATGCTTGGACCAAAATGCCAAAAACATGAAAGTACATCATTTTTCAACACTTAGACAAAATTCTGTCCAAGACAGATTTTGTTGAAAACACCAAAACTTGTGAGGTTTTTTCACATAGTTGGAAGTGGAATCAATTCCAAAGGAAAACTTCAATGTTGCATATGTTGCTAATAATTCAAAGAGCTTATTAGCATGAATTGATTCAACTAAAGCCAAGAGAAATCCATGCCCAAAGTCATGCTGCTGCAACTGTTTTGGAAAAATCAGTTTGCACTTTTGCTTGCTTTACACAATTTCTGATTCAAGACCAATGATCCCTATGCTACAGTCATCTAATCTGATCCTAATCCAAATGATCCAACTTGCAAAGCTGAGTCCAAAAGCCAAAGGATCTTCCAACTTGAGATCAATGCATTTTAGCATATTATGGCTTGAATTCAAGGGCATTAATGTGGAATAGTGCAATTCCAAGATTATCACTCTCCTTAGTCAAGTTCTCTGATTAAACAACAATAAAAACATCTGAAGAATTTGGATTTATTCAAGACATAGCCCTGCTCTTGGGAGGGGCTAGGTTGCCTTGCATGAGAAGAAATGCCACCAAGCCAAGGCCATTGAATGTGTTCTGATCCAGCAGCCATTCACTATTCCTCTAAGACAAGAGTTGATCACCTATAAATAGAGGTATCAATTGATCATTCAAATCACCCCAAAGCAACTTACAACATTGCTTTCTCTCATTCTCTCTTAAGTGCCAAATTTCTTTATTTTTGAGCAACCACCATCGGGTTTTGCGTTGCAGCCTTAAGCAATCCATTCCAATTACTCAAACACATCACATATGATGTATATGAGGTGTTCAAACACTTAAACCATCTCTGTAACACCTTTAGGTCAAAATCACTCTTCAACCAAGCCATTATGCCTCAATTCTGCAGTTGAATTCCTCCAACTTAATCCAAAGATTTTCAAAGTGTTCCAAGGCTTGAAATCCACTCAACAACATCCATTGAAGCTGTAGGGATCATCAAATCACTTCTGAAACACCATCTGTGCCGAATTCCATTTCAGCTTGCATCAAGGTAAGCTTCAAAACTCTCATAACATGATCCATGCATATTTCCTCGCATGATACTTTTGCCAATTTCTTGTCATCATATGTTGAGTGTTTCCCCTCAATCAATTATTGTTTACAATTCGTATATAGGATTTCCTTGAGTTCATGCCAATTTTAGGGTTCTTCAGGTTTTAACTTGGTATGTTCTAATTCAATCCATTTCAACAAAATTGAATATTGCCATCATGATCCTTGTTAAAAAACGCATGAGTTTGGTTTTTGAATCATGTCAAATGAATGAGAGACGAGTGAGATAGGGTGCTTCATGCACGAGCTCGAGGAAGAAGATGGCCATGTCACCATTCTTCAGGTTTTCCAACCAAGTTTGCCTTGTGTTTTTCATTTGCCATGTATATAATTAATTGGCATTGCGCCCTAGTGGAAACACTAGTATGTTTGTGAGTATTGGCAAGCGAGAGGTCTGGGGTTCGAATCCCCCTCGCCCCAGACCTCTTTTTTTTTTTTTTATCATTTTTTCCTATTTTTTTATTTTTTCATATTATTTTATTAATGATTTGAAAAATTAATTTCTCACTCAATTTTAATTATTTTTTATTGGTTCTTTTTGGAAAAAATCACAAAAATGTTGAAATATTTTATTCCACAAAAAAAAATCAAATTTATATTATTTATTTAATATAATTGGTATTTTTGTGAATAAATTCATTTTTAATTGTTTTTAAACATTTAAAAGTGAATATTTATTTTGAAAATCAAAACCAAATGAGTTCTAAATCATCTTCTGATTAAAACCTCATTTTTCAAACCTTAAACAAAAAGCACAAGTGGTTTATTCAAACTTATTTGGTATTTTTATCATTTTTATTGATTTTCTTTAAATATTTACTTTTAAAGGAAAACAAAATTAGGGTTTCTTTGATTTTCACCCTCACAAATCTTTTTCAAATAGCATTTGGGCCTCTAATAGAGTGTAAGCCCCAACCCTTTTTTGAAACCAAAATGATTTGGGTCTCAGATATTGTATAAGACCCACTGTGTTTTCAAAAACCTCGGCGCGATCGCCGTTTTCAAACAAATAACCCCGGGCCTCTAATAGAGTGTAAGACCCAATCCCTTTTTTGAAACCAAAATATATTGGGCCCCAGTCATTGTATAAGACCCAACACATTTTTCAGAAACCTCGGCGCGATCGCCAGTTCAAAATAACCCCTTGGGCCTCTCCCTGAGTTGTAAGCCCCATCATTTGTACAAAAACTCTTTGGGCCTCTTGATAGAGTGTAAGTTCCACCTCTTTGTAAATAAAATAGTTTGGGCCTCAGTGCATTGTATAAGTCTCGATACAATTTCAGAAATTTCGACGCGATCGTCATTTTAAAACTATTTTTACTTGGGCTTCTCCTTGAGCTGTAAGTCCCACTTCTTTTCATTTTTTAAACTCATTTGGGCCTCTTGGTAGAGTGTAAGTCCCATCCTTTTGTAAATAAAAACCATTTTGGGCCTCAGTAATTGTATAAGTCCCACTGTATTTTCAAAAACAAAGTGGGATAACTTGTAAAAGGGGTAACCATAAAAAACTTAGAAATTTTCTAAGTTATGGAACAAAGTGGCTAGGGTACCAACTTTGGAGGATCATAACTTGAGATCCAAGCAACCATTTTGGCTGATCCAAAGATGTATTTGTAGCTTTCATGGCATACTTTAAAATTTTCAACTACACCTCATTCCAATTCCTCATAGATTTCAAATAATGATTGGACCAAAATGCCAAAAACATGAAAGTACATCATTTTTCAACACTTAGACAAAATTCTGTCCAAGACAGATTTTGTTGAAAACACCAAAACTTGTGAGGTTTTTTCACATAGTTGGAAGTGGAATCAATTCCAAAGGAAAACTTCAATGTTGCATATGTTGCTAAGAATTCAAAGAGCTTATTAGCATGAATTGATTCAACTAAAGCCAAGAGATATCCATGCCCAAAGTCATGCTGCTGCAACTGTTTTGGAAAAATCAGTTTGCACTTTTGCTTGCTTTACACGATTTCTGATTCAAGACCAATGATCCCTATGCTACAGTCATCTAATCTGATCCTAATCCAAATGATCCAACTTGCAAAGCTGAGTCCAAAATCCAAAGGATCTTCCAACTTGAGATCAATGCATTTTAGCATATTATGCCTTGAATACAAGGGCATTAATGTGGAATAGTGCAATTCCAAGATTATCACTCTCCTTAGTCAAGTTCTCTGATTAAACAACAATAAAAACATCTGAAGAATTTGGATTTATTCAAGACATAGCCCTGCTCTTGGGAGGGGCTAGGTTGCCTTGCATGAGAAGAAATGCCACCAAGCCAAGGCCATTGAATGTGTTCTGATCCAGCAGCCATTCACTATTCCTCTAAGACAAGAGTTGATCACCTATAAATAGAGGTATCAATTGATCATTCAAATCACCCCAAAGCAACTTACAACATTGCTTTCTCTCATTCTCTCTTAAGTGCCAAATTTCTTTATTTTTGAGCAACCACCATCGGGTTTTGCGTTGCAGCCTTAAGCAATCCATTCCAATTACTCAAACACATCACATATGATGTATATGAGGTGTTCAAACACTTAAACCATCTCTGTAACACCTTTAGGTCAAAATCACTCTTCAACCAAGCCATTATGCCTCAATTCTGCAGTTGAATTCCTCCAACTTAATCCAAAGATTTTCAAAGTGTTCCAAGGCTTGCAATCCACTCAACAACATCCATTGAAGCTGTAGGGATCATCAAATCACTTCTGAAACACCATCTGTGCCGAATTCCATTTCAGCTTGCATCAAGGTAAGCTTCAAAACTCTCATAACATGATCCATGCATATTTCCTCGCATGATACTTTTGCCAATTTCTTGTCATCATATGTTGAGTGTTTCCCCTCAATCAATTATTGTTTACAATTCGTATATAGGATTTCCTTGAGTTCATGCCAATTTTAGGGTTCTTCAGGTTTTAACTTGGTATGTTCTAATTCAATCCATTTCAACAAAATTGAATATTGCCATCATGATCCTTGTTAAAAAACGCATGAGTTTGGTTTTTGAATCATGTCAAATGAATGAGAGACGAGTGAGATAGGGTGCTTCATGCACGAGCTCGAGGAAGAAGATGGCCATGTCACCATTCTTCAGGTTTTCCAACCAAGTTTGCCTTGTGTTTTTCATTTGCCATGTATATAATTAATTGGCATTGCGCCCTAGTGGAAACACTAGTATGTTTGTGAGTATTGGCAAGCGAGAGGTCTGGGGTTCGAATCCCCCTCGCCCCAGACCTCTTTTTTTTTTTTTTATCATTTTTTCCTATTTTTTTATTTTTTCATATTATTTTATTAATGATTTGAAAAATTAATTTCTCACTCAATTTTAATTATTTTTTATTGGTTCTTTTTGGAAAAAATCACAAAAATGTTGAAATATTTTATTCCACAAAAAAAAATCAAATTTATATTATTTATTTAATATAATTGGTATTTTTGTGAATAAATTCATTTTTAATTGTTTTTAAACATTTAAAAGTGAATATTTATTTTGAAAATCAAAACCAAATGAGTTCTAAATCATCTTCTGATTAAAACCTCATTTTTCAAACCTTAAACAAAAAGCACAAGTGGTTTATTCAAACTTATTTGGTATTTTTATCATTTTTATTGATTTTCTTTAAATATTTACTTTTAAAGGAAAACAAAATTAGGGTTTCTTTGATTTTCACCCTCACAAATCTTTTTCAAATAGCATTTGGGCCTCTAATAGAGTGTAAGCCCCAACCCTTTTTTGAAACCAAAATGATTTGGGTCTCAGATATTGTATAAGACCCACTGTGTTTTCAAAAACCTCGGCGCGATCGCCGTTTTCAAACAAATAACCCCGGGCCTCTAATAGAGTGTAAGACCCAATCCCTTTTTTGAAACCAAAATATATTGGGCCCCAGTCATTGTATAAGACCCAACACATTTTTCAGAAACCTCGGCGCGATCGCCAGTTCAAAATAACCCCTTGGGCCTCTCCCTGAGTTGTAAGCCCCATCATTTGTACAAAAACTCTTTGGGCCTCTTGATAGAGTGTAAGTTCCACCTCTTTGTAAATAAAATAGTTTGGGCCTCAGTGCATTGTATAAGTCTCGATACAATTTCAGAAATTTCGACGCGATCGTCATTTTAAAACTATTTTTACTTGGGCTTCTCCTTGAGCTGTAAGTCCCACTTCTTTTCATTTTTTAAACTCATTTGGGCCTCTTGGTAGAGTGTAAGTCCCATCCTTTTGTAAATAAAAACCATTTTGGGCCTCAGTAATTGTATAAGTCCCACTGTATTTTCAAAAACAAAGTGGGATAACTTGTAAAAGGGGTAACCATAAAAAACTTAGAAATTTTCTAAGTTATGGAACAAAGTGGCTAGGGTACCAACTTTGGAGGATCATAACTTGAGATCCAAGCAACCATTTTGGCTGATCCAAAGATGTATTTGTAGCTTTCATGGCATACTTTAAAATTTTCAACTACACCTCATTCCAATTCCTCATAGATTTCAAATAATGATTGGACCAAAATGCCAAAAACATGAAAGTACATCATTTTTCAACACTTAGACAAAATTCTGTCCAAGACAGATTTTGTTGAAAACACCAAAACTTGTGAGGTTTTTTCACATAGTTGGAAGTGGAATCAATTCCAAAGGAAAACTTCAATGTTGCATATGTTGCTAAGAATTCAAAGAGCTTATTAGCATGAATTGATTCAACTAAAGCCAAGAGATATCCATGCCCAAAGTCATGCTGCTGCAACTGTTTTGGAAAAATCAGTTTGCACTTTTGCTTGCTTTACACGATTTCTGATTCAAGACCAATGATCCCTATGCTACAGTCATCTAATCTGATCCTAATCCAAATGATCCAACTTGCAAAGCTGAGTCCAAAATCCAAAGGATCTTCCAACTTGAGATCAATGCATTTTAGCATATTATGCCTTGAATTCAAGGGCATTAATGTGGAATAGTGCAATTCCAAGATTATCACTCTCCTTAGTCAAGTTCTCTGATTAAACAACAATAAAAACATCTGAAGAATTTGGATTTATTCAAGACATAGCCCTGCTCTTGGGAGGGGCTAGGTTGCCTTGCATGAGAAGAAATGCCACCAAGCCAAGGCCATTGAATGTGTTCTGATCCAGCAGCCATTCACTATTCCTCTAAGACAAGAGTTGATCACCTATAAATAGAGGTATCAATTGATCATTCAAATCACCCCAAAGCAACTTACAACATTGCTTTCTCTCATTCTCTCTTAAGTGCCAAATTTCTTTATTTTTGAGCAACCACCATCGGGTTTTGCGTTGCAGCCTTAAGCAATCCATTCCAATTACTCAAACACATCACATATGATGTATATGAGGTGTTCAAACACTTAAACCATCTCTGTAACACCTTTAGGTCAAAATCACTCTTCAACCAAGCCATTATGCCTCAATTCTGCAGTTGAATTCCTCCAACTTAATCCAAAGATTTTCAAAGTGTTCCAAGGCTTGCAATCCACTCAACAACATCCATTGAAGCTGTAGGGATCATCAAATCACTTCTGAAACACCATCTGTGCCGAATTCCATTTCAGCTTGCATCAAGGTAAGCTTCAAAACTCTCGTAACATGATCCATGCATATTTCCTCGCATGATACTTTTGCCAATTTCTTGTCATCATATGTTGAGTGTTTCCCCTCAATCAATTATTGTTTACAATTCGTATATAGGATTTCCTTGAGTTCATGCCAATTTTAGGGTTCTTCAGGTTTTAACTTGGTATGTTCTAATTCAATCCATTTCAACAAAATTGAATATTGCCATCATGATCCTTGTTAAAAAACGCATGAGTTTGGTTTTTGAATCATGCCAAATGAATGAGACACGAGTGAGATAGGGTGCTTCATGCACAAGCTCGAGGAAGAAGATGGCCATGGTACCATTCTTCAGGTTTTCCAACCAAGTTTGCCTTGTTTTTTTCATTTGCCATGTATATAATGAATTGGCATTGCGCCCTAGTGGAAACACTAGTATGTTTGTGAGTATTGGCAAGCGAGAGGCCTGGGGTTCGAATCACCCCTCGCCCCAGACCTCTTTTTTTTTTATCATTTTTTCCTATTTTTTTTTTCATATTATTTTATTAATGATTTGAAAAATTAATTTCTCACTCAATTTTAATTATTTTTGATTGGTTCTTTTTGGAAAAAATCACAAAAATGTTGAAATATTTTATTCCACAAAAAAAAATCAAATTTATATTATTTATTTAATATAATTGGTATTTTTGTGAATAAATTCATTTTTAATTGTTTTTAAACATTTAAAAATGGATATTTATTTTGAAAATCAAAACCAAATGAGTTCTAAATCATCTTCTGATTAAAACCTCATTTTTCAAACCTTAAACAAAAATCACAAGTGGTTTATTCAAACTTATTTGGTATTTTTATCATTTTTATTGATTTTCTTTAAATATTTACTTTTAAAGGAAAACAAAATTAGGGTTTCTTTGATTTTCACCCTCACAAATCTTTTTCAAATAGCATTTGGGCCTCTAATAGAGTGTAAGCCCCAACCCTTTTTTGAAACCAAAATGATTTGGGTCTCAGATATTGTATAAGACCCACTGTGTTTTCAAAAACCTCGGTGCGATCGCCGTTTTCAAACAAATAACCCTGGGCCTCTAATAGAGTGTAAGACCCAATCCCTTTTTTGAAACCAAAATATTTTGGGCCCCAGTCATTGTATAAGACCCAACACATTTTTCAGAAACATCGGCGCGATCGCCAGTTCAAAATAATCCCTTGGGCCTCTCCCTGAGTTGTAAGCCCCATCATTTGTACAAAAACTCTTTGGGCCTCTTGATAGAGTGTAAGTTCCACCTCTTTGTAAATAAAATAGTTTGGGCCTCAGTGCATTGTATAAGTCCCGATACAGTTTCAGAAATTTCGACGCGATCGTCATTTTAAAACTATTTTTACTTGGGCTTCTCCTTGAACTGTAAGTCCCACTTGTTTTCATTTTTTAAACTCATTTGGGCCTCTTGGTAGAGTGTAAGTCCCATCCTTTTGTAAATAAAAACCATTTTGGGCCTCAAGAATTGTTTAAGTCCCACTGAATTTTCAAAAACAAACGCGCGATCGTCGCCTTTTTAACGCAATCATCTGGGCTTCTCCTTGAGCTATAAGACCCATTTCTTTTCTTAAAAACTCCATGGGCCTCTAATAGAGTGTAAGACCCAACCCCTGTGTAAATAATACCCTTTTGGGCCTCACATATTATGTAAGTCCCTCTGTACAGTTTCCAAAACAACGGTGCAATCATCGTTAAAACTTGGGCCTCTCATTGAGCTGTAAGCCCCACCAAACTTTTCAAAGCACTTTCTCCTTTGATTTTGAATTCAAATATCTGTTGTTATCAAAACTTTCTTTGTTGAACAACTAACAAAATAGCATGGAAGCTCTACAACGGGTAAGTGTTTATCTGCTTTTATTTATCGCTTTCATATGTATATAACTGTTTTGTGGGACTGCTTCACTGTAAGTCTTCTTTCACATCCTTTTATATACTGGTCACATATTCACTGTGTAATACTAGTATAGTTATTTAGAGTTTTCCCCGGCAACTACGTCTAGCACTAGGTAAAGCCTTGTTGGTCACTCTTAAATACAAATAAAACTAGATCCCTTGTAGGATTCCAGATCCAGTCTTCCCTTCTCTTGGGGTTAAACAATATGGAACAAAGAGAAAGGCAGTATTCTCGGTGAACCTTTTCTCAGACTGTCACTCTTAGAAATTGTCAAAGAAACTCTACTCCCCAGAGTTGATCTAATCTCCGTGAATAGCATCTCTTGAGTTTCTTCCAAATTCTGGAACTTTACTGGAATGATCTCTTCTCTGTGAATTGCATTTCTTGAACTTCTCTTGGTTTGGGGGCCCACAGGCTTCCTCAAAGCATCCTCGCCTCCTCTTGGGCATTGTACAAGGACCCTTCGACTTCTTAGAAGTTCTCATGCCTTCTCTTGGGCTTAATACAAGGACCCTGACGACCTCTTAAAGGTATAAGACAAAACCTAGTCATCCTTTGCTAGAGCAGTCTTTCCAGTGTCAAACCTCTGACCACTTTAGGGTTGACACTCATCCCTTAATGCCCGTGCCTCCTCTTGGGCATTGTACAATAGATAAAACTCTAGACTTGGACAGTCTAAACCCCCTTGAGTCTCAAAGACATTCTCAAGTTCCTTTCAAATAGAGGAAAAAACACCGATCACTCTAAAACCCAGTCTCTCTCATGAGAGTTCCCCACCCTTGGGCCTGCCTATGGATCTAATCCTCAGCAGTAACACAACCTCCTCTTGGGCTTTGTACAATGATTCTCCCCAGCGGAGCTAACCTTTTTAGACTCTCTTGTTGAGTCAATCACTTTTTCAGACTCTCTTGTTGAGTCAATCATTTTTTCTGATACTCTCTTGTTGAGTCAACTCCTTTAGCCTCCGTCTTGGGCTTCATACAAGACACATATAAAACACTCTCTTGTTGAGTATAAAAGACTCTCTTGTCGAGCCAATCTTCTTTTAGCTCTATCTCGGGCTTCTTACAAGATAGTAAAACACTCTCTTGTTGAGTATAAAAGACTCTCTTGTTGAGTCAATCTTCTTTTAGCCTCCATCTCGGGCTTCGTACGAGATAACAAAACACTCTCTTGTTGAGTATAAAAGACTCTCTTGTTGAGTCAATCACCTATCAAACAGACTCTCTTGTTGATTCAACCTTTTTAGCCTCCGCCTTGGGCCTTATACAGGACAAATAAAAGTACTCTCTTGTTGAGGCATGTCCCGCGTAATGCTCATCTGGAAGGTCTTTTCTTCAAGGAAGGAGAAAATGACAGGGCATAAAAGACAGAAATAGTGCATGCCCGGAAACACGTTCATAGGAAAGGAAGAGGGTCTCTAGGAAAACCAGACTGTGTCTCGGTGGAGCCTTATCTCCACTGGGTACACACTAGAGCTCTGAAGCTGAGGATGCCTTACCCTCGTCAGGAAGTTCTTCCATTAAGGGACTCTGTCCTTTATTTTATGTCTGATTTGGAAAAACTTCAAGTTACTCTCAACAAAGTTCAACAGGAGAAGAGGTCTTGGAGGAACAAGTACCGTATTCTCAATGTGGAGTTCAAGAAAATACAGCAGCTATTGAAAGATAAAGATGCTCTGATTGATATTTTAGAGCAACATGCTGTAGAGAATCAGGATGACCAGAGGAAATTGCTCGCTCCTTTCACTTGGAAAAGGAATGACAACCCGACCACGACTCAAAAGCCCCGGTCAAAGAGAAGGAAAGCACCAGAACCAGCACCTAAGCTCTCTTCAGAGAGGACTCAGGATCCATTAGTTTAGACATTTCCTTTTACAGCAATTTGTAATCTACTGTATTTCCATTTCCGCAATCTTTGAATTCAATAAAACGGGGTCTTCCCCACTGTTTGATATTTGCAATCCTGTTGTCGAATTTTATTTTGATTAAATAACAAAATAATTAATATAATCATTGCATATCATTCATCATTCTCGCATAAACCCATTCTTCTTCCCTACGAATCTCACATTTGTGTCTCAATTCTAGAGTTAAAGTGTCTCATTCGTACAATACTCGGGCCAATCGACAGAAAAAGATGGATGATCTCGAGGAAGAGAACAGAGAGTTGAGAGAAGAGATCGACACTCTGAAAGAGGATATGAGAAAGCTTCATAACAACATGCAAGCTCTAGCAGAAGCTCAGATGCAACAACAACGGATTGTGATCTCAGAGATCACATCTACACCCATAGTGGAGAAGTATGATCCTAGGTATAAAATTCCAAAAGATCATCCCTGGGGCATGCCACTCAACTATATCCTGGAAGGATATATTCTTCCGATCATGGAAGATCCGGAAACTGTAGCAGGAGCCACTGGGCTTGAAGGTTACAAACCTCGGGAAAGCGAAGATGCCAGGGGCATAACAGTAACTCCTGAAGGTTACAAACTTCGGGAGGCACCAAGAGTCTCTGCCGTAATGACTGTATCACCACCTATGGTACACACTGTCCCGGAAGGACAGGTTTCCTAGATACCTTATGGTGGAAATGAAAGTATGTTCGACAGAATGAATGAGTTCCCGGAACAGTTCCTGGAGATACAGAAAGAGCTGTAGGCCCTTCGCGGTCAGGATCTATTTGGAAAAGACGCCGCAGACCTTTGCTTGGTCCCCATTGTGAAAGTTCCGCACAAGTGCAAAGTGCCCGAATTCAAAAAGTACAAGGTTAACTCTTGCCCTCAAAGTCATTTAGTGATGTACGCTCGGTGAATGTCAACTCAGACAAAGAACCAGGAGCTATTGATTCACTACTTTCAGGATAGTTTAACCGGTGCCACACTCAAATGGTACATGGGTTTAAACCGCACTAAGATCGGCACTTTCAGAGATCTCGGTGCTGCTTTCGTTCAGCAGTATAAGTATAACCTGGACATGGCACCAGACAGAGATCAACTCAGATCGATCTTACAAAAGGACAAAGAAACCTTTAAGGAGTATGTTCAGAGATGGCGTGAAATCGCCGCCCAGATTTGTCCACTTCTTGAGGAAAAAGAGATGACAAAGATCTTCTTGAAAACCTTAAGCTCATTTTACTACGACAGAATGGTCGCCAGTGCACCCAGTGACTTCACCGAGATGGTGGGCATGGGAGTTCATCTTGAGGAAGCCGTCTGAGAAGGACGTTTAGTTAAAGACGCTGGATCATCAAGTAGTACAAAACGATACGGTAGTGTTCTCCCTAAGAAAAAAGGGCAGGATTTTGGGAATATCTCTCTCGGAAAGGAAAGGTGACGATACCAACCAGTAGTAGCTGTAACTCCTGCTATTAACCCAGCGCCTGTTCCTACGTATCAACCTCAGGTTGCGTAGAGCCAACCGATTCAACAACAATATCAACAAAGGACACAACAGCCTCTTCAGCAGGCTCGTCCTCAATACAACAACAACCGTACAACACGACCGCCAGGGTTCGACCCTATACCAATGTTGTACGCATAACTATTTCTACTATTACTGGTCAAAGGGCACGTCCAAACCAGGTCTCCTCTTACAGTACCGAAAAATCCGCCTTTTTGGTTCAAGGCAGATCAAACTTGTCCTTACCATCAAGGAGGACCAGGGCATAACATAGAAATTTGTCTCAGTTTCAAATCTGACGTACAAAAGCTTGTACGGAGCGGGGTCTTATATTTCAAAGATACGAATCCAAATGTTCTCACGAACCCGTTGCCTTAACACGAGAAAGCTGCAGTCAATTTGATAGAGGGAGAGTCTAACAACAGCTATCAAATTCATGATGTACTCTTATTGAGGACCAATCTGGTTAAGATGCATCGCAGATAGAGCAGGTATGGCTATATACCACCTCACAACTATCACCAGTGTGATATCTTCTCTAAAAATAATCAAGGATGTTCTGTGGTGCAGTCAGCTCTACAGGAACAATTGGATCTCGGATGGATCCAAGAGCACCGAATTCGTGGGGTTAACATGACTTATACGAATTCCAACATCATTCAGAGCCACGACATCCATGCGATGAATGTTAACCTGGTGGAAATGCACTCAAGGCAAAGCTAGTATCATAATCTGCCGCGGCACGATTACAATTCCTGTCTGATTTGCTCGGTAAACAAACAGGGATGCTCTTTTGTACAAGAGGCCCTCCAGCGTCAGATGGATCTTGGATGGATCCAGGACTACCATGATAGAAATCCCTATCAGGTGAATATGATTCAAATCTTCGATATTCGCTTGATGAATATCAACTTGGTGGAATTACATGCTAAGCAAGTCCAGCTTGGTTTTCTGATTTCGCATAATTATCAGAACTGTAAAGGATGTTGTGAGAGTGACTAGGGATGTGCTCTCATTCAAAGAACTTTGTAACACTTATTAAATCATTGGTGGCTTCCGATCTATCTAGATGAAGACATGCAATAAGTCAGTATGATTGACGAGAACCCTACTAGGCATCAAAGTCAGGATGTTCGATCAATGGAAATAGATCTAATGAGGTTACGTTGCATTCAAAGCGGACGTGGCTAGGTGCCACCACATAATTATGAGCGCTGTAGAGTCTGATCAAAAAATAATCAAGGATGTTACCTCGTGCGAGCAACCCTTCAGAGTCAGTTGGACCGCGAAAAGATTCAACCATATTCAGTTTTGGGGTCCATTAACTGGACGCCAGACTACTTCGCTGATCAAATCAAAGATGTGGTTGTAATCTCTGATCCTGAGAGGACCAAGGATGTTTGTACCATCATTCCTCTCCTTGACGAATCGAAGGTTCTTAACCAGGAACTGATTGAAGTTACTTACGAGAGTCAAAAAAATCATAAGGCTCTTGTAGTTATCTATCTACCGGGACCAGTGTCGTACAAGTCCGATAAGGCGATCCCTTACAAGTACGATGCAACAATAATTGAGAATGGAAAGGAAATTCCATTACCCTCCGTCGTGAATATTGCAGACATCAGTCGAGTATCACGGAGCGGTCGAATCTTCAACTGAGGAGTTGGAGAACCTAACAGAGAAAAGGAACCTCAAACAGAAGTTCCCGATTAATTGGTCGGTCAGTCCAGTAATCCCGACCTTTCAAAGAACAATGATGAGATGCTGAAGCTCATCCAAAGGAGTGAATACAACATTGTTGATCAGCTGTTACAAACTCCTTCAAAGATCTCTGTGTTATCCCTTTTACTCAGTTCCGAGGCTCACAGGGAGGCTCTGCTGAAGGTTTTAGAGAAAGCCTTTATGGAACAGGATGTGTCAATAAGACAGTTCGATAGTATCATCTCTAACATCACTTCCTGTAACAACTTAGGGTTCAGTGATGAGGAATTGCCAGAGGAAGGCAAAAGTCACAACATGGCGCTCAATATTACAATTAACTGCCAGGACGATGCTTTAGCCAGCGTACTGGTAGATACCGAATCGACTCTCAACATTATGCCGAAGTCCACCTTAATGCGACTATCATTCAAAGGATTCCCGATGAGGGGCAGTGAGGTCATCGTCAAAGCATTTAACGGGTCTCGAAAAGTAGTTATTGGCGAAGTCGACCTTCCCATAACTATCGGTCCTCACACTTCCTGGTCACTTTCCAGGTCATGGACATCCGTGCAGCATACAATTATTTATTAGGAAGACCTTGGATACACCAAGATGGGGCAGTCACTTCGACACTGCACCAGAAACTGAAGTTCGTCAAGAACGATCAACTCATCACGGTCTGTGGAGAACAAGCCTTGATCATGAATAACCTTTCATTATCCACTTATGTAGAACTCGAGGAGGTTTTTGGAACTCAGTTCCAAGCACTTTCGATGAGCAATGAGAATCAATCAGAAAAAGGAACGTCGATTTCCTCGTACAAAGATGCTCTCGAGGTGATAAAAAATAGCAATGCAAAAGGATGGGGACAACTTGTTATTCCTACTGATAACAAAGCAAAGAAGGGTCTGGGTTTTTCTTCAACTTGTACCCAGACTGCTATTAATGATGAAAGTCTTCATCCCATTCAGGATTTCTTCCGCAGTGGAGGTTTCATTCACCCAATATCTCAAGAAGTTCATACCATCAACGAGGGAGATTCCTCCGATACGGATGAAGAATGGAAGTCCTATCTTAATGAGGACGGTTATATGTCTCAGGGAGAGGTGCCTATGCCATTTTGCTATCCCGCACAGAGTCCGGGATTTATACCCAAGGCAGATGTCAAAATGATATACGGAGATTGTGATCCAGAAGGATGTCGTGCTCCACCAAACTCATTAGAGGAGGACACTCTGATGAAAGACAACTTTGACCATGACTATTATGGCCCGATGGATGGCCTGCCTATCTGGCAGCCGTACCCAGGAGACTTGGGGCAAGAAAATCAGCTGAACAATGAAAGCCAGCTGAGAATCATTGAATAGAATACCTGCGTCCCCACCGTGTCATGGGATCAACACTCAGGGTACTCAGAACCTATCCAGCACGACGATGAATTTTCAAAGCTTGCAGGACTAGAATTCATCAACTATGATTTTCCCGAGGTTAACGTCATCGATAAGGATGACTCATCCAGTTCCACAGAAGTATGGGACACCCTAGGACAACCCAGTGGAAAATACGACTATATGGTCAAGTACACTGCTCCTAAAAGCTCTTGTATCAGGCTCGAAGACATCCAGCCAACTGGATGGGGAGAGTTACCTGAGAGCGCAAATACTATGTAAAATACAACAGAGGAATCCTCTTACGATAAATCTGCCTGGGAGACAAATTCCAATGATCCTGCTCCACCAGAAATCAGCGTTATTTCTGAAGATAAGCCAAGAAGGAAGGTACCAGACTTTGTGATTCACCGAGGAGTTCGCCGCTAATGGGTTGATGTCGATGTCCCGAAAGTCCTTTATAAGTCTAAGTAATTGTCGTCTTTAACCTTTCACCCTGCCCAGGTGAAACGAATGTTTTGATAGGGCTCACTTTCTGTAATTATCCCTCTTCACTTCACGCAAAGCGACAAAGTTTTGTTTTATAGGGATGTAGTTTCAAGAATCGACAAGATCATAAATAAAATAACGTCGTTCTGTAATTTCCGCATTTATTGTTGTTTTCTCTTTTTTGCTTTTTCAGAAAATGGTAATCCTAAAAAACAATTCAAATAATAAAAATAAGCAGTTTTTAGAAAAACACTACACACACTCTTGCATTCTCTCTATCTTTGCTAAAAACAATCATCACGTCATGCAGATTGCTTGTTTTAAACCCCGTTGAAACATACGATCCAATGCCTTCTCCCAAACTTTGAATTTCCGGTATTTAGGGCTGAAGAAGAAGTGGACGACGAAATTCCAGAAGAGATCTCCCAATTACTTAGACAAGAGGAAAGGTCCATCGAACCTCACAAAGAGCTGTTAGAAATGGTCAACTTGGGTTCAGAAAAAGAGAGAAAAAAGATCAGGATTGGGGCACTGCTCAGTCCAACTGCCAAAGAGAGTTTGACAAAGCTTCTCAAAGAATTTCCCGATGTATTTGCTTGGTCCTATCAGGACATGCCAGGGTTGGATACCAGCATCCTGGAACATCATCTACCGTTAAGATCAGAATGTCAGCCAGTAAAACAGAGGTTGAGAAGAACTCACCCAGACATGGCCATCAAAATTAAAGAGGAAGTACAAAAACAGATTGACGCGGGTTTCCTTGCCACGTCAGAATATCCTCAATGGCTAGCCAACATCGTACCAGTTCCAAAAAAGGATGGAAAGGTCAGAATGTGTGTAGACTACATGGATCTGAACAAAGCAAGTCTAAAGGATGACTTTCCCTTACCATACCTTGACATGCTGGTTGACAGTACAACAAAGTTCAAAGTTTTCTCCTTCATGGATGGATTCTCGGGCTCTAATCAAATTAAAATGGCACCGAAAGACATGGAGAAAACTTCTTTCATTACCCCATAGGGTACCTTTTGTTACAAGGTAATTTCGTTCGGTTTGAAAAACGTCGGGGCAACCTATCAAAGGGCCATGACTACGCTGTTTCATGACATGATACACGAGGAAATTGAGGTATTTGTTGATGATATGATTGCAAAATCTAAGACAAAAGAGGAGCATGTGACCCACATGTCGAAACTATTCGAGCGGTTGAGAAAGTACAAACTCCGCTTGAATCCCAACAAGTGCACTTTCGGTGTCCGTTCAGGGAAACTCTTAGGGTTCATCGTCAGCCAGAAGGGAATTGAGGTTGATCCTGACAAGGTCAAGGCCATTCAAGAAATGCCTTCTCCGAAAACTGAAAAACAAGTCAGAGGATTTATGGGACGTTTGAACTACATTTCCAGATTCATATTCCTCATGACCTCGACATGCGCGCCAATTTTCGAATTACTAAAAAAGAATCAAGATTGCGTTTGGATAGAGGACTGCCAAACCGCCTTCGACAGTATTAAAGAATACCTGTCAAACCCACCGATTATATCACCTCCAGTGGAAGGAAGACCACTGATCATCTACTTAACAGTCTTGGAAGACTCAATGGGTTATGTACTTGGCCAACAAGATGAAACAAAAAGGAAAGAGTTCGCCATCTACTATCTGAGCAAGAAATTCACCGACTGCGAGACTCGGTACACTATGCTTGAGAAAACTTGTTGTGCTCTGGCTTGGGCAGCCAAACGTCTTCGCCAGTATATGATTCATCACACTACTTGGTTAATCTCCGAAATGGATCCGATCAAGTACGTATTTGAAAAGCCTGCACTCACGGAAAGGATTGCCCGTTGGCAGATGTTGTTATCAGAATATGACATTGAGTACCACGCTAAAAAAGCCGTTAAGGGAAGTATTTTAGCTGATCATTTGGCTCATCGACCAATTGACGATCAAGAATCAGTCGGGTTTGACTTCCCAGACGAAGATGTCATGTATTTGAAAATGAAAGACTACGAGGAACCGCTACCCAGTGAAGGGCCAGAACCAGGTTCCCAATGGGGACTTATCTTTGACGGAGCTGTCAATCATTATGGGAATGGAATTGGAGTAATCATCGTAACACCTCAGGGTACCCACATTCCTTTCACTACCAGATTGACATTCAAGTGCACAAACAACGAGGCCGATTACGAAGCTTGTATCATGGGTCTCGAAGAAGCAATCGACTTAAGAATTAAGAACTTGGATGTATATGGCGACTCAGCCTTGGTTATTAATCAAATCAAAGGAGATTGGAACACATACCAATCCGGACTAATTCCTTACAAATATTATGCAAGAAGGTTGCTACCCTTCTTCAACAGAATCGAGTTTCATCATATCCCTCGTGATGAGAATCACATGGCTGATGCATTAGCCACTCTCTCTTCCATGATTAGTGTAGGTCAATAGAACGACCTACCTAAGATTGACGTAATGCGCCTTGAATGGCCCGCTTACATCTTCACGATTGAAGCAGTCATAGACGACAAACCTTGGTATCACGATATCAAATGCTTCCTTCGAAAACAAGAGTACCCACCTGGGGCATCCAGAAAGGACAAAAAGACCCTCAGGAGATTGGCATGCAGCTTCTTCCTGAGCGGTAATACACTCTATAAAAGAAATATCGACATGGTCTTGCTCCGATGCATAGACAGACCAGAAGCAGACATGCTGATAAAAGAAATTCACGAAGGATCCTTTGGCACTCATGCCAACGAACACACAATGGCGAGAAAAATTCTAAGAGCAGGGTACTACTGGTTGACCATGGAATCTGACTGCTACAAGTACATGAGGAAGTGTTACAAGTGTCAGATATACTTAGACAGAATCCATGTACCGCCAACGTATCTCAAAGTTCTTTCTTCCCCGTGGCCTTTTTCCATATGGGGAATCGACATGATTGGCATGATTGAACCCAAAGCTTCAAACGGACATCGGTTCATCCTGGTAGCCATTGACTATTTCACCAAGTGGGTCGAAGCAGCGTCATACGCTAATGTAACCCGACAAGTTGTAGTCTGATTTATCAAAAATAATATCATCTTCCGTTATGGTGTTCCGAGCCAGATCATTACTAATAATGGATATAACTTGAACAATAAGATGATGAAAGAGTTGTGCGCTGAGTTCAAGATCGAACACCATAACTCATCTCCCAACCGACCTAAGATGAACGGAGCGGTAGAAGCGGCTAACAAGAACATTAAGGAGATTGTTCAGAAGATGGTTGTTGTCATACCCCAAATTTTGACCACTAAGATTTCCCATCATTGTGCCAATCATCATCACAATGTGGATAAACCATCATGCCTCATTAGTCTCCCCAAAGATGGGCGAGCATCCACTACAATCAAATTTTGGGTTTCAGGCCCTCTCAGAGTTCTTAGACAAAGGATCAATCAAGGAATGACATGATCTTCAACTTGTCTAACCTCTCCAAACATCCACAATGGATCAAGAGGACTCCCACATCAAGGATTAAGCACAAGGCTGCAGCCTTCCAAGTGGATTAAGCCTCAAGATCGCCAGTGTCACCAAATTAGGGTTTGGTCGACCAGGGCCTCCAGATGGAAATTTTCCCCTGGGCATGAGCCAATGGTTTAAAGCACAACCCAATATACTCTAAGGGACCTCATAAACCCAATGATCAAGTCAGTTTATCCTCAGGGGATGCATTCATAAAAAAATCAGGAATTAGGGTTTCTTGACCTAATTCACCCCTAAGTTGACTTTTGGGACAAAACAGGAGCCAAAACCTCAAGACATGATTTAAGGGTCTCCAATACACCACATTGATCCATTTGCAATAAAGGATTGATCCCAAGAAGCTTGAGGAACAAGTTTCAAGTTCATCAGAACCACAATTAGGGTTTCGCGGGAAAAGTCAACTGTGCCTTTGACTTTTGACCAGGACATGCTCCCAAACCTTGGGACATGATTCAATACACCCTATAACACCTATGAAATCAATACATCAAGTTTGATTTAGGTCAAGGACTTGATTTCATAAAGGATCGCACAGTTTGGAATTCATCTGACAAAAAATCAACTGTGCACAAAAGTCAACTTTAACTTTTTGAGATTTTTCACAAATATGGTTCTTTGACCCTAAAATGATGTTAATGCATGATTGGAATCATCATTCATTAAGAAAAATCAAGAAAAGTGGGATAACTTGTAAAAGGGGTAACCATAAAAAACTTAGAAATTTTCTAAGTTATGGAACAAAGTGGCTAGGGTACCAACTTTGGAGGATCATAACTCCTACACCACAAGGCCATTTTTCCCCATTCAAAGCTGGATTTGTAGCACTCATGACCCTCTACAAAAGCTTCAAACACAACTCATTCCAATTCCTCATGAATTTTAAGTTATGGAATGATCAAAATCACAAAAAGTGAAAATGTCACTTTTTTCCAACACTTAGTGAAATTTTCACTAAGTCAGAATCTGCCTTCACTTTTTTCCAAATGTAGGGGCATTTTTCACTTGGATTCAAAAGGTATCAAAACCAAATATGATCAGACAGTTGTTGTATTATATGAGGGCTTTCCAAAATGGCCAAGAACTCCATCAAATTCCACTTGAGCCATGAGATATGACAATGGCAATATGCCTTGCTGAAAATTGTCAAAGCAGGGCAGATTTGTGCATTTAGCTCGATTTACCAAATTTGTGCAAATGACAAACACACTTATCCATCTGAACACCTCAGGGGGAGACCAAGGAGGAACCAACTCTGATCCCAAACCTCCCAAGTCCTTGGAACTAAAAATAGCATGCCAAACCTAGAAATCCCTAAAGAGGGGACAAGACTCCAATTTTGTTTTGGAGCATTCAATGGATGCACCAAGGTGGAATGGACTGAGCCATTTCCAACTGAATTCAGTCAAGACATATCCAAGACCAAGGGAACCAGCAGCCTGTGCCCTAACCTCTAGTCAATGGCTAGAGGAGACTTGGATTCTCATTGATCAACATTGGCCAAACCTCTGCAGCAGTTGCCATTCACAATTGCTTGCAAAACAAACTTGCTCTACTATAAATAGAGCTCATTTGTGATCAGTTGAGTACACCAAATCCATCAAATAGATGCTTTCGTCAAAATCACCTTCTCACTTCCAAATTTGCCTTCCAAATCAAGTCACTATCGGGTTTTGAGTTTGAGAGCAATTCCAACCAAACCAATCACACACACACCTCATAAACATCATATAGAAGTGATCCAAACACTTAAACAACATCTGGAACACTGATTTCTCAGAATCACCAGCCAGCTGTTCAAGGTTTTAACCAAGTTGCAGTTGGGATACCATCTTCAGTTCCAGCTTGTTTCAAACCATTCCAAGCACTCAGACACACTCCATAGCACCTAGGGAAGCTGTCCATATCCTTGGAACCAAGCTGTAACACCTCTAACACAAAACACGATCACCAGCTGCAAGAGGTAAGCATGAGCTCTTCTAACTCTATGATCCATGCATTTTTTGCTGCATAATAATTTGGTCATATGTTCATAATCAAGCATAGAGTGTTTTTCCTCAATCAATTGCTTTGTTTGAATCGTGTGTGGAATTTCTGAGCCTTCATGCAAATTTTAGGGTTCTTGAGGTTTCTCTTTGATTTCTTATTCCATGCTTATAATAAATGAAATTAAAGACCATGGACATGACCGTGAGGTGAAAACTAGTAGATTGATATGTAGATTGCATGATATCATCAAGTATTCAGTGAGATTGATGAGAAAACGCAAATCTGGGCAAAACAGAGCACGCGGGCAAGGCCAAGGTGTTCTTGGCGCCCTTTTTCAAACATTTGAATATTTGAATTTTTGTGATTTTATTTAATTGATTCCAAAATTAATCTCTCTCTGAGTTTTAATGATTTTGAGTTGATTCTTTTTTTAATAATTCACAAAAATGTTAAAATATTTTATTTTACCAAAAAATCCCAAAAATATTATATATTTCATATATTTGATATTTTTGCAAAGAATTAATGTTTTATTTGTTTTTAACATTTAAAATATTTTTTTCTCTTGATTTTCCAAACTTAATTGATTTCCAATTATTTTGTGGGTGTAAACATGATTTTTCAAACATTAATCCAAGATCACAATTTGTTTTCACACATGTTTAACAATTTTGATCATTTTAATTGAATTTTTATTCAATTAAAATATATTTTGAAAACAAATTAGGGTTTTGATTAATTCAACCCTCATCTAACTTTATAAAACTCTTTGGGCCTCTAATAGAGTGTAAGACCCAACCCCTCTTTGAAAACCAAAATAATTTGGGCCCCAGTCATTGTATAAGATCCACTGCGTTTTCAAAAATCTCGGCGCGATCGCCATTTCAAAACGAAAGTCATTTGGGCCTACCCTCGTGTATAAGCCCCATTTCTTTTCTTTAAAACTTTTTGGGACTCTAATATAGTGTAAGACCCAACCCCTCTTTAAGACCAAAATAATTTGGGCCTCAGTGCATTGTATAAGTCCCAATACGTTAAAGAAATTTTGGCGCGATCACCATTTCAAAACGGAAAAACCCTTGGGCCTCTCCTTGAGCTGTAAGCCCCATCACTTGTACAAAAATAAATTATGGGCTTCTAATAGAGTGTAAGACCCAATCCACTTTTAACCAAAACCTTTTTGGGCCTCACACATTGTATAAGTCCCTCTGCGTTAAGAGAAATCTCGGCGCGATCGCAAGTTCAAAAATAAAACCCTCTGGGACTACCCTCGTGTAATAAGCCCCATTTCTTTTCTTTAAATTTATTTAGACCTCTAATAGAGTGTAAGACCCATCCCTTGTAGATAAAACCTTTTTGGGCTCAATACATTGTATAAGACCCAGTACGTTAAATCTCGGCGCAATCGCCAGTTCAAAGAATCAAATTACCTAGGCCTACCCTCTTGTTATAAGCCCCATTTCTTTTCTTTAAAACTCTTAGAGCCTCTTGAGAGAGTGTAAGACCTATCCCTTTGTACAGAAAACCTTTTTGGGCCTCAGTTACTTGTATAAGTCCCTGTACAAATTCAAAACAACAATGCAATCACTGATAAAACCTTGGGCCTCTCCTTGAGCTGTAAGCCCCAACAATCTTTTCAAAGCACTTTCTCCTTTGATTTTGAATATAATATTGTTATCAAAGCTTTCACAGACTTTTATATACTTGTAAAATATCAACTGTGTAATACTAGTATAGTTATTTAGAATTTTCCCCGGCAACTACGTCTAGCACTAGGTAAAGTCCTGTTGGTCACTCTTAAATACAAACAAAACTAGATCCCCATAGGATTACCAGACACAGTCTTCCCTCCTCTTGGGGTTAAACAATATGGAGATGTGAAAGGTAGCATTCTCAGTGAACCCTTTCTCAGACTGTCACCTTTAGAAATTGTCAAAGAAACTTTACTCCCCAGAGATGATCTTTTCTCGGTGAATGGCATCTCTTGAGTTTCTTCAAACCTCGAACTTTCATGAAATGATCTCTTCTCGGTGAATTGCATTTCTTGAACTTCTCTTGGTTTGGGACCCACAAGCTTCCTAAAAGCATCCCCGCCTCCTTTTGGGAGTTGTACAAGGACCCTTCGGCTTCTTAAAAGCTCTCATGTCTTCTCTTAGGCTTAGTACAAGGACCCAGAGACCTCTAGAGGTATTGGAACAGAACCTAGTCATCAATTTGATAGAGCTGTCTTTCTGAGTCAAGTGTCAGACCAGTTAATGGGTTGACCTTCATCCCTTAACATACCAGCCTTCTCTTGGGCGTCATATAAAGATCATTCACTATCTGAGAATCGATTTCTCAAAACACTAGTAGACTTGGACAGTCTCAATATCCTTTGGATTTCCCATTTCCTTAAAGAACAGGAAATAACCCTGATCTTCCGATCAGTACCAAAGTACAACCTTACCTTTAATCAGTCCCTTTATAAGAACTGATTTTCTCTTTTATCCAACATATTGGACCTGTCACTAAACTGAAACAGTCACCAACAAAGGTAGCCTCCTCTTGGGCTTTATACAATGATTCTACCCACACTCTCTTATTGAGTATAAAAGACTCTCTTGTTGAGTCAAACTTTTAGCCTCTATCTCGGGCTTCGTACGAGATACACATCACTCTCTTGTTGAGTATAAAAGACCCTCTTGTTGGGTCACAAACCTTTTAGCCTCCATCTCGGGCCTCGTACAAGATATAAATCACTCTCTTGTTGAGTATAAAAGACTCTCTTGTTGAGTCAAACACTTTCAGCCTCTATCTCGGGCTTCGTACGAGACACTAAAACACTCTCTTGTTGAGTATAAAAGACCCTCTTGTTGGGTCACAAACCTTTTAGCTTCCATCTTGGGCTTCGTATAAGACACATAAAACTACCCTCTTGTTGGGTCAATAGCCTACTCTTAGGCTTTGTATAAAGAAAACCCTGGTTGTGTCAATCAACCTTTTAGCATCAAAGTCATGCCTTGCTCACAGTATACAAACATCAACAACACCTTTTCTCCCCATCTAACTGCTGTACTCGGCAAGCCTCTGGATTATTTACATCCATGCCACTGTCCCTCTTTTAGCATGAGAAATTCCTAAGGAAAGATGGCATTGCTCTACACTGAGTTAAAGTCTTCTCCTTCAGGTTAAAAATCCACTATAAAGGAAATTATGGCATTGCTGGATTTACATATCCCAGTTAAAGTAATTCTACTTTATAATCAGTCACCCGACAGTTGTGATAAACAAACCAAATATCCCCATGAACCCTTCAGCTTCACATCTTGGGCTTTGAACAAGATACAAACCTCCTTTAGCTTCACATCTTGGGCTTTGAACAAGATATAAACCACCTTTAGCTTCACATCTTGGGCTTTGAACAAGATACAAATCACCTTTAGCTTCACGTTTTAGGCTTTGAACAAGACACCAAAACACCTTTTTCCTCCCATAAAATAGGAGGAACTACGATCGCTTTGATTTTCCTGTTTCGTTAAACGGGAATACATAGGCATAAGATTGAAAAATCTTAGCGAGCATACTAATCAAAAACCCAAAATCCAGTATTTCCACCAAATCAACCCAAAAGCAGTAAATCTAAACACATCCTACCAAAGACCTCACAAATAGTCCAGACACTCTATTCTTAACAAAATAACCGAAAAGAGACCCACATCTTAATAGCGTCTGTAAACCAACAGTCATCTGTTTAAACTCAGTATGCAAGCAGGGTTAATTGGAGACATCTATTTCCCATCCTTAATCAGCTTAATAGGATAAAAAATGAATCGAACTGTAGTACCCAAACGATAGTGATTCGAAACCACAAAAATTGCGCTACAGTTGTAACCTACAAAGACTGGCACGAGATGCTACCCTTTTTTCTTCACGGTTATCGAACATCATATGGTATTTCTCCGAGAAGATCCCGAGAAAAGTATAATGTAATACCCTAAGCGGAAACAGTCTCTCAAGAGACTCATTTTCCCTGACAGAGTCGACAAATGGCGTCTCCAACAGAGAAGTTTGTACACCTCTACAACTCAGACGACTGGGTTCCCCAACAACCCTAACATCAAAATTTTTTCTATCAAATGGCATCTCCCCAGGAAAATTCGGTGAGAAGTTTGAGGAAAACCGCTACACATAGCGTCCCTTGTCAAGAAAGTTTATTGACAAGAGAAACTAAGACCAGTTCCTTGGTAGGAAACCAGGATCGAGGGGAAGTTTACATCAGAAACTTAGACCAGTTCCTTGGTAGGAAACCAGGATCGAGGGGAAATTTACATCAGAAACTTAGACCAGTTCCTTGGTAAGAAACCAAGATCGAGGGGAAGTTTATTTCAGAAAACTAAGAACAGTTCCTTGGTTGAAGACCAGGATCGAGGGGAAGTTTACCTTTTCTAAGCATCATTGCTTAGCAAAAGAAGAAGGATGTGTGAACTACCATTCCTAACAACCATCAAAATTTTGGGTATTTTGATATTTAATCCTCTTGCACCCTGAATGCCCGAATACCTTCTCCATTCACACCTTCGGGTCTAAGATGATTAAATAGGGGCATCTGTCATACCCCAAATTTTGACCACTAAGATTTCCCATCATTGGGAAAATCATCATCATAATATGGGTAAACCATCATACCTCATCAGTCTCCCCAAAGATGGGTGAGCATTCACTACAAACAATAAATTAGGGTTTCAAGCCCTCTCAGACCTCTTAGACAAAGGATCAATCAAGGAATGACATGATCTTTAACTTGTCTAACCTCTCAAACATCCACAAAGGATCAAGAGGACTCCCACATAAAGAATCATGCACAATGTTGCAGCATTCCAGGTGGATTAAGCCTCAAGATCGCCAGTGTCACCAAATTAAGGTTTTGGTCGACCAAGGCCTCCAGATGGAAATTTTCCTCTAGGCATGAGCCAATTTTTCAAAGCATAACCTAAAATGTTCTATGAGACCTTAGGGACCCAGTCATCAAGTTAATTTAACCTCAGGGGCTCCATTTACCAAAAAAAAATTAGGAATTAGGGTTTCTTGATCTAATTCACCCCTAAGTTTACTTTTGGGACAAAGCATGAGCCAAAACCTCAAGACATGATTTGAGGGCCTCCAATACACTACATTTATCCATTTGTAACAATGGATTGATCCAAGAAGCTTGATTCACAAGTTTCAATTTCATCTGGACCACAATTAGGGTTTTGAGGAAAAAGTCAACTGTGCCTTTGAATTTTGACCAGGACATGCTTCCAAACCTTGGGATATGATTAAATACACCCTATAACACCTATGAAATCAATCCATCAAGTTTGATTTAGGTCAAGGACTTGATTTCATAGAGGATCGCACAGTTTGGAATTCATCTGATAAAAAGTCAATTGTGCCCAAAAGTCAAAGTTTGACTTTTTTATTTTTTGATCAATTATGGTTCCCTAACCTTAAAATGATGTTAATGTGTGATTTGAATCAACATTCATCAAGAAAAATCAAAGAAAGTGGGATAACTTGTAAAAGGGGTAACCATAAAAAACTTAGAAAATTTCTAAGTTATAAAACAAAGTGACTAGGGTACCAACTTCCAAGGATCATAACTTGAGATCCAAGCAACCATTTTGGCTGATCCAAAGATGGATTTGTAGCTCTCATGGCATACTTTAAAAGTGTCAACTACACCTTATTCCAATTCCTCATAGATTTCAAATTATGATTGGACCAAAATGCCAAAAACATGAAAATGCATCATTTTTCAACAGTTAGACAAAATTCTGTCCAAGACAGATTTTGTTGAAAACACCAAAACTTGTGAGGTTTTTTCACATATTTGGAAGTGGAATCAATTCCAAAGGAAAACATCAATGTTGTTGCATATGTTGCTAAGAATTCAAAGAGCTTATTAGCATGAATTGATTCAACTTGAACCAAGAGAAATCCATGCCCAAAGTCATGCTACTGCAACTGTTTTGGAAAAATCAGTTTGCACTTTTGCTTGCTTTACACGATTTCTGATTCAAGACCAATGATCCCTATGCTACAGTCATCTAATCTGATCCTAATCCAAATGATACAACTTGCAAAGCTAAGTCCAAAAGCCAAAGGATCTTCCAACTTGAGATCAATGCAATTTGGCATATTATGCCTTGAATTCAAGGGCATTAATGTGGAATTGTGAACTTTCAAGATTCTCACTCTCCTCAGTTAAGTTCTCTGATTAAACAATAATAAAAACATCTGAAGAATGTGGATTTGGTCAAGACATAGCCCTGCTCTTGGGAGGGGTTAGGTTGCCTTACATGAGAAGAAATGCCACGAAGCCAAGGCCATTGAATGTGATCTGATCCAGTAGCCATTCACTATTACTCCAAGACAAGAGTTGATCACCTATAAATAGAGGTTCCGGTTGATCATTCAAATCACCCCAAAGCAACTTACAACATTGCTTTCTCTCATTCTCTCTTAAGTGCCAAATTTCTTTGTTTTTGAGCAACCACCATCGGGTTTTGAGTTGCAGCCTTAAGCAATCCATTCCAATTGCTAAAACACATCACATATGATGTATATGAGGTGTTTAAACACTTAAACCATCTCTGTAACACCTTTAGCTCAAAATCACTCTTCAACCAAGCCATTATGCCTCAATTTTGCAGTTGGATTCTTCTAACTTGATCCAAAGATTTTCAAAGTGTTCCAAGGCTTGCAATACACTCAACAACATCCATTGAAGTTGTAGGGATCATCAAATCACTTCTGAAACACTATCTGTGCAGAATTCCATTTCAGCTTGCATCAAGGTAAGCTTCAAAAATCTCATAACATGATCCATGCATATTTCCTCGCATGATACTTTTGCCAATTGCTTGTCATCATATGTTGAGTGTTCCCCATTAATCAATTATTGTTTATAATTCGTATATAGGATTTCCTTGAGTTCATGCCAATTTTAGGGTTCTTCAAGTTTTAACTTGGTATGTTCTGATTCAATCCATTTCAACAAAATTGAATATTGCCATCATGATCCTTGTTAAAAAACGCATGAGTTTGGTGTTTGAATCATGTCAAATGGATGAGAGACGAGTGAGATAGGGTGCTTCATGCATGAGCTCGAGGAAGAAGATGACCATGGCGCCATTCTTCAGGTTTTCCAACCAAGTTTGCCTTATGTTTTTCATTTGCCATGTATATAATGAATTGGCATTGCGCCCTAGTGGAAACACTAGTATGTTTGTGAGTATTGGCAAGCGAGAGGTTTGGGGTTCGAATCCCCCTCGCCCCAGACCTCTTTTTTTATCACTTTTTCCTATTTTTTTTTTATTTTTTCATATTATTTTATTAATGATTTGAAAAATTAATTTCTCACTCAATTTTAATTATTTTTTATTGGCTCTTTTTGCAAAAAACCACAAAAATGTTGAAATATTTTATTCCACCAAAAAATCAAATTTATATTATTTATTTAATATAATTGGTATTTTTGTGAATAAATTCATTTTTAATTGTTTTTAAACATTTAAAAGTGAATATTTATTTTGAAAATCAAAACCAAATGAGTTCTAAATCATCTTCTGATTAAAACCTCATTTTTCAAACCTTAAACAAAAATCACAAGTGATTCATTCAAATTTATTTGGAATTTTTATCATTTTTATTGATTTTCTTTAAATATTTACTTTTAAAGGAAAACAAAATTAGGGTTTCTTTGATTTTCACCCTCACAAATCTTTTTCAAATAGCATTTGGGCCTCTAATAGATTACAAGACCCAACCCCTTTTTGAAACCAAATGATTTGGGCCTCAGATATTGTATAAGACCCACTGTGTTTTCAAAAACCTCGGCACGATCGCCGTTTTCAAACAAATTACCCTGGGCCTCTAATAGAGTGTAAAACTCAATCCCTTTTTTGAAACCAAAATATTTTGGGCCTCAGTCATTGAATAAGACCCAACACATTTTTCTGAAACCTCGGCGTGATCGCCAGTTCAAAATAATCCCTTGGGCCTCTCCCTGAGTTGTAAGCCGCATCATTTGTACAAAAACTCTTTGGGCCTCTTGATAGAGTGTAAGTCCCACCTCTTTTTAAATAAAATAGTTTGGGCCTCAATGCATTGTATAAGTCCCGATACAGTTTCAGAAATTTCAACGCGATCGTCATTTTCAAACTATTTTTACTTGGGCTTCTCCTTGAGCTGTAAGTCCCACTTCTTTTCATTTTTTAAACTCATTTGGGCCTCTTGGTAGAGTGTAAGTCCCATCCTTTTGTAAATAAAAACCATTTTGGCCCTCAGTAATTGTATAAGTCCCACTGTATTTTCAAAAACAAACACGCGATCGTCGCCTTTTTAACAAAATCATCTGGGCTTCTCCTTGAGCTATAAGACCCATTTTTTTCTTAAAAACTCCATGGGTCTCTAATAGAGTGTAAGACCCAACCCCTGTGTTAATAATACCCTTTTGGGCCTCACATATTGTGTAAGTCCCTCTGTACAATTTCCAAAACAATGGTACAATCATCGTTAAAACTTGGGCCTCTCCTTGAGCTGTAAGCTCCACCAAACTTTTCAAAGCACTTTCTCCTTTGATTTTGAATTCAAATACCTGTTGTTATCAAAACTTTCTTTGTTGAACAACTAACAAAATAGCATGGAAGCTCTACAACGGGTAAGTGTTTATCCGCTTTCATTTATCACTTTCATATGTATATAACTGTATTGTGGGGCTGCTTCACTGTAAGTCTTCTTTCACATCCTTTTATATACTGGTCACATATCCACTGTGTAATACTAGTATAGTTATTTAGAGTTTTCCCCGGCAACTACGTCTAGCACTAGGTAAAGTCTTGTGTGTCACTCTTAAATACAAACAAAACTAGATCCCCTGTAGGATTCCAGATCCAGTCTTCCCTTCTCTTGGGGTTAAACAATATGGAACAAAGAGAAAGGCAGTATTCTCGGTGAACCTTTTCTCAGACTGTCACTCTTAGAAATTGTCAAAGAAACTATATTCCCCAGAGTTGATCTATTCTCAGTGAATAGCATCTCTTGAGTTTCTTCTAAATTCTGGAACTTTCCTGGAATGATCTCTTCTCTGTGAATTGCATTTCTTGAACTTCTCTTGGTTTGGGGACCCACAGGCTTCCTAAAAGCATCCCCGCCTCCTCTTGGGCATTGTACAAGGACCCTTCGGCTTCTTAGAAGTTCTCATGCCTTCTCTTGGGCTTAATACAAGGACCATGACGATCTCTTAAAGGTATAAGACATAACTTAGTCATCCTTTGCTAGAGCAGTCTTTCCAATGTCAAACCTCTAACCACTTTAGGGTTGACACTCATCCCTTAATGTCCGTGCCTCCTTTTGGGCATTGTACAATAGATAAAACTCTAGACTTGGACAGTCTAAACCCCCTTGAGTCTCAAAGACATTCTCAATTTCCTTTCAAATAGAGGAAAAAACACTGATCACTCTGAAACCCGGTCTCTCTCATGAGAGTTCTCCACCCTTGGGCCTGCCTATGGATCTAATCCTCAGCAGTAACACAACCTCCTCTTAGGCTTTGTACAATGATTCTCCCCAACGGAGCTAACCTTTTTAGACTCTCTTGTTGAGTCAATCACTTTTTCAGACTCTCTTGTTGAGTCAATCATTTTTTCTCAGACTCTCTTGTTGAGTCCATCACTTTTCAGGACTCTCTTGTTGAGTCAACTCCTTTAGCCTCTGTCTTGGGCTTCATACAAGACACATATAAAACACTCTCTTGTTGAGTATAAAAGAATCTCTTGTTGAGTCAATCTCCTTTTAGCCTCCATCTCGGGCTTCGTACGAGACAACAAAACACTCTCTTGTTGAGTATAAAAGACTCTCTTATTGAGTCAATCACCTATCAAACAGACTCTCTTGTTGAGTCAACCTTTTTAGCCTCCGCCCTGGGCCTTATACAGGACAAATAAAAGTACTCTCTTGTTGAGTCAAACCTTTTAGCCTCCGTCTTGGGCTTCGTACAAGACACATAAAAACACTCTCTTGTTGAGTCAGTCACTTGTTAGTACTCTCTTGTTGAGTCAACCCTTTTAGCCTCTATATCGGGCTTCGTACGAGACAACAAATTAAAGGAACCCTCTTGTTGGGTCAATCACCTCCTCTTAGGCTTTGTATAAGGAAACGTCAATTAAGTCAATCAACCTTTTAGCATCAAATTTGTGCCTTGCTCACAGCATACAAACATCAACAACTCCTCTTTAGAGATGATAAATTCTCTCTCATCCAAAACCCTTTAGCTTCACATCTTGGGCTTTGAACAAGATACAAATCACCTTTAGCTTCATGTCTTGGACTTTGAACAAGACACCAAAACAACCTTTTTCCTCCCATAGAATAGGAGGAACTACGATCGCTCTGATTTCCCTGTTTCGTTAAACGGGAATACGTAGGCATAAGATTGAAAAATCTTAGTGAGCATACTAATCAAAACACCCAAAATCCAGTACCTTCATATATCAATCAAAAGCATCAGACCTAACACCTTACCAAAAAACCTCACAAATAGTCCAGACACCGTGTTTTTAAGCAAATAACCTTAAAAGACGAACCCCTTTTGTAGCATCTGTAAACCAACAGTTTTGACTGTTTAACCTCAGTTTGCAAGCAGGGTTAATTGGAGACATCTATTTCCCTTCCTTAATCAGCTCAATAGGATAAAAAATGAATCGAACTGTAGTACCAAAGCGATAGTGATTCGAAACCACAAAAACTGCGCTACAAGTCCTATCTCAACGAGGACGGTTATATGTCTCAGGGAGAGGCACATACACCATTTTGCTTTCCCATGCAGAGTTCGAGATATATACCAAAATCAGACGTCAAGATGATGTACGGAGATTGTGATCCGGAAGGATGTCGTGCTCCGCCTAACTCATTAGAGGAGGACACTCTAATGAAAGATAACTTTTACTATGACTATTATGACCCACTGGATGACCTACCTACCTAGCAGCCGTACCCAGAAGACTTGGGGCAAAAAAGTCAGCCAAACGACGCTTATCAACTGAGCATTATTGAAAAGAATACTTGTGTCCTCATCAAGTCATGAGATTATTACTCAGGACATTCCAAATATATCCAGCACAATGATGAATCTGCAAAGATTGCAGGACAAGAGTTCATCAACTATGCTTTTCCCGAGGTCAACGTCATCGAGAAGGATAACTCCTCTTCTCCCACCAAAGTATGGGATACCTTAGGACAGCCGAGTGGCAAGTACGACTTATTGGTCAAGTACACCGCTCCTGAAAGCTCTCGTATCAGGCTCGAAGACATCCAGCCAACAGGATGGGGAGATCCGCCTGAGAGTGAAAACACTGTACAAGATACAACAGAAGAGTTCGTCTATGACAACTCTGCCTGGGAGGAAGACTTCGACAATCTTGCTCTGCCAGAAATCAGCGTCATTTCTGAGGACAAACCAAGAAAGAAGGTACCAAACTTTGTGATTCACCGAGGAGTTCGTCGCCAATGGGTTGTTGTCGATGTCTCGAAAGTAGTCCATAAGTCTAAGTAATTGCCGTCTTTGTTTTAACCTTTCACCCTGCCCAGGTGAAACAGATGTTTTTATTGGGCTCAGTTTTTTGTAAATGTCCCTCTTCGCTTCGCCCAAAGCGACAGAGTTTTGTTTTATAGGGTTGTAGTTTCAAGAATCGACAAAATCATAAATAAATAAACGTTATTCTGTAATTCCCGCATTTATTGTTGTTTTCACTTTTCTTTTTTAGAAAATGGTAATCCTAAAACAACCCAAAAATAAAAACAAGCATTTTTCAAAAAATACACTGCACACACTCTTGTATTCTCTCTATCTCTTCTAAAAATAAATCATCACGTCATGCAGATTGCTTGTTTTAAACCTCGTTGAAACATACGATCCAATGCCTTCTCCCAAATTTGAATTCTCGGTATTTGAAGCTGAAGAAGAAGAAGACGAAGAAATTCCAGAAGAGATCTCCCGATTACTCAGACAAGAGAAAGGTCCATTGAACCTCACAAAAAGCCGTTGGAAACGGTTAACTTGGGTACAGAAGAAGAGAGGAAAGAAGTCAAGATTGGGGCACTGCTCAGTCCGGCTGTCAGAGAGGACTTGATAAAACTTCTCAAAGATTTTCCCTATGTATTTGGTTGGTCCTATCAGGACATGCCAGGGTTGGATACCAGCATCGTAGAACATCATTTACCATTGAAATCAGAATGTCTGCCGGTAAAACAAAGACTGAGACGAACTCATCCAGACATGGCCATCAAAATCAAAGAGGAAGTGCAGAAACAGATCAGCGCAGGTTTCCTCGTCACCTCAGAATATCCTCAATGGCTAGCCAACATAGTGCCAATTCCGAAAAAGGACAGAAAAGTCAGAATGTGTGTAGACTACAAGGATCTGAACAAAGCAAGTCCAAAGGATGACTTCCCTTTACCACACATTAACATGCTGGTAAACAGTATAACAAAGTTCAAAGTCTTCTCCTTCATGGATGGATTCTTGGGCTATAATCAAATCAAAATGGCGCCGGAAGACATGAAGAAAACTTCATTCATCACCTCATGGGGAACCTTTAGTTACAATGTAATGTCGTTCGGTTTGAAGAACGCCGGGGCAACCTATCAAAGGGCCATGACTACTCTGTTTCACGACATGATGAACAAAGAAATCGAAGTGTACGTTGATGACATGATTGCCAAATCTAAAACAGAAGAGGAACATGTAACCCACCTATCAAAGTTATTTGAGCGTCTGAGAAAATACAAACTCCGCTTGAATCCTAACAAGTGCATGTTCGGTGTCCGCTCAGGAAAACTGCTAGGGTTCATCGTCAGCCAGAAAGGAATTAAGGTTGATCCTGACAAAGTCAAGGTCATTCAAGAAATGCCTTCTCCAAAGACTGAAAAATAAGTCAGAGGATTCCTGGGACGTCTGAATTACATTTCCATATTCATATCTCTCATGACCGCGACATGCACGCCGATCTTCAAACTACTCAAAAAGAATCAAAGCTGTGTATAGACAAAAGACTGCCAAACAACCTTCGACAGTATCAAGGAATACCTGTTGAATCCATCGATTCTATCACCTCCAGTGGAGGGAAGACCACTGGTCATCTACCTAACAGTCTTGGAAGACTCAATGGGCTGTGTACTTGGCCAACAAGATGAAACAAAAAGAAAAGAGTCTGCCATTTACTACTTAAGCAAGAAATTTACAGACTGTGAGACTCGGTACACTAGACTTGAGAAAACTTGTTGTGCTCTGGCTTGGGCAGCCAAACGTATTTTCCAGTACATGATTTGTCACACTACTTGGTTAATCTCCGAAATGGATCTGATCAAGTACGTCTTTGAAAAGCCTGCTCTCACGGGAAGGATCGCCCGTTGGCAGATGTTGTTATCAAAATACGACATCGAGTACCATGCTCAGAAAGCCGTCAAAGGGAGTATTTTAGCCAATCATTTGGCTCATCAACCAATTGACGATTAGGAATCAGTCAGGTTTATAACGAGCGATTTTTTGACGTGGTTCTTAAGCACTGTCGCTCTGGGGTACTACAGGGCGATTCATTTTTTATCCTATTGAAGCTGGTGAAGGAAGGGAAATCAATGTCTCCAATTAACCCTGCTTGCATACTGAGTTTGAACATCGGTCTGTTAGGTTACAGATGCTATGTGGATGTGGGGCCCACTCTTTGGTTATTTTGTTAAGAACACAGTGTCTGGATCATTTGTAAGATGTTAGGACTGATGCTTTTCGATTGATGTGTGAAGGTATGGGATTTTGGGTTTTTTGATGAGTATGCTCGCTAAGATTTTTCAATTTTATGCCTAAGTATTCCCGTTTAAAGAAACAGGGAAACCAGAGCGATCGTAGTTCCTCCTATTCTATGGGAGGAAAAAGGTTGTTTTGGTGTCTTGTTCAAAGCCTAAGACGTAAAGCTAAAGGGAGTATATGTATCTTGTTCAAAGCCCAAGATGTGAAGCTGAAGAGTCTATTTGTATCTTGTTCAAAGCCCAAGATGTGAAGCTAAAGGGTGTAGCACCTCAAAATTTGCCCTCTTACTTTTAGCACTAACTGGCTTATGTTTCATTTCATTCTTGCAATTTTATCTTTGCATATCATTGGTTCTTAGCATGGGATCAAGGTATCTAACCTCATTCACAAGAAGAGGATGTTTTCCAGTGTTTCAGCAAAAGTTCATGTGTATTGTCCAAGGGGCTATGAAGAGAGATAGTTCTTGACATCATCATTACTTGGGTCACAAAGAAGCCTTGGGCCTTAGGGCATCCTAATTTGTTCATTACCTCATCAAAAGATCAAGCTTGACAAGAAATTCCAAGCGAATCACACTCTCCTAGCATGATGGTTCAATTTAGGGTTTTGAGATTCCTGAGTTTAACACCACAATGGGCAAGATCTTTGAGCTTTTACCCCCACCAAATGGCACATCTCATCATTGTTTGAGAGGATACACATCATACTCAGAGGAATTTGAATTTGGAGGATGTGTTGATTCCTCCTAGACTGAGGGCACCAAAATTAGGGTTTGCCATAAAATCATTTTATTTCTGATTTTTGGGCAAGACTTGATTCCATGATATTCCTCATGTCCCTAAGTATCTAGGATTGGAGAATTGTCCATCAATTTGGTTCAGAAGGATTTCAATTGATCAGAAGATTGAAAATCAGGAGAATTGGGAATAAAGTCAACTGTGTAGTGAAAAAGGCAACTCCTGACTTTTTGAGGTCAACATCATAATTTTCAAGTCAAATATAGTCCATGGACAAGATTTGGTCAAGGAATGTTCAAGAGTTCATGAAAAATCAAGAATTTGGAAAAGTTACTAAAATTGGAAAATTAGGTTTTTTAGAAACTTACTATTTTTAGTAAGTTTTATAATCACTTTCTAAGCCATTTTTCACCATGTTCAAGGCCTCATCCAAAAATATTTTCCACATGAAAGTTACAGCTTGAAACTTTCCCTTCAAAATGGATACAAGAACCATGCCATTTGGGTCATTCTTCATTGAGTTATAAGTGTTCAAAGTGTGATATTTTCAACTTATGGTTTCACTAAAACTTAGAATTTTTTCTAAGTTACTTTCGGCAGCTCAATGGACATGATTTCAAAGCATTTTTCTCATACTTCCAAGTGTTATTTCAAGACCATTCCAACATGGAATTTGTTCTAAGATCTCCCAAGTTTATTTTGAGCACAAGTTCTCACCATTTGAGCCATTCATGAACCACTTATTGTCTCTTAAAGTGTACCCCATGGACATGTTGGTTTTGTCCTTATGCATGGCCAATGTTGGAACAAATCATACCAGGCCGCGTTTGTATCATTTTCTTGGCCCACATGATCATCACACATCACTCTTATTTGCCTAAAATGGACACGCATGACCTGACCCAAGAGAGAGAATTTGCCAAAATATGAAGGAAAGAATGAATACAAATATCAAAACATTGTCATGTAAATTGGTACGGGTTGTCAATCTAATACCACATTGAGTATACCTCATTCCAGGCCTGATGTCAAAGCAAAACTCATTCCTTACCAAGCCTACCCGAACCTATACCTTAACACATGCTTTTCACTCATTTTGAACTCCAAACCAAAACAACCATTCCTAACCATCTTGCTTCGTACCAACCCTAAAACCTCTTCATATTTAAGTTCAAAAACTCCAAATGGCAGAGAGGGGAGAGGGATTCAGATTTGGCTGCTCAAGATTTCTCATCTGCTCATCCTAATATTCATACGTTTCTCTCATTCTTCTTGCTCAAGGGAAGTTGATAAAGGAAGGTTAATCAGTTTTCTGAAGCCCTCACTGAGTGTTGAAGAAGCAGTGGACTTGCCTCCACTAGGTAAGCTTCTTCAACTTTCTTTAAACTCTCTTTTCCATATCTAATCATGCTCATAATTTGCATCTGGAGTTGCCTGAAATGATGGCGTTGTGTGTTTGTTTGAATCTGAGCATGTTGATTTGTTTAAGTATTTGAATATGATGTGGTACCCATACTTTTGGACTCACTTTTCTCTATGTTTGAGTGTTTTTTATGAGAAATGGATGGCACTATGGTGTTCTATGATTTTTGCACTTCAGTTTGCTACTTTATTTCGCTTATTTTGGTTGAGAATTCATGATGATTTTTGTGGTAGAAGACGGGGATTTTAAACTATTTCAAGCTGAGCTCTCACGATGCATGAGAGGTTTAGGTTTTGGTTTCATGGGGAAGACGAAGACGTGTTGGCACGGGATTGGCTGGGTTCCATTTTTTGTCTTTTCTCACTTAAGTGGAGATGACCGATTGAGTACATGTTACATACGTTTCATTTTTTTTAATTATTTTGTTTAAATTTTCTGATGATGTGTTCTAGTTCCATGGGCCTTACGCCCTACTTTCTGTACCCCACCAATTGAGGCCCATTGCGTGTAAACTGGACTCATGTCATTCTTGGATTGCTTTTGCACCCCCTGCCTTGCCACTGTTTTTAGTTCCTTTTCTTTTATTTCATTTTAATTTCTTTTTTTATTTTAATTGATTAAATTATTATAAAACTTACAAAAAATATTTTTCTGGTGATTCAGCTTGTTGACTTTATTTTTAATTTCTTTTTATTATTTTATTTTGAATTAATTTGATGATGAGTTTCCAATGATACCCTTCACTTAGGGTTAGGGACTTTTACTTTTTGCTTAGCCATTTGAAGTTGATATTTTAGCCACATTCTAGCCATGATATAAGGATGTTTTGTTGCTGGTTTAGGGATGGTTTGAGTTGCTTTAGGTGACTTTCCATTCAAGTTTTATGGACCCTCGATTCTTGCTCGATTGTGTGCATACCTTAGCTAGTTTGTCCATGTTGAACATGTTCTTGATCTTAATTTGATCCCATCTTTTGTACATGCTTAGTTGGATGGTTGAATATACCTTTGGACATTTTTTTGGGATTTTATTGGATCATTTTGCTAATTTTGGTTGATGCTCTCATTTGTCGATGTGTTGAGCTTGCTAGTGCACACCTCTTGATCTATTTTTGTGCCTTTGAGAGACATGAACTCCCTTGTTGCTTTGTGATCTTTCTTTGATGGATAAAACATGTTTGATATTCTGATTTGCCTTGGCCCTTGGTGCATGACTCATCTTTTGTGTGGCTTTGCTTATGTGGAAGTATGTGAATTATCTTGAACTTTATTCTGTTACATACTTGTATAGTCTTGACACATGTCTTGAGTATGATACTTGATGATTCTTTTTGATTGATTTGAGCTTGGTTATGATTCATGTATGATGCATTTGCTACTGACCACTTGGATTCACATCATGTTTTCATTTCATTTGATCATTATGGTTTGATTTGTATGATGCATATCATTATCATTTGACTTGTTGCTTCTTTAGCTCATAATGCATCATGATGTGGAGCCTTCTTGTATGCTTGAATTGTTTGACTTTGGCATGACTTAAGTTCTGACTTGGATTCATTTTCATCTTATCTTGTTCACTTCATCCTTGTATGGTTCTTAATGATGTTCAATTGTGATCCTTGTGCAAGTTTGCTTGCATCCTTTCTTGTTTGCTTTTACTTGCTTGCTTGAACTTGCTTGCATGATCTTTGAAGTTTAATTAAAGATGTGAATTGGATATGATGTGCATGATGTACTTGCTGCCCTCTTATTTCTCATCCTCTACCTCCCATTCTTCTTCATCTCTTTCACTCTTTCTCTTCCCTTGAGTCTCAAGACTTGGTTAAGTCTTGGATTCACTCCCTTAGAGCTACCTAGTCCAACTTAATTTTCGATTAAGCTTGGAGTAGGATTAGCATTAGGCTTCCCCTTTGCATGCTAACTTAGGTAGATGTTTCCCCTTTCAAACTCACCTATAGGGCCACCTTTGCATGACAACATTAGGAACATTTAGCTTCCCCTTAGTGTTTTCTTTTTCTTTGAGTCTTCTCTTCTCATCTCATAACTCTTCTAAAACACTTAATAAAATATAATGTATATTGTGCTCGAGCCTTAAGTGTAGGAAATGAAGAATGAGGGGTCTCCCCTCCTCTTCTAGAGTGTTTATCATACGTCCCATTTGGGGGCAACCATACGATTCACTCGTTCCCGCATGGTAGACTTTAGTGCAATGTAAGTTACGAACTAACTTCAATCCACTTCTTTCTAAAAACACTAAAAATAAATTCAAACCTTTTTATCCTTCGGGATCGTTCAAGTTCAAATCATTTTCAGAAAAGGCATCGACCCTAACCGCCGGACGCGAATCTAACGTCGCTCATAAAAAAAACACACTAACTAACCTCGTTAGGTCGAACTACGACTGCTCTGATTTCCTCTTTCTCGTCCGATTAAGGATATGTAGGCACTAGACGACGATGTCTTGGCGAGTAACCTCCCCCCTTAGTTCGCGTCCGAACTACGTTGACTCTGACTTTCCCATTGCACGAGGGAATACGTAGGCATAGGATGAGCGATGTCCTATCGAGTCACTTCTTTTTCTTTTCTTCGTCGTTTCTTCGTTCTTTTTCGTTCCCGTTTCGTTCCCGTTCCAGTAGCAGCGGAGCTCCAGATGACGACACCCTTTGATCGAGACAACAAGCATGGATCCCATCGAGTACGGTGGATGCGTGGGGTGCTAACACCTTCCCTTCGCGTAACCAACTCCCTTACCCGTTTCTCTTGGTCGCGAGACCGTGCTTTTTCCCTTCCCTCAGGTTTACGCAGTGTTTCCTTTCCCTCTCTTGGTATAAATACACATTGCTGGAGACTCTGTTTTCCGCGCCACATTCGCGTTTGTACCATGGATGCCAATCCCAGGGAGCGCCAGCTGGCGACTCTGCTGGGGAATGGTTGACCTCTTGCTGGTTCATCCCCTTCTGCGAGTCAATCCTAGCGCTTGTCTGTTTTTATTTCATTGGGTGTTTATTGTGGTGCTTTATTTTGTTGTATATTACTGTATTACTGTATTACTATTTTACTTGTTTTACTGTATTTACTGCATTTATTGCATTGCATTTCATTATTATGCTGTACTGTTCTGCTGCTGGATTTTCTGTTTGTAGGGTGGGTTGGATTCATGAGAGAAAAGCCCAATACCCAGGCTTAAGCATACACCTATGATTAGCGTGGAAAGTAGTGTGACTTGTGTGGCATTTGGCCAGACTTAGTATACATGTAAACTCCACATCCAGATGAGGTTTCCTTGGTTATATTCTATCCTGCTCATTTGGGGCAGACGGTGGAATATAACCTGGAAAACTGTTGACTCTGGCGACCGTCTCCCAAGAACTCAGCAACGCCTCTCCTCCCAAGATGTGATAATGGCAGTCCAGAAATGGCAAATCCATTACACTTGTCGATCCGAGGACCCAATGCTGGGAACTTACTATAGGATGACCTTATTTTTTAGGGGAATCAGTTGAGGCCTCCTCGATTGATGATGATGCCAAACCAAAAATGGTGAACGTATCATTATTTCTCGACCTGAGAGCCCGTGATATTGAGGGTCCTCAGTTTTCTAGAACCCACATGTGAGAGGGGATGGGTGTTTGCAGTTCTGCAGGTAACCGAAACCTTTAACCTACCCGATTTTTTGGATTTCTCATCAGTTTACTATTATCATCCTGATATTCTGGCAGTTTGAATGGGCCGTTATTCTGGAATTCTGGGTTTCTGATATTTGGGGTCTTATTCAGTCAACAGAACAACAACAGTTTTGAGCATCATGGAAGCCTTGATCCCATGTCTGTTGCATCTGCATCATCATTTTTGCATACATGTTCTTGTATTTCCAAGGGATATTAACTTTGAGACTCGCTGTTAAGCGTTTCCGTCTATTTCCTGTGGTTCTTCTGGAAAAAAACTTGAATCAAAGTATAATGATTCCTTGGAAATATTCGAACATGGCATTTGCATTTGCATACTCATACGCATAACAGGTGCTCAGGAGCGTATTTCTCATTCTGACTTGGTATTATCTTCAGAATTAACAGCTTGACTTGCCACCGCTACTCAGCCTATGATAATCAGAGGATAGCCATGGAACAACTCCATGCAGAAGTGACTGAAATGAAGATCCAGATAAGGCAGTTTGGGGAAGATATGCAGGCCATGTCTCAAGGCCAGAAATTGCTAAGAGAGGAAGTCAACCAGATGAGGACTCAGATGGGCCTGGTTATGGAAATCTTGAATAAGGTGTTAAAGAAGGAAAACAATCATGTGCTCGCTTCCACAACAGAGGTCCTTACTCCTCCCATCTCTTTGGGATTTGCTCTAGATCGTGGGTTGCCTCGTGAATCTCTTCCACAAACTGAAGTTTCAGAGCTTTCTCATCAACAATCATTTCCTGCTCCTCAAGAGGATCCTAAGTCAGAGGGGCCTAAGAGGAAGTTCGATCCCATTCCAATGCCGTATGCGCAGTTGCTTTCTTATTTGCTCGAGCTCAAACTGGTTGAACGTGTAAGTTTGGGACCTCTTCCCACAAAGCTTCCTCTGGGACCTAATGCTAATGCTAGATGTGAGTTCCACTCTGGGGCACCTGGTCATAATGTTGAGAATTGTACAAGGTTCAAGCATAAAGTCTAAGAGCTCATTGATTCAGAGGCAATCAAGTTTGCAACAGTTGGCACTGGTAAACAAGGTGATTTTACTCCCACTGTTGCAAAGGAATTGGGGACTCCTTCCTTTTCCAAAGGATCCACCTGATGTCATGGATCTCTTCCACAGCCTTATGCTTCAGAAGTTTTGCATCAGCAACCCTTGTTTGTGCCTTAGCCGAATGCAGAAAGGAAAGTGCAGGGGCGGATTGGGTGCCCAGATCAGCAGCAGCAACAGAATTATCAGCAGTAGAGGCAACTCAGACCAAGAAGGCCCAAGAGGATATTTGATCTTATTCCTATTCCTTATAGTCAGTTGTTTGCTAGCTTGCTCAAAAGCTCGTTGATCCAGCTGAGGAATGTTATGCCAGTGCCATACCTTATCCCTCCGGACTATGACATGAATGCTAGGTGCGATTTCCACTCAGGAACGTTTGGGCATACAATTGATAATTGTAACGCATTCCAACACAAGGTGCAAGATTTGATCGACTCAAAGGTCATCACCCTAGATGGTACCCCCATGAGGTGAAGCTTCTTTGGTAGAGTGAGCACCAGATTGCAAGAGCGTCATCAGAAGTAATAAGTCCAGACGGAGTCAAGCCTCCTCAACAATGGCAATCTTCGGCTTTCTTTACTGCATTTTCATCTGTAGCTTTCATTTGCTTGTTTAAACATTGTTTGCATGTAAAAACTTATTTTTGTTTTGAATGATGATTGTTAATGCAATGAGTATGTTTTTCTTGAAGAATTTCATTCGTATTCACTCATTTAATATTTCAGTGCACTGTAATACTAACTTTCTTGCTTAAACTCCTTGAGGGAGGATGATGAAGTGAAAAACGCAAAATATTCGGTTGTGTGCTTTTGGATAAAACTCTGTTGAGGATGTACAGGCATTGTTTCAAATCCCTAAACACTGGAGATATAAGGGAGATAGACCCTTGTTAACCCCTTTGAGCCTTGAAGTAGGAGTTTCTTTTTGAAAACAAAAAAACCCTCAATCTTAACCTGGGGCAGGGTAGGTGTCAGTTAATTTGACCGGGCGTTCAAATTTCACAAGGAGTGTGCATCTGAGGATCCATTACCTTCTATTCCACTGTCAAGAGGTCAAGAGATGTGAAACCACAATGGTTATCCATCAACAATCAAGGAGTGAGGCAATCACAATCCTTTCCAGCAAGTCAGACAAAACGGTGTCACACGATTTGTTCAAAAAAGAAGAAGAAAGAAAGCCCGCTAAGTCTAAACTGGAGAACAAGCGACTTAGGCAAAAGTTAGGGCATCCCGCTGGACTTCAAAAAATCGAAAAACTCAAAAGAGTCAGTCCAGGAAAAATCAGGGAAATAATAAAAAAACAACGAAAATAATTACAAAAGAAAATCCTCTAGCAAGAACAAGTCGTATGACTACAGACACAAAAGACAAAAGGGGTGACTGTTGTTCCAAAACCTCATCAGGTCTCGAACCATCAATTGCATGGGTTCTTTAAATATCATAAAATCTTTTGAGAGATGAGCGCTTGCGCCAAATTAGCTGAACGTAGGACTGGAGAACATCATGAAGAGTGGGTGGGCACCAATAAACATTGAGCCATAAATCTTTTTTTCTAAAACCGCAAACCAGGCCGCATTACAACCCTTAAAAAGTCCTAATTGAAGCAGGGTTAGTCCGAAGGCATACTTCGGTGAAATAGCGTTCCTGACTCCTATGAGTTATGCTAGTAAGATTTTTGTTGGTATTGCATGTGCGTATTGTTTCCCTTCAAAAATCAATGTCACATCCCAGCTAGTGATTCGTTCAAAAAGCTTGGCGACACATTTTCAATAAAACTTCAGGTTAACACGAGTGTTGCATTAGAATTGTCATTCTCATAACAAACATTTTATGCTTGCATGTGTTTGACATCAAAGATGCTAGTTCTGTTATTGGCAGCAATTTTGGTAAAACAATGTGGTTGATCAAGATGTCATGTCTGATGTCTTAACATGTGCTTCTAACTTTCTGCTTGTGGCGTGTTGTTTGGTATTGCAGCTTTTGTGCATGATGTCAAGACTGATGTCTTAACATCTGTTGACAGAACATCATGTCAAGACTGATATGTGTTTTAGGGTTGCATGTTAATTGTTTTGTTTTGAGAGATTCTGTTTGGGAGATTGTAGGCAAAATTTTTGGAGAAGATTTATTCAGATGCAATCGTTTATTTCTCTATTTAGGGAGTAAAGATTTGAAGATAAAATCTGTTTTTATTGTGCATCAAATCTGTATTTTTCACAGAGCCCAAGCCCAAGAATCTGTTTCTATTTAAAGAAGTCTCAACCCTACTTGAACGGAATGAAGACAAGAGATTGTGTACTGAGTGTCAAGTATTAGTGTTTGTGTTTTCGTCTGTGTATTGTGAACAATTCATTCGTCTGTTTTGATGAGTGAATAGGACTGGTTTAGTTGAGTTGTATGTTGTCCACTCTAAGCTTTTAAGCACGAGTGTTTGTTCTTGATTAATGCTTTTAGGCAAGATCAAGTATTGTCTTTGAAGTGTGATCTTCTAATATTCATAATTTTTCTATTGTCATCACTATTGTGATTGAGGGGGAGTGAGAGGTGTCTGTTTCATATCTAAGAGTGTCTTAGGTAGAAGTGTCATTGGGTAGTGATTAAGTGAATAGATTGTCAACATGTATGTTGATTGTAGAGTCTATGAATTAATACTACTGATAGTGAATTTCCTCCCTGGCTTGGTAGCCCCCAGACGTAGGTTGTTAGACCAAACTGGGTGAACAATTCTCTGTGTTTATTTATTGCTTTCAAGTGCTGTTCTTTTATTGTCTTGTTCATATAGCAGATATTGATGTTGTGACATCTCACTTAACATCACATATCTGATACCATAATTTCAATTGGTATCAGAGCAGGTCATCCTGCTCTGTATCTGGGTGAGATCTAGGGCTGTTACTTTCTGGTGCAATGGACAAGGAGAGTGGTGGATTTGTGAATAGACCCCTTATTCTAGATGGATCAAATTATGACTATTGGAAATCTCACATGGTTGCCTTTTGAAATCTTTAGACAGCAAGGCTTGGAAGGTTGTTCTGACAGAATGGAAATATCCTGTCATTGTAGGAAAAGATGATGTGTCAAAGCTGAAACCTGAGGAGGAGTGGACCAAGGAAGAAGATGAACTCGCTCTTGGGAATTCTAAGGCCTTGAATGCTTTATTTAATGGTATTGACAAGAACATTTGCAGGCTGGTCAACACATGTGAAGTGGCTAAGGAGGCTTTGGATATCCTGAAAATAACTTATGAAGGAACTTCCAAGGTCAAGATGTCAAGACTTCAGCTGCTAACAACAAAGTTTGAAAGTTTGAGGATGAAAGATGAAGAGACCATTCATGATTTTCACATGAATATTCTTGAACTGTCAAATGCTTCTAGTGCCCTATGAGAGAGGATGTCTGATGAGAAGCTGGTAAGAAAAATTCTCAGATCTCTTCCTAAGAGATTTGATATGAAGGTGACTGCTATAGAGGAAGCTCAAGATATCATCCAGATGAGGGTAGATGAATTGATTCGTTAACTTCAGACATTTGAATTAGGGTTGAATGGCAGATCTGAAAAGAAGGTCAAAAGCATAGCTTTGGTGTCTAGTATAGAAGATGATGAGAAAGAGTGTGGCCCTGAAACTCAGGAAGAGCTATCAATGCCATTGTTCTGCTGGGAAGACAGTTTAATAGGGTTTTGAAAATAATGGACAGGAGATATAAACCTAATGTCAAGAACATCACATCTGACATCAACAGGTCAGGTGATCAGATGAAGAAAACAAGAACTGAGGAGAAGCCTAATTATGACAAAGGAATCCAATGTCATGGATGTGAGGGTTATGGTCATATCAGAGTTGAATGCCCTACATATCGTAAGAAGCAGAAAAAGGGCTTATCTGTGTCCTGGTCTGATACTGAAAGTGAGGAAGATGAAGAGACTGCCAAGCAGGTTAGGGTATTAACTGGAAGGTATACATCTGATGATGATTCTAGGGATGAAGAGAGCACATATGACGAGCTTACCAACTCTTATAGAGAGGTATGCATTAACAGTGAAGGATCCTGTCAAGAAGGGGAGAGGCAGAAGAAGATCATTGCTCAACTCAAGGCTGAAAAGACAGAGTATCTGGAAACCATTGCCAAGCTGGAAGATGAAGTATTTGTGCTGAACTCTAAACTAGAATCTATGTCCAAGTCTATCAGAATGCTGAATAGTGGAACTGATGTTCTAGAAAAGATTCTTGATGTTGGAAGAACTGCAGGAGACAAAAGTGGGTTGGGATTCAATAGTGGATCCGCTTCAAATGATGTTATTCCTAGTTCCAAGCCAGTGATGTTGAAACATCCTGACAGGACTCCCTCTAGGAAGAAATTTAGGCGCTAGAGATGCCATCATTATGGGAGCTTTGGACACATAAAGGCTTTCTGTTATAAGTTGCATGGGTATCCTAAGAGTACTTATAATTGTGCACCCAGACAGGTCATTCATAAAGGTAATCAAGTCATCAAGCAAAAGAAGCAATGGGTCTCCAAAACTGATGTTGTCAGCTTAATAGCTCATAATTCTCTTAGAGTCTCTGCTAAAGAAGACTGGTACTTTGACAGTGGTTGTTCAAGACACATGACAGGAGTGAAGAATTTGCTGGTGGATGTTAAGCTTCATTCTTCTGGCCATGTGACCTTTGGTGATGGTGTCAAAGGAGAAATCAAGGGTGTGGGAAAGCTGAATTGTGAAGGTACACCTAGACTTGATGATGTACTGCTAGTCAAGGGGTTGACAACAAATTTGATCAGTATTAGTCAACTATGTGATCAAAGACTCATAGTTAATTTTACAAAAACTGAGTACATTGTCACAAATGAGAAAAGTGAAGTTATCATGAAGGGTGCTAGGTCTAAGGACAACTGTTACCTATGGGTGTCACAAGACTCAAGTTCATCCACATGTGTTCTTGCAAAAGAAGATGAAGTCAAAGTATGGCATCAAAAGTTGGGACATCTACATCTTAACGGAATGAAGAGAATCATATCTACAGAAGCAGTAAGAGGAATCCCAGAGCTCAAAATTGAAGAAGGAAGAGTGTGTGGAGACTGTCAGATAGGGAAGCAGACCAAGATGTCACATCAAAAGCTTTAACATCCCACTACTTCTAAAGTGTTGGAACTTCTTCATATGGACTTAATGGGGCCTATGCAGGTGGAAAGTCTAGGTGGGAAGAAATATGCTTATGTAGTTGTGGATGATTATTCCAGGTACACTTGGGTGAATTTTATCAAAGACAAAACAAAAGTGTTTGATGTGTTTAAAGATCTCTGTCAAAGACTCCAAAGAGAAAAGGAGAGCAATGTCATCAGAATAAGAAGTGATCATGGAAGAGTGTTTGAAAATAGCAAGTTTGCTGAATATTGTTCTACTGAAGGCATCAGTCATGTGTTTTCTTCACCTATTACTCCTCAGCAAAATGGAGTTGTTGAAAGGAAGAACAGAACCATTCAAGAATCTGCTAGAGCAATGATTCATGCCAAAAAGCTTCCTTACCATTTCTGGGCTGAAGCTATGAATACTGCCTGCTACATTCACAACAGAGTTGCTTTGAGAAGATGTACTTCAGCTACCTTGTATGAGTTGTGGAAGGGAAGAAAACCAAGTGTGAAGTACTTTCATGTCTTTGGAAGTAAATGTTATATTCTGTCAGATCGTGAACAGAGGAGGAAAATGGATCCTAAAAGTGATGAGGGAATCTTTTTGGGATACTCTACAAATAGCAGAGCTTATAGGGTATTCAACTCCAGAACCAGAGTCGTGATGGAATCTATAAATGTGGTTGTTGATGACTATGGAATGAAGGAAGTTGCTGATGTCCTGGATGATGTTGGAACATTTGTTGATGATGTATCAACAGAAGTTAAAGACAGAAGTGGAAATCCCAGTCCTACTGCTGCTGAACCTGAACCAGAGCAGCCTAACAAGGGACCATCCATCAGAGTGCAAAAGGACCACCCAAAAGAGCTTATCATAGGTGATCCAAACTCAGGGGTTACCACTAGGTCAAGATAAGTTGTGTCAAATTCTTGCTTTGTATCCAAAATTGAGCCCAAAAATGTTAAAGAAGCCTTGAAAGATGAATTTTGGATTAATGCCATGCAAGAAGAGCTGGGACAATTCAAAAGGAATGAAGTGTGGGATCTTGTACCAAGACCTGATGGAATAAATGTGATTGGCACCAAGTGGGTTTACAAGAATAAATCTGATGAACAAGGAGTGGTCACCAGAAATAAGGCTCGACTGGTTGCCCAAGGTTACACTCAGGTAGAAGGAATTGATTTTGATGAGACTTTTGCTCCTGTGGCTAGACTGGAATCTATCAGGTTACTCTTAGGAGTGGCTTGTAATATCAAATTCAAGTTATTCCAGATGGATGTAAAGAGTGCTTTCTTGAATGGGTACTTAAATGAAGAAGTTTATGTAGATCAACCCAAGGGGTTTATTGATCCAACATTTCCTAACCATGTCTACAAACTAAGGAAAGCTCTTTATGGATTAAAGCAAGCACCTAGAGCTTGGTATGACAGGCTTACTGAATTCTTGTCTCTGAATGGTTACAGAAAAGGAGGAATTGACAAGACATTGTTTATCAAAGAGGAAGGAGGAAAACTGTTGATAGCTCAAATATATGTTGATGACATAGTGTTTGGTGGGATGTCGGAAGCAATGGTTCAACATTTTGTGAAACAGATGCAGTCTGAGTTTGAGATGAGTCTTGTTGGTGAACTCAGCTATTTTATGGGTCTGTAAGTTAGACAGATGGAAGACTCCATATTTATCTCTCAGAGCAAGTATGCAAAGAATATAGTCAAGAAGTTTGGTCTGGAGAATGCTAATCACAAGAGGACACATGCTCCTACTCACCTGAAGCTATCCAAGGATGAACATGGAGTGAGTATGGATCAAAGCCTATACAGAAACATGATTGGAAGCCTACTGTATTTCATAGCTAGCAGACCTGATATCTCCTTTGCTGTAGGAGTTTGTGCCAGATATCAATTTGAACCTAAGGTTATCCACATGAATCAAGTGAAGAGAATTCTGAAATATGTGAATGGTATTAGTGACTATGGTATTCTATACAGTCATGGATCAGACACTGAACTGAGTGGATATTGTGATGCTGATTGGGCAGGGAGTGCTGATGATAGAAAAAGTACTTCTGGAGGATGCTTCTTCTTAGGGAACAATCTTATCTCGTGGTTTAGCAAAAAGCAGAACTGTGTGTCTCTCTACTGCTGAGGCTGAGTACATAGCAGCAGGAAGTAGTTGTTCACAACTGGTTTGGATGAAGCAAATGTTAACTGAATACAATGTCAAACAAGATGTCATGACATTGTACTGTGATAATCTGAGTGCAATCAATATCTCCAAGAACCCAATTCAACATAGCAGGACTAAGCATATTGACATACGTCATCATTTTATAAGAGATCTGGTTGAAGATAAAGTGGTTGCTTTGGAACATGTTGCTACGGAAATGCAATTAGCTGATATTTTTACTAAGGCCTTAGATGCAAATCAATTTGAAAATTTAAGAAGCAAATTAGAGATCTGCATATATGAGGATTAGTAGAATTATTTTTGGTGTACAGGAAGGTGAATTTTGGTGCTGCTGTCTTACGTGTGTGAGCTTATCTTATGTGGTGAAATTGACAAAATAAGAATGGTTGGAAACATTCAAGATCATTTTTATTACTGGAAATACTCAATATTACAATATTTGTGAAACTACAAGCAAGGAGTTTTCATGTTTGGATTCAACTATTCATTCCAACCACCTGAGTTAATGAATGTAACCCAATCTTCATCTGCCTCATCCTTAGAACCATGTAGTTACACTTGAGCCTTCTTGTTGGTCTTTATCCTTGTTTCTGTCTTTCTTCCTGTCCTTGTTGCCCCTGTAGAGGATCCACCTATTGTCATTTCTTTGGACTTCATCTCCTTTGGTTGTGTGATCTTGCTCTTCTGGTCTTGCTTCAACTGACCCTTGTGTGTATCAACTGCCTTGGAGGACTGACTCATGTTTCCTTCTTAGATTGGCTGTAGTAAGAAGCAGTTTGGTGTAGTTTTTTTTTATAATTCAAATGGAAACCCTTGTTTGTATCGCCTGGTCAGTCAAAGTTGTTTGGTGTTTGTGCATCTCTCTCTTTCCAAGCTGTATTACAACTGTTTTTCTTGGTACTTGAGCATGGTTGACTAAGTGTCAGAACATGATAGTGGTCTTTTGGCCAATTGTGGCTAAAAAGGGGGAGATGTGAGTTGTGATTTTTTAATGTAGTGGATGTTCTGTGATGTTGGTTTTCTGATTTTGTTTGCAGGAAGGGGAGTTTGATGTTTTGATTGTTGTGTGCTGCTAAGTGTGCAGCTGGTTTCCTTGGTTGTTTGTTTTCAGACTGTTAGATTTGTTTGAGTGGTGTGTTTCTGCTGCAGGTATCTCTGATGTGTGTTGTGATGTTGTTTTAGCCAAAATTAACCAAAAGGGGAGTTTGTTAGTTCTGTTATTGGCAGCAATTTTGGTAAAACAATGTGGTTGATCAAGATGTCATGTCTGATGTCTTAACATGTGCTTCTAACTTTCTGCCTGTGGTGTGTTGTTTGGTATTGCAGCTTTTGTGCATGATGTCAAGACTGATGTCTTAACATCTGTTGATAAAACATCATGTCAAGACTGATATGTGTTTTAGGGCTGCGTGTTAATTGTTTTATTTTGAGAGATTCTGTTTGGGAGATTGCAGGCGAAATTCTTGGAGAAGATTTATTCAGATGCAATCGTTTGTTTCTCTATTTAGGGAGTAAAGATTTGAAGATAAAATCTGTTTATATTGTGCATCAAATATGTATTTTTCACAGAGCCCAAGCCCAAGAATCTGTTTCTATTTAAAGAAGTCTCAATCCTACTTGGACGGCACGAAGACAAGAGATTGTGTACTGAGTGTCAAGTATTAGTGTTTGTGTTTTCGTCTGTGTATTGTGAGCCATTCATTCGTCTGTTTTGATGAGTGAATAGGACTGGTTTAGTTGAGTTGTATGTTGTCCACTCTAAGCTTTTAAGCACGAGTGTTTGTTCTTGATTGAAGCTTTTAAGCAAGATCAAGTATTGTCTTTGAAGTGTGATCTTCTAATATTCGTAATTTTTCTACTGTCATCACAGATGTGATTGAGGGGGAGTGAGAGGTGTCTGTTTCATATCTATGAGTGTCTTAGGTAGAAGTGTCATTGGGTAGTGATTAAGTGAATAGATTGTCAACTTGTATGTTGATTATAGAGTCAATGAATTAGTACTACTGATAGTGAATTTCCTCCCTGGCTTGGTAGCCCCCAGACGTAGGTTGTTAGACCGAACTGGGTGAACAATTCTCTGTGTTTATTTATTGCTTTCAAGTGCTGTTCTTTTATTGTCTTGTTCATATATCAGATATTGATGTTGTGACATCTCACTTAACATCACATATCTGATACCAGAATTTCAAAAGAAGCTTACATGATGAACGTCAGTTGAGAAGCTCGATCACGCCAAGTTGAGATGGTGAAAACTCTGAAGGACAGTCATGTCAAGGGGCATGTGGCCAAGAGGTTGTGCGCAGCCTGCGGGTTCTCGTTAAATGGTGATAAGAAGTAGCCAAACTGGGGAAATTATGTCGAGATTCAATAAATCTCTCTACAAGCGCTTAATATGGGGAAATCAGGTTGATTTGACAAATCTCTATAAGATCAGTCAGGGGCAAAGTTCCTTCAAGACTTGGGGCAGGCAACCTCTAAAGCATGGGAAGTTATCCACTCCTGAGGACGGTTGATCAAAAACACCTCTTCAAGGTTCAAAATACTGGGGCAGAGTATTTTTCAAGTTATTACAAATCCTTTCAAGGTAATTTATTTCATGGATCATGAAGTCTGGGGCAGTTATGTCGAGATGTGATACATCTCTAAGAGTTTGAAGACCCGGGGCATGTTGAACGCCTGGTCTTCTATAAAACCCTCTTGAGATGGTTTCTTCGATTCGACTTGGCGGTCTGGGGTAAGTGGAGAGTTCCAAGAGCCGCTTATGACCATAGAGACAGGTCAGGCTGGGTAACAAGTTTGTTTTTCCCTAGTAGCGTTACTCTCCCCAGCACTGAAAGTTCAGCATCCTCAGCAGAACTCATTCCCCCTAGCAAGCAGTTTAAAGTGGATTGCTCCGAGGTGGGCGTGGTTGTATCTCCAGCAGGAGGTGTGTTGGATGTCTTTGAAAAGACTTTATTTTCCCCACAGAGCCTGGTAATCAATTTCCTCAGGAGGTCAGGAAGTGTAGTTTCGTCAGCAACGATATGCTCTAATCCCCAGCAGGGTAGCAGGGTTTCTCCACAGTAGAACTACTCCCCTCAACATTGAAACTTCATTCTCCTCAGCAGGTTGTTACTTTCCCCAGCCAGAGTGTCGCGGATTATCTTCCTCAGCAGAGTACAGAGGATTAATTCCCCAGCTATGTAGTTGTGATTGATTTATCACTTTCTCAGCAAACAAATAGAAGTTGATGTTGTTGCATCCCCAGCCGGAGACTTATGGAATATCTTCTTTGGGTAAAGATGTTATTTTCCCCACAGGGTCTGAGCACTTAGCTAGTCAAGAAATTTTTTCTCACCAGCAATGGTATGAATTAATCCCCTAGATGAGTAAGCTTGATGTTATCTTCTAGCAGGGTGGATGTCAGCGTCTACCGTTCCTCAAGCAGGTTTGCTGGTCATGGCCGGTACTCCCCAGCAGGGTAAAAGTACTGATATTCCCCGACAGGGTAATAGCAAGGGCATCTCCCAACAGCAGGTTGAGTTCGGTAATATCCCCAAACAAGTTTGGAATTATTGACTTGTCTCCCCAAGCAAAGTTTGATGGTGATCTTCACAGGGGTTTGTTCAACAGCGGTTGATATCTCCAGCAGGTCCTAAGTCCAATTGTTATTGGTATTCTTTCAGGTCCAGGTAGAAGTCATTGGTAATCCCCGGCGGAGAAAGTTTCTCTTTGGGGTTCCACCTCCAATATTCATTTCTATCCATCCCCAACAGAGTGGAATTTCTCTCGGAGTTTTCATCTCTAGCAGAGTTTGTGATTAGGAAGTCATTCAGTGAAGTCTTCCTCAGCAAGGTCTTTTATTTCAGAGGACAATTTAGTTTGTCATCCCCAGTGGAGCTGCCTTGGTCTTCAGCATTTATTTTGCTGAGACGCCTCTTTTGCATTGCATAAGCAATTTTGCATGGCATCTTCCCAAACGCGTAGCATTTCCATTTCGTATGGAGCATTACGCCATAGAAAAATTCAAACATATGCATTCGAAGCATAGGCCAGGTTTGATATCCTTTACCAGATTCTTTCCCCAGCAGAAAGTAACAAAATTCAGGAGACGTTGTTTTACACTACACCGCAACAAGTGGATTCTCCCTTCTTGTTGGTCCTTCCTATACTCCCCCGCATAGTCGTCTGTTTAGATTTCTCTTTTCCCCGACGGAGTCATCTTTGTAGAACTGTCGATTCTACATATTGTTGTTTGAAAGTCTACCTTCAGCTTAGTCTTTCTTTAAAAGTCCACTTTCGGCTTGGTCTTTCTCTTTTCTCGAGTTCGCCTTCGGCCGTCCTCGCACCCGCTGTTATCTTGTTATCCCTAGTAGAGTTATCCTGTTCGGCATAGTCTTTCTTTGAAAGCCCACCTTTGGCTTGGTCTTTCTTTTTCAGGCCCACCTTCGGCATGGTCTCGTATCCTTCGTTTGAAAGTCTACCTTCGGCATAGTCTTTCTTTGAAAGCCCACCTTCGGCTTGGTCTTTCTTTTTCGGATCCACCTTCGGCATGGTCTCGTATCCTTTGTTTGAAAGTCTACCTTCGGCATAGTCTTTCTTTGAAAGCCCACCTTCGGCTTGGTCTTTCTTTTTTCGGGTCCACCTTCGGCGTGGTCTCGTATCCTTCGTTTGAAAGTCTACCTTCAGCATAGTCTTTCTTTGAAAGCCCACCTTCGGCTTGGTTTTTCTTTTTCGGCTCCACCTTCGGCATGGTCTCGTATCCTTCATTTGAAAGTCAACCTTCAGCATAGTCTTTCTTTGAAAGACCACCTTCGGCTTGGTCTTTCTTTTTCGGGTCCACCTTCAGCATGGTCTCGTAACCTTTATTTGAAAGTCTACCTTCAGCATAGTCTTTCTTTGAAAGCCCACCTTCGCCTTGGTCTTTCTTTTTTCGGGTCCACCTTCGGCATGGTCTCGTATCCTTTGTTTGAAAGTCTACCTTAGGCATAGTCTTTCTTTGAAAGTCCACCTTCGGCTTGGTCTTTCTTTTTCAGGTCCACCTTCGGCATGGTTTCGTATCCTTCGTTTGAAAGTCTACCTTCGGCATAGTCTTTCTTTTAAAGCCCACCTTCGACTTGGTCTTTCTTTTTCGGGTCCATCTTCGGCATGGTCTCGTATCCTTTGTTTGAAAGTCTACCTTCGGCATAGTCTTTCTTTGAAAGCCCACCTTCGGCTTGGTCTTTCTTTTTTTGAGTCCACCTTCGGTATGGTCTCGTATCCTTTGTTTGAAAGTCTACCTTCGACATATTCTTTCTTTGAAAGGCCATCTTCGGCTTGGTCTTTCTTTATTCGAGTCCACCTTCGGCATGGTCTCGTATCCTTTGTTTGAAAGTCTACCTTCGGCATAGTCTTTCTTTGAAAGCCCACCTTCGGCTTGGTCTTTCTTTTTTCGAGTCCACCTTCGGCATGGTCTCGTATCTTTTGTTTGAAAGTCTACCTTCGGCATAATCTTTCATTGAAAGCTCACCTTCGGCTTGGTCTTTCTTTTTTCGAGTCCACCTTCGGCATGGTCTTGTATCCTTTGTTTGAAAGTCTACCTTCGGCATAATCTTTCTTTGAAAGCCCACCTACGGCTTGGTCTTTCTTTTTTCGAGTCCACCTTCGGCATGGTCTTGTATCCTTTGTTTGAAAGTCTACCTTCGGCATAGCCTTTCTTTGAAAGCCCACCTTCGGCTTGGTCTTTCTTTTTCAAGCCCACCTTCGACTTGGTCTTTCTTTTTCGGGTCCACCTTCGGCATGGTCTCGTATCCTTCATTTGAAAGTCTACCTTCGGCATAGTATTTCTTTGAAAGCCCACCTTCGGCTTGGTCTTTCTTTTTTTGAGCCCACCTTCGGTATGGTCTCGTATCCTTTGTTTGAAAGTCTACCTTCGACATATTCTTTCTTTGAAAGCCCACCTTCGGCTTGGTCTTTCTTTTTTCGAGTCCACCTTCGGCATGGTCTCGTATCCTTTGTTTGAAAGTCTACCTTCGGCATAGTCTTTCTTTGAAAGCCCACCTTCGGCTTGGTCTTTCTTTTTTCGAGTCCACCTTCGGCATGGTCTCGTATCTTTTGTTTGAAAGTCTACCTTCGGCATAGTCTTTCTTTGAAAGCTCACCTTCGGCTTGGTCTTTCTTTTTTCGAGTCCACCTTCGGCATGGTCTTGTATCCTTTGTTTGAAAGTCTACCTTCGGCATAGTCTTTCTTTGAAAGCCCACCTACGGCTTGGTCTTTCTTTTTTCGAGTCCACCTTCGGCATGGTCTCGTATCCTTTGTTTGAAAGTCTACCTTCGGCATAGTCTTTCTTTGAAAGCCCACCTTCGGCTTGGTCTTTCTTTTTCAAGCCCACCTTCGACTTGGTCTTTCTTTTTCGAGTCCACCTTCGGCATGGTCTCGTATCCTTTGTTTGGAAGTTTACCTTCGGCATAGTCTTTATTTGAAAGCCCACCTTCGGCTTGGTCTTTCTCTACCTTCGACATAGCCTTTCTATAAAAGCCCACCTTCGGCTTGGTCTTTCTTATCGAGTCCGCCTTCGGCCGTTCTCGAAGTATCCTTATATCCCCAGTTTAGTCCGCCTTCGGCCGGTCTGCCTTTTCGAGTTCGCCTTCGGCCGTTCTCGTATTCGCGTTATTTCATTATCCCCACAGGTTGCAAATTTCCAGGTTATTTTGGTATTCAATGTATCCCGATTGTTTGAAAGCCGTTGCTTCGATACCCTCGGATCCAAGAAGTTTGAATAGGGGCAGCTGTAGCACCTCAAAATTTGCCCTCTTACTTTTAGCACTAACTGGCTTATGTTTCATTTCATTCTTACATTTTTATCATTGCATATCATCGGTTCTTAGCATGGGATCAAGGTATCTAACCTCATTCACAAGAAGAAGATGTTTTCCAGGGTTTCAGCAAAAGTTCATGTGTATTGTCCAAGAGGCTAAGAGGAGAGATGGTTCTTGACATCATCATTACTTGGGTCACAAAGAAGCCTTGGGCCTCAGGGCATCCTAATTTGTTCATTACCTCATCAAAAGATCAAGCTTGACAAGAAATTCCAAGGAAATCACACTCTCCTAGCATGATGGTTCAATTTAGGGTTTTGAGATTCCTGAGTTTAACACCATAATGGGCAAGATGTTTGAGCTTTTACCCCCACCAAATGGCACATCTCATCATTGTTTGAGAGGATACATATCATACTCAGAGGAATTTGAATTTGGAGGATGTGCTGATTCCTCTTAGACTGAGGGCACCAAAATTAGGGTTTGCCATTAAATCAGTTTATTTCTGATTTTTGGGCAAGACTTGATTCCATGATATTCCTCATGTCCCTAAGTGTCTAGGATTGGAGAATTGTCCATCAATTTGGTTCAAAAGGATTTCAATTGATCAGAAGATTGAAAATTAGGAGAATTGGGAATAAAGTCAACTGTGCAGTGAAAAAGTCAACTCCTGACTTTTTGAGGTCAACATCATGATTTTCAAGTCAAATATGGTCCATGGACAAGATTTGGTCAAAGAATGTTCAAGGGTTCATGAAAAATCAAGAATTTGGAAAAGTTACTAAAATTGGAAAATTAGGTTTTTTAGAAACTTACTACTTTTAGTAAGTTTTTTAATCACTTTCTAAGCCATTTTTCACCATGTTCAAGGCCTCATCCAAAAATCTTTTCCACATGAAAGTTGTAGCTTGAAACTTTCCCTTCAAAATGGATACAAGAACCATGCCATTTGGGTCATTCTTCATTGAGTTATAAGTGTTCAAAGTGTGACATTTTCAACTTATGGTTTCACTAAAACTTAGAATTTTTTCTAAGTTACTTTTGGCAGCTTCATGGACATGATTTCAAAGCATTTTTCTCATACTTCCAAGTGTTATTTCAAGACCATTCCAACATGGAATTTGTTCTAAGATCTCCCAAGTTTATTTTGAGCACAAGTTCTCACCATTTGAGCCATTCATGAACCACTTATTGTCTCTTAAAGTGTACCCCATGGACTTGTTGGTTTTGTCCTTATGCATGGCCAATGTTGGAACAAATCATACCAGGCCGCGTTTGTATCATTTTCTTGGCCCACATGATCATCACACATCACTCTTATTTGCCCAAAATGGACACACATGACCTGACCCAAGAGACAGAATTTGCCAAAATATGAAGGAAAGAATGAATACAAATGGATCAAAACATTATCATGTAAATTGGTACGGGTTGTCAGCCCAATACCACATTGAGGATACCTCATTCCAGGCCTGATGTCAAAGCAAAACTCATTCCTTACCAAGCCTACCGGAACCTACACCTTAACACATGCTTTTCACTCATTTTGAACTCCAAACCAAAACAACAATTCCTGACTACCTTGCTTCGTACCAACCCTAAAACCTCTTCATATTTAAGTTCAAAAACTCCAAATGGAAGAGAGAGGAGAGGGATTCAGATCTGGCTGCTCAAGATTTCTCATTTGCTCATCCTAATATTCATACGTTTCTCTCATTCTTCTTGCTCAAGGGAAGCTGATAAAGGAAGGTTAATTGGTTTTCTGAAGCCCTCACTGAATGTTGAAGAAGCAGTGGACTTTCCTCCACTAGGTAAGCTTCTTCAACTTTCTTTAAACTCTCTTTTCCATATCTAATCATGCTCATAATTTGCATCTGGAGTTGCCTGAAATGATGGCGTTGTATGTTTGTTTGAATCTGAGCATGTTGATTTGTATAAGTATTTGAATATGATGTCGTACCCATACTTTTGGACTCACTTTTCTCTATGTTTGAGTGTTTGTTAAGAGAAATGGATGGCATTATGGTGTTCTATGATTTTTGTACTTCAATTTGCTACTTTATTTCGCTCATTTTGGTTGAGAATTCATGACGATTTTTGTGGTAGAAGATGGGGATTTTAAACTGTTTCAGGCTGAGCTCTCACGATGCATGAGAGGTTTAGGTTTTGGTTTCATGGGGAAGACAAAGACGTGCTGGCACGGGATTGGCTGGGTTCCATTTTTTGTCTTTTCTCACTTAAGTGGAGATGACCGATTAAGTTCATGTTACATGCGTTTCATTTTTTTTATTATTTTGTTTAAATTTTCTGATGATGTGTTCTAGTTCCATGGGCCTTACGCCCTACTTTCTGCACCCCACCAATTGAGGCCCATTGCGTGTAAACTGGACTCATGCCATTCTTGGATTGCTTTTGCACCCCCTGCCTTGCCATTGTTTTTAGTTCCTTTTCTTTTATTTCATTTTAATTTCTTTTTTTATTTTAATTGATTAAATTATTATAAAATTTACAAAAAATATTTATCTGGTGATTCAGCTTGTTGACTTTAGTTTTAATATTTTTATTTTATTTTTAATTTCTTTTTATTATTTTATTTTGAATTAATTTGATGATGAGTTTCCAATGATACCCTTCACTTAGGGTTAGCGACTTTTGCTTTTTTCTTAGCCTTTTGGAGTTGATATTTTAGCCACATTCTAGCCATGCTATGAGGATGTTTTGTTACTGGTTTAGGGATGGTTTGAGTTGCTTTAGGTGACTTGCAATTCAAGTTTTATGGACCCTCGATTCTTGCTCGATTGTGTGCATACCTTAGCTAGTTTGTCCATGTTGAACATGTTCTTGATCTTAATTTGATCCCATCTTTTGTGCATGCTTAGTTGGATGGTTGAACATACCTTTGGACATTTTTTTGGGATTTTATTGGATCATTTTACTAATTTTGGTTGATGCTCTCATTTGATGATGTGTTGAGCTTGCTAGTGCACACCTCTTGATCTATTTTTGTGCCTTTGAGAGACATGAACTCCCTTGTTGCTTTGTGATCTTTCTTTGATGGATAAAACATGTTTGAGATTATGATTTGCCTTGGCCCTTGGTGCATGACTCATCTTTTGTGTGGCTTTGCTTATGTGGAAGTATGTGAATTATCTTGAACTTTATTTTGTTACATACTTGCATAGTCTTGACACATGTCTTGAGTATGATACTTGATGATTCTTTTTTATTGATTTGAGCTTGTTTATGATTCATGTATGGTGCATTTGCTATTGCCCACTTGGATTCACATCATGTTTGCATTTCATTTGATCATTATGGTTTAATTTGTATGATGCATATCATTATCATTTGACTTGTTGCTTCTTTAGCTCATAATGCATCATGATGTGGAGCCTTCTTGTATGCTTGAATTGTTTGACTTTGGCATGACTTGAGTTCTGACTTGGATTCATTTTCATCTTATCTTGTTCACTTCATCCTTGTATGGTTCTTAATGATGTTCAATTGTGATCCTTGTGCAAGTTTGCTTGCATCCTTTCTTGTTTGCTTTTACTTGCTTGCTTGAACTTGCTTGCATGATCTTTGAAGTTTGATTAATGATGTGAATTGGATATGATGTGCATGATGTACTTGCTGCCCTTTTATTTCTTATCCTCTACCTCCCTTTCTTCTTCATCTCTTTCACTCTTTCTCTTCCCTTGAGTCTCAAGACTTGGTTAAGTCTTGGATTCACTCCTTTAGAGCTACCTAGTCCAACTTAATTTCCGAATAAGCTTGGAGTAGGATTAGCATTAGGCTTCCCCTTTGCATGCTAACTTAGGTAGATGTTTCCTCTTTCAAACTCAACTATAGGGCCACCTTTGCATGACAACATTAGGAACATTTAGCTTCCCCTTAGTGTTTTCTTTTTCTTTGAGTCTTCTCTTCTCATCTCATAACTCTTCTAAAACACTTAATAAAATATAATGTATATTGCACTCGAGCCTTAAGGGTAGGAAATGAAGAACTAGGGGTCTCCCCTCCTCTTCTAGAGTGTTTAGCATACATCCCATTTGGGGGCGACCATGCGATTCACTCGTTCCCGCATGGTAGACTTTAGTGCAATGTAAGTTACGAACTAACTTCAATCCACTTCTGTCTAAAAAACACTAAAAACAAATTCAAACCTTTTTATCCTTCGGGATCATTTAAGTTCAAATCATTTTCAGAAAAGGGCACGTTACTTCCGTCTCGTGGCAAACAGGCATCGACCCTAACTACCGGACGCGAATCTAACGTCGCTCATAAAAAAAACACACTAACCGACCTCGTTAGGTCGAACTACGACTGCTCTGATTTCCTCTTTCTCGTCCGATTGAGGACACGTAGGCACAAGATGGCGATGTCTTGGCGATCAACCTCCCCCCTTAGTTCGCGTCCGAACTACGTTGACTCTGACTTTCCCATTGCATGAGGGAATACGTAGTCATAGGACGAGCGATGTCCTATCAAGTCACTTCTTTTTCATTTCTTCGTCGTTTCTTCGTTCTTTTCCGTTCCTGTTTCGTTCCTGTTCCAGTAGCAGCGGAGCTCCAGATGACGACACCCTTTGATCGAGACAACAAGCATGGATCCCATCGAGTACGATGGACGCGTGGAGTGCTAACACCTTTCCTTCGCGTAACCGACTCCCTTACCCGTTTCTCTTGGTCGCGAGACCGTGCTTTTTCCCTTCCCTCAGGTTTACGCAGTGTTTCCTTTCCCTCTCTTGGGATAAATACACATTGCTGGCGACTCTGTTTTCCACGCCACTTTCGCGTTTGTAACATGGATGCAAATCTCGGGGAGCGATAAAGGATTTTGACGTTAGAGAGAATTTGTCATCTCTAAAGAGGAGTTGTTGATGTTTGTATACTGTGGCGAGGCACAACTTTGATGCTAAAAGGTTGATTGACTCTTCCGGGGTTTTCTTTATACAAAGCCTAAGAGGAGGCTATTGACCCAACAAGAGGGTGTTTTTTATGTGTCTCGTACGAAGCCCGGGATAGAGGCTAAAAGGGGTTAACTCAACAAGAGAGTTTTTGTATCTCGTATGAAGCCCGAGATGGAGGATGAAACGTTGGTTGACTCAACAAGAGAGTCTTTTATACTCAACAAGAGAGTGTTTTTGTATCTCGTACGAAGCCCGAGATGGAGGCTAGAAGGGTTTGACTCAACAAGAGAGTCTTTTATACTCAACAAGAGAGTGTTTTGTATCCCGTACGAAGCCCAAGATGAAGGCTAAAAAAGGGTTGACTCAATAAGAGAGTCTTTTGTACTCAACAAGATAGTGTTTTGTATCTCGCACGAAGCCCGAGATGGAGGCTAAAGTGGTTTATTTGACTCAACAAGAGAGTCTGAAAAGGTTAGCTCTGCTGGGGAGAATCATTTGTACAAAGCCCAAGAGGAGACTAAATGTGCTGGTGATTGTTTCAGTTGAGTGACAGGTCCAGTATGTTGGATAAAATCAGTTCTTATAAAGATACTGATTAAAGGTGAGGTTGTACCTTGGTACTGATCAGAAGATCGAGGTTATTTCCTGTTCTTTAAGGAAATGGGAAATCCAAAGGGTATTGAGACTGCCCAAGTCTACTGGTGTTTTGAGAAAACGATTCTCAGATGAGTGAATGATCTTTGTATGATGCCCAAGGGGAGGCTGGTATGTTAAGGGATGAAGGTCAACCCATTAACTGGTCTGACACTTGACTCAGAAAGACAACTCTAGCAAATTGATGACTAGGTTCTGTTCCTATACCTGTAGAGGTCTCTGGGTTCTTGTACTAAGCCCAAGAGAATGCATGAGAGCTTTTAAGAAGCCGAAGGGTCCTTGTACAATGCCCAAGAGGAGGCGGGGATGCTTTTAAGAAGCTCGTGGGTCCCCAAACCCCGAGAAGTTCAAGACAAGCCATTCACAAAGAATAGATCAAGCGAGGAAAGTCCGAGAATTTGGAAGAAACTCAAGAGATGCCATTCACGGAGAAAAGATCATCTCTGGGGAATTAGAGTTTCTTTGACAATGTCTAAGTGTGATAGTCTGAGAAAGGGTTCACCGAGAATGCTGCCTTTCACGTCTCCATATTGTTTAACCCCAAGAGGAGGGAAGACTGTGTCTGGTAATTCTATGGGATCTAGTTTTGTTTGTATTTAAGAGTGACCAACAGGGCTTTAGCTAGTGCTAGACGTAGTTGCCGGGGAAAACTCTAAATAACTATACTAGTATTACACATTTGATATTTGATAAGTATATAAAAGTTTGTGAAAGAAGACTTACAGTGAGCAGCCCCACAATACAGTTATATATATATGAAAGCTGTTAAAGAAAGCGGGTAAACACTTACTCGATTGTAGAGCTTCCATGTTGTTTGGTTAGTTTGTTCAACAAAGAAAGCTTTAATAACAATATTATATTCAAAATCAAAGGAGAAATTGCTTTGAAAAGATTATTGGGGCTTACAGCTCAATGAGAGGCCCAAGGTTTGATTTTGAACTGGCGATCGCGGCGAGATTTTCTTTTAACGCAGAGGGACTTATACAATATCTGAGGCCCAAAAAGGTTTTGGTTAAAAGGAATGGGGCTTATAACACGAGGGTAGGCCTAGATGATTTTGAAAAGAGGCGACAGTCGCGCCGTTGTTTTTGAAAATATAGTGGGACTTATACAATGACTGAGGCCCAAAAGTGGTGTATTTACAAAGGGATTGGGTCTTACACTCTATTAGAGGCCCAAAGATTTTATTTTGTACAAGTGATGGGGCTTACAGCTCAAGGAGAGGCCCAGATGATTTGTTTGAAAACGATCATCACGCCGAAGGGTTTTTGAAAACACAGTGGGTCTTATACAACATCTGAGGCCCAAATCATTTTGGTGTCAAAAAAGGGTTGGGTCTTACACTGTATTAGAGGCCCAAAGATTTTATTTTAAAAATTTTTGATGAGGGTTGAATTAATCAAAACACTAATTTGTTTTCAAAATATATTTTAATTTAATAAAAATTCAATTAAAATGATCAAAATTGTTAAACATGTGTGAAAACAAATTGTGATCTTGGATTAATGTTTCAAAAATTAAGTTTTGACCTACGAAATGATAAGAAATCATTAAAATTTGCAAAATCAAGAAGGAAAAAATATTTTAAATGTCAAAAACAATTAAAATATTAATTCTTTGCAAAAATATCAATTATATGAAATAAATAATATTTTTGGGATTTTTTGGTTAAATAAAATATTTTAACATTTTTGTGAATTATTAAAAAAAGAATCAACTCAAAATCATTAAAACTCAGAGAGAAATTAATTTTTGAATCAATTAAATAAAATCACAAAATTCAAATATTTGAATTTTTGAAAAAGGGCGCCAAGAACATGGCAAGAACACGCGCCCTTCCTCTGTTTCTGCAGATTTGTGTTTTCTATCCAATCTCACTAAATACTTGATTATATCATGCAATCTACATATCAATCTACTCGTTTCAACCTCATGATCATGTCTATTGTCTTTAATTTCATTTATTTTAAACATGGAATAAGAAATCAAAGAGAAACCTCAAGAACCCTAAATTCTGCATGAAGGTTCAGAAATTCCACACACGATTCAAACAAAGCAATTGATTGAGGGAAAACACTCCATGCATGATTATGAACATATGGCCAAAATTATTGTGCAGCAAAAAATGCATGGATCATAGAGTTAGAAGAGCTCATGCTTACCTCTTGCAGCTGGTGATCGTGTTTTCTGTTAGAGGTGTTACAACTAGGTTCCAATGATGTGGATAGCTTCCCAAGGTGCCATGGAGTGTGTCTGGATGCTTGGAGTGGATTGAAATGATCTGGAACTTGAGATGGTACCCCAACTGCAAATCTATCAAGAACTTGAGCAATTGGCTAGTGATTTTGTGATTTTGGTGTTCCAGAAGTTATGTGAGTGTTTGGATCACTTCTATATGATGTTTATGAGGTGTGTGTGTGTGTGTGATTGGTTTGATTAGAATTGCTCTCAAACTCAAAACCCGATAGTGACTTGCTTTGGAAGGCAAATTTGGAGTGAAAGAAGAGATTTTGAGGAAAGTATCTGTTTGATAGCTTTGGTGTACTCAAACTTATCACAAATGAGCTCTATTTATAGTAGAGCAAGTTTATTTTGCAAGGAATATTGAATGGCAACTGCAGCAGAGGTTTGGCCAATGTTGAGCAATGAGAATCCAAGTCTCCTCTAGCCATTGACTAGAGGTTAGGGCACAGGCTGCTGGTTCCCTTGGTCTTGGATAAGTCTTGACTGAATTCAGTTAGAAATGGCTCAGTCCATGCCACCTTGGTGTATGCATTGAATGCTCCAATCCAAAATTGGAGTCTTGTCCCTCTTTTAGGGATTTCTAGGTTTGGCATGCTATTTTTGGTTCCAAAGACTTGGGAGGCTTGGGATCAGAGTTGGTTCCTCCTTGGTCCCCCCTTGAGGTGTTCAGATGGATAGAGTTGCTTGCCCTTTGCAAAATTTGAGCAAATCGAGCAAAATGCAAAAATCTGTCTTGCCTTGACAGTTTTCAGTAAGGCATATTGCCATTGTCATATCTCATAGCTCAAGTGGAATTTGATGGAGTTCTTAGCCATTTTGGAAAGCCCTCATATGATACAACAATTGTTTGATCATAGTTGGTTTTGATATCTTTTGGATCCAAGTTAAAAATTCCCCTACATTTGGAAAAAAGTGAAGGCAGATTCTGACTTAGTGAAATTTTCACTAAGTGTTGGAAAAAAAGTGACATTTTCACTTTTTGTGATTTTGATCATTCCATAACTAAAAATCCATGATGAATTAGAATGAGGTGTAGTTGAAGCTTTTGTAAAGGGTAATGAGAGCTACAAATCCAGCTTTGGATGGGGAAAAATGGCCTTGTGGTTTAGGAGTTATGATCCTCCAAAGTTGGTACCCTAGCCACTTTGTTCCATAACTTAGAAAAATTTCTAAGTTTTTATGGTTACCCCTTTTACAAGTTATCCAACTTTTCTTGATTTTTCTTGATGAATGATGATTCCAATCACACATTAACATCATTTAGGGTTAAGGAACCATAATTGTGAAAAATCTCAAAAAGTCAAAGTTGACTTTTGTGCACAGTTGACTTTTTGTCAGATGAATTCCAAACTGTGCGATCCTCTATGAAATCAAGTCCTTGACCTAAATCAAACTTGATGGATTGATTTCATAGGTGTTATAGGGTGTATTGAATCATTTCCTAGGGTTTGGGATCATGTCCTGGTCAAAAGTCAAAGCTACAGTTGACTTTTCCCGCGAAACCCTAATTGTGGTTCAGATGAAATTAAAACTTGTTGATCAAGCTTCTTGGATCAATCCATTGTTGTAAATGGATCAATGTAGTGTATTGGAGACCCTCAAATCTTCTCTTGAGGTCTTGGCTCATGATTTGTCCCAAAAGTCAACTTAGGGGTGAACTAGGTCAAGAAACCCTAATTCCTGATTTTTGATGAATGCATCCCTTGAGGCCAAATTGACTTGATGATTGGGTCCACGAGGTTCCATGGAGTATTTTAGATTATGCTTTAAAGCATTGGCTCATGCCCAGAGGAAAATTTTCACCTGGAGGCCCTGGTCGACCGAAACCCTAATTTGGTGACACTGGCGATCTTGAGGCTTAATCCACCTAGAAGGGAGCAGCCTTGTGCTTAATCCTTGATGTGGGAGTCCTCTTGATCCTTTGTGGGTATTTGAGAGGATTAGACAAGTTGAAGATCATTTCCTTTCTGGATTGATCCTTTGTCTAAGAACTCTAAGAGGGCTTGAAACCCTAAGTTTGATTGTAGTGGATGCTCACCCATCTTTGGGGAGATTAATGAGGCATAATGATACACCCATATTGTGATGATGGTTTGCACAATGATGGGAAATCTTAGTGGTCAAAATTTGGGGTATGACAGGGTTTAACTTCCCACACGAAGATGTCATGTACTTGAAAATGAAAGATTGCGATGAACCGCTACCCAGTGAAGGGCCAGAACCAGGTTCCCAATGGGGACTAATCTTTGACGGAGCTGTCAACAATTATGGAAACGGAATTGGGGAAATCATCATAACACTTCAGGGTACCCATATTCCTTTCACTTCCAGATTGACATTTAAGTGTACAAACAACGAGGCCGAATACGAAGCTTGTATCATGGGTCTCGAAGAAGCTATTGACTTAAGGATAAAGAACGTGGATGTGTATGGAGACTTAGCCATGGTTATCAATAAGATCAAAGGAGATTGGAATACATACCAATCAGGACTGATTCCTTACAAAGATTACGCAAGAAGGTTGTTACCATTCTTCAACAGAATCGAGTTTCATCATATCCCTCATGAAGAGAATCACATGGATGATGCATTAGCCACTCTATTCTCCATGATTAGTGTAGGTCAATGGAACGACGTACCTAAGATTGACATAACGCACCTAGAACGGCCCGCTTACATCTTTATGATTGAAGCAGTCATAGACTACAGACCTTGGTATCACGATATCAAATGCTTCCTTCAGAAACAAGAATACCCGCCTGGGGCATCAAGAAAAGATAGGAAAACCCTCAGAAGAGTGTCTGGAAACTTCTTCCTGAGCGGTGATACAATCTATAAGAGAAACTTCGACATGGTCTTGCTCCGATGCGTAGACAGACCAGAAGCAAACATGCAGATAAAAGAAATTCACGAAGGAGCCTTTGGCATTCATGCCAACGGACACACAATTGCGAGAAAAATTCTGAGAGCGTGATACTACTGGTTGACCATGGAATCCGATTGCTACAAGTACATGAGGAGATGTCATAAGTGTCAAATATACGCTGACAAAATCCCGGTACCGCCAACGCACATCAAAGTTCTTTCTTCCCCATGGCCATTTTCCATATGGGGAATCGACATGATTGGCATGATCGAACCCAAGGCTTCGAACGGACATCGGTTCATCCTTGTAGCCATTAACTACTTCACCAAATGGGTCGAACCAGCATCATACACCAATGTAACCCGACAAGTCGTGGTCCGATTTATCAAGAACAACCTCATCTGCCGTTATGGTGTTCCAAGCCAGATCATTATGGATAATGGATCTAACTTGAATAATAAGATGATGAAAGTGTTGTGCGCTGAGTTCAAAATCGAACACTGAAATTCTGGTATCAGACGTGTGATGTTAAGGTGTGATGTCACAACAACACACTCTACACAATGGACAAAATAAATAGCAGAATAACACACCAAATTGTTCACCCAGTTCGGTCTAACTACCTACGTCTGGGGGCTACCAAGCCAGGGATGAAATTCACTACTTGTAGAATTAATTTACAGACTCAACAACCCAGTTGACAATCTCCTAAACTTAATTCCGACTAGTGACTTTCTACCTAAGAAACCACTTAGATATGAGATCACTACTCAATCACTAAAACCTCTCAAAGAACACCCTCTTTGAGAAACCTTGATCCTGCTTCACAACTTTGATCAAATAACAACTCTCTATCGCTTCACAGCTTCTAAGAGAGGACAGAAAACAACTCACCAATTCAACCTAGAATGGTGTATACAAAACTTGTACAAAATACTCAAGACACTCAGCCTCTGCTCTTGATCTTCTCTCTGTATTTCTGTACCTATTCCTTTGGTTTTGTGCGCTTTAAATAGCAACCTGAATTGGGCTTGGACATGCTACAATATCTGACTAGATTTGTTATTTAAAACTGAATATTCAAAACAGATTTTCTCCTAAAATCTTTTTAAATCTTCAACCTTTTAAATCTCCTACAAATCTGCACCAGATCTCCTATGCAGCAGGAAATATCTATCCCAAGATATTCGCATCCAATGAGACAGCTAACTCTCCACAATTCCAGCTAACACGCAAACCCTAACAACATCACAACCTGATGTTATTAATTCTGCAGATCTAATGTCACAACATCGCCATGTGACATCAGACATCCAACTTCAGCAATTTAAATACTTAACACAGCCCAGTGTTAAGACTCAATGTTGCAACATCAGCCCATTGACATCAACATTGAATATACTTTGTTTTACCAAAATTCCAGCCAATCCAAGAACTAACAATCTCCCCCTTTGGCTAATTTTGGCTAAAACAATCTCTGCACTCTGCACCTTCAGAGACTTCAGCAGCGGAAAAACAATAATATCTTTTGAACTTCCAAATAGCATCAGCAGCATCAACAAAACAGCTACAATCTTCAAAACATCATCAACAATGGTGCTCCCCCTCAAAACAAGAACCATCATAACAGCTGTTCAGTAGATCAGCAATTACTCCCCCTTAATTTCTGCACTTCTGCATCACATCACTTTAGCAGCATTTGACATTTGTACTCTTTGATACTCTTGGCTCACTTGGCTATTTCTCCCCCTTTTAGCCACAATTGGACAAACCTCAACAAGTAAGTCCTATGACACCCTATACAAAACCATACTTCTTCTGTCAGCAATATCCACATTTTGAAAATCCAGACAAATTCTTCATCCATCCAGCTATGAAGGCTTCACACAATCATCCACAAGATCTGAAGCACACACACAAAGCCTTCCACTGAACTCTAAGTCAACTCCTCACACACACCAATCAACAGTCTAATGTCATAGCATGTTATCTGACATTATATCCTCATAAGAGACAACCAATCTCCACAAGCTTGATCAGCATGCAAGCTTCATAATATATGCTCCTTGTAGCAAACACCATAGATAAGTACTCCCCCTGGCAAGGATAACTAATGCTCTAGATGAATATGAACATTTGAGCACACTTGCTGAGCACATTCATTTTGGTACCACTGTCCCTTTTTCCACAGACAATCATTCCCTATCATAATCTTCATCTTCAGACTTCCTGATCAACTTCAGTCTTCTCTACATTCTCCATCCAAGGCAAACCTTCTACTTCATCATTCTCCCGTATGACTATGTAGACGGTCCTTAGGTATAATGTATGCACCAAGCTTCAGATCCAGAATAAAAAAAACATCCTTTACCAAGGATATCCAACCCAGAAAATGTTCTAATATCTGTTAGGACACTCTTGACACCATACACCAGGGTTGTTGATATGCTCCACCAATGGACTTACTATCAGCATAATAATCCAATCTCAACACTGCTTCACAAACTCCACAAACTCTCAGCTTACTTAAAAGCTTTACTGAGATCCAGTCTCTTCAAGAGATACTTGTAGCAGTAAATAAAATCACATCACAATTCCTCTATCCTTACATCCACCAGTAGTTGTTGAAACTAGTGGAGTCAAATTACTAAACACATGACCATAATCTCCACCTCTTCTGACCAAAAAAACTAGAGCATCCAACTCCACATGTCCAATCTCAATCATCTTCCAGATATAACCACCAGTAAACATGACGTTACAACATCTTTTGGGACATCAGCTTCTCATCACCATCCAAAGGACTCATTGCACAAAGAAGTCCTTCAAGAAGCTCCCAATAAAGCACAGTCAGAGCAACTTATTCAGGTTAACATACACACCTGAATACCATAAGTTCCTACACCCTCTCTGAACCATATCCTAGCAAACTCAACCATATTCTGAGCATCTATACCAAATTCTTTTTCCAGATTAAGCTCCCTTTGAAAAACATACTTCCACCTTTTTATGAAATGCAAAGGAATGTTATCTAGTGAAGCCTTTTGAATTTTCTCAGAAGTTCTAACAACAGCTTTCTTCTTATGAGATATGTCCTGGACATTATCATCAGACTTATCTCTGGTCTTCTTCTTTCTGGACGAACTTGACACTTTACTCCAGGATTTTGTAGGACCAACCACTGAGGTCTTCTGCTTATCAGTGTTTACCTTTGGAGGTGATTCAAAATCCTTCTCCTTTGTTGATTCCAGTCTTTTATCAACCTCAGGAACCATCTTATTAATCAGCTCATTTTTAGACAGATCATACACATCAACCTCTTCAACATCCTTCTTTATTTTAAGGCAAAAGAAATGTTTCAACCTTAACTCCAACATCAGCATCTTTCAACCCAAGGATTGTTAACCTGTGAAATTTTTCTTCTGAACTATAGGAGTCATTAGTCAGGTTGTCATCTTTCTTGGGCTCGCAAGTATTCAGCTCCCAACACTTCTTAAGGTCACAGCTTTTGATTCTTCCATCAACATTATTGACTTCTTCATCTAAGGACGAACTTGAGTCTAGAGAAATCCATAGATAGCAATTATCTTTGGATCTTACTCCCTTCATCACTACCTCATTCTGCTCATCAGATACCACACATTCATCTTTGGTGTAGCTGACCTTGTAACCTTCATCACAAAGTTGACTTATGCTAATTAAATTAGCACTCAACCCTTGAACAAGGAGCACATTATCAAGAGTAAGACCATCATGATTCTTCACTCTTCCAACTCCTTCTACTACTCCTTTTTCACCATTGCCAAAAATAACATCATTTGCATGGCAAGGATTGAACTCTACCAAATGCTTCTTAGATCCAGTCATGTGCTTTGAACATCCACTGTCAAAGTACCATGCATCCATAGAAAAATGTCCATGTGATGTGTGAGCCAATAGACATGTGACCTGAGCTTTAGGAACCCATTATTTTACTACTTTGGGCCTAACCTCCTTCTGTCTGGGTTGAGGAGCATATTGTGGATAACCATGCAGTTTAAAACACGAGTACTACATATGTCCAAACCTTCCACAATAGAAGCATTTAACTCTGTCATCTCTAAAGTGGTTAAACCTTCTGCCACCATGATGATGATGTTGCTGGTGCTGCCATCCATAGTGTTGTCTCCTTCTTCCATAGTTGGATTGTCTTCTTCTATACTGAGGACGCTGTCTCCTAGGCTGTCTCCTATGGTGATGTGGCTTCCTTCTTCCATAGTGATGAGGCACAACATTGTTGTATCCATATCCATATCTATACCAGTCTCTCTGAAGTTGAGACATCTGATGAGACATGTTCTGTTTGAACCTGGCAGCTTGCATACTCTTGTGATATTAGAGAGGCATATACTGACTAGCTCCTCGAAGTTGCATCTTCCTCTGATGGGGACCATTCTTTTTCTCAACATTTTGAGGCTGAACAATCTTCTTAGGGGTAGGATCCTGTCTTTTTGTTTGAGACATTGGTTGGGATACCTCCTCCTTTGTTCATGAAGTGCTTGCCACATATCCTATACCTGATTTATCTCCAGCCACTTTTTCTGTCTGAAGGATCTTATCAAGTGTGTCTGTACCACAGCTCAGCATTCTAACAGACTTGGTCATTTGATCAAGATGAGCTTTAACTAGTACAACTTCATTTTCCAGATCAGCTTTTTCATTCTCAAGTTGAGCTATCTGTTGCTTGTGGCACTTGTTTTCTTGACAAATCTTAGCACTTTTTAAACACAGCTCTTGATAAGTAGATGCTAAATCCTCATGCGTTATTTCTCAATCACTAGAATCATCATCAGAAACAACAGTTCCTGTTAAAGCTCTAACATGCTTTGCTGACTCACCTTCACTTTCACTATCAGAGTCAGACCAGGAAACTGTCATGCCCTTCTTCTGCTTTTTCAAGAAGGTGAGACACTCTTTCTTGACATGTCCATACCCTTCACACTCGAAGCATTGAACTCCTTTATCTTGGGCAGTTTTCTCTTCATCCTTCTCTTTTAATTTGCTGATGTCAGAAGATATGTTCTTGACATTAGGCCTGGAGTTATTATTCATTCTCTTGAACACTTCGTTGAACTGTCTTCCCAACATAACTATGGCCTGAGATAGATCCTCCTGGGATTCATAACTCTTTCCTTTTTCTTCTTGATCATTTGACACCAAGGCTATACTCTTTGGCTTCTTTTCTGGTTCTTCCTCATTCAACCCAAGCTCAAAAGTTTGAAGAGATCCAATGAGCTCATCAACTCTCATCTTGCTGATGTCTTGTGATTCTTCAATGGCAGTTACCTTCATCTTGTACTTCTTAGGAAGGTACCTAAGGATCTTCCTTACAAGCTTTTCATCTGACATTTTTTCACCAAGAGCACTGGATGCATTTGCCAGCTCCAGAACATTCATGTGGAAGTCATGAATAGTCTCATCATCCTTCATCTTCAGGCTTTCAAATTTTGATGTTAGAATCTGAAGTCTTGACATTTTAACTCTAGATGTACCTTCATGAGTGGCCTCTAAAATATCCCACGCTTCCTTAGCAACTTCACAGGTATTGATTAACCTGAAAATATTCTTATCCACTCCATTGAAGATTGCATTTAGAGCTTTGGAATTTCCAAGGGCAAGCTCATCTTCTTCCTTGGTCCATTCTTCTTCAGGCTTTGGCTTTGATGTGCCTTCTTTATCTTTGCCAGCATCATCTTTCTCACACACAACAGGTGTTTTCCACTCTTTAATAATTGCCTTCCAAGCCCTGCTGTCCAAGGATTTTAAGAAAGTAGTCATCCTTGGCTTCAAATAGTCATAATTGGATCCATCCAAAATAGGGGGTCTGTTGACGAATCCTCCAACTTCTTTGTCCATCTTTACACCAGAAAGTAACTTCCCTAGATCTCACCCAGAGACAGACAGGATGCCTGCTCTGATACCAATTGAAATTCTGGTATCAGACGTGTGATGTTAAGGTGTGATGTCACAACAACACACTCTGCACAATGGACAAAATAAATAGCAGAATAACACACCAAATTGTTCACCCAGTTCGGTCTAACTACCTACGTCTGGGGGCTACCAAGCCAGGGATGAAATTCACTACTTGTAGAATTAATTTACAGACTCAACAACCCAGTTGACAATCTCCTAAACTTAATTCCTACTAGTGACTTTCTACCTAAGAAACCACTTAGATATGAGAACACTACTCAATGCCTAAAACCTCTCAAAGAACACCCTCTTTGAGAAACCTTGATCCTGCTTCACAGCTTTGATCAAATAACAACTCTCTATCGCTTCACAGCTTCTAAGAGAGGACAAAAAATAACTCACTAATTCAACCTAGAATGGTGTATACAAAACTCGTACAAAATACTCAAGACACTCAGCCTCTGCTCTTGATCTTCTCTCTGTATTTCTGTACCTATTCCTTTGGTTTTGTGCGCTTTAAATAGAAACTTGAATTGGGCTTGGACTGGCTACAATATCTGACTTGATTTGTTATTTAAAACTGAATATTCAGAACAGATTTTCTCCTAAAATCTTTTTAAATCTTCAACCTTTTAAATCTCCTACAAATCTGCACCAGATCTCCTATGCAGCAGGAAATATCTATCCCAAGATATTCACATCCAATGAGACAGCTAGCTCTCCACAATTCCAGCTAACACGTAAACCCTAACAACATCACAACCTGATGTTATTAATTCTGCAGATCTAATGTCACAACATTGCCATGTGACATCAGACATCCAACTTCAACAATTTAAATACTTAACACAGCCCAGTGTTAAGACTCAATGTTGCAACATCAGCACCTTGACATCAACATTGAATATACTTTGTTTTACCAAATTTCCAGCCAATCCAAGAACTAACAAACACCATAACTCGTCCCCCTACCGACCTAAGATGAACAGTGCGGTAGAAGCAGCTAACAAGAACATTAAGAAGATCGTTCAAAAGATGGTTATAACCTACAAAGACTGGCATGAAATGCTGCCCTTTGCTCTTCACGGTTATCGCACATCTGTCCTCACTTCAACAGGGGCAACCCTTTTCTCTCTAGTATATAGCATGGAGGCAGTCCTCCCCATAGAAGTAGAGATCCCATCAATCCGGGTATTGATGGAAGCTAAGCTAACAGAAGCTGAATGGTGTCAAAGTCGACACGATAAACTGAACCTAATAGAAGAAAAGCAAATAACGGCTATATGCCATGGTCAGTTGTATCAGCAAAGAATGACGAAAGAGTTTGACAAAAAGGTTCGACCTCGCATCTTCAGAAAAGGAAACCTTGTGCTCAATAAGATACAATTATTTCTCACTGATTCCAGGGGCAAATGGACTCTGAATTACGACGGCCCCTACATGGTCAAGAAAGCCTTCTCAGGCGGCGCCTTGAGACTCGCAACCATGGACGGAGAGGAATTTGCCTACCCCACTGTGAGATTTGGGTCGAACTCATCTGTGTCGAAGGAGAGCTTTCATGTATTTCGACAGGAGGCAAGCATGCAGTCGAAGCTTGTTCACATGTTGATTCCTGTTAGTTTCATCTAGTATTCGAAGTCTGTTCTTATATGTATTCTGTAGAAATGTTTATATTCTGTCGAATTGGGCCTTGTGTTTAGGATCTAATTGTTTAGGTTTCTTCGGCTGCAAGTTACCTAGTTAGTCTATAAATAGGCTAGTACACACTCAGTTTGTTGAGTGTGGCAAATTGTGATATTCACTTGTAAGCATTTGTAAACATTAATGTGAAAGTGAATAGTAAACAGAATTATATTTGCCCAATCCTTGTTGTTCTCTTCTTGTTCTTCTTGTTTTCTTTTCCGTTAAACCCTTGTTTTTGGTTCTTGATAATTCAAGAAACCAGTTTTATATTTTGATTAAAGTCATCGTTTTCACAACAAATTGGTGCGATGAGTGTGGAGAAGATGGCTACAACAAAGTATGAGATTGAAAAGTTCACCGGAGTGAACGATTTCGGTCTGTGGCGCTTGAAGACGAAAGCCCTACTGGTGCAGCAGGGATGTTTGGAAGCGTTGAAGGGAATGACAGCCATGGATGATGCGTTGACAGAAAAAGAAAAGACGACAATGATCGAGAAAGCACACAGCGCAATATTGTTGAGCCTTGGTGATAAGGTTCTCTGGAAGGTGTCAAAGGAGACGACGGCGTCGGGATTATGGGTAAAGCTTGAAAGCTTGTACATGACCAAGTCGTTGGTGAATCGTCTTTACCTGAAGCAAGCCTTTTATTCGTTTAAGATGAATGAAGACAAAGCTTTGGCTGAGCAGTTGGATTCTTTCAACAAGCTGATTCTTGATCTTGAAAATATTGATGTAAAGATTGATGATGAAGATCAAGCATTGTTGTTGTTGTGTGCTTTGCCCAGATCGCATGCTCACTTCAAAGAAACTCTTTTGTATGGAAGAGAGTCCCTGACCTTTGAAGAAGTTCAAGCAGCCTTGTATTCAAAGGACTTGAATGAAAGAAAGGAGCAGAAACCTTCATCAGTTGGCGAAGGGTTGTCCGTGAAAGGAAAATCGTCAAAGAAAGATGGTAGGTTTGACAAGAAGAAAGGAAAGGTTCAGCAGAAGTCTTATGGTGGTGATATGTCTAGTATCAAATGTTATCACTGTAAGAAGGAGGGTCACACAAGAAAGGTGTGCCCTGAGCGCCTGAATAATCATGGAGGTAAGGACAATGGGAATGCGGCTATAGTGCAAGATGGTTATGAATCATCTGATGTCCTTGTGGTGTCGAGCAGCAACTCTTGCGAAGAGTGGATTAAGGATTCTGGATGTACTTGGCATATGACTCCAAACAAGAATGTGTTTGAAGAATTATGTGATCAAGATGGAGGATCAGTGCTGCTGGGGAACAATAAAACTTGTAAGATTGAAGGTATTGGATCTGTTAGATTCAAGCTCCATGATGAGTCAATAAAGTTATTGACTGGGGTTAGGTATGTACCTGATTTTAAGAGGAATTTAATTTCTCTTGGTGAATTCGATAGAAAGGGATATGTTTTCAAAGGAGAGCAAGGTATCCTGAAAGTCATGAAAGGGTCGAAGGAACTCTTGAGAGGCGTGAAAAACTAAGGCTTGTATACCCTTGAGGCTGAGGTTGTAAGTGGTTCGACAAATGTTGTATCCACGAAACCTATGTCGAAGACAGAATTATGAAACATGAGATTGGGCCATGTCAACAAAAGAGGCCTGGTTGAATTGGGGAAGCAGAACCTGCTAGGAGGTGACAAAGTCGAAAAACTGGAGTTTTATGAATCTTGTGTATTTGGTAAATCCTGTAGGGCAAAGTTTAACAAAGGCAAGCAAAGAACACATGGATCCCTTGATTACATTCATGCTGATCTTTGGGAGCCTGCAAGGAATCCTTCACACTCAAGTGCAAGGTATTTTCTATCCATCGTTGATGACTATTCCAGAAAGCTATGGGTATTCATTCAGAAGACGAAGGATGAAACTTTTGAGAATTTCAAAAGTTGGAAGGTTATGGTCAAAAATCAAACTGGCAGAAAGGTTAAGAGGTTGAGAACCGACAATGGCCTTGAATTCTGCAATGAAGCATTCGACAGTTACTGTGTTGAGTCTGGGATTACAAGGCATAAGACTGTAGCAGGTACTCCTCAACAAAATGGCTTAGTTGCGAGATTCAATCGAACAATCCTTGAAAGGGTTAGATGCATGTTGGTTAGTGCTGGATTGAAGAATGTGTTTTGGGCGGAGGCTATTTTGACAACAGCTTATCTGATAAATAGATGTCCCTCGACTACGCTGGGAATGAAGACGCCTGAAGAAGTTTGGTCGAATCATCCACCAGATCTCGACAAACTGAGAGTATTTAGCTATTTAGCCTATGCTCACATTAGGCAAGACAAGGTCGAACCTAGAGCTCTGAGATGCATGTTCCTTAGATATCCTGAGGGAGTCAAGGGTTATAGGTTGTGGTGCCTAGAACCAGGTCACAGAAGATGTATCACAAGTCGTGATGTAGTTTTCAATGAGGTCGAAATGGCTTTCAAGAAAACTGGTGATGTTGGTCGAAGTGCAGAAATCTCTGAAGAGGAGCTGGAACAGGTAGAGATGCCTGTTGAGGTGGAGCATAGTGATGCTGAAGTGCATATCCCTGATGAAGTCGAAGAGCAAGATGCTGATGAGGTTGAAGAAACTGTCGATGACTACCTACTGGAAAGAGATAGGCCGAGAAGAGTCATCAAGCCACCTCAGAGACTTGGTTATGCAGATTTTATAACTTTTGCCTTAATCTCTGCAAGTGAGGTACTTGATGAAGAACCTAGTGATTACAAGGAAGCTATAAGGAGTCGAGACAAGACTGAATGGCGAAAAGCCATGGATGAAGAGATGAAATCTCTTCATGATAATAACACTTGGGAGCTGATTGAGAAACCTGCAGGAGCAAGGTTAGTCAGTTGTAAGTGGACTTTCAAGGTCAAGGAAGGAATTGAATGAGTGATGTCGAAGCGCTTTAAGGCGAGGCTGGTTGCTAGGGGGTTCACTCAGAAAGAAGGAGTCGACTTCAATGATGTGTTCTCACCTGTTGTAAAGCATAGATCCATTCGAATGATGTTGGCCATGGTGGCAAAGTTAGATTTGGAACTTGAGCAAATGGATGTGAAGACAACATTTTTGTATGGTGATCTAGATGAAACTATCCTGATGCATCAACCTGAAGGGTATGCAGAAAAGGGTAAAGAAGATTATGTGTGCAAGCTGAATAGGTCTTTGTATGGCCTGAAACAATCTCCTCGACAGTGGAATAGGAGATTCGACAAGTTCATGGCACACATTGGTTTCACTAGAACTCAGTTCGATCACTGTGTTTACTTCAGATTTTGACCTGGAAACTCACTTGTTATCTTGCTGTTGTATGTGGATGATAGCCTCATAGCTAGCAACATGGTTAAGGATGTAACGAAGGTGAAGGCTGAACTCAGTAAAGAGTTCGAAATGAAGGATCTGGGAGCTGTATCCAGGATTCTTGGGATTGACATCCGGAGAGATAGAAAGCAGTCGAAGTTGTGCTTATCTCAGGAGACATGCCTACGGAAGCTTCTCGATAAGTTTGGCATGTCGAATTCAAAGCCTGTTGTGACACCTACAAATCCTCAGTTTAAGCTTAGTACTACTCAAAGTCCGAGTACTGAAGCTGAAAGAATCTATATGAATAGCATTCCATATGCTAGTGTAATGGGTTCTTTGATGTATGCTATGGTCTGTACAAGGCCAGACATAGCATATGGAGTGAGCCTTGTGAGCAGGTATATGACCAATCTTGGAAATGCGCACTGGAAAACTATAAAGTGGATTCTCAGGTACATAAATGGGTCTCTGAAAAGAGTCTTGATTTATGGTGGACCCTGTGGTGGTGATAGCAAAGTCGAAATCGAAGGATTTGTCGCCTCTGATTATGCAGGTTGTATGGATTCTAGAAAATCTATTTCTGGATATGTTTTCACAATGTTTGGCACAACAATCAGTTGGAAAGCGACGCTTCAGAAGGTTGTTACCTTATCAACCACTAAAGCTGAATATATTGCCCTCACTGAAGCTGTGAAAGAAGCATTATAGCTTGAAGGTTTTGCAAAGGAGCTGAAACTTCAAGGTCGAAGTATCACTGTTAAATGTGATAGTCAAAGTGCAATACACCTGTCGAAGAATTTAGCCTATCATGAGCGAACTAAGCACATTGATGTGAGGCTGCATTTCGTTAGAGAGATAATCGAGCGTGGTGAAGTCTAGGTGCTGAAGGTTTCGACTGAAGACAATGTTGCTGATATGATCACCAAGACGTTGCCAAGTTGCAAGTTCTTCCACTGTATGCAGTTGATAAAGCTGCATGATGAAAACTAGTTGTCTCCCTTCGTTGCTGAGTTAGATCCAAGGTGGAGATTTGTGAGATTTGGGTCAAACTCATCTGTATCGAAGGAGAGCTTTCATGTATTTCGACAGGAGGCAAGCATGCAGTCGAAGCTTGTTCACATGCTGATGCCTATTAGTTTCATATAGTAGTCGAAGTCTGTTCTTATATGTATTCTGTCAAAATATTTATATTCTGTCGAATTGGGCCTTGTGTTAAGGATCCAATTGTTTAGGTTTCTTGGGCTGCAAGTTACCTAGTTAGTCTATAAATAGGCTAGTACACTTAGTTTGTTGAGTGTGGCAAATTGTGATATTCACTTGTAAGCATTTGTAAACATTAATGTGAAAGTGAATAGTAAACAGAATTATATTTGCCCAATCCTTGTTGTTCTCTTCTTCTTCTTCTTGTTTTCTTTTCCGTTAAACCCTTTTTTTTGGTTCTTGATAATTCAAGAAACCAGTTTTATATTTTGATTAAAGTCATCAATTTCACAACACCCACGAATGATGTAGTCAAGAAATACTTCGCCTAAATAAAATAAAACGTCTCGGTGGATTGAAAATCCGAAAGGACGGTCCAAGCAAAAATTAGAGATATAATCAAAAATCATCCCGATGGATTGGAAATCTCAAAGTACAATCCAGACAAAAGTTAGGGATTAATGGCAAGTAACTACGTCCGACGAGGTGAAATCCCCCAGCGGTAATACCATCCATCAAGAAAACTTCAAGTCAAGGTCATCTTCGACAGAAGCTCAAGATGTCCAGAATTCAAAGTTGGTAGAAGGATAACGGTCATTATGTTTCAATGTAGCCCTTTTCCCTTATTTCTAAACTTTGTAATGCTCTATGGGATCACGCGCTTGGCTGATTTCCATCCTATCAATAAAATTTGAGCCGTAGTGCTTTTGTTTGCAATTCTAATTTATTTTAGCTTTACAGAATGACATTTTTAACATGATCAACGATTCTTGAAATAAAACAAAAAATGAATTTACTTGTCAAAATTTTTCTACTTTTAAAATAAAGATGGCAATTCTTTTGACTGTTGAATGTCGAAAGAACATTGACCGCTTCTCTGAAGGTGATTGAACCTCAAAGTACAGAATCAAAGTACTTATTCTAAACCAGTGCACCTGAATGAAGGATCAACTATTTTAGATGTGATTTTCCTATCTGATATCCCCGACAGAGTACGTATCTCTTAAGACCGATTGAACAACTCTTTCTCCCCATGGGGACCGTCTTTCCTATGCAAGGCAGGATTGCTATCTTGGAACATTAATAATTTTTGTCCCCCGTCGTGGCCGAGTATCCAGTCGTGTTCATCTATAAGTCTGTATGCCGCGTCAGTTTTGTTAGCATAAACATACATACATCATACATCATGCATCATTCATATTGCATCACTATCACTCTAGTCGGTCTTATTCCCAAGTGATAAAAGTCCTCTCAATCGAGTTGGCAGTCCTTTCCTTGTTAGGAAATGCAGGGTCTGAGCAATTTCTCCCCAGTTTATTTCTGGTTTGGAGCCGGTCCTCGACCACTTTGATAACTTGAACCTCTGAAAGGCAAGAAAACATTCAACAAACGTCACTCTTCACCCTTGAAGATGATGTTCTCGCTTTCCCGGATTAAGGAAAATCCCCAGAGGAAGCCTTTTAACCGAAGACTCTCGGCAATACAAGATTTTCTCTCTGAAAATTTGCTATCAAATAAGGTCATCAGCACCTTCAAATTGGATTACATCACATGACATTTCTCGGAAAAGATCTTAAAGAAAAGTATGATGTAGTATCCCCAAACAGAAAAGCAATCTATCAAGAGATTCATTTTCCCCAGTAGAGTCAGCAAATGGCGTCTCCAACAGAGAAGTTTGAACACCTCTACAGCTCAGACAAATGGGTTTCCCCAGCGAGTCTGATGACAAAACATTTCCCATAAAATGGCATCTCCCCGAGAAAATACGAAGAGAAGTTTGATGAAGGCCGCTACAAATAGCGTCCCTTGTCAAGGAAGGAACTTGACAAGAAGAAACTTAGAGCAGTTCCTTGGCTGAAGACCAGGATCAAGGGGAAGTTTATTTTAGAAAATTAGACCAGTTCCTTGGCTGAAGACTAGGATCGAGGGTAAATATGCTTCAAAAGAGACTGAGACAAGTTCCTTGGCTGAAGACCAGGATCAAGGGGAAGTTTGTTTCAAAAGAAACTGAGACCAGTTCCTTGGTTGAAGACCAGGATCGAGGGGACGTTTATTTCAAAAGAAACTGAGACCAGTTCTTTGGCTGAAGACCAGGATCGAGGGGAAGTTTTACCCTTTTCTAAGTAATACTGCTTAGCAAAGGAAGATGGATGAGCAAGCTGCCATTCATAATCACCGTCAAAATTTTGGGTATTCCGATATTTAATCCTCTTGCACCCTGAATGTCCGAATATCTTTGCCATTCACACCTTCAGGTCCAAGAAGATTAAATAGGGGCATCTGTCATACCCCAAATTTTGACCACCAAGATTTCCCATCATTGTGCAAATCATCACCACAATATGGATATGCCATCATGCCTCCTCAATCTCCTCAAGGATTGTTGAGCATTCACTACAATCAAGAATTAGGGTTTTGAGCCCTCTCAGAGCACTTAGTCAAGGATCAATCAAGAAATAACATGATCTTCAACTTGTATAAACCTCTCAAACACCCATAAGGGATCAAGAGGACTCCCACATCAAGAATCAGGCACAGGAGTGCAACATTCTAAGTTGATCAAGCCTCAGGATCGCCAGTATCACCAAATTAGGGTTTTGGTCGACCAAGGCCTCTAGATGAAAATTTTCCTATGGGCATGAGCCAATACTTCGAAGAACAACCCAAGATAATCCAAGGGACCTCATGGACCCAATCATCAAGTCAATTTAGCCTCAGGGGATGCATTCATAAAAAATCAAGAATTAGGGTTTCTTGACCTAATTCACCCCTAAGTTGACTTTTGGAGCAAAGCATGAGCCAAGACCTCAAGACATAATTTGGGGACCTCAAATACACCACATTGATCCATTTGAAACAATGGATTGACCCAAGAAGCTTGGTTCATAAGTTTCAATTTCATTTGGACCACAATTAGGGTTTTGAAGGAAAAGTCAACTGTATCTTTGACTTTTGACCAAGACATGCTCCCAAACCTTGGGACATGATTCAATACACCCTATAACACCTATGGAATCCATTCATTAGTTTTGAATTAGGTCAAGAACTTGATTTCACAAAGGATCGCACAATTTGGATTTCATCCGATAAAAAGTCAACTGTGCACAAAATCAAGTTTGACTTTTTGGAATTTTTCACAAATATGGTTCCCCTAAGTCAAAAATAATGTTAATGTATGGTATTGATCATCATTAATTAAGAAAAATCAAGAAAAATGAGGTTTCTTGCAAAAGGGGCAACCATAAGAAACCAAAATTTTTCTAAGTTATGGAACAAAAGTGATTTTGGTACCAACTTCCAAGGATCATAACTTGAGATCCAAGCAGCCATTTTGGGTGATCCAAAGCCTGATTTGTAGGTCTTCCTATATTCTACAAAAGCTTCAACTACAACAAACTCCAATTCTTCATGGATTTTAAGTTATGGAGTGATCAAAATGACAAATATGAAGAAAATGACACTTTTTCAACACTTAGTGAAAAACTGCCTAAATTATCAGCTTTGAACACCAATGTTCATGAGGATTTTTCAATGGGATCCAAATAGTTTCAAAACAAACTATAATCACACATGTTTTGTATCATATGAGGGCTCTCTAAAAAGCAAAAGAGCCTCCCATAACTCAACCCGAGCAGGGAGATATGATCCCCTCAAAATCACCATTTCCAACTGTCTTGTACAAGGCAGATTTTGGCATTTTGCTCGATTTGGAAAATTTGGACAACTCCAAGCCTTGTCATCCACTTGGACACATCAGAGGATGAAATCAAAGGGGAATGATCTGATCTCCAAGATGCCCAAGTCCAAGAATCTACATATAGCCCTAACAAACCTAAAAAGGGTAAAAAGTGCCAAGACTCCAATTTTGTTTCAATGCATTCAATGGATGCATCAAGGTGGCATGAACTGAGGCAAACTTAACTGAATGAGTCAAGCCTTATCTCTGAACCAAAATGACCATAGGCCTGTGTCGTAACCCGAAATATGACCTCCCTCTTTTGCCTTTTTGCATAAGCACGAACATTCGCATCGCTGGCATATGCATCCGCAATTTTCTCTATGTGTTTCTTGTTGCAGGATTTTTAGGTTTTTTTTCCCGATTAATTGCATCCTCGCGAAGTCATTACATCATCGAATCAAGCTCAAAATAAAGGTTTCCATGTTTACTCATCAAAACAAGAGGTGGAAAATCGAAACTGGGACTTCAGTATCATTTCCCAAGCAAATTTGGGAAAAATTGGCTGAAGTAACCGGTTACTCTATACAAAGTTGCAGTTCCTGCTGCATTTTTTGGGACAGCACTTGTGTACACTTTTTGGTCTTTGGTTCTACATTGTTCTAGCAGCATGTGGAATATTCTAGACATCTCTAGACATTTCAAGACTATCCAAGACATTCCAAGTGCATTTATTCCAATGCTTCACTCTAAATTAAGTGCACCATGTTCCTTGATTTCCAAGTATGTGGACCTTTGGATATTGGAGCTCACATTGGGATTGTTACCGAGTTGGTTCTAACTAACCAAGTTAACCGCTTGACTCAGTGAGTCAAGCCTAACTAACTCCTAGCTTAGTTCCAAACCACCCAAAGCTAAGTCCAAACCAAATTCCAAACCTCTCACACTGCAAACCAAAAGTCTATATAAACACACCTTCAATCACTTTTCAAGGGATCAACCATTTTCACACAAATTCCTCATACTTCACTCTCAATTCTCTCACATTCTCTCTAATTTTTTTTCCTACATCTTCATCTTCATCTCAATTCTCTTCCAAAACCTCACCAAAGCTCAATTTCTACATTAAAGGATAATCACTTTTACATCTAAAGTGATTATTTCTTGAGCTCAACCTTCATCATCTTGCTATTATACTTGGATTTCTGGAGTTTTATAAGCTTTTGGATTCATCTCAAGTGATCATTTCAAGATTCTTCGGTGAATATTCTCATTTCGGAGTTTTCATTGCATTTTGCTCGGTTTCGGTACGTTTCGTCAACAAATTGAAGGTTCCTCTGGTTTTCTTTGATTTTCTGCATCAAGAATCCGTTGCAACAATTACCCAAGGCACATCTCAGCCTTGTTGGTTGGTGGATCTCACTTTACTCATTACTTCGATCGTTTTCGCACGTTTACGATGTAATTTCGATTGTTTTTCGCTTTGATTTGCCAAGCATTTGCTTGATCTTTGATCTCCATGATTAATGCTTGTAATTTGTGTTTAATTGCTCTTACATGATGTAATTTTCATGCACAAGTTCATACCCTAGCTTGTGGTGGTTGGCATAAGTGATTAAATGCCCTTCCCTCTATTTAGGATCTCTTTAGAGCTTCTCTTTTTGGACCCCCCACGGAGTTGGAGTTTTGCACGACGCTCTGCATTGGAGCACTGTACAAACTGAAGTTGTTACCCTGTCCACTTCACAACACGTGGGTGTAGCACGGATTTTTGTGGTTTCGAATCACTATCGCTTGGGTACTACAGTTCGATTCATTTTTTATCCTATTAAGCTGATTAAGGAAGGGAAATAGATGTCTCCAATTAACCTTGCTTGCAAACTGATGTTAAACAGTCAAAACTGTTTGTTTACAGATGCTATCAAAGGGAGGTTCGTCTTTTAAGGTTATTTGTTTAAAAACACCGTGTCTGGATGATGGGCTAGGTTTCTGGTAAGGGATTAGGTCGGATGCTTTTGATTGATATATGAAGGTACTGGATTTTGGGTCTTTGATTAGTATGCTCGCTAAGATTTTTGCAATCTTATGCCTACGTATTCCCGTTTAACGAAACAGGGAAATCAGAGCGATCGTAGTTCCTCCTATTCTATGGGAGGAAAAAGGTTGTTTTGGTGTCTTGTTCAAAGCCCAAGACATGAAGCTAAAGGTGGTCTGTATCTTGTTTAAAGCCCAAGATGTGAAGCTAAAAGGGTTTGGATGAGAGATAATTTGTCATCTCTAAAGAGGAGTTGTTGATGTTTGTATGCTGTGAGCAAGGTACAGATTTGGTGCTAAAAGGTTGATTGACTCAACTGAGGTTTCCTTATACAAAGCCTAAGAGGAGGCGATTGACCCAACAAGAGGGTGCCTTTTATTTGTTGTCTCGTACGAGGCTCGAGATAGAGGCTAAAAGGGTTGACTCAACAAGAGAGTACTAACAAGTGACTGACTCAACAAGAGAGCGCTTTTTATGTGTCTTGTACAAAGCCCAAGACGGAGGCTAAAAAGGTTTGACTCAACAAGAGAGTACTTTTATCTATCCTGTATAAAGCCCAGGGCGGAGGCTAAAAAGGCTGACTCAACAAGAGAGTCCATTTGACAGGCGATTGACTCAACAAGAGAGTCTTTTATACTCAACAAGAGAGTGTTTTGTTGTCTCGTACGAAGCCCGAGATAGAGGCTAAAAGGAGATCGACTCAACAAGAGAGTCTTTTATACTCAACAAGAGAGTGTTTTAGTATCTCGTACAAGGCCCGAGATGGAGGCTAAAAGGAAATCAAATCAACAAGAGAGTCTTTTATACTCAACAAGAGAGTGTTTTATATGTGTCTTGAATGTAGCCCAAGACGGAGGCTAAAAAGGTTTGACTCAAAAAGAGAGTCTGAAAAGGTTAGCTCCGCTGGGGAGAGTCATTTTTACAAAGCCCAAGAGGAGGCTATCTTACTGCTGAGGATTAGATCCATAGGCAGGACCAAGTGGGAGAGCCCTCATGAGAGAGGCCAGGTTTCTAAGTGATTAGTGTTTTTCCTATGTTTGAAAGGGACTTGAGAATGCCTTTGACACTCAAGGGGGTTTAGACTATCCAAGTCTAGAGTTTTATCCATTATACAATGCCCAAGAGGAGGCACGGGCATTAAGGGATGAGTATCAACCCTAAAAATGGCCGGAGGTTTGACACTAGAAAGACTGCTCTAGCAAAGGATGACTAAGTTCTATCTTATACCTTTAAGAGGTCGTCAGGGTCCTTGTATTAAGCCCAAGAGAAGGCATGAGAACTTCTAAGAAGCCGAAGGGTACTTGTACAATGCCGAAGAGGAGGCGAGGATGCTTTTAGGAAGCCTGTGGGTCCCCAAACCAAGAGAAGTTCAAGAAATGCAATTCACATAGAAGAGATCATTCCAGGAAAGTTTGAGAATTTGGAAGAAAGTCAAGAGATGGTGACAGTCTGAGAAAAGGTTCACCGTGAATACTGCCTTTCTCTTTGTTCTATATTGTTTAACCCCAAGAGAAGGGAAGACTGTATTTGGAATCCTGCGGGGGATCTAATTTTGTTTGTATTTAAAAGTGACCAACAGGGCTTTACCTAGTTCTAAACGTAGTTGCTGGGGAAAACTCTAAATAACTATACTAGTATTACACAGTGGATATTTGACAAGTATATAAAAGGATGTGAAAGAAGACTTACAGTGAAGTAGCCCCACAATACAGTTATATACATATGAAAGGGATAACTGAAAGCGGATAAACACTTACCCGTTGTAGAGCTTCCATGCTGTTTTGTTAGTTGTTCAACAAAGAAAACTTTGATAACAATATTATATTCAAAATCAAAGGAGAAAGTGCTTTGAAAAGTTTGTTGGGGCTTACAGCTCAAGGAGAGGCCCAAGTTTTAACGATGATTGCACCGTTGTTTTGAAAACTATACTGGGACTTATACAATGACTGAGGCCCAAAAATTGTTTTATTTATAAAGGGGTAGGGTCTTACACTCTATTAGAGGCCCAAAGATGGGTCTTATAGCTCAAGGAGAAGCCCAAGGATTTTTGTTAAAAAGGCGACGATCGTGCCGAACTTTTTAATGGTATCGGGACTTATACAATACACTGAGGCCCAAATTATTTATTTACAACAAGGGTTGGGTCTTACACTCTATTAGAGACCCAAAGTGTTTGAAAAAGAAAAGAAGTGGGACTTACAACTCAAGGAGAAGCCCAGGGTTTATTGTTTGAAAATGACGATCGCGTCGAAATTTCTGAAACTGTATCGGGACTTATACAGTGCACTGAGGCCCAAATTATTTTATTTACAAAGAGGTGGGACTTACACTCTATCAAGAGGCCCAAAATGTTTTGAAAGTGATTAATGAGGGTTGAATTAATCAAAACCCTAATTTGTTTTCAAAAATATATTTTAATTAAATAAAAATTCAATTAAAATGATCAAAATTGTTAAACATGTGTGAAAAACAAATTTTGATCTTGGATTAATGTTTCAAAAATCATGTTTTAGTCCACAAAATGATTGGAAACCAATTAAATTTGGAAAATCAAGAAGGAAAAAACATTTTACATGTCAAAAAACAAATAAAACATTAATTCTTTGTAAAAATATCAAATATATGAAATAAATAATATTTTTGGGATTTTTTGGTAAAATAAAATGTTTTAACATTTTTGTGAATTATTAAAAAAAGAATCAACTCAAAATCATTAAAACTCAGAGAGAAATTAATTTTTGAATCAATTAAATAAAAATCACAAAATTCAAATATTCAAATATCAAAAAATAGCGCCAAGAACACGCGCCATCCCTCTGTTTCTACAGATTTGCGCTTTCTCTCCAATCTCACTGAATACTTGATGAAATCACACAAACCACATATCAATCTGCTCGTTTTCACCTCATGATCATGTATATGGTCTTTAATTTCATTAATTTTAAGTGTGGAATAAGAAATCAAAGAGAAACCTTAAGAACCTTAAAATTTGCATGAAGGCTCAGAAATTCCATACACGATTCAAACAAAGCAATTGATTGAGGGTAAACACTCTATGCATGATTATGAACATATGGCAAAATTATTGTGCAGCAAAATATGCATGGATCATAGAGTTAGAAGAGCTCAGGCTTACCTCTTGCAGCTGGTGATCGTGTTTTGTGTTAGAGGTGTTGCAAGCTGGTTCCAATGATTTGCACAGCTTCCTTAGGTGCCAAGTGATGTGTCTGAATGCTTGGAGTGGTTTGAAACAAGCTGAAACTTGAGATGGTACCTCAACTGCACCTCTGTGTCATACCCCAAATTTTGACCACTAAGATTCTCATTATTGTGCAAATCATCATCACAATATGGATGAACCATTAGTCTCCCCAAAGATGGGTGAGCATCCACTACAATCAAAAATTAGGGTTTCAAGCCCTCTCAGGGCTCTTAGACAAAGGATCAATCAAGGAATGGATCAAGAGGACTCCCACTTCAAGGATTAAGCACAAGGCTGCTCCCTTCTAAGTGGATCAAGCCTCAAGATCGCCAGTGTCACGAAATTAGGGTTTTGGTCGACCAGGGCCTCCAGATGGAAATTCTCCTCTGGGCATGAGCCAATGCTTCAAGGCATAACCTATGATGCTCCAAGGGACATCATAAACCTAATCACCAAGTCAATTTAGCCTCAGGGGATGCATACATCAAAAATCAGGAATTAGGGTTTCTTGACCTAATTCACCCCTAAGTTGACTTTTGGGACAAATCATGAGCCAAGACCTCAAGGGAGGATTTGAGGGTCTCTAACAGACTACATTGATCCATTTGCAACAATGGATTAATCTAAGAAGCTTGAGCAACAAGTTTCAATTTCATCTGAACCACAGTTAGGGTTTCGCGAGAAAAGTCAACTGTAGCTTTGACTTTTAACCAGGACATGCTCCCAAACCCTAGGACATGATTCAATACACCCTATAACACCTATGAAATCAATCCATCAAGTTTGATTTAGGTCAAGGACTTGATTTCATAGAGGATCGCACAGTTTGGAATTCATCTGACAAAAAGTCAACTATGCACAAAAGTCAAACTTTGACTCTTTGAGATTTTTCACAAAAATGGTTTTTAACCCTAAAATGATGTTAAGGTATGATTTGAATCATCATTCATCAAGAAAAATCAAGAAAAGTGGGATAACTTATAAAAGGGGTAACCATAAAAACTTAGAAAATTTTCTAAGTTATGAACAAAGTGGCAAGGGTACCAACTTTGGAGGATCATAACTCCTAAACCACAAGGCCATTCTTCCTCATCCAAAGCTGGATTTGTAGCTCTCATTACCCTCTACAAAAGCTCCAACTACACCTGATTCCAATTCATTGTGGATTCTGAGTTATGATTGGGCCAAAATGACTAAAACATGAAAATACATCATTTTCCAACACTTAGAAAAATTCTGGCCAAGGCAGATTTTGTTGGAAACACCAAAACTTGTGAGATCTTTTCACATAGTTGCAAGATGAATCAAGTCCAAAGGTAAACATCAATGTTGTTGCAAATGTTTCCAAGAATCCAAAGAGCTTATCAGCATGAATTAATTCAACTTGAGCCAAGAGAAATCCATGCCCAAAGTCATGCTGCTACAAGATGTTTTGGAAAAATCAGTTTGCATGTTTGCTTACTACACACGATTTATGAATCAAAACTGAGGATCATCATGCCAAATGTACTCAAACCAATCACAATGCATCTGATCCAACTGATAGGGCTGAGTCCAAGAGCCAAGGAATCTTCCAACTTGAAGTTCATGCATTTTTGCACATTTTGCCTTGAATTCAAAGGGCATTAATGTGGAATAGTGCATTGTCAAGAACCTTACTCTCCTCAGTCAAGTTCTCTAATTAAATAACAATTAAAATGACTGAGGAATGTGATTTCAGTCAAGGCATAGCTGATCTATTTGGAGCAGCTGTTACACCTAATGCAAGAGGCATCTATGTCCAACCAATCCCTTTGAAGGTGATCTGATCCAGCAGCCATTCACTATTCCTCCAAGACAAGAGTTGATCACCTATAAATAGAGGTTCCAATGGATCATTCAAGGCACACAAAAGCACCTTATAGCACTGCTTTCTCTCATTCTCTCTTAAGTGCCAAATTTCCTTGTTTTAGAGTAACCACCATCGGGTTTTGAGTTGCACCCCTAAGCAATCCATTCCAATTCCTCAGACACATCACATATGATGTATTTGAGGTGTCCAAACACTTAAACACCAATTGTAACACCCCTAGCTCAAAATCACCCTTCAACCAAGCCATTATGCCTCAATTATGCAGTTGGAGTTCTCCAACTTGATCCAAAGGTTTTCAGAGTGTTCCAAAGCTTGCAACACACTCCACTACATCCATTGAAGCTGTAGGGATCATCAAATTTCTTCTGGAACACCATCTGTGCAGAGTTCCATTTCAGCTTGCATCAAGGTAAGCCTCAAAACTTCAACTTCATGGTCCATGCATATTTCCTCGCATGATATTTTTGTCAATTGATTGCCATCATATGCTGAGTATTTCCCCTCAAAAAATTTGATCATAGCACTCATAATCATGTCTGCTCGATTGCTTTTGCAAAATTAGGGTTCATACAACCACAAAGATATAACTTGCTATACACTGAAAATAAATAAAATTGAGTATTGCCATCTTATTCCTTGTGAAAAAACGCATGAGTTTGGTGTTTGAATCATGTCAAATGGTTGAGAAACGAGAGAGATAGAGGGCTTCATACACGAGCTGGAGGAAGAAGATGGCCATGGCGCCACTCTTCAGGTTTTCCAACCAAGTTCTCTATATATTTATCATTTGACATACTATATTTGAATTGGCATTGCGCCTTAGTGGTAGATCAGCTGGTTTTGTGTGTATTGGAAAGCGAGAGGTCTGGGGTTCGAATCCCCCCGCCCCAGATCTCTTTTTTACCACTTTTTCTTGTTTTTCGTTATTTTTCATATTTATTTTAAATGATTTGAAAAATTAATAACTCACTCAATTTTAATTATTTTTGATTGGTTCTTTTTGCAAAAAATCACAAAAATGTTGAAATATTTTATTCCACAAAAAAATTAGATTTATATTATTTATTTAATATAATTAATATTTTTATGAATAAATACCTTTTTATTTGTTTTTAAACCCTTTTAAAAATAAATATTCATGTTGGAAAATCAACACCAAATAGGTTATAATTCATCTTGTGATTAAAACCTCATTTTTCAAACCTAAAACCAAAATCACAAGTTGTTTATTCAAAATTATTTGGAATTTGTATCATTTTAATTAATTTTCTTTGAATAGTTACTTTAAAAATGGTGAAATTAGGGTTTTTGTTGATTTTCACCCTAACAAACTTTTCAAACTTTGGGCCTCTAATAGAGTGTAAGACCCAATCCTTTGTAAATACCAACAATTTTTGGACCTCAGATATTGTATAAGTCCCACTGTATTTTCAAAAATCCCGGCGCGATCGCCGTTTTCAAAACAAAAAACATCTGGCCCTCTCCTTGAGCTGTAAGCCCCATCACTTGTACAAAAATAAATTATTGGGCCTCTAATAGAGTGTAAGACCCAATCCTTTGTAAATACAAACAATTTTTGGGCCTCATATATTGTATAAGTCCCACTGTATTTTCAAAAAACCCAGTACGATTGCTAGTTCAAATATCAAATCATCTGGGCCTACCCTCGTGTTATAAGCCCCATTCCTCTTCTTGAAACAACTTTGGGCCTTTTGAGAGAGTGTAAGACCCATCCCTTTGTACAAAAAACCTTTCTTGGGCCTCAGTCACTTGTATAAGTCCCTGTACAAAACCCTGGGCCTCTCATTGAGCTGCAATCCCCAATTTTACTTTTAAAAGCACTTTCTCCTTTGATTTTGTAATATACTATTTTCAACTTTTCGTTGTTGAACAACTAACCATACAACATGGAAACTCTACAACCGAGTAAGTGTTTACCTGCTTTCATTTACCGCTTTCATATGTATATAACTGTACTGTGGGGCTGTTTCACTGTAAGTCTTCTTTCATAAACTCATATCAACTGTGTAATAATAGTACAGATATTTAGAGTTTCCCCGGCAACTACGTCTAGAACTAGACAAAATCTCGTCTCCTTACAACAATTTTAGATAACTAGGACCCGTCGGCTTCTTAGAAGTTTTCAGAGCCTCCTCTTAGGCTTCGTATAATGATTCTTCTTCCGGGAAGATAGCCTCCTCTTGGGCTTTGTACAAATTGTCCCTCGGCTTCTTAAAAGTTTCCAGCCTCCTCTTGGGCTTCGTACAAATTGTCCCGACAAACTCCTAGAGGTATAGGAACAGAAATTAGTCATCTTATTAGAACAGTCTTTCAAAGAGTCTAGATCTTGCCACCGCAACTGTACTGTCCCTTAATTTCTCTTAAGTATAGTACAAAAGATAAAACTCTAGACTTGGATAGTCTAAGACTCTTGAGTCTCAAAGACATTCTCAAGCCCCTTTCAAGAATGGGAAGAACACCCGCAGACTCGGACAGTCTCAATACCCTTTGGATTTCCCATTTCCTTAAAGAACAAGAAATAACCCTGATCCTCCAATCAATGCCAAAGCACAACCTTACCTTTAATCTTCATAAGAACTGATTTTCTCTTTTAACCAACATACTGGACCTGTCACTCAACTGAAACAGTTACCATAGCCTCCTCTTAGGCTTTGTACAATGATTCTCCCCAGCGGAGCAAACTTTTAGCCTTCATCTCGGGCTTCGTACGAGATACAAAATCACTCTCTTGTTGAGTACAAAAGACTCTTTTGTTGAGTCGACCCTTTTAGCCTCCGTCTTGGGCCTCGTACAAGACACATATAAAAACACTCTCTTGTTGAGTCAACCATTTTAGCCTCTATCTCGGGCTTCGTACGAGACACATAAAAACACCCTCTTATTGGGCCAATAGCCTCCTCTTAGGCTTTGTATAAGAAAACCCCGGTTGAGCCAATCAACCTTTTAGCATCAAAAGTTGTGCCTCGTTCACAGTATACATCAACAACTCCTTTTCCTTCATCTAATTACTGTAAGCGGCAAGCCTCTGGATTATTTACATCCACGCCACTGTCCCTCTTTTAGCATGAGGAATTCCTAAGGAAAGATAGCATTGCTCTAAACTGAGTTAAAGTCTTCTCCTTCAGGTTGAAAATCCCCTATAAAGGAAATTATGGCATTGCTGGATTCACATATCCCAGTTAAAGTGATTCTCCTTTATAATCAGTCACCCAACAGTTGTGACAAACAGAACCCCTTTAGAGATGAGAAATTCTCTCTAAAGTCAAAACCCTTTAGCTTCATATCTTGGGCTTTAAACTAGATACAAATAGACCCTTCAGCTTCACATCTTGGGCTTTGAACAAGATACAAACCACCTTTAGCTTCACATCTTGGGCTTTGAACAAGACACCAAAACACCATTTCCTCCCATAGAATAGGAGGAACTACGATCGCTCTGATTTCCCTGTTTCGGTAAACGGGAATACGTAGGCATAAGATTGAAAGAGAAATCTTAGCGAGCACAGCACATCGAAAACCTCAGGTCACAAACCCTCATATATCAATCAAAACATCAAAGTTCGTATTCACCACCAAAAGTCTAAACTCAATCAAAATAACCCAAGAGAGGACCCTCCACATTGATCGCATCTGTAAACCAACAGTTTTGACTGTTTAACCTCAGTTTGCAAAGCAGGGTTAGTTGGAGACATCTATTTCCCTTCCTTCATCAGCTTCAATAGGATAAAAAATGAATCGACCTGTAGTCCCCCAAAGAGCGGAGTGCTTAAGAACCACGTCCAAAATCGCTCGCTGTAGAAAAATGGCGCCCACCGTGGGGCTTGATTTAATCTCTTGGGTAAAAACCAAGGAGTGGGGACCTCACTAGGGATAAGACCTTTTTGTTGACTTCACTAGGATCTTAGGTCAAAACCTTTAAATTGGGAAAATGCCACAGAATGGCGACTCCGCCGAGGAGCCATTTTCTGTTAGAAACATAGGATTCCTAGCTCTTAAAAAGTCTAGGACATTAGGACAAATATATATACTGCTTTTCCTAATTGATATCTGTGTTTATTTTTCTGCTAATGGGAATGCGTGTGATGCCGCATGTGGAAAGATTGAGTATACACCTAGGAAAAACCTCTTTTAGTAGTGCGGAAGCTATCGGAAATAGCTGTTACGCGATACTACCCTCTTCTGAAGATTCTTCGAAAAAACATCACCTAGCACGGTTCCCGGCCCGCTGGTGTTTTCTCGACAAGAATTGATGATTTTGAGAGACAGGTACAAAAATCACTCGTATAAACCTTTGGGATGGGTAGAGCCTTGACTTCATGACACCGACCCTTTGACCCCATGTTTTTTCTATGTTTTTGTGTGCTGCATTCATGCATTCATTTTAAAAACATTAAACAAAGAAAATTTTCTCTTCTAGTCTCTCTTTTTCAAATTAAACTAAAACAATGATTGCAAATGTCAGAGAAAAGGATTGCGCTCATGGATTTCGGTAGACGGGAAACTCATAAGTATACCTTCAAGGTTCCAAAACTAGAGGATTTGAGAGGATTAGCAAGGATGATCACTAACCCTGATGCTTTCAGAGCCAAGTATGGAGGTCTGCTACCTCTGTTAAGGGTCCATGTAATTGAAAGACTCATGGAGGCACTCATTCAGTTTTACGATCCGGTTTATCACTGTTTCACATTCCTGGATTATCAGCTTGTACCAACACTAAAGGAGTACTCTCACCTGACTGATTTACATATCAATGGTCAAGCTCCATTTTCTGGACTGGAAGAAATTCCAAAGGATCAAATCATTGCAAGAGCAATCTATTTGGATAAGTCAGAAGTCAAGACTCACATGACCACCAAGGGAGGAATCCCAGGTTTACCAGCCAAGTTTCTGGTAAAGAAAGCCCTGTACTTTGCCAGTATAGGTAACGTGGCCGCTTTCGAGAGCATATTTGTTTTGCTCACCTACGGGTTATTTTTGTTTCCCAACATCGATAACTTTGTAGATATCAACGCCATTAAGGTTTTTCTCATTGGAAACCCTGTACCAACCTTGCTCGCAGATGCGTATCATTCTGTACACTTAGGGAATTTGTACAGCGGAGGAATGATCATGTGCTGTGTACCCCTGCTATATAAATGGTTTATCTCCCATTTACTAAAGTTTGCTGCTTTTTGGGATCATAAGAGTGCCTTACGTTGGTCTCAAAAAATCATGTCTCTCACCAACTCTGACATAGATTGGTGCAATAGGATTTATGACGGGATCAGGATCATTGACCGTTGTGGAAATTTCCCCAACGTACCCCTCATAGGAACTAAAGGAGGAATCAATTAACATCCAGTTCTTGTTCGTCGTCAATTTGGATACTCGATGAGGCATGTCCCGCGTAATGCTCATCTGAAAGGTCTTTCCTTCAAGGAAGGAGAAAATGATAGGGCACTAAAGATGGAAATAGTGCATGCTTGGAAACATGTTCATAAGAAAGGACGAGAGTCTCTAGGAAAACCAGACTGTGTCTCGGTGGAGCCTTATCTCCACTGGGTGCAAACTAGAGCTTTCAAGCTAAAAATGCCTTATCCTCGTCACGGAGTTCTTCCACCAAGGGAGTTTGTCATGTACTTCATGACTGAAACGGAAAAACTTCAGGTTACTCTGAACAAAGTTCAACAGGAGAGGAGGTCTTGGAAGAACAAGTACCACATTCTCAATGTGGAATGTACCAAAATACAGCAACTACTGAAAGATAAGGATGCTCTAATAGAGATTTTGGAGCAGCATGCTGTAGAAAATCAGGATGACCAAAGGAATTTGCCCGGTCCAAGAAAAGGAAAGTACCAGAATCAACACCCTAATTCTCCTCAGAGAGGACTCGGGACCCATTAGCTTAGGTTTTTGTTTCCGCACCTTGTAATTTACTATATTTCCATTTCCGCAATCCTTTGAATTCAATAAAATGGGGATTTCCCCACTGTTTTATATTTACAATCTAATTGTCAAAGTTTATTTTGATTAAACAAAAAAAACAATTAATATAATCATTGCATTCATCATTCTCACGTAACGTATTCTTCTTACCTACGAATCTCGCGTTTGTGTCTCGGTTCTAGAGTCAAACTGTCTCATTCGTACAATACTCGGGCCAATCGTCTGAAAAAGATGGATGATCTCGAGGAAGAGAACAGAGAGTTGAAAGAACAGATCAACGCTCTGAGAGAAGATATGAGAAAGCTTCGTAATGACATGCAAGCCATGGCAGAAGCTCAGCTACAGAGAACTGTGATCTCCGAGATCACCTCAACGCCCATAGTGGAGAAGTATAATCCTAGGTATCAGATGCCGAAAGATCGTCCCTGGGGCATGCCTATTAACTATATCCCGGAAGGATATGTTCCGCCAATCACTGGAGGTCCAGAAACTTCAGCAGGAGCCGCTGGGCCTGAAGGTTACAAACTTCGGGAAAGCGAAGATGCCAGAGGCATACCAACAACTCCTGAAGGTTACAAACTTCGGGAAACGCCAAGATTCATTGTCGTAGTAACGGTACCACCCCCTGTGGTGCACACTATCCCGGAAGGACAGATTCCACAGATACATTCTGGTAGAAAGGAAACTATGTTTGACAGAATGGATGAATTCCAGGAGCAGTTCCTGGAAATGCAGAAAGAACTGCAAGCTTTTCGCGGTCAGGATTTATTTGGAAAGGACGCCGCAGACCTCTGCTTGGTCCCCAATGTGAAAGTTCCGCACAAGTTCCAGGTGCCCGACTTTGAAAAGTACAAGGGTAACTCTTGCCCTCAGAGCCACTTGGTGATGTACGCTCGGCGAATGTCAGCTCAGACAGAGAATCAGGATTTACTGATTCACTACTTTCAGGATAGTTTAACCGGTGCCGCATTAAAATGGTACATGGGTCTAAACCGCGCTGAGATCAGCACTTTCAGAGATCTTGGCACCGCCTTCGTCCAAAAATATAAATACAATTTGGACATGGCACCAGACAGAGATCAACTCAGATCAATGTCGCAAAAGGACAAGGAAACCTTTAAGGAATACACGCAGAGATGGCGCGAAATTGCAGCCCAAATTTGTCCCCCTCTTTAGGAAAAAGAGATGACAAAGATTTTCTTAAAGACCTTGAGCTCATTTTACTACGACAGAATGGTTGCCAGTGCACCCAGCGACTTCACCGAAATGGTCGGTATGGGAGTGCGTTTGAGGAAGCCGTCTGAGAAGGGCGTTTAGTTAAAGACACTGGATCATCAAGTAGTAAAAAACGATACGATAGTGCTCTCCCTAAGAAAAAAGAGCAGGATATTGGGAATATCTCTCTCGGAAAGCAAAGGCGAAGGTACCAACCGGTAGCGACTGTAACTCCTGCTATCAACCCGGCGCCTACGTATCAACCTCAGGTTGCGCAGAGCCAACCTAATCAATAGCAACTTCAGCAAAGGACACAACAGTCTCTTCAACAGGCCCACCCTTAATACAACAACAACCTTACAACGTGGCCACCAGGATTTGATCCTATACTCATATCGTACGCAGAACTATTTCCGTTACTACTAGCTAAGGGGCATGTCCAGACTAAGTCTCCTCTTACAGTACCGAAAAATCTGCCTTTTTGGTTTAAGGTGGATCAGACTTGCCCTTACCATCAAGAAGGACCAGGGCATAACATAGAGAACTGTCTCAGTTTCAAATCCGACGTGCAAAATCTTGTTAGGAGCGGGGTTTTATCTTTCAAAGATACGAATCCGAATGTTCTCACGAACCCGCTGCCTTAACATGAGAAAGCTGCAGTCAATCTGATAGAGGGAGAGTCTAACAACGTCTATCAAATTCACGGTGTAATCTTATTGAGGGCCAACTTGGTCAAGATGCATTATAGACAGAGTGGATATGGCCATGTGCCACCTCATAATTATCACCAGTGTGATATCTGCTCTAAAAACAATCAGGGATGTTCTGTGGTGCAATAAGCTCTACAGGAACAGATGGATCTCGGATGGATCAAAGAGCACCGAGTTCATGGAGTTAACATGGTTTATGCGAATTCCAACATCATACAAAACCACGATATCCGTGCGATGAATGTCAACCCAGTGGCAATGCACTCAAGGCAAAGCCAGTATCATAATCTGCCGCGTCACGATTATAATTCCTGCCTGACTTGTTCAGTAAATAAACAGGGATGCTCTGTTGTACAAGAGGCCCTCCAGCGTCAGATGGATCTTGGATGGATTCAAGACTACCATGATAGGAATCATTATCAAATCAACATGGTTCAAATCTTCGACATTCTCTTGTTGAATACCAGCCTGGTGGAGTTACATGCTAAATAGGTCCGGCTCGAGTTCCTGGTACAACATGATTATCAGAACTGTAAAGCGGGTTGCGAAAACGATCAGGGCTGTGCCCTTGTCCAGGAAACACTTCAGCACTTGTTGAACCACTGGTGGCTTCTAATCTATATGGACGAAGATACCCAGCAAATTAGTATTACTAATGGAAATCCTACTAGATATCAAAGTCAGGATGTTCGGTCGATGGAAACAAACCTAGTAAGGATACACTGTATTCAGAGCGGACGTGGCCAGGTGCCACTACACAACTATGAATGGTGTGGAGTTTGCTCAGTGGATAATCAAGGATGCTACTTTGTGCGAGCAGCCCTTCAAAGTCAGTTGGACCGCAAAAAGATTCGACCATGGTCAAGTTCTGGATCAGTCAACTATCTCGCTGATCAAATCGAGGACGTTGTCATAATCTCCGATCATGAGAGGAACAAGGATGTTTGTACCATCGTCCCTCTACTTGACGAATCGAGAGTTCCCAATCGGGAACGGATCGAAATTACTTACGATGGGTAGAAAAATCAGAAGGCTCCCATAGTCATCTATCTACCGAGACCACTACCATATGAATCAACTAAGGCCATCCCTTACAAATACGGTGCAACAACAGTTGAGAATGGAAAGGAAATTTCGTTACCCTCCGTCGTGAATATTGCAGACATCAGTCGAGTGACACGGAGTGGTAGAATCTTCAACAGAGGAGTTGGAGAACCCAACAAAGAAAAGGAACCTCAGACAGAAGTTCCTAATCCACCAGTCGGTCAGTCCAGTAATCTCGACCTTTCGAAAAACAATGATGAGATTCTGAAGCTCATCCAAAGGAGTGAATACAACATTGTTGGTTAGCTGTTACAAACTCCTTCAAAGATCTCGGTATTATCACTGTTACTTAGTTCAGAAGCGCACAGGGAGGCTCTACAGAAAGTCTTAGAGCAGGCCTTTGTGGAACATGATGTGTCAATACGACAGTTCGATAGCATTGTCTCTAACATCAATTCCTGCAATAGCTTAGGATTCAGTGATGAGGATTTGCCAGAGGAGGGCAAAAGTCACAACATGGCGCTCAATATCACAGATAACTGCCAGGACGATGCTTTAGCCAGCGTACTGGTAGACACCGGGTCAGCCCTGAATGTTATGCCGAAATGCACTTTGATGCAATTATCATTCAAAGGAACTCCGATGAGAACCAGCAAGGTCGTCGTCAAAGCATTTGACGGATCCATAAAAATGGTTATCGGCGAAGTCGACCTTCCCATAACTATCGGTCCTCACACTTTCCAAGTCACTTTCCAGGTCATGGACATCCGGACAACATAGAGTTGTTTATTAGGAAGACCTTGGATACATTAGGCTGGGGCGATCACCTCGACCCTCCACCAAAATCTAAAGTTCATCTAGAACGACCAACTCGTCACAGTCTGTGGAGAACATGCCTTGCTCGTAAGCAACTTATCGTCATCCACTTATGTGGAACCGGAAGGGATAATCGGAACCCAGTTCCAAATGCTTTCGCTACACAAGGACGGTCAATTCGAGGGGGGGACTTCCATTTCCTCATACAATGATGCTATCAAAATGGTCGAGGGTGCCAATACAACAGGATGGGGACAACTTGTCATTCTTACTGACAATAAAACAAAGAAGGGTCTTGGTTTTTCTGCGACCTGTACCCAGACAGCTGCTAATGATGAAAGTCTTCATCCCATTCGGAATTTCTTCCATAGTAGAGGTATCCTTCACCCGGTGACTCAAGAAGTGCATACCATCAATAAAGCTGATTCCTCCGATACGGAGGAAGAATGGAAGTCCTATCTCAATGAGGACGGTTATATGTCTCAAGACGAAATGCAGACTCCCTTTTGCTTTCCTACACAGAGCCCGAGATTTATACCCCGGTCAGACGTCGAAATGATATATGGAGATTGTGATCCGGAAGGATGCCGTGCTCCACCAAACTCATTAGAGGAGGACACTCTGATGAAAGACAACTTTGACCACGACTACTATGGCCCGATGGATGGCCTGCCAATGTGGCAGCCGTATCCGAGAGACTTAGGGTAAGGAAATCAGCCGAATAATGAAAATCAGCTGAGCATCATTGAGAAGAATACCTGCGTCCCCACCATGTTATGGGATCAACACACAGGTTATCCTGGAAATGCTCAGCACGACGATGAATTTGCAAAGTTTGCAGGACTAGAATTCATTAACTATGCTTTTCCCAAGGCCAACGTCATCGAGAGAGATGACTCCTCCAGTCCCAAAGAAGTATGGGACACCTTGGGACAACCGAGTGGAAAATACGACTATTTAGTCAAGTACACCGCTCCCGAAAGCACTCGTATCAGGCTCGAAGATATCCAACCAACTGGATGGGGAGATATACTTGAGAGCACAAATACTATGCAAAATGCAACAGAGGAATCCTCCTACGACAACTGTGCCTGAGAGACAAATTCCAATGATCCTACTCCACTAGAAATCAGCGTCATTTCTGAAGACAAATCAAGGAAGGTACCAGAATTTGTGATTCATCGAGGAGTTCGCCGCCAATGGGTTGCTGTCGATGTTCCGAAGATTGTTCATAAGTCTAAGTAATTGTCGTCTTTATTTTAACCTTTCACCTTGCCCGGGTGAAACGGATGTTTTGATATGGCTCACTTTCTGTAAATTTCCCTCTCCGCTTCGCCCAAAGCGACAGAGTTTTGTTTTATAGGGCTGTAGTTTCAAGAATCGACTTGTTCATTAATAAAATAACGTCGTTCTGTAATTTCCGCATTAATTGTTGTTTTCTCTTTTTGCTTTTCTCAGAAAATGGTAATCCTAAAAAACAACTCGAAAATAAAAACAAGCAGTAATAAAAAATACACTGCACACACACTTGCATTTCTCTCTATCTCTTCTAAACACAAATTATCACGTCATACAGATTGCTTGTTTTAAACCCCGTCGAAACATACGATCCGATGTCTTCTCCCAACTTTGAATTCCCAGTATTTGGGGCTGAAGAAGAAGTGGACGACGAAATTCTAGAAGATATCTCCTGATTACTCAGACAAGAGGAGGGGTCCATCGAACCTCACAAAGAGCTGTTGGAAATGGTCAACTTGGGTTCAGAAAAAGAGAGAAAAGAGATCAGGATTAGGGCACTGCTCAGTCCAATTGCCAAAGAGAGTTTGACAAAGCTTCTCAGATAGTTTCCCGATGTATTCGCTTGGTCCAATCAGGATATGCCAGGGTTGGATACCAGCATCGTGGAACATTATCTACCATTAAGGTCAGAATGTCCGCCAGTAAAACAAAGGTTGAGACGGACTCACCCGGACATGGCCATCAAAATCAAAGAGGAGGTACAGAAACAGATTGACGCGGGTTTCCTTGCCACGTCAGAATATCCTCAATGGTTAGCCAACATCGTACCCGTTCCGAAAAAGGACGGAAAGTTCAGAATGTGTTTCGACTACAGAGATCTAAACAAGGCCAGTCTAAAGGATGACTTTCCTTTACCACACATTGACATGCTGGTAGATAGTATAGCAAAGTTTAAGGTTTTCTCCTTCATGGATGGATTCTCGGGCTATAATCAGATAAAAATGGCGCCGAAAGACATGGAGAGAACTTCTTTCATCACCCCATGGGGAACCTTTTATTACAAGGTAATTTCGTTCGGTTTGAAGAAAGCCGGGGCAGCCTATCAAAGAGCCATGACTACTCTATTTCATGACATGATACACAAGGAAATCGAGGTATATGTCGATGATATGATTGCCAAATCTAGAACAGAGGAGGAGCATGTGGCCCACCTGCTAAAACTATTCGAGCGGCTGAGGAAGTACAAACTCCGCTTGAATCCCAACAAGTGCACCTTTGGTGTCCGTTCAGGGAAACTCTTAGGTTTCATCGTCAGCCAGAAAGGAATTGAGGTTGATCCTAACAAGGTCAAGGCCATTCAAGAAATGCCTTCTCCGAAAACTAAAAAACAAGTCAGAGGATTCCTGGGACGTTTGAACTACATCTCCAGATTCATATTCCTCATGACCGCAACATGTGCGCTGATTTTCAAATTACTCAAAAAGAATCAGGATTGCGTTTGGACAGAAGACTGCCAAACCGCCTTCGACAATATCAAGGAATACCTATCGAATCTGCCGATTCTATCACCTCTAGTGGAAGGAAGATCGTTGATTATCTACTTAACAGTCCTAGAGGACTCAATGGGATGTGTACTTGGACAACAAGACGAAACCAAAAGAAAAGAGTCTGCCATCTACTATTTGAGCAAGAAATTCATCGACTGTGAAACTCGGTACACAATGCTTGAGAAAACTTACTGCGCTCTGGCTTGGACAGCCGAACGTCTTCACCAGTACATGATTCGTCACACTACTTGGTTAATCTCTGAAATGGATCCAATCAAGTACGTCTTTGAAAAGCCTTCTCTCACGGGAAGGATTACCCGTTGGCAGATGTTGTTATCAGAATATGACATAGAGTACCACGCTCAGAAAGCTGTTAAAGGAAGTATTTTAGCCGATCATTTGGCTCATCAACTGATTGACGATCAGGAATCAGTCGGATTTGACTTCCCAGACGAAGATGTCATGTATTTAAAAATGAAAGACTGCGATGAACCGCTACCCAATGAAGGGCCAGAACCAGGTTCTCAATGGGGACTTCTTTGACGGAGCTGTCAATCATTACGAAAACGAAATTGGGGCAATCATCATAACACCTCAGGGCACCCACATTCCTTTCACCGCCAGATTGACATTCAAGTGCATGAACAATGAGGCCGAATACGAAGCTTGTATCATGGGTCTCGAGGAAGCAATCGACTTAAGGATCAAGAACTTGGATGTATATGGCGACTCAGCCCTGGTTATCAATCAGATTAAAGGAGATTGGAACACATACCAATCAGGACTGATTCCTTACAAAGATTATGCAAGAAGGTTGTTACCTTTCTTCAATAGAGTCGAGTTTCATCATATCCCTCGTGATAAGAATCACATGGCTGATGCATTAACAACCTTCACTTCCATGATTAGCGTAGGTCAATGGAATGACTTACCTAAGATCGACATAATGCGCCTTGAACGGCCCGCTTACATCTTCACGATCGAAGCAATCATAGACAATAAACCTTGGTATCACGATATCAAATGCTTCCTTCAGAAACAAGAGTACCCACCTGGGGCATCCAGAAAGGGTAGAAAAACTCTCAGAAGGCTGGTTGGCAGTTTCTTCCTGAGCGGTGATACACTCTATAAGAGAAATTTTGACATGGTCTTGCTCCGATGTGTAGACAGACTAGAAGCAGACATGCTGATAAAAGAAATTCACGAAGGGTCCTTTGGCACTCATGCCAACGGACATACAATGGCGAGAAAAATTCTAAGAGTAGGGTACTATTGGTTGACAATGGAATCCGACTGCTACAAGTACATGAGGAAGTGTCACAAGTGTCAGATATACTCCGACAAAATCCATGTACCGTCAACACATCTCAAAGTTCTTTCTTCCCCATGGCTTTTTTCCATATGGGGAATCGACATGATTGGCATGATTGAGCCTAAGGCTTCGAACGGACATCGGTTCATCCTGGTAGCCATTGATTACTTCACCAAGTGGGTCGAAGCAGCTTCATACGCCAATGTAACCCGACAAGTGGTGGTCCGATTTATCAAAAACAATCTCATCTGCCGTTATGGTTTTCCATGCCAGATCATTACTGATAATGGATATAACTTGAACAATAAGATGATATAAGAGTTGTGCGCAGAGTTCAAGATCAAACGCCATAACTCATCTCCCTACCGACCCAAGATGAACAAAGCGGTAGAAGCGGTTAACAAGAACATCAAAAGGATTATTCAGAGGATGGTTGTAACCTACAAAGATTGGCACGAGATGCTACCCTTTGCTCTTCACGGTTATCGTACATCTGTCCGCACTTCAACAGGGGCAACCCCTTTCTCTCTACTATATGGCATGGAAGCAGTGCTCCCCATAGAAGTAGAGATCCCATCAATTCGGGTATTGATGGAAGCTAAGCTTACAGAAGCTGAATGGTGTCAAAGCTGGCATGACGAACTGAATCTGATCGAAGAAAAACGAATAACGACACTATGCCATGGTCAGTTGTATCAACAAAGAATGAAGAAGGCGCTCGACAAAAAGGTCCGACCTCGCATCTTCAGAAAAGGAGACCTTGTGCTCAAGAAAATACAATCATTTTTCACTGATTCTAGGAGAAAATGGACTCCGAATTATGACGGCCCCTATGTGGTCAAGAATGCCTTCTCAGGCGGCGCCTTAAGACTCGCAACCATGGATGGAGAAGAGTTTGCTTACCCCACAAATGTTGATGTAGTCAAGAAATACTTCGCCTAAACTAAAAAAAAAGTCTCGGTGGATTGAAAACCCAAAAGGGCGATCCAGGCAAAAATTAGAGACATAATAAAAAATCATCCCGGTGGATTGGAAATCTCAAAGTACAATCCAGGTAAAAATTAAGGATTAATGGCATGTAACTATGTCCACAGAGGCGAGTCCCTCAGCAGCAGCCATGCCATCCATCAGAAAACTCCAGTCAAGGTCATCTTCGACAGAAGCTCAGGATGCCCAGAATTCAAAGTTGGTAGAAGGATAGTGGTCGTTATGTTTCAACGTAGCCCTTTTTCCTTGTAAATTACCATTTTCTAGCTTTGTAAATACTCTATGGAATCACACGTTTGGTTGATTTCCATCCTATCAATACAATTGGAGCCCTTGTGCTTTTGTTTGCAATTCTTATTTGTTTTAGCCTTACAGAACGACATTGTAACATGATCAACGATTCTTGAAATAAAACAAAAATGAATTTACTTGTTAAAATTTCTCTGCTTTTAAAATAAAGATGGCAATTTCTTTTGACTGTTGAACATCAGAAGAACATCGATCGCTTCTCCAGAAGTAAGCAAATCTCAAAGTTCAGAATCAAAGTACTCCTTCTAAACCAGTGCGCCTGAACGAAGGATCAGTTATGTCAGATACGAATACTCCATCTGACATCTTCGGCCGAGTTCTTACCTCCTAAGCCCGACCAACGGTTGTTCCCCGCAGGGACTACTTCTCCTAAGCAAGGCAGAATTGCTACTTTTGGACCAGCGGTACTTCTTCGCCCCGCTATGGCTGAGTATCTAGTCGTGTTCATCCATTAGTCTGTATGTCGCGTCAGTTTTGTCGGCATATACATACATGCATCATGCATTATTGATTTACATTCATATTCATATTGCATCACTACCTCTCTAGTCGGTCTTGTCCCCTAGTGATAGACAGTCCTCTTAATCGAGTTGCCAGTCATTTCCTCGTCAGGGAACGTTGCATCTGAACAATATCTCTCCTCCAGTGTATTACTAGGATGAAGTTGGTCCTAGAACACTTTGATAACTTGAACCTCTGAAAAACCAGAGAACTTTCGACCAACATCACTCTTCGCCATTGAAGATGATATCTTCGCTTTCCCGGATTAAGGAAAATTCCCAGAAAAAGCCTCTCAATCGAAGACTCTCAGCGGCACATTGGTTCTTCTCTCCAGAAAGTCAATGTTAACAAAGTCATCGGCACCTCAAAATTGGATCACATCATATGGCATTTCTTCAGGAATATCTCGAGGGAAAGTATGATGTAATATCCCCAAGCGACAGCAGTTTCTCAAGAGACCTGCTTTCCCCTGTAGAGCCGACAAATGGTGTCTCCAACAGAGAAATTTGTACACCTCTACAACTCAGACGATTGGGTTCCCCAGCAAGTCTGACATCAAAATTTTTTTTCCATCAAATGGCATCTCCCCAGGAAAATTCTGCGAGAAATTTGAGGAAAACTGCTACGAACAGCGTCCCTTGTCAAGAAAGTTTATTGACAAAAGAAACTTAGACCAGTTCCTTGGTAGGAAACCAAGATCGAGGGGAAGTTTATTCAGAAACTAAGACCAGTTCCTCGGTAGGAAACCAGGATCGAGGGGAAGTTTATTTCAGAAACTGAGACCAGTTCCTTGGTAGGAAACCAGGATCGAGGGGAAGTTTATTTCAGAAACTGAGACCAGTTCCTTGGTAGGAAACCAGGATCGAGGGGATGTTTGAATCAGAAACTGAGACCAGTTCCTTGGCAGGCAACCAGGATCAAGGGGAAGTTTATTTTGGAAACTAAGACCAGATCCTTGGTAGAAAACCAGGATCGAGGGGAAGTTTTTACCTTTTCAGAGCATCATTGCTTAGCAAAAGAAGAAGGATGCGTAAACTACCATTCTTAGTCGCCATCAAAATTTCGGGTATTCCGATATTTAATCCTCTTGCACCCCGAATGCCCGAATACCTTCGTCATTCACACCTTCGGGTCCAAGAAGATTAAATAGGGGCATCTGTCATACCGTATATTTTGACCACTAAGATTCCCATCATTGTGCAAATCATCATCACAATATGGATGAACCATTAGTCTCCCTAAAGACGGGTGAGCATCCACTACAATAAAAAAATAGGGTTTCAAGCCCTCTTAGGGCTCTTAGACAAAGGATCAATCAAGGAATGACATGATCTTTAAATTGTCTAAACCTCTCCAACATCTACAATGGATCAAGAGGACTCCCACTTCAAGGATTAAGCACAAGGCTGCTCCCTTCTAAGTGGATCAAGCCTCAAGATCGCCAGTGTCACCAAATTAGGGTTTTGGTCGACCAGGGCCTCCAGATGGAAATTCTCCTCTGGGCAAGAGCCAATGATTCAAGGCATAACCTATGATGCTCCAAGGGACATCATAAACCCAATCACAAATTCAATTTAGCCTCAGGGGATGCATACATTAAAAATCAAGAATTAGGGTTTCTTGACCTAATTCACCCCTAAGTTGACTTTTGGGACAAATCATGAACCAAGACCTCAAGGGAGGATTTGAGGGTCTCTAACACACTACATTGATCCATTTGCAACAATGGATTAATCCAAGAAGCTTGAGCAACAAGTTTCAATTTCATCTGAACCACAATTAGGGTTTCGCGAGAAAAGTCAACTGTAGCTTTGACTTTTTACCAGGACATGCTCCCAAACCCTAGGACATGATTCAATACACCCTATAACACCTATGAAATCAATCCATCAAGTTTTATTTAGGTCAAGGACTTGATTTCATAGAGAATCGCACAGTTTGGAATTCATCTGACAAAAAGTCAACTGTGCACAAAAGTCAAACTTTGACTTTTTGAGATTTTTCACAAAAATGGTTTTTTAACCCTAAAATGATGTTAAGGTATGATTTGAATCATCATTCATCAAGAAAAATCAAGAAAAGTGGGATAACTTATAAAAGGGGTAACCATAAAAACTTAGAAAATTTTCTAAGTTATGAACAAAGTGGCAAGGGTACCAACTTTGGAGGATCATAACTCCTAAACCACAGGGCCATTCTTCCTCATCCAAAGCTGGATTTGTAGCTCTCACTACCCTCTACAAAAGCTCCAACTACACCTTATTCCAATTCATTGTGGATTCTGAGTTATAATTGGGCCAAAATGACTAAAACATTAAAATAGATCATTTTCCAACACTTAGAAAAATTCTGGCCAAGGCAGATTCTGTTGGAAACACCAAAACTTGTGAGATCTTTTCACATAGTTGCAAGATGAATCAAGTCCAAAGGTAAACATCAATGTTGCTGCAAATGTTGCCAAGAATCCTAAGAGCTTATCAGCATGAATTAATTCAACTTGAGCCAAGAGAAATCCATGCCCAAAGTCATGCTGCTACAAGCTGTTTTGGAAAAAACAGTTTGCATGTTTGCTTGCTACACACGATTTTTGAATCAAAACTGAGGATCATCATGCCACATGTACTCAAACCAATCACAATGCATCTGATCCAACTGATAGGGCTGAGTCCAAGAGCCAAGGAATCTTCCAACTTGAAGTTCATGCATTTTGGCACATTTTGCCTTGAATTCAAAGGGAATTAATGTGGAATAGTGCATTGTCAAGATTCTCACTCTCCTCAATCAAGTTCTCTGATTAAACAACAATTAAAATGACTGAGGAATGTGATTTCAGTCAAGGCATAGCTTATCTATTTGGAGCAGTTGTTACACCTAATGCAAGAGGCATTTATATCCAACCAATCCCTTTGAAGGTGATCTGATCCAGCAGCCATTCACTATTCCTCCAAGACAAGAGTTGATCACCTATAAATAGAGGTTCCAATAGATCATTCAAGGCACACAAAAGCACCTTATAGCACTGCTTTCTCTCATTCTCTCTTAAGTGCCAAATTTCCTTGTTTTTGAGCAACCACCATCGGGTTTTGAGTTGCAGCCCTAAGCAATCCATTCCAATTGCTCAGACACATCACATATGATGTATTTGAGGTGTCCAAACACTTAAACACCAACTGTAACACCCCTAGCTCAAAATCACCCTTCAACCAAGCCATTATGCCTCAATTATGCAGTTGGAGTTCTCCAACTTGATCCAAAGGTTTTCAGAGTGTTCCAAAGCTTGCAACACACTCCACTACATCCATTGAAGCTGTAGGGAAATTAAATTTCTTTTGGAACACCATCTGTGCAGAGTTCCATTTCAGCTTGCATCAAGGTAAGCCTCAAAACTTCAACTTCATGATCCATGCATATTTCCTCGCATGATATTTTTGCCAATTAATTGCCATCATATGCTGAGTATTTCCCCTCAAAAAATTTGATCATAGCACTCATAATCATGTCTAATCGATTGCTTTTGCAAAATTAGGGTTCATACGACCACAAAGATATAACTTGCTATACACTGAAAATAAATAAAATTGAGTATTGCCATCTTATTCCTTGTGAAAAAACGCATGAGTTTGGTGTTTGAATCATGTCAAATGGTTGAGGAACGAGAGAGATAGAGGGCTTCATGCACAAGCTGGAGGAAGAAGATGGCCATGGCGCCATTCTTCAGGTTTTCCAACCAAGTTCTCTATATATTTATCATTTGCCATACTATATTTGAATTGGCATTGCGCCCTAGTGGTTGATCAGCTGGTTTTGCGTGTATTGGCAAACGAGAGGTCTGGGGTTCGAATCCTCCTCGCCCCAGATCTCTTTTTTACCACTTTTTCTTGTTTTTCGTTATTTTTCATATTTATTTTAAATAATTTGAAAAAATAATAACTCACTCAATTTTAATTATTTTTTATTGGTTCTTTTTGGAAAAAAATCAAAAAAATGTTGAAATATTTTATTCAACAAAAAAATTAGATTTATATTATTTATTTAATATAATTAGTATTTTTGTGAATAAATACCTTTTTATTTGTTTTTAAACCCTTTTAAAAATAAATATTCATGTTGGAAAATCAACACCAAATAGGTTTTAATTCATCTTGTGATTAAAACCTCATTTTTCAAACCTAAAACCAAAATCACAAGTTGTTTATTCAAACTTATTTGGAATTTGTATCATTTTAATTAATTTTCTTTGAATAATTACTTTAAAAATGGTGAAATTAGGGTTTTTGTTGATTTTCACCCTACAAACTTTTCAAACTTTGGGCCTCTAATAGAGTGTAAGACTCAATCCTTTGTAAATACCAACAATTTTTGGGCCTCAGATATTGTATAAGTCCCACTGTATTTTCAAAAATCCCGGCGCGATCGCCGTTTTCAAAACAAAAAACATCTGGGCCTCTCCTTGAGCTGTAAGCCCCATCAATTGTACAAAAATAAATTATTGGGCCTCTAATAGAGTGTAAGACCCAATCCTTTGTAAATACAAACAATTTTTGGGCCTCAGATATTGTATAAGTCCCACTGTATTTTCAAAAAACCCGGTGCGATCGCCAGTTCAAAAATCAAATCATCTGGGCCTACCCTCGTGTTATAAGCCCCATTCCTTTTCTTGAAACAACTTTGGGCCTCTTGAGAGAGTGTAAGACCTATCCCTTTGTATAAAAAACCTTTCTTGGGCCTCAGTCACTTGTATAAGTCCCTGTACAAAACCCTGGGCCTCTCATTGAGCTGTAAGCCCCAATTTTCCTTTTAAAAGCACTTTCTCCTTTGATTTTGTAATATACTGTTTTCAACTTTTCTTTGTTGAACAACTAACCATACAGCATGGAAGCTCTACAACCGAATAAGTGTTTACCTGCTTTCATTTACCGCTTTCATATGTATATAATTGTACTGTGGGGCTGTTTCACTGTAAGTCTTCTTTCATAAACTCATATCAACTGTGTAATAATAGTATAGATATTTAGAGTTTCCTCGGCAACTACGTCTAGAACTAGACAAAACCTCGTCTCCTTACAACAATTTTAGATAACTAGATCTAAGATCTTCCCCCCTTTTGAACAGTTCATATACAGAAGGCCAATGTTCCAAGTAAAACCCCTTATAGAACTATTCATCAGCCTCCTCTTGGGCTTAGTGCAAGGACCCACAGGCTTCCTAAAAGCATCCCCGCCTCCTCTTGGACGTTGTACAAGGACCTGTCGCCTTCTTAAAAGTTTTCACAGCCTCCTCTTAGGCTTCGTATAATGATTCTTCCTCCTGGAAGATATCCTCCTCTTGGGCTTCGTACAAATTGTCCCTCGGCTTCTTAAAAGTTTCCAGCCTCCTCTTGGGCTTCGTACAAATTGTCCCGACGACCTCCTAGAGGTATAGGAACAGAAATTAGTCATCTTAATAGAACAGTCTTTCAAAGAGTCTAGATCTTGCCACCGCAACTGTACTGTCCCTTAATTTCTCTTAAGTATAGTACAAAAGATAAAACTCTAGACTTGGATAGTATAAGACCCTTGAGTCTCAAAGACATTCTCAAGCCCCTTTCAAGAATGGGAATAACACCCGCAGACTCAGACAATCTCAATACCCTTTGGATTTCCCATTTCCTTAAAGAACAGGAAATAACCCTGATCCTCCGATCAATGCCAAAGCATAACCTTACCTTTAATCTTCATAAGAACTGATTTTCTCTTTTAACCAACATACTGGACCTGTCACTCAACTGAAACAGTTACCATAGCCTCCTCTTGGGCTTTGTACAATGATTCTCCCCAGCGGAGCTAACTTTTAGCCTTCATCTCGGGCTTCGTACGAGATACAAAATCACTCTCTTGTTGAGTACAAAAGACTCTCTTGTTGAGTCGACCCTTTTAGCCTCCGTCTTGGGCCTCGTACAAGACACATATAAAAACACTCTCTTGTTGAGTCAACCCTTTTAGCCTCTATCTCGGGCTTCATACGAGACACATAAAAACACCCTCTTATTGGGCCAATAGCCTCCTCTTAGGCATTGTATAAGAAAACCCCAGTTGAGCAAATCAACCTTTTAGCATCAAAAGCTGTGCCTCGTTCACAGTATACATCATCAACTCCTTTTCCTTCATCTAATTGCTGTAAGCGGCAAGCCTCTGGATTATTTACATCCATGCCACTGTCCCTCTTTTAGCATGAGGAATTCCTAAGGAAAGATAGCATTGCTCTAAACTGAGTTAAAGTCTTCTCCTTCAGGTTGAAAATCCCCTATAAAGGAAATTATGGCATTGCTGGATTCACATATCCCAGTTAAAGTAATTCTCCTTTATAATCAGTCACCCAACAATTGCACCAAACAGAACCCTTTTAGAGATGACAAATTCTCTCTAAAGTCAAAACCCTTTAGCTTCATATCTTGGGCTTTAAACGAGATACAAATAGACCCTTCAGCTTCACATCTTGGGCTTTGAACAAGATACAAACCACCTTTAGCTTCACGTATTGGGCTTTGAACAAGACACCAAAACACCATTTCCTCCCATAGAATAGGAGGAACTACGATCGCTCTGATTTCCCTGTTTCGGTAAACGGGAATACGTAGGCATAAGATTGAAAGAGAAATCTTAGCGAGCACACCACATCGAAAACCTCAGGTCACAAACCCTCATATATCAATCAAAACATCAAAGTCTGTATTCCCCACCAAAAGTCTAAACTCAATCAAAATAACCCAAGAGAGGCCCCTCCACATTGATCACATCTATAAACCAACAGTTTTGACTGTTTAACCTCAGTTTGAAAAGCAGGGTTAGTTGGAGACATCTATTTCCCTTCCTTCATCAGCTTTAATAGGATAAAAAATGAATCGACCTGTAGTCCCCCCAAAGAGCGGCAGTGCTTAAGAACCACGTCCAAAATCGGTCGCTACACTCTATCAAGAACTTGAGCAATTGGCAAGTGATTTTGTGATTTTGGTGTTACTGATGTTATGTGAGTGTTTGGATCACTTCCATGTGATGTTTATGAGGTGTGTGTGTGATTGGTTTGGTTGGAATAGGTCTCAAACTCAAAACCTGATAGTGACTTGCCTTAGAAGACAATATTGGAAGTGAGAAGGAGATTTTGAGGAAAACATCTGTTTGATGGATTTGGTGTACTCAAACAGATCACAATTGAGCTCTATTTATAGTAGAGTAAGTTTGTTTTAGCTGCAATAGTGAATGGCAACTGCAGCAGAGGTTTGGCCAATGTTGATCAATGGGAATCCAAGTCTCCTCTAGCTATTGACTAGAGGTTAGAGCACAGAGCTGTGGTTCCCTAGTTCAGATCTTATCCTTGACTCATTCAGTTGGAAATGGTTCAGTCCATGCCACCTTGGTGCATCCATTGAATGCTCTAAAACAAAATTGGAGTCTTGTCCCCCTTTTAGGCATTTTTAGGTTTGGCATGCTACTTTTGATTCCAAAGACTTGGGAGGCTTATGGATCAGTACTTGTCCCTCCTTGGTCTCCCCCTGAGGTGTTCAGATGGATAGACTTATTTGTCATTTGCAAAAATTTCCCAAATCGAGCAAAATGCACAAATCTGCCTTGCCATGACAGTTTGCAGCAAGGCATATTGCCATTGTCATATCTCATGGCTCAAGTGAAGTTTCATGGGGTTCTTGGCCATTTTGGAAAGCTATCATATGATACAACATATGTGTGATCATAGTTTGTCTTGATACCTTTTGGATCCGGGTGAAAAATGCCCCTACATTTGGAAAAAAGACAAGGCAGATTCTGACTTAGTGAAAATTTCACTAAGTGTTGGAAAAAAGTGACATTTTCACTTTTTGTCATTTTGGTCACTCCATAACTTAAAATCCATGAGGAATTGGAATGAGGTGTGTCGACACTTTTAAAGTATGCAATGAGAGCTACAAATCCATCTTTGGATCAGCCAAAATGGTTGCTTGGATCTCAAGTTATGATCCTTGGAAGTTGGCACCCTAGCCACTTTGTTCCATAACTTAGAAAATTTCTAAGTTTTTTATGGTTACCCCTTTTACAAGTTATCCTATTTTCTTTGATTTTTATTGATGAATGTTGATTCAAATCACACATTAACATCATTTTAGGGTTAGGGAACCATAATTGATCAAAAAATCAAAAAGTCAAACTTTGACTTTTGGGCATAGTTGACTTTTTATCAGATGAACTCCAAACTCTGCGATCCTCTATGAAATCAAGTCCTTGACCTAAATCAAACTTGATGGATTGATTTCATAGGTGTTATAGGGTGTATTGAATCATGTCCCAGGGTTTGGGAGCATGTCTTGGTCAAAAGTCAAAGGCACAGTTGACTTTTTCCGTGAAACCCTAACTGTGGTTCTGATGAACTTGAAACTTGGGAATCAAGCTTCTTGGATCAATCCATTATTTCAAATGGATCAATGTGGTGTATTAGAGACCCTCAAATCATGCCTTGAGGTCTTGGCTCATGATTTGTCCCAAAAGTAAACTTAGGGGTGAATTAGGTCAAGAAACCCTAATTCTTGATTTTTTTTTATGAATGCATCCTCTGAGGTTAAATTGACTTGATGATTGGGTCCATGAGGTTCCATGGAGTATTTTAGGTTATGCTTTGAAGCATTGGCTCATGTTCAGAGGAAAATTTTCATTTGAAGGCCCTAGTCGACCAAAACACTAATTTGGTGACACTGGCGATTTTGAGGCTTAATCCACCAGGAAGGCTGCAACATTGTGCTTGATCCTTGATGTGGGAGTCCTCATGATCCTTTGTGGATGTTTGATAGGTTAGAAAAGTTGAAGATCATGTCATTTCTTGATTGATCCTTTGTCTAAGGCTCAGAGAGGGTTTGAAACCCTAATCTTTGATAGTAGTGAATGCTCGCCCATCTTTGGGGAGATTGATGAAGTATGATGGTTTACCCATATTGTGATGATGATTTGCACAATGATGGGAAATTTTACTGGTCAAAATTTAGGGTATGACAGCGGGAGCACTGTACAACTTGGAGTTGTTGTGCTGTCTGTTTCAACTTCCACACTACACCCTGTGTGTTAGAGAAGGAATGAGAAGGGAGAATTCCTACTCTTATTCTGACTACTTCAGGTAGGGGACGAATGACCTTGTGCTTGGCTTAGTCACCTCTATCTCCAGGCGGTAATGCACCTCCTTCCCCCGTCGAGTCGATTCTTAATCACTCATATCTCTTTCGATCTCCCTCTTTTGTTCAATCACCCTTCTTCTTGGTTAAGATCATTGCCCCTTTGGGTAGTAAACTCTCTTTGTTTCAATATCCTGTTCTCTTCTTGCGGTTAATCATTGCTTCTTGATTCCGCAGAAGAGTCTTATTCCCTTTTCTTCGGTTAAACACAGTATTCCTATCAAAATTGTATCCCCTGCGGAGTTCGCAACCTTCTCTTGGTTCTTCTCCCTTTGTTTGGTTAACCACTGCCTGTCAGTTAAAACACCAATGTGTACACCTTCTCAGTTAACCACAGTCTGCCTATTAAAATACTGAACCCTTTCGGGTTAATCACCCTCTCTTGGTTAATCACCCATTTTTTCAGTTAACCACAGCATGTCTGTTAAAATACTGAGCTTTTCGTGTTAATCACCTTCTCTTGGTTAATCACCCATTTTTTCAGTTAACCACAACCTGTCTGTTAAAATACTGAGCCTTTTGAGTTAATCATCTTCTCTTGGTTAATCACTCATTTCCTTCTCGGTTAATCACAGTCCTTCTGTTAAAACCGAATCCCCAGCAGTTGGCAACCTTTTCTTGGTTCGAATACTTGCTCCCTTGGGTTAGTAACCTTCTTTTGGTTCTAATACCCTTTTTGTTGGCCAAGTACCGTTTGTTCGGTCAGTACTAACATCCCCGGTGGGTCACAACCTTTGCTAGGTTCCACACCCGTCCTTTGGGTTATAACCTTCATTCGGTTCTACACCCTTTCTTTTGGTTGATCACAGTCTATCTGTTAAAACCTTTTCCCCACAGGGTCTTACTCTCTCTCTCTCTCTTCGGTTAACCATTGCCAGTCAGTTAATATATCGAACCCCTTTTCTTTTGGTTTCAACACCATCACCTTTGTTTGTTCCCCAGTAGGGTTGCTACCTTCTGGTCCCTAGCATGATCCTTTATTCTCTCACCTCCCCGGTGGAGTCCCTTTTATTTCCTTTTGCTCTTTTACCTTCTTGGTTTTGACACCATTCTTACACGTTATCCTCAATACAGTTATCTTTTCCTTTGTACTCCTTTCTTGGTTTTGACACCAATCCTTTTGCATCCCCTGCGGATCTTTCTCTTCCTCTTTTGCTCATGGTTTTGACACCACTTTCCTTTCCTTGTCCTTTTCCGTCTTAGTTCCACGAACTACAGAAGCTCTGATTCTGCATTCGTTTGAATGTATGATACGTAGGCACGAGATCGCGATGATCTTGGCGAGCACACTTCCAACTTCTTCCATTCGCCTTTCTTTTCCCTGGTTCCATGAACTACCTAGCTCTGATTTCCTCATTGCACTATGAGGGTACGTAGGCACGAGGGCCACACTCCTCCGCGAGCACTCCTCTTTCTTTCTTTCCGTTTCCTTTTTCTTTCTTTCTTTCTTTCTTCTCTCTCTCTTTTCTTTTAGCTGGAAGCCTTTAGATAGATAACCCATCTGAGCCTAGAAGCAAGCGAAATGGTTCCCGTCGAGTACGACAGATGCGTTAGGTGCTAGTACCTTCCTTTTGCATAACCGACCCCCATTCCCGTTTCTTTTCCCCTTGGGTTTTATCGATATTTTCCCTGTCCTTTGGGGACTAAATAAAGTTCAGTGGCGACTCTGTGTTATCTTTGAGTGTGTGATTCACTCAAGTATAAACCATCTTGTAGTGAACGATTTTGGACGCGGTTCTTAAGCGCTGATCGCTCTCTGCGGTTGAGCTTAAACTACAGGTCGATTCATTTTTTATCCTAATAAAGCTGATGAAGGAAGGGAAATAGATGTCTCCAATTAACCCTGCTTGCATACTGAGTTTAAACAGCGGTCTGTTAGGTTACAGATGCTATCAAGGTGGGGGGGCCTTTGTACTGGTTATTTGTATTTTCGCCAATACTGTTTTCTTTCTTTTTATCTTGGCAGAAGGTTTCTGGCGGGGAACAAGGATTAGGATGTTAGGACTGATGTTTTTGAATGTGAGAGTATGGGATTTTGGGTTTTTGTTTAGTGTGCTCGCTAAGATCTTTTCTTTCGATCCTATGCCTACGTATTCCTGTTTACCAAAACAGGGAAATCAGAGCGTTCGTAGTTCCTCCTATTCTATGGGACGAAATGGTTGTTTTGGTGTCTTGTTCAAAGCCCAAGACGTGAAGAGAAAGGTAGTTTGTATCTTGTTCAAAGCCCAAGATGTGAAGCTGAAGAGTCTATTTGTATCTTGTTCAAAGCCCAAGATGTGAAGTTAAAAGGGTATTGACTTTAGAGAGAATTTGTCATCTCTAAAGAGGGGGTTGTATGTCACAACTGTTTATAAAGGAGAATTACTTTAACCGGGATACGCGGATCCTAGCAATGCGATAATTTCCTTTAAAGGGGATTTTAACCTGAAGGAGAAGACTTTAACTCAGTGTAGAGCAATGCTATCTTTCCTTAGGAATTTCTCATGCTAAAAGAGGGACAGTGGCGTGGATGTAGATGATCCAGAGACTTGCCGCTTACAGCGATTAGATGAAGGGGAATGAGTTGTTGATGTTTGTATACTGTGAACGAGGCACAACTTTGATGCTAAAAGGTTAATTGGGTTAACCAGTGGTTTTCTTATACAAAGCCTAAGAGGAGTCTAATATGTGTCTCCTACAGAGCCCGATAGAAAGGCTAAAAGGTTTTGACCCGACGATGGAGTCTTTTGGTATCTCGTATAAAGCCCGAGATGGAGGTTATTGTTTATTTGGCTCAATAAGAACCTTTTTGTATCTCGTATAAAGCCCGAGATGGAGGCTAAACGTTGTTTGACTCGACGAGGGAGTCTTTTGCATCTCGTACGAAGCCCGAGATGGAGGCGAAAGGGGGATTGACTCAACAAGGGAGTCTCTTTATGTGTCTCGTACAAAGCCCGAGAGAGAGGCTAAATGTTGTCTCAGTCAAGTGACAGGTCGAGTATACTGATTTTAAAGAGAAAATCAGTTCTTATATGAGCAATGTTGTACTCAAGGATTTGATTCAGGGATCTGGGATATTTCCTTTTCTTTGAGGAAACGGAAAATCCAAAGGGTATTGAGACTGTCCGAGTCTGCGGGTTTCCTTCTTATTTAACGAAAGGGTCACTTGAGAATGTCTTTGAGACTCAAGGAAGTTAGACTGTCCAAGTCTAGAGTTTTATCTTTTGTACCATGCTTTGAGAAACAGTAGTAGACTCTATGAAAGGACCGTTATATGCAGATGACTAAGTTCTGTTCCTATACCTCTAGGAGGTCGTCAGGACAATTTGTACGAAGCCCAAGAGGAGGCTGGAATCTTTTAAGAAGCCGACGGGTCCTTGTACTAAGCCCAAGAGGAGGCTATCATTCCCGAAGGAAGAGATCATTATACGAAGCCTAAGAGGAGGCTGTGAATACTTCTAAGAAGCCGTAGGGTCCTTGTACTAAGCCCAAGAGAAGGCAAGGTTGCTTTTAGGAAGCCTGTGGGTCCTTGTACGATGCCCAAGAGGAGGCCGATGCTTTTAAGAAGCCGATGGGTCCCCAAACCCTGAGAAATTCAAGGCAATGCTATTCACCGAGAATAGATCAAAGTCAGGAAAGTTCGAGAATTTGGAAGAAACTCAAAGATTCCATTCACGGAGAATACACTCATCTCTGGGAATAGAGTTTCTTGACAATTCCTAATAAGGACAGCCTGAGAGAAGACTGTATTTGGTGATCCTATTGGGGATCTAGTTGTCTATTTCTATGAATAAACGAAACGGCATTTCCTAGTTCTAGTTGTAGTTGCCGGGGAAACTCGAAATATCTATACTATTAGAGGCCCAAGTGTTTTGAAAATGATTTATGAGAGTTGAATTAATCCAAAACCCTAATTTGTTTTCAAAAATGTATTTAATTGAATAAAAATTCAATTAAAATGATCAAAATTGTTTAACATGTGAAAAACAAATTGTGATCTTGGATTAATGCTTCAAAATTTAGTATTGACCTACAAAATAATTAGAAAGCATTAAAAGTTGAAAAATCAAGGTGGAAAAAATATATTAAATGTTAAAAACAATTAAAACATTAATTCTTTGCAAAAATATCAATTATACAAAATAAATAATATTTTTGGGATTTTTTGGGAAAATAAAATATTTTAACATTTTTGTGAATTATTAAAAAAAGAATCAACTCAAAAACATTAAAACTCAGAGAGAAATTAATTTTTGAATCAATTAAATAAAATCACAAAATTCAAATATTCAAATTTCTAAAAATGGCGCCAAGAACACACCAAGAACACGCGCGTGTTCTGGGTTTGGCCAGATTTGCATTTTCTCTCCAATCTCACTGAATACTTGGTTATAACATGCAATCCACATATCATTATGCTCGTCTCAACCTCACGATCATGTCTATGTCCATTAATTTCATTTAAATTAAACATATAACAAGAAATCATGAAAAATCCTCAAGAACCCTAATTTCTGCATGAAGGCTAGGATTTTTGATACACGATTCAAACAATGCAATTAACTGAGGGGAAACATTCCATGCATGATTATGAACATATGGCCAAATTATTGTGCAGCAAAAATTGCATGGATCATAGAGTTAGAAGAGCTCATGCTTACCACTTGCAGCTGGTGATCGTGTTTGATGTTGGAGGTGCTACAGCTTGGTTCCAATGATGTGGATAGCTTCCCTAGGTGCCAAGTGATGTGTCTGAGTGCTTGGAATGGATTGAAATGGTTTGGAGTTGAAGATGGCACCTCAACTGCAAAACTGTGAAGAACTTGAGCAATTGGCTGGTGATTTTGTGAAATCATTGTTCCAGATGTTATGTGAGTGTTTGGATCACTTCTATATGATGTATGTGAGGTGTGTGAGTGATTGGTTTGATTGGAAAAGCTCTCAAACTCAAAACCCGATAGCTACCTTGCTAAGAAAGGCATTTTTGCCAAGAGAAAGAGATTTTGAGGAAAGCATCTGTTAGATGGCTTTGGTGTACTCAAACTGATCACAATTGAGCTCTATTTATAGTAGAGCATGTTTGTTTTGTAAGGAATAGTGAATGGCAACTGCTAAGTAGGTTTGGCCAATGTTGGCAAATGAAAATCCAAGTCTCCTCTAGCCATTGACTAGAGGTTAGGGCACAGAGCTTTGGTTCCCTTGGTCTTGGATAAGTCTTGACTGATTTCAGATGAGAATGGCTCAGTCCATGCCACCTTGATGCTTCCATTGAATGCTTCAATCCAAATTTGGAGTCTTGTCCCTATTTTGGCCATTCTAGGTTCAACATGATATTTCTTGTTCCATGGACTTTGGAGGCTTGGCTCAGTGATTGTCCCCTTTAGATTCAATCCTCTGAGGTGTCCAAGTGGATAGGAGTATTTGGATTTGGCTGGTTTTGGCAAATCGAGCAAAAATGCAAATTCTGCCTTGCCTTGGCAGATTTCAGCAAGGCAACTTTCCAATGTCATATTTCATGACTCAAATGGAATTTGGTAATGTTCTTGGCCATTTTGGAAAGCCCTTACATGATACAACAACTGTTTGAACATGTTTGGTTTTGATCTCTTTTGAATCCAAGTGAAAAATCCCCCTACATTTGGAAAAAAATGAAGACAGATTTGGACTTAGTGAAAATTTCACTAAGTGTTGGAAAAAGTGATATTTTCATTTTTCAGCCATTTTGATCACTCCATAACTCAAAATCCTTAATGAATTGGACTTAGGTCTAGTTGAAGTTTTTGTAGAGGGTAATGAGGGCTACAAATCCATCTTTGGATGAGAAAAAATGGCCTTGTGGTTTAGGAGTTATGATCCTCCAAACTTGGTACCCTTGCCACTTTATTTTTAACTTAGAAAATTTTCTAAGTTTTTATGGTTACCCCTTTTACAAGTTATCCAACTTTTCTTGATTTTTCTTGATGAATGATGATTCAAATCATACATTAACATCATTTTAGGGTTAAAAATCCATTTTGGTGAAAAATCTCAAAAAGTCAAAGTTGACTTTTGTGCAAAGTTGACTTTTTATTAGATGAATTCCAAACTGTGCAATTTCTCAGGAAATCATGTCCTTGACCTAAATCAACCTTGATGGACATGTTCCATGGGTGTCATGGGGTATATTGAGGCATGTCATAGGGCTTGGGAGTATGTCCTGGTCAAAAGTCAAAGTTACAGTTGACTTTCCTTGCGAAACCCTAATTGTGGTGCAGATGAAATTGAGACTTGTTGCTCAAACTTCTTGGATTAATCCATTATTCCAAATGGATCAATATAGTTCATTAGAGACCCTCAAACCCTCTCTTGAGGTCTTAGCTCATGATTTGCCCTAAAAGTCAACTTAGGGGTGAATTAGGTCAAGAAACCCTAATTCCTGACTTTTGATGTATGCATCCCCTGAGGCAAAATTGACTTGATGATTGGGTCCATGAGGTTCCATGGAGTATATTAGGTTATGTTTTGGATCATTGGCTTGTGCCCAGATGAAAAATTTCCATCTGGAGGCCCTGGTCGACCAAAACCCTAATTTGGTGACACCGGCGATCTTGAGACTTGATCCACCTAGAGGGAGCAGCCTTGTGCTTAATCCTTAAAGTGGGAGTCCTCTTGATCCATTGTAGATATTCTAGAGGCTAGACAAGTTGAAGATCAAGTCATTCCTTGATTGATCCTTTGTCTAAGGCTCTGAGAGGGCTTAAAACCCTAGTTTTGACTGTAGTAGATGCTCACCCATCTTTGGGGAGACTGACAAGGTATGATGGTTCCTCCATATTGTGATGAGGATTTGCACAATGATGGGAAATCTTAGTGGTCAAAATTTGGGGTATGACACATCCATCTTCAGCTTGTGCTCTAACCTTAAGTCAATGGCTAGAGGAGACTTGAGATTCCATTTGATCACCATTGGCCACAGACCTGCTGCAGTTGCCACAAATTATTGCTGCCAAAACAAACTTAACACACTATAAATGTAGCTCATTTGTGATCAGTTTGAGTACACCAAAGCACCCAAACTGATGCTTTCCTAAAAATCTCCCTTTCACTTCAATTTTTCCTTCTAACTCAAGTCACTATCGGGTTTTGAGATTGAGAGTGATTCCAACCAAACCAATCACACACACACACCTCACAAACATCATGTATGAGTGATCCATAACACAAAATCACATCTAGAACATCAAATTCACAAAATCACCCGCCAATTGCTCAAGTTGTTGATAGAGTTGCAGTTGAGGTACCATAACCAGTTCCAGCTCATTTTAATCCACTCCAAGCATTCAAACACATTCCTTGGCACCTAAGGAAGCTATCCAGATCATTGGTACCTAGCTGTAACACATCCATCATCAAACTCGATCACCAGCTGCAAGAGGTAGGCGTGAACCCTTCAAACTCTATGATCCATGTATCATGAATGAATTTTTGAGTTACCATCTTGTTTATACATGTATGTAGAGTAATAACCTTTAATCAATTGCCATGAATCCATCGTGTATGGAATTTCATTATGTTCATGCTGAAATTAGGGTTCTTGAGGTTTTCTGTTGATTTCTTCCTCCATACTTAATATAATGCAATTAAACTATATGGTTGTGATCCTTGTTCAAAAACGAACAAGATTGGTACTTGAATCATACAAAACCATTGAGAAATCATGGAGAAAAGTGAGAAAACGCAAATCTGCAGAAACAGGGTGTGCGCGTGTTCTTCCTTGACCGTTGGCGCCCTTTTTCAAAATTTGAATATTTGAATATTTGATATTTTTGTTAATTGATTCAAAAATTAATTTCTCTCTGAATATTTATGTTTTTGAATTGATTCTTTTTCTCAAAATTCACAAAAATGTTTAAATATTTTATTTTACAAAGAAAAAATCCAATTTATATTATTTTTTAATATAGTTAGAATTTTTTTTAATTAATTTCATTTTATTTGTTTTTTAAGATTTTTAAATGAAATTCTCACTTTGATCTTTCAAAACCAATTGAATTTCAAACTCTCATTTGATTACACATGATTTTTCAAAATATTTTTCAAAGTGTATAACTTGTTTTTGAATATATTTGGTATTTTTATATCATTTTTTTCATTTTAATTTCCTTTGAAAAATGACATTTTAATTTAAAATTAGGGTTTCTTCTCAATTTTAAATTTTTAAAACACTTTTGGCCTTCTAATAGAGTGTAAGACCCATCCTTTGTAAATAAACCATATTTGGGCCTCAGTCATTGTATAAGTCCCGATACGATTTCAAAAATATCGGCGCGATCGTCGTTTTCAAAACATTTTCATCTGGGTCTACCCTTGTGTTGTAAGTCCCATTTCTTTTCTTTTCAAACATTCTTTGGGCCTCTAATAGAGTGTAAGACCCATTCCTTGTAAATAAACACCATTTTGGGCCTCAGTCATTGTATAAGTCCCACTGTGTTTTCAAAAACCTCGACACGATCGTCGTTCTCAAACAAAATCATTTGGGCATCTCCCTGAGTTGTAAGCCCCATTTCTTTTCTTTTTTCAAACTTTTTTGGGCCTCTAATTGTGTGTAAGACCCATTCCTCTATTGTACATAAATAATTTTGGGCCTCGGTCATTGTATAAGCCCCAATATAATTTTCAAAACAACAGTGCGATCACTGTTATTTCTAGGCCTCTCCTTGAGTTGTAAGCCCCATCACTTGTACAAAAATAAACCTTTGGGCCTTTCCTTGAGTTGTAAGACCCATCCTTTTGTAAATAAAACCAAATTTGGGCCTCAGTCATTGTATAAGTCCTGATACAATTTTCAGATCAACAGTAAGATCACTGTTTTTCATCTGGGCCTCTCCTTGAGTATAAGCCCCAATCTTCTTTTCAAAAAAAACTTTCCCTTTTGATTTAGGTTCAAACTCATAGTTGTTATCAAAACTTTCTTTAAATTCTTGAACAACTAACCATACAGCTGTTAAAATGGAAGCTTGCTCGCCTGTAAGTTTTATCATCTTTCTTTTACATACTTGCACATATATATAATTGTTTGTGCTTGAAGCTTGCTCACCTGTAAGTCCTCCTACCCTCTTTTACGTACAGTATATATTTCATCTATACACATATGTCTGTATATTATCTTCTTAGAGTTTTCCCCGACAATTTGGTCTAGAACTAGATAAAGCCAGGGGCCACTCTTTCAACACAGTCAAAACTAGTTCCCCATAGGAATTCCAGATACAGTCTTGCCTCCTCTTGGGCTTATACAATATGGAACAAAGAGAAAGACATTATTCTCGGTGAAACTTTTCTCAGACTGTCACTATTAGAGAATTGTCAAAGAAATTCATTTCCCCTAGAGAGGATTAATTCCTGGTTAAACCTCTCTTGAATTTCTTCAGACCCTAGAACTGTTCACTAAAGAAAAGATTATTCCCGGTGAAACGTTTCTTGAACTCTTCTTAGGTTTGGATCCCACAGGCTTCCTAAAAGCATCATAGCCTCCTCTTGGGCTTTGTACAAGGACCCTTTGGCTTCTTAGAAGTTCTCATGCTTTCTCTTGGGCTTAATACAAGGACCTTGAAGACCTCTTAAAGGTATAGGATAGAACTTAGTCATCCTTTATTAGAGCAGTCTTTCTAAAAAGTCAAAACCTCAGATCAATTAAGGGTTGATTCTCATCCCTTAAAACACCTGCCTCCTCTTGGGCATCATACAAAGATAAAATCTTCCATACCAGTAGACTTGGACAGTCTAATCCCCTCTTGGATCTCAAAGACATTCTCAAGTTCCCTACAAATACAAGAGAAACCCTGATCATTTGATCAATCTCCAGTAGAGTTAAAACCACTATAGGTTTTCAAAACTCAATCTTTAAACTCTCACTTTAAATATCCCCAGCCAGGGTCAGCTTATCATCAGTATAACACTATCCCAAATCAGAACCTCAAGGCATCTGATACCTCAACTCTTCTGTAACCCTCAACAAGAGTTGATCCCCCGACTTGGACCTGCCTCTGGATCTCATTAATCCTCAGCAGAAGCCAGTCTTCTCTTAGGCTTTGTATAATGATTTTCCTCAGCAGAATTAGCCCCAAAAGCACCCTATTGTTGAGTCCATCTTCTTTCTTAAAACACTCTCTTGTTGAGTTAACCCTTTTCAGCCTCAATCTTGGGCTTTGTACAAGACAAACAAAGTACTCTCTTGTTAAGTCAATCACCTTTCCACACTCTCTTGTTGAGTCAATGGTACAAAACATAAACACTCTCTTGTTGAGTTATTCTTTTTAGCCTCAATCTTGGGCTTTGTACAAGACATATATAAACTTTCTCCAACAAAGTCAAAATCTTCATAACCTTCTCTTAAGCTCTGGATAAATATCTTCCCCAGCGGAGTCAATTCCTCCCAACCTTCTTTTAGGCTTTGAGAATTAATATCCCTAAGCGGAGTCGATCCTCTTTTCTGCCTCAATCTTGGGCTTTGTACAAGACAGATAAAAACACTCTCTGGTTGAGTCAATCATTCACTTTTCAGCCTCAATCTTGGGCTTTGTACAAGACACCCATAAATATCCTCTGACTAGTAGAGTCAATATCTTTCAGCCTCAATCTTGGGCTTTGTACGAGACACCAAATAAAACACTCTCTTGTTGAGTCAGTCTCATTTTAGCCTTAATCTTGGGCTTTGTACAAGACACCGTATAAATCTCTCCAGCAGAGTCAATCTCCTTTAGCCTCAATCTTGGGCTTTGTACAAGACAGATAAAATCTCTCACCAATAGAGTCAGTTTCCCTCTTTAGCCTCAATCTTGGGCTTTGTACAAGACAGACAAAATCTTTCCCCAGAAAAGTCAACTTTTAACCTCCTCTTAGGCTTTGTATAATGATATCCCCAAAAGAGTCAACTCTCTTTCAGCCTCAATCTTGGGCTTTGTACAAGACAGATAAAAACACTCTCTTGTTGAGTCAGTATTTTTTAGCCTCCTCTTAGGCTTTGCATAAGGACTTCCCCAGTGGAGTCAATCAATCTCTTAGCTTCAACCTTTGGCTTTGATCAAGGCACACAAAAACCATCATCCCCTCAGAGGAAATCAAAAACCTCTCTGTAGGAAGACATTTCTCTGTGTTATCACACATCAAAACAGATAAATCAAAACAAATCTTAATCCCAGATAACTGCTATAAGTGGCACACTTGTTGATTCAAATATCCAAGCTGTAGTCCATCTCTTATCCTGGTAAATCCCTTTCTTTCATCTAATTGCTGTAAGTGGCAAGCCTCTGGATTATTTACATCCAAGCCAATGTCCCTCTTTTAGCATGAAAGATTCCTAAGGAAAAATGGCATTGCTCTACACTGAGTCAAAGTTTTCTCCTTCAGGACAAATCCCTCATAAAGGAAATTAAGGCATTGCTGGATTCACATATACCAGTTAAAATAATCCTCCTTTATAATCAGTCACCCAACAATTGTGATAAACAGACGAGATGTCTCCCTTTAGAGATGACAAATTCTCTCTCAAATAAACCTTTTAGCTTCAATCTTGGGCTTTGAACAAGACACAAATAAACCTTTTAGCTTCAATACTGGGCTTTGAACAAGACACAAATCAACCTTTTAGCTTCAATCTTGGGCTTTGGATAAGACACCAAACATCTTTTCCTCCCATAGAATAGGAGGAACTACGATTGCTTTGATTTCCCTGTTTCTTTAAACGGGAATACGTAGGCATAAGATCGCGAAATCTTAGCGAGCAGACCAATCAAAAAATTTAGGTCCAGTACCTTCACTCATAAAAAAACATCGGAAAACCCGAAATCAAACAAAAAATATCTCTCTCAAACACTCCCAAAGGAGAAACTTTTCCAACCCACAACAGACAAACACCAGTAATTAGAAAGCAGAACCTAATGCTAATCAACCCATGGATAACCATGTATAGGATGGGTAATTGACAACTCCCCATTGTATAACCTGACCCCGAACTCCCCGAATCTCTTAGCGTTTGTTTAGTTAAACATTCGCGTGCAAGGTTAGTTTAGATATATAGTTTCCCTTTCCCTTCCAGCTTCACGGGATAAATAAGAAATCAGAAAGTAGCACCCCACTCCTACCATTGCAGTGAGGAGAAAACCATGCCGACAAGGTGGTCACGTCACCGACAAAAATCGCACTCTACAATATGAACCCACAAGTTTTCATCAAGTTTCTTCATTTCATAACATCTCAACATAACAACACACCATCATATCATCAATTTCATGCATCAAGTAGGGTTCACACGCAAAACCCTAATCCTCTTTCCCAGGAAAATTCTCCCAAAATCTAAATCTAACCAGGAACTCACCTTAATGATGATGGTGATGGAATTTATGAGATGATTCTTGATGAAGCAAGCTCTTGATTCCACTTCCAAGTTGTTCTTTTTCCTCTTCCTTCTCTTATCTTCTCTCCTTCTCTTCTCTTCTATTCTTTACTAACTTTCAAGTAAAAATGAAGAATATGAGAGTTGATAGAAATTTTGTAGAAAACTTCTTTATCTGAGCAATACATGGAAAAGAACCATTATACCCTTACCATTTTCTCAAAATCTCAAAAATGATACTCTTGCTAGTTTACCAAATTGTCCTTTATTTTACCAACTAGTTAAGATCAATTGAATAAAGTAAGAATTAATCTCTTATGATTTCAATCATTGCTCTATTTTTCCTAACTGACAACAATTGGCAACTAATAGAACACTTAATAGGATATGTGATATTACATTCTCCCCCATTAAATTGAATGTTGTCCCCGAATTTCTTCCAATTAAAGAAAGGAACACTTCTTGCATCACCGACTTAGGTTAACACTTGACTTTGCTAGGGTTCAATTCTCTTACATACTCAATCTTCCAACTTCTACTCATTAGAAATCTTCATTCTTTCGTTCCTTCTCAAACTTCTTAATTAATAATATTCTTATTTCTAATCCTTGATTAACTTCCAACCTTCTTACATACCTCTTTTGATACGCCATCTCGGTCTATTTGGTCACTGATTTACCCAGAGTACACAACCCACTCTTCCTTGCACTAAGTTAACCAAACTCCATAACTAGTGCACCTTATCCAAATTGGATAGCCAACACTCTCAAATCTCTGTGGTGTTAACCATTGATTTCTTACATATTGCAATATTGATGACTATTCTTTTATAAATCCTTCAACAATTGCTACAAGCTTTATAACCCACGTGTTAATATCCTTATGAACTTGACTTGACCCGATATTGCATATTAGAAGTGCACACATCTAGTGTCTCACTTCCTATGCACGACTCTAATAAGATATCACTCACTTGGTGTAAGAGTTTTTTACATCCAATCCTAGGAGCAAACACCTCTTTGATGCTTTATGAATCTTATTGAGCTCTTCCATTTATCACTTTCCACTGTGCTACTCTGATTCAAACAGCATGGAACACATGAGCTTCAAGTGCACTACTGGTTAGCTTACAACTTCCATAGAAAGTCGCATCCATCTTCTAGAGTTCCTTCCACTGAAAATAGTGTTAGATCCTTACCGATATCCACCGATAGAAAGACTTTCTCGCCGGCAAATAAGGTTGAGAATAAGACCAACACCAACTAATGAAATGAAATTATTAAGTGAAATTCTGGCATAGCAGATAGCACATGTTCTAACACATGTCAAGATATTGTTCAGCACATTCTTTAAACCAGGAACATAACAGCAAACTGATATTCATAATATCAGATGTTTCGACATCTGTAACAACATGGTAATCAAAACTGAACTGTAAATGCAGAATGATAAACAACACAAAATATGTTAACCCAGTTCGGTACAATTCACCTACTCTGGGGGATACCAATCCAGGAAGAAGAAGCCACTATTTGTAGTATTATTATAAATCTAAACTCCCCCATTTACAAATTTATCTCCTAATTACTACCCAATGAAATCTTTATCAAAGAACACCATCTTTGATATGAGAACCACAACTCACTTCCCTTAAACACAACCTGAGATATCTTACAGTTACCGCACTAGTAACTGCTTTATCCCTGTCAATACAGTGTTTTGTCAAACATACTTGACCAACAAGCTAACTCAGATTTGCTTCAACGCTTCATCCAATACACAATTCATTACCTAACGGCTTCTGAATCTGTGTGATACCCTATGTCTACCACAATGCATCAAACCGATACAGAGGGACACTTACAATACAAAGAGCCAACGACTCTCAAAACCCTAAACCCTTATTTCTTAAAACAAGGACTAGGTTATGAAAGTATATGTAAAACCCTAGGTCTAAGTCTTCTTATATAGGCTTCATATGTCTTGGGCTTCACATCTTTGGTCTTTGATCCATTCCTAGAAAGCGCATCAAGTCTTGGGCAGATTTGTTACAGATTTAACACCTGTTAAATCAGTATATTAGTTCAGATGTCGTGTCTTCAGGTTGGGACATCTTCTTCGACATCTTTGTTCATGGCGAGATTTCTTCATCTTTATCAACAATATGTTTTACCAAAATTTAGTAAAACCACATTAGCTTTCAATCTCCCCCTTTTGACAAATTTAGGCTAAAACTCCTTTTGGACAATAAACCCAGGATGCTCCCCCTGAGTGGCGGTTATGATTGGAATGTTGTGCATACCGAATTCATGTTGGTGTACATGAGGAAGAAGATAATTCAAACTCCCCCTTAACCCATGAATCTGTATAACGTCACCTGAGAGGAAGAATAATCCCAGGGTAAGTGAAGTTGAAAAAGGTCCAAAAATTGAGTGAAGTATAAAATAGAAGAACACTGGACACTTCTATCAAACACACTCCCCCTCCAGAGAACAGTTGTAGACTTTGTAGTTCTGAGTACATAGAGCATGTAACTCAGATCACAAGACACAACCTGTTCTATAACTCAAATCACAAGACACAAAGGAAACTGAGACACAGACAAGATGTTAGGACATCCTGTTCAACATCCTTGCAAAGCAACTGCAAGAACAACACACGCTTCCCCTGTACCAGTGACTCACACTCCCCTTTTTTATCCAAAAATTGACAAAAGTAGCCAAGGAATTCCCATACCCAACCAATACTTATCCAGACCCAAACAAAAGACATTTGGAACACACCACAAAGAAAACACAACCTGAGACAAACTAATCCAAAGACTCCCTTAAATACCCAGGAAATTTCCTTTGAATGTAACGAACCGTTGAAAATAACGATGGTCAATTCAATGAAATCATTAATCGAAGGATGTAACTTCACCAAAACAAATGTGCATCAGCCAAGAATGCTTTGACTATTTCTTCTTTAGAGAAAACCGTCCAAAATTAATGCAAGTAACGAAGAACATGTTTTTCATGCGCATGTTCTCCACTGTTCAAGGCACACCGTCCAAAGAACCAATTACTTAAAAACATATCCTTAACAATGTCCTGGCATTATGTTAGACATTGTCTAGTAAAAACTTTTGTATTGATCAATACCCCATAGCATTGTCGCACAACTTGAAGCATAGTCACAAATCTTCTTACTCAATTCTAAATAAACTACTTTCATCCAGAATTAGTAACCTTGATCATGATATCTTTTTAAACTTCAATAGTAAACAACTATTGAATTTGAATTCCAATCTGTAGAGAAAAATAAATTCTCCCAGGCGCACACGATGATTCTCAGGACACTCCTAAGAAGCATGAACACCACTGATTCAATCAATTGACTCTCCAATGATTAAACCTACCTTATACTATCAAGTCCCCCACAACCTACAACAGCAGAGCAGTGTCAAGACATCCTTCTCGACATCTTATCCTCCCAAGAGACAACCTATCACAAACCGCTTGAAATCACAACTAGTCTTGATAAACAACTGCACTACTACAACAACCTATCCAAAACAGAAGTCTAACTCCCCCTGTCATAGATAATCAGTGCTCCTTTGCAAGCAAAACACCTTAAATAAATGGAAAACATAAGATGCATCTTCATGTCTTCAAGAGCGCACCCTCTGTTCAACACACTTGCTGAACACATTCACCTAATGCTTAATCCTCAAGTACTCCATGTAGCATACTAGTACATTTAACATACAGAAATTATCCCCCTATCTTTCTCAAAAGATGCTTCTTCAGCAAGAAACACCCAAAATCACCACATGATTTCCCATGATAGCTTCATGATCATATAGTGAGAGTACCAGGAACGTATCCTTGTACCACAACCAACAAACTCTTGGATTGAGACCAAAACACCATTGATCCCTCTCATCCAGAAACCATCCATACACCATATGAATTCCTCCTGAATTCTCATGTATAGATATCCTTGTTCCCTGAGATACAACCCAATTAAATTTGGAATACTTCACATTCCTCAAAGAGACATACAGAGCCCTTTAGTTTGCTAGCTCGCCCAGATGTTCTCCACACTTGAAGGACATCAAACACATGGTCCAGAAATCCTCAGCTTATTTGCTCCACAAGCACCAAACTGATCCAATTCTCTCTAGCATGACTTGTAGCTGAAGAGACCACATCTCCATAAGTATTCTGACATCAGCAAGAGTCAGTCTTCTAGATAAACACCCCATGATCCAGGACAGTCTTCAATTTTTCATTCTCCCATATGATAAAATAGAATACTTCTGATTTAACTGGTGAATATCCACTTCCATATTCAGGCCTTCATGCAATCAACCCATGATCCACTTCAGTCTAATACCACATTCACATCAGACTTCCAAGACAGTCCTTTACTCATCATTCTCCCGTATGACAAGATAAATACTTCTTAGACAAGATGTGGGTGTCAAGTTCCACACACAGAACTTAGAATCCTACTCCAAGGATAACCAACCCAGATGATGGTCTAACATCAGTTAGGACATCCTTCACATATCCCAGACACCATACACCATGGTTCTTGATATGCTCCACCACTAGACTTACTACTGCATAGTAATCCAACTGAAGATCTTCAAACAACACTGCGCCACCAGCTTGATCAATAAGAACTCCAGATAACCGAAGAGAGAAATAAACTCTCATCCACCAATTGAAGGTAATCTTCCATAATCAACTTAGAACTCCTACCACAAGCTCCAAGATAGAACAAAACCAGAACCTCCTTTGATTTTACAACCAACTACCCTTCTGCCCAAGAGTAATTAGTTCCAAGCACCCTGCATGAATGCACGATAAAGATCAACCAAATGCCACTGTTTGGTTAATCTTAACTTTTCTTCAGAGTTTCAGAAAACCTTCTAATCCACCAATGAAACCTAAACTTCAAGTCACATAGTCCACTTACTCCATAGCAAGCCATCTTGGATCCACTAAGCCTTAGACATGTAACATCTTCTCCTTCTTGCAGCTCCCGCAAACTGCATGAGATAGACCTTTTTGAAGCGTTAATTCCATTTATTTTTTAGAAGCTCAACTTATCTTACAATGATGCGCCACAACATCAACTAAGACCCTAAAGTTTTTGCTTGATGTCATGACATCTGATCAGACATCCAGTTGAGGAATTCAACCCTTCCTTCTGCCACTTAGAAGAACCTCCTCCCTATAACAGAACAAGAGTTCCTTGTTCTCATAGACTTGAATCAATAACCAAGTTTGAGTAGACAACCTCCATCCTGCTTAATCATATCACAGGTATTCAATTCAAGCTCACACTTTGATGAATATCTGCTTCACAACTCCAAAGAACTCAAACGTGCCAAGTATGATTCTTTAGAAAAGAAGTAGTCATAGACTACACCACATTTATACCAAAGGAATGCCATTTTCCTTAATTAGAGAAATCTACAGAAAGTCAGAGATAATTGCCACTTATCCTAGACCTCCAAGATGAGCAAGATCACATGCTCCAATGTACCTATATCAGAAATAAACTGACCCAAGTTGTGCCATCACCAGCACCGTATTCTGGACAAGTCTCTTGCCAGGACACTTTCCAGATAAGCATCAGATGCTTCTAATAACAACTGGAACACACCTGCTACATTTCAATACTCCTAGATCAGAAATAAACTGATCCAAGAGATATTCCTCAAGATTATGTTGTCTTCTTCTTCATCTTCAACAACACCATTGTCTAGACTAGTTTCTTGCCAGGAAACTCTCCAGAGATCAGATGCTTCTGCCACACCAGACTGAAGCAGATTCTTAGGTCAACACCTAATAGATCCAAAAGAGTATGCAGTACCCCTCCCATGATTCTGCACAAACTCTGATGAAGAGTTGTTTCAACATCTTGTTAAACATCAGCAATCTTGAACTTCAAATACAAGAATAATCAATTAAATACTTGTGAATTTCACAAATAGAAATTGTTCTTAAATCCTTTTTTAATTACCTTGTTTCACTGTTGAAGCCATACTCCAACAGATCGTTCCATGAACACTTATCAAGTATTCAATCTTTGCAAGTGTCTTCAAAGTGTTGAGATACCAAGGCTACCACCCTTAACTCAAGTAACTAAGATTCTCTCTGAACGAACCCTATTTACCTCAACAGTTTTGAAATCTCCATTCAGATTGGATTCGTCCTCAGGATTAAGAAAGATGAATCTTTCCTTGCACTTTTGGATGGTGAAAATAAATCACCTCAACTTTCTTCAGGTTTATGTTTCACAGAAACACCCTCTAGTCAGAAGAGAAACTAGAAGACTCCAGATGCACGACTGAGATGCCTTTATGAGTGGACTTGAGAGAATTCTCAAGTATCTTTGACAACTTAGTCGAACAATAATTTATCAAATTCCTAGAGCAAGAACTTGATAAACTTAATCTCAACTCACATTCTCTTCCACTGACTTCAAGATACACAATGGAACCAAGCTTCCAAGTACCAAGTCACCACAACAGACATCTACCAACAACTCTCTCCATTCCATCGCTCCCGACTTTGGAATGAAAAGATGCAGATATCTTCAAATATAGCAACCATCAATTGAGATCTTCCACCATCTTTCTTCAGTCACAACTCTAGAATCCCATGAATACCAGAGTTCTTCCATCAGAAACATATGCAGCGGAACCACCAAGGATCATCTTCAACATGCCCTAATAAGATGTCAGAACATCTTATAAGATACCCCAACAAGAGAACTAGCCACTTCTCCTGCAGTTGTTGTAGCAACTCCTCAGAAAACATGAACAACCAACAAAGGTTGTTACCTTCGATCCAGAACATCTATCACATCCATTAATAACCTTGAGTATGTCTGAGTTAATAATCTGATCTCCAAAAACTCCTCCTTGTTTAAAGCGCCAGAAAGTATCTCCCAAGATCTCATACAGACATAGACAGGATGCTTGCTCTGATACCAATTAAAATTGTGGCATAGCAGATAACAGATGTTCTAACACATATCAAGACATTGTTTTGCACAATCTTTAAACCAGGAATAGAACAACAAATTGATATTCATAATATCAGTAACTGCAGCAAGACAGATGTTTCGACATCTGTTACAACATGTTAATCAAAACTGAACTGTAAATGCATAATGATAAACAACACAGAATATGGTAACCCAGTTCGGTGCAATTCAGCTACTATGGGGGATACCAATCCAGGAAGAAGACTCCATTATTTTTAGTATTATTATAAAGCTAAACTCCCCCATTTACAACTTTATCTCCTAATCACTACCCAATGAAATCTTTATCAAAGAACACTATCTTTGATATGAGAACCATAACTCACTTCCCTTAAACACAACCTGAGATATCTTATAGTTACCGCCACTAGTAACAGTTTCATCCATGTCAATACAGTGTTCTGTCTAACATACTTGTCCAACAAGCTAACTCGGATTTGCTTCAAAGCTTTATCCAATACACAATTCATTACCTAAAGGCTTCTGAATCTGTGTGATACCCTATGTCTACCACAATGCATCAAACTGATACAGAGGGAGACGTACAATACAAAGAGCCAACGACTCTCAAACCCCTAAACCCTTATTTCTTAAAACAAGAACTAGGTTATGAAAGTATATGTAAAACCCTAGGTCTAAGTCTTCTTATATAGGCTTTAGCTGTCTTGGGCTTCATATCTTTGGTCCTTGATCCATTCCTAAAAAGTGCATCAAGTCTTGGGCAGATTTGTTACAGATTTAACACCTGCTAAATCAGTATATTAGTTCAGGATGTCGTGTCTTCAGGTTGGGTTATCTTCTTTGACATATTTGTTCAGGGCCATATTTCTTCATCTTTATCAACAATATGTTTTACCAAAATTTAGTCAAACCACAGGAGCTTTCATTAAGGAACTTCGAGTCATCAATGAGACAACACTTATATGGTATTTTAACACATCAAGAATGCAAATGTGAGTTTCTAACACTATTTACAGATTCATACAATTCGGTCACACATCTTGAGATGACACCGCACTTCCTAACCATGATTATTCACTTAAATCATCATGCTTCATCTCATGGAAATTCTAGTTTGTGTCATTTCACATATAAAATCCAAGTTACATGCTTAAATATAGGAATACCTCATTCCCACTCTCGCCTAGAAGGATAACTCGTGAATCTTGTCGATGGGGCATGGTAGCATTGTATACAACAAGTACTACTCTCATGGGGGTCTACCTCCAAGGCCGTGTATCTGAGTGAACTATCCAGATATCATGCCTAGACTATCCAGTTATCTTATCAACACGTTAGCAAAATACTGAATCGGTCTCTTCAAGATCACTACTTGGTAAGTCTCATCTAACTTCACTCTATATGGCTCTCATTAGTCATAAGAGTGATACACCCAAGACTTACTCACCTTGAAAATAGTTCATACAGGTTGGCTCACAAGTGTCCCACTTCCTTGACATCTCTACAGGTGATCTATTATGCAATACACCTTTAGAAATCAATTTCCAAAACTATCAATCTGAATTGCATTAACTTGTAACTCCTTTCTCAACTCGCACATCTACAATGGCACCCAAAATGAGATTCCAGATTTACTTAGTTCCAACAATGTGTGAACGTCATGCTCTATGATTAAACAATCCATACACCACTTAGGAAGATAGACAACAACATGATTTAAAATAAGTCACTCCTACTCTTGTCAACCAAATAATACGTACTCAAGATGAACCTTGACATTCCCACACACTTACCGACATGGATTCCCTTCTGAACTTAACATCCACTAAACGCTTCATCACACACATGTTTCATATCTGAACAACTCACAGCTGAAAAATATTTCCGCCTACTTGTGAGTTCATGTGATGTAGTTCGTTTCACATTCCACGCTTAGTTTCGTATCCAAAATTGGCTCGCTCTCGGTCGCTTGCCAAAAACTTGGACACTTAGGACACAAAACTCATATGCTCAAGAAAGTGTGATACTCTAGAACTACCTCAACACAAGATAATCAAACATAAATACTTGTGAGCAAGATATTACTAACACATGCTTTTCTGGATCCAAGGTATAACTCTCTTTATTCCAACTTGCACTTGAGAAATCTTCAAATTTGGACAATTATTTAGACCAATTCAATTACATTCTATAAAAATATGGATGATGTGACACAAAGGAAATTGAAAATTAAATAGTTAAAGATGAAATAATTAAGAGAGAGAGAGAGACAGACAGACAGACAGACAGACACACACAGAGAGAGAGAGAGAGAGAGAGAGAGAGAGAGAGAGGTAACAAGTGCGTAGATAGACTCGTTAACCAAAATTATGAGTTGATGAACATTAAGTGGTAGTACATTTTATAAAATTTCTTTAAAGTTGAAGCTGCCTAATTATCAATTTGCTTGATTTGGTTGGAGGAGTGGAAGTTGGAGGATCATTTTGGTAGATTGCTCATCTCTTGTTTGGTTTAATTCTTGGAGAAATTATACTCACCTCCTCCGTAGTTTGTTAAAATGACAACGACATCCCCTCTAGTTTTAAAATATACACCCTCTGGTCACTATTATAAGCAACAAAAAACTTTTTTGGTTCATTACATAATTGATGTATCTGATATATAATAATGACCAGATACATCATTTATTCAATGAATCTAAAAAGCTTTTTGTTGCTTATAATAGTGACCGAAGGGTGTACACTAACTTCTCATGAGGCTACATATACTAACGAAATTTTTAATGATATATAAATAATTATAGGTAAATAACATCTATACTTATAGATTTTGGCTGCGACTAAAAAGTAAAAAGAATGTTGGTGCCATTTTAAAAAATCTCGTGGGAGATTGTTGTATATTTTAAAACTTAAGGAGGTATTGATGTCGTTTTAATAAGCTCCAGAAGAAATGTTAGCGTAATTTATCCTAAAATAATACTAAGAGTAGTGATATTGTCTTTTAATTTAATAAACAGAATAGTAAAAGCGTGCATATCCTTTTTCTAAGAATTTTACTTTCCTTGTCAATGGAGTAAAGTGCACAAGTATAGTCTAGTTCTCTGACATTAAAACTTTATTAGTGTTGAAGAAGATATGGATAAATCTCAATTAAACGGAAACCTAGAAACTCATCACCATGCCAATCTTCTACGGTAACAACAAAAACCCTTAAAGTAAGTTCTATTTTGTTTTTATTTTTTTTCTTTCTTTTTGGATACAAAGATCGATTTTATTTGTTCGGGTCTTTTGTTTTATAATGTTCTTACCGATTTCATCCAACTACAAGTGAAACAGGTGTAAATTTCTCCACTTTCTATTTTATTTAATTTTTAGTTGATTTTATTGTTGTTTTTAATGTATTTTATAATCTGAACTATTACCTTTGTTTTTTTAGGTATTTTAATTAACTGATAGAAACTTTCTGTTTTTGTTTTACAGATATAGAAAGAAAAAAAGCTGAAGAGTGATAAATGAAATGGGTTTAATATATGGTGTTGTTTTATTTACTGTTTTTATTGATTGTTGTTGTCTATTTTGATGACTTTGTGGCTTTTCTTTTTGTTATCTTTAATGTCAGTTCGTGTGTGTTACTATTAGAGTTATTATTGAATTGAAATAGGGTGTTTGTGAACACTGCTCATGAGAATAACTTCAGATATATGAGGAGTTTCAAAGTATGGAGATATTATCATGACTTTGTTAATTTAAATATGTAACTTTTATTTTCTCTTGTATGAGAACAAAAGAACTATATTTGTTGATTTATATTATGATATGGAATTATATTATATGTTATAGTTAGTTAAAGTTATGTTATGTGTGTTTCATTTGGGAATTACATTAATGTGTTCCGAACTAATTGCAGTTTGTGATGACAGGTTTTTATTTGGAAGATGGACACTTTTAATAATTATGCTACTGAAGAAACACATTCACTTCTCATCACAGATGTTTGGTTTAGAGAAGTTTCAACCATATTTGCGACATATTCCTTTGATAAATCTGTAAGAGTATTGGATGTAGACAAAGTAAGCTGTTACTTGCCACTTTCTTCTAGTCTCGATTGTCTTCGTGTATATTCATAACTTCCAATTATTTAGAATGTAGATCATTTACATCTTCCTTTCACATTTATCTTTTATTTCCTGTTTGCACTTTCATTCTCCTTTTCTTCCATTGTTTTTTATGGAAAATTTAATGATAACTATCTTTTTTTTTTCTTTCATGGTATAGCAAAAAAAAATCATTGTTCAGCCTTTCTGGATATTCTGAACAAGTGATGTCATTAGACTTTCACCCAAGTAAGGTGGACCTTCTTTGCTCGTGTGATAACAATGATATAATTCATACGTGGAATGTGAACCAGTGTTCTATCTTACATATAACTAAGGCCAGTTTGGAATAATAATTTGTATATAATCAATTTAACGAGCCCTTAACCGTGGTGTTGCTATTTGTCTTAGAAATGAATAGTAAATAATCAATATATAACAAGCCCTTAACCATGGTGTTGCTTTTTAGCTAGATATATGTAATCCTTCATATGCTTAGAAACTTGCTTTAAAAATATGAAGCCAATTAGTATTAATAATGTATTGTAGGGAGGTAGTAAACAAGTTAGATTTCAGCCTGTTCATGGGAAGTTTATAGCTACTGCTACTGGAAATATTCTCAAACTAATTGATTGTTCAGTTAGTTATGTTGTCATTTTAATTATGCTAATACTGCAAGTTTATAACTTGCTTAGTATATTTCATGTTGTCATTTGGAACACACTACTATTTCTTGTTATATTTTTATGATATTTTGTTTGTTGTTCATCCTCTTTTATGCCATCAACATACAATTACATTACCACTGACTATGTATTACTATCCCATTTACAGTTAGATTTTATTGTTCTATTGAACGAAGTCTATCATAGACAATATTGCATAATTTAGTCTACATAGAAAACTTCATCTTCTGAAGGAGAAAGGCATATTGCTTTTGAGTTTGAACTTGAAGTCATGACATTTAGATACTAATAGATGTCTGAAAAAAATTCTAGGATTTCTTCACAGTGCCTGGCGGAAAGCGAAAACGCAATGATATGCCTCCACCATATGATGTTGGAGGGTATATACCTCAGCAAGATGGAGCTGGTGATGTTGGATATGGAGATTTTGAAATTGAGGTGTGGTCTTTATCCCACTGTTTGTCACCATCAATCTTTTATAATAATTTATATTCATATATTCTAGGCACTTGCATTTCACTTGTAAGTTGTAGGTAGTTCTGTAATATTGTTAACATTCAAATAAGTTTATTATTTATACCATCATGTTTGTTTTCTTCCTTGAGTGTTGGTTTATAAAGCAAGGGATTTCATATCACTCTATTAGATTTAGCATTTCCCCAATCCTTTTATGGGACAGGGACGAGACAAGATGGGATGTCAAGGATGATGGAGGCAGGTTTTGTCATCTCTACAAAGTGTATGATGCTCATCAGAGTTTGACATTTTTTTTTGAGATGGGAATGTTGTAGGGTTAGGACAAGGTAGGGGCACCAGGGTTGATAGAGTATGTAAACATGTCTTACCATCTCTACCTAATTTGAATCTTGCAATTTTATAAAATTGATGTAGTTGATACACAAATTCTTTCATATGTTAGGTTGTACAATGACAGTTTTCCAAATGAGTAATTAATGATATCTTCAACTGTTTCAAAACTTTCAGGCTCACTTACACCATAATAAACAATGATTGCCTTTTCTATAACCAAATAAGCTCTTGGATTGCAATCTTCTTTCCAAGCATGCTCCTAGTGGAAACATTAATGTTTAGGTATGTGGAGGGAGCATCTCCTTCAATTCATAACACACTAATTCAAAAGGGAAAATGCATGCAGACTTGGAGAGACTGGCTTCTAGGATTCCTCAACTTAATGGACCAATTCCTTATGAGGATGATGTGCTTTCAACTCCAAAAGTAATATTTTCATCAGTTGATGCCTATGCTTATGAGAGCTTTTGTAAATTGTAATGAAATTTCATCCACCGCTGCCTATGCTTGTGTGAGCTTTTGTAAATTGTAATGAAATTTCATCCTCCGAGAATCTTCAACCAGATGATGGAAGAAAGAGAAGGATTTGTGGTCTACGCAAATATAATCTATGAAAGGCTATCAGAGTTACTCAATAACTATTTTACAACTCTACAGAAAGAAAAAAATGGAGGAAATTGTAGGTGATTCAAATGTTGCACCTGCATTTGGTTCAAATAGTTTCCTCGAAACACACTAGCAACTGTAGCTAATTCAAATGTTTGGTTGGCCAGACATTCCCTAGATCAGCAATGGCGATGCTTATCGGGAAAACCATGGCTAAGGATGGAAACTTTATCAGATATTTTCTTTTCAATCTTCCATTTGTATCTACCCCATTGGAGAAGATTAAGGATGAGAGAGTAAAACATGGGATTCGATTCGCTGGCAGCGTGATAACAGTTGGACTCACCTTGGTTATGTAAGCCAGGCAGCCGAAGGATTTCTCTTTCGATCCATTTACCGCTTTGTCTATGTGGATTCCATGTTTATTTGTGAATCCATCTGATAATTTGTGTTCAAATGGAGGAATTGGTGCAGACGTCATTGAAAGGCTGACAACTCAAAACTCGCTTGGGGGACTATTGATGGGCCCATCCGAGAAGGAATATTCTCCTCATTCTTTGACACTTAATGTTGCACCTGCATCTGATTTCAAAGAAGCTCGTGGGATTCATCAGGAGAGGAAACCTAACTTGAACCTTGACTACAAGCTCTACAATAACAAATATTTCATGTAAATATTGTAATTTATTGGAGGTGATTTATTAGGGATTGATGATTCTGGTTTTTGTTGTTGTAGAGTATATTTGTATTTTAATTTTGTTACATATTAGTAAGTGTTTGAACTAGCTTAATTATTTGAAAAGAAAAAGAAAAAAGGAATGGGAGATTAGCCAAAACAAAAATTTAGCATAAATAAATATTGGGAAGACCCAACATATTTTTAACTAAATAGGCCTTAATGGAGATTGAAAGTATATCCCACCAAATAAAATCATAAGACAAGTTTGTCAGATTTCCTTCTCTATGAATATGAGAAGAAAAAAAAGACTATTTCTTATTACACCCCAAAGGTTTCTTAGGCACCACGCAAATTTTCGTTTTTTCCCCTAGTTTTCGGATATGCACATCCGGACGCGCTATTTTTTTTTAAAAACGTTGATTTGTTCCAGATGTGCATATCAGGAATAATTTCTGATCTGCAGATCAGGAAAAATAGCAGAACTTTATTTTTTTTTTAAATCAGTTTTGTTGGTTGGTAGTAGATGCTAATATACATTCGAAAACATCCATATATAAAATAAAATGATATATATATATATATATATATATATATATATATATATATATATATATATACACTCCTGTCAAAATACAATACATAAATGTAATAAAAATAGAATACATCAAACAAAAAACTACTGTGTATGCCGAAGGATCTTTCCTGGCTCCCCTGCTCCTCTGCCCCTACCCGCCGTCTTGGCTCGATGTCTGGAGTACTGAAGTGGCCCCCGAGCAATCTCAATAATCCTATCCATGGCAAGTCTGCCACCAGAGCCCTCAGGGAGGTGACCGCCCGCGCTATCTCCTCTATCTCACGACAACGAGGTAGGACATCCTGAGTATGGTCCAGCTGAGTCTGCTGCTCCTCTAATATCTCCTGATGAGCTGGTCTGGGTGGCGATCCCTCAGCAGTGGGCACCATGCATAGGCACCATGCATGGGTTTGATCTCAGTGTACCCCCAGACACTCCCCCAACCATTAATCTTGGGAAAGTGTTGTAATATCCACGCCTGAAATGGAAAACATAACATCGGTGTCAAACATTATAATGAATATAGAAAGAAAAGAAATGAAAAAAAGACTTAGAATATAAGATTGTTACCATGTATAGTGTACAGCTGCCTGCCCAGAGGCAACCATCTGAGAGCCTAGAATAGGTGTATGCCAATGTAGCCGCCCCCCAGTTGTACCCATGGATCTCTGTGGGATCTAAAAGGTACCTGAGGTAAACGATATCAACGTAAGTGGTGCTGGTGTCCACAAACAACTGCGTGCCGAGCAAAAATAAATAGTAGCATCTCAGGGCACGCTGCCTGTGGATCTCCACCTCGGCTGAATCACCTGCTGCCCGTCCTGCCTCTGCAAGCTCCTCACGAAATCTGCGTGTCAGAAAGGAGAACCGGACGTGTGCACATCAGGAAAACTTCCGTGGATGCACATCCGGAAGTACTCAGAATATTTAACGTTGGGTTTTTCCGGATGTGCACATCAGAAAAGCAATCAACGTTAAAATTTTCTTGATCTGCACATCCGATACGTATTTCAAGTTCTAAAAAACGCAGTCATGACTACTGTACCATAGAAAAGGGCATTTTAATGCCCTGATCGTCCGTTTAAAGCAGCAAACAATACCTACATTGTCTCTAACCTATGTTATTCATACTACCTAACAATTTCTACTATAAATCGATTACTCAAAAATAACTCCGAAACTCTAAAATTCGAAAACTTACCGATTAAATTGAGATACGGAGGATTTGGAGTGTCTTGATCGTTGTAGAAGTTGCTCTGCGCCGAACTCAAGTGAAAAAAATCGGGATTTATGGGAATGAGAAATTGAGAGTTTGAGAGAGTTTGATTGTTTGGAATGTGAAAAGTTAAAGAATGAGAGGGGAGAAGCTCTGCGCGAAGTTATAAGAAATGATTCCGAATTTGCACATCAGGAATTATTCCTAATATGCACATCCGGAACAAATCAACGTTTTTAAAAATAATGGTGCATCCGGATGTGCATATCCGGAAGTAGGGGGTAAAAAAAGAATTTCGCTTGGTGCCTAAGAAACTTATGGGGTGTATTAAGAAATTCTCAAAAAAATGTATGTTTTTAGTAAGTAACAAACAATTTCAGTTTTCCATCTGTTGTGAATAGGGGTGCTCAAAAAAAGCGGTTATTTAAATAATCCATATCCATATCCAAATCCGGTTATTAAAAACCGGTTAATTATTAGTATAATTTTAACCAAATCCATATTTTGGTTATATTTTTAATATGGTTTTAACCAAATCCATAATTTGGACATCCATATCCAAAATAAAAACCAAATTAGTTAATTTTTTTATTAAAAAAAAAATCTTTGAAAATTTTTTCAAAAAAAATTTATAATTTTTTTTTTCAAAAAATTTTTTTTTTCAAATTTTTTTTATTTTTTTCGAAATTTTTTTTTGAAAGTTTTTTTTTCAGAAATTATTTTTTTTTTAAATTAAAAAAGTATTTTTTTTATAATTAAAAAATAATAATTTTTTCCAAAAATTTTAAAAAACTATTTTTTAATTTTGAACATAAATATATTTTTTTTAAATTATTGCAAAAAAATGATTTTAAAATAAAATTAAATCAAAACTAATTATAAAATTGGTTATGGATATAACCAGTTATTAACCGGTTTACAACCATTTTACAAAAATTAAAACCGGTTATGACATATGGATTATTTATGGTTATGGATTGATTATGAAAATTAACTTTCCATAAGCATCCCTAGTTGTGAATTTGCAATGGGACAATGTTATGATTCTTAAAGGGTAGTAATAATATTGGAACTTAAAATTATTAATTAAATTTTTTTAAATAAAATTAATAATTTATTGTATTAAATTATATTATATTTGATAGTTAATTTTTCATCCTACAGGTCATTATCAGTATAATACATATTTTATTTTAATTAACCATTAACTTTATTTAAAAAACAAAATCTATTTTCAAATGTCAATTTTTTTCTTTCTTAATCCCACAAATTCCTTTTTTATTGTTTTTTTAATTTAATCAAGTCTATACGAACATTATTTGTTTATAATTAAATATTTCATTTCAAATTTATATGAATATTTAAATATATTTTATACGATATCAAATAAATTTACTCGTGCAAGAGCACGGATATCTTACTACTTGTATATTAAGGAGGTACTGATGTCGTTTTAATAAACTCTAGAGGAAATGTGAGCCTAATTTTTCCTAAAATAATACTAAGAGCAGTGATATTGTCTTTTAATTTAATAAACGGAACAGTATAAGCGCGCAGATCCATTTTCTAAGAATTTTACTTTCCTTGTCAATAGAGTAAAGTGCATAATTATAGTCTAGTTCTCTGACATTAAGACTTTATTAGTATTGAAGAAGATATGGATAAATCTCAATTAAAGTGGAGGCGTGATATCTTTTCTTAAGCATATTTACTTATCTTGTTCATATGGTAAAGATATATGAATAAATATATGAAATAGTAAAGGTTATTATATTTATATATATTCACTTTGCAACACCATTGTATCATATTACATGATCGCATCCCAAACTACTTTTGAAGAGAAATTTGTGGAGCTTCAAGAAGCAAAGCAAACACACCAAAACTCACACCCCAAGATCCAAAAGGTTGCTGAGTATCTCCGAAATAGAAAATATTTCGACAAGCAATACTCACCCAAGTTGGTGTCAATAGGTCCCATCCATCATGACAATCAAAATCTCAAGTTAGGAGCGAGTTATAAGCTTACCTGGGCAGCAAAATACATCTAATCCACCCAATGCAGCCCACAATTTCTACACAAAAAGATCTCCGATAACATCAATGAACTCAAGGATCTTTTTGCCGACGATGTTTTAGATTTAGTCAATGTCGCGGAGTCTCTGATGTTGGAACTGGGTTCCAAGAAAGATGAATGTTTGAGAGAAGAAGACGAAGAGAAAGAGAGAGAAGAATAAGAAGAGATTATGGTTTGAAACTTTGTAAAATTTTATTATGAAGCTGTTGTACAAAAATACAAAGTAAAAGACCCTTTATATAGGCTATCAAAGCCCAGGCCCACAAACTAACATTTCGACTGAAATCTTTATCAGCTATATTCGACTCTGTCGAATACAGCTGACTTACAACACTACAACTACAACATTTCGACTTCGCCAAACCTATATGTCCTTCGACTCTTCGACAAAACCTGAATTACATCTAACACACCACCTAATTCATGTTTTCGAGACTTCTCATCCCAATGCTCTTCTTTAACTCGTCGAATTTGATTTTCTTCAAAGGTTTGGTAAGTATGTCCGCTAGTTGAACTTCAGTCTTGCAATATTCAAGATCCAGCTTCCCTCTATTCACTTGATCACTGAGAAAATGATACCTTCTTTCTATGTGCTTACTTCGACCATGACACATAGGATGATTGGCAAGATCAATAGCTGACTTGTTGTCTACAAACAATTTCGTCTTCCCAGGTTCCTTGATCTTGAGTTCTTCGAGCAACATATCTATCCATGCTGCCTGACATGATGCATACGATGCAGCTACATACTCAGCTTCACATGATGACAAAGCCACAATGCTTTGTTTTCTCGAACTCCAAGAGATTGGAGCTCCTTCGATCATGAAAATATAGCCTGCAGTACTTTTCTTCTCATCTTGGTCTCCACTGAAATCTGAATCAGTATAACCATATACCTCCACATCTTTCGACTTGGACCTATTTCGACATGGCATCAACACACCATCATCAATCGTACCCTTAATGTATCTCAGTACTCTCTTTACTGCAATAAGATGACATTCTTGGGGTTTCTCCATAAATCGACTTAACAATCCGACACTTTGACAAATGTCCGGTCTTGTATTGCAAAGATACGTCAAGGATCCAATAATTTGTTTGTACAGTGTCGAACTTACAAACTCATCATCAGTTACCTTCTTCAACTTTGCTCCTGTTTCCAATGGAGTTGTTGCAGCTTTACAGTCAATCATCTTGAACCTCTTCAAGATATCTTGAGCATAATTCTTCTGGTGCAGGAACACACCTTCAGCTGTGTCTTTGAATTCCATCCCTAAGAAATATGACAAATTCCCTAGGTCGGACATTTCGAACTCTTGCATTAGCTTCGACTTAACTTTTCTTATCTCAGCTTCACTTGCACCTGTAATTAGAAAATCATCAATGTATAGGCATAAAATGATTCGACTATCATTGTCAACATCATTTATGTAAACTCCATGCTCAGACACACACTTTGTGAACCCTGCTTCGATTAGGAATCTATCTATTCTTTTGTTCCAAGCCCTTGGGGCTTGCTTCAATCCATAGAGAGCCTTCCTCAATCTGTACACCTTCGACTCCTGCCCTTTGACCTCAAATTCTGGTGGTTGACTGACATATACTTCTTCCTCCAAAGGTCCATTCAAAAATGCTGATTTTACATCCAACTGATGTATCTTTCATTCTCTATATGCTGCTGTCGAAACAACAATCCTGATTGTTTCCAACCTAGCCACTGGCGCATATACTTCGTCGAAATCAATACCAGGTTTCTGCAGAAATCCTCTTGCCACTAGTCATGCCTTATGCTTGGCAATTTTACCATTTGGCCTTCGTTTCAGCTTGTAAACCCATTTCACATCAATAGGCTTCTTGCTGGCTTTTTCGACAAGTTCCCAAGTATTGTTCTTTTCAATTTCCCTGAGTTCCTCCTTCATGGCTTCACACCAATTCGAATCATTCATGGCTTCATCCAAGTTAATTGGTTCTGCTTCAGCCATCATCATTGCTTCTTCTATTAAGTCACCATCTGCATCGATTGCATTATCTGGAAATCTCTCATATCCAGCTAACCTTGCCGACTCAGCTCTTGTTCTAGTTGATCTTCTGACATTCTGCTCAGGAGGTTCTTCATTTCGACTTGTCGTGGCCTCAGTTTGTCGGTCTTCTTCAAACACCGTCGGAACTGTTTCTTCCATCTGTCGACCAGTATCTTGTCGAACTGACTCCCATTTTGATTTTCATCTACCAGAACATCTCGACTGATCACAAATTTATCATCTTCTGGTGAATATAGTCTATATGCACCAGTCGAATGATAACCTATTAGCACCATGGTTTGACTTCGATCATCTAGTTTTGTTCTCAATTGCTCAGGAACATGCCTGAAACATATTGATCCAAAAACTCTAAAATGACTTACATTTGGCTTCTCACCTGTCTAAGCTTCATAAGGAGTCTTCTCGACTAACTTCTTCGTTGGACATCTATTCAGAATGTATACTGCTGTCGAAGCTGCTTCAGCCCAAAATCTCTTTGGCACCTCTTTAGCCTTCAACATACTTCTCGTCATATTCAGTATACTTCTATTCTTTCTCTCAGCTATCCCATTATGTTGAGGTGTATAGGGTACAATAACCTCATGCTCTATACCTTCCTCTTCACAAAATCTAGCAAACTCTCGAGAGATATATTCACCACCACCATCAGTTCTCAGTTTCTTTAGCTTGCAGCCACTTTGCTTTTCGACAAGCAACTTAAACTTCTTGAACTTTGTGAATACTTCACTTTTACTTTCGATCACATAAATCCACATATATCTGGTGAATTCATCAATGAAGGTTAAGAAGTAACGCTTTCCACCATTCGACCTAACTTCAAAAGGTCCACATACGTCAGAATGAACAAGTTCCAACTTTCCTTTCGACTTAATTGGCAGATCATGTTTGAATGCTTTTCTAGCCTACTTTGCTTTGCAGCATTCTTCACACACATGATTTGGTTCCTTCACCTGAGGTAAACCATACACCATCTTCTTATGATTCAGCATACCCAAACTCTTGAAGTTTAGATGCCCATATCTATGATGCCATAGCCAATTCTTTTCCTCTTCTGTAGTTGACGCAAGACATTCATGATTAATCATGTTAATCTGAACTTTAAAAGTCTTGTTATTAGCCAATGGTGCTTTCAGTATCAACCTACCATCAGCATGATACACTTTCATTTGATTATTCTCCAGCTTCATATTATGTCCTTTGGCAAGTAATTGACCTATACTTATCAAGTTACTTGTCATAGAAGGCACATACAACACATCAGTAATGCTGGCTTTTCTACCATCTCTCTTCATTACAGATATGTTTCCTCTTCCACCTGATGTGACACGTCTACCATCTGCAAACTTTATCACCTTCTTAACTGATTCATCAAGCTTCGTGAACCAGTTCTTATTACCAGTCATGTGGTTGCTGCAGCCTGAATCAAGGTACCACAAATTTGTTTCATCATTTGACTGAGTGTCTGCCATTAGTAGCACACCTTCAGAATCACTATCTTCTGCCTGTGCATACTGCGCTTTGTCACTTTCTTTTGCTCGTGCTTCCTTCTTCTTTCGACAGTCTCAAGCATAATGACCAAAACTTTGACAATTGTAACACTGCACGTCTTTCATGTCAACTTTCTTCCCAGAATACTTGTTGCCCATGCCTTTCTTTGTCAAATCATCATGATTCTTTGAACTCTTGCTTGACTTCTCATCACTAGCAAGATTCCTTCCCTGCTTCACCCTCCCAGATTTCTTTGTGAATTTCGCTTGTAGTGCTTGGTCCGATATCTTTTCTCTTTCTGAATCTCTTTGCTTCAATCTCATCTCATGAGCTTCTAACGAAGCCTGTAGCTCTTCAACCTTCATCTCAGCAAGGACTCTTCAATGGACACTACAATGTAATCAAAATTTGCAGTCAGAGATCTTAGTACCTTCTCAATCTTCTGCAAATCTGTGATTGTTTCTCCACAAGACTTCATCTGGTTCGTCAGCATCACCAATCTTGAAAAGAACTCCGAAACTGATTCATCTTCCTTCATTTGAATCATTTCGTATTGCTTTCTCAAGGTTTGCAGCTTCACCCTCTTCAGTTTCTCATCACCTCCATACAAGTTCTTTAACTTGTCCCACGCTCCTTTTCCAGATTCCTCTTCAATAATTTTCTCAAACACATTCGGATCCACACACTGGTGAATCAAGAACAACGCTTTACCATCTTTCTTCCTTTAATCCTTGTACGTAGCTTTCTGTTCATCAGTAGCATTTGCCCCCAATTCCGTTACACCATCATTCACGATTTCAACCACATCTTGAAATCTGAAGATAACCCTCATCTGCGCCACCCACCGTTGGTAGTTTTCTCCTTTGAAAACCGGTAGATTCGTTGGGAATTGTGTGGACGTTGTTGTTCCATTTGCCATTAGATTCTCTCTGAATCGCAACCGGGTTCGTTGATACCAATTGTTGGAACTGGGTTCCAAGAAAGATGAATGTTTGAGAGAAGAAGAAGAAGAAGAGAAAGAGAGAGAAGAATAAGAAGAGATTAGGGTTTGAAACTTTGTAAAATTTTATTATGAAGCTGTTGTACAAAAATACAAAGTAAAAGACCCTTTATATAGGCTATCAAAGCCCAGGCCCACAAACTAACATTTCGACTGAAATCTTTATCAGCTATTTCGACTTTGTCGAATACAACTGACTTACAACACTACAACTACAACATTTCGACTTCGCCAAACCTATATGTCCTTCGACTCTTCGACAAAACCTGAATTACATCTAACATCTGAAAGGCTTCTGCAGCCTTGAAGAAAAGCTGTCATGGCTGTTGTGTATGGATGGATGTTCTTTGCTGTATATTTTGGGGAATGTGAATCTTGATCAACTTGATGGACCAAAAGATGTGAATATTAAGGTTGATCAAATTGTTCTTGTGATCATGGATGCGCTTTTGTTGGAGAATCAGCTTCCTTATCTAGTACTGAAGCTGTTGTGGAAAAATGATAGCGAGACGGAATTGATAGATACTATGAAGAATTTTCTCAAATGTCATCATTGGGCTACACCAGAAACTAAGAGGAAGTGGAAATGGCAACGCATTTTAGAGAATAAGAGTACAGAAAATGAGACAACACATTTTTTCTCTAACATGGTTCACAGTAAAAAGGGAAAAGAAGAAGTACATCATAATGATACAGTACTGGAATTACCGAAGGAGTCGACACCGATTCATCTTCTTGATCTTCAACGTAAAATCATCCTCACGAAATGTAATTCCAAGGTAACAATTTAGTTTTGTTATTTTGATATATATCATAAGTAAGACGATGAAATGAAATCCATTTGTTATGTATACTTAGACCGAAGCCGATAATGAAGCTGAAAACAAGAAGAAATAAAGTGGAAAAAATTCAGAAGAAAAAACCAAGATGATGACATACAGGAACATACAAGATCTAAGAGCAGTAGGGATAAAACTTAAATCCAGCGGGACGCGAAGGCCAACAGACGTAGATTTCTCAGAGGGTTGGTTTGCTGCAAAACTGACTCTTCCTGAGATTGTTGTGGACGATACCACAATTTCTACTTTCCTGAACCTGATAGCTTATGAGATGTGTCCAGATTTTAAGAACGACTATGGGATATGTTCATTTACGGTTTTCATGGATTCGCTGATTGATCATCCTGAAGATGTGAAGGAACTGAGATCAAAAGGTATTTTGCTGAATTCGCTTGGGAGTGATGAGGAAGTTGCTGATCTTTTCAACATCATAAGTACTGATTTGGTACCTAACTCGGAAACATATCTTGAAGTTAGGGCTAAAATACACGAGCATTATTGTAATAAATGGAAGACTTGGATAGCCCTAGGTTACCACACTTATTTCAGCAATCATTGGGCTATCACTGGTTTCGTTGCTGCTTTTATTGCGCTTGCTCTCACTTTAGTTCAAACATGGTTTTCCATTTACCCATGCGCTAGCTAGCTCATAAACATGGTTTGCCGTGAAGACTGAAGAGTGCCTTTTGCTTTGTTTGTGTGACTGTGTTTGTGTGTTTTTTAAAGAGGTGTGTGGTTGAATTCATACATGTAATTTTCAAGTTAAAGTTTCTTTATTCAAATTATTGTTATGATTGATGATTTAGCTGTTTCTATATTGTTGCGATTATTGATTTATGTATTCATATACATTAATAAGTGAATACATGTGGGAGATTGGATTTTGATTTGACTACTTTTTTCTATATATTTCTTGTCAACTTCATACTTAAACACATTCATGCATGCATTAATATCTTTATCCATTATTTTAAATTGTCGTCTGCATTTTTAATTATGGTTACACTATTGTTGACGGGTAAGCTCCGCAACCACATCACACCGCGGTATGATTTTAAATGACGTGTATGCGGTCACATAAAAAACCACATCAGATTTATTCGGATTTTATAGCTAAAAATTAAAACTATGGAATCCCAAATCTTTATCTTCTTTGAATACCGTGAAAAAATTAATTTTAACAATCTTTCTTTCAATGGTGTATTTCAATCACCTCTCATTTATCATTCAAGCTGCAATAGTCGCAATGTGTGCAACCACAACCGCAATTTAATATCATGTCTTCTTGCTTAAACACATTCATGCATATGCATTACTACCTTTATGTATAAATTCTTGTTTACATTGTAATCTTTTTCTCTTCTAATACATTTTCATGCATATCGTTTTCCCTTCATAGCTTATAAATTTCTTGCTTTCTTTCTTTTTCTGTGTCACCTTCCTTGCATCTAGTTTTCTGCATCTTTTGTATTTGTATTTTTTCTTTCCTCTATTCTGCTAATGGTTGGTTGTTCCCAAAGATCAGATTTTGGTCTCCTCAAGGTTAATGTTTCTTTCTTTTTCTCTCGTTTTGAAGATGGGTGTCGATGTTTAGGCTTCATAAACTTTTTAACTGTTTTGGTATGGTGACAGGTAGATATGCTTTGAAAGATGTTGTAACAATTTATCCAATTTTTAAAATCAGTTTAAAAACAATTTGACAGTAATAATACCCAATACAAAAAGCTGTAAAATAACACAAAAGATTGGTAACTTAGTTCCGTGAAACCACACCTACGTCTGGGGACACTCTACGCAAAAAATAAAATTCGCTACTTCAAATTAGAACAATTAGTCTTATAAAAACTTTCAAACTCTATGAAGTTCTAGACGCCTCCCTAATCGTAATGACTTTCTATTTAGATCTCCCCTTAAATAAGAGAACCCACTCACTTTCTTCAATCACAAACCCCTAGTGGTAAACATCGATAACAAATCTATTGATTGTTGAATTTACATCTCAACTAAGACAAACCAACAAAGTAATTTGAAAAAGTGCCCAAATCACTTCAATTGGTGATTGTGACTAATTAAATCTTAATATATATATATATATATATATATATATATATACACACACACACACACACACACTACTACGGATAACTCATTTAACAATGGTTAAGAAAGGTATGTAATCACGCGTGCACAAGCGTTGTTATGTAGAGTGTCGTTGTATATACGATACGTACAATCACGGATCAGTAACTGTTGTATTAAACTGGAAAGAGGGCTACCTATCACAACGGTTGATACAAACAACCGTTGTGATAAAGCAATTGTCCTAGATTCGATTCCCAGCTGCGCTGTTTTGATATTTATTTTTTTCTAGACAGCGCGCGAGATATTATAATGGTTGTATAATATAACCGTTGTTAAAGCATAAGATATTATTACAGTTATCATGTATAACCGTTGTTACATATTCTGCAGAATTAAGAAAAAAATTCCTGATTTTATAATTAATCCCTTTTTTTAACCTGTATTATTGTTCACCATATCACAACAGAAAATACAACTAACATTCTTGATAAAGTAATCATAATAGTGTTTATTGTATCATATTTATAATATCACATAACTGTATCATATGCAATTGTAACAAATATCTTATAATATATCAGAACAAATAACTTGCAGTTTACACATTACATAACATCACATAATTGTATCATATTCAATTGTAACAAATATCTTACAATTTATCAGAACAAACAGCCTACAGTTTACACATTACATAACATCACATAGTTGTATCATATTCAATTCTAACAAATATCTTACAATTTATCAGAACAAACAACCTACAGATTACACACTACATAACATCACATAATTGTAACTTGGTGTTTTGGTTTCTTGTCTCTTGGTGTCTTGACTCAAAAAACCTATGATTTCAAATAATTATACTTGTTAGTAAAAATATTTAGAAACTATAATATACAATTAATATAGGCTTAAATTATGTTTTCGTCCCTGTAAGTTAGCGAGTTTTTGGTTTTCGTCCCTGAATTTTTTTTTTCGGTTTTAGTCCCTATATTTCACATTCGTGTTCGTTTTAGTCCTTAAAACCAAAATCCGCAGGAAACCTTCGGATTTTCATGCGGATTTTGGTTTTAAGGACTAAAAAAAATACGAATGTGAAATATAGAGACTAAAACCGAAAAAAAAAGATTCAGGGACGAAAACCAAAAACTCGCCAACTTACAGGGACGAAAATACTATTTAAGCCATTAATATATTATGAATAAAGAGTAAAGTACATACTTGTTAATTTTCCCATTTGCCTTCTTCATGATCGATTCAAACAACGTGCACGACATCTCCATCAACTTCATCATATGAGGTAGGTACTTGTGTTGTGTAAGAAGGTGTGGACGGAATATCAAGACTTCCATCACTAAGAGGAATGTGTTTTCCTTGGAGAACGATTGACCATTTCCCCGATATGTCCGATGGGTCGGTAACATAGAAAACTTGTTTTTCTTGAGAAGCCATGATGAATGGTTCGGTCATAAAAGATGCCTTGCCAAGGTCGACCCGTGTGAATCCTAAGTCATCAATGTATACACCATTACTATTATTGGGAACCCATTTGTATTAAAATAAAACCACTTTGAAAATAACATTATCAATCTCCTAAATCTCATCAATGACACCATAAAATGCGGTAGTTGCCAATACAGGATTCTTATCTTTTGAACTAGAGAAATACATCGTTTCGGCTTCAACCATAACCCCACTATTTTGCATTGTACTACGATCTTTTTTTTGATTTTGTATAAAAGGTATAATGACCAATGTTGTATGCGGTCCATGTAATGACACAAAATTTTGGCTCGTACGATAACCATTTAAATATCTCGGATGCACTACGATCATTAGATACACTTTTATTAAACCATTATATGAATCTCTTGTTATGCTCTATCAACAACAACTTGTCACTCATTCGGGGATATTTTTCCTCAAAAGTCCTTTGTGAGTATCTATGAAAGGTTGAACTTCATCTATATTATTCAATATATAGAAATGTGCTTGAATTACTACATCCCGAGCCATTGACTTAACATTTAGACCTTGAATACCTCTTCCGTCTGTGTCAGCATGACGAGAAATTGGAATTCCTATAGAATCTGCGTCCGACAAATAGTTTGTACAAAACTCAATAGCTTCTTCTGTGATGTATCTTTCAACAATCGAAGCTTCTGGTTGGTGATGATTCTTCGTATATCCTTTAAAGATCTTCATATATCGCTCTATTAGATACATCCACCTTAAGTAAATAGGACCATAAATTCTGATTTCTCTGACTAGATGGACAAGTAAGTGAACCATAATGTCAAAAAATGATCGAGGAAAATACATCTCTAATTGACACAAGATTATGGCAGCCTCATCTTCTAATTCATCTAATTTTTTGAAATCAAGAACTTTATTACATATGGCATTGAAGAATAAGCACAACTCCGTTATAGTTACTGTTGTATCCCAAATTTTACCCCTTAGATGTCATAACATTTTTTGCATGAGCATCATAGGTCAATCATTGCATAACTAACCATTTTATCAGTTTTTGTTCATTTTGTTTCATTTGTGAATCCAGGTTTGTTTCAAGAGACCTCCTCTCCTCAATAATCCAATGTGATTTGTTTTCATCACAAGTACTTCCTCAAGGACCAGACAAGGTCATCAGGACAAGGGTCTGTGTGGTGTGGTCTGAGATTCAGTGGAAGTTTGACCTAATCTTGGTCAAACAAGTGGTTTGTATCAGTATCAGGTTATCAGGCTATGGCAGAGATTCTGAATCAGGGTTTTGGTCCTCATCCAGTCATTTGTTTCATAAGTGTGCACTCAAGGCACGAGGATTAGGGTTTCTCACCCTTGGAGTTTATGGTTGACAAATATTGTTCAGTTGAGTCTCCTAAGGCTAGCTAGTTCATGGTGTGTGCAGTACTGTTTCAGTTCAATTGAGGTTGCAGAGCCATCAGAGAGGTTAAAGCAGTTGGTACATTTCAAGTTATGTGCAAGTGTTTGGTCATGTAGTTTAGGATTTGTGGTAGTCATGTGCAGTGGTCAATGCTAAGTGTTGTGGTGGCGTGTTACCTTTACCATTATCAATTCTTTTTTTCTTTTAATCATCCATTTTCCAAATTAACCATTTAAAATCCATTTCCATAACCCGAGTCATCTCATTATCCATTTTTACCTTTATATCCACTTTGTTCACAACCCATTTTCTTAACCCATTCCTAAACCCAATATCCATCTTAATCCAATTTCGTGTCCATTCACAATAAAAGTCCATCTATTTTTATCCACATTTTCTTTGTCCAATTTCCAATTTCATTATCCATTTTAATCCATTTTCTATCAATTAAACCACATCCATATACACTTCTAAAAACCATTATTTTTAGTTATTCATTTATTCCATCATCCATTTTTTTAAAGTCTAATATCCTAACCATATCCATTCATTAATCCATTTTATTTCAAAAATACAAAAGCCCATTTTTTGTTTTGTTTTACAAATTACAATAAAAAGGTCACAAAAAAAAGGAACATAGCGTGCCACTAACATCTCCATACTTGCTACAAAACAAAACCAAAACAAATGTTGCATCTTCCCTACAGAACCGTACGAGCCTGCGCATAACACTTCAAAGACCAAGCATCACACTCCATGCCAAAGGACCCTGCTACCAAAAACTCTGCCTCGATTCATTCTGCTACACTAGCCACTTTCCTGCTGCAACCGTACGAATGAAACCACGCTTCAAACCAACTTACCTTGCAAACTTTCTGCATACACCCCAAAACAAAGCGCTCCAAGACAAGCTACTATGCCAAAGCCTTTGACCAACAACGACCCTACAAGGTAAAATCCTGCGTCAAACCCAGCCAAGACAAGGACAACACTCACCCAACCTACAAACCGCGAAAGCGACGTCACAAATCAACAACGACAACACACCATGCCTTAACCATAACCTGAAATAACTGGATTCTGAAAATAAAATGTCAACAGTAGGGAAAAATTCCGAATTTGAAAGTGAAAAAAGGACTTTGAAGTCAATAAAGAGAGGAGCAGACGGGAAGAAGAGGGAATCGATTTTTCACAATATTTTTCAATTTCAACTCATCTACTCATTCATCTTCATAAACCCTGCGCATCAAAAACCAGACAATGCTTCTGCTATGAATCAGCCTGAAAACGACAGCTCATAACAACAACCAACACAATACAAAAGAGGGAGGAGTTCAGTTGTTTTAAAGGAGGAGGACGGAACCTTGTTTCAGGGGGGCTCAATTCCAAATCTCCAAAACCTCCATCGATTTTCTTCAATAAAAGAAAAAATCTCTCTTTTCCAACCGAATCACAAACCGGAAATTCCCTCTTCCGTAACAACCTCGTCTTCTGAAACCTGTTACCCTTTTTCAACCATCAACAAACCAATCTGAATCCTTCCGTAAACCTTCTTCATCAAACATCAGCAACAACCAAAAACCTTCCCCTGTCTTCAATCCGAATCCCTTCTTCAAACCATAATCACCCTCCTTCGTAACCTTATCAAACCTATTCCCAAATCAAACCCAGACAGATTCAAAACCCAGCTTTCAAATCCCCAGAACCTCAAATCAGAATAAGAAATTGAAGATGAAGAAGAGAGATTTGAGAATCATTGAACCAAATCGAACCTTCATGAATCAACCTTAAACCGAAAACCAAACTCGCTCGTTTCAAAATTGAAGCCAAAGCGGAAAGACGGATCCATTTATGGGATTTGAAGGTCGGTATCAACGACTTGATTGGCTTCATGTTGTTTCAATTTCGTTCTCATGTCGGTCGGATGATGTTTGACGAAAATCAGACTCTTTTCTTTTTTTTCGCTTCTTAAAAAGGGGATTCTAGTGATTCTTTATGTTTGGAAAAACAAGGTGTTAATGATTCTAATGCTATGGATGGATAGTTTGCCTTGACCTCTTCTTTTGAAACCCTGGTTTGGTTGATGGGCCGAGTTGGGTAATGGATTTCATGGCCCACCCGTTTCCCTTTCATCACTTTTTTTTTATTTCAACCATGTTTTTGTGTGTGTTGAGGTGATGGGCTGGTGAGACCATATGATTCTCACCTAGTCCATTTCCTTTTTCTTTGATTTAAGTTCTTATCTTTAATTTTTATTTGCTTCATTTTTTTAATCCTTCTTTAAAGTTGTTTAAACAAAAAACTTTGGGTTGTAACAATTAAGTTTTATGGATCTTGCATGATTTGATTTCTTTGTTTAATCTCCATTTTGGTTTTTATTTTTATTCTCGATTTCATGTCAATTTTCATGTTCTCTATTTTGGGCAATGACTTAAAAAAAATCTTAACTTTGTTGATTATTTCAAATCAATAAATTTTGATTAGTATGAGGCCGTATTTTTCCTTTTGATTGGTCAATGAAAGTCTGATAAAAAGATTACCGACTTTATCGAGTTAAGTCTTGTTTCAGACGAGACCACCTTTATTTTCACTTTAATTCCATTTTCCTTTATTTTGGCCAATGATATACAAAAAATCATGACTTTTCGATCTATTCAAAATGACTAAAAGTCTTGATATGTATGAGGCTCATTTCTTTATTTTTGTCGGTCAATGAAAGTCGAATATCAAAAGATTATCGATCCTCCGATTAAATCTTGATCAAGACGAGACTAACTTTATTTTTCATTTCGAGTCCATTTTCTTTATTTTTGACCAATGATATCACAAAAATCTTGATTTATTGATTTATCCAAGTCCCTAAAAATCTTGATAAATATGAGGCCACATTTTATTTACTTTTTATTGGTCGATGAAAGTCAAAAATCCAAGATTATCGATTTGTCGATTAAATCTTGATTTAGACGAGACCAACTTTTTTTTTCATTTCGATTTCATTATCTTTATTTTGGGTCGATGATATAACAAACTTCATAGTTTGGTTGATCTCATTAAAACGGTAAAACTTTGATCAATATGAGACCGCTTTCTTTTTATTTCAATTTCATTCACTTTTTAGTCGATGAAAGTCAAGAATCATTGATTATCGATTTCTCGATTAAATCATGATTAAGACGAGACTAATTCTATTTCTTGTCAACCTTTAAGTCCTTTGAATACTAACTTTTCATTTCTCTCTTTGACGAGATTTGTAAATATCTTCTGGTAAAGTCTTGTGGACTACTATTCTGGTTGGCTGTTTCATTTGACACATCCCTATTCCAAAGGAAAGTTCCCCTCAGTTGACTCATAAGTCAATAAACCAATCATCCTACCTTGGCCTCATAAGAGCCTTTCCCTTTCCTTGGCCTCATAAGAGCCATTGAATCGTAACTTAGTAATAGGATAGAGTTCTTAAACTCTATGTGATTCTCATCATCATGAGAACTCACTTTTCCCATCATAACTTAGATTTAGAGAGTTTCTTAAAACTCTAAATGAGCTCATACTCATTTCGCCTTGGAACTTTGGCCATAGTCAATGGTTCCTCTTTCACCCTTAGTTAGGTGAACTACGGTTGCTCTGATTCTTTAGTCAGATACGTAGGCACAAGATGCGACGTCTTGGCGAGCAATACTTAGTCTATATACTCTTAGGTCTTTACCTTTAGCAGATACCTTAGCAAGCAAACATAACATGACACAAACTAAACAAGAGGTTCTTGTAGAGTACTATAGATACTAAGGGTGCTAATACCTTCCCTTAGTATAACCAACCCCCGAACCTTAGATCTCCCCCCTTTAGGATTTTCTCAATCTTGAACCTTTCCTTTGGATAAATCAAAGTCGGTTGTGAATTCAAAGAAATGCGATGCAAGTTAATTAATAGCTTGTTATCCGATTCTCACTACAACAGTTACTCTCACATTTTTTGGTAGGATCCCACAGATAGTCACTGATAGAAGTTGTTGCATCAATACATGACAATCATGAGATTTTAAACCAATTAACTTGAGATCTTTTATTGATAAAAGTTTCTTGATGTTTGATGAGTAACATTGCATAACTTTAATACCTCGCAAACACTCGCAGCAAATTTCTTTTCCTTTTTAGAAAGAGTGTGACATGCTGAGGCAGATAAGTTCTTTTTCCTTTCTCTATTGGAGCCAACTGTTTTCTTATACCCATCTTCTCCATATCAAGACAGGAAGTCCTACTATCTTTATTATTGCCTAGAATGTTTAGAAGTGTGTCAATCAAACTATCACACACATTTCTCTCCACGTGCATCACATCAAGACAATGTCTAACATCAAGACTTGACTAATATGGAAGATCAAAGAAGATGGACCTCTTTTTCCAAATATTTTTCGCAACTGCCCCCTTTTCTTTTTTTCTCTTCCCAAAGAAAACATTAGTGTGTTCCTGCCGTTGATAAACTTCTTCCCCGGTTAAAGGTTCAGATGCCTCATCAAACTCTTGCTCTCCACTAAAACCCTTCCACAATCTACGATAAGGATGATCGGGTTTTAGAAATTTTTGATGCCCAAGGTAAACAGTCTATTTTCCAAACTCAAGTTGGTGATAAAAATATCATCTTCACATATAGGACACGCTCTATGTCCTTTGACACTACCGTAAGAAGGAAAGTCATTGATTGTGCAATATAACATTGCACGCATCTTAAACTTTTCCCCAGAATATGCATCATTAACTTCAATGCCTTCATCCCACAAGAGTCGTAAATCATCAATTAATGGACTTAGATAAGCATCTATGTCGTTACCAGGTAGTCGTGGTCCATAAACCATCATACTTAACAGTATATACTTGCGCTTCATACTCAACCAAGGAGATATGTAGTAAATAGTGAGAAGAACGGGCCACGAAGTATGATTAGTGCTCAGATTACCAAAGGGGTTCATTCCATTAGTGGCAAGTCCAAGCCTAAGGTTTCTTGGCCCAACTCCAAAATCTGAAAATAACGAATCAATTTTCTTCCATTGCAACGAATAAGCATCATGACGAATGTTTCCATCACAAGTCCTCTCATCTATATGCCATCTAAGATTCTTTGCGTCATTTGAATTAGCAAAAAGTATCTTAAATTGTGAAATCATTGGCAAGTACCATAACACTTTAGTAGGAGGATACTTCATACTAACATTGTCATAGTCATTGTCATCACCACTGTTGGCCTTCAGCTTGTAATGCGACACACCACAATTCGGACATTGATACAAGTCTTCATACTCTTTCCAGTATAATATGCAATCATTAGGGCAAGCATGTATTTTGATATACTCCAGACCCATTGGACACAATGTCCTCTTGGCCTTATAACAACGATCCAGCAATTTGTTATCTTTTGGTAAAATTTCCTTTAGCAGATCAAGTAATTCCGTGAATTTTTATCCGACCATCCATTTTTTACCTTCAGATTAAACAACTTTAACACTGCTGACAATCCTGTAAAATCTGTGCATCCCTTATATAAAGGAGCGTCTTTATCACTACATAAAGTATCATAAATATGAGCATTCTTAAAAGAAGATTCCCCAATATCATGGAACATATGATCTAGTTGATCTTCCATATATTCATCTTCATCGACTCTTTGACTTTGTGACGCACAACTTTCCACCACTTCACCATGCCACATCCATATTATACAATTTTGACATATACCATCACAACAAAGGTGATGAAATATTTCATCCTTTCTACACTTTTTGATATTCGCACAAAGAACACAAGGAAAATAAAAGATACCATTATTTTTGGGAAGATGTTTATCAGTGTATCCAAGAAATTCAATAACTTCTATCTCTTAAACCAGAACTAATCTATCGGCTTTCATCCCACTACGATCCATAACAACTTCTGAAATTTATACACATATAATAATGTGAATGACACACCAAAATGTAATTCAAAAACTTAATGCATTTGGAAATCTATACCTAAAGCATATAAAACATTTACTCTAATACTGGCTTGAGCATAAACAACATAAACATATTGGCTTAAGCATATAAACAAAGAAAAAAGGAATGAAGATGTTGAAGAATACCGTACTTCGAAGCTAAAGAATCAAATGAATGAAGAGGTTATGAAGATTTAAGCTACGAAGAGGGTAAAGTTTATGCCGCCGCTGTCGTTTCTAGTGGCACGCTTGTTCAACTAGGGCATCTTTTGAAAGAAATAATACATAATAAGTTTTGTTTTAATTTATTAGGGAACCCTTTAATTACGGTTGGGAAACATAACCGTAGTAGAATTGAAGACCTCTTACAACGGTTTTTTACTTCACCGTTGTAAACTATTTTACAATTTATTTTTAAAGTAATGAAGTTAAGTTCTATAACAACGGTTGGTTTAAAAAACCGTTGTAAAATCATTTACAATTTATTTTATAAATAATGGACTTAAGTGACAAACGCTTAATGTACTCTAAAAAATGGAAAAAGTGTAACTACAGGGAATCGAAGCTTGCTGCACAATATTTATTACTACGGTCTTTTAAAACAACCGTCATTATATTTTTGTTTATACGTACCGCTAGTTACTGGGTGTGAAAATTTTAATCTATTACAACGGTTTAGATGAATCTGTTGTAAACCTGACGTTGTTGTTTGTGCATTTTGTTGTAGTGATATATATATATATATTACTGGAGAAGAAGATGCGGTTTACACCCTAAGTCTTTCCATCCTTCAACATTTAGTCGGATCTAACCAACCTATAGGAGAAAAAATTCAAACTCTCCTTCAAAATCTAAGGTGTCCCTCCTTGACACATTTCAGGTGGTATAAAGATACCTTCCTTTCTAGGGTATTTCAATTGAATAACTCTAATTCAGCCCATTGGAAAGCCAAATTTATTGATGGCCTTCCCCACCTTTTCTCTGAAAGAGTTAGAAAAGCTCTTAGAGACAAAAATGATGGAATTAATATCAACTACCCAGAACTGACCTATGGCCATATTATTAACAGTTGCATAAGCGAGGGATTAACATTATGCAGCGATATCAAACTTAAGCATCAACTCAAAAAGCAAAACCTTTCTGAGAAGCACCAATTGGGTGAGTTTTGCGTTCAATTCCCCTTTGACCTAGTAAAACCCCCAGGAGAAAAAAGGATAAAATCCCTTAAGCATGGCTAAAGGAAAGATTCCCATAAGGGTAAGACTCATAGCTCTTACCAAAATCCTTATAAGGATTATAAGAGAAAAAACTATAAGAAAAGGAAACCTAAAACCATAGATAAACCCTTATACAACAAAGGAAAACAGAAAGCAAAGAAGCTTGACGTCACTTGCCACAAATGTGGAAAACAAGGTCATTATGCTAATAGGTGTTGGACCAAGAAAGCTCTCAATAATATTGAAGATGATAAACTTCGTTCCCAACTCGAAAAGGTTCTCCTTATAGAATCTAGCTCTGAAGAAACCTCTTCAGATGAAGAACTTGGAGTCATCAACTCCTCTGATTCCGAATCCTCAGAATCTCCAACTCAGTCTGAAATGTCGTTTCATCTATGATAGATTTCTCAAAGGGTAGTGAAACCAGAAAATTCATTAATAATGAATTTAATAATGTCAAAAATTATGAATTTAGGAAATGGTATTTTAAAAAATTTTCAAAACCTGAATTACAAGAATTTAAGGAACTCTTTTATGAGGATTTAACTAAAAAACAAACTATTATTCCTTTTACTCATTGGTCTTTTATCTTCTTTATAAAAAGAACTCAAGATAATACACTTGCTTTACAACTGTATAATATCCTTGTTTTGCAAAGATCCTGGATCACTCCCGAAGGGGAAGCCTTAGAGGCACTTTATCCCCCTGAAAAGGCATTACAATTAGTTGAGAATGCTGAGGCTAGTGCCTATAATAGCATTAAGAAACTTGAAAATAGTCAAGTTACTATCAGAGAATTAAACTTTCTAATCAGAGCTCAAAACTTTACCAACGCGTTTCTTACTTGTCTGGGAGATCATATGGTCTCTTTGGAAAACCTTATTATTTCCGTCAAAGAAAGCATGAAAAAGCAGATGAATCAACATAACTTGATCCTAGACCAATGGTCAAAAAATAAAACCATTCCTTTTCAAGAAGAATCTTTTTCTAGGAGTATTTCTGATACTCCCATTATCCAACCTCCTATACAGATTAGTGGGTTTAAGATGGATGCAAATCATGGTGAGTTTATAAAAGTCCTCGAGGATAAACTTAAGAATTTACACCTTAGGATTTTATCCCAGAAAGATAACTCCTCAGAGGAAAATTATACCTCTGAAGAAGACGATGAGGTTTTTGGAAATATCAACCAACTAACCCAGATGTTTGCCGACCAAAACATCAATAATGATCCCCAAATAAATCCTATCTACTCAACAAAACCTGTAGAAAAATATTACTACAAGAGACCTACCCCTCAGGACATTCTTTTTGAAGAACCTGATAATTATCAGAATTCTTATTCAGGAAAAGGCTATTTATGAATGGAACATAGATGAACTTAATGAAAAACAAGTCTTAGATACCCTACATAGAATGCTTATGTATGCGACTGTCTGCAAGCAAAATGGAAACTTAGATAGTTCTGTTGCTTCTTTCATTACCACTGGATTTGTAGGTCAACTTAGAGGATGGCGGGACCATTATCTCACTGAATCCCAAAGGAAAGACATTCTTTCACATAAGAAAATTGTTAAAACTGAAGGAACTAGTACTCCTACTATTACTAGATAAGAAAACGTGTCAATGAAGACAAGTTCGTCACATGGATCAATGGATACCATCCTAGCAGGGGAATCACAAGATCAAGACCCCACAATAGAAGACTTTTGGGACGCACTTACTCACTCAATGACCCAAAGAATCAGTAAAGGAAAAGCGCCCCAATAATCAAAAGAAGTTAAAACCAGTGGGACCCACAACAATGATGTTTCCTACTTTGTCTCACACTATCTAAAGATGATTTAGACGTCCACCCAACAAAGTTGAAAAGGACGAGGGCAGAATCTGCTTTAACTTTATCTTTTTATCTTTTATTTTGTCTGATATAATCATTTAGTGACGATGGGGCCCATCAGAGTACCCGGCTAAAATGATTATCTTTTCCTTTACCTGTTGTAGTAAGTTTAGTGCTTTGTTTACCGGTTACAATAGGTAACCTTTTCCCTATATAAGGGTTTTCATTTCTCATTTGTAGACACACTTCCTTGGTACCACATTTCTCTCTGCAATAATATCAAAGTTTCTTCTTATACATCTCTTTCATTTATCTTTTCTTACTTCAAAGATAATCCACAATCACAAATAGTAACCAAATTCGTAAGATATCTAGGCTGCGCTATTGTTCCTGGTATATATATATATATATTGTAAGATATTGGATCGAACTCTAGTGTTGTTGATGGGGATATTGTCAGTAAGGATAACTTTCATGTTTCGACAGGAGACAAACATGAAGTCGAAGTTGGTTCACATGCTGATGTCGAAGTGTTACGTGTTGTAGTCGAAGTTAGTTCTAGTATATTATTTCGAAATGTAATGTCGAATTGGGCCTTGTGTTATGGATCGAATTGTTTAGGTTAGCTTGTTATTTAAGTTAACTTGGTAGCCTATAAATATGCTAGTTCTCTCAGGTTGTTGAGAGAGGCCAATTGTTGTTATTCACTTGTAATAATTTGTACCATAATTGAGTAAGTGAATAGAAAAACAGTTTGCCCTAATCCTATTCTCATTCTTTCTTCTCTCTCTCTTTGCTAACCTAACCGTCTTCATTGTTCACCCAAGCAACTTCATTTCTTAATCAAGAATATGTTCATTAGTATCGTTCGTTACAACAAACTGGTGCGGTGAACGTGAAGGAAGATGCCGTCAACAAATTTTTAAATTGAGAAGTTCACCGGAGTTAATGATTTCGGTTTATTGCGCTTGAAGATGCGTGCCCTTCTTGTTCAACAGGGTTTTCTAGAAGCGTTAAAGGGAGAAGAAGCCATGAATACTGCATTGACGGAGAAGGATAAGAAAATGATGATCGAGAAAGCCCACAGTACCATTATTCTGAGTCTTGGTGATAAGGTTCTCAGGCTGGTTTCGAAAGAGACGACGACAGCTGGTGTTTGGCTGAAACTCGAAGGATTGTATATGACAAAATCCTTGGTGAATCGTTTGGACCTGAAGCAAGCTTTGTATTAATTCAAGATGAATAAAGATAAAGCATTGACAGAGCAGCTGGATGCGTTCAGCAAGGTGATACTTGATCTTGAAAATATTGATGTTACCATTAGTGACGAAGATCAAGCATTGTTACTGTTGTTTTTTCTACCTAAGTCGCATCCTCACTTCAAAGAAACCCTCTTGTATGGAACAGAGTCCCTGACCTTTGAAGAAGTTCATTCAGCCTTGTATTCTAAGGATTTGAACAAAAGAAAGGAGAAGAAACCATCATCAGTTGGAGTAGGGTTATTTGTTAAAGGGAAATTCTTGAAAAGAGATGGTAGGTTTCAGAAGAAGAAAGGTAAAACTCAGCAGAAGTCTTATGGTGGTGATATTTCTGGTATTAGGTGTTATCACTGTAAGAAGGATGGTCACACAAGAAAGGTGTGTCCTGAGCGCCTGAATAATCATGGAGGTAAGGACAATGGCAATGCCGCCATTGTGTAAGATGATTATGAATCATCTGATGTCCTTGTGGTTTTGAGCAGATACTCTTGCAAAGAGTGGATTATGGATTCAGGATGTACTTGGCATATGACTCTAAACAAGAATGTGTTTGAAGAATTATGTGATCAAGATGGTGAATCAATACTGTTGAGAAACAATAAAGCTTGCAAGATTACAGGTATTGGATTTGTGAGATTCAAACTCCATGATGAGTCAATAAGGTTATTGACTGAGGTTAGGCATGTACCTGATCTTAAGAGGAATTTGATTTCTCTCGGTGAATTCAACAAGAAAGGATATGTCTTCAAAGGAGAGCAAGGTATCCTAAAAGTCATGAAGGGGTCAAAGGAAGTCTTGAGACGCATGAAGAAACAATGCTTGTGTACCCTTGAGGCTGAGGTTGTAAGTGGTTAAGTAGATTTTACATCCACCAAACCAGTGTTGAAGGCAGAATTATGGCACATGAGATTGGGCCATGTCAACGAAAGAGGCCTGGTCGAACTGAGGAAACAAAACCTGCTAGGTGGCGGAAAAATTGGGAAGTTTGAGTTTTGTGAACCTTGTGTATTTGGCAAATCATGTAGGGTGAACTTTAACAAAGGTAAAGAAAGAACACATGGATCCCTTGATTACATTCATGCTGATCTTTGGGGGCCTGCAAGGAACCCTTCACATTCAGGTGCAAGGTATTTCTATCCATAGTTGATGACTATTCCAGATAATTATGGGTATTCATTCAGAAGACTAAGGATGAAACTTTTGAGAATTTCAAAATTTGGAAGGTTTTGGTCGAAACTCAAACTGGCATAAAGGTCAAGAGGCTGAGAACCGACAATGGCCTTGAATTTTGCAATGAAGCTTTCGACAGCTACTGTGTTGAGTCTGGGATTGCAAGGCATAAGACTGTAGCATGTACTCCTCAACAAAATGGCTTAGTTGAGAGATTCAATTGAACAATCCTTGAAAGGGTTAGATGCATGTTGGTGAGTGATGGATTGAAGAAGGTGTTTTGGGCGAAGGTTGTTTAGACAATAGCCTATCTGATAAATAGATGTCCCTAGACCTAATTTCATCAGGTAAACCACCAGATTTCGACAAACTGGGAGTATTTGACTGTTTAGCCTATGCTCACATTAGGCAAGACAAGGTCGAACCTAGAGCTCTGAGATGCATGTTCCTTGGATATCCTGAGGATGTTAAAGGCTATAGGCGGTGGTGCCTAGAACTAGGTCACAGAAGATGTATCACAAGTCGTGATGTAGTTTTCAATGAAGTCGAGATGGCGTTCAAGAAAACTGCCGATGCTAGTTGAAGTGCAGAAATCTCTGAAGAAGAGCTGGAACAGGTAGAGTTCATGTTGAGGTGGAGAATAGTGATGCTGAAGTGCATAACCAGATGAAGTCGAAGAAGAAAAGCAAGATGCTGAAGAGACTGAGGAAACTGTCGATGACTACCTACTGGCAAGAGATAGGCCGAGAAGAGTCATCAAGCCACCTCAGTGACTTGGTTATACATATCTTATAACTTTTTCCTTAATCTCTGCAAGTGACGTACTTGAGGAAGAACCTAGAGACTATAAGGAAGCTATGAGGAGTCGAAATAAGAATGAATGGCGAAAAGCCATGGATGACGAGATGAAATATCTTCATGATAATAACACTTGGGAGCTGATTGAGAAACCTGCAGGAGACAGGTTAGTCAGTTGTAAGTGGATTTTCAAGGTCAAGGAAGGAATCGAAGGAGTGATGTCGAAACACTTTAAGGCAAGGTTGGTTGCTAGGGGGTTCACTCAGAAATAAGGTTTCAACTTCAATGATGTGTTCTCACATGTTGTAAATCATAGATCCATTAGAATGTTGTTAACCATGGTGGCGAAGTTCGACCTGGAAGTTGAACAAATGGATATGAAGACAACCTTCCTGTATGGTAATCTAGATGAAACGATCCCGATGCGTCAACATGAAGGGTATACAGAAAAGGATAAGGAAGATTATGTGTGAAAGCTGAATAGGTCTTTGTATGGCCTGAAACAATCTCCTCAACAATGGAACAGGAGATTCAACAAGTTCATGGCATACATTGGTTTCAATAGGAGCCAGTTCGAACATTGTGTTTACTTCAGATTTCGACCTGGAAACTCACTTGTTATTTTGTTTCTTTATGTGGATGATATCCTCATAGCTAGCAACAATGTCGAGGATGTAATTGAGGTGAAGGCTGAACTCAGTAAGGAGTTCAAAATGAAGGATCTGGGAACTGCCACCAGGATTCTTGGGATTGACATCCAGAGAGATAGAAATCAGTCGAAGTTATGCTTATCTCAAGAGACATACCTACAGAAGGTTCTCGACAAGTTTGGTATGAAGAATTCAATGCCTGGTGTGACTCTGACAAATCCTCAATTTAAGCTTAGTACTACTCAAAGTCTGAGTACTGAAGCTGAAAAAATCTATATAAGTAGCATTCCATATGCTAGTGTAGCGTGCGGTTTTTGTCGGTGACGCGACCACCTTACCGCAAATGGTTTGGGTTGCTACTTTCTAATTTTTGTATTTATCCTATGAAGCTGGTTAAGGAAGGGGAAGATATCTTAAACTAACCCTACACGCAAATTTTTTCTTTAACAAATGCTAAGAGATCAGGGATCGGGGTCTGATTATACAAAGGGAAGCTATTAACACCCAGTGTATCTATGGTAATCCATAGGAACCTTCTCTTGCATGTATTTCTGTTAACTTAAAATAATTTCTCGTGTTTATCTGTCGTGTATTGGGAAAGTTTCTCCTTTGGGGGAATGAGAGAATGTTTTTGTTGTTTTCGGGTTTTTTGTTGTTTTTGGGAAGGTACTGGACCTGAAGTTTTTGATTTTTGTATGCTCGCTAAGATTTCGCAATCTTATGCCTACGTATTCCCGTAAAAAGATTTGGGGAATCAGAGCAATCGTAGTTCCTCCTATTTCTATGGGAGGAAAATAAATTTGGTGTCTTGTTCAAAGCCCAAGATTAAAGCTATCTGAGTATTTGTGTCTTGTTTAAAGCCCAAGATTGAAGCTAAAGGTTGACTGAGAGAGAATTTGTCATCTCTAAGGGAGATATCTCACCTATTCATGACAAATGTTGAGGAATTGGTTATAAGGGAAATTACTTTAACTGGGATGTATGAAATCCAACAATGCCATAATTTCCTTTATAAGAGGGATGCCATGAAGGAAGAAGCTTTAACTCAGTGTAGAGCAATGCCATTTTTTCTGCTAAGAGAGGGACATTGGCTTTGGATGTATGGAATCCAGAGGCTTGCCACTTACAGCAGTTACATGAAAGATAAATTTTAGCCAGGATAAAGTAAGGACTCCATCTTGGACTTTGAATCAATAAGTGTGCCACTTACAGCAATTATCTGGACAAAGGTTTTGATTGTTTGTTTTGATATGTGATGTATATAGAAGATGTCTTCCTGCAGAGAGAACTCATGGTCTCATCTGAGGGGATGTTGATTTTTTTGTGCCTTGATCAAAGCCCAAGGTTGAAGCTGAAGGAAACTGACTCTACTGGGAAGGGTTTTATCTGTCTTATACAAAACCCAAGATTGAGGCTTACTGGGGAAAATTCTTATATGAAGCCTAAGAGGAGGCTATCTTTTGCTGAGGATTTGTTAAAATCCAGGAGCAAGTCCAAATTGTGTTGGGGAAGCCTAACAGATGCCATGAGGCTCTGACTTCATTGAGAATTTGTTGATTTTCAAATGACCCTGGCTGGGATGTTTCATAGTGAAAATTAAGTCTTGTTGTGTGTCAGGGGAGTTTAAAGGTGAGTTTGAAAACCTTAGAGGTTTTAACTCTTCTAGAGACGGGTGTATTGGTGAAATGAACATAGCTCTTCCTATGCTTTTAGGAAACTTGAGGGTCTCTGTGTGTGGTAAAAAAAAAGACTATGATAAGTGAAACTTTCCAAGTTGTAGCGTGCGATTTTTGTCGGTGATGCGACCACCTTGTCACAATGGTTGGAATTGGGTGCTACTTTTTGATTTCTTATTTATCCTATGAAGCTGGAAAGGAAAGGGAAGCTATCTAAAACTAACCTTGCACGCAAATGTTTTCTTTAACAAATGCTAAGAGATTGGGGTGTCTGGGGTCAGGTTATACAAAGGGAAGTTGTCAATCACCCAGTGTATATATGGTTATCCATAGACTTTTTATTGCATATTTCTCTATTAATTTAACTGCTTTCTGGTGTTTGTCTATCATGTATTGGGAAAGTTTCTCCTTTGGGAATGTTGAGAGAGTGTTTTTGTTGTTTTCGGGTTTTCTGATGTTTTTGTGAAGGTACTAGACCTAAGACGTTACGTAGGCCACACTAATTTCCATGTAAACTAAACGTACCAAGACGCTACGTAGGCCACACTAATTTCCACTCTAGTCCTAGGTGTATACTCAATCCTGGGTATTGGGCTTATCTCTCATGGAACCAACCCACCCAACAGCACAACAGTAGCAGAGCAAAATGATAATAGTAATCAAATGCGATAAATGCAGTAAAATACAGTAATATACAACAAATAATGCACAACAGTAAACACCTAATGAAATAAAAATAGACAAGCACTAGGATTGAATCGCATAGGGTTATTTTTAATCCCTAGCAGAGTCGACAGCTGTCGCAACTGCGAAAAAACAACCGGCGAAAACAAGAACAACAGAGTCGCCACCGATCGTTATTTATCCTGACGCAGGGAAAGGAAACGATCGAAGAAACCTCAAAAAGGAAAATACATGGTCATCGTAACCATAGTCCGGGTTTGGGAGTCGGTTACGCGAGTGGAAGGTATTAACACCTCCACGCGTCCATCGTACTCGATGGGATCCAAGCTTGTTGTCTAATCAAAGGGTGAGTTATCTAAAGCCTACTGCTAAACGGTAACGGGAAAGGGAAAAACAAAACGGACTCGCAAGGATTATTGCAATCCTATTCCTTCGTATCTTCGTGGACGAACGAAGAATCTTCGTCTTGTGCCTATGTATCCTCAATCGAACAAGAAAGAGGAAGTCAGAGCAGTCGTAGTTCGACGGACGGGTCGATAAGTATTTTTTGTGTGAGTGACGAGCTCTTTTTCTGAAAATGATTTGGAACCCAAAAAATCCCGAAGAATAAAAAAGATTTGAATTTGTTTTGTATTTTTAGACAGAAGTGAATTGAAGTTAGTTTGAAACTCACATTGCACTAAAGTCTATGACATAGGAGCGAATGCGTCGCAAATCGTCCCAAGATGGGACGCCCGCTAAACACTCTAGAAAAATGAAGGGAAATCCCTCATTCCTCATTTCCCATGTACTTAAGGCTCATGGCACACAATGCTTGTTACCTTTATTAAGTGTTTTAGACTTGTTATTGAGATGGGAGGAGAAGACTCAAAGGTTGAAAAGAAAACACTACCGGGAATTCTATCCTAATGTTGTCATGCAAATGTGGCTCTAACGTTGAGGTAAGAAGGGGAAATTCTACCTAATGTTAGAATACATGGATTGAATCCTATAGTCTATCCTAATCCAAGCTCAATCAAAGATTAAGTTGGACTAGTAACCCTAAGGGAGCATGCAAAAGCAAATCCAAGACTTAAACAAGTCTTAGGATCCAAAGGAGAAAAGAAAAGAAGTAAGAGATGAAGAAGAAAGTGAAACATGAGATGAGAAACAAGATAGGGCAGCAAGAACATCATGTATATCACATCCAATTCAAACATGCTTCAAAGGATCACACATTGAAGTTCAAAGAAGAATATAGAAGCAAACAAGAATGAGTGCAAACAACTTGCATTAGGATCTCAATTGAACTCCATGAATCATCATACAATTGTGATGTGAACAAAGTGAGGTGAGAATGAACCAAGGTCAGAACTTAAGTCACATCATGATCATCCAATTCAAACATGTAAGAAAGCTCACACTAACATACATCATGGATTAAAGTGAAATCAATCAAATGCTAATGAAGTGCATCATGGAAATCAATCAACAATGAACTAGTGAAGTGAAAACATGGTGTGAATCCAAGTGGGCAGTAGCAAATTCATAATCCATGAACCATAATCAAACTCAAACCAATCAAGAAGGATCATCAAGCATCATACTCAAAGCATATGTCAAAACTAGGCATGTATTCAACAAGATTAAGTCCAAAATGATTCACATGTTCTCATACAAGTAAGATAACACCAAAGGATGATCAATGCATCAAAATCCAAGGCAAATTAGAACCTTAAACATGTCATATAAATCCAAGAAAGATCACCAAACATCAAAGAGGTTCATGTCATTCAAAGGCATAACAATTAGGTCAAAGTGTATGCATTAACATGCTCAAAACATCACCAAATTAAAGCATCAACCAAAAATAGCAAAGTGATCCAATAAAATCCCAAAAAATATCCAAGGACAAGTTTAAACATCCAATTAAGCATGCACAAAAGATGGGAGCAAAACAAGTTCAAGAACATGTCCAAAAGTGATCAACAAGGCAAGGTAAACAATTAATTGAGCATGAATCGAGGGCTAACAAAACTTGAATGGCAAGTCACTAAAAAGTAACTCAAACTAAGCCCAAACCAGCATAAAATCAACCTTATATGAAGGTATAAATGTGGCTAGATGAAGGGTATCATTGGAAGCACCTTCACAAAATAATTCCAAATAAAATAGGAAAAATGAATTAAAAATAAAATAAAAATTATGGAAATTATGTCAACACATCAATTAATCAGGAACCTATTTTTGTGAATTTTTATCATGCATGGAATTATTAAAAATAAAATCAAATTGAAAATACAATAAATGAAGCAAAAAAAAGAAAATCAACCATGCCAGAGGTGTAATAGCAATTCAGATTACAAAAAAAAGACAAGTTAACACGCGGTGGGCCTTAAAACAGGGGTTTGTGAATAGCAAAAACTACGCAGGCCCAAACCAATTCACATCAGAATCAAACAAAAAAAACAGGCCTGTGTCAGCCAGGTCATCCTCATTAATTGAGGTGGCAACGACGTGGCACATCCAACGATCCAGATCTGGCCATCTCAAAGCATTTAATTCAAATAACGGCGCCAAAGCCACCTCAGCCCGTCTCCATCCTTCAGACGCCGGAGCCCTAGCTCCGGTCGTCTTCTCCGGCCAACTGGCCGCCGGAGCAACCACCAACCACCCAGAAACACCAAATAGGACCACCATCCCACCCAAAATTCCATGCTAAGCACGAATCCAACATCCAAATTCAAAAATAAACAAGCTAACACGATGAATCAAAGGCCTAAAGAAAACAGATCCAAACTAAGATGTTCACAAATCAGCACAACCACAACACCTACTTCAAGAACTCCTTCAATAGATCTCAAATACACCAATAACTCATGCAAATAGCCACAGAAAATCATGGAAATGAGAATTGAAATAAAATGCACAAAACGGAAATCTCAAGATTCATATATATGAACATAGATTAGCCAATGCCTACACAAGTAGGACTTCAGATGCGATGATTATGAACCTAGCATGCTCTTAAAATGAGATGAAACAGATCTTGAAGGTTACCTAGTGGAGAATGTCCACTGCACCTTCAAACCTTGCGAAATCTTGCAGAAAACCTCACCACAAGCTTGGATAATCCTCAAGGAAGATAGCATTGGCTTGGAAATACAGAGAAAACTCTTGGAAAATGGAATTCGAAGATGGTGAATTTGAGAGAAAATGTGGAGATTCAGATCTGAAAATGCCAAAGAATGGGTAGGTTTGGAGTTTGTGGACTTATATATGATGCTTTTAGGGTAGGGATGAGGTTAGGAAACAAGGTTGAGGCTTGGAAGTTTGTTATTGTGGTTTTTCTCTAAAAATGTGAAAATGAAGATGCACATGGATCAGGCCCCGTTCATGGTTTGTGCTCAGCTTTGGCATGAGGTTTTGTATGATTTGTGAGTGGAATAGAGTGTAGAACCAATTGGCACGTGAGAGGGAGTGAGCAAGATCAGGATGTGTACAAACTTTTTCCCTTTATGGCAATAATTCCACATGATGTGTGCATGAAATGTATGACTTGGTTTAGTCTTATTAGGCATAATTGGCAAGGAATTTGATGATGTATGATGGCAAATTCGCATGAGAAAATGTCATGCAGCAAGTGTTGATCATGCCATGTGAAAAAGCTACCTTTGATGCATCAATGACAACATATCCATATGCCTTGTTTTTCTTGATGGTAACTTGGTGAAAACAAATCCATTTGATGTGTTTTTACATTTTAATGAACATAGGAAGAACAAACAACCAATTTCATCTTGACATAAACTTGAAACCATGATTGGATCAATGAGAAAACATGCCATGACCATGTGTCCACAAATCTATTTGTACTTGCCTAGCCATTCATGTTATGAAATGCAACTTGAACAACTTGATGACACTACCTTTGAGCATTCATAACTTAGAGAATTCTAATCCAAATGAGATAGTCTTGGATTCTTTAGAAAGCTAGCATAGTGGGGAACAAAAATGATGTTGTAATAAAGTTGAAATACAACTTGGAAGTATGAGTAAAATTGCCTTGAAATCGTGTCCTTGAAGCTGCCCAACAAGACTTAGAAAAATTCTAAGTTATTACAAAATCACAAGTTGGAAATGGCTTACTTTGCTCACTCATAACTCAATGAAAAATGATCCAAATGGCATGGTTCTTGTGCCCATTTTGAAGGGAATGTTTCAAACTACAACTTTTATGTGGACAAGATTTGCAAATGAAGCCTTGATCATGATGAAAATTGACTTTGAAAGTGGTTACCAAAACATGTAACTTGCTAAAAATAGTAACTTTTAAAACCTAGTTTCTTCCAAAAATGGTAAGTTTTCAACTTCTTGATTTTTTTTACAATTCCTTGAACATTCCTTCACCAAATCTCATCCATTGATCATATTTGACTTGAAGAGTACCAAGTTGACCTCAAAAAGTTAGGAGTTGACTTTTTACCTGCACAGTTGACTTTATCCCCAATTCTCCTTATTTTAAATCCTCTGATCAATTGACAACCTTCTGAATGAAATTGATGGACAATCTTCCATTCTTAGACACTTAGGGACATATGGAATACCATGGAATCAAGTCTTGCACAAAGAATCAGAAATAAACTGATTTTATGTCAAACCCTAATTTTGGTACCTCTAGTCTAGGAGAAATCGACCCAAGCTCAAAACTCAAATTCCTCTGAGTATGATGTGTATCCTCTCAAACAAGGATGAAATGTGCTACATGATGATGATAAAGCTTCAAAAATCTTGCCTATTGGAGCAATATATCCAAGAATTCCAAAAACTCTAATTGATGATCAACTGATAGAAGGAAGCAATTCACCTCAAAACTCTTGCCAAGCTTAACCCCATGATGATGTGATGAGCCCACTAGGATGCTTTAAGGCCTAAGAACGCATTGTAGCTTAAATGATGGTGATATTAAGAACATCTCTTCCCTTGGTATCTTGAACAATAATCACTTATACATACATGATCTCTTGCTTGAACCTCTGAATAATATCTTCACCTCTTGAGCTAACCTAGATACCTTGATCCCATGCTAAGAACCAATGATATGCACAAATGATAATGCAAAAATGAATAAAACATAAGCCAGCTAGTACTAGAAACAATAAGGCAAATTTTGGGGTGCTACAATTTGGAATCTTTTGTAGTTGAAAATTTTGAAGTATTTCATTTGAACTTTCATTTGAGCTTTGGATGGAAGAAAAAGGCTCTGTAGTTTGGAAGTTATGACCTTGCAAAGTTGGTACCAAATCACTTTTGTTCCATAACTTAGAAAATTTTCAGTTTCCTATGGTTGCCCCTTTTGCAAGTAACCCTATTTTTCTTAATTTTTCTAAATGGATGATGATCAAAACCATTCATTAACATTATTTTTGACTTAGGGAAGCCACATTTGTGAAAAAATTCAAAAAGTCAAACTGGATTTTGGGCACAATTAACTTTTTGTCAGATGAATTCCAAACTGTGTGATCTTCTATGCAATCAAGTTCTTGACCTAATTCAAACCTAATGGATGAATTCCATAGGTGTTTTAGGGTGTCTTGAACCATGTCCCAAGGTTTGGGAACATGTCTTAGTCCAAAGTCAAAGGTACAGTTTACTTTTTCTTCAAAACCATAATTGTGGTCCAGATGAATTTGAAGCTTGTGAATCAAGTTGTTTGATTAATCCATTGTTGTAAATGGATCAATGTGGTGTATTTGAGGCCCTCAAATCATGTATTGAGGTCTTGGTTCATGTCTTGCCTGAAAAGTCAACTTAGGGGTGAATTAGGTCAAGAAACCCTAATTCCTGATTTTTGATGAATGCTTCCTCTTAGGCTATTTTGACTTGATGATTGGACTATAAGGTCATTTTGAGCATTTTGGATCATGTTTTGAAGTATTGGCTCATGCCCAGATGAAAATTTTCCTCTGGAGGCCTTGGTCGACCAAAATCCTAATTTGGTGACACTGTGGATCTCAAGGCTTGATCAGCTTGAGATGTTGCACTCTTGTGCTTGATTCTTGATATGAGAGACCTCTTGATCCTTCATGGATGCGGACTGGTGAATGAACACGACTGGATACTCGGCCACTGTGGGGGACAATAAGTATCATTGGTTCAAGATAGTGATCCTTTCGTGTTTAGGAGGGGTAGACCCTACTGGAGAAGAAAAACCATCAATTGGTCTTCAGAGGTAAGAACTCTGTCGGGGATATCAGATGGGACATTACATCTAAAACAGTTGATCCTTTATTCAGGGTGTACTAGTTCAAAGGAGTACTTTGATTCTGCATTTTGAGGTTTAATCACTTCCGAAGAAGCCATCGATGTTCCTTTTTGTGTTCACTGGTCAAAAAGAATTGCCATCTTTATTTTAAAAGAAGAAGAAAATTTGACAAGTAAATTCATTTTTGTTTGTTTCAAGAATCACTGATCATATAAAAAATGTCATTTTGTAAAGCAAAATAAATGAGAATTGCAAACAAAAGCACTAGGGCTCAAATTTTATTGATAGAATGGTAATCAGCCAAGCGTGTGATCCAATAGAGTATTACAAAGTTTAGAAAATGATAATTTAAGGGAAAAAGGGGCTACATTGAAACATAACGACCGATATCCTTCTACCAACTTTGAATTCTGGATATTCTGAGCTTCTGTCGAAGGTGACCTTGACTGAAGTTTTTTCGACAGATGGCGTCACCGCTGGGGATCTGAACTTTGTAAGACGTAGTTACTTGCCTTGAATCCCTAACTTTTTCCTGGATTACCTTTTAAGGTTTTTAATCCACCGGGATGACTTTTGCTTGTGTCTCTAATTTTTTCCTGGACCGCCCTTTCGAGTTTTCAATCCACCGAGACGTTTATTATTATTTAGGCGAAGTATTTCTTGACTACATCAACATTTGTGGGGTAGGTAAACTCCTCTCCATCCATGGTTGCGAGTCTCAAGGCGCCGCCTGAGAAGGCTTTCTTAACAACGTAAGGGCCATCATAATTCAGAATCCATTTGCCCCTGGAATCAGTGAGGAATGATTGTGTCTTCTTAAGCACGAGGTCTCCTTTTCTGAAGACACGGGGTCGAACCTTTTTGTCGAACGTTTTCTTTATTCTTTGCTAATACAAATGACCATGGAATAAATCTGCCATTCTCTTTTCTTTAATCAGATTTAATTCATCGTGTCGGCTTACCATTCAACTTCTGTTAGCTTGGCTTCCATCAATACCATGATTGATGGTATCTCTACTTCTATGGGGAGCACTGCTTTCATGCGATATACTAGAGAAAAAGGGGTTGCCCCTATTGAAGTACGGACATATGTGTGATAACCGTGAAGAGCAAAGGGTAGCATCTCGTGCCAATCTTTGTAGGTTGCAACCATGTTCTGAACGATCTTCTTGATATTTTTGTTAACCGCTTCTACCGCTCCATTCATCTTAGGCAGATATGGAGACGAGTTATGGTGTTAGATTTTGAACTCAACGCGTAACTCTTTCATCATCTTGTTGTTCAAGTTGGATCCATTATCGGTAATGATCTGGCTTGGAATACCATAACGGAAAATGAGATTATTCTTGATAAAATGGGCCACTACTTGTCTGGTCACATTGGCGTATGACGCTGCTTTGACCCATTTGGTGAAGTAGTCAATGGCTACCAGGATGAACCGATGTTCGTTTGAATCTTTGGGTTCAATCATGTCAATCTTGTCGATTCCCCATAGGGAAAAAGGCCATGGAGAAGAAAGGATTTTGAGATGCGTTGGTGGTACATGGATTTTGTCTGCGTATATCTGACACTTGTGACACCTCCTTATGTACTTGTAGCAATCGGATTCCATTGTCATCCAATAATATCCTGCTCTCAGGATTTTTCTTCCTATTGTGTGTCCATTGGCATGAGTGCCAAAGGATCCTTCGTGAATCTCTTTCATTAGCATGTTTGCTTCTTGTTTGTCTACGTATCTGAGCAAAACCATGTCGAAGTTTCTCTTATAGAGTGTATCACCGTTCAGGAAGAAGTTGCCAGCCAGTATTCTGATAGTCCTCCTGTCTTTTCTTGATCCCCCAAGCGGGTATTCCTGTTTTTGAAGGAAGCATTTGATATCATGATGCCACGGTTTATCGTCGATGACTGATTCGATCATGAAGATGTAAGCGGGCCTTTCAAGGTGCATTATGTCAATCTTAGGTACGTCATTCCATTGATTTACAGCAATCATGGAAGAGAGAGTGGCTAGTTCATCAGCCATGTGATTTTCTTCACGAGGGATATGATGAAACTCGATTCTTTTGAAGAATGGTAACAACCTTCTTGCGTAATCTTTGTAAGGAATCAATCTTGATTGTTATGTGTTGCACTCTCCTTTGATCTGATTTATAACCAAGGTTGAGTCTCCATACACATCCAAATTCTTAATCCTTAAGTCAATAGCTTCTTCGAGACCCATGATACAAGCTTGATATTTAGCCTCGTTGTTTGTGCACTTGAATGTCAGTCTGGCAGTGAAAGGAATATGGGTACCCTGAGGTGTTATGATGATTGCCCCAATTCTGTTTCCATAAGTGTTGATAGCACCGTCGAATATTAGTCCCCATTGGGATCCTGGTTCTGGCCCTTCACTGGGTAGCGGTTTATCGCAATCTTTCATTTTCAAATACATGACGTCTTCGTCTGGGAAGTCAAATCCAACTGATTCCTGATCTTCAATCAGTTGATGAGCCAAATGATTGGCTAAAATAGTTCCTTTGAAGACTTTCTGAGCATGGTACTCGATGTCGTATTCTGATAAAAACATCTGCCAACGGGCAATCCTTCCTGTGAGAGCAGGATTTTCAAAGACGTACTTGATCGTATCCATTTTGGAGATTAACCAAGTAGTGTGACAAATCATGTATTGGAGAAGGTGTTTGGCTGCCCAAGCCAGAGCGCAACAAGTTTTCTCGAGCATAGGGTACCGAGTTTCACAGTCCGTGAACTTCTTGCTCGGGTAGTAAATGGCAGACTCCTTTCTCTTTGTCTCATCTTGTTGGCCAAGCACACAACCCATGGAGTCTTCCAAGACTATTAAGTAGATGGTCAGTGGTCTTCCTTCCACTGGAGGAGACACAATATATGGATTCAACAGATATTCTTTGACGCTGTCGAAAGCTTTTTGGCAGTCTTCTGTTTATACGCAGCTTTGATTCTTTCTGAGTAGTTTAAAGACCGGCGCGCATGTCGCGGTCATGAGGGATATGAATCTTGAGATGTAATTCAGACGTCCCAAAAATCCTCTGACCTGTTTTTCAGTCTTTGGTGAAGGAATTTCTTGAATGGCCTTGACCTTATCAGGATCAACCTCAATTCCTTTTTGGCTGACGATGAACCCTAAGAGTTTTCCTAGGCGAACACCGAATGTGCACTTATTAGGATTCAAACGGAGTTTGTATTTTCTCAAACGCTCAAACAACTTTGACAAGTGCCCCACATGCTCTTCTTCTGTTTTAGATTTGGTAATCATGTCATCGACATACACTTCAATCTCTTTGTGCATCATGTCGTGAAACAGAGTTGTCATGGCCCTTTGATAGGTTGCCCCTGTGGTCTTCAGACCGAATAGCGGTACCTTGTAACAAAAGGTGCCCCATGGGTGATGAATGAAGTTTTCTCCATATCTATCGGTGCCATTTTGATTTGATTATAGCCTGAGAATCCATCCATGAAGGAGAAGACTTTGAATTTTGTCGTGCTGTCTACCAGCATGTCAATGTGGGGTATGGGAAGTCATCCTTTGGACTTGCTTTGTTCAGATCCCTGTAGTCTACCCACATTCTGACTTTTCCATCCTTTTTCGGAACTGGTACTATGTTGGCTAGCCATTGAGGATATTCTGAGGTGACGAGGAAACCTGCGTCGATCTGCTTCCGCACTTCCTCCTTAATTTTGATGGCCATATCTGGATGAGTCCTTCTCAGTCTTTGTTTTACTGGAGGACATTCCGTTTTCAGTGGTAATTGATGTTCCACGATGCTGGTATCCAACCCTGGCATGTCCTGATAGCACCAAGCAAACACATCTGGAAACTCTTTGAGAAGTTTTATCAAGCCTTCTTTGACAGTTGGACTGAGTAGTGCCCCAATCTTAACTTCTTTATTATCTTCTTCTGAACCTAAATTGATCGTTTCCAACAGCTCTTTGTGAGGCTCAATAGACCTTTCCTCATGTCTGAGTAATCGGGATATCTCTTCTGGAATTTCTTCGTCCTCTTCTTCTTCAGCTTCAAATACCGGGAATTCTAAGTTGGGAGAAGGCATTGGATCGTATGTTTCAATGGGGTTTAAAACAAGCAATCTGCATGACGTGATCATTCATTTTTTAGAAGAGATAGAGAGAATGCGTGTGTGTGCAGTGTAAAAAATGCTTATTTTTATTTTGGGTTGATTTTAGAATTACCATTTTTCTGAAAAAACGAAAAGTGAAAATAGCAATAAATGCGGGAATGATAGAATGACATTATTTATTCATGATTTGTCGATTCTTTAAACACAACCCTATAAAACAAAACTCTGTCGCTTTGGGCGAAGCAAAGAGGAATATTTACAAAAAAGTGAGCCCCTATAAAACATCCATTTCACTTGGGTAAGGTGAAAAGTCAAAACAAAGATAGTTATGGACGACTTTCGGAACATCTACAACAACCCAATGGCGACGAACTCCCCTGTGAATCACAAAGTCTGGTACTTTCCTTCTTAGTTTGTCTTCAGAAATGACACTGATTTGTGGTGGAGTAGGATAATTGGAGTCTTCTTCCCATGCAGAGTTGTCATTAATGAACTCTTATGTTGTATTTTCCACAGTGTTTTCACTCTCGAGAGGATCTTCCCATCCAGTTGGCTGGATGTCATCGAGCCTGATACGAGAGCTTTTGAGAGCAGTGTATTTGACTAGGAAGTCGTACTTGCCGATTGGCTGTCCCAAGGTGTCCCATGTTTCTGTGGGAATAGATGAGTCATCTTCCACGATGACGTTGACCTCGGGAAATGCGTAGTTAATGAATTCTTGTCCTCCAATCTTTGTAAATTCGTTAGCATGGTTTTGGACACTCTCGGAGTGTGCTGGGTAATGATTCCATGACTCTGGGGGAGCAGGTGTGTTCCTTTTAAGATTACCCTATTGATAAGCATTGTCTGGCTGACTCTTTTGCTCCAAGCCTTCCGTGTATGGCTTCCAAATGGGCAAGTCATCTAGAGGATCATAATAATCATAGTCAAAGTTGTCTTTCATTAGATTGTCTTTATCCAATGAATTGGGTAGAGCATGGCATCCTTCAGGATCACAATCTCCATAGATCATCTGGACGTCTGATCTTGGTATATATCTCAGGCTCTACTCTGGAAAACAGAATGGCATATGCACTTCTTCCTGAGACATATAACTGTCACGGTTAAGGTAAGATTTCCACTCTTCATCCGTATCGGAGGACTCGTTCCAGTCGATGGTGTGCACTTCTTGAGGTACTGGGTGGAGGAAGCCTCCACTGTGGAAGAAATCCTAAATGGGATGAAAACTTTCATCTTTTTCTGTAGTCTGGGCACAGGTTGGAGAGAAACCAAGACCCTTTCTTGTTTTGTTATCAGTAGGAGTTACTATCTGTCCCCATCCTTTTATGTCATTACTCCCGATTACTTTGAGAGCGTCTTTGTATGAGGAAATTGACGTCCCTCTTTCTTGTTGATTTTCATTGCTCACCGAGAGTGCTTGGAGCTGAGTTCCAACAACCTCCTCTGGTTCTACACAAGAGAATGATGACAAGTTGCTCACGATTAAAGCTTGCTATCCACACACTGTGACTAATTTGTCATTTTTGACGAACTTCAGTTTCTGGTGAAGTGTCGAAGTTACTACCCTAGCTTCGTGTATCCAAGGTCTCCCTAATAAACAGCTATATGCTGCTCGGATGTCTATGACCTGGAAAGTGACTTGGAAAGTGTGAGGACCGATGGTTATGGGAAGATCGACTTCGCCGATAACTGTTTTCTGGATCCGTTAAAGGCTTTGACGATGATCTCACTGTCTCTCAACGGAGCTCCTCGAAACTATAGTCGTACCAAAGTTGATCTTGGCATAACATTCAAAGATGATCCTGTGTCTACTAGTACGCTGGCTAAAGCATCGTCTTGGCAGTTGATTGTAATATTGAGCCCCATATTATGATTCTTGCCTTCTTCCGGCAGTTCTTCATCACTGAATCCTAAGTTATTGCAGGAATTGATGTTGGAGACAATGCAATCAAATTGTCCTACAGTCACATCTTGTTCCACAAAGGCTTGTTCTAAGACTCTCTTTAGAGCCTCCCGGTGAACTTCTGAACTAAGCAGGAGAGATAGTACAGAGATCCGAGAAGGAGTTTGCAACAATTGATCCACAATGTTGTACTCACTTTTTTGGATGAGCTTCAGCATCTCATCGTTGTTCTTTACAGGTTTTGGATTACTAGATTGACCGAGTTGTGGGTTAGGAACTTCTGTTTGAGGTTCATTTTCTTTGGCAGGTTCTCCAACTCCTCTGTTGAAAATTTGACTACTCCGAGTGACTCGACTGATGTCGACAATGTTCACAACGGAGGGTAATGGAGTTTCTTTTTGATTTTCTATGGACGTTGCACCGTACTAGTAAGGGATAGCCTTTTCTGACTTATACGGTATTGGACCTAGCAAGTAGATAACCATAGGGGCTTTTCGGGCCTTCTGACTGTCGTAAGCAACCTCAATCAGCTCCTGGTTGGGAACTTTTCTACTATCAAGAGGGATCTTTGATTCATTGAGTAGAGAGATTATGGCGCAAACGTCCTTGGTTATTCCATGATCGGAGATTATGATAGCATTTTTGTTTTGACCAGGGAGGTAATCTTGTATCATGTTGATCGACCCAGAACTCGAACATGGTCGAATCTCCTTCTGGTCCAACGGATTCTGGAGGGCTGCTCGTACGAGATAACATCCTTGATTATTTTCCGAGCATACTCTACAACGCTCATAATTATGTGGTGGTACCCGATCGTACCCGCTTTGTATACAGTGCATCTTCACTAGATCTGTTTCTATTGAACGGATATCACGACTTTAATGTCTACCAGGATTCCCGTCAGTCATGCTAATTTGTTGTGTGTCTTCATCTAGGTAAATTGGAAGCCACTAGTGGTCCAACAGATTTTGAAGTGTCCTTTGCACAAGCGCACACCCTTGGTCATCTTCGCAACATTCTTTACAGTCTAGATAATCATGTGAAGCCAGAAAACCGAGTCTGACCTATTTAGCATGTAATTTCACTAGACTGGTATTCATTAAGTGTATGTCAAAGGTTTGAACCATATTGACTTGATGGTCACTTCTTTCATGGTAGTATTGGATCCACCAGAGATCCATTTGACGTTGGAGGGCCTCTTATACAAAAGAGCATCCCTGATTGTTTATTGAGCAGATTGGGCAAGCGTTGTAATTGTGATGTGGCAGATTCTAATGCTGACTTTGTCTTGAATGCAATGCCACTAGATTGACGTTCATTGCACGGATGTCGTGGTTCTGAACAATATTGGGATGTGCATGGGACATGTTTACTCCCCGAATCCTATGATCCTGAATCCAGCCCAGATCCACTTGTTCTTGTAGAGCTGCTTATATTGTGGTACACCCTTGATTGTCCTTGGAGCAGATATCACATTGATGATAGTTTTGAGATGGCGCATAGCCGTACCCGCTCTGTTTGCAATGCATTTTTACCAGGTTGGTTCCAAGTAAGCGTACATTGTGAATTTGATAACTATTGACAGGCTCTCCTTCTATCAGGTTTACCGTAGTCTTTTCATGTCACAGTAATGGGTTTGTCACCGGTTAAACTGTCTTGAAAGTAGTGGATCAGTAGCTGTTGATTATCTGTCTGAGTAGACATTTTTCGAGCGTACATCACCAAATGACTTTGAGGGCAAGAGTTGCCTTTGTATTTTTCAAAGTTAGGCACCTTAAATTTGTGAGGTATTTTCACATTAGGGACCAAATAGAGGTCAGCGGCGTCTTTTCCGAATAAATCTTGACCGTGAATGGAATGCAGTTCCTTCTGCATTTCCAAGAATTGTTCCTGGAACTCATTCATCCTTTCGCAGACGTCTTCGTTTCCACTAGAAATTGCTTGTAGAATCTGTCCTTCCGGGATAATGTGTACCACTGGCTGTGGTATAGACATTATAGCGGTGACTCTTGGGGCTTCAGTGCCCTGAAGTTTGTAACCTTCATGAGTTACTGTCATAACCCTTACATCTTCATTTATCTGTAGTTTGTAACCTTCAGGTCCAGTGGTTCCTTCTACGGCTTCTAGGTCTTCAGTGACCGGTGGGATATATCCTTCAGGTATAAATTTGAAAGGCATGCCCTAGGGGCGACCCTTAGGCATGTTGTACCGAGGATGATTATCATGTGTCTCCACTATGGGTGTAGATGTAATCTCTGAGATTACAGGCCTTTGATGTTGTTGCTCTTGAGCTGCGGCCAGGGATTGCATGTTACTGTGAAGTTTTTCCAAACTTTCTTTTAGAGCGTCGATTTCTTCTCTCAGCTCTCTGTTCTCTTCCTTGAGATCGTCCATTTTCTTTTATCGATTGGCTTGAGTATTGTACGAATGAGACATTTTGACTCTAGAGTGTGACACATACGTGAGACTCAAAGATAAAAAATGTGTTATGGTGAATGATATGCATAGACATATTTTTAGTTTTTGTTTTCAAAAGAAACTTTAACAAATAGATTGTAAATATCACACAGTGGGGGGTGGATACCCCTTTTATTGAATTTGAAAGATTGCAGTATTTTACAAAGAAAAGTACAGTATTTATAAAGTGTTAGAAGGAAAATGTCTAAGCTCATGGATCCTGAGTTCTCTCTGAGGAGAGCTCAGATGTTGGTTCCTGTATTTTCCTTTTCTTTGATCGGGCCTCTTCAGCCGTTGTCGGGTCGACGATCCTTTTCCAAGTGAAAGGAATGAGCAAATTTTTTCTGTCTTCCTGACTTTCTATGGAATGTTGCTCTAATATCTCAATCAGAGCATCCTTTTCCTTTAGCAGTCCCTGAATCTTGGTACATTCCAAATTAAGGATCTGATATTTGTTCTTCCAAGAGTCCCTCTCACACTGAACTTTGTTGAGAGCGACCTAGAGTTTTTCCGCATTAGACATGAAATTAAGGGCATATTCCTTTCAGGGAAAAACTTCTTGACGAGGGTAAGGCATCCTCAACTTGAGGGCTCTAATTTACACCCAGTGGAGATAAGGCTCCATGGAGGTACAATTTGGTCTTCCCAAAGACTCTCTCCCTTTCCTGTGAATATGTTGCCAGGCATGCACTATTTCTTTCTTTAGTGCCATGTCATTTTCCCCTTCCTTGAAGAAAAGACCTATATGTGGGATATTCTTCATCGGGTATCCGAGTTGATGGCGAGCTAAAATTGGATGATAGTTGATTCCTCCTTTAGTACCAATGAGGGGTACATTGGAGAAATTTCCACATCTGTCGATGATCTCTATCCCTTTGTAAATCTGATTGTACCAGTCTATGTTAGAATTGGTAAGGGACATAATCCTCTGTGACCAACGTAGAGTACTCTTGTGATCCCAAAAAGCAGCAGACTTCGGCAAATGGGAAATGAACCATTTGTAGAGTAATGGTACACAAGATGTGATCATTCCTCCACTATACAAGTTCCTTAAGTGTACAGAATGATAAGCATCTGCGAGCAAGGTTCGTACATAGGTCCCTATTAAGAATATCTTAACAACATTGGTATCAACAAAGTTGTCAATATTGGGAAAGAGGAATAACCCATATATGAGCAGAACAAATGCGTCTTCGAAGGCAGTTATATTTCCTATACTAGCAACTTATAAAGCTTTCTCCATCAGGAATTTAGCTGGTAAACCCTGGATTCCTCCTTTAGTGGTCATGTGAGTCCTAACTTCTGACTCATCAAAAGAGATTGCTCTGGCAATGGCCTGATCTTTTGGAATTTCTTTCAGTCCAGAAAATGGAGCTTGATCAGTGATAGGTAAATCAATCAGGTGGGAGTACTCTTCCAATGTTGGCCCAAGTTGGTAATCTGGGAAAGTGAAGCAGTGATAAACCGGATCGTAGAGCTGTACCAGCGTAGATAGGATTCCTTCAATCACGTTGACCTTTAACAGAGACAACCGTCCTCCGTGCTTAGCTCTGAAAGCCTCGGGATTAGTAATCATCCTTCCCAATTTCCTTAAGTCTTCTAGTTTCGGAGCCTTGAAGGTGTACTTGTGTGTTTTTCTTCTACCAAAATCCATAACGCAACCTCTGATATTTGTAATTATTGTTTTAGTTCTTTTGGAAAAGATTTTTTTTCTTGTTTGAAAAGAGTTTTTTAATGAATGCATGAATGCAGCAAACAAAAACATTTGAAAACATGGGTTTAGGGGTTCAAACTCACGAGCATTGAGTCATGGCTCTACCCATCCCCAAAGGTTGTACTATTTGGTCAATTTTTGTACATGTAGAACGGGTTCTAAAAGGTTACCAAAGTCATTGACCCCTCCTAGGGATATTAACAGCAAGCTGATTCACTTGAGCGACCTGTAATATCCTAGGATGAATCTCTTTTGAGTGTAGTATCGCGTGTCAACTATTCCCGATTGTCATCGCACTACCAAATGGCCATATGGTTAAATGTCTACTAAATCCTCAGGGTCATGGTTACCACACTGGGATATACGATCCTTTCACGACAATCGGTCGTTCAACATCGATATTTCTGCACGAGTACCTCGACATATTCGGTGGACTACCAAGTTAGCTTGGTCAGGAATCACTCCCTATAAGCGTTTCCCAGATATGCCTCCACTTATCTTAATGTTCTCTCAAACTTTCCACATGCGTATTAATCGCATTCCTAGTTAAGAGAAATTTAAACACGGGTATCAAGTAGTATAACAGTAAATGATATATATATATATATATATATATATATATATATATATATATATATAGTAGAAAGTATAGAAAAATAAATGCCAAGTAAAGCCTAGACCTCTTAGGAACTCTAATCCTAGAGACTCCCCAGCAGAGTTGCCTTTTTTCTGTAGCGTGCGATTTTTGTCAGTGACGCGACCACCTTATCGCAATGGTTGGAATTGGGTGCTACTTTCTGATTTCTTATTTATCCTATGAAGCTGGAAAGGAAATGCAAGCTATCTAAAACTAACCTTGTACGAAAATGTTTTCTTTAATAAATGCTATGAGATTGGGGGGTCCGGGGTCAGGTTATAAAAAGGGAAGTTGTCAATCACCTAGTGTATATATGGTTATCCATAGACTTTTTATTGCATATTTCTCTATTAATTTAACTACTTTCTGGTGTTTGTCTATCATGTATTGGGAAAGTTTCTCCTTTGGGAATGTTGAGAGAGTGTTTTTGTTGTTTTTGGGTTTTCTGATGTTTTTGTGAAGGTACTGGACCTTAGGTTTTTGATTTGTGTGCTCGCTAAGATTTCGGTCTTATGCCTACGTATTCCCGTAAAGATAACTGGGAAATTAGAGCAATCGTAGTTCCTGCTATTCTATGGGAGGAAAGATGTTTGGTGTCTTGTTTAAAGCCTAAGATTGAAGCTAAAGGTTATTTGTGTCTTGTTCAAAGCCCAAGATTGAAGCTAAAGGTTTGACTGAGAGAGAATTTGTCATCTCTAAAGGGAGATATCTCACATGTTCTTCACAGTTGTTGAAGGATTGGTTATAAAGGGGAATTACTTTAACTGGAATGTATGTAATCCAGCAATGCCATAATTTCCTTTATAAGGGAATTGTCCTGAAGGAAGAAACTTTAACTCAGTGTAGAGCAATGCCATTTTTCCTTAGGGATTTTTCAAGCTAAGAGAAGGACATTGGCTTGGATGTAAATAATCCAGAGGCTTTCCACTTACAGTAATTATATGAAAGAGGAAGTTTACCAGGATAAAAGAGGGACCACAGCTTGGATTTTGAATCAACAAGTGTGCCACTTATAGCAGTTATCTGGAATTAGGGTTTTTTTATTGTCTGTTTTGATAGATGATGTACAGAGAAATGTCTTCCTACCGAGAGAAATCTTGATTTTCTCTGAGGGAATATTGATTTTTGTATGCTTTGATCAAAGCCCAAGGATGAAGCTAAAAGGTTGACTCTACTAGGGAGTTTTATCTGTCTTGTACAAAGCCCAAGATTGAGGCTGAAAAGAAATTGACTCCACTGGGGAGGTTTTATATCTGTCTTGTACAAAGCCCAAGATTGAGGCTAAAAAGAGACTGACTCAGCTGGAGAGGTTTTATATCTGTCTTGTACAAAGCCCAAGATTGAGGCTAACTCTACTGAGGAAAATCATTATACAAAGCCTAAGAGGAGGCTGGCTGGGGAAATTCTTATATGAAGCCTAAGAGGAGGCTAGATTTTGCAGAGTATTATTGAAATCCAGAGACAGGTCCAATATATGTTGGGGGATCAACTCTTGTTTGGGCTTGAAGAAGAGTTGAAATATCAGATGTGTAGCGGGGAAATTTGTGAGTGTAAGCAATTGATTAACTTAGCTCATGAAACAAGAGTCACCACCGCACTTTTATTTTATCCAAAAAGAGGAAAGGAAAAAGAGCGAACAAAGTGCACTCTGGTCCGGGTATAGGACCTATCTCACACACAGAGGAACTCCCATACAGAACAAACAAGTAACAAGCAAATCAGATAGAAAGCAATAAATAAATCAAAGTAGGCTGAACCCCTCAAGGGAGATTGTCCCCAGCAGAGTCGCCACTTTTCTGTAGCGGGAAAATTTGTGAGTGTAAGCTATTGATTAACTTAGCTCATGAAACAAGAGTCGCCACCGCACTTTTATTTTATCCAAAAAGAGGAAAGGAAAAAGCGCGAACAAAACCTAAGGAGTTCTAAAACAACAAGAACAAACAGAGAATGGGTAAGGGGGGTTGGTTACGCAATGGGAAGGTGTTAGCACCCAAAACGTCTATAGTACTATATAGGAACCCTTTGAAATATCTACCGCTTTTTGGTTTGAAAATGGTTTGCTTGAAAGAGATTGGGAGGGATGAGAAGAGAAATATTTTTTAAGATTTTTGTGTTTGGAGAGACTTATCACCTCATGCCTACGTACCCACGATGTGCAATGTAGGATCAAAACCCCGTAGTTCGTGGTACAAAGAACAAAGAATTTGTTTGTTTTGGTTGATTTTAAGTGTAAAGACAAGTCGTCATTTCCAAGCGAATAATTCCGCTTAAAGAAATGAATCATGTCTAAACTTATGAAAAAGTTTAAAAGAAAAAGTGCATAAGGCACAAAAAAGAGATTGATGAGTTTTTATATTTTTTATGTTTTTTATGAAATGGCCAAAATATGATTAATATTAATTGACATTTATTAAAGAAAATAAAGTTTAAAAATCGCTTGACTGAAGTCAAGGTTTTATTATGAAAGCGGTTTTGAGTTTGAAAACAAGAAGGTTTTGAAAAAGAGAGGAAGCTTTGAAAATTGAAGAAGGGGTGAAGAAGAAGTGACTATCCTAGTGAATAAAATAAAAGCTAAGGATAAGAAAGATCTAACCACATGGATAAACCCCATAGCATAAGCATTTTTCCTTTTTGATTTGGTCTTGATTCAAAATAAGTCTTCAAAAGAGGATTCCAAGTATCCAAAATCCAAGGGTTTCCATCACAAACTCCCAAGCAATAGGTTAAGATCCTAACTCTAAGTCCATAAGTCCATAATCAAGAGTATAGGTCCTCCAATGCAAAGGATAGTGGCCATAGTCCAACAATTAAGAGCACAAGTCTTTTAGTGGTTTAATCCTTTATTAATGTTTTTAAGTCCAAATGGACAAAAGAAAAATAAAAGCACAAGATAATATGGTCCAAGTGGACAAAAGAAAAATGACATAAACATAAACATGATACGATAAATGGCATAAAGCATAAAAAAATAAAGAGAGATAGGGAGCGAGAAGGAAAAGTAAAGAAGTTAGCAGTTAGTAATTAGTAGCACAAGGCTCTAGTGCCATAAGCCTTCACCGATTATTCCATTCCGCGTCTTGAATTATAGTGATTAAACAATGTACTTAGGTCAAGGTTAATGAATACTTGTTAGAAGATTGATAGAATCAAAGCCTCTACAACAACAAGCTTCTAAGATTTTGAACCTAATACAAAAGATCAATCACCATTGGGTTGACGCGACCAATCAAGGTCTGGACCACAAAAGTTCAAATTCCGAATTGGATAAAGAGGGACAAATGTTGCGCTATGTTAAGCAATCACCGAGTAATTACCCTACAATGAGGCCGATCAATAGATCTTTGTGCTAATGCATGCTAGATGAACGATATGTAGATCGTCATCCGGAAGCAATACCACACGAAAAGAAAATAGGTAACGATCTAGTCTTGATCAAGAATTCAACAAAGAAATTTTAAGATCCAAAAGACTTTCATCGATCAAAATAAAAAAAGGGAAATAGATGAAGAGAAGGCCAAATTGAATTGAAAATTCAAGAACCTTTCATCTTCAAGTTCAATCACCTTTAATTGATAAGTTTAAGTGTGAAAACATATCACTAATTCAAAGCACCTCAAATGAATTCAACATTTCATTAAAAGATAGATTTGAACTAATGAATGTTTAATTACTTTAACCATATCCAAAGTCCATTGAAATTGAAGAGAAATTAATCTCAGCAATGCATTTCAAGGCTAAAACAAGAAGAAAGGGGAAGAAGGAAGAAGAAAAACCAAAACAGCCCAAAAACAAGTGAAAATATGCATTCTGTTTCAAAGCAACCGGTTACAGCATATCTGCTAACCGGTTACTTAGTTCAAAATAGGCACAATTTTTAACACAGAGTAACCGGTTACAGCATATTTGCTAACCGGTTACTCTGCACCAGAATGCAGAAAATTGTGCAAAATTCAGCATGATCCATTTTCAAAACTTTTTACAAACATCTTGTGATCATGGAACTGAAATTGCACAAAATTTAAAGTAAAATAAAAGAAAACACCAGAAATTAAACACAATTACAAGATCTAAAAGATCAAGTAACAAAGATCTCCAAAGATCTACATTATGGAAGATGAAGATGAAGCTTCAACAATGGTGAAAGATGAATTACCACTTCAACTCTGAAAATTCCTTCAAATTACTTCAAGATCTACACTCCAAAGCCTTGATCTACTACAATTGATGAACAAAAACAAGAATGGATGAAGGTTTAGGTCAAAGTTGAACAAGACTCAATGTGAATTCTTGTTAACTTTCAAAGGAAGAAATGTGAGCTTTGGTGAATTTTGTGGTTGGGGAAGAATTTGCAAGAGGTTTGTTGGCTATCAAAAGCTTGTAGAATGAATGAAATGAAGCCTCTATTTATAGAGTTTAGGCTTGGGAAAATTGGTGGTTTAGAATTAGGCTTGGATGATCAAAATTAGGATTGAAATTCAAATTTGGAGGGAATTATCAAAAGAGTGGTGATTAGTGAAGGTGCATGGTGGAAAATGATCAAAGTGATGTAGGGGAATTAAAATGAGGTGGTATAGAATATTACAAATGTGATCAAGGGCTGAGATTGGTGCCAATTGTTGAATTTGAATTTGCCACCATTTATCAATTTTTCACGAGGGTAACCAGTTACAGCATATCTGCTAACCGGTTACTCAGTGCAAAATTTGTGAAAAATGAGCATTTTGTTGCACTGTTGTGGTTCTGGCTCGATTCTTTTGCTTGTCAAAGAAGGCATGGAAATAAACACATGAACCTTGGAGTCTCTTGAACAATAATAAATTAAATCTTGGAAACTCTTGATCAGATAATTTTTTGAATTAATCGCGGATCAACTTTAACTTTGTTCAGATGGAATTCATTCGAGCTGCGGGACTTATTTTTTGGTATTTTTAACTTGTTCTTCCCCTAAAAATGTTAGTGAAAGGAAACAAAATATTTTTGGATTTTAATTAATGGTTAGTAAACATCAACAAATTAAGCAATAAAACAACTAACAAATGCACACAAACTCAAAGGTCCCTGTAAGGCACAATCCTACAAAATAGGGGACGAATGTGTGATCTTGTTTGTGGCATGAAATGCAAAAGGACATGTAGGATCTTAGGGGTAAAAATTAGGGTATTACAGCTGCCCCTATTTAAGTTTCTTCTATCCGGAGATAAGAAGATTGACATCTTTGTCTCGACGAGATAGAAGAGACTTAAATATAACAATAAACCTAATTTTTGGCCCTAAGAGACCACAAGATGATATGATTATGCAAATGATATGCAGACACAAGACCACAGTGGGGAGAATATGCCACATGAGATAAACAAAAGAACAACGGGAGAATGAAACTCCACCGGGGAAACATATCACTGGAGACCACCAACTAGCCGGGGAACATACTGCACAACTATTGGGACTTAGGTGAGGAAAAGATTCAAACCGGGGATAACTGTATATGGAAATAAACCACAACACAACAAGGATATAACTCAACAGGGAAGGCTTAGCACAGCAAGGCTCCACTGGGGAAAATCAATACCTCAACAATGAACTATCTCTAGCATACCAAAGATACTAACCATCCATCAGAGTAGAAAACCTTAACGACGAACTGTCCCGTCAAACCGAAGAGACGTACCATTCATTGGAGTCACAAAATCTCCACAACGAACTGTCTCATCAAACCAAAGAGACTTACCATTCATTGGAGTCACAAAATCTCAATAACGAAGTGTCCCATCAAACCGAAGAGACTTACCATTCATTGGAGTCACAAAATTTCCACAACAAATTGTCCCATTAAACCGAAGAGACTTACCATTCATTGGAGTCACAAAATCTCAACAACGAACTATCCCATCCAACCGAAGAGACTTACCATTCATTGGAGTCACAAAATCTTAACAACGAACTGTCCCATCAAACCGAAGAGACTTACCATTCATTGGAGTCACAAAATCTCAACAACGAACTGTCCCATCAAACCGAAGAGACTTACCATTCATTGGAGTCATAAAATGTATTAACTGCATCGCCTCAGGCTTCTCAAATAAAGGAACGCCACAAAACAGTATTGAACCTTCCAAAAGGGGAATCATACGCAGATTTGAGCTGAAGGGCGCAGAATCCTCAAAGGTGCAAAATAAATGCACTCTCAATCTAGGTTTCACAGCCTAGAGATCCAAACAAATATTGTAGGGGACCAGAGTTCAATCCAAGAACAAGCTGGAGAGAAACGGTCAAACAAGACTCATCCCGAGGAGGAAATATCTCAACTGGGGACTAATTTCATCCAGATAATGCACTGGAGAGGAAACTGAATCAAAATCTTCCATGAGAAATAAACTCAGTGGGGAATTAACAAAGATAGGCATTTTTCTGCTTACGGGTCAACACTCTAAATGGAAAGAGGACACACATGCTCTGCGGGGATAATAGTACCAGAGAGCAAAGAAGCACCAACACAAATGCAAAATGCACAATGCAACAACGATATGCTATGCTCAACAAATTAATGCGCATGCAATGCGTATGAGTATGAATATGCTGACAAAACAGACATAAAGAATAAACAGAGGGTGAAATAAACACCACAACACCACTGAATACTCAGCTAATCCTAACAATATGGAGATGTTATTAGCAACTCTGCTAGGCATTCATCTGAGGGAATTCTGCAAGAAATAAACAAAAGCCATCAAAGGAAAATAAATCTTGCTGGAGAAAGGAAGATACTCCTTGGGGAGAAACCCAAATATCAATCTTCTAACATCAATGATCCACAAAGAGGATAACAACATAAACTCTGCTTTGAGGATGGCAAGAAGCTGTTGGGGAACTATACAAACCAAATCTTTCTGAAACTTCCTGGGGATCGTAAAAATTCACAGGAACTTCCATTTCAAAAGGATGAAGAGATCTACTGCTGAAAAATAATGAATCCGCTGGGGATTGTAGACATAAAGCAAGTCAGATCTGCTGGAGATACGAGAACACTCTCAGAGGATTAACCAATTCTAAGCAAAGCATCCTGGACTTGCTGGGAAAATAGCAAAAGGTCAAACTATGGGGGATTTTAGATCCATACTCATCATGAATGAGAGAAAACCCAACAGGTGACTGGGGAATAGCCACAATAGTGATGCACATAAATCTCTGAAAAATAATCCGCAGAGAAGTACATCTTGGACTTGCCGGGGGAAATGAGAAATTAACATCACTGCTCAACTCTTGGGAAACATTCGAAGCAATAATGCATTGCATCCGTTGAGGAATTAGCAAGGATAAATCTCTGGGTAGAACAACCTGGAGAGAAAAACATCCACAAGACAAGATGAAACACGACAAGAGATCGCCACATCAATGCTTCTTAGAAGAGAATAACATCTCTCTCTGTTTAGGGACATCCAAAGCAACAACAACACGTCTAGAGGGTAAAACTCTGAGTGAAGATTCCTCATATTATTTCTGCTAGAGACAACAAAAATGAATCTCTGTGTGGGAACTACCATTAAGGAGATGTGGACCTCAAAAATACTCAATTGGCTGACCATAACATAATCAACTGGAGAGGATTCAGATCAAGACCTAGCTGGGGGAAAACCAAACAGCATTGGACCTTATGAATTCAACACATCATAACAAACCTATCACCTTGTCAACAACTGATCACATTCATAGGAACAAGTTCTGCTAAGGAAATATCAACAAACTCTACTGGGGATCTGTCAATAAATTATGCCAAAGGAGCGAGAACGAACCCTGCTGAGGAAAACATTGATCCCACCATTCTTGGAATAACCGTTGACATTTTTTTTATATTCATAAATCAAAGGAAAATGTTTTTATAATTTTCAAAAATTTAAATCAATTATTCACATTTTGTTTCAAAAATCATCATAAAAAATAAATGAAATTTTGCAAACAGAAACAAAATAAGAATTGAAAACAAAGAGACAAAGGCCCAAATTTTATTAATAGAATGGAAGTCCGCAAATGGCGTCATTCCATGGATCATTACAAAGTTTGAAAAATGGTAAATACATGGAAAGAGTTACATTGAAATACCATGACCACTATTCTCCCTAACAACTTTGAATTCTGATGCGCTCAAAACTTCAGCTGAGGATGATTGAAGCAGGATCCTTAATGGACAATGTTGCTTTCAAATGATCAAGACTGGCCAGATGCAGTTACTTGCCATAATCCCTAACTTTTGCCTAGATTGCCCTTTCGGGTTTTCAATCTACCGGGATGATTATTTCTATTTTTGTCTCTAATTTTTGCCTTGACCGCCCTTTCGGGTTTTTCAGCCCACCGAGACGCTCATTTTTGCCAAAGCCGCCCTTTTGGGTTTTCAACCTAGCGAGCTGTTCTTTTACTTTTTTAGGCGAAGTATTTCTTGACTGCATTGACATTTACAGGACGAGTGAACTCTTCACCGTCCATAGTTGTAAGAAGTAATGCACCGCCAGAGAAGGCTCTCTTAACAACATATGGGCCTTCATAATTAGGAGTCCACTTGCCCCTAGAATCGTTGGTAAAAGTCGAGATCCTTTTGAGCACGAGGTCGCCTTCTCTGAAAACACGAGGTCGAACCTTCTTATCAAAAACTTTCTTCATTCTCTGTTGATACAATTGGCCATGACACAAGGCCGTCATTCTTTTCTCTTCAATCAAATTTAACTGGTCATATCTACTCTGACACCATTCAGCCTCAGACAATTCAGCTTCCATCAAGACTCTCATAGAAGGGATTTCAACTTCTACCGAGAGCACTGCTTCCATACCATAAACAAGAGAGAAAGGGGTTGCCCCTGTTGAAGTGCGGACAGATGTACGATACCCATGCAAAGCAAAAGGGAGCATCTCATGCCAATCCTTGTAAGTAACAACCATATTCTGAACAATCTTCTTGATATTCTTATTAGCAGCTTCAACAACCCCATTCATCTTAGGTCTGTAAGGAGAAGAATTATGATGCTCAATCTTAAACTCATCACATAATTCCTTCATCATCTTGTTATTCAAATTCGACCCATTATCAGTGATAATCTTGCTCGGAATACCATACCAACAGATGATTTGGTTCTTGATAAACCGGACCACCACTTGCTTGGTCACATTGGCATATGATGCCGCTTCAACCCACTTGGTAAAATAGTCGATAGCCACCAATATGAAATGGTGCCCGTTTGACGCTTTAGGCTCAATCATTCCAATCATATCAATGCCCCACATGGAGAAAGTCCATGGAGAAGAAATAAAATTGAGAGGAGTTGGCGGTACATGAATTTTGTCAGCATAAACCTGGCACTTATGGCACTTCTTCTCAAATTTGCAGCAGTCGAATTCCATTGTCAGCCAATAGTAACCTGCCCTCAACATCTTCTTAGCCATTGCATGCCCATTGGCATGGGTACCAAAAGATACTTCATGAATTTCTTTCATCAACATGTCTGCTTCGTGTCTATCCACGCATCTGAGCAAGACCATGTCATAATTTCTTTTATCTTTCTTGGATGCCTCAAGCGGGTACTCTTGATTTTGAAGAAAGCATTTAATATCATAATACCACGGTTTATCATTAACGACCTCTTCAACCGCAAACACATGAGCTGGCCTATCAAGCCACATAACATCGATTTTGGGCACATCATTCCACCGATTCACCACAATCATGGAGGATATAGTGGCTAAAGCATCCACCATTCGATTTCCTGCTCTGGGTACATGGTGAAACTCAACCTTATTGAAGAAAGTTAACAACCTCCTTGCATAATCTCAATAAGGAATCAAATCAGGTTGACATGTCTCCCATTCTCCTTTAATCTGATTAATCACCAGGGATGAATCTCCGTATACATCAAGAATCTTGATTCTTAAATCAATGGCTTCTTCCAAGCCCATAATACATGCTTCATATTCAGCCGCATTATTTGTGTAAGTGAACATTAACCTTGCAGTGAAAGGAATATGAGAACCATGAGGAGTAACAATTACTGCCCCAATACCATTGCCATACTCATTAAAAGCTCCATCAAAAATCAAACCCCAACGAGATCCAGGCTCAGGCCCTTCATCAGGTAATGGTTCTTCACAATCTTTAACCTTTAGATACATCACATCCTCATCAGGAAAATCAAACCTGATTGGTTGATAATCATCAATTGGCTAATGTACCAAATGGTCATCCAAAACACTTTCTTTTATCGCTTTTTGAGTTCGGCACTCGATATCATATTCTGACAACAACATTTGCCAACGAGCAATCCTCCCAGTTAAAGTAGGCTTTTCAAAGATATACTTGATTGAATCCATTTTGGATATCAACCAAGTTGTATGATTCAACATATACTGGCGGAGGCGCTTGGCAGCCCAAGCTAAACCACAACATGTCTTTTCAAGCATTGAGTACCAAGATTCACAATCAGTGAACTTCTTGCTCAAATAATAAATGGCAAATTCTTTTCGACTAGATTCATCATGTTGACCCAGAACATAGCCCATAGATTCTTCTAGCACAGTTAAATACATGATCAAAAGTCTTTCTTCCACAGGAGGAGACAAAATCGGAGGTTCAAGCAGATACTCTTTAATTCTTTCAAAAGCTTTCTGACAATCCTCTATCCAGACACAACCCTGATCTTTGCGAAAAAGCTTGAAGATCGGCGCACAGGTGGCAGTCATATTGGATATAAATTGGGAGATATAATTCAAACGTCCCAAGAATCCTCTTACTTGTTTTTCTATTTTGGGCGCAGGCATTTCCTGAATAGCTTTAACTTTACCAGGGTCAACTTCAATGCCTTTTTGGCTGACAATAAAGCCCAACAATTTTCCAGAACGGACACCAAAAGTCCATTTATTTGGATTCAAACGAAGCTTAAACTTTCTCAAATGCTGAAACAACTTAATTAAGTACTCAATATGATCTTCTTCAGTCTTTGACTTACAAATCATATCATCCACATAGACCTCAATTTCTTTATGCATCATATCATGGAACAAAGTAGTCATAGCTCTCTGGTACGTTGCACCCGCATTTTTCAAACCGAAAGGCATCGCTCTGTAACAGAATATTCCCTAGGGTGTAATGAATGTTGTTTTTTCCATATCCTCGGGTGCCATCTTTATTTGACTATAACCGGAAAATCTGTCCATTAAAGAGAAGATACTGAATTTAGCAGTATTATCTACCAACATGTCAATGTGTGGCAATGGAAAATCATCTTTTGGACTAGCTTTATTCAAATCTCTATAGTCAACGCACATTCGGACTTTTCCGTCTTTCTTTGGAACAGGCACAATATTGGCCACCCATTGAGGATACTCATAAGTCACAAGAAAACCAGCATCAATCTGCTTTTGAATCCCCTCCTTGATCTTTATAGCCATGTCAGGATGAGTTCTTCTCAATTTTAGTTTCACGGGTGGACATTCAGACTTCAATGGAAAATGGTGCTCCACAATATCACTATCAAGACCAGGCATGTCTTGATAAGGCCAAGCAAAGACATCAACATATTCTCAAAGAAAGCAACCGAGAAATTTCATCTGGAATCTCCTCAATATCCCCTTCTTCAGCTCCAAACACAGGGAACTCAAAGTTGGGAGGGGGCATAGGGTCATTGTTTTCAATGGGTTTATCAATCAATCTGCACAATAATTTATGTTTGATTTTAGAATATGAACAAAAAGTGCAAGTATCATGCAGATAAAAGCGATTAACACATTATTATTTTTTGGTTTTTTATGTTACCATTTTTCAGAAATAAAGAAAAAAGAGAAAACATAATATGGATAAACAAAATAAAATTTTATTGATGATGATCAAAATTTGAAACAAAGCCCTCACAGATTCACTTTTACCTTGGGCAGAGTGAAAGGATTTTTGAAAGAAACAAAAACAAATTACTTTGAAATATGAACAACAGTGGGAACATCAACAGTTATCCAATTCTGGAAGATTTGTCCATGTGTCACAAAATCGGGAAGCTCTTCCTCTTCATCATCTTCAATGATGGCAGCAGTAGAGTGATCTTTGTTGATGAATATGGTGTTGTGAAAGGCCTCATTAATACGCTTCAAATCTCTTCTGACTATACCCGGCGTAAAGCCTAAACCAGTTTTGCCCAGGTTATCAACCACATCAATGACTCAGCCCTAACCATCAGATCGATCAGTCTTTAATACATGCAGAGCATCCTTCAAAGAAGACATGGGCAACTCATTCTTCTTAACAGCTTTATCATCAACAGAAAGAGCTTGGAATGGAGTCCCAACAGTCTCATCAACATCAACATACGAAAAGGATGAAAGGTGGCTTACCAGCATCGCTTGCTCACCTCCAACAATTACCAGCTTATCATTCTTAACAAATTTCAATTTCTGATGGAGAGTCGAAGTCACTGCCCCAACTTCATGAATCCATGGTCGGCCAAGCAAACAACTATAAGCAGGACGGATATCCATTACTTGAAAAGTAATCTGGAAGAAGCATAGTGTTGCGGTGAGAATCGGATAACAAGCTATTAATTAACTTGCATCACATTTCTTTGAATTCACAACCGACTTTGATTTATCCAAAGGAAAGGTTCAAGATCGAGAAAACCTAAAGGGGGGAGATCTAAGGTTCGGGGGTTGGTTACGCCTAGGGAAGGTATTAGCATCCTAAACGTCCGTAGTACTCTACGAGAACCTCTTGTTTTAAGTTGTTATATCTTACTCGCTTGCTAAGGGTGCTATGCTAAAGGTTGAAACCCTAGGGGTTAATATCTAAGTATACTCGACAAAGCATCGCACTTTGCACCTACGTATCCTTACGGGAGTGGAATCAGAGTATCCGTAGTTCACCGATCTAAGGGTAAAGGATAGGAACCATTGACCATGGCCAAAGTTCCAAGGGGAAATGAGTATGAGCTCATTTTAGAGTTCACGATAACTCTCTAAATCTAAGTTATAGGGGGAAAGAGTGAGTTCTCATGATGATGAGAATCACATAGAGTTCAAAACTCTAACCAACTTCTAAGTTACGATTTCATTGGCTCTCATGAGGCCAAGAAATAAGGGTAAACCTAAAAGGATAAGGTAGGGTGGTTGTTTAGTGACTTCAAGAGTCAATTTAAGAAGGTCTCCCTTTGGAATGAGGGAAAAGATAACAGTTGTAAAATTACTAAAAGATAACAAGTTATAATCAAATATGATGATGCAAAATAGACATGAACAAGATAATGAGACGAGATAAAATTATGATGTCAATGCAAAGTTAGAATCATACATGTTGGACAAAGATCAAACATGATAAATAGAAATAACATGGCAAGCTGAATAAGGAAGTGCAATAAAAACCTAATAAGCATTCCTAATCTTATCATGAATAAAGGTCTCAAGATTAAATATTCTTACTAATTTCTTCTTATATTTAGAAAGCAAATTCAATTAGAAGAATATAGCAAAAAGAAGGGAAGAAAAAGGATGAAAAATAAGAAAGTTATGGAAATTAGAAAAATGAAGCATAAACTTGAAAAATAAAACCAACCAACAAGTGATAAAAAAGTAAGGAAGTGGTACACCTAGGGATTAAACCCAGGTCTTCTCGCTTGCAGCGTAAAACTCATACCATCAGGCCAAAGCGCCCACGTTGAACATATAATGAATACACACATACATATATGAAATAGGGCGAAAATCAGGAAAAAAAACAAAAGGACTGGGATTTGAACCCCAGTCCTAGAGGTGGTAAGGTGTGATAGTGTGTGCTTACCACCGGGGTGGCTGTTACATCCGGTATTATATTCGCTTCAATAAGTATACAAACCAAACATGCACGCATATTCCAAATAAACAACAAACCAATCAAGAATGCAAACTGCTCGTGACAGCCAAGTTCATGCCATGCTATCAAACATTAGTCATATTAAATAAGAAACAGAGACATGATTATTCATTCAAAATCAAGAAATATTACCCATATCAAATGCCAAGTAAGAATTCAATCATATGAATTGGTCATCAAATAGCAACAATCACTTGAATGCATAAGGTAAAGAGCTCATACACAGCCATGGTAAGCAAAAAAAACAGTAAGCATACAATGCTCAATTAGAAACCATACAAGGATATGACTTGAATGCAATAAACACATGAAGGCTATGGAATCTAACAGCAGCATGGTATGAGTTCACAACATTTCCATGACTAATATGCTAAATGAGAAGTAGTAAAATTGTTGTAAAATGGCATACATGTACCCAAAGGTTAAGAAAACCAACAAAAACAAACAACAGCAGATAATCATCATGCTCATTACAAGGCAGTGAGCTAACAAATTCATACACAACCATAACAGCAAGCATACATCATGTTTACAGGAGGTTTGGTGAAATGAAATCAAATTGGAACACATTTAACAAACAAGCAGATCCAAATTAGCATGGCAATGAGGTTAATTCATGTATATCAAAAACATATTCAAGACTTAGCACACTTAATGGAGAGTAGCAAGGATGTTTTAGGGTTAAAACCACATGATTGACAAAGTGAAGAGTTAAAAAAAAAGCAAACAAAAGGTAGGTTAGGGCATGATGTACTCAGTTTCAAAGATATCTTCCAAAGTTCAAATAACAGCTCAAAACATGTCATAATGAGTGGTTAAAACAAAGATAGGTTAGATCAATATGAGAACATATTCTAAGACTGTTAGTGACAAACTCCTATGATTAAAGCAAGGAACAAGAAGAATGGTGACAACATCAACAACACAAGTAGTCAGCAGCATGCTTAATCATGTCATTACAAGGCATACAACATATTCAAATGGCATTTCAAGCAATGATACAACTTGGACACAACAATATACAGATCATGGAATTCAAAATATTATGGCATAGATTCAAACATAAGTCTAACAGACAACTTACTGCAAGAGCAGGGCAGTCAATGAATTGGAAACTAAAACCCTAATGACAAGCTTGATACATACATCCAACATATCCACATACTAAACAACAATGTATATCACAAAACTCAGCATGATCTGATTACAGTTTCATATACAAAGACAAATGAGATGGCTCAATACAACTTAAATGCCTATCAAAGAACCATTCAAACATAAATTCACATAGTGTCGAGGAAAGATGTTCTCAATAATAGCAAGCAAAGGAATGGTTCATGTATCAAGATAGATTTAGGGCAGACCAAGTCAAATACAATATCAAGACAAGTTCACTTAGGTTCATAGCATCTTAGGAACATGGTACTGTCATGAAGCAAGAGTCTAAACATAGTTGCACACATAATGTCATCTAAATCAAGTAGCAACTTAGGCATAAACAACAGATACTCAAGAAACTACATTTATCATGTTGATAAAGGAAAAAAAAAGGTCAGGTTATAATGATAAGCACGTAAGCAATATGATGGTCAAAGGCATTTTTGAAGCACACCTATAGGACATATCATAGCAACCAAGTTCAGATTCAATCAAATGATCACTTTAACACTGACAACAGCATAAGACTTGGTGAAAACCAGCTTATGCAAACACATCTATCACATATATACATATATGGACTAAGTTTAAGGTGGTTTGGTAAATGTTGGAAGCATAAAGAGGTAGCAAACATCTATAACTTAAACACATATCAAGGCTAACAACACATATCACGAACATAATGTTGACAAAATCATGGTATCATAAGAGTATGACTTCTGAGTTGACAGTTTCAATAAAAAAGGGTCTAAGCATGTTCAAGATGAGATATCATAGTATGGCAAGTCATAGAACATTGAGGCATATGATTATTAGCAACACATCTCTTACCCTAAACTTCACATTTATGAACACAAACCTTAATCATGCACTACCTATCAAACCAAAGGATTGCAATACAAGAGACTGAATCACTAAGTATCAGAACAGTTCAAAACATCAAGCTCAAGCACATGGTCAACCAAAATCAGTGTCAAGGCAAAGTGGTACATACAAATATGAATACATACAAAAGTATCAAGCATCCACAACAGTAGAGTTCAAAACCAACACTTGAGAGCACAAAGTAAACAAAGAAGATGGTGACAGAAAAGAGTCAGTGCTACTTGACAAAAGCAAACTTAATTAAGCTAACAACAAAGATAGACAAGTCCAAACATCACAAAACTTAGAAGTATAACAGAACTATATAAAGAAACTAAGATTCGAGAGTCCTTTGTTTCAAAATCACATTCAAGCACATATGATATCCAAGTGTTTTAACAAAATCAAACATCAAAACTTTTCAATACAATACCATAATGAAGACTTACAATTGCAGCCACCCAATGAACAAAATCAGAGACATTGTAACTCATCACAAAAACATACATGTGTAGCATATCAATGAAGAACATCATTTTACTTTATGAACTCGAATCATGAGCACACAAACAATATATTCAAGCATATATCAACCAGATACGCATGTAAAGAACAATGAAATGCATATGGCAATGATAATATCAAATGAGCATTATTAACAAAAGGATAAGAATACAATACCAAGTGGAGTAATGTCCACTGTCTTCAAGTATGATGACTGCCTTCCCTTCCAAAGCAACTTCAAAGCCAACTTCCAACTTGCTTGCTCGAAACTTATGGAACTTCAGAGGATTTTTGAGTACTTTGTGAGAATTGTTGGTGTCTTGATGTGTAGAATCAAGCCCCTTTTATAGGCTGAACACAAGGGTTGTGTGAGTCCAAAATACAAACACTTGGAGTGCTGGGTAGAAATTACAGTCACAACGTCTCTTTTGAATTCAAAAATAGTCTATTCCTTGGAGACAAATACGCTGCTTATGCTGCCAAAATCTCAAATGTGCAGAGTTAATTCATCCCTTCTGAACTTAACATCCACTAAACGCTTCATCACACACATGTTTCATATCTGAACAACTCACAGCTGAAAAATCTTGCCGCCTACTTGTGAGTTCATGTGATGTAGTTCGTTTCACATTCCACGCTTAGTTTCGTATCCAAAATTGGCTCGCTCTCGGTCGCTTGCCAAAAACTTGGACACTTAGGACACAAAACTCATATGCTCAAGAAAGTGTGATACTCTAGAACTACCTCAACACAAGATAATCAAACATAAATACTTGTGAGCAAGATATTACTAACACATGCTTTTCTGGATCCAAGGTATAACTCTCTCTATTCCAACTTGCACTTGAGAAATCTTCAAATTTGGACAATTATTTAGACCAATTCAATTACATTCTATAAAAATATGGATGATGTGACACAAAGGAAATTGAAAATTAAATAGTTAAAGATGAAATAATTAAGAGAGAGAGAGAGAGAGAGAGAGAGAGAGAGACAGAGAGAGAGAGAGAGAGGGAGAGGTAACAAGTGCGTAGATAGACTCGTTAACCAAAATTATGAGTTGATGAACATTAAGTGGTAGTACATTTTATAAAATTTCTTTAAAGTTGAAGCTGCCTAATTATCAATTTGCTTGATTTGGTTGGAGGAGTGGAAGTTGGAGGATCATTTTGGTAGATTGCTCATCTCTTGTTTGGTTTAATTCTTGGAGAAATTATACTCACCTCCTCCGTAGTTTGTTAAAATGACAACGACATCCCCTCTAGTTTTAAAATATACACCCTCTGGTCACTATTATAAGCAACAAAAAACTTTTTTGGTTCATTACATAATTGATGTATCTGATATATAATAATGACCAGATACATCATTTATTCAATGAATCTAAAAAGCTTTTTGTTGCTTATAATAGTGACCGAAGGGTGTACACTAACTTCTCATGAGGCTACATATACTAACGAAATTTTTAATGATATATAAATAATTGTAGGTAAATATCATCTATACTTATAGATTTTGGCTGCGACTAAAAAGTAAAAAGAATGTGGTGCCATTTTAAAAAATCTCGTGGGAGATTATTGTATATTTTAAAACTTAAGGAGGTATTGATGTCGTTTTAATAAGCTCCAGAAGAAATGTTAGCGTAATTTATCCTAAAATAATACTAAGAGTAGTGATATTGTCTTTTAATTTAATAAACAGAATAGTAAAAACGCGCATATCCTTTTTCTAAGAATTTTACTTTCCTTGTCAATGGAGTAAAGTGCACAAGTATAGTCTAGTTCTCTGACATTAAAACTTTATTAGTGTTGAAGAAGATATGGATAAATCTCAATTAAACGGAAACCTAGAAACTCATCACCATGCCAATCTTCTACGGTAACAACAAAAACCCTTAAAGTAAGTTCTATTTTGTTTTTATTTTTTTTCTTTCTTTTTGGATACAAAGATCGATTTTATCTGTTCGGGTCTTTTGTTTTATAATGTTCTTACCGATTTCATCCAACTACAAGTGAAACAGGTGTAAATTTCTCCACTTTCTATTTTATTTAATTTTTAGTTGATTTTATTGTTGTTTTTAATGTATTTTATAATCTGAACTATTACCTTTATTTTTTTAGGTATTTTAATTAACTGATAGAAACTTTCTGTTTTTGTTTTACAGATATAGAAAGAAAAAAAGCTGAAGAGTGATAAATGAAATGGGTTTAATATATGGTGTTGTTTTATTTACTATTTTTATTGTTTGTCGTTGTCTATTTTGATGACTTTGTGGCTTTTCTTTTTGTTATCTTTAATGTCAGTTCGTGTGTGTTACTATTAGAGTTATTATTGAATTGAAATAGGGTGTTTGTGAACACTGCTCATGAGAATAACTTCAGATATATGAGGAGTTTCAAAGTATGGAGATATTATCATGACTTTGTTAATTTAAATATGTAACTTTTATTTTCTCTTGTATGAGAACAAAAGAACTATATTTGTTGATTTATATTATGATATGGAATTATATTATATGTTACAGTTAGTTAAAGTTATGTTATGTGTGTTTCATTTGGGAATTACATTAATGTGTTCCGAACTAATTGCAGTTTGTGATGACAGGTTTTTATTTGGAAGATGGACACTTTTAATAATTATGCTACTGAAGAAACACATTCACTTCTCATCACAGATGTTTGGTTTAGAGAAGTTTCAACCATATTTGCGACATATTCCTTTGATAAATCTGTAAGAGTATTGGATGTAGACAAAGTAAGCTGTTACTTGCCACTTTCTTCTAGTCTCGATTGTCTTTGTGTATATTCATAACTTCCAATTATTTAGAATGTAGATCATTTACATCTTCCTTTCACATTTATCTTTTATTTCCTGTTTGCACTTTCATTCTCCTTTTCTTCCATTGTTTTTTATGGAAAATTTAATGATAACTATCTTTTTTCTTTCTTTCATGGTATAGCAAAAAAAAATCATTGTTCAGCCTTTCTGGACATTCTGAACAAGTGATGTCATTAGACTTTCACCCAAGTAAGGTGGACCTTCTTTGCTCGTGTGATAACAATGATATAATTCATACGTGGAATGTGAATCAGTGTTCTATCTTACATATAACTAAGGCCAGTTTGGAATAATAATTTGTATATAATCAATTTAACGAGCCCTTAACCGTGGTGTTGCTATTTGTCCTAGAAATGAATAGTAAATAATCAATATATAACAAGCCCTTAACCATGGTGTTGCTTTTTAGCTAGATATATGTAATCCTTCATATGCTTAGAAACTTGCTTTAAAAATATGAAGCCAATTAGTATTAATAATGTATTGTAGGGAGGTAGTAAACAAGTTAGATTTCAGCCTGTTCATGGGAAGTTTATAGCTACTGCTACTGGAAATATTCTCAAACTAATTGATTGTTCAGTTAGTTATGTTGTCATTTTAATTATGCTAATACTGCAAGTTTATAACTTGCTTAGTATATTTCATGTTGTCATTTGGAACACACTACTATTTCTTGTTATATTTTTATGATATTTTGTTTGTTGTTCATCCTCTTTTATGCCATCAACATACAATTACATTACCACTGACTATGTATTACTATCCCATTTACAGTTAGATTTTATTGTTCTATTGAATGAAGTCTATCATAGACAATATTGCATAATTTAGTCTACATAGAAAACTTCATCTTCTGAAGGAGAAAGGCCTATTGCTTTTGAGTTTGAACTTGAAGTCATGACATTTAGATACTAATAGATGTCTGAAAAAAAATTCTAGGATTTCTTCACAGTGCCTGGCGGAAAGCGAAAACGCAATGATATGCCTCCACCATATGATGTTGGAGGGTATATACCTCAGCAAGATGGAGCTGGTGATGTTGGATCTGGAGATTTTGAAATTGAGGTGTGGTCTTTATCCCACTGTTTGTCACCATCAATCTTTTATAATAATTTATATTCATATATTCTAGGCACTTGCATTTCACTTGTAAGTTGTAGGTAGTTCTGTAATATTGTTAACATTCAAATAAGTTTATTATTTATACCATCATGTTTGTTTTCTTCCTTGAGTGTTGGTTTATAAAGCAAGGGATTTCATATCACTCTGTTAGATTTAGCATTTCCCCAATCCTTTTATGGGACAGGGACGAGACAAGATGGGATGTGAAGGATGATGGAGGCAGGTTTTGTCATCTCTACAAAGTGTATGATGCTCATCAGAGTTTGACATTTTTTTTTGAGATGGGAATGTTGCAGGGTTAGGACAAGGTAGGGGCACCAGGGTTGATAGAGTATGTAAACATGTCTTGCCATCTCTACCTAATTTGAATCTTGCAATTTTATAAAATTGATGTAGTTGATACACAAATTCTTTCATATGTGAGGTTGTACAATGACAGTTTTCCAAATGAGTAATTAATGATATCTTCAACTGTTTCAAAACTTTCAGGCTCACTTACACCATAATAAACAATGATTGCCTTTTCTATAACCAAATAAGCTCTTGGATTGCAATCTTCTTTCCAAGCATGCTCCTAGTGGAAACATTAATGTTTAGGTATGTGGAGGGAGCATCTCCTTCAATTCATAACACACTAATTCAAAAGGGAAAATGCATGCAGACATGGAGAGACTGGCTTCTAGGATTCCTCAACTTGATGGACCAATTCCTTATGAGGATGATGTGCTTTCAACTCCAAAAGTAATATTTTCATCAGTTGATGCCTATGCTTGTGAGAGCTTTTGTAAATTGTAATGAAATTTCATCCACCGCTGCCTATGCTTGTGTGAGCTTTTGTAAATTGTAATGAAATTTCATCCTCCGAGAATCTTCAACCAGATGATGGAAGAAAGAGAAGGATTTGTGGTCTACGCAAATATAATCTATGAAAGGCTATCAGAGTTACTCAATAACTATTTTACAACTCTGCAAAAAGAAAAAAATGGAGGAAATTGTAGGTGATTCAAATGTTGCACCTGCATTTGGTTCAAATAGTTTCCTCGAAACACACTAGCAACTGTAGCTAATTCAAATGTTTGGTTGGTCAGACATTCCCTAGGATCAGCAATGGCGATGCTTATCGGGAAAACCATGTCTAAGGATGGAAACTTTATCAGATATTTTCTTTTCAACCTTCCATTTGTATCTACCCCATTGGAGAAGATTAAGGATGAGAGAGTAAAACATGGGATTCGATTCGCTGGCAGCGTGATAATAGTTGGACTCACCTTGGTTATGTAAGCCAGGCAGCCGAAGGATTTCTCTTTCGATCCATTTACCACTTTGTCTGTGTGGATTCCATGTTTATTTGTGAATCCATCTGATAATTTGTGTTCAAATGGAGGAATTGGTACAGACGTCACTGAAAGGCTGGCAACTCAAAACTCGCTTGGGGGACTATTGATGGGCCCATCCGAGAAGGAATATTCTCCTCATTCTTTGACACTTAATGTTGCACCTGCATCTGATTTCAAAGAAGCTCGTGGGATTCATCAGGGGAGGAAACCTAACTTGAACCTTGACTACAAGCACTACAATAACAAATATTTCATGTAAATATTGTAATTTATTGGAGGTGATTTATTAGGGATTGATGATTCTGGTTTTTGTTGTTGTAGAGTATATTTGTATTTTAATTTTGTTACATATTAGTAAGTGTTTGAACTAGCTTAATTATTTGATGTTCACTTATGCTTATAATATTTATATAAAGTGTTGTTACAGAATCTTTAGGAGGACCTAGTGTGTTGATGCTACGAGAATGTTGCATCTTTGACCTTAATTGTTTTTATCTATAACAAAATGTAAAATAAATAAATAAATAAATAAAAACAAACAGAAACATCAAAATACTAAAATTTATTCATGTATTAGTAATTTAAAATATATATATATATATATATATATATATATATATATATATATATATATATGGGTCTACCGTATTGAAAAGAAAAAGAAAAAAGGAATGGGAGATTAGCCAAAACAAAAATTTAGCATAAATAAATATTGGGAAGACCCAACATATTTTTAACTAAATAGGCCTTAATGGAGATTGAAAGTATATCCCACCAAATAAAATCATAAGACAAGTTTGTCAGATTTCCTTCTCTATGAATATGAGAAGAAAAAAAAGACTATTTCTTATTACACCCCAAAGGTTTCTTAGGCACCACGCAAATTTTCGTTTTTCCCCCAGTTTTCGGATATGCACATCCGGACGCGCCATTTTTTTTTAAAAACGTTGATTTGTTTCAGATGTGCATATCAGGAATAATTTCTGATCTGCAGATCAGGAAAAATAGCAGAACTTTATTTTTTTTTTAAATCAGTTTTGTTGGTTGGTAGTAGATGTTAATATACATTCGAAAACATCCATATATAAAATAAAATGATATATATATATATATATATATATATATATATATATATATATATATACACTCCTGTCAAAATACAATACATAAATGTAATAAAAATAGAATACATCAAACAAAAAACTACTGCGTATGCCGAAGGATCTTTCCTGGCTCCCCTGCTCCTCTGCCCCTACCCGCCGTCTTGGCTCGATGTCTGGAGTACTGAAGTAGCCCCCGAACAATCTCAATAATCCTATCCATGGCAAGTCTGCCACCAGAGCCCTCAGGGAGGTGACCGTCCGCAATGACCGTCCGCGCTATCTCCTCTATCTCACGACAACAAGGTAGGACATCCTGAGTATGGTCCAGCTGAGTCTGCTGCTCCTCTAATATCTCCTGATGAGCTGGTATGGGTGGCGATCCCTCAGCAGTGGGCACCATGCATAGGCACCATGCATGGGTTTGATCTCAGTGTACCCCCGGACACTCCCCCAACCATTAATCTTGGGAAAGTGTTGTAATATCCACGCCTGAAATGGAAAACGTAACATCGGTGTCAAACATTATAATGAATATAGAAAGAAAAGAAATGAAAAAAAGACTTAGAATATAAGATTGTTACCATGTATAGTGTATAACTGCCTGCCCAGAGGCAACCATCTGAGAGCCTAGAATAGGTGTATGCTAGTGTAGCCGCCCCCTAGTTGTACCCATGGATCTCTGTGGGATCTAAAAGGTACCTGAGGTAAACGATATCAACGTAAGTGGTGCTGGTGTCCACAAACAACTGCGTGCCGAGCAAAAATAAATAGTAGCATCTCAGGGCACGCTGCTTGTGGATCTCCACCTCGGCTGAATCACCTGCTGCCCGTCCTGCCTCTGCAAGCTCCTCACGAAATCTGCGTGTCAGAAAGGAGAACCGGACGTGTGCACATTAGGAAAACTTCCGTGGATGCACATCCGGAAGTACTCAGAATATTTAACGTTGGGTTTTTCCGGATGTGCACATCAGAAAAGCAATCAACGTTAAAATTTTCTTGATCTGCACATCCGATACGTATTTCAAGTTCTAAAAAACGCAGTCATGGCTACTGTACCATAGAAAAGGGCATTTTAATGCCCTGATCGTCTGTTTAAAGCAGCAAACAATACCTACATTGTCTCTAACCTATGTTATTCATACTACCTAACAATTTCTACTATAAATCGATTACTCAAAAATAACTCTGAAACTCTAAAATTCGAAAACTTACCGATTAAATTGAGATACGGAGGATTTGGAGTGTCTTGATCGTTGTAGAAGTTGCTCTGTGCCGAACTCAAGTGAAAAAAATCGGGATTTATGGGAATGAGAAATTGAGAGTTTGAGAGAGTTTGATTGTTTGGAATGTGAAAAGTTAAAGAATGAGAGGGGAGAAGCTCTGCGCGAAGTTATAAGAAATGGTTCCAAATTTGCACATCAGGAATTATTCCTGATATGCACATCCGGAACAAATCAACGTTTTTAAAAATAATGGTGCATCCGGATGTGCATATCCGGAAGTAGGGGGTAAAAAAGGAATTTCGCTTGGTGCCTAAGAAATTTATGGGGTGTATTAAGAAATTCTCAAAAAAATGTATGTTTTTAGTAAGTAACAAACAATTTCAGTTTTCCATCTGTTGTGAATAGGGGTGCTCAAAAAAAGCGGTTATTTAAATAATCCATATCCATATCCAAATCCGGTTATTAAAAATCGGTTAATTATTAGTATAATTTTAACCAAATCCATATTTTGGTTATATTTTTAATATGGTTTTAACCAAATCCATAATTTGGACATCCATATCCAAAATAAAAACCAAATTAGTTAATTTTTTTATTAAAAAAAAAAACTTTGAAAATTTTTTCAAAAAAAATATATAATTTTTTTTTTCAAATTTTTTTTATTTTTTTCGAAATTTTTTTTTGAAAGTTTTTTTTTCAGAAATTATTATTTTTTTAAATTAAAAAAGTATTTTTTTTTATAATTAAAAAAAAAAAACTTTTTTCCAAAAATTTTAAAAAACTATTTTTTAATTTTGAACATAAATATTTTTTTTTAAATAATTGCAAAAAAATAATTTTAAAATAAAATTAAATCAAAACTAATTATAAAATTGGTTATGGATATAACCAGTTATTAACCGGTTTATAACCATTTTACAAAAATTAAAACCGGTTATGACAATTGGTTTTAATAACCGGTTATGACATATGAATTATTTATGGTTATGGATTGATTATGAAAATTAACTTTCCATAAGCATCTCTAGTTGTGAATTTGCAATGGGACAATGTTATGATTCTTAAAGGGTAGTAATAATATTGGAACTTAAAATTATTAATTAATTTTTTTTAAATAAAATTAATAATTTATTGTATTAAATTATATTATATTTGATAGTTAATTTTTCATCCTATAGGTCATTATCAGTATAATACATATTTTATTTTAATTAACCATTAACTTTATTTAAAAGACAAAATCTATTTTCAAATGTCAATTTTTTTCTTTCTTAATCCCACAAATTCCTTTTTTATTGTTTTTTTAATTTAATCAAGTCTATACGAACATTATTTGTTTATAATTAAATATTTCATTTCAAATTTATATGAATATTTAAATATATTTTATACGATATCAAATAAATTTACTCGTGCACGAGCACAGATATCTTACTACTTGTATATTTTAAAACTTAAGGAGGTACTGATGTCGTTTTAATAAACTCTAGAGGAAATGTGAGCCTAATTTTTCTTAAAATAATACTAAGAGCAGTGATATTGTCTTTTAATTTAATAAACGGAACAGTATAAGCGCGCAGATCCATTTTCTAAGAATTTTACTTTCCTTGTCAATAGAGTAAAGTGCATAATTATAGTCTAGTTCTCTGACATTAAGACTTTATTAGTATTGAAGAAGATATGGATAAATCTCAATTAAAGTGGAGGCGTGATATCTTTTCTTAAGCATATTTACTTATCTTGTTCATATGGTAAAGATATATGAATAAATATATGAAATAGTAAAGGTTATTATATTTATATATATTCACTTTGCAACACCATTGTATCATATTACATGATGGCATCCCAAACTACTCTTGAAGAGAAATTTGTGGAGCTTCAAGAAGCAAAGCAAACACACCAAAACTCACACCCCAAGATCCAAAAGGTTGCTGAGTATCTCCGAAATAGAAAATATTTCGACAAGCAATACTCACCCAAGTTGGTGTCAATAGGTCCCATCCATCATGACAATCAAAATCTCAAGTTAGGAGCGAGCTATAAGCTTACCTGGGCAGCAAAATACATCTAATCCACCCAATGCAGCCCACAATTTCTACACAAAAAGATCTCCGATAACATCAATGAACTCAAGGATCTTTTTGCCGACGATGTTTTAGATTTAGTCAATGTCGCGGAGTCTCTGATGTTGGAACTGGGTTCCAAGAAAGATGAATGTTTGAGAGAAGAAGACGAAGAGAAAGAGAGAGAAGAATAAGAAGAGATTAGGGTTTGAAACTTTGTAAAATTTTATTATGAAGCTGTTGTACAAAAATACAAAGTAAAAGACCCTTTATATAGGCTATCAAAGCCCAGGCCCACAAACTAACATTTAGACTGAAATCTTTATCAGCTATATTCGACTCTGTCGAATACAGCTGACTTACAACACTACAACTACAACATTTCGACTTCGCCAAACCTATATGTCCTTCGACTCTTCGACAAAACCTGAATTACATCTAACACACCACCTAATTCATGCTTTCGAGACTTCTCATCTCAATGCTCTTCTTTAACTCGTCGAATTTGATTTTCTTCAAAGGTTTGGTAAGTATGTCAGCTAGTTGAACTTCAGTCTTGCAATATTCAAGATCCAGCTTCCCTCTATTCACTTGATCCCTGAGAAAATGATACCTTCTTTCTATGTGCTTACTTCGACCATGACACATAGGATGATTGGCAAGATCAATAGCTGACTTGTTGTCTACAAACAATTTCGTCTTCCCAGGTTCCTTGATCTCGAGTTCTTCAAGCAACATATCTATCCATGCTGCCTGACATGATGCATACGATGCAGCTACATACTCAGCTTCACATGATGACAAAGCCACAATGCTTTGTTTTCTCGAACTCCAAGAGATTGGAGCTCCTTCGATCATGAAAATATAGCCTGCAGTACTTTTCTTCTCATCTTGGTCTCCACTGAAATCTGAATCAGTATAACCATATACCTCCACATCTTTCAACTTGGACCTATTTCGACATGGCATCAACACACCATCATCAATCGTACCCTTAATGTATCTCAGTACTCTCTTTACTGCAATAAGATGACATTCTTGGGGTTTCTCCATAAATCGACTTAACAATCCGACACTTTGACAAATGTCCGGTCTTGTATTGCAAAGATACCTCAAGGATCCAATAATTTGTTTGTACAGTGTCGAACTTACAAACTCATCATCAGTTACCTTCTTCAACTTTGCTCCTGTTTCCAATGGAGTTGTTGCAGCTTTACAGTCAATCATCTTGAACCTCTTCAAGATATCTTGAGCATACTTCTTCTGGTGCAGGAACACACCTTCAGCTGTGTCTTTGAATTCCATCCCTAAGAAATATGACAAATTCCCTAGGTCGGACATTTCGAACTCTTGCATTAGCTTCGACTTAACTTTTCTTATCTCAGCTTCACTTGCACCTGTAATTAGAAAATCATCAATGTATAGGCATAAAATGATTCGACTATCATTGTCAACATCATTTATGTAAACTCCATGCTCAGACACACACTTTGTGAACCCTGCTTCGATTAGGAATCTATCTATTCTTTTGTTCCAAGCCCTTGGGGCTTGCTTCAATCCATAGAGAGCCTTCCTCAATCTGTACACCTTCGACTCCTGCCCTTTGACCTCAAATTCTGGTGGTTGACTGACATATACTTCTTCCTCCAAAGGTCCATTCAAAAATGCTGATTTTACATCCAACTGATGTATCTTCCATTCTCTATATGCTGCTGTCGAAACAACAATCCTGATTGTTTCCAACCTAGCCACTGGCGCATATACTTCGTCGAAATCAATACCAGGTTTCTGCAGAAATCCTCTTGCCACTAGTCTTGCCTTATGCTTCGCAATTTTACCATTTGGCCTTCGTTTCAGCTTGTAAACCCATTTCACATCAATAGGCTTCTTGCTGGCTTTTTCGACAAGTTCCCAGGTATTGTTCTTTTCAATTTCCCTAAGTTCCTCCTTCATGGCTTCACACCAATTCGAATCATTCATGGCTTCATCCAAGTTAATTGGTTCTGCTTCAGCCATCATCATTGCTTCTTCTATTAAGTCACCATCTGCATCGATTGCATTATCTGGAAATCTCTCATATCCAGCTAACCTTGTCGACTCAGCTCTTATTCTAGTTGATCTTCTGACATTCTGCTCAGGAGGTTCTTCATTTCGACTTGTCGTGGCCTCAGTTTGTTGGTCTTCTTCAAACACCGTCGGAACTGTTTCTTCCATCTGTCGACCAGTATCATGTCGAACTGACTCCCAATTTTGATTTTCATCTACCAGAACATCTCGACTGATCACAAATTTATCATCTTCTGGTGAATATAGTCTATATGCACCAGTCGAATGATAACCTATTAGCACCATGGTTTGACTTCGATCATCTAGTTTTGTTCTTAATTGCTCAGGAACATGCCTGAAACATATTGATCCAAAAACTCTAAAATGACTTACATTTGGCTTCTCACCTGTCCAAGCTTCATAAGGAGTCTTCTCGACTAACTTCTTCGCTGGACATCTATTCAGAATGTATACTGCTGTCGAAGCTGCTTCAGCCCAAAATCTCTTTGGCACCTCTTTAGCCTTCAACATACTTCTCGTCATATTCAGTATACTTCTATTCTTTCTCTCATCTATCCCATTATGTTGAGGTGTATAGGGTACAATAACCTCAAGCTCTATACCTTCCTCTTCACAAAATCTAGCAAACTCTCGAGAGATATATTCACCACCACCATCAGTTCTCAGTTTCTTTAGCTTGCAACCACTTTGCTCTTCGACAAGCAACTTAAACTTCTTGAACTTTGTGAATACTTCACTTTTACTTTCGATCACATAAATCCACATATATCTGGTGAATTCATCAATGAAGGTTAAGAAGTAACGCTTTCCACCATTCGACCTAACTTCAAAAGGTCCACATACGTCAGAATGAACAAGTTCCAACTTTCCTTTCGACTTAATTGGTAGATCATGTTTGAATGCTTTTCTAGCCTACTTTGCTTTGCAGCATTCTTCACACACATGATTTGGTTCCTTCACCTGAGGTAAACCATACACCATCTTCTTATGATTCAGCATACCCAAACTCTTGAAGTTTAGATGCCCATATCTATGATGCCATAGCCAATCCTTTTCCTCTTCTGTAGTTGACGCAAGACATTCATGATTAATCATGTTAATCTGAACTTTAAAAGTCTTGTTATCAGCCAATGGTGCTTTCAGTATCAACCTACCATCAGCATGATACACTTTCATTTGATTATTCTCCAGCTTCATATTATGTCCTTTGGCAAGTAATTGACCTATACTTATCAAGTTACTTGTCATAGAAGGCACATACAACACATCAGTAATGCTGGCTTCTCTACCATCTCTCTTCATTACAGATATGTTTCCTCTTCCACCTGATGTGACACGTCTACCATCTGCAAACTTTATCACCTTCTTAACTGATTCATCAAGCTTCGTGAACCAGTTCTTATTACCAGTCATGTGGTTGCTGCAGCCTGAATCAAGGTACCATAAATTTGTTTCATCATTTGACTGAGTGTCTTCCATTAGTAGCACACCTTCAGAATCACTATCTTCTGCCTGTGCATACTGCGCTTTGTCACTTTCTTTTGCTCGTGCTTCCTTCTTCTTTCGACAGTCTCAAGCATAATGACCAAAACTTTGACAATTGTAACACTGCACGTCTTTCATGTCAACTTTCTTCCCAGAATACTTGTTGCCCATGCCTTTCTTTGTCGAATCATCATGATTCTTTGAACTCTTGCTTGACTTCTCATCACTAGCAAGATTCCTTCCCTGCTTCACCCTCCCAGATTTCTTTGTGAATTTCGCTTGTAGTGCTTGGTCCGATATCTTTTCTCTTTCTGAATCTCTTTGCTTCAATCTCATCTCATGAGCTTCTAACGAAGCCTGTAGCTCTTCAACCTTCATCTCAGCGAGATTCTTGGACTCTTCAATGGACACTACAATGTAATCAAAATTTGCAGTCAGAGATCTTAGTACCTTCTCAATCTTCTGCAAATCTGTGATTGTTTCTCCACAAGACTTCATCTGGTTCGTCAGCATCACCAATCTTGAAAAGAACTCCGAAACTGATTCATCTTCCTTCATTTGAATCATTTCGTATTGCTTTCTCAAGGTTTGCAGCTTCACCCTCTTCAGTTTCTCATCACCTCCATACAAGTTCTTTAACTTGTCCCACACTCCTTTTCCAGATTCCTCTTCAATAATTTTCTCAAACACATTCGGATCCACACACTGGTGAATCAAGAACAACGCTTTACCATCTTTCTTCCTTTGATCCTTGTACGCAGCTTTCTGTTCATCAGTAGCATTTGCCCCCAATTCTGTTACACCATCATTCACGATTTCAACCACATCTTGAAATCTGAAGATAACCCTTATCTGCGCCACCCACCATTGGTAGTTTTCTCCTTTGAAAACCGGTAGATTCGCTGGGAATTATGTGGATGTTGTTGTTCCATTTGCCATTAGATTCTCTCTGAATCGCAACCGGGCTCGTTGATACCAATTGTTGGAACTGGGTTCCAAGAAAGATGAATGTTTGAAAGAAGAAGAAGAAGAAGAGAAAGAGAGAGAAGAATAAGAAGAGATTAGGGTTTGAAACTTTGTAAAATTTTATTATGAAGCTGTTGTACAAAAATACAAAGTAAAAGACCCTTTATATAGGCTATCAAAGCCCAGGCCCACAAACTAACATTTCGACTGAAATCTTTATCAGCTATATTCGACTTTGTCGAATACAACTGACTTACAACACTACAACTACAACATTTCGACTTCGCCAAACCTATATGTCCTTTGACTCTTCGACAAAACCTGAATTACATCTAACATCTGAAAGGCTTCTGCAGCCTTGAAGAAAAGCTGTCATGGCTGTTGTTTATGGATGGATGTTCTTTGCTGTATATTTTGGGGAATGTGAATCTTGATCAACTTGATGGACTAAAAGATGTGAATATTAAGGTTGATCAAATTGTTCTTGTGATCATGGATGCGCTTTTGTTGGAGAATCAGCTTCCTTATCTAGTACTGAAGCTGTTGTGGAAAAATGATAGCGAGACGGAATTGATAGATACTATGAAGAATTTTCTCAAATGTCATCATTGGGCTACACCAGAAACTAAGAGGAAGTGGAAATGGCAACGCATTTTAGAGAATAAGAGTACAGAAAATGAGACAACACATTTTTTCTGTAACATGGTTCACAGCAAAAAGGGAAAAGAAGAAGTACATCATAATGATACAGTACTGGAATTACCGAAGGAGTCGACACCGATTCATCTTCTTGATCTTCAGCGTAAAATCATCCTCACGAAATCTAATTCCAAGGTAACAATTTAGTTTTGTTATTTTGATATATATCATAAGTAAGACGATGAAATGAAATCCATTTGTTATGTATTCTTAGACCGAAGCCGATAATGAAGCTGAAAACAAGAAGAAATAAAGTGAAAAAAATTCAGAAGAAAAAACCAAGATGATGACATACAGGAACATACAAGATCTAAGAGCAGTAGGGATAAAACTTAAATCCAGCGGGACGCGAAGGCCAACAGACGTAGATTTCTTAGAGGGTTGGTTTGCTGCAAAACTGACTCTTCCTGAGATTGTTGTGGACGATACCACAATTTCTACTTTCCTGAACCTGATAGCTTATGAGATGTGTCCAGATTTTAAGAACGACTATGGGATATGTTCATTTACGGTTTTCATGGATTCGCTGATTGATCATCCTGAAGATGTGAAGGAACTGAGATCAAAAGGTATTTTGCTGAATTCGCTTGGGAGTGATGAGGAAGTTGCTGATCTTTTCAACATCATAAGTACTGATTTGGTACCTAACTCGGAAACATATCTTGAAGTTAGGGCTAAAATACACGAGCATTACTGTAATAAATGGAAGACTTGGATAGCCCTAGGTTACCACACTTATTTCAGCAATCATTGGGCTATCACTGGTTTCGTTGCTGCTTTTATTGCGCTTGCTCTCACTTTCGTTCAAACATGGTTTTCAATTTACCCACGCGCTAGCTAGCTCATAAACATGGTTTGCCGTGAAGACTGAAGAGTGCCTTTTGCTTTGTTTGTGTGACTGTGTTTGTGTGTTTTTTAAAGAGGTGTGTGGTTGAATTCAAACATGTAATTTTCAAGTTAAAGTTTCTTTATTCAAATTATTGTTATGATTGATGATTTAGCTGTTTCTATATTGTTGCGATTATTGACTCATGTATTCATATACATTAATAAGTGAATACATGTGGGAGATTGGATTTTGATTTGACTACTTTTTTCTATATATTTCTTGTCAACTTCATACTTAAACACATTCATGCATGCATTAATATCTTTATCCATTATTTTAAATTGTCGTCTGCATTTTTAATTATGGTTACACTATTGTTGACGGGTAAGCTCTGCAACCACATCACACCGCGGTATAATTTTAAATGACGTGTATGCGGTCACATAAAAAACCACATCAGATTTATTCGGATTTTATAGCTAAAAATTAAAACTATGGAATCCCAAATCTTTATCTTCTTTGAATACTGTGAATAAATTAATTTTAACAATCTTTCTTTCAATGGTGTATTTCAATCACTTCTCATTTATCATTCAAGCTGCAATAGTCGCAATGTGTGCAACCACAACCGCAATTTAATATCATGTCTTCTTGCTTAAACACATTCATGCATATGCATTACTACCTTTATGTATAAATTCTTGTTTACATTGTAATCTTTTTCTCTTCTAATACATTTTCATGCATATCTTTTTCCCTTCATATCTTATAAATTTCTTGCTTTCTTTCTTTTTCTGTGTCACCTTCCTTGCATCTAGTTTTCTGCATCTTTTGTATTTGTATTTTTTCTTTCCTCTATTCTGCTAATGGTTGGTTGTTCCCAGAGATCAGATTTTGGTCTTCTCAAGGTTAATGTTTCTTTCTTTTTCTCTCGTTTTGAAGATGGGTGTCGATGTTTAGGCTTCATAAACTTTTTAACTGTTTTGGTATGGTGACAGGTAGATATGCTTTGAAAGATGTTGTAACAATTTATCCAATTTTTAAAATCAGTTTAAAAACAATTTGACAGTAATAATATGCAATACAAAAAGCTGTAAAATAACACAAAAGATTGGTAACTTAGTTCCGTGAAACCACACCTACGTCTGGGGACACTCTACGCAAAAAATAAAATTCGCTACTTCAAATTAGAACAATTAGTCTTATAAAAACTTTCAAACTCTATGATGTTCTAGACGCCTCCCTAATCGTAATGACTTTCTATTTAGATATCCCCTTAAATAAGAGAACCCACTCACTTTCTTTAATCACAAACCCCTAGTGATAAACATCGATAACAAATCTATTGATTGTTGAATTTACATCTCAACTAAGAGAAACCAACAAAGTAATTTGAAAAAGTGCCCAAATCACTTCAATTGGTGATTGTGACTAATTAAATCTTAATATATATATATATATACACACACACACACACACACTACTACGGATAACTCATTTAACAACGGTTAAGAAAGGTATGTAATCACGCGTGCACAAGCGTTGTTATGTAGAGTGTCGTTGTATATACGATACGTACAATCACGGATCAGTAACTGTTGTATTAAACTGGAAAGAGGGCTACCTATCACAACGGTTGATACAAACAACCGTTGTGATAAAGCAATTGTCCTAGATTCGATTCCCAGCTGCGCTGTTTTGATATTTATTTTTTTCTAGACAACGCGCGAGATATTATAATGGTTGTATAATATAACCGTTGTTAAAGCATAAGATATTATTACAGTTATCATGTATAACCGTTGTTACATATTCTGCAGAATTAAGAAAAAAATTCCTGATTTTATAATTAATCCCTTTTTTTAACCTGTATTATTGTTCACCATATAACAACAGAAAATACAACTAACATTCGTGATAAAGTAATCATAATAGTGTTTATTGTATCATATTTATAATATCACATAACTGTATCATATGCAATTGTAACAAATATCTTATAATATATCAGAACAAATAACCTGCAGTTTACACATTACATAACATCACATAATTGTATCATATTCAATTGTAACAAATATCTTACAATTTATCAGAACAAACAGCCTACAGTTTACACATTACATAACATCACATAGTTTTATCATATTCAATTCTAACAAATATCTTACAATTTATCAGAACAAACAACCTACAGATTACACACTACATAACATCACATAATTGTAACTTGGTGTTTTGGTTTCTTGTCACTTGGTGTCTTGACTCTAAAAACCTATGATTTCAAATAATTATACTTGTTAGTAAAAATAGTTAGAAACTATAATATACAATTAATATAGGCTTAAATTATGTTTTCGTCCCTGTAAGTTAGCGAGTTTTTGGTTTTCGTCCCTGAATTTTTTTTTCGGTTTTAGTCCCTATATTTCACATTCGTGTTCGTTTTAGTCTTTAAAACCAAAATCCGCAGGAAACCTTCGGATTTTCATGCGGATTTTGGTTTTAAGGACTAAAAAAAATACGAATGTGAAATATAGAGACTAAAACCGAAAAAAAAAGATTCAGGGACGAAAACCAAAAACTCGCCAACTTATAGGGACGAAAATACTATTTAAGCCATTAATATATTATGAATAAAGAGTAAAGTACATACTTGTTAATTTTCCCATATGCCTTCTTCATGATCGATTCAAACAACGTGCACGACATCTCCATCAACTTCATCATATGAGGTAGGTACTTGTGTTGTGTAAGAAGGTGTGGACGGAATATCAAGACTTCCATCACTAAGAGGAATGTGTTTTCCTTGGAGAACGATTGACCATTTCCCCGATATGTCCGATGGGTCGGTAACATAGAAAACTTGTTTTTCTTGAGAAGCCATGATGAATGGTTCGGTCATAAAAGATGCCTTGCCAAGGTCGACCCGTGTGAATCCTAAGTCATCAATGTATACACCATTACTATTATTGGGAACCCATTTGTATTAAAATAAAACCACTTTGAAAATAACATTATCAATCTCCTAAATCTCATCAATGACACCATAAAATGCGGTAGTTGCCAATACAGGATTCTTATCTTTTGAACTAGAGAAATACATCGTTTCGGCTTCAACCATAACCCCACTATTTTGCATTGTACTACGATCTTTTTTTTGATTTTGTATAAAAGGTATAATGACCAATGTTGTATGCGGTCCATGTAATGACACAAAATTTTGGCTCGTACGACAACCATTTAAATATCTCGGATGCACTACGATCATTAGATACACTTTTATTAAACCATTATATGAATCTCTTGTTATGCTCTATCAACAACAACTTGTCACTCATTCGGGGATATTTTTCCTCAAAAGTCCTTTGTGAGTATCTATGAAAGGTTGAACTTCATCTATATTATTCAATATATAGAAATGTGCTTGAATAACTACATCCCGAGCCATTGACTTAACATTTAGACCTTGAATACCTCTTTTGTCTGTGTCAGCATGACGAGAAATTGGAATTCCTATAGAATCTGCGTCCGACAAATAGTTTGTACAAAACTCAATAGCTTCTTCTGTGATGTATCTTTCAACAATCGAAGCTTCTGGTTGGTGATGATTCTTCGTATATCCTTTAAAGATCTTCATATATCGCTCTATTAGATACATCCACCTTAAGTAAACAGGACCATAAATTCTGATTTCTCTGACTAGATGAACAAGTAAGTGAACCATAATGTCAAAAAATGATGGAGGAAAATACATCTCTAATTGACACAAGATTATGGCAGCCTCATCTTCTAATTCATCTAATTTTTTGAAATCAAGAACTTTATTACATATGGCATTGAAGAATAAGCACAACTCCGTTATAGTTACTGTTGTACCCCAAATTTTACCCCTTAGATGTCATAACATTTTTTTCATGAGCATCATAGGTCAATCATTGCATAACTAACCATTTTATCAGTTTTTGTTCATTTTGTTTCATTTGTGAATCCAGGTTTGTTTCAAGAGACCTCCTCTCCTCAATAATCCAATGTGATTTGTTTTCATCACAAGTACTTCCTCAAGGACCAGACAAGGTCATCAAGACAAGGGTCTGTGTGGTGTGGTCTGAGATTCAGTGGAAGTTTGACCTAATCTTGGTCAAACAAGTGGTTTGTATCAGTATCAGGTTATTAGGCTATGGCAAAGATTCTGAATCAGGGTTTTGGTCCTCATTCAGTCATTTGTTTCATAAGTGTGCACTCAAGGCACGAGGATTAGGGTTTCTCACCCTTGGAGTTTATGGTTGAAAAATATTGTTCAGTTGAGTCTCCTAAGGCTAGCTAGTTCATGGTGTGTGCAGTACTGTTTCAGTTCAATTGAGGTTACAGAGCCATCAGAGAGGTTAAAGCAGTTGGTACATTTCAAGTTATGTGCAAGTGTTTGGTCATGTAGTTTAGGATTTGTGGTAGTCAATGCTAAGTGTTGTGGTGGCGTGTTACCTTTACCATTATCAATTCTTTTTTTCTTTTAATCATCCATTTTCCAAATTAACCATTTAAAATCCATTTCCATAACCCGAGTCATCTCATTATCCATTTTTACCTTTATATCCACTTTGTTCACAACCCATTTTCTTAACCCATTCCTAAACCCAATATCCATCTTAATCCAATTTCGTGTCCATTCACAATAAAAGTCCATCTATTTTTATCCACATTTTCTTTGTCCAATTTCCAATTTCATTATCCATTTTAATCCATTTTCTATCAATTAAACCACATCCATATACACTTCTAAAAACCATTATTTTTAGTTATTCATTTATTCCATCATCCATTTTTTTAAAGTCTAATATCCTAACCATATCCATTCATTAATCCATTTTATTTCAAAAATACAAAAGCCCATTGTTTTTTGTTTTGTTTTACAAATTACAATAAAAAGGTCACAAAAAAAAGGAACATAGCGTGCCACTAACATCTCCATACTTGCTACAAAATAAAACCAAAACAAATGTTGCATCTTCCCTACAGAACCGTACGAGCCTGCGCATAACACTCCAAAGACCAAGCATCACACTCCATGCCAAAGGACCCTGCTACCAAAAACTCTGCCTCGAATCATTCTGCTACACTAGCCACTTTCCTGCTGCAACCGTACGAATGAAACCACGCTTCAAACCAACTTACCTTGCAAACTTTCTGCATACACCCCAAAACAAAGCACTCCAAGACAAGCTACTATGCCAAAGCCTTTGACCAACAACGACCCTACAAGGTAAAATCCTGCGTCAAACCCAGCCAAGACAAGGACAACACTCACCCAACCTACAAACCGCGAAAGCGATGTCACAAATCAACAACGACAACACACCATGCCTTGACCATAACCTGAAATAACTGGATTCTGAAAATAAAATGTCAACAGTAGGAAAAAATTCCGAATTTGAAAGTGAAAAAAAGACTTTGAAGTCAATAAAGAGAGGAGCAGACGGGAAGAAGAGGGAATCGATTTTTCACAATATTTTTCAATTTCAACTCATCTACTCATTCATCTTCATAAACCCTGCGCATCAAAAACCAGACAATGCTTCTGCTATGAATCAGCCTGAAAACGACAGCTCATAACAACAACCAACACAATACAAAAGAGGGAGGACTTCAGTTGTTTTAAAGGAGGAGGACGGAACCTTGTTTCAGGGGGGGCTCAATTCCAAATCTCCAAAACCTCCATCGATTTTCTTCAATAAAAGAAAAAGTCTCTCTTTTCCAACCGAATCACAAACCGAAAATTCCTTCTTCCGTAACAACCTCGTCTTCTGAAACCTGTTACCCTTTTTCAACCATCAACAAACCAATCTGAATCCTTCCGTAAACCTTCTTCATCAAACATTAGCAACAACCAAAAACCTTCCCCTGTCTTCAATCCGGATCCCTTCTTCAAACCGTAATCACCCTCCTTCGTAACCTTATCAAACCTATTCCCAAATCAAACCCAGACAGATTCAAAACCCAACTTTCAAATCCCCAGAACCTCAAATCAGAATAAGAAATTGAAGATGAAGAAGAGAGATTTGAGAATCATTGAACCAAATCGAACCTTCATGAATCAACCTTAAACCGAAAACCAAACTCGTTCGTTTCAAAATTGAAGCCAAAGCGGAAAGAAGGATCCATTTATGGGATTTAAAGGTCGGTATCAACGACTCGATTGGCTTCATGTTGTTTCAATTTCGTTCTCATGTCGGTCGGATGATGTTTGACGAAAATCAGACTCTTTTCTTTTTTTTCGCTTCTTAAAAAGGGGATTCTAGTGATTCTTTATGTTTGGAAAAACAAGGTGTTAATGATTCTAATGCCACGGATGGATAGTTTGCCTTGACCTCTTCTTTTGAAACCCTGGTTTGGTTGATGGGCCGAGTTGGGTAATGGATTTCATGGCCCACCCGTTTCCCTTTCATCACTTTTTTTTATTTCAACCATGTTTTTGTGTGTGTTGAGGTGATGGGCTGGTGAGACCATATGATTCTCACCTAGTCCATTTCCTTTTTCTTTGATTTAAGTTCTTATCTTTAATTTTTATTTAGTTCATTTTTTTAATCCTTCTTTAAAGTTGTTTAAACAAAAAACTTTGGGTTGTAACAATTAAGTTTTATGGATCTTGCATGATTTGATTTCTTTGTTTAATCTCCATTTCGGTTTTTATTTCTATTCTCGATTTCATGTCAATTTTCATGTTCTCTATTTTGGCCAATGACTTAAAAAAAATCTTAACTTTGTTGATTATTTCAAATCAATAAATTTTGATTAGTATGAGGCCGTATTTTTCCTTTTGATTGGTCAATGAAAGTCTGATAAAAAGATTACCGATTTTATCGAGTTAAGTCTTGTTTCAGACGAGACCACCTTTATTTTCACTTTAATTCCATTTTCCTTTATTTTGGCCAATGATATACAAAAAATCATGACTTTTCGATCTATTCAAAATGACTAAAAGTCTTGATATGTATGAGGCTCATTTCTTTATTTTTGTCGGTCAATGAAAGTCGAATATCAAAAGATTATCGATCCTCCGATTAAATCTTGATCAAGACGAGACTAACTTTATTTTTCATTTCGAGTCCATTTTCTTTATTTTTGACCAATGATATCACAAAAATCTTGATTTATTGATTTATCCAAGTCCCTAAAAATCTTGATAAATATGAGGCCACATTTTATTTACTTTTTATTGGTCGATGAAAGTAAAAAATCCAAGATTATCGATTTGTCGATTAAATCTTGATTTAGACGAGACCAAATTTTTTTTTCATTTCGATTTCATTATCTTTATTTTGGGTCGATGATATAACAAACTTCATAGTTTGGTTGATCTCATTAAAACGGTAAAACTTTGATCAATATGAGACCGCTTTCTTTTTATTTCAATTTCATTCACTTTTTAGTCGATGAAAGTCAAGAATCATTGATTATCGATTTCTCGATTATATCATGATTAAGACGAGACTAATTCTATTTCTTGTCAACCTTTAAGTCCTTTGAATACTAACTTTTCATTTCTCTCTTTGACGAGATTTGTAAATATCTTCTGGTAAAGTCTTGTGGACTACTATTCTGGTTGCCTGTTTCATTTGACACATCCCTATTCCAAAGGAAAGTTCCCCTCAGTTGACTCATAAGTCAATAAACCAATCATCCTACCTTGGCCTCATAAGAGCCTTTCCCTTTCCTTGGCCTCATAAGAGCCATTGAATCATAACTTAGTAATAGGATAGAGTTCTTAAACTCTATGTGATTCTCATCATCATGAGAACTCACTTTTCCCATCATAACTTAGATTTAGAGAGTTTCTTAAAACTCTAAATGAGCTCATACTCATTTCCCCTTGGAACTTTGGCCATATTCAATGGTTCCTCTTTCACCCTTAGCAATACTTAGTCTATATACTCTTAGGTCTTTACCTTTAGCAGATACCTTAGCAAGCAAACATAACATGACACAAACTAAACAAGAGGTTCCTGTAGAGTACTATAGATACTAAGGGTGCTAATACCTTCCCTTAGTATAACCAACCCCCGAACCTTAGATCTCCCCCCTTTAGGTTTTTCTCGATCTTGAACCTTTCCTTTGGATAAATCAAAGTCGGTTGTGAATTCAAAGAAATGCGATGCAAGTTAATTAATAGCTTGTTATCCGATTCTCACTGCAACAGTTACTCTCACATTTTTTGGTAGGATCCCACAGATAGTCACTGATAGAAGTTGTTGCATCAATACATGACAATCATGAGATTTTAAACCAATTAACTTGAGATCTTTTATTGATAAAAGTTTCTTGATGTTTGATGAGTAACATTGCATAACTTTAATACCTCGCAAACACTCGCAGCAAATTTCTTTTCCTTTTTAGAAAGAGTGTGACATGCTGAGGCAGATAAGTTCTTTTTCCTTTCTCTATTGGAGCCAACTGTTTTCTTATACCCATCTTCTCCATATCAAGACAGGAAGTCCTACTATCTTTATTATTGCCTAGAATTTTTAGAAGTGTGTCAATCAAACTATCACACACATTTCTCTCCACGTGCATCACATCAAGACAATGTATAACATCAAGACTTGACTAATATGGAAGATCAAAGAAGATGGACCTCTTTTTCCAAATATTTTTCGCAACTGCCCCCTTTTCTTTTTTTCTCTTCCCAAAGAAAACATTAGTGTGTTCCTGCCGTTGATAAACTTCTTCCCTGGTTAAAGGTTCAGATGCCTCATCAAACTCTTGCTCTCCACTAAAAGCCTTCCGCAATCTACGATAAGGATGATTGGGTTTTAGAAATTTTTGATGCCCAAGGTAAACAGTCTTTTTTCCAAACTTAAGTTGGTGATAAAAAGTATCATCTTCACATATAGGACACACTCTATGTCCTTTGACACTGCCGTAAGAAGGAAAGTCATTGATTGTGCAATATAACATTGCACGCATCTTAAACTTTTCCCCAGAATATGCATCATTAACTTCAATGCCTTCATCCCACAAGAGTTGTAAATCATCAATTAATGGACTTAGATAAGCATCTATGTCGTTACCAGGTTGTCGTGGTCTATAAATCATCATACTTAACAGTATATACTTGCGCTTCATACCCAACCAAGGAGATATGTTGTAAATAGTGAGAAGAACGGGCCACGAAGTATGATTAGTGCTCAGATTACCAAAGGGGTTCATTCCATTAGTGGCAAGTCCAAGCCTAAGGTTTCTTGGCGCAACTCCAAAATCCGGAAATAACGAATCAATTTTCTTCCATTGCAACGAATAAGCATCATGACGAATGTTTCCATCACAAGTCCTCTCATCTACATGCCATCTAAGATTCTTTGCGTCATTTGAATTAGCAAAAAGTATCTTAAATTGTGAAATCATTGGCAAGTACCATAACACTTTAGTAGGAGGATACTTCATACTAACATTATCATAGTCATTGTCATCACCACTGTTGGCCTTCAGCTTGTAACGCGACACACCACATTTCAGACATTGATACAAGTCTTCATACTCTTTCCAGTATAATATGCAATCATTAGGGCAAGCATGTATTTTGATATACTCCAGACCCATTGGACACAATGTCCTCTTGGCCTTATAACAACGATCCAGCAATTTGTTATCTTTTGGTAAAATTTCCTTTAGCGGATCAAGTAATTCCGTGAATTTTTATCCGACCATCCATTTTTTACCTTCAGATTAAACAACTTTAACACTGCTGACAATCGTGTAAAATCTGTGCATCCCTTATATAAAGGAGCGTCTTTATCACTACATAAAGTATCATAAATATGAGCATTCTTAAAAGAAGATTCCCCAATATCACGGAACATATCATCTAGTTGATCTTCCATATATTCATCTTCATCGACTCTTTGACTTTGTGACGCACAACTTTCCACCACTTCACCATGCCACATCCATATTATATAATTTTGACATATACCATCACAACAAAGGTGATGAAATATTTCATCCTTTCTACACTTTTTGATATTCGCACAAAGAACACAAGGAAAATAAAAGATACCATTATTTTTGGGAAGATGTTTATCAGCGTATCCAAGAAATTCAATAACTTCTATCTCTTAAACCAGAACTAATCTATCGGCTTTCATCCCACTACGATCCATAACAACTTCTGAAATCTATACACATATAATAATGTGAATGACACACCAAAATGTAATTCAAAAACTTAATGCATTTGGAAATCTATACCTAAAGCATATAAAACATTTACTCTAATACTGGCTTGAGCATAAACAACATAAACATATTGGCTTAAGCATATAAACAAAGAAAAAAGGAATGAAGATGTTGAAGAATACCGTACTTCGAAGCTAAAGAATCAAATGAATGAAGAGGTTATGAAGATTTAAGCTACGAAGAGGGTAAAGTTTATGCCGCCGCTGTCGTCTCTAGTGGCTCGCTTGTTCAACTAGGGCGTCTTTTGAAAGAAATAATACATAATAAGTTTTGTTTTAATTTATTAGGGAACCCTTTAATTACGGTTGGGAAACATAACCGTAGTAGAATTGAAGACCTCTTACAACGGTTTTTTACTTCACCGTTGTAAACTATTTTACAATTTATTTTTAAAGTAATGAAGTTAAGTTCTATAACAACGGTTGGTTTAAAAAACCGTTGTAAAATCATTTACAATTTGTTTTATAAATAATGGACTTAAGTGACAAACGCTTAATGTACTCTAAAAAATGGAAAAAGTGTAACTACAGGGAATCAAAGCTTGCTGCACAATATTTATTACTACGGTCTTTTAAAACAACCGTCATTATATTTCTGTTTATACGTACCGCTAGTTACTGGGTGTGAAAATTTTAACCTATTACAACGGTTTAGATGAATTTGTTGTAAACCTGACGTTGTTGTTTGTGCATTTTGTTGTAGTGATATATATATATATATATATATATATATATATATATATATATATATTACTGGAGAAGAAGATGCGGTTTACACCCTAAGTCTTTCCATCCTTCAACATTTAGTCGGATCTAACCAACCTATAGGAGAAAAAATTCAAACTCTCCTTCAAAATCTAAGGTGTCCCTCCTTGACACATTTCAGGTGGTATAAAGATACCTTCCTTTCTAGGGTATTTCAATTGAATAACTCTAATTCAGCCCATTGGAAAGCCAAATTCATTGATGGCCTTCCCCACCTTTTCTCTGAAAGAGTTAGAAAAGCTCTTAGAGACAAAAATGATGGAATTAATATCAACTACCCAGAACTGACCTATGGCCATATTATTAACAGTTGCATAAGCGAGGGATTAACATTATGCAGCGATATCAAACTTAAGCATCAACTCAAAAAGCAAAACCTTTCTGAGAAGCACCAATTGGGTGAGTTTTGCGTTCAATTCGCCTTTGACCTAGTAAAACCCCCAAGAGAAAAAAGGATAAAATCCCTTAAGCATGGCAAAAGGAAAGATTCCCATAAGGGTAAGACTTATAGCTCTTACCAAAATCCTTATAAGGATTATAAGAGAAAAAACTATAAGAAAAGGAAACCTAAACCCACAGATAAACCCTTATACAACAAAGGAAAACGGAAAGCAAAGAAGCTTGACGTCACTTGCCACAAATGTGGAAAACAAGGTCATTATGCTAATAGGTGTTGGACCAAGAAAGCTCTCAATAATATTGAAGATGATAAACTTCGTTCCCAACTCGAAAAGGTTCTCCTTATAGAATCTAGCTCTGAAGAAACCTCTTCAGATGAAGAACTTGGAGTCATCAACTCCTCTGATTCCGAATCCTCAGAATCTCCAACTCAGTCTGAAATGTCGTTTCATCTATGATAGATTTCTCAAAGGGTAGTGAAACCAGAAAATTCATTAATAATGAATTTAATAATGTCAAATATTATGAATTTAGGAAATGGTATTTTAAAAAATTTTCAAAACCTGAATTACAAGAATTTAAGGAACTCTTTTATGAGGATTTAACTAAAAAACAAACTATTATTCCTTTTACTCATTGGTCTTTTATCTTCTTTATAAAAAGAACTCAAGATAATACACTTGCTTTACAACTGTATAATATCCTTGTTTTTCAAAGATCCTGGATCACTCCCGAAGGGGAAGCCTTAGAGGCACTTTATCCCCCTGAAAAGGCATTACAATTAGCTGAGAATGCTGAGGCTAGTGCCTATAATAGCATTAAGAAACTTGAAAATAGTCAAGTTACTATCAGAGAATTAAACTTTCTAATCAGAGCTCAAAACTTTACCAATGCGTTTCTTACTTGTCTGGGAGATCATATGGTCTCTCTGGAAAACCTTATTATTTCCATCAAAGAAAGCATGGAAAAGCAGATGAATCAACATAACTTGATCCTAGACCAATGGTCAAAAAATAAAACCATTCCTTTTCAAGAAGAATCTTTTTCTAGGAGTATTTCTGATACTCCCATTATCCAACCTCCTATACAGATTAGTGGGTTTAAGATGGATGAAAATCATGGTGAGTTTATAAAAGTCCTCGAGGATAAACTTAAGAATTTACACCTTAGGATTTTATCCCAGAAAGATAACTCCTCGGAGGAAAATTATACCTCTGAAGAAGACGATTAGGTTTTTGGAAATATCAACCAACTAACCCAGATGTTTGCCGACCAAAACATAAATAATGATCCCCAAATAAATCCTATCTACTCAACAAAACCTGTAGAAAAATATTACTACAAGAGACCTACCCCTCAGGACATTCTTTTTGAAGAACCTAATAATTATCAGAATTCTTATTCAGGAAAAGGCTATTTATGAATGGAACATAGATGAACTTAATGAAAAATAAGTCTTAGATACCCTACATAGAATGTTTATGTATGCGACTGTCTGCAAGCAAAATGGAAACTTAGATAGTTCTGTTGCTTCTTTCATTACCACTGGATTTGTAGGTCAACTTAGAGGATGGCGGGACCATTATCTCACTGAATCCCAAAGGAAAGACATTCTTTCACATAAGAAAATTGTTAAAACTGAAGGAACTAGTACTCCTACTATTACTAGATAAGAAAACGTGTCAATGAAGACAAGTTTGTCACATGGATCAATGGATACCATCCTAGCAGGGGAATCACAAGATCAAGACCCCACAATAGAAGACTTTTGGGACGCACTTACTCACTCAATGACCCAAAGAATCAGTAAAGGAAAAGCGCCCCAATAATCAAAAGAAGTTAAAACCAGTGGGACCCACAATAATGATGTTTCCCACTTTGTCTCACACTATCTAAAGATGATTTAGACGTCCACCCAACAAAGTTGAAAAGGACGAGGGCAGAATCTGCTTTAACTTTATCTTTTTATCTTTTATTTTGTCTGATATAAGCATTTAGTGACGATGGGGCCCATTAGAGTACCCGGCTAAAATGATTATCTTTTCCTTTACCTGTTGTAGTAAGTTTAGTGCTTTGTTTACCGGTTACAATAGGTAACCTTTTCCCTATATAAGGGTTTTCATTTCTCATTTGTAGACACGCTTCCTTGGTACCACATTTCTCTCTGCAATAATATCAAAGTTTCTTCTTATACATCTCTTTCATTTATCTTTTCTTACTTCAAAGATAATCCACAATCACAAATAGTAACCAAATTCGTAAGATATCTAGGCTGCGCTACTGTTCCTGGTATATATATATATATATATATATATATATATATATATATTGTAAGATATTGGATCGAACTCTAGTTTTGTCGATGGGGATATTGTCAGTAAGGATAACTTTTATGTTTCGATAGGAGACAAACATGAAGTCGAAGTTGGTTCACATGCTGATGTCGAAGTGTTACGTGTTGTAGTCGAAGTTAGTTCTAGTATATTATTTCGAAATGTAATGTCGAATTGGGCCTTGTGTTATGGATCCAATTGTTTAGGTTATCTTGTTATTTAAGTTAACTTGGTAGCCTATAAATATGCTAGTTCTCTCAGGTTGTTGAGAGAGGCCAATTGTTGTTATTCACTTGTAATAATTTGTACCATAATTGAGTAAGTGAATAGAAAAACAGTTTGCCCTAATCCTATTCTCATTCTTTCTTCTCTCTCTCTTTGCTAACCTAACCGTCTTCATTGTTCACCCAAGAAACTTCATTTCTTAATCAAGAATATGTTAATTAGTATCGTTCGTTACAACAAACTGGTGCGGTGAGCGTGAAGGAAGATGCCGTCAACAAATTTTTAAATTGAGAAGTTCACCGGAGTTAATGATTTCGGTTTATTGCGCTTGAAGATGCGTGCCCTTCTTGTTCAACAGGGTTTGCTAGAAGCGTTAAAGGGAGAAGAAGCCATGAATATTGCATTGACGGAGAAGGATAAGAAAATGATGATCGAGAAAGCCCACAGTACCATTATTCTGAGTCTTGGTGATAAGGTTCTCAGGCTGGTTTCGAAAGAGACGATGACAACTGGTGTTTGGCTGAAACTCGAAGGATTGTATATGACAAAATCCTTGGTGAATCGTTTGGATCTGAAGCAAGCTTTGTATTCATTCAAGATGAATAAAGATAAAGCATTGACAGAGCAGCCGGATGCGTTCAGCAAGGTGATACTTGATCTTGAAAATATTGATGTTACCATTAGTGACGAAGATCAAGCATTGTTACTGTTGTGTTTTCTACCTAAGTCGCATCCTCACTTCAAAGAAACCCTCTTGTATGGAACAAAGTCCCTGACCTTTGAAGAAGTTCATTCAGCCTTGTATTCTAAGGATTTGAACAAAAGAAAGGAGAAGAAACCATCATCAGTTGGAGTAGGGTTATTTGTTAAAGGGAAATTCTTGAAAAGAGATGGTAGGTTTCAGAAGAAGAAAGGTAAAACTCAGCAGAAGTCTTATGGTGGTGATATTTCTGGTATTAGGTGTTATCACTATAAGAAGGATGGTCACACAAGAAAGGTGTGTCCTGAGCGCCTGAATAATCACGGAGGTAAGGACAATGGCAATGCCGCTATTGTGTAAGATGATTATGAATCATCTGATGTCCTTGTGGTTTTGAGCAGATACTCTTGCAAAGAGTGGATTATGGATTCAGGATGTACTTGGCATATGACTCCAAACAAGAATGTGTTTGAAGAATTATGTGATCAAGATGGTGAATCAATACTGTTGAGAAACAATAAAGCTTGCAAGATTGCAGGTATTGGATTTGTGAGATTCAAACTCCATGATGAGTCAATAAGGTTATTGACTGAGGTTAGGCATGTACCTGATCTTAAGAGGAATTTGATTTCTCTCGGTGAATTCAACAAGAAAGGATATGTCTTCAAAGGAGAGCAAGGTATCCTAAAAGTCATGAAGGGGTCAAAGGAAGTCTTGAGACGCATGAAGAAACAATGCTTGTGTACCCTTGAGGCTGAGGTTGTAAGTGGTTAAGTAGATTTTACATCCACCAAACCAGTGTCGAAGGCAGAATTATGGCACATGAGATTGGGCCATGTCAACGAAAGAGGCCTGGTCGAACTGAGGAAACAGAACCTGCTAGGTGGCGGCAAAATTGGGAAGTTTGAGTTTTGTGAACCTTGTGTATTTGGCAAATCATGTAGGGTGAACTTTAACAAAGGTAAAGAAAGAACACATGGATCCCTTGATTACATTCATGCTGATCTTTGGGGGCCTGCAAGGAACCCTTCACATTCAGGTGCAAGGTATTTCTATCCATAGTTGATGACTATTCCAGATAATTATGGGTATTCATTCAGAAGACTAAGGATGAAACTTTTGAGAATTTCAAAATTTGGAAGGTTTTGGTCGAAACTCAAACTGGCATAAAGGTCAAGAGGCTGAGAACCGACAATGGCCTTGAATTTTGCAATGAAGCTTTCGACAGTTACTGTGTTGAGTCTGGGATTGCAAGGCATAAGACTGTAGCATGTACTCCTCAACAAAATGGCTTAGTTGAGAGATTCAATTGAACAATCCTTGAAAGGGTTAGATTCATGTTGGTGAGTGATGGATTGAAGAAGGTGTTTTGGGCGAAGGTTGTTTAGACAATAGCCTATCTGATAAATAGATGTCCCTAGACCTAATTTCATCGGGTAAACCACCAGATTTTGACAAACTGGGAGTATTTGACTGTTTAGCCTATGCTCACATTAGGCAAGACAAGGTCGAACCTAGAGCTCTGAGATGCATGTTCCTTGGATATCCTGAGGATGTTAAAGGCTATAGGCGGTGGTGCCTAGAACTAGGTCACAGAAGATGTATCACAAGTTGTGATGTAGTTTTCAATGAAGTCGAGATGGCGTTCAAGAAAACTGGCGATGCTAGTTGAAGTGCAGAAATCTCTGAAGAAGAGCTGGAACAGGTAGAGTTCATGTTGAGGTGGAGAATAGTGATGCTGAAGTGCATAACCAGATGAAGTCGAAGAAGAAAAGCAAGATGCTGAAGAGACTGAGGAAACTATCGATGACTACCTACTGGCAAGAGATAGGCCGAGAAGAGTCATCAAGCCACCTCAGTGACTTGGTTATACAGATCTTATAACTTTTTCCTTAATCTCTGCAAGTGACGTACTTGTGGAAGAACCTAGAGACTATAAGGAAGCTATGAGGAGTCGAAATAAGAATGAATGGCGAAAAGCCATGGATGACGAGATGAAATATCTTCATGATAATAACACTTGGGAGCTGATTGGGAAACCTGTCGGAGCCAGGTTAGTCAGTTGTAAGTGGATTTTCAAGGTCAAGGAAGGAATCGAAGGAGTGATGTCGAAGCACTTTAAGGCAAGGTTGGTTGCTAGGGGGTTCACTCAGAAAGAAGGTTTCAACTTCAATGATGTGTTCTCACATGTTGTAAATCATAGATCCATTAGAATGTTGTTAGCCATGGTGGCGAAGTTCGACCTGGAACTTGAACAAATGGATATGAAGACAACCTTCCTGTATGGTAATCTAGATGAAACGATCCCGATGCGTCAACATGAAGGGTATGCAGAAAAGGATAAGGAAGATTATGTGTGAAAGCTGAATAGGTCTTTGTATGGCCTGAAACAATCTCCTCAACAATGGAACAGGAAATTCAACAAGTTCATGGCATACATTGGTTTCACTAGGAGCCAGTTCGAACATTGTGTTTACTTCAGATTTCGACCTGGAAACTCACTTGTTATTTTGTTTCTTTATGTGGATGATATCCTCATAGCTAACAACAATGTCGAGGATGTAATTGAGGTGAAGGCTGAACTCAGTAAGGAGTTCAAAATGAAGGATCTGGGAACTGCCACCAGGATTCTTGGGATTAACATCCAGAGAGATAGAAATCAGTCGAAGTTATGCTTATCTCAAGAGACATACCTACAGAAGGTTCTCGACAAGTTTGGTATGAAGAATTCAAAGCCTGTTGTGACTCTGACAAATCCTCAATTTAAGCTTAGTACTACTCAAAGTCTGAGTACTGAAGTTGAAAGAATCTATATAAGTAGCATTCCATATGCTAGTGTAGCGTGCGGTTTTTGTCGGTGACGCGACCACCTTACCGCAAATGGTTTGGGTTGCTACTTTCTAATTTCTGTATTTATCCTATAAAGCTGGTTAAGGAAGGGGAAGATATCTTAAACTAACCCTACACGCAAATTTTTTCTTTAACAAATGCTAAGAGATCAGGGATCGGGGTCTGATTATACAAAGGGAAGCTATTAACACCCAGTGTATCTATGGTAATCCATAGGAACCTTCTCTTGCATGTATTTCTGTTAACTTAAAATGATTTCTCGTGTTTATCTGTCGTGTATTGGGAAAGTTTCTCCTTTGGGGGAATGAGAGAATGTTTTTGTTGTTTTCGGGTTTTTTGTTGTTTTTGGGAAGGTACTGGACCTGAAGTTTTTGATTTTTGTATGCTCGCTAAGATTTCGCAATCTTATGCCTACGTATTCCCGTAAAAAGATTTGGGGAATCAGAGCAATCGTAGTTCCTCCTATTTCTATGGGAGGAAAATAAATTTGGTGTCTTGTTCAAAGCCCAAGATTGAAGCTATCTGAGTATTTGTGTCTTGTTTAAAGCCCAAGATTGAAGCTAAAGGTTGACTGAGAGAGAATTTGTCATCTCTAAGGGAGATATCTCACCTATTCATGACAAATGTTGAGGAATTGGTTATAAGGGAAATTACTTTAACTGGGATGTATGAAATCCAGCAATGCCATAATTTCCTTTATAAGAGGGATGCCATGAAGGAAGAAGCTTTAACTCAGTGTAGAGCAATGCCATTTTTTCTGCTAAGAGAGGGACATTGGCTTTGGATGTATGGAATCTAGAGGCTTGCCACTTACAGCAGTTACATGAAAGATAAATTTTAGCCAGGATAAAGTAAGGACTCCATCTTGGACTTTGAATCAATAAGTGTGCCACTTACAACAATTATCTGGACAAAAGTTTTGATTGTTTGTTTTGATATGTGATGTATATAGAAGATGTCTTCCTGCAGAGAGAACTCATGGTCTCATCTGAGGGGATGTTGATTTTTTTGTGCCTTGATCAAAGCCCAAGGTTGAAGCTGAAGGAAACTGACTCTATTGGGAAGGGTTTTATCTGTCTTATACAAAGCCCAAGATTGAGGCTTACTGGGGAAAATTCTTATATGAAGCCTAAGAGGAGGCTATCTTTTGCTGAGGATTTGTTAAAATCCAGGAGCAAGTCCAAATTGTGTTGGGGAAGCCTAACAGATGCCATGAGGCTCTGACTTCATTGAGAATTTCTTGATTTTCAAATGACCCTGGCTGGGATGTTTCACAGTGAAAATTAAGTCTTGTTGTGTGTCAGGGGAGTTTAAAGATGAGTTTGAAAGCCTTAGAGGTTTTAACTCTTCTAGAGACGGGTGTATTGGTGAAATGAACATAGCTCTTCCTATGCTTTTAGGAAACTTGAGGGTCTCTGTGTGTGGTAAAAAAAAAGACTATGATAAGTGAGACTTTCCAAGTTGTAGCATGCGATTTTTGTCGGTGACGCGACCACCTTATCACAATGGTTGGAATTGGGTGCTACTTTCTGATTTCTTATTTATCCTATGAAGCTGGAAAGGAAAGGGAAGCTATCTAAAACTAACCTTGCACACAAATGTTTTCTTTAACAAATGCTAAGAGATTGGGGTGTCTGGGGTCAGGTTATACAAAGGGAAGTTGTCAATCACCCAGTGTATATATGGTTATCCATAGACTTTTTATTGCATATTTCTCTATTAATTTAACTGCTTTCTGGTGTTTGTCTGTCATGTATTGGGAAAGTTTCTCCTTTGGGTATGTTGAGAGAGTGTTTTTGTTGTTTTCGGGTTTTCTGATGTTTTTGTGAAGGTACTGGACCTAAGACGCTACGTAGGCCACACTAATTTCCATGTAAACTAAACGTACCAAGACGCTATGTAGGCCACACTAATTTCCACTCTAGTCCTAGGTGTATACTCAATCCTGGGTATTGGGCTTATCTCTCATGGAACCAACCCACCCAACAGCACAACAGTAGCAGAGCAAAATGATAATAGTAATCAAATGCGATAAATGCAGTAAAATACAGTAATATACAACAAATAATGCACAACAGTAAACACCTAATGAAATAAAAATAGACAAGCGCTAGGATTGACTCGCATAGGGTTATTTTTAATCCCTAGCAGAGTTGACAGCTGTCGCAACTGTGAAAAAACAACCGGCGGAAACAAGAACAAAAGAGTCGCCACCGATCGTTATTTATCCTGACGCAGGGAAAGGAAACGATCGAAGAAACCTCAAAAAGGAAAATACATGGTCATCGTAACCATAGCCCGGGTTTGGGAGTCGGTTACGCGAGGGGAAGGTATTAACACCTCTACGCGTCCATCGTACTCGATGGGATCCAAGCTTGTTGTCTAATCAAAGGGTGAGTTATCTAAAGCCTACTGCTAAACGGGAACGGGAAAGGGAAAAAAAAAACGGACTCGTAAGGATTATTGCAATCCTATTCCTTCGTATCTTCGTGGACGAACGAAGAATCTTCGTCTTGTGCCTATGTATCCTCAATCGAACAAGAAAGAGGAAGTTAAAGCAGCCGTAGTTCGACGGACGGGTCGATAAGTATTTTTTGTGTGAGTGACGAGTTCTTTTTCTGAAAATGATTTGGAACCCAAAAAATCCCGAAGAATAAAAAAGATTTGAATTTGTTTTGTATTTTTAGACAGAAGTGAATTGAAGTTAGTTTGAAACTCACATTGCACTAAAGTCTATGACATAGGAGCGAATGCGTCGCAAATCGCCCCAAGATGGGACGCCCGCTAAACACTCTAGAAAAATGAAGGGAAATCCCCCATTCCTCATTTCCCATGTACTTAAGGCTCATGGCGCACAATGCTTGTTACCTTTATTAAGTGTTTTAGACTTGTTATTGAGATGAGAGGAGAAGACTCAAAGGTTGAAAAGAAAACACTACCGGGAATTCTATCCTAATGTTGTCATGCAAATGTGGCTCTAACGTTGAGGTAAGAAGGGGAAATTCTACCTAATGTTAGAATACATGGATTGAATCCTACTGTCTATCCTAATCCAAGCTCAATCAAAGATTAAGTTGGACTAGTAACCCTAAGGGAGCATGCAAAAGCAAATCCAAGACTTAAACAAGTCTTAGGATCCAAAGGAGAAAAGAAAAGAAGTAAGAGATGAAGAAGAAAGTGAAACATGAGATGAGAAACAAGATAGGGCAGCAAGCACATCATGTATATCACATCCAATTCAAACATGCTTCAAAGGATCACACATTAAAGTTCAAACAAGAAGATAGAAGCAAACAAGAATGAGTGCAAACAACTTGCATTAGGATCACAATTGAACTCCATGAATCATCATACAATTGTGATGTGAACAAAGTGAGGTGAGAATGAACCAAGGTCAGAACTTAAGTCACATCATGATCATCCAATTCAAACATGTAAGAAAGCTCACACTAACATACATCATGGATTAAAGTGAAATCAATCAAATGCTAATGAAGTGCATCATGGAAATCAATCAACAATGAACTAGTGAAGTGAAAACATGATGTGAATCCAAGTGGGCAGTAGCAAATTCATAATCCATGAACCATAATCAAACTCAAACCAATCAAGAAGGATCATCAAGCATCATACTCAAAGCATATGTCAAAACTAGGCATGTATTCAACAAGATTAAGTCCAAAATGATTCATATGTTCTCATACAAGTAAGACAACACCAAAGGATGATCAATGCATCAAAATCCAAGGCAAATTAGAACCTTAAACATGTCATATAAATCCAAGAAAGATCACCAAACATCAAAGAGGTTCATGTCATTCAAAGGCATAACAATTAGGTCAAAGTGTATGCATTAACATGCTCAAAACATCACCAAATTAAAGCATCAACCAAAAATAGCAAAGTGATCCAATAAAATCCCAAAAAATATCCAAGGACAAGTTTAAACATCCAATTAAGCATGCACAAAAGATGGGAGCAAAACAAGTTCAAGAACATGTCCAAAAGTGATCAACAAGGCAAGGTAAACAATTAATTGAGCATGAATCGAGGGCTAACAAAACTTGAATGGCAAGTCACTAAAAAGTAACTCAAACTAAGCCCAAACCAGGATAAAATCAACCTTATATGAAGGTATAAATGTGGCTAGATGAAGGGTATCATTGGAAGCACCTTCACAAAATAATTCCAAATAAAATAGGAAAAATGAATTAAAAATAAAATAAAAATTATGGAAATTATGTCAACACATCAATTAATCAGGAACCTATTTTTGTGAATTTTTATCATGCCTGGAATTATTAAAAATAAAATCAAATTGAAAATACAAGAAATGAAGCAAAAAAAAGAAAATCAACCATGCCAGGGGTGTAATAGCAATTCAGATTACAAAAAAAGACAAGTTAACACGCGGTGGGCCTTAAAACAGGGGTTTGTGAATAGCAAAAACTACGCAGGCCCAAACCAATTCACATCAGAATCAAACAAAAAAAACAGGCCTGTGTCAGCCACGTCATCCTCATTAATTGAGGTGGCAACGACGTGGCACATCCAACGATCCAGATCTGGCCATCTCAAAGCATTTGAATTCAAATAACGGCGCCAAAGCCACCTCAGCTCGTCTCCATCCTTCAGACGCCGGAGCCCTAGCTCCGGTCGTCTTCTCCGGCCAACTGGCCGCCGGAGCAACCACCAACCACCCAGAAACACCAAACAGGACCACCATCCCACCCCAAATTCCATGCTGAGCACGAATCCAACATCCAAATTAAAAAATAAACAAGCTAACACGATGAATCGAAGGCCTAAAGAAAACAGATCCAAACTAATATGTTCACAAATCAGCATAACCACAACACCTACTTCAAGAACTCCTTCAATAGATCTCAAATACACCAATAACTCATGCAAATAGCCACAGAAAATCATGGAAATGAGAATTGAAATAAAATGCACAAAACGGAAATCTCAAGATTCATACATTAGCCAATGCCTACACAAGTAGGACTTCAGATGCGATGATTATGAACCTAGCATGCTCTTAAAATGAGATGAAACAGATCTTGAAGGTTACCTAGTGGAGAATGTCCACTGCACCTTCAAACCTTGCGAAATCTTGCAGAAAACCTCACCACAAGCTTGGATAATCCTCAAGGAAGATAGCATTGGCTTGGAAATACAGAGGAAACTCTTGGAAAATGGAATTCGAAGATGGTGAATTTGAGAGAAAATGTGGAGATTCAGATCTGAAAATGCCAAAGAATGGGTAGGTTTGGAGTTTGTGGACTTATATAGGATGCTTTTAGGGTAGGGATGAGGTTAGGAAACAAGGTTGAGGCTTGGAAGTTTGTTATTGTGGTTTTTCTCTAAAAATGTGAAAATGAAGATGCACATGGATCAGGCCCCGTTCATGGTTTGTGCTCAGCTTTGGCATGAGGTTTTGCGTGATTTGTGAGTGGAATAGAGTGTAGAACCAATTGGCACGTGAGAGGGAGTGAGCAAGATCAGGATGTGTACAAACTTTTTCCCTTTATAGCAATAATTCCACATGATGTGTGCATGGAATGCATGACTTGGTTTAGTCTTATTAGGCATAATTGGCAAGGAATTTGATGATGTATGATGGCAAATTTGCATGAGAAAATGTCATGCAGCAAGTGTTGATCATGCCATGTGAAAAAGCTACCTTTGATGCATCAATGACAACATATCCATATGCCTTGTTTTTCTTGATGGTAACTTGGTGAAAACAAATCCATTTGATGTGTTTTTACATTTTAATGAACATAGGAAGAACAAACAACCAATTTCATCTTGACATAAACTTGAAACCATGATTGGATCAATGAGAAAACATGCCATGACCATGTGTCCACAAATCTGGTTGTACTTGCCTAGCCATTCATGTTATGAAATGCAACTTGAATAACTTGATGACACTACCTTTGAGCATTCATAACTTGGAGAATTCTAATCCAAATGAGATAGTCTTGGATTCTTTAGAAAGCTAGAATAGTGGGGAACAAAAATGATGTTGTAATCAAGTTGAAATACAACTTGGAAGTATGAGTAAAATTGCCTTGAAATCGTGTCCTTGAAGCTGCCCAACAAGACTTAGAAAAATTCTAAGTTATTACAAAATCACAAGTTGGAAATGGCTTACTTTGCTCACTCATAACTCAATGAAAAATGATCCAAATGGCATGGTTCTTGTGCCCATTTTGAAGGGAATGTTTCAAACTACAACTTTTATGTGGACAAGATTTGCAAATGAAGCCTTGATCATGATGAAAATTGACTTTGAAAGTGGTTACCAAAACATGTAAACTTGCTAAAAATAGTAACTTTTAAAACCTAGTTTCTTCCAAAAATGGCAAGTTTTCAACTTCTTGATTTTTTTACAATTCCTTGAACATTCCTTCACCAAATCTCATCCATTGATCATATTTGACTTGAAGAGTACCAAGTTGACCTCAAAAAGTCAGGAGTTGACTTTTTACCTGCACAGTTGACTTTATCCCCAATTCTCCTTATTTTAAATCCTCTGATCAATTGACAACCTTCTGAATGAAATTGATGGACAATCTTCCATTCTTAGACACTTAGGGACATATGGAATACCATGGAATCAAGTCTTGCACAAAGAATCAGAAATAAACTGATTTTATGTCAAACCCTAATTTTGGTACCTCTAGTCTAGGAGAAATCGACCCAAGCTCAAAACTCAAATTCCTCTGAGTATGATGTGTATCCTCTCAAACAAGGATGAAATGTGCTACATGATGATGATAAAGCTTCAAAAATCTTGCCTATTGGAGCAATATATCCAAGAATTCCAAAAACTCTAATTGATGATCAACTGATAGAAGGAAGCAATTCACCTCAAAACTCTTGCCAAGCTTAACCCCATGATGATGTGATGAGCCCACTAGGATGCTTTAAGGCCTAAGAACGCATTGTAGCTTAAATGATGGTGATATTAAGAACATCTCTTCCCTTGGTATCTTGAACAATAATCACTTATACATACATGATCTCTTGCTTGAACCTCTGAATAATATCTTCACCTCTTGAGCTAACCTAGATACCTTGATCCCATGCTAAGAACCAATGATATGCACAAATGATAATGCAAAAATGAATAAAACATAAGCCAGTTAGTACTAGAAACAATAAGGCAAATTTTGGGGTGCTACAATTTGGAATCTTTTGTAGTTGAAAATTTTGAAGTATTTCATGTGAACTTTCATTTGAGCTTTGGATGGAAGAAAAAGGCTCTGTGGTTTGGAAGTTATGACCTTGCAAAGTTGGTACCAAATCACTTTTGTTCCATAACTTAGAAAATTTTAAGTTTCCTATGGTTGCCCCTTTTGCAAGTAACCCTATTTTTCTTAATTTTTCTAAATGGATGATGATCAAAACCATTCATTAACATTATTTTTGACTTAGGGAAGCCACATTTGTGAAAAAATTCAAAAAGTCAAACTGGATTTTGGGCACAATTAACTTTTTGTCAGATGAATTCCAAACTGTGTGATCTTCTATGAAATCAAGTTCTTGACCTAATTCAAACCTAATGGATGGATTCCATAGGTGTTTTAGGGTGTCTTGAACCATGTCCCAAGGTTTGGGAACATGTCTTGGTCCAAAGTCAAAGGTACAGTTTACTTTTTCTTCAAAACCATAATTGTGGTCCAGATGAATTTGAAGCTTGTGAATCAAGTTTTTTTATTAATCCATTGTTGTAAATGGATCAATGTGGTGTATTTGAGGCCCTCAATTCATGTATTGAGGTCTTGGTTCATGTCTTGCCTGAAAAGTCAACTTAGGGGTGAATTAGGTCAAGAAACCCTAATTCCTGATTTTTGATGAATGCTTCCTCTTAGGCTATTTTGACTTGATGATTGGACTATAAGGTCATTTTAAGCATTTTGGATCATGTTTTGAAGTATTGGCTCATGCCCAGATGAAAATTTTCCTCTGGAGGCCTTGGTCGACCAAAATCCTAATTTGGTGACACTGTGGATCTCAAGGCTTGATCAGCTTGAGATGTTGCACTCTTGTGTTTGATTCTTGATATGAGAGACCTCTTGATCCTTCATGGATGTTTGAGAGGATTGACAAGTTGAAGATCATGTCAATTCTTGATTGATCCTTTGTCTGAGTGCTCTGAGAGGCCTCAAAACCCTAATTCTTGATTGTAGTGAATGTTTAACAATCCTTGAGGAGATTGATGACGTATGATGGTACATCCATATTATGGTAATGATCTTCACAAATGATGGGAAATCTTGTGGTCAAAATTTGAGGTATGACAGATGCCCCTATTTAATCTTCTTGGACCCGAAGGTGTGAATGGCAGAGATATTCGGACATTCAGGGTGCAAGAGGATTAAATATCAGAATACCCGAAATTTTGACTGTGGTTATGAATAGAAGTTTGCTCATCCATCTTCTTTTGCTAAGCAATGTTACTTAGAAAAGGGTAAAACATCCCCTCAATCCTGGTTTTTAGCCACAGAACTGGTCTTAGTTTCTTTTGAAATAAACTTCCTCTTGATCCTGGTCTTCTTCCACGGAACTGGTCTCGGTTTCTTTTGAAATAAACTTCCCCTCGATCCTAGTCTTGTGCCACGGATCCGGTCTCAGTTTCTTCTTGTCGAGTTCCTTCCTTGACAAGGAACGCTATTTGTAGCGGTCTTTATCAAACTTCTCACCGAGTTTTACTGGGGAGACGCCATTTGATGGAAAAAGTTTGAGGTCAGACTTGTTGGGGAAACCCATTAGTCTGAGCTGTAGAGGTGTGCAATCTTCTCTGTGGGAGATGCCATTTGTCGACTCTACTGGGAAAACGAGTCTCTTGAGAGATCGTTTTTCACTTGGTGTGGTTATATCATACTTTATTTCGAGATCTTTCTCAGAGAAATGTCATGTGATGTGATCCAATTTTGAGGTACTGATGACTTCATTGAAAATAATTTTTTTCGGGGAGAAACTATCATATTGTCAAGAGTCTTCGGTTGAGAGGCTTTCTTTGGGGATTTCTTTAATTCGGGAAAGCAAAAATATCATCCTCAATGGTGAAGAGTGATGTTCCAAAGGTGTCAATCGAATGTCTTCTCGCCTTTCAGAGGTTCAAGTCATCAAAGTGGTCAAGGACAGTCTCCAATCCAGAAATTTACTGGGGAGAGATTGCTTAAGTGGCACTTTTTCGGACGAGGAAAGAACTAAAAACTTTATCGGTGAGAAGTCTTTATCACTTGGGGATGAAAATGACTATAGTGATATTAATGCAACATATGTGTGAATATGAATCAATCATGCATGATGTATGTATGTTTATGCTGACAAAACATACACGACATGCGGACTGGTGAATGAACACGACTGGATACTCGGCCACTGTGGGGGACAATAAGTATCATTGGTTCAAGATAGTGATCCTTTCGTGTTTAGGAGGGGTAGACCCTACTGGAGAAGAAAAACCATCAATTGGTCTTCAGAGGTAAGAACTTTGTCGGGGATATCAGATGGGACATTACATCTAAAATAGTTGATCCTTTATTCAGGGTGTACTAGTTCAAAGGAGTACTTTGATTCTGCATTTTGAGGTTTAATCACTTCCGAAGAAGCCATCGATGTTCCTTTTTGTGTTCACTGGTAAAAAAGAATTGCCATCTTTATTTTAAAAGAAGAAGAAAATTTGACAAGTAAATTCATTTTTGTTTGTTTCAAGAATCATTGATCATATAAAAAATGTCATTTTGTAAAGCAAAATAAATGAGAATTGCAAACAAAAGCACTAGGGCTCAAATTTTATTGATAGAATGGTAATCAGCCAAGCATGTGATCCCATAGAGTATTACAAAGTTTAGAAAATGATAATTTAAGGGAAAAGGGGCTACATTGAAACATAACGACCGATATCCTTCTACCAACTTTGAATTTTGGATATTCTGAGCTTCTGTCGAAGGTGACCTTGACTGAAGTTTTTTCGACAGATGGCGTCACCGCTGGGGATCTGAACTTAGTAAGACGTAGTTACTTGCCTTGAATCCCTAACTTTTTCCTAGATTACCTTTTAAGGTTTTTAATCCACCGGGATGACTTTTGCTTGTGTCTCTAATTTTTTCCTGGACCGCCCTTTCGAGTTTTCAATCCACCGAGACGTTTATTATTATTTAGGCGAAGTATTTCTTGACTACATCAACATTTGTGGGGTAGGTAAACTCCTTTCCATCCATGGTTGCGAGTCTCAAGGCGCCGCCTGAGAAGGCTTTCTTAACAACGTAAGGGCCATCATAATTCAGAATCCATTTGCCCCTGGAATCAGTGAGGAATGATTGTGTCTTCTTAAGCACGAGGTCTCCTTTTCTGAAGACACGGGGTCGAACCTTTTTGTCGAACGCTTTCTTCATTCTTTGCTAATACAAATGACCATGGAATAAATCTGCCATTCTCTTTTCTTTAATCATATTTAATTCATCGTGTCGGCTTACCATTCAACTTCTGTTAGCTTGGCTTCCATCAATACCATGATTGATGGTATCTCTACTTCTATGGGGAGCACTGCTTTCATGCGATATACTAGAGAAAAAGGGGTTGCCCCTATTGAAGTACGGACATATGTGTGATAACCGTGAAGAGCAAAGGGTAGCATCTCGTGCCAATCTTTGTAGGTTACAACCATGTTCTGAACGATCTTCTTGATATTTTTGTTAACTGCTTCTACCGCTCCATTCATCTTAGGCAGATATGGAGATGAGTTATGGTGTTAGATTTTGAACTCAACGCGTAACTCTTTCATCATCTTGTTGTTCAAGTTGGATCCATTATCGGTAATGATCTGGCTTGGAATACCATAACGGAAAATGAGATTATTCTTGATAAAATGGGCCACTACTTGTCTGGTCACATTGGCGTATGACGCTGCTTTGACCCATTTGGTGAAGTAGTCAATGGCTACCAGGATGAACCGATGTTCGTTTGAATCTTTGGGTTCAATCATGTCAATCTTGTCGATTCCCCATATGGAAAAAGGCCATGGAGAAGAAAGGATTTTGAGATGCGTTGGCGGTACATGGATTTTGTCTGCATATATCTGACACTTGTGACACCTCCTCATGTACTTGTAGCAATCGGATTCCATTGTCATCCAATAATATCCTGCTCTCAGGATTTTTCTTCCTATTGTGTGTCCATTGGCATGAGTGCCAAAGGATTCTTCGTGAATCTCTTTCATTAGCATGTTTGCTTCTTGTTTGTCTACGTATCTGAGCAAAACCATGTCGAAGTTTCTCTTATAGAGTGTATCACCGTTCAGGAAGAAGTTGCCAGCCAGTATTCTGATAGTCCTCCTGTCTTTTCTTGATCCCCCAAGCGGGTATTCCTGTTTTTGAAGGAAGCATTTGATATCATGATGCCATGGTTTATCGTCGATGACTGATTCGATCATGAAGATGTAAGCGGGCCTTTCAAGGTGCATTATGTCAATCTTAGGTACATCATTCCATTGATTTACAGCAATCATGGAAGAGAGAGTGGCTAGTTCATCAGCCATGTGATTTTCTTCACGAGGGATATGATGAAACTCGATTCTTTTGAAGAATGGTAACAACCTTCTTGCGTAATCTTTGTAAGGAATCAATCTTGATTGTTATGTGTTGCACTCTCCTTTGATCTGATTTATAAGCAAGGTTGAGTCTCCATACACATCCAAATTCTTAATCCTTAAGTCAATAGCTTCTTCGAGACCCATGATACAAGCTTGATATTTAGCCTCGTTGTTTGTGCACTTGAATGTCAGTCTGGCAGTGAAAGGAATATGGGTACCCAGAGGTGTTATGATGATTGCCCCACTTCCGTTTCCATAAGTGTTGATAGCTCTGTCGAATATTAGTCCCCATTGGGATCCTGGTTCTGGCCCTTCACTGGGTAGCGGTTTATCGCAATCTTTCATTTTCAAATACATGACGTCTTCATCTGGGAAGTCAAATCTAACTGATTCCTGATCTTTAATCAGTTGATGAGCCAAATGATTGACTAAAATACTTCCTTTGAAGACTTTCTGAGCATGGTACTCGATGTCGTATTCTGATAACAACATCTGCCAACGGGCAATCCTTCCTGTGAGAGCAGGATTTTCAAAGACGTACTTGATCGTATCCATTTCGGAGATTAACCAAGTAGTGTGACAAATCATGTACTGGAGAAGGTGTTTGGGTGCCCAAGCCAGAGTGCAACAAGTTTTCTCGAGCATAGGGTACCGAGTTTCACAGTCCGTGAACTTCTTGCTCGGGTAGTAAATGGCAGACTCCTTTCTCTTTGTCTCATCTTGTTGGCCAAGCACACAACCCATGGAGTCTTCCAAGACTATTAAGTAGATGATCAGTGGTCTTCCTTCCACTGGAGGAGACACAATATATGGATTCAACAGATATTCTTTGACGTTGTCGAAAGCTTTTTGGCAGTCTTCTGTCTATACGCAGCTTTGATTCTTTCTGAGTAGTTTAAAGACCGGCGCGCATGTCGCGATCATGAGGGATATGAATCTTGAGATGTAATTCAGACGTCCCAAAAATCCTCTGACCTGTTTTTCAGTCTTTGGTGAAGGAATTTCTTGAATGGCCTTGACCTTATCAGGATCAACCTCAATTCCTTTTTGGCTGACGATGAACCCTAAGAGTTTTCCTAGGCGAACACTGAATGTGCACTTATTAGGATTCAAACGGAGTTTGTATTTTCTCAAACGCTCAAACAACTTTGACAAGTGCCCCACATGCTCTTCTTTTGTTTTAGATTTGGTAATCATGTCATCGACATACACTTCAATCTCTTTGTGCATCATGTCGTGAAACAGAGTTGTCATGGCCCTTTGATAGGTTGCCCTTGTGGTCTTCAGACCGAATAGCGGTACCTTGTAACAAAAGGTGCCCTATGGGTGATGAATGAAGTTTTCTCCATATCTATCGGTGCCATTTTGATTTGATTATAGCCCGAGAATCCATCCATGAAGGAGAAGACTTTGAATTTTGTCGTGCTGTCTACCAGCATGTCAATGTGGGGTATGGGAAGTCATCCTTTGGACTTGCTTTGTTCAGATCCCTGTAGTCTACCCACATTCTGACTTTTCCATCCTTTTTCGGAACTGGCACTATGTTGGCTAGCCATTGAGGATATTCTGAGGTGACGAGGAAACCTGCGTCGATCTGCTTCTGCACTTCCTCCTTAATTTTGATGGCCATATCTGGATGAGTCCTTCTCAGTCTTTGTTTTACTGGAGGACATTCCGTTTTCAGTGGTAATTGATGTTCCACGATGCTGGTATCCAACCCTGGCATGTCCTGATAGGACCAAGCAAACACATCTGGAAACTCTTTGAGAAGTTTTATCAAGCCTTCTCTGACAGTTGGACTGAGTAGTGCCCCAATCTTAACTTCTTTCTTATCTTCTTCTGAACCTAAATTGATCGTTTCCAACAGCTCTTTGTGAGGCTCAATAGACCTTTCCTCATGTCTGAGTAATCGGGATATCTCTTCTGGAATTTCTTCGTCCTCTTCTTCTTCAGCTTCAAATACCGGGAATTCTAAGTTGGGAGAAGGCATTGGATCGTATGTTTCAATGGGGTTTAAAACAAGCAATCTGCATGATGTGATCATTCATTTTTTAGAAGAGATAGAGAGAATGCGAGTGTGTGCAGTGTAAAAAATGCTTATTTTTATTTTGGGTTGATTTTAGAATTACCATTTTTCTGAAAAAACGAAAAGTGAAAACAGCAATAAATGCGGGAATGATAGAATGACATTATTTATTCATGATTTGTCGATTCTTTAAACACAACCCTATAAAACAAAACTCTGTCGCTTTGGGCGAAGCAAAGAGGAATATTTACAAAAAAGTGAGCCCCTATAAAACATCCATTTCACTTGGGTAAAGTGAAAGGTCAAAACAAAGATAGTTATGGACGACTTTCGGGACATCTACAGCAACCCAATGGCGACGAACTCCCCTGTGAATCACAAAGTCTGGTACTTTCCTTCTTAGTTTGTCTTCAGAAATGACACTGATTTCTGGTGGAGTAGGATAATTGGAGTCTTCTTCCCATGCAGAGTTGTCATTAATGAACTCTTATGTTATATTTTCCACAGTGTTTTCACTCTCGAGAGGATCTTCCCATCCAGTTGGCTGGATGTCCTCAAGCCTGATACGAGAGCTTTTGAGAGCAGTGTATTTGACTAGGAAGTCGTACTTGCCGATTGGCTGTCCCAAGGTGTCCCATGTTTCTGTGGGAATAGATGAGTCATCTTCCACGATGACGTTGACCTCGGGAAATGCTTAGTTAATGAATTCTTGTCCTCCAATCTTTGTAAATTCGTTAGCATGGTTTTGGACACTCTCGGAGTGTGCTGGGTAATGATTCCATGACTCTGGGGGAGCAGGTGTGTTCCTTTTAAGATTACCCTATTGATAAGCATTGTCTGGCTGACTCTTTTGCTCCAAGCCTTCCGTGTATGGCTTCCAAATGGGCAAGTCATCTAGAGGATCATAATAATCATAGTCAAAGTTGTCTTTCATTAGATTGTCTTTCTCCAATGAATTGGGTGGAGCATGGCATCCTTCAGGATCATAATCTCCATAGATCATCTGGACGTCTGATCTTAGTATATATCTCAGGCTCTACTCTGGAAAACAGAATGTCATATGCACTTCTTCCTGAGACATATAACCGTCACGGTTAAGGTAAGATTTCCACTCTTCATCCCTATCGGAGGACTCGTTCCAGTCGATGGTGTGCACTTCTTGAGGTACTAGGTGGAGGAAGCCTCCACTGTGGAAGAAATCCTAAATGGGATGAAAACTTTCATCTTTTTCTGTAGTCTGGGCACAGGTTGGAGAGAAACCAAGACCCTTTCTTGTTTTGTTATCAGTAGGAGTTACTATCTGTCCCCATCCTTTTATGTCATTACTCCCGATTACTTTGAGAGCATCTTTGTATGAGGAAATTGACGTCCCTCTTTCTTGTTGATTCTCATTGCTCACCGAGAGTGCTTGGAGCTGAGTTCCAACAACCTCCTCTGGTTCTACACAAGAGAATGATGACAAGTTGCCCACGATTAAAGCTTGCTCTCCACACACTGTGATTAATTTGTCATTTTTGAAGAACTTCAGTTTCTGGTGAAGTGTCGAAGTTACTACCCTAGCTTCGTGTATCCAAGGTCTCCCTAATAAACAGCTATATGCTGCTCGGATGTCTATGACCTGGAAAGTGACTTGGAAAGTGTGAGGACCGATGGTTATGGGAAGATCGACTTCGCCGATAACTGTTTTCTGGATCCGTCAAAGGCTTTGACGATGATCTCACTGTCTCTCAACGGAGCTCCTCGAAACGATAGTCGTACCAAAGTTGATCTTGGCATAACATTCAAAGATGATCCTGTGTCTACTAGTACGCTGGCTAAAGCATCGTCTTGGCAGTTGATTGTAATATTGAGCCCTATATTATGATTCTTGCCTTCTTCCGGCAGTTCTTCATCACTGAATCCTAAGTTATTGCAGGAATTGATGTTGGAGACAATGCAATCAAATCCTCCTACAGTCACATCTTGTTCCACAAAGTCTTGTTCTAAGACTCTCTTTAGAGCCTCTCGGTGAACTTCTGAACTAAGCAGGAGAGATCGTACAGAGATCCGAGACGGAGTTTGCAACAATTGATCCACAATGTTGTACTCACTTTTTTGGATGAGCTTCAGCATCTCATCGTTGTTCTTTACAGGTTTTGGATTACTAGATTGACCGAGTTGTGGGTTAGGAACTTCCGTTTGAGGTTCATTTTCTTTGGCAGGTTCTCCAACTCCTCTGTTGAAAATTTGACTACTCCGAGTGACTCGACTGATGTCGACAATGTTCACAACGGAGGGTAATGGAGTTTCTTTTTTATTTTCTATGGACGTTGCACCGTACTAGTAAGGGATAGCCTTTTCTGACTTATACGATATTGGACCTGGCAAGTAGATAACCATAGGGGCTTTTCGGGCCTTCTGACTGTCGTAAGCAACCTCAATCAGCTTCTGGTTGGGAACTTTTCTACTATCAAGAGGGATCTTTGATTCATTGAGTAGAGAGATTATGGCGCAAACGTCCTTGGTTATTCCATGATTGGAGATTATGACAGCATTTTTGTTTTGACCAGGGAGGTAATCTTGTATCATGTTGATCGACCCAGAACTCGAACATGGTCGAATCTCCTTCTGGTCCAACTGATTCTGGAGGGCTGCTCGTACGAGATAACATCCTTGATTATTTTCTGAGCATACTCTACAACGCTCATAATTGTGTGGTGGTACCCGATCGTACCCGCTTTGTATACAGTGCATCTTCACTAGATCTGTTTCTATTGAACGGATATCACGACTTTAATGTCTACCAGGATTCCCGTCAGTCATGCTAATTTGTTGTGTGTCTTCATCTAGGTAAATTGGAAGCCACTAGTGGTCCAACAAATTTTGAAGTGTCCTTTGCACAAGCGCACACCCTTGGTCATCTTCGCAACATTCTTTACAGTCTAGATAATCATGTGAAGCCAGAAAACCGAGTCTGACCTGTTTAGCATGTAATTTCACTAGACTGGTATTCATTAAGCGTATGTCAAAGGTTTGAACCATATTGACTTGATGGTCACTTCTTTCATGGTAGTATTGGATCCACCAGAGATCCATTTGACGTTGGAGGGCCTCTTATACAAAAGAGCATCCCTGATTGTTTATTGAGCAGATTGGACAAGCGCTGTAATCGTGATGTGGCAGATTCTAATGCTGACTTTGTCTTGAATGCAATGCCACTAGATTGACGTTTATTGCACGGATGTCGTGGTTCTGAACAATATTGGGATGTGCATGGGACATGTTTACTCCCCGAATCCTATGATCTTGAATCCAGCCCAGATCCACTTGTTCTTGTAGAGCTGCTTATATTGTGGTACACCCTTGATTGTCCTTGGAGCAGATATCACATTGATGATAGTTTTGAGATGGCGCATAGCCGTACCCGCTCTGTTTGCAATGCATTTTTACCAGGTTAGTTCCAAGTAAGCGTACATTGTGAATTTGATAACTATTGACAGGCTCTCCTTCTATCAGGTTTACTGTAGTCTTTTCATGTCACGGTAATGGGTTTGTCACCGGTTAAACTGTCTTGAAAGTAGTGGATCAGTAGCTGTTGATTATCTGTTTGAGTAGACATTTTTCGAGCGTACATCACCAAATGACTTTGAGGGCAAGAGTTGCCTTTGTATTTTTCAAAGTTAGGCACCTTAAATTTGTGAGGTATTTTTACATTAGGGACCAAATAGAGGTCAGCGGCGTCTTTTCCGAATAAATCTTGACCATGAATGGAATGCAGTTCCTTCTGCATTTCCAAGAATTGTTCCTGGAACTCATTCATCCTTTCGCAGACGTCTTCGTTTCCACTAGAAATTGCTTGTAGAATCTGTCCTTCCGGGATAATGTGTACCACTGGCTGTGGTATAGACATTATAGCGGTGACTCTTGGGGCTTCAGTGCCCTGAAGTTTGTAACCTTCAGGAGTTGCTGTCATAACCCTTACATCTTCATTTACCTGTAGTTTGTAACCTTCAGGTCCAGTGGTTCCTTCTACGGCTTCTAGGTCTTCAGTGACCGGTGGGATATATCCTTCAGGTATAAATTTGAAAGGCATGCCCTAGGGGCGACCCTTAGGCATGTTGTACCGAGGATGATTATCATGTGTCTCCACTATGGGTGTAGATGTAATCTCTGAGATTACAGGCCTTTGATGTTGTTTCTCTTGAGCTGCGGCCAGGGATTGCATGTTACTGTGAAGTTTTTCCAAACTTTCTTTTAGAGCGTCAATTTCTTCTCTCATCTCTCTGTTCTCTTCCTTGAGATCGTCCATTTTCTTTTATCGACTGGCTTGAGTATTGTACGAATGAGACATTTTGACTCTAGAGTGTGACACATACGTGAGACTCAAAGATAAAAAATGTGTTATGATGAATGATATGCATAGACATATTTTTAGTTTTTGTTTTCAAAAGAAACTTTAACAAATAGATTGCAAATATCACACAGTGGGGGGTGGATACCCCTTTTATTGAATTTGAAAGATTGCAGTATTTTACAAAGAAAAGTACAATATTTATAAAGTGTTAGAAGGAAAATGTCTAAGCTCATGGATCCTGAGTTCTCTCTGAGGAGAGCTCAGATGTTGGTTCCTGTATTTTCCTTTTCTTTGATCGGGCCTCTTCAGCCGTTGTCGGGTCGACGATCCTTTTCCAAGTGAAAGGAATGAGCAAATTTTTTCGGTCTTCCTGACTTTCTATGGAATGTTGCTCTAATATCTCAATCAGAGCATCCTTTTCCTTTAGCAGTCCCTGAATCTTGGTACATTCCAAATTAAGGATCTGATATTTGTTCTTCCAAGAGTCCCTCTCACACTGAACTTTGTTGAGAGCGACCTAGAGTTTTTCCGCATTAGACATGAAATTAAGGGCATATTCCTTTCAGGGAAAAACTTCTTGACGAGGGTAAGGCATCCTCAACTTGAGGGCTCTAGTTTGCACCCAGTGGAGATAAGGCTCCATGGAGGTACAATTTGGTCTTCCCAAAGACTCTCTCCCTTTCCTGTGAATATGTTGCCAGGCATGCACTATTTCTTTCTTTAGTGCCATGTCATTTTCCCCTTCCTTGAAGAAAAGACCTATATGTGGGATATTCTTCATCGGGTATCCGAGTTGATGGCGAGCTAAAATTGGATGATAGTTGATTCCTCCTTTAGTACCAATGAGGGGTACATTGGGGAAATTTCCACATCTGTCGATGATCTATATCCCTTTGTAAATCTGATTGTACCAGTCTATCTTAGAATTGGTAAGGGACATAATCCTCTGTGACCAATGTAGAGTACTCTTGTGATCCCAAAAAGCAGCAGACTTCGGCAAATGGGAAATGAACCATTTGTAGAGTAATGGTACACAAGATGTGATCATTCCTCCACTATACAAGTTCCTTAAGTGTACAGAATGATAAGCATCTGCGAGCAAGGTTGGTACATGGGTCCCTATTAAGAATATCTTAACAACATTGGTATCAACAAAGTTGTCAATATTGGGAAAGAGGAATAACCCATATATGAGCAGAACAAATGCGTCTTCGAAGGCAGTTATATTTCCTATACTAGCAACTTATAAAGCTTTCTCCATCAGGAATTTAGCTGGTAAACCCTGGACTCCTCCTTTAGTGGTCATGTGAGTCCTAACTTCTGACTCATCAAAAGAGATTGCTCTGGCAATGGCCTGATCTTTTGGAATTTCTTTCAGTCCAGAAAATGGAGCTTGATCAGTGATAGGTAAATCAATCAGGTGGGAGTACTCTTCCAATGTTGGCCCATGTTGGTAATCTGGGAAAGTGAAGCAGTGATAAACCGGATCGTAGAGCTGTACCAGCGTAGATAGGATTCCTTCAATCACGTTGACCTTTAACAAAGACAACCGTCCTCCGTGCTTAGCTCTGAAAGCCTCGGGATTAGTAATCATCCTTCCCAATTTCCTTAAGTCTTCTAGTTTCGGAGCCTTGAAGGTGTACTTGTGTGTTTTTCTTCTACCAAAATCCATAACGCAACCTCTGATATTTGTAATTATTGTTTTAGTTCTTTTGGAAAAGATTTTTTTTCTTGTTTGAAAAGAGTTTTTTAATGAATGCATGAATGCAGCAAACAAAAACATTTGAAAACATGGGTTTAGGGGTTCAAACTCACGAGCATTGAGTCATGGCTCTACCCATCCCCAAAGGTTGTACTATTTGGTCAATTTTTGTACATGTAGAACGGGTTCTAAAAGGTTACTAAAGTCATTGACCCCTCCTAGGGATATTAACAGCAAGCTGATTCACTTGAGCGACCTGTAATATCCTAGGATGAATATCTTTTGAGTGTAGTATCGCGTGTCAACTATTCCCGATTGTCATCGCACTACCAAATGGCCATATGGTTAAATGTCTACTAAATCCTCAGGGTCATGGTTACCACACTGGGATATACGATGCTTTCACGACAATCGGTCGTTCAACATCGATATTTCTGCACGAGTACCTCGACATATTCAGTGGACTACCAAGTTAGCTTTGTCAGGAATCACTCCCTATAAGCGTTTCCCAGATATGCCTCCACTTATCTTAATGTTCTCTCAAACTTTCCACATGCGTATTAATCGCATTCCCAGTTAAGAGAAATTTAAACACGGGTATCAAGTAGTATAACAGTAAATGATATATATATATATATATATATATATATATATATATATATATATATATATATATATAGTAGAAAGTATAGAAAAATAAATGCCAAGTAAAGCCTAGACCTCTTAGGAACTCTAATCCTAGAGACTCCCCAGCAGAGTTGCCATTTTTCTGTAGCGTGCGATTTTTGTCAGTGACGCGACCACCTTATCGCAATGGTTGGAATTGGGTGCTACTTTCTGATTTCTTATTTATCCTATGAAGCTGGAAAGGAAATGCAAGCTATCTAAAACTAACCTTGTACAAAAATGTTTTCTTTAACAAATGCTATGAGATTGGGGGGTCCGGGGTCAGGTTATAAAAAGGGAAGTTGTCAATCACCTAGTGTATATATGGTTATCCATAGACTTTTTATTGCATATTTCTCTATTAATTTAACTACTTTCTGGTGTTTGTCTATCATGTATTGGGAAAGTTTCTCCTTTGGGAATGTTGAGAGAGTGTTTTTGTTATTTTTGGGTTTTCTGATGTTTTTGTGAAGGTACTGGACCTTAGGTTTTTGATTTGTGTGCTCGCTAAGATTTCGGTCTTATGCCTACGTATTCCCGTAAAGATAACTGGGAAATTAGAGCAATCGTAGTTCCTGCTATTCTATGGGAGGAAAGATGTTTGGTGTCTTGTTTAAAGCCTAAGATTGAAGCTAAAGGTTATTTGTGTCTTGTTCAAAGCCCAAGATTGAAGCTAAAGGTTTGACTGAGAGAGAATTTGTCATCTCTAAAGGGAGATATCTCACATGTTCTTCACAGTTGTTGAAGGATTGGTTATAAAGGGGAATTACTTTAACTGGAATGTATGTAATCCAGCAATGCCATAATTTCCTTTATAAGGGAATTGTCCTGAAGGAAGAAACTTTAACTCAGTGTAGAGCAATGCCATTTTTCCTTAGGGATTTTTCAAGCTAAGAGAAGGAAATTGGCTTGGATGTAAATAATCCAGAGGCTTTCCACTTACAGTAATTATATGAAAGAGGAAGTTTACCAGGATAAAAGAGGGACCACAGCTTGGATTTTGAATCAACAAGTGTGCCACTTACAGCAGTTATCTGGAATTAGGGTTTTTTTATTGTCTGTTTTGATAGATGATGTACAGAGAAATGTCTTCCTACCGAGAGAAATCTTGATTTTCTCTGAGGAAATATTGATTTTTGTATGCTTTGATCAAAGCCCAAGGATGAAGCTAAAAGGTTGACTCTACTAGGGAGTTTTATCTGTCTTGTACAAAGCCCAAGATTGAGGCTGAAAAGAAATTGACTCCACTGGGGAGGTTTTATATCTATCTTGTACAAAGCCCAAGATTGAGGCTAAAAAGAGACTGACTCAGCTGGAGAGGTTTTATATCTGTCTTGTACAAAGCCCAAGATTGAGGCTAACTCTACTGAGGAAAATCATTATACAAAGCCTAAGAGGAGGCTGGCTGGGGAAATTCTTATATGAAGCCTAAGAGGAGGCTAGATTCTGCAGAGTATTATTGAAATCCAGAGACAGGTCCAATATATGTTGGCGGATCAACTCTTGTTTGGGCTTGAAGAAGAGTTGAAATATCAGATGTGTAGCAGGGAAATTTGTGAGTGTAAGCAATTGATTAATTTAGCTCATGAAACAAGAGTCACCACCGCACTTTTATTTTATCCAAAAAGAGGAAAGGAAAAAGAGCGAACAAAGTGCACTCTGGTCCGGGTATAGGACCTATCTCACACACAAAGGAACTCCCAAACAGAACAAACAAGTAACAAGCAAATCAGACAGAAAGCAATAAATAAATCAAAGTAGGCTGAACCCCTCAAGGGAGATTGTCCCCAGCAGAGTCGCCACTTTTCTGTAGCGGGAAAATTTGTGAGTGTAAGCTATTGATTAACTTAGCTCATGAAACAAGAGTCGCCACCGCACTTTTATTTTATCCAAAAAAAGGAAAGGAAAAAGCGCGAACAAAACCTAAGGAGTTCTAAAACAACAAGAACAAACCGAGAATGGGTAAGGGGGGTTGGTTACGCAATGGGAAGGTGTTAGCACCCAAAACGTCTATAGTACTCTATAGGAACCCTTTGAAATATCTACCGCTTTTTGGTTTGAAAATGGTTTGCTTGAAAAAGATTGGGAGGGATGAGAAGAGAAATATTTTTTAAGATTTTTGTGTTTGGAGAGACTTATCACCTCATGCCTACGTACCCACGATGTGCAATGTAGGATCAAAACCCCGTAGTTCGTGGTACAAAGAACAAAGAATTTGTTTGTTTTGGTTGATTTTAAGTGTAAAGACAAGTCGTCATTTCCAAGCGAATAATTCCGCTTAAAGAAATGAATCATGTCTAAACTTATGAAAAAGTTTAAAAGAAAAAGTGCATAAGGCACAAAAAAGAGATTGATGAGTTTTTATATTTTTTATGTTTTTTATGAAATGGCCAAAATATGATTAATATTGATTGACATTTATTAAAGAAAATAAAGTTTAAAAATCGCTTGACTGAAGTCAAGGTTTTATTATGAAAGCGGTTTTAAGTTTGAAAACAAGAAGGTTTTGGAAAAGAGAGGAAGCTTTGAAAATTGAAGAAGGGGTGGAGAAGAAGTGACTATCCTAGTGAATAAAATAAAAGCTAAGGATAAGAAAGATCTAACCACATGGACAAACCCCATAGCATAAGCATTTTTCCTTTTTGATTTGGTCTTGATTCAAAATAAGTCTTCAAAAGAGGATTCCAAGTATCCAAAATCCAAGGGTTTCCATCACAAACTCCTAAGCAATAGGTTAAGATCCTAACTCTAAGTCCATAAGTCCATAATCAAGAGTATAGGTCCTCCAATGCAAAGGATAGTGGCCATAGTCCAACAATTAAGAGCACAAGTCTTTTAGTGGTTTAATCCTTTATTAATGTTTTTAAGTCCAAATGGACAAAAGAAAAATAAAAGCACAAGATAATATGGTCCAAGTGGACAAAAGAAAAATGACATAAACATAAACATGATACGATAAATGGCATAAAGCATAAAAAAATAAAGAGAGATAGGGAGCGAGAAGGAAAAGTAAAGAAGTTAGCAGTTAGTAATTAGTAGCACAAGGCTCTAGTGCCATAAGCCTTCACCGATTATTCCATTCCTCGTCTTGAATTATAGTGATTAAACAATGTACTTAGGTCAAGGTTAATGAATACTTGTTAGAAGATTGGTAGAATCAAAGCCTCTACAACAACAAGCTTCTAAGATTTTGAACCTAATACAAAAGATCAATCACCATTGGGTTGACGCGACCAATCAAGGTCCGGACCACAAAAGTTCAAATTCCGAATTGGATAAAGAGGGACAAATGTTGCGCTATGTTAAGCAATCACCGAGTAATTTACGGAGTAATTACCCTACAATGAGACCGATCAATAGATCTTTGTGCTAATGCATGCTAGATGAACGATATGTAGATCGTCATCCGGAAGCAATACCGCACGAAAAGAAAATAGGTAACGATCTAGTCTTGATCAAGAATTCAACAAAGAAATTTTAAGATCCAAAAGACTTTCATCGATCAAAATAAAAAAAGGGAGATAGATGAAGAGAAGGCCAAATTGAATTGAAAATTCAAGAACCTTTCATCTTCAAGTTCAATCACCTTTAATTGATAAGTTTAAGTGTGAAAACATATCACTAATTCAAAGCACCTCAAATGAATTCAACAATTCATTAAAAGATAGATTTGAACTAATGAATGTTTAATTACTTTAACCATATCCAAAGTCCATTGAAATTGAAGAGAAATTAATCTCAGCAATGCATTTCAAGGCTAAAACAAGAAGAAAGGGGAAGAAGGAAGAAGAAAAACCAAAACAGCCCAAAAACAAGTGAAAATATGCATTCTGTTTCAAAGCAACCGGTTACAACATATCTGTTAATCGGTTACTTAGTTCAAAATAGGCACAATTTTTAACATAGAGTAACCGGTTACAGCATATTTGCTAACCGGTTACTCTGCACCAGAATGCAGAAAATTGTGCAAAATTCAGCATGATCCATTTTCAAAACTTTTTACAAACATCTTGTGATCATGGAACTGAAATTGCACAAAATTTAAAGTAAAATAAAAGAAAACACCAGAAATTAAACACAATTACAAGATCTAAAAGATCAAGTAACAAAGATCTCCAAAGATCTACATTATGGAAGATGAAGATGAAGCTTCAACAATGGTGAAAGATGAATTACCACTTCAACTCTGAAAATTCCTTCAAATTACTTCAAGATCTACACTCCAAAGCCTTGATCTACTACAATTGATGAACAAAAACAAGAATGGATGAAGGTTTAGGTCAAAGTTGAACAAGACTCAATGTGAATTCTTGTTAACTTTCAAAGGAAGAAATGTGAGCTTTGGTGAATTTTGTGGTTGGGGAAGAATTTGCAAGAGGTTTGTTGGCTATCAAAAGCTTGTAGAATGAATGAAATGAAGCCTCTATTTATAGAGTTTAGGCTTGGGAAAATTGGAGGTTTAGAATTAGGCTTGGATGATCAAAATTAGGATTGAAATTCAAATTTGGAGGGAATTATCAAAAGAGTGGTGATTAGTGAAGGTGCATGGTGGAAAATGATCAAAGTGATGTAGGGGAATTAAAATGAGGTGGTATAGAATATTCCAAATGTGATCAAGGGCTGAGATTGGTGCCAATTGCTGAATTTGAATTTGCCACCATTTATCAATTTTTCACGAGGGTAACCGGTTACAGCATATCTGCTAACCGGCTACTCAGTGCAAAATTTGTGAAAAATGAGCATTTTGTTGCACTGTTGTGGTTCTGGCTCGATTCTTTTGCTTGTCAAAGAAGGCATGGAAATAAACACATGAACCTTGGAGTCTCTTGAACAATAATAAATTAAATCTTGGAAACTCTTGATCAGATAATTTTTTGAATTAATTGCGGATCAACTTTAACTTTGTTCAGATGGAATTCATTCGAGCTGCGGGACTTATTTTTTGGTATTTTTAACTTGTTCTTCCCCTGAAAATGTTAGTGAAAGGAAACAAAATATTTTTGGATTTTAATTAATGGTTAGTAAACATCAACAAATTAAGCAATAAAACAACTAACAAATGCACACAAACTCAAAGATCCCTGCAAGGCACAATCCTACAAAATAGGGGACGAATGTGTGATCTTGTTTGTGGCATGAAATGCAAAAGGACATGTAGGATCTTAGGGGTAAAAATTAGGGTATTACAGCTGCCCCTATTTAAGTTTCTTCTATCCGGAGATAAGAAGATTGACATCTTTGTCTCGACGAGATAGAAGAGACTTAAATATAACAATAAACCCAATTTTTGGCCCTAAGAGACCACAAGATGATATGATTATGCAAATGATATGCAGACACAAGACCACCGTGGGGAGAATATGCCACATGAGATAAACAAAAGAACAACGGGAGAATGAAACTCCACTGGGGAAACATATCACAGGAGACCACCAACTAGCCGGGGAACATACTGCACAACTATTGGGACTTAGCAGAGGAAAAGATTCAAACCGGGAATAACTGTATATGGAAATAAACCACAACACAACAAGGATATAACTCAACAGGGAAGGCTTAGCACAGCAAGGCTCCACTGGGGAAAATCAATACCTCAACAATGAACTATCTCTAGCATACCAAAGATACTAACCATCCATCAGAGTAGAAAACCTTAACGACGAACTGTCCCGTCAAACCGAAGAGACTTACCATTCATTGGAGTCAAAAAATCTCCACAACGAACTGTCCCATCAAACCAAAGAGACTTACCATTCATTGGAGTCACAAAATCTCAATAACGAACTGTCCCATTAAACCGAAGAGACTTACCATTCATTGGAGTCACAAAATTTCCACAACAAATTGTCCCATTAAACCGAAGAGACTTACCATTCATTGGAGTCAAAAAATCTCAACAACGAACTATCCCATCCAAACGAAGAGACTTACCATTCATTGGAGTCACAAAATCTCCACAACGAACTGTCCCATCAAACCGAAGAGACTTACCATTCATTGGAGTCACAAAATCTCAACAACGAACTGTCCCATCAAACTGAAGAGACTTACCATTCATTGGAGTCATAAAATGTATTAACTGCATCGCCTCAGGCTTCTCAAATAAAGGAACGCCACAAAATAGTATTGAACCTTCCAAAAGGGGAATCATACGCAGATTTGAGCTGAAGGGCGCAGAATCCTCAAAGGTGCAAAATAAATGCACTCTCAATCTAGGTTTCACAGCCTAGAGATCCAAACAAATATTGTAGGGGACCAGAGTTCAATCCAAGAACAAGCTGGAGAGAAACGGTCAAACAAGACTCATCCCGAGGAGGAAATATCTCAACTGGGGACTAATTTCATCCAGATAATGCACTGGAGAGGAAACTGAATCAAAATCTTCCACGAGAAATAAACTCAGTGGGGAATTAACAAAGATAGGCATTTTTCTGCTTACGGGTCGACACTCTAAATGGAAAGAGGACACACATGCTCTGCGGGGATAACAGTACCAGAGAGCAAAGAAGCACCAACACAAATGCAAAATGCACAATGCAACAACGATATGCTATGCTCAACAAATGAATGCGCATGCAATGCGTATGAGTATGAATATGCTGACAAAACAGACATAAAGAATAAACAGAGGGTGAAATAAACACCATAACACCACTGAATACTCAGCTAATTCTAACAATATGGAGATGTTATTAGCAACTCTGCTAGGCATTCATCTGAGGGAATTCTGCAAGAAATAAACAAAAGCCATCAAAGGAAAATAAATCTTGCTGGAGAAACGAAGATACTCCTTGGGGAGAAACCCAAATATCAATCTTCTAACATCAATGATCCACAATGAGGATAACAACATAAACTCTGCTTTGAGGATGGCAAGAAGCTGTTGGGGAATTATACAAACCAAATCTTTCTGAAACTTCCTGGGGATCGTAAAAATTCACAGGAACTTCCATTCAAAAGGATGAAGAGATCTACTGCTGAAAAATAATGAATCCGCTGGGGATTGTAGACATAAAGCAAGGCAGATCTGCTGGAGATACGAGAACACTCTCAGAGGATTAACCAATTCTAAGCAGAGCATCCTGGACTTGCTGGGAAAATAGCAAAAGGTCAAACTATGGGGGATTTTAGATCCATACTCATCATGAATGAGAGAAAACCCAACAGGTGACTGGGGAATAGCCACAATAGTGATGCACATAAATCTCTGAAAAACAATCCGCAGAGAAGTACATCTTGGACTTGCCGGGGGAAATGAGAAATTAACATCACTGCTCAACTCTTGGGAAACATTCGAAGCAATAATGCACTGCATCCGTTGAGGAATTAGCAAGGATAAATCTCTGGGTAGAACAACCTGGAGAGAAAAACATCCACAAGACAAGATGAAACATGACAAGCGATCGCCACATCAATGCTTCTTAGAAGAGAATAACATCTCTCTCTGTTTAGGGACATCCAAAGCAACAACAACACGTCTAGAGGGTAAAACTCTGAGTGAAGATTCCTCATATTATTTCTGCTGGAGACAGCAAAAATGAATCTCTGCGTGGGAACTACCATTAAGGAGATGTGGACCTCAAAAATACTCAACTGGCTGACCATAACATAATCAACTGGAGAGGATTTGGATCAAGACCTAGCTGGGGGAAAACCAAACAGCATTGGACCTTATGAATTCAACACATCATAATAAACCTATCACCTTGTCAACAACTGATCACATTCATAGGAACAAGTTCTGCTAAGGAAATATCAACAAACTCTACTGGGGATTTGTCAATAAATTATGCCAAAGGAGCGAGAACGAACCCTGCTGAGGAAAACATTGATCCTACCATTCTTGGAATAACCGTTGACATTTTTTTTTATATTCATAAATCAAAGGAAAATGTTTTTATAATTTTCAAAAATTTAAATCAATTATTCACATTTTGTTTCAAAAATCATCATAAAAAATAAATGAAATTTTGCAAACAGAAACAAAATAAGAATTGAAAACAAAGGGACAAAGGCCCAAATTTTATTAATAGAATGGAAGTCCGCAAATGGCGTCATTCCATGGATCATTACAAAGTTTGAAAAATGGTAAATACATGGAAAGAGTTACATTGAAATACCATGACCACTATTCTCCCTAACAACTTTGAATTCTGATGCGCTCAAAACTTCAGCTGAGGATGATTGAAGCAGGATCCTTAATGGACAATGTTGCTTTCAAATGATCAAGACTGGCCAGATGCAGTTACTTGCCATAATCCCTAACTTTTGCCTAGATTGCCCTTTCGGGTTTTCAATCTACCGGGATGATTATTTCTATTTTTGTCTCTAATTTTTGCCTTGACCGCCCTTTCGGGTTTTTCAGCCCACCGAGACGCTCATTTTTGCCAAAGCCGCCCTTTTGGGTTTTCAACCTAGCAAGCTGTTCTTTTACTTTTTTAGGCGAAGTATTTCTTGACTGCATTGACATTTACAGGACGAGTGAACTCTTCACCGTCCATAGTTGTAAGAAGTAATGCACCGCCAGAAAAGGCTCTCTTAACAACATATGGGCCTTCATAATTAGGAGTCCACTTGCCCCTAGAATCGTTGGTAAAAGTCGAGATCCTTTTGAGCACGAGGTCGCCTTCTCTGAAAACACGAGGTCGAACCTTCTTATCAAAAACTTTCTTCATTCTCTGTTGATACAATTGGCCATGACACAAGGCCGTCATTCTTTTCTCTTCAATCAAATTTAACTGATCATATCTACTCTGACACCATTCAGCCTCAGACAATTCAGCTTCCATCAAGACTCTCATAGAAGGGATTTCAACTTCTACCGGGAGCACTGCTTCCATACCATAAACAAGAGAGAAAGGGGTTGCCCCTGTTGAAGTGCGGACAGATGTACGATACCCATGCAAAGCAAAAGGGAGCATCTCATGCCAATCCTTGTAAGTAACAACCATCTTCTGAACAATCTTCTTGATATTCTTATTAGCAGCTTCAACAGCCCCATTCATCTTAGGTCTGTAAGGAGAAGAATTATGATGCTCAATATTAAACTCATCACATAATTCCTTCATCATCTTGTTATTCAAATTCGACCCATTATCAGTGATAATCTTGCTCGGAATACCATACCAACAGATGATTTGGTTCTTGATAAACCGGACCACCACTTGCTTGGTCACATTGGCATATGATGCCGCTTCAACCCACTTGGTAAAATAGTCGATAGCCACCAATATGAAATGGTGCCCGTTTGACGCTTTAGGCTCAATCATTCCAATCATATCAATGCCCCACATGGAGAAAGGCCATGGAGAAGAAATAAAATTGAGAGGAGTTGGAGGTACATGAATTTTGTCAGCATAAACCTGGTACTTATGGCACTTCTTCTCAAATTTGCAGCAGTCGGATTCCATTGTCAGCCAATAGTAACTTGCCCTCAACATCTTCTTAGCCATTGCATGCCCATTGGCATGGGCACCAAAAGATACTTCATGAATTTCTTTCAACAACAAGTCTGCTTCGTGTCTATCCACGCATCTGAGCAAGATCATGTCATAATTTCTTTTATCTTTCTTGGATTCCTCAAGCGGGTACTCTTGATTTTGAAGAAAGCATTTAATATCATAATACCACGGTTTATCATTAACGGCCTCTTCAACCGCAAACACATGAGCTGGCCTATCAAGCCACATAACATCGATTTTGGGTACATCATTCCACCGATTCACCACAATCATGGAGGATATAGTGGCTAAAGCATCCACCATTCGATTTGTTGCTCTGGGTACATGGTGAAACTCAACCTTATTAAAGAAAGTTAACAACCTCTTTGCATAATCTCAATAAGGAATCAAATCAGGTTGACATGTCTCCCATTCTCCTTTAATCTGATTAATCACCAGGGATGAATCTCCGTATACATCAAGAATCTTGATTCTTAAATCAATGGCTTCTTCCAAGCCCATAATACATGCTTCATATTCAGCCGCATTATTTGTGTAAGTGAACATTAACCTTGCAGTGAAAGGAATATGAGAACCATGAGGAGTAACAATTACTGCCCCAATACCATTGCCATACTCATTAACAGCTCCATCAAAAATCAAACCCCAACGGGATCTAGGCTCAGGCCCTTCATCAGGTAATGGTTCTTCACAATCTTTAACCTTTAGATACATCACATCCTCATCAGGAAAATCAAACCTGATTGGTTGATAATCATCAATTGGCTAGTGTGCCAAATGGTCATCCAAAACACTTCCTTTGATCGTTTTTTGAGTTCGGTACTCGATATCATATTCTGACAACAACATTTGCCAACGAGCAATCCTCCCAGTTAAAGTAGGCTTTTCAAAGATATACTTGATTGAATCCATTTTGGATATCAACCAAGTTGTATGATTCAACATATACTGGCGGAGGCGCTTGGCAGCCCAAGCTAAACCACAACATGTCTTTTCAAGCATTGAGTACCAAGACTCACAATCAGTGAACTTCTTGCTCAAATAATAAATGGCAAATTCTTTTCGACTAGATTCATCATGTTGACCCAGAACATAGCCCATAGATTCTTCTAGCACAGTCAAATACATGATCAAAGGTCTTTCTTCCACAGGAGGAGACAAAATTGGAGGTTCAAGCAGATACTCTTTAATTCTTTCAAAAGCTTTTTGACAATCCTCTATCCAGACACAACCCTGATCTTTGCGAAGAAGCTTGAAGATCGGCGCACAGGTGGCAGTCATATTGGATATAAATTGGGAGATATAATTCAAACGTCCCAAGAATCCTCTTACTTGTTTTTCTATTTTGGGCGCAGGCATTTCCTGAATAGCTTTAACTTTACCAGGGTCAACTTCAATGCCTTTTTGGCTGACAATAAATCCCAACAATTTTCTAGAACGGACACCAAAAGTTCATTTATTTGGATTCAAACGAAGCTTAAACTTTCTCAAATGCTGAAACAACTTAATTAAGTACTCAATATGATCTTCTTCAGTCTTTGACTTACAAATCATATCATCCACATAGACCTCAATTTCTTTATGCATCATATCATGGAACAAAGTAGTCATAGCTCTCTGGTACGTTGCACCCGCATTTTTCAAACCGAAAGGCATCGCTCTGTAACAGAATATTCCCTAGGGTGTAATGAATGTTGTTTTTTCCATATCCTCGGGTGCCATCTTTATTTGACTATAACCGGAAAATCTATCCATAAAAGAGAAGATACTGAATTTAGCAGTATTATCTACCAACATGTCAATGTGTGGCAATGGAAAATCATCTTTTGGACTAGCTTTATTCAAATCTCTATAGTCAACGCACATTCAGACTTTTCCGTCTTTCTTTGGAACAGGCACAATATTGGCCACCCATTGAGGATACTCATAAGTCACAAGAAAACCAGCATCAATCTGCTTTTGAACCCCCTCCTTGATCTTTATAGCCATGTCAGGATGAGTTCTTCTCAATTTCAGTTTCACGGGTGGACATTCAGGCTTCAATGGAAAATGGTGCTCCACAATATCACTATCAAGACCAGGCATGTCTTGATAAGGCCAAGCAAACACATCAACATATTCTCAAAGAAGTTCCACAATCCTCTTCTTAACATCTGACTGAAGTAGTGCCCCAATCTTGACTTCTTTTATATCATCATCTGAACCCAAATTAACCAATTCCACTGGTTCCTCATGAGGCTGAATGGTTTTTTCCTCGTGCTCAAGCAACCGAGAAATTTCATCTGGAATCTCCTCAATATCCCCTTCTTCAGCTCCAAACACAGGGAACTCAAAGTTGGGAGGGGGCATAGGGTCATTGTTTTCAATGGGTTTATCAATCAATCTGCACAATAATTTATGTCTGATTTTAGAATATGAACAAAAAGTGCAAGTATCATGCAGATAAAAGCGATTAACACATTATTATTTTTTGGTTTTTTATGTTACCATTTTTCAGAAATAAAGAAAAAAGAGAAAACATAATATGGATAAACAAAATAAAATTTTATTGATGATGATCAAAATTTGAAACAAAGCCCTCACAGATTCACTTTTACCTTGGGCAGAGTGAAAGGATTTTTGAAAGAAACAAAAACAAATTACTTTGAAATATGAACAACAGTGGGAACATCAACAGTTATCCAATTCTGGAAGATTTGTCCATGTGTCACAAAATCGGGAAGCTCTTCCTCTTCATCATCTTCAATGATGGCAGCAGTAGAGTGATCTTTGTTGATGAATATGGTGTTGTGAAAGGCCTCATTAATACGCTTCAAATCTCTTCTGATTATACCCGGCGTAAAGCCTAAACCAGTTTTGCCCAGGTTATCAACCACATCAATGACTCAGCCCTAACCATCAGATCGATCAGTCTTTAATACATGCAGAGCATCCTTCAAAGAAGACATGGGCAACTCATTCTTCTTAATAGCTTTATCATCAACAGAAAGAGCTTGGAATGGAGTCCCAACAGTCTCATAAACATCAACATACGAAAAGGATGAAAGGTGGCTTACCAGCATCGCTTGCTCACCTCCAACAATTACCAGCTTATCATTCTTAACAAATTTCAATTTCTGATGGAGAGACGAAGTCACTGCCCCAACTTCATGAATCCATGGTCGGCCAAGCAAACAACTATAAGCAGGACGGATATCCATTACTTGAAAAGTAATATGGAAGAAGCATAGTGTTGCAGTGAGAATCAGATAACAAGCTATTAATTAACTTGCATCGCATTTCTTTGAATTCACAACCGACTTTGATTTATCCAAAGGAAAGGTTCAAGATCGAGGAAACCTAAAGGGGGGAGATCTAAGGTTCGGGGGTTGGTTACGCCTAGGGAAGGTATTAGCATCCTAAACGTCCGTAGTACTCTACGGGAACCTCTTGTTTTAAGTTGTTATATCTTACTCGCTTGCTAAGGGTGCTATGCTAAAGGTTGAAACCCTAGGGGTTAATATCTAAGTATACTCGACAAAGCATCGCACTTTGCGCCTATGTATCCTTACGGGAGTGGAATCAGAGTATCCGTAGTTCACCGATCTAAGGGTAAAGGATAGGAACCATTGACCATGGCCAAAGTTCCAAGGGGAAATGAGTATGAGCTCATTTTAGAGTTCACGATAACTCTCTAAATCTAAGTTATAGGGGGAAAGAGTGAGTTCTCATGATGATGAGAATCACATAGAGTTCAAAACTCTAACCAACTTCTAAGTTACGATTTCATTGGCTCTCATGAGGCCAAGAAATAAGGGTAAACCTAAAAGGATAAGGTAGGGTGGTTGTTTAGTGACTTCAAGAGTCAATTTAAGAAGGTCTCCCTTTGGAATGGGGGAAAAGATAACAGTTGTAAAATTACTAAAAGATAACAAGTTATAATCAAATATGATGATGCAAAATAGACACGAACAAGATAATGAGACGAGATAAAATTATGATGTCAATGCAAAGTTAGAATCATACATGTTGGACAAAGATCAAACATGATAAATAGAAATAACATGGAAAGCTGAATAAGGAAGTGCAATAAAAACCTAATAAGCATTCCTAATCTTATCATGAATAAAGGTCTCAAGATTAAATATTCTTACTAATTTCTTCTTATATTTAGAAAGCAAATTCAATTAGAAGAATATAGCAAAAAGAAGGGAAGAAAAAGGATGAAAAATAAGAAAGTTATGGAAATTAGAAAAATGAAGCATAAACTTGAAAAATAAAACCAACCAACAAGTGATAAAAAAGTAAGGAAGTAGTACACCTAGGGATTAAACCCAGGTCTTCTCGCTTGCAGCGTAAAACTCATACCATCAGGCCAAAGCGCCCACGTTGAACATATAATGAATACACACATACATATATGAAATAGGGCGAAAATCAGAAAAAAAACAAAAGGACTGGGATTCAAACCCCAGTCGTAGAGGTGGTAAGGAGTGATAGTGTGTGCTTACCACCGGGGTGGCTGTTACATCCGATATTATATTCGCTTCAATAAGTATACAAACCAAACATGCACGCATATTCCAAATAAACAACAAACCAATCAAGAATACAAACTGCTCGTGACAGCCAAGTTCATGCCATGCTATCCAACATTAGTCATATTAAATAAGAAACAGAGACATGATTATTCATTCAAAATCAAGAAATATTACCCATATCAAAAGCCAAGTAAGAATTCAATCATATGAATTGGTCATCAAATAGCAACAATCACTTGAATGCATAAGGTAAAGAGCTCATACACAGCCATGGTAAGCAAAAAAAACAGTAAGCATACAATGCTCAATTAGAAACCATACAAGGATATAACTTGAATGCAATAAACACATGAAGGCTATGGAATCTAACAACAGCATGGTATGAGTTCACAACATTTCCATGACTAATATGCTAAATGAGAAGTAGTAGAACTGTTGTAAAATGGCATACATGTACCCAAAGGTTAAGAAAACCAACAAAAACAAACAACAGCAGATAATCATCATGCTTATTACAAGGCAGTGAGCTAACAAATTCATACACAACCATAACAGCAAGCATACATCATGTTTACAGGAGGTTTGGTGAAATGAAATCAAATTGGAACACATTTAACAAACAAGCAGATCCAAATTAGCATGGCAATGAGGTTAATTCATGTATATCAAAAACATATTCAAGACTTAGCACACTTAATGGAGAGTAGCAAGGATGTTTTAGGGTTAAAACCACATGATTGACAAAGTAAAGAGTTAAAAAAAAAGCAAACAAAAGGTAGGTTAGGGCATGATGTACTCAGTTTCAAAGATATCTTCCAAAGTTCAAATAGCAGCTCAAAACATGTCATAATGAGTGGTTAAAACAAAGATAGGTTAGATCAATATGAGAACATATTCTAAGACTGTTAGTGACAAACTCCTATGATTAAGGCAAGGAACAAGAAGAATGGTGACAACATCAACAACACAAGTAGTCAGCAGCATGCTTAATCATGTCATTACAAGGCATACAACATATTCAAATGGCATTTCAAGCAATGATACAACTTGGACACAACAATATACAGATCATGGAATTCAAAATATTATGGCATATATTCAAACATAAGTCTAACAGACAACTTACTGCAAGAGCAGGGCAGTCAATGAATTGGAAACTAAAACCCTAATGACAAGCTTGATACATACATCCAACATATCCACATACTAAACAACAATGTATATCACAAAACTCAGCATGATCTGATTACAGTTCCATATACAAAGACAAATGAGATGGCTCAATACAACTTAAATGCCTATCAAAGAACCATTCAAACATAAATTCACATAGTGTCGAGGAAAGATGTTCTCAATAATAGCAAGCAAAGGAATGGTTCATGTATCAAGATAGATTAAGGGCAGACCAAGTCAAATACAATATCAAGACAAGTTCACTTAGGTTCATAGCATCTTAGGAACATGGTACTGTCATGAAGCAAGAGTCTAAACATAGTTGCACACATAATGTCATCTAAATCAAGTAGCAACTTAGGCATAAACAACAGATACTCAAGAAACTACATTTATCATGTTGATAAAGGAAAAAAAAGGTCATGTTATAATGATAAGCACGTAAGCAATATGATGGTCAAAGGCATTTATGAAGCACACCTATAGGACATATCATAGCAACCAAGTTCAGATTCAATCAAATGATCACTTTAACACTGACAACAGCATAGGACTTGGTGAAAACCAACTTATGCAAACACATCTATCACATATATACATATATGGACTAAGTTTAAGGTGGTTTGGTAAATGTTGGAAGCATAAAGAGGTAGCAAACATCCATAACTTAAACACATATCAAGGCTAACAACACATATCACGAACATAATGTTGACAAAATCATGGTATCATAAGAGTATGACTTCTGAGTTGACAGTTTCAATAAAAAAAGGGTCTAAGCATGTTCAAGATGAGATAGCATAGTATGGCAAGTAATAGAACATTGAGGCATATGATTATTAGCAACACATCTCTTACCCTAAACTTCACATTTATGAACACAAACCTTAATCATGCACTACCACTATCAAACCAAAGGATTGCAATACAAGAGACTGAATCACTAAGTATCAGAGCAGTTTAAAACATCAAGCTCAAGCACATGGTCAACCAAAATCAGTTTCAAGGCAAAGTGGTACATACAAATATGAATACATACAAAAGTATCAAGCATCCACAACAGTAGAGTTCAAAACCAACACTTGAGAGCACAAAGTAAACAAAGAAGATGGTGACAGAAAAGAGTCAGTGCTACTTGACAAAAGCAAACTTAATTAAGCTAACAACAAAGATAGACAAGTCCAAACATCACAAAACTTAGAAGTATAACAGAACTATATAAAGAAAGTAAGATTCGAGAGTCCTTTGTTTCCAAATCACATTCAAGCACATATGATATCCAAGTGTTTTAACAAAATCAAACATCAAAACTTGTCAATACAATACCATAATGAAGACTTACAATTGCAGCCACCCAATGAACAAAATCAGAGACATTGTAACTCATCACAAAAACATACATGTGTAGCATATCAATGAAGAACATCATTTTACTTTATAAACTCGAATCATGAGCACACAAACAATATATTCAAGCATATATCAACCAGATACGCATGTAAAGAACAATGAAATGCATATGGCAATGATTATATCAAATGAGCATTATTAACAAAAGGATAAGAATACAATACCAAGTGGAGTAATGTCCACTGTCTTCAAGTATGATGACTGCCTTCCCTTCCAAAGCAACTTCAAAGCCAACTTCCAACTTGCTTGCTCGAAACTTATGGAACTTCAGAGGATTTTTGAGTACTTTGTGAGAATTGTTGGTGTCTTGATGTGTAGAATCAAGCCCCTTTTATAGGCTGAACACAAGGGTTGTGTGAGTCCAAAATACAAACACTTGGAGTGCTGGGTAGAAATTACAGCCACAACGTCTCTTTTGAATTCAAAAACAGTCCATTCATTGGAGACAAATACGCTGCTTATGCTGCCAAAATCTCAAATGTGCAGAGTTAATTCATCACTTCATGTATTGCTTCAGAGCTACATATTCTTGTCATATGGAGGGGTATCAAATGAGGCAAAGGTTGGGGATGGCGTGGAGAGATCGCAGACGAGAGCAGGTTGAATGCTGAAACTGGCAAATCCTCAGAACCACTTTAAATGAACCAAGCAGTTGAAAGCTGAAACGGGAATGGTCTTGGAGAATTCAAATTGAGCAAATAGCACGCCAAGGATTGTGGTTGAAATGATTTTGATGGATTGATTCACTTGTTTCCTTTGAATTTCTCTCTTCCATTCTGAAGCTTGTGAATACGACCAAAGAAGAAGAAAACATTTTGGTTGATTTTGTTCCTTTGTATGCCACATGTCGTTCTCCCATTGGTTGGCAATTGAGTTGAAAAGTCAACACAACAAAGCTTGATCCTCATTGGTCCTTGGTTAAGAAATTTAAATCCAACATAGTTTCCAATACATTTTTGTACGTTGGGCTCACTAGTGGGCTCATGAAATAAAATTTAGAATTGGTTTCTATTCTCTTGTTATAAAAGAAAATGATTAGGAACACAAAATAATAATGGCGGATTAATTGATTAGGGTTATAGATATGGTTTAAGAGAATTAGCATTGACAAATGGAGAGCTTGGATAAAATTGGTTAAATGATTAATGAAATTGGTTAGGAATATAAAAGATGATTGAGGGTAGATAAAGTGGGTAGAAATTTGGTTATGGAGAGGATCATGGTTAGGGTTATGGAGGCAACTCTTAGAGACTTGCTTGATTCAATGCTCCATCCAAAAAATCTTGGTCAATCACCTCTTGAATCTCCTTAAGATAACACCTGATAAAATTGAAACAAACACAAACAAAACCTGATAGAAGGGTTATCCATGCAATATGATTGACCTAATATGACATGCAAGAGATCAATGGATCTAAGGGTAAAATTTGGGGTACAACAGTTGCCCCTATTTAAATATCTTCACCGGATGACATGAGAGATGAAAATCCTCATGAAATCACAGTGAAAGATATTTAAATACAGATAACCGAAAATTTTGCCCTTAGATGCAAAGACATTCAATGCTACTAATATGATGATATGATGCCATGAAAGATGCAAAATGCAGACAAAACTAGACACCAAAGAACAAAGAGCTACCAAGCTCAGAAAAGCTTCACTGGGGAAGCAAAAAGGTTAGTATCCACAAGTAAAACTCCTTGGGGACGCAGGCTAACCAAAAAAAGAGAGAAGACTCACTGGGGAGATTTTGAGGCAACACCGGGGATAGAAAACAAAAGGGATTCTCCACTGGGGAAAGATCCAGGGAGGTGGACGACAGGTTCAAATATGACCAGACGACACTAGGGAAAAGACACAATCTTACTGGGCATGAAACCAGAAAGAAAACATGATCTCCACTAGAGATCAGTTTGAAATAAAAGGATAGACACCCGAAAAAAATATTTTTTGGGGATTTCTTACGCTGAAGAGTTCAAATGGGATCTTCAAGAAAAGCCAGAAAATACCGAGACGAACTCTGCACGCCAGATAAAAACACCTGGAGTTTAAAAGAGAACAAGGTTAATAAACCAAGAATAGACTCTGGTAAAAAATAATTTCTTTATGAAGAAAAATAGTATGAATTGGATTTGTAATTTAGTTTAGGTTCATATTTGACCCGGGTTTGAGCAATACAGGTTCACGATAACCTGATATAAGCAAACGGTTCACGATAACCCATAATAAACAACTAGTTCACGATAACCAGAGGTTGAGATTCACGATACCCTGAAAATAAAAGGTTGGTTCACGATAACCAGAAACAAACAACTGGTTCATGATAACCAGAGGTACAGGTTCACGATAACCAGATATAAACAACTGGCTCATGATAACCAGAAATACAGGCTCACGATAACCTGATATAAACAACTGGCTCACGATAACCAGAAATACAAGCTCACGATAACCTGATATAAACAACTGGCTCACGATAACCAGAGGTTTATAAAACTAGTGGTTACTGAAATGTTAGGTATCCAAATGAGGTGATATAGGTAATAAGATGGTTTGCAGGTTAAACTTCCTGGGGAATACTGCACAAAGGGTCAAGATCTGGCGCACAGAGGCGAAGAAACCGGACACAAGCAAAACAAGGACAAAGAACCAAAGACCCACAAAGGGGAAAGATGAAAGAAAAAAAAAACCACACAAACAAGACACCCAAATGCAAAGATGCTCGATGCTATGGTATGATGCGAATGCTCAATGGTATGCCAGAAACGCCAGACCGGGGACAGCAAAAGGGGAAAACACCGTGTCCACCACAAAGAGTCGCACTGAAATTCGAGCAGGTAGTCAGCCTTAAAGCCAAAGTGAGAACATCTTTAATTTGTTGGGGAAATAATTTTTCATCAAACATCTTGTGTAGATACTGGTAAGACATCCTTAGTGGTTAGCCATTGTTAAAGCATTTAAATTAGGGAGATATTGCCAATCTTCTTTTAGAGCTCAAAGTTTTCAAAACATTCCGCTTTTAAAATCATTATTAATAAATAAGTGAAGTTTTGCATAACAATGAAAATATTGGAGTAATGATAAATATCAAACAAAGAAATGGCTCAGAAATCTGATTTCATTAGAATGGTAACTTGCCAATAGCGAAGTTCCATGGATCATTACAATTGAAAAATGGCAAAAGGAAAGGATTACATCATATTCAATGACCTACTCCCTAATGACTAAAATTTCTAGAATTCTATGCTGATATAGACAATAGGGTCTAGGTTCTCAGGCGTAGTACTTTCGTACTGAGTCAGCATTCACAGGGTGTGTGAGCTGTTCACCATCCATTATTGTGAGGAATAAAGAACCTCCTAAAAATACAGTCTTTACCACAAACGGACCCTCATAATTAGGCACCCATTTTCCACGAGCATCCCTTTGAGATGGCAGAATCTTCTTGAGTACAAGCTCTCCTTCTCGAAATTCTCGGACACGAACCTTCTTGTCAAATGCCCTCTTCACTCTTTTCTGATACAGATGACCATGACACATAGCAGTCAGTCGCTTCTCGTCAATGAGGTTCAGTTGGTCATATCTCTCTCTAACCCATTCAGCTTCTTCAAGCTTAGTTTCCATCAGGATTCTCAAAGATGGTATTTCTACTTCAATGGGAAGGACCGCATCCATTCCATATACAATAGAAAAAGGGGCTGCCCCTGTCGAAGTTCGAACCAAAGTTCTGTATCCGTGCAAGGCAAAAGGTAACATCTCGTGCCAATCCTTATACGTCTTGACCATTTTCTGCAGGATCTTCTTGATGTTTTTATTAGCAGCCTCGACAGCTCCATTCATCTTGGGACGGTAAGGTGAGTAATTATGATGCTCAATCTTGAAATTGTCACATAACTCTTTCATCGTTTTGTTGTTCAGATTTGTTCCATTTTCAGTGATGATCTTGCTGGGAATTCCATAACGACAAATGATATTATTCTTGATGAAACGAGCAACTACTTGCCTGGTCACATTAGTGAAAGAAGCAGCTTCAATCCATTTGGTGAAATAATCAATGGCCACTAAAATGAAACGATGACCATTGGAAGCTTTCGGCTCAATGGCTCCAATCATATCAATGCCCCACATAGAGAAAGGCCAAGGGGATGACAAAACATTCAGCAAGGTAGGAGGAACATGCATTTTATCAGCGTAGATCTGGCACTTATGACATTTCCTGGCGTATTGGATGCAATCAGCTTCTATAGTTAACCAATAATATCCAGCCCTCAAAATTTTCTTAACCATGGCATACCCGTTGGCGTGAGTGCCAAAGGCTCCTTCGTGAATGTCGTGAATCAACAGGTCTGCCTCTCGTTTATCAACACATCTTAGCAGGACCATGTCATGATTCCTCTTTTAAAGCACGTTGTTACTGAGAAAGAATTTGGATGACAATCTTCGCAAAGTTTTCTTATCAAGATTGGAAGCATTGACAGGGTACTCTTGAGTCTTCAAATAATTCATGATGTCATGAAACCATGGCTTTCCATCCACCTCTTCTTAAACTGACTGGCAATAAGTGGGTTCGGTCTTGCACTCGATACTGATGAGAGGTGCTTCATTGTGAAACCTGACTTGCCACATCAAGGCTAACATGGCAAGGGAATCAGCTATGTGATTTTCAGTATGAGGCACATGACGGAAAGTGATTTCATCAAAACACTTGGTCAATTCCATAATGTAAGCACGGTATGGAATGAGCTTTTCATATTTGGTTTCCCATTCACCCTTGACTTGGTAGATGACCAAAGCAGAATCAACCATAACTTCAAGAACGTTGATTTCAAGGTCAATTGTAGCCTCTAAACCCAAAATACACGCTTCATACTTAGCAATATTGTTTGTGCATCCAAAGTCCAACCTTGCCGTAAAAGGAGTATAACCACCATCGGGGTTTATCAATACAACGCCTACACCATGCCCTTTGATATTAGAAGAACCATCAAACATCATCTTCCATCTATAACTGTTCTCAAATCTTTCATTAGGGCCAGACCCTTCACAATCTTTTACTACCATAATATCCTCGTCCGGGAAATCAAACTTGAGCGGTTCATAATTTTCAACAGGCTGATCTGCGAGGTATTCTGATAATACACTCCCCTTGATAGCCTTCTGAGGTACATACTGGATATCGTATTCTGACAATAGCATATGCCAACGGGCAAGTCTTCCTGTTTGAGCAGGCTTCTCAAAGATATACTTTATTGGATCCATTTTCGAGATCAATAAAGTAGTGTGACATATTAAATACTGCCTCAAACGTTTGGCGGCCCATGCTAAGGCACAACAGGTTTTCTCAAGCAGTGAATAACGGCTTTCACTACCAACGAACTTCTTACTCAGGTAATAAATGGCATGCTCTTTGCGACCAGTTTCATCATGTTGGCCCAATACACAACCCATGGATCCCTCTAAAATCGTCATGTACATGATGAGAGGTCATCCCGGAACAGGAGGAATCAGAATAGGTGGTTCTTGCAAATAACTCTTGAGCTTTTCAAAAGCTTGTTGGCAATCAGAATTCCACTCTACAGTCTGGTCTTTGCGGAGTAGTTTAAAGATCGGTTCACAAATTGGAGTCATATTGGAAATAAATCTGGATATATAGTTCAAACGACCCAAAAACCCTCTCACTTGTGATTTAGTTCGTGGAGCTGGCATTTCTTGAATAGCTCGAACCTTGTCAGGATCTACTTCAATTCCTTTTTGGCTGACGATAAAACCAAGCAACTTCCCTGACCTGACACCAAAAGTGCATTTGGCCGGATTCAACTTCAGTTGATACTTCCGGAGTCTCTTAAACAACTTCAAGAGATGGTCCAAATGTTCCTCCTCGCTTCGGGATTTAGCAATCATGTCATCCACGTATACTTCAATTTCCTTGTGGATCATGTCATGGAACAGAGTTACCATAGCTCTATGGTAGGTTGCCCCTGCGTTCTTCAAACCAAAGGGCATAACTTTGTAATAGTAGGTTCCCCACGGGGTGATAAATGTAGTCTTATCCATGTCGGCTGGGTCCATTCTGATCTGGTTGTAACCAGAAAAACCCTCAATGAAGGAGAAAACTGCAAACTTGGCTGTATTATCCACAAGAGTATCAATATGTGGTAGGGGAAAGCCGTCTTTAGGACTAGCTTTGTTGAGATCCTTATAATCTACGTACATTCGTACTTTACCATTTTTATTCATAACCGGCACGATGTTGGCTACCCATTCTGGATATTTTGAGACTGCCAAGAATCCTGCATCTAGTTGCTTCTTAACCTCATCCCTGATTTGGAGAGCCATATCTGGTCTACTTCTACGGAGCTTCTGTTTCACAGGTGGACATTCGGGCTTGAGTGGTAGCTTATGAACTACTATATCTGTATCCAATCCAGGCATGTCTTGATAAGACCAAGCAAACACATCTACATATTCTTCCAAAAGCAGGACTAGCCGTTGTCTGATTTCTGCCCCAAGCGTTGCCCCAATCTTGACCTCTTTCCTCTTCTCTTCAATGCCAAGGTTGATGACGTCAACTTTCTCTTCGTGTGGCTGAAGATCCGTGTACTGATACTCACACATTTCTGCCAAATCATCGGGGACCTCATAATTCTTTTCTTCCTCAGCTTGATAAATGGGTGAATCAAAGTCGATAGTGAGAGTAGGGTCATTGAATACAACGGGTTTAGGAATCATTCTGCACGATGGAGGGATTTATTTTATTAAAAATGCACAAACATGAACGCAAGAAGGAGAAATCGTAGTTTTGAAAAGATTTCCATTTTTCTTAAAACGAAAGCAGGAATAAAGACAAGGAAGTTTAACAAAACAAACACTTTCATTGATTAATAAGATTTAAAAGCGGTGGCCCATACAAAATAATCCGAAAGCCTTGGGCAAGGCTGCGGAATTGAAAACATCAAAGCAAACAAACAAATTACTCTGGTGTAGGGTACAAAGTAGGTATCTCAATGGCTTCCCAGTTACTTAAAGTGGCGTCACACCGAAACACCAAGTGATTGATATCTTCATCTTCAGCGTCTTCAATAATTGCATGAACTTGCTGTCCTCCACTGACAAACACTTTTTGGATGGTCCTTAGTCTTCTTTTTGTTGAAGCAGCTCTTCCCTCAAAAGTTGGTTTGTAACCCAACCCTTGGCATTTCCCTCTTTCTGGGACCTCGACGATCTTGCCCCAGCCTTCAGGTACTCCTCCTTGTAAGGCAGATTGAATGCTTTTGAAAGAAACAAAAGATGGAAAACCAGAGGCCAATGGTTCCTTGTCGTCAAGCATAACGACATTAGCTATTTCAAGATCCTGGAAAGAAGTTTCCAAAGCATCTTCATCCGCTTCAATGTAACGAAACGAGGACAAATTACTGACCATCAGGTCTTCCTCACCATGTATGATAACTAACTTCTCGTCGGCCACGAACTTCATCTTCTGATGTAAGGTAGAGGTTACAACACCAGCCTCGTGGATCCAAGGTCTACCCAGCAAACAACTGTAGGCAGGGTTGATATCCAAGATCTGAAAAAGGATGTTGAATGTTTAAGGGCCAATCAAGACAGGTAGCTCAATTTCTCCCATCACCGATCTTCTTGAACCATCAAAAGCTTTGACAATAAGAGAAGTGGGTTTCATTATAGCTCCTTGGTAAGACAGTTTATCAAGCGTTCTTTTTGGTAAAACATTCAAGGACGAACTGGTATCTACAAGAACTCTGGCCATGGTATCCTCCTGACATTTTATTGATATATGTAAAGCAAGATTATGATTCCTTCCAGCTCGAGGTAACTCCTCATCACTGAAACTAAGAGTTTTACAAGCTGTGATGTTGGCGACGACATGGTCAAACTGTCCAGCTGTTATATCCTGAGCTACATGTGCCTGGGCTAACACCTTCTGCAAAGCTGATCTATGAACTGGCGAATTAACTAACAGGGATAAGATCAAAATCTTGGATGGTGTCTGATGGAGCTGATCTACCACTTTGTAATCACTCCTCTTGATAATTCTTAGGAACACTTCGTCTTCTTCTTGAGAAATTACCTTCTTTCCTTTGTCTCTAGATGGTGTGGGGATAACAGTTTCCCTGGGTGTGGTTTCTTTGAAAGAAGGAGTGTATACTCTTCCACTTCGGGTTATCTTTCCAGTTCCAACTATATTAGTCACATCTTCAGGAGTAGTTCCCACCTCTTTCCTTGGAACTACGTCTTCAACAACGATTCCCACCTCCTTCCTTGGAATCACGTCTTCTCGTCTTCTGCTACTCATAACATTCTCATAGACCCATGGTACGGCCTTGGTCCCTCGGAACCTAAATGGAACAGGTTGTCTGATGTCACATTGCTTGAAGTGATTAATGGTGGAAGCATCAATCGTTCTAGGATTGCTGAAAATTGGTACTGGTTTATTAAACACAAGAACTACAGACCCAAATTTGGGTGCGTTGGACCCGGATACCTTCCATCTTGGGTTTGGTAGGTTAAATACAAGCTCAATTGCTGCAACTTTGTTTTCCTTTTCTTTGCTGAACACTTGTAGGAACCCTTCATTGATCAGATATTGAACATTATCTTGGAGTAAACGGCAGTCCTTGATACTGACATCACATTCTTCACAGTCATCATGGCAAACTTTAACTAGCCCAGCTTTGAACAGCTTAGCATGAAAAGCCTTGATAGGAGTTTTGATCTTCGTTGCATCTAAAACTAAGACTTCATCCTTCTCTTCTTCTATGACATTAGTGGTCCCATGGGCAGGACAAGGATTATTCTTCACATTTGGTTGATTATCAGCAAACGAAAGAATATTCTTTTCCATCAAAACCTTCACTACATTCTTCAACGCTAAACAACCTTCCAAGTCGTGACCAGCGCCTCCTTGATGAAAAGCAAAAGTTGCATTTGGGTTGAAGAAAGGCATAGATTTCTTGGTCGGCGGTCCCAAAGGTCTAGTAACGATCAACCCTTGCTCCACTAAAGAAGGCTAAAGCTCTGTATATGAAATTGGTATAGGTGGAAATGCTGGCTTTCCTCCTTGCTTCTTGTGGGGAGAATTCTGCTAAGGAGCCTGTGGTCTTGGTTGCTGATAATTTTGGTTTTTAGACCATTGCTGATAAGCTGTCTGTTGATATGCTGGCGCCTGCTGTGCAGCTTGGTGATTGAAAGTAGGTGTAACAGCAGCTATGTAAGGTTGCTGAGCATACTGCATCTGGTAGATTAGATGCTGAGAGAAGTTTGGTCTCTGCTGTTGCTGATACATTGGTTGCTTCCATCGAGGGCTCTGGGTCTTTCCTGCCATGATGGCATTAGTTTCTCCTTCCCTTTTCTTGCGAGAATGACTAGGAGACTTCTTAGTACTGACGCCAGTTGAACTGCTCGGAGAACCGATTACTTTTCCACTCTTTAATCCTGCTTTTACCTTCACACCAATTGTAACAATATCAGCGAAATTAGCACTGACACTACTGATCATTCTCTCATAAAATTCAGGATTTACTGTGTCTACAAACCAATCAGCCAACTCTTTCTCAGTCAATGGTGGTTCAACCTGAGAAGCAGTCTCTCTCCAACGTTGTGCGTATTCTTTGAAAGTCTCAGTACCTTTCTGGGCCATACTCAATAACCGCCTACAGTCAGGGGCTAAATCTATATTGTACTTGTAATGTTTCACAAAAGCATCAGTTACATCCTGGAAACAACGAACCTGGGACTGGTCTAGACTCAAATACCACTTAGCAGCAGCCCCCTTCAAACTGTCCTGAAAACAATGGATCATCAACTATCATTGCGTACGTGCGCGACCATTCTTCGGTAGTACATAATCAAATGGGATTTGGGACATGTGGCCCCTGAGTACAACTCAAAACTTGGTAACTTGAACTTGGGTGGAATTACCAAATCTGAAACCAAACACATGTCTTTAATGTCAGTACTGAATACATTACTCAACTCCATTGCCTTCATCTTCCTTTGCATTGTCTCAACACTTTCTCTCAACACTGCTGGTGGAGCATAGGTAGGATTAGCTTGAAGAGTCTCATTAACCAAAGGAACTGCTTGTTGCGTTGTCAAAGGAACTGTAGCACGGATAAAATCTTCTGGCATGCCCGAAGTGGGATTCATGACAGGGATGATAGGAGGTTCTACCATTGTAGTGACGATTTCAGAGACCACTGTGGCCTGGGTGTCCATCTTTGCTTTCATAACATTAAAAGCCTCGAGGATTTATCCCATTCCTCCTCGTATCTCATTCAATTCATTGTTGACTCTGTCCATTTCTCCGTATATCTCTGACATTCTGAATCGAGCTTGGGCCCGGGTGTTGTAATTGTGTCTAGGATTTAGTGTGACGATTCTGGAGAGAACACAACGACATAAGACAAAGACAAGGAAAGAAATGCACATGAAAATTCAAATGAGGATGCAAATGAAAATGCAGGCTAAACTATCAAGAAACCAAAGAAATTTTGCAAATAATATAGACGATAGATTCTTTGACAAAATAAACTTCTTCATTCAAGAGTCTGGTGAACATTACATCAGGAGCAGTGTGTCCTCATGCTCCAAGTACATAAATAGAAATACATCAAAACGAAAGGGAACATTAACAATAAAGGAAATAACAACAGTAATACTAAGGATTGAACCCACTGGTTGATGACCCCTCTCCTCCATTAATCACTCTCATCAATTTGCTGATACGCTCTTTCGTCTCCTCTCTTGCAAGAACCAATTCTCCTAACTCTTCCACCATCTTCTGCTTTGTCTTGGAAGGTGATTCATGGTGAGGATGTGGCTTCATCATCACATGAGCTATATCACGAGACCATTGCAAGTGAGCCTCTGTGACCGGGCATTCAGCTTTCCATAATTGTCTGTCAATCTGGCGCCAAGCGCGCTCCAAACGCATCTTCATTTCAAAACCTCCTCTTTCATATAAAACATCATCTGCGTATCCTCGTCGTCTAGAATTCCCTCCTTCAGATGACCCAACTGACGGCGTGCAAGGACAGGGTTATAATTGATACAACCATTTCTTCCCATGAGAGGCACATTGGGGCAATCCCCACAGCTATAGATTATGATAATTCCTTCTTCAGTTGAATCATACCACTCGATGTCGGTATGCTTCAACTCCATCAGATTTTTGGACCAAATCTTACAGTCTTCGACCTCCTAGAAAGTCGGAGTCTTTGGCAGATAAGAAATGAACCACTTGTAAAAGAGGGCTACGCAGCAAACAATTGGCCCACAACCTCTTGTGTATCTGGTCTGTGTTGCGTGGTAAACATCTGCTAGCAGTGTTGGGACCGGATTGTTGACTGTTAAAAGCTGAATGGCTTGGGTATCCACAAAGTTCTTGGAATTTGGGAACAGAAACAAACCATATATCATCAGAGCTAGGGTTGACTCAAACAAAGCCTCATTTCCTCTATTTTTGAAGTATAGAGCCTTTTCCATCAAGAACTGAGCAGGCAGTCCACGCTTCCCTCCTTTGTTAGTCAGGTTAGCCTGGATGTCAGATAATCTGATTCTGGTTACTCAGGCGATGTCCTTGGCGGAAGGCATTTCTTCAATCCCAGAAAAGATGGGAGCTTCTCTAATTGGAATCCCTATCATGGCTGAGAACTCCTCTAGGGTCGGCACCAACTGTAATTCAGGGAATACGAAACAGCGGTACGCGGGATGATACAACTGGACCAAAACTTCAAGGGGCCCTACAGTCACTGGTGTTTTCATCTGTGGAATGACACATCCGCAACAAATGCTCCACCTTCGGTAGTTCAAAGAAATAAGGCCAAATTATTTTCCCTGTAGCATCCATTTCTACAAAATCTGGAAAACAAAATTAGTATCTTGATAGTTTAGCACGAATGCAAAATGCAATGCAAAGTTTCATGGAATTCAGACGCTCGCAAAATATCAAGAGATATCAAAAGACCTCATTTTCATTAAATAAAAAGGTGAATTACAAGAGTTGATACACTTTCAAAAAGCCCTAAACATAAAAGCTAAATAAAAGCTAAAAAGTCCTAAGGAAATTCTCCTAAGAGCCTTGTATTGAGTCTTCTGATTTCTTTCTCCATCTAATCCCTTTCTGCGACAAGGTTGTCAAGAATGGATTTCCAAGCAGGAGGCTGACTGTTAGAGGAACTTGGATCTTTCAGGGCCTTTATCTTCTCGCATGAGAGTAACTCTTCATTCTTGATCTGTAGCTGCTTTTGGAGTTCTAGGTTTTCTTCAACAACCACTTGATAATCGAGCTTCCAGGCTTCTTCTGACTTTTGGGCTTGTTTTAAAGAAATCTCCAGCTCTTCTTCTCTAGACATGAAGTATAAAATAGGCTCCTTCTTCAAAGCAATTGGTTCCTCCCTCTTATAAGGCATCTTTAACTCTATAGCTCTTCTTCTGACCCATTGGAGGTAGGGCTCCAAGGACACACAGTTAGGTCTCCCCAAGGAACTTCTTCCTCTTTTGCGCTTGCTACCCCAAGGGTTCAAGATTAGCTTCTTCTGTTCTTCGTTCTTGTCATATGCTTCAAAGTAGATGCTTTCCACATGAACACTGAGAGGTTTATCTTCCAAAGGATACCTTAATTAGCGTCGTACTAATACAGGGTTGTAACTGATTCCTCCTTTAATGCCAAGAAGAGGCACATTGCCATAGTTTCCACAGCTATCTATAATCAGGATTCCATCATACACCCTATTATACCAGTCAATGTATGCATGGAAGAGTGCCATAATCTTCTGAGACAACCATCCTTTCTTGGAATCCCAGAATATGCCTGCCTTCGGTAGATGCGAAATAAACCATCTATACAGTATGAGGACACAACAAGTAATCTGTCCATTCCTATGAGCGTTTCTTGTATGGACTAAGTGATAAGCTTCAGCGAGCAGGGTAGGTACTGGATTCTGTTTCAAGAAGATTTTGATTGCATTTAAATCCACAAAGTTGTCAATGTTCGGAAACAAGAAAAATCCATAGATGAGCAATGCAAAAATAGCTTCAAAGGCATCCCGGTTGGAGTGTTTAGCAAAATAACGAGCCTTTTCAAACAAAAACTTAGCAGTTAACCCAAAAATTCCTCCCTTAGAAGTCAAATTGCTTTTGATGTCAACTGATTCCAGATGAGTTTTCTTGGCTATTTCTTCCTCTTTAGGATCCTTCTCGAAGATAGGAAACAGGGACTCATCCTTGATAGGCAAACCAATTATCTGAGAGTATTCCTCAAGGGTGGGTAAGAGTTGATAATCAGGAAACGTGAAGCAGTGATACTTTGGATCATAAAACTGAAGCAGAGTTGAGAGGAGTCCTTCGTAAATGGTCTTCTTCAACAAAACCCATAGCTTCCCATATCTGTTTATGAATCCTTTAGGGTCTGTTAGCAAATCTCCCAATTTCCTTAGGTCATCCAATTTGGGACTCTTGAAAGTGTATTTGATGGTGTTTCTTCTTGAACTATCCATGATATCCCTCTGATATAAGGAAAGAAATCTGAGTTCCATGAAACAGGTGCAACATGAATGCTTATAATGTATGAATGCAAAGCACACACAAAGCACACAAAACACAAGCAAAGGGGGATAGGTTGAGCATGGAGCCAGGGTTCACCCTTCCCATTGGTATGTTCTATTGGTTTTTACCTGCTGAACAGGGTTCTAAGAAGTTCCCAGAGTCAACAACCCATCTTTCGGATTTTAACGATTTCCCATACGACTTGATAATCAATAAAATTCTCAAGAGAATCTCGTCTGAGTGTAGTATCGCGTGATAACCAGTTCAGAAATAGACTCCATCATGGTCACCGCACTACATCCTAAAAGGCTAAGTGGGGTATGATAACTACGGTTCTCAATATCAAAGGCTCCTAGGTCGAGAGTAGCAAGTTTTCACGAATAGATTCATTCAACATAACTAGACTCTCAAGAGGGCCTCAACTGAGTGATGGTGTCTCAATTTAACTTTTTCAGGATTCGACTCCCTCAAAGCCTCCTTGAATATACCATCGTCCTATAACAAGTGCACTCAAATCCGGGTTAGGATTTATCTCACCACTCAAGAACCAAGCCAACAAAAGAAACTCAAGCACAACATATATACAGGCAATCAAACATATATACACAAATATTGCAAACAAGCATAAGTAAAACAAGAAAAAACAAGATGGGCTTAACCCTAAAAAATACCTATCGTCCCCAGTGAAGTCTCCATTTCTGTTGCAGTGAGAATCAGATAACAAGCTATTAATTAACTTGCATCACATTTCTTTGAATTCACAACCGACTTTGATTTATCCAAAGGAAAGGTTCAAGATCGAGAAAACCTAAAGGGGGGAGATCTAAGGTTCGGGGGTTGGCTATGCCTAGGGAAGGTATTAACATCCTAAACGTCCGTAGTACTCTACGGGAACCTCTTGTTTTAAGTTGTTATATCTTACTCGCTTGCTAAGGGTGCTATGCTAAAGGTTGAAACCCTAGGGGTTAATATCTAAGTATACTCGACAAAGCATCGCACTTTGCGCCTACGTATCCTTACAGGAGTGGAATCAGAGTATCCGTAGTTCACCGATCTAAGGGTGAAGGATAGAAACCATTGACTATGGCCAAAGTTCCAAGGGGAAATGAGTATGAGCTCATTTTAGAGTTCACGATAACTCTCTAAATCTAAGTTATAGGGGGAAAGAGTGAGTTCTCATGATGATGAGAATCACATAGAGTTCAAAACTCTAACCTACTTCTAAGTTATGATTTCATTGGCTCTCATGAGGCCAAGAAATAAGGGTAAACCTAAAAGGATAAGGTAGGGTGGTTGTTTAGTGACTTCAAGAGTCAATTTAAGAAGGTCTCCCTTTGGAATGGGGGAAAAGATAACAGTTGTAAAATTACTAAAAGATAACAAGTTATAATCAAATATGATGATGCAAAATAGACATGAACAAGACAATGAGATGAGATAAAATTATGATGTCAATGCAAAGTTAGAATCATACATGTTGGACAAAGATCAAACATGATAAATAGAAATAACATGGCAAGCTGAATAAGGAAGTGCAATAAAAACCTAATAAGCATTCCTAATCTTATCATGAATAAAGGTCTCAAGATTAAATATTCTAACTAATTTCTTCTTATATTTAGAAAGCAAATTCAATTAGAAGAATATAGCAAAAAGAAGGGAAGAAAAAGGATGAAAAATAAGCAAATTATGGAAATTAAAAAAATGAAGCATAAACTTGAAAAATAAAACCAACCAACAAGTGATAAAAAAGTAAGGAAGTGGTACACCTAAGGATTGAACCCAGGTCTTCTCGCTTGCAGCGTAAAACTCATACCATCAGGCCAAAGCGCACACGTTGAACATATAATGAAAACACACATACATATATGAAATAGGGCGAAAATCAGAAAAAAAAAATCAAAAGGACTGGGGCGAGGGGGATTCGAACCCCAGTCCTAGAGGTGGTAAGGCGTGATAGTGTGTGCTTGCCACTGGGGTGACTGTTACATTCGGCATTATATTCGCTTCAATAAGTATACAAACCAAACATGCACACATATTCCAAATAAACAACAAACCAATCAAGAATGCAAACTGCTCGTGACAGCCAAGTTCATGCCATACTATCCAACATTAGTCATATTAAATAAGAAACAGAGACATGATTATTCATTCAAAATCAAGAAATATTACCCATATCAAATGCCAAGTAAGTATTCAATCATACGAATTGGTCATCAAATAGCAACAATCACTTGAATGCATAAGGTAAAGAGCTCATACACAGCCATGGTAAGCAAAATAAATAGTATGCATACAATGCTCAATTAGAAACCATACAAGGATATGACTTGAATGCAATAAACACATGAAGGCTATGGAATCTAACATCAGCATGGTATGAGTTCACAACATTTCCATGACTAATATGCTAAATGAGAAGTAGTAGAACTGTTGTAAAATGGTATACATGTACCCAAAGGTTAAGAAAACCAACAAAAACAAACAGCAGCAGATAATCATCATGCTTATTACAAGGCAGTGAGCTAACAAATTCATACACAACCATAACAGCAAGCATACATCATGTTTACAGGAGGTTTGAGTTTAATGAAATCAAATTGGAACACATTTAACAAACAAGCAGATCCAAATTAGCATGGCAATGAGGTTAATTCATGTATATCAAAAACATATTCAAGACTTAGCACACTTAATGGAGAGTAGCAAGGATGTTTTAGGGTTAAAACCACATGATTGACAAAGTAAAGAGTTTAAAAAAAAAAAGCAAACAAAAGGTAGGTTAGGGCATGATGTACTCAGTTTCAAAGATATCTTCCAAAGTTCAAATAGAAGCTCAAAACATGTCATAATGAATGCTTAAAACAAAGATAGGTCAGATCAATATGAGAACATATTCTAAGACTGTTAGTGACAAAATCCTATGATTAAAGCAAGGAACAAGAAGAATGGTGACAACATCAACAACACAAGTAGTCAGCAGCATGCTTAATTATGTCATTACAAGGCATACAACATATTCAAATGGCATTTCAAGCAATGATACAACTTGGACACAACAATATACAGATCATGGAATTCAAAATATTATGGCATAGATTCAAACATAAGTCTAACAGACAACTTACTGCAAGAGCAGGGTGAGTTGGCAAATTCATACACTACCAGTCAATGAATTGGAAACTAAAACCCTAATGACAAGCTTGATACATACATCCAACATATCCACATACTAAACAACAATGTATATCACAAAAGTCAGCATGATCTGATTACAGTTCCATATACAAAGACAAATGAGATGGCTCAATACAACTTAAATGCCTATCAAAGAACCATTCAAACATAAAGTCACATAGTGTCAAGGAAAGATGCTCTCAATAATAGCAAGCATAGGAATGGTTCATGTATCAAGATAGATTAAGGGCAGACCAAGTCAAATACAATATCAAGACAAGTTCACTTAGGTTCATAGCATCTTAGGAACATGGTACTGTCATGAAGCAAGAGTCTAAACATAGTTGCACACATAATGTCATCTAAATCAAGTAGCAACTTAGGCATAAACAACAGATACTCAAGAAACTACATTTATCATGTTGATAAAGGAAAAAAAAAAGGTCATGTTATAATGATAAGCACACAAGCAATATGATGGTCAAAGGCATTTATGAAGCACACCTATAGGACATATCATAGCAACCAAGTTCAGATTCAATCAAATGATCACTTTAACATTGACAGCAGCATAGGACTTGGTGAAAGCCAACTTATGCAAACACATCTATCACACATATACATATATGGACTAAGTTTAAGGTGGTTTGGTAAATGTTGGAAGCATAAAGAGGTAGCAAACATCCATAACTTAAACACATATCAAGGCTAACAACACGTATCATGAACATAATGTTGACAAAATCATGGTATCATAAGAGTATGACTTCTGAGTTGACAGTTTCAATAAAAAGGGTCTAAGCATGTTCAAGATGAGATAGCATAGTATGGCAAGTCATAGAACATTGAGGCATATGATTATTAGCAAGACATCTTTTACCCTGAACTTCACATTTATGAACACAAACTTTAATCATGCACTACCACTATCAAACCAAAGGATTGCAATACAAGAGACTGAATCACTAAGTATCAGAACAGTTTAAAACATCAAGCTCAAGCACATGGTCAACCAAAATCAGTGTCAAGGCAAAGTGGTACATACAAATATGAACACATACAAAAGTATCAAGCATCCATAACAGTAGAGTTCAAAACCAACACTTGAGAGCACAAAGTAAACAAAGAAGATGGTGACAGAAAAAAGTCAGTGCTACTTGACAAAAGCAAACTTAATTAAGCCAACAACAAAGATAGATAAGTCCAAACATTACAAGACTTAGAAGTATAACAGAACTATATAAAGAAACTAAGATTCGAGAGTCCTTTGTTTCAAAATCACATTCAAGCACATATGATATCCAAGTGTTTTAACAAAATCAAACATCAAAACTTGTCAATACAATACCACAATGAAGACTTACAATTGCAGCCACTCAATGAACAAAATCAGAGACATTGTAGCATATCAATGAAGAAAATCATTGTATTTTATGAACTCGAATCATGAGCACACAAACAATATATTCAAGCATATATCAACCAGATACGCATGTAAAGAACAATGAAATGCATATATCAATGATAATATCAAATGAGCATTATTAACAAAAGGATAAGAATACAATACCAAGTGGAGTAATGTCCACTGTCTTCAAGTATGATGACTGCCTTCCCTTCCAAAGCAAATCCAAAGCCAACTTCCAACTTGCTTGCTCGAAACTTATGGAACTTCAGAGGATTTTTGAGTACTTTATGAGAATTGTTGGTGTCTTGATGTGTAGAATCAAGCCCCTTTTATAGGCTGAACCCAAGGGTTGTGTGAGTCCAAAATACAAACACTTGGGGTGCTGGGTAGAAATTATAGTCACAACGTCTCTTTTGAATTCAAAAACGGTCCATTCCTTGGAGACAAATACGCTGCTTATGCTGCCAAAATCTCAGATGTGCAGAGTCAATTCATCACTTCATGTATTGCTTCAGAGCTTCTTATTCTTGTCATATGGAGGGGTATCAAATGAGGCAAAGATTGGGGATGTCTTGGAGAGATCACAGACGAGAGTAGGTTGAATGCTAAAACTGGCAAATCCTCATAAGCACTTTAAATGAACCAAGCAGTTGAAAGCTGAAACAGGAATGGTCTTGGAGAATTCAAATTGAGCAAATAGCGCCAAGGATTGTGGTTGAAATGATTTCGATGAATTGATTCACTTGTTTCCTTTGAATTTCTCTCTTCAATTCTGAAGCTTGTGAATACGACCAAAGAAGAAGAAAACATTTTGGTTGATTTTGTTCCTTTGTATGCCACATGTCGTTCTCCCATTGGTTGGCAATTGAGTTGAAAAGTCAACACAACAAAGCTTGATCCTCATTGGTCCTTGGTTAAGAAATTTAAATCCAACATAGTTTGCAATACATTTTTGTACGTTGGGCTCACTGGTGGGCTTATGAAAAAATTTAGAATTGGTTTCTATTCTCTTGTTATAAAATAAAATGATTAGGAACACAAAATAATAATGGTGGATTAATTGATTATGGTTATAGATATGGTTTAGGAGAATTAGCATTGACAAATGGAGAGCTTGGATAAAATTGGTTAAATGATTAATGAAATTGGTTAGGAATATAAAAGATGATTGAGGGTAGGTAAAGTGGGTAGAAATTTGGTTATGGAGAGGATCATGGTTAGGGTTATGGAGGAAAATCTTAGAGACTTTCTTGATTCAATGCTCCATCCAAAAAATCTTGGTCAATCACCTCTTGAATCTCCTTAAGATAACACCTGATAAAAATGAAACAAACACAAACAAAACCTGATAGAAGGGTTAGCCATGTAATATGATTGACCTAATATAACATGCAAGAGATCAATGGATCTAAGGGTAAAATTTGGGATACAACACACAATCCTATTTTGATCAGAAGATCAACCTCTCCAATCACAGTCTTTCGAGATCCATCAAAAGCTTTAACAACAACCCCACTATACCTCACGGGAGGACCTTGGTACGAAAGCCTTGACAAAGTAGATTTTAAAAACACATTCAAAGTAGAGCCAGTATCAACCAACACATTGGAAAGCGCATCTTCTTGACAGTTCATGGAGATATGTAAAGAAAAATTGTGATTTCTCCCCTCCTCGGGTAACTCTTCATCACAGAAACCTAAAATATTTACATGTGGTGAGGTTGGCAACAATGCCATCAAACTGATTAACAATCACATCATGCTCAACATATGCTTGTTCCAATACCTTCTGCAAAGATTTCCTATGAGCTTAAGAATTCATCAGTAAGGACAACACTGAAATCTTGGACGGGGTGTGCAAGAGTTGATCTACAACAGTGTACTCACTCTTCTTAATCAATTTCAATACTTCATCCTCATAAACCTTCGAACCACTGGACTAACCAGAAGCATCGACTTTACTCTCATCTTGAGTTCGTTTGCCAGCAACAACATTATCCATAATCTTTGGAGGTTCAGGAGCAAAGACACGACCACTCCGGATCACTCAACTTACATCAGCGATGCTTACCACAAAAGACAAAGAAGAAATGGACACTTCCTTACCATCTTCTACCATGGTAGCATTGTACTTGTACGGAAGAGCTTTGTCAGATTCATAGGGTACCGAAACGCGCAACCGAATAACTAAAGGCGTAACAGCGGTCTTCTGACTATCATAAGAGATAACAACTCTTTCAGGAATATTAAAGCGTGGTGCAATAACATTCACCTAATTTTGATATTCATCTCTTTTAGCAGTGACCTCAATCAAATTTTCATCCATCATCCTTTGAATATCCCTCTTCACTATCAGACAACCACGCGGATTCACGAAACAGATGCAACAAGTTGCATAGTCATGAACAATATCATGGTATTCACTCAAAAGTGCATGCATTTCCACAAGAGATCTTTGGATCCAACGGATATAAAATTTTTTGAATGTACCAGGACAACCATAAACCACATTGACAGACGCCTTGCCGTGATTATGCAGTGGATTCAATTGGACATTAGGATTGGAATCTTCGAAAGAAAAAATACCAATTCTAGCCAACCTTTCCACTTTCATCTTCAATGGATAACAGTTCTCAGTATCATGCGCAGCTCCTCCCTGATGGAAAGCACAATGAGCTTCAGGCTTATACCACCATAGTGAATCTTTTGGAACGGCAGGTGGTGGACAGGTCTGAACCAGATTCTTCTTAATTAAACAAGGAAGCAATCTTGTGTAGGTCATCGGAATAAGATCAAAATATATCCGAAAACGGTCCCGTTGATTGTTTTGTTGATTAGAACGTTGTTGACCAGGAGCTGCCTGATCAATAGGAGTTGAATTGATAACAGGAGTAACAGATGCAACATGTTGCTGACACTGATTGTTTCTATTGCAAGGTCTTCTATACCTTTCTCGAGAAACGACATTGGTCTCTCCTTCTTTCTTTTTAGCATATCCTCCACTATTTTTTTTGGAAATTTCGGTAGAATTGCCATCTTTCGACAAACGTCCCTCACAGACACCCTCTTCCAATCTTATCCCCATATTAACCATCTCAGTGAAATCACTTGGGGCACTAGCAATCATACGCTCATAATAGAAAGGACTCAGAGTGTTCAAAAAAATCTTGGTTATCTCCTTTTCTTCCAAAGCAGGGTTGATCTGAGCAGCAATCTCACGCCACCTTTGCGCGTATTCTTTAAATTTCTTCTTATCTTTCTGAGCCATTACTCGAAGCTGGTCATGATCAGGAGCCATATCCACATTATACTTATACTGTTTCACAAATGCCTCACCGAAATCTTTGAAAGTGCGAACTCGAGTACTGTCGAGTCCCATATACCATTTCAAAGTTGCACCAGACAAACTATCTTGAAAGTAGTGAATGAGAAGTTGATCATTATCCTTCTGAGCTGACATATTACGAGCATACATGGTCAAATGACTCATCGGACAAGAGTTACCCTTATACTTTTCAAAGTCAGGGGCTTTGAACTTATGCGAGATCTTCACATTAGGAACCAAGCATAACTCATGAGCATTCTTTCCAAACAGCTCTTTACCTCTCAGAGCTTTGATCTCTTTCTACATTTCAGCAAACTGGTCTTGAATCTCTTCCATTATATCATAAGCACTGGCATTTTCACTTAGAATAGTATGGAAAATCTGTTCTTCACCAAAAGGAACAGTATGAACCACAGGCGGTGGTACAATAATCACAGGTTGAACGGTAGGAACAACTGGAATTTCAGGAGGTGGTGGTGGTTGATAACCCTCAGGAACAAAGTTAACATGCATGCCTCAGGGGAAACTAGGAGGCATGGAGTATTGAGGAACACTAGCAGGCGCCACAGATATAGGCGTAGAGACAATCTCAGAAATGACTGTCCTTTGCACAGGAGTTGAAAGCGGAGGAAGAGGTTGATTCTGAGCAGCAACCATTGCTTCAATCATAGCAGTGAATGTCTCCAAACTATCCTTCAGAGTTGATGGTACATGAATTTTGGTAGCATAAACCTGGCACTTATGGCACTTCTTCTCAAATTTGCAGCAGTCGGATTCCATTTTCAGCCAATAGTAACCTGCCCTCAACATCTTCTTAGCCATTATATGCCCATTGGCATGGGTACCAAAAGATCCTTCATGAATTTCTTTCATCAACATGTCTGCTTCGTGTCTATCCACGCATCAAAGCAAGACCATGTCATAATTTCTTTTATACAACACATCATCGTTCAAGAAGAAACTACCAGCCAATCTTCTCAAAGTCTTCTTATCTTTCTTGGATGCCTCAAGCGGGTACTCTTGATTTTGAAGAAAGCATTTAATATCATAATACCACGGTTTATCATTAACGACCTCTTCAACCGCAAACACATGAGCTGGCCTATCAAGCCACATAACATCGATTTTGGGCACATCATTCCACCGATTCACCATAATCATGGAGGATATAGTGGCTAAAGCATCCGTCATTCGATTTGCTGCTCTGGGTACATGGTGAAACTCAACCTTATTGAATAAAGTTAACAACCTTCTTCCATAATCTCGATAAGGAATCAAATCAGGTTGACGTGTCTCCCATTTTCCTTTAATCTGATTAATCACCAGGGATGAATCTCCGTATACCTCAAGAATCTTGATTCTTAAATCAATGGCTTCTTCCAAGCCCATAATACATGCTTCATATTCAGCCGCATTATTTGTGCAAGTGAACATCAACCTTGCAGTGAAAGGAATATGAGAACCATGACAAGTAACAATTATTGCCCCAATACCATTGCCATACTCATTAACAGCTCCATCAAAAATCAAACCCCAACGGGATCCAGGCTCAGGCCCTTCATCAGGTAATGGTTCTTTACAATCTTTAACCTTTAGATACATCACATCCTCATCAGGAAAATCAAACCTGATTGGTTGATAATCATCAATTGGCTGGTGTGCCAAATGGTCAGCCAAAACACTTCCTTTTATTGCTTTTTGAGTTCGGTACTCGATATCATATTCTGACAACAACATTTGCCAACGAGAAATCCTCCCAGTTAAATCAGGCTTTTCAAAGATATACTTGATTGGATCCATTTTGGATATCAACCAAGTTGTATGATTCAACATATACTGGCGGAGGCGCTTGGTAGCCCAAGCTAAAGCACAACATGTCTTTTCAAGCATTGAGTATCAAGACTCACAATCGGTGAACTTCTTGCTCAAATAATAAATGGAAAATTCTTTTCGACCAGATTCATCTTGTTGACCCAGAACACAGCCCATAGATTCTTCTAGCACAGTCAAATACATGATCAAAGGTCTTCCTTCCACAGGAGGACACAAAATCGGAGGTTCATGCAGATACTCTTTAATTCTTTCAAAAGCTTTCTGACAATCCTCTATCCAGACACTACCCAGATCTTTGCGAAGAAGCTTGAAGATCGGCGCACAGGTGGCAGTCATATTGGATATAAATCGGGAGATATAATTCAAACGTCCCAAGAATCCTCTTACTTGTTTTTCTGTTTTGGGCGCAGGTATTTCCTGAATAGCTTTAACTTTACCAAGGTCAACTTTAATGCCTTTTCGGCTGACAATAAACCCAACAATTTTCCAGAACGGACACCAAAAGTGCATTTATTTGGATTCAAACGGAGCTTAAACTTTCTCAAATGCTGAAACAACTTCAATAAGTACTCAATATGATCTTCTTCAGTCTTTGACTTACAAATCATATCATCCACATAGACCTCAATTTCTTTATGCATCATATCATGGAACAAAGTAGTCATAGCTCTCTGGTACGTTGCACCCGCATTTTTCAAACCGAAAGGCATCACTCTGTAACAGAATGTTCCCTAGGGTGTAATGAATGTTGTTTTTTCCATATCCTCGGGTGCCATCTTTATTTGATTATAACCGGAAAATCTGTCCATAAAAGAGAAGATACTGAATTTAGCAGTATTATCTACCAACATGTCAATGTGTGGCAATGGAAAATCATCTTTTGGACTAGCTTTATTCAAATCTCTATAGTCAACGCACATTCGGACTTTTCCGTCTTTCTTTGGAACAGGCACAATATTGGCCACCCATTGAGGATACTCAGAAGTCACAAGAAAACCAGCATCAATCTGCTTTTTAACCTTCTCCTTGATCTTTACAGCCTTGTCAGGATGAGTTCTTCTCAATTTCAGTTTCACAGGTGAACATTCAGGCTTCAATGGCAAATGGTGCTCCACAATATCACTATCAAGACCAGGCATGTCTTGATAAGACCAAGCAAACACATCAACATATTCTCAAAGAAGCTCCACAATCCTCTTCTTAACATCTGACTGAAGCAGTGCCCCAATCTTGACTTCTTTTATATCATCATCTGAACCCAAATTAACCAATTCCACTGGCTCCTCATGAGGCTGAATGGTTTTTTCCTCGTGCTCAAGCAAACGAGAAATTTCATCTGGAATCTCCTCAATACCCCCTTCTTCAGCTCCAAACACATGGAACTCAAAGTTGGGAGGGGGCATAGGGTCATTGTTTTCAATGGGTTTATCAATCAATCTGCACAATGATTTATGTTTAATTTTAGAATATGAACAAAAAGTGAAAGTATCATGTAGATAAAAGTGATTAACACATTATTTTTATTTTTTGGTTTTTTATGTTACCATTTTTCACAGATAAAGCAAAAAGAGAAAACGTAATATGGATAAACAAAATAACATTTTATTGATGATGATAAAAATTTGAAACAAAGCCCTCACAAATTCACTTTCACCTTGGGCAGAGTGAAAGGATTTTTGAAAGAAACAAAAACAAATTACTTTGAAATATGAACAACAGTGGGAACATCAACAGCTATCCAATTCTGGCAGATTTGTCCATGTGTCACAAAATCGAGAAGCTCTTCGTCTTCATCATCTTCAATGATGGTAGCGGTAGAGTGATCTTTGTTGATGAATCCGGCGTTGTGAAAGGCCTCATTAATACGCTTCAAATCTCTTCTGACTGTACCCAGCGTAAAGCCTAAACCAGTTTTGTCCAGGTTATCAACCACATCAATGACTCGGCCCTAACCATCAGATCGACCAGTCTTTAATACATGCAGAGCATACATCAAAGAAGACATGGGCAACTCATTCTTCTTAACAACTTTATCATCAACAGAAATAGCTTGAAACGGAGTCCCAACAATCTCATCAACATCAACATACGAAAAGGATGAAAGGTGGCTCACCTGCATTGCTTGCTCACCTCCAACAATTACCAGCTTATCATTCTTAACAAATTTCAATTTCTGATGGAGAGTCGAAGTCACTGCCCCAACTTCATGAATCCATGGTCGGCCAAGCAAACAACTATAAGCAGGATGGATATCCATTACTTGAAAAGTAATCTGGAAGAAGCATGGTCCTATTTTGATCGGAAGATCAACCTCTCTAATCACAGTCTTTCGAGATCCATCAAAATCTTTAACAACAACCCCACTATACCTCATGGGAGGACCTTGGTACGAAAGGCTTGACAAAGTAGATTTTGGAAACACATTCAAAGAAGAGCCAGTATCAACCAACACATTGGAAAGCGCATCTTCTTGACAGTTCATGGAGATATGTAAAGCCAAATTGTGATTTCTCCCCTCCTCGGGTAATTCTTCATCATAGAAACTCAAATTATTAAATGCGGTGAGGTTGGCAACAATGCCATCAAACAGATTAACAGTCACATCATGCTCAACATATGCTTGTTCTAATACCTTCTGCAAAGATTTCCTATGAGCTTCAGAATTCATCAGTAAGGACAACACTGAAATCTTGGACGGGGTGTCCAAGAGTTGATCTACAACAGTGTACTCACTCTTCTTGATCAATTTCAATACTTCATCCTCATAAACCTTCAAACCATTGGACTGATCAGAAGCATCAACTTTACTCTCATCTTGAGTTCGTTTGCCAGCAACAACATTATCCACAATCTTTGGAGGCTCAGGAGAAAAGGCACGACCACTCCGGATCACTCTACTTACATCAGCGATGCTTACCACAGAAGATAAAGAAGGAATGGGCACTTCCTTACCATCTTCTACCATGGTAGCATTGTACTTGTACAAAACAGCTTTGTCAGATTCATAGGGTACCGGACCGCCCAACCGATTAACCAAAGGCGTAACAACGGTCTTCTGACTATCATGAGAGATAACAACTCTTTCAGGAATATTAAAGCGTGGTGCAATAACATTCACCTAATTCTGATACTCATATCTTTTAGCAGTGACCTCAATCAAATTTTCATCCATCATCCTTTGAATATCCCTCTTCACTATCAGACAACCACGCGGATTCACGAAACAGATGCAACAAGTTGCATAGTCATGATCAATATCATGGTATTCACTCAAAAGTGCATTCATTTCCACAAGAGATCTTTGGATCCAACGGATATAAAAAATTTTGAATGTACCAGGACAACCATAAACCACATTGACAGACGCCTTGCCGTGATTATGCAGTGGATTCAATTGGACATTAGGATTGGAATCTTCGAAAGACAAAATACCAATTCTAGCCAACATTTGCACTTCCATCTTCAATGGATAAAAGTTCTCAGTATCATGAGCAGCTCCTCCCTGATGGAAAGCACAATGAGCTACAGGCTTATACCACCATGGTGAATCTTTTGGAACGGCAGGTGGTGGACGGGTCTGAACCAGATTCTTCTTAATTAAACAAGGAAGTAATCTTGTGTAGGTCATCAGAATCAGATCAAAATATTTCCAAAAACGGTCCCGTTAATTGTTTTGTTGATTAGAGCGTTGTTGAGCAGGAGCTGCCTGATCAACAGGAGTTGAATTGATAACAGGAGTAACAGATGCAACATGTTGCTGACACTAATTGTTTCTATTGCAAGGTCTTCTATACCTTTCTCGAGAAACGACATTGGTCTCTCCTTCTTTCTTTTTAGCATATCCTCCACTATATTTTTTGGAAATTTTGGTAGAATTGCCATCTTTCGACAAACGTCCCTCACAGACACCCTCTTCCAATCTTATCCCCATATTAACCATCTGAGTGAAATCACTTGGGGCACTAGCAATCATACGCTCATAATAGAAAGGATTCAGAGTGTTCAGAAAATTCTTGGTCATCTCCTTTTCTTCCAAAGCAGGGTTGATCTGAGCAGCAATCTCACGCCACCTTTGCGCGTATTCTTTAAATTTATTCTTATCTTTTTGAGCCATTGCCCGAAGCTGGTCATGATCAGGAGCCATATCCACATTATACTTATACTGTTTCACAAATGCCTCACCTAAATCTTTGAAAGTGCGAACTCGAGTACTGTCGAGTCCCATATACCATTTCAAAGTTGCACCAGACAAACTATCTTGAAAGTAGTGAATGAGAAGCTGATCATTATCCTTCTGAGTCGACATCTTACGAGCATACATAGTCAAATGACTCATCGGACAAGAGTTACCCTTATACTTTTCAAAGTCAGGGGCTTTGAACTTATGCGAGATCTTCACATTAGGAACCAAGCATAACTCATGAGCATTCTTTCCAAACAGCTCTTTACCTCTCAGAGCTTTGATCTCTTTCTGCATTTCAGCAAACTGGTCTTGAATCTCTTCCATTATATCATAAGCACTGGTATTTTCACTTAGAATAGTATGAAAAATTTGTTCTTCACCAAAAGGAACAGTATAAACCACAAGCGCTGGTACAATCATCACAGGTTGAACGGTAGGAACAACTGGAATTTTAGGAGGTGGTGGTGGTTGATAACCCTCAGGAACAAAGTTAACATGCATGCCCCAGGGGAAACCAGGAGGCATGGAGTATTGAGGAACACTAGCAGGCGCCACAGATATAGGCATAGAGACAATCTCAGAAATGTCTGTCCTTTGCATAGGAGTTGAAAGCGAAGGAAGAGGTTGATTTGGAGCAGCAACCATTGCTTCCATCATAGCAGTGAGTCTCTCTAAACTATCCTTCAGAGTTGATGGTACATTAATTTTGTCAGCATAAACCTGGCATTATGGCACTTCTTCTTAAATTTGCAGCAGTCGGATTCCATTTTCAGCCAATAGTAACCTGCCCTCAACATCTTCTTAGCCATTGCATGCCCATTGGCATGGGTACCAAAAGATCCTTCATGAATTTCTTTCATCAACATGTCTGCTTCGTCTCTATCCACGCATCTGAGCAAGACCATGTCATAATTTCTTTTAAACAACACATCATCATTCAAGAAGAAACTACCAGCCAATCTTCTCAAAGTCTTCTTATCTTTCTTGGATGCCTCAAGCGGGTACTCTTGATTTTGAAGAAAGCATTTAATATCATAATACCACGGTTTATCATTAACGACCTCTTCAACCGCAAACACATGAGTTGGCCTATCAAGTCACATAACATCGATTTTGGGCACATCATTCCACCGATTCACCATAATCATGGAGGATATAGTGGCTAAAGCATCCGTCATTCGATTTGCTGCTCTGGGTACATGGTGAAACTCAACCTTATTGAATAAAGTTAACAACCTTCTTCCATAATCTCGATAAGGAATTAAATCAGGTTGACGTGTCTCCCATTCTCCTTTAATCTGATTAATCACCAGGGATGAATCTCCGTATACCTCAAGAATCTTGATTCTTAAATCAATGGCTTCTTCCAAGCCCATAATACATGCTTCATATTTAGCCGCATTATTTGTGCAAGTGAACATCAACCTTGCAGTGAAAGGAATATGAGAACCATGACAAGTAACAATTATTGCCCCAATACCATTGCCATACTCATTAACAGCTCCATCAAAAATCAAACCCCAACGGGATCCAGGCTTAGGCCCTTCATCAGGTAATGGTTCTTTACAATCTTTAACCTTTAGATACATCACATCCTCATCAGGAAAATCAAACCTGATTGGTTGATAATCATCAATTGGCTGGTGTGCCAAATGGTCAGCCAAAACACTTCCTTTTATTACTTTTTGAGTTCGATACTCGATATCATATTCTGACAACAACATTTGCCAACGAGCAATCCTCCCAGTTAAAGCAGGTTTTTTAAAGATATACTTGATTGGATCCATTTTGGATATCAACCAAGTTGTATGATTCAACATATACTAGCGGAGGCGCTTGGCAGCCCAAGCTAAAGCACAACATGTCTTTTTAAGCATTGAGTACCAAGACTCACAATCGGTGAACTTCTTGCTCAAATAATAAATGGAAAATTATTTTCGACCAGATTCATCTTGTTGACCCAGAACACAGCCCATAGATTCTTCTAGCACAGTCAAATACATGATCAAAGGTCTTCCTTCCACAGGAGGAGACAAAATCGGAGGTTCATGCAGATACTCTTTAATTCTTTCAAAAGCTTTCTGACAATCCTCTGTCCAGACACAACCCAGATCTTTGCGAAGAAGCTTGAAGATCGGCGCACGGGTGGCAGTCATATTGGATATAAATCGGGAGATATAATTCAAACGTCCCAAGAATCCTCTTACTTGTTTTTCTATTTTGGGCGCAGTTATTTCCTGAATAGCTTTAACTTTACCAAGGTCAACTTTAATGCCTTTTTGGCTGACAATAAACCCAACAATTTTACAGAACGGACACCAAAAGTGCATTTATTTGGATTCAAACGGAGCTTAAACTTTCTCAAATGCTGAAACAACTTCAATAAGTACTCAATATGATCTTCTTCAGTCTTTGACTTACAAATCATATCATCCACATAGACCTCAATTTCTTTATGCATCATATCATGGAACAACGTAGTCATAGCTCTCTGGTACGTTGCACCCGCATTTTTCAAACCGAAAGGCATCACTCTGTAACAGAATGTCCCCTAGGGTGTAATGAATGTTGTTTTTCCATATCCTCGGGTGCCATCTTTATTTGATTATAACCGGAAAATATGTCCATAAAAGAGAAGATACTGAATTTAGCAGTATTATCTACCCACATGTCAATGTGTGGCAATGGAAAATCATCTTTTGGACTAGCTTTATTCAAATCTCTATAGTCAACGTACATTCGGACTTTTCCGTCTTTCTTTGGAACAGGCACAATATTGGCCACCCATTGAGGATACTCAGAAGTCACAAGAAAACCAGCATCAATCTGCTTTTTAACCTCCTCCTTGATCTTTACAGCCATGTCAGGATGAGTTCTTCTCTATTTCAGTTTCACAGGTGAACATTCAGGCTTCAATGGCAAATAGTTCTCCACAATATCACTATCAAGACCAGGCATGTCTTGATAAGACCAAGCAAACACATCAACATATTCTCAAAGAAGCTCCACAATCCTCTTCTTAACATCTGACTGAAGCAGTGCCCCAATCTTGACTTCTTTTATATCATCATCTGAACCCAAATTAACCAATTCCACTGGCTCCTCATGAGGCTGAATGGTTTTTTCCTCGTGCTCAAGCAACCGAGAAATTTCATCTGGAATCTCCTCAATATCCCCTTCTTTAGCTCTAAACACAGGGAACTCAAAGTTGGGAGGGGGCATAGGGTTATTGTTTTCAATGGGTTTATCAATCAATCTGCACAATGATTTATGTTTGATTTTAGAATATGAACAAAAAGTGAAAGTATCATGTAGATAAAAGTGATTAACACATTATTATTATTTTTTGGTTTTTTATGTTACCATTTTTCAGAAATAAAGCAAAAAGAGAAAACATAATATGGATAAACAAAATAACATTTTATTGATGATGATAAAAATTTGAAACAAAGCCCTCACAAATTCACTTTCACCTTGGGCAGAGTGAAAGGATTTTTGAAAGAAACAAAAACAAATTACTTTGAAATATGAACAACAGTGGGAACATCAACAGCTATCCAATTATGGCAGATTTGTCCATGTGTCACAAAATCGGGAAGCTCTTCCTCTTCATCATCTTCAATGATGGTAGCGGTAGAGTGATCTTTGTTGATGAATCCGGCGTTGTGAAAGGCCTCATTAATACGCTTCAAATCTCTTCTGGCTGTACCCAGCGTAAAGCCTAAACCAGTTTTGCCCAGGTTATCAACCACATCAATGACTCGGCCCTAACCATCAGATCGACCAGTCTTTAATACATGCAGAGCATAATTCAAAGAAGACATGGGCAACTCATTCTTCTTAACAACTTTATCATCAACAGAAATAGCTTGAAACGGAGTCCCAACAGTCTCATCAACATCAACATACGAAAAGGATGAAAGGTGGCTCACCTGCATCGCTTGCTCACCTCCAACAATTACCAGCTTATCATTCTTAACAAATTTCAATTTCTGATGGAGAGTCGAAGTCACTGCCCCAGCTTCATGAATCCATGGTCGGCCAAGCAAACAACTATAAGCAGGATGGATATCCATTACTTGAAAATTAATCTGGAAGAAGCACGGTCCTATTTTGATCGGAAGATCAACCTCTCCAATCACAGTCTTTCGAGATCCATCAAAATCTTTAACAACAACCCCACTATACCTCATGGGAGGACCTTGGTACGAAAGGCTTGACAAAGTAGATTTTGGAAACACATTCAAAGAAGAGCCAGTATCAACCAACACATTGGAAAGCGCATCTTCCTGACAGTTCATAGAGATATGTAAAGCCAAATTGTGATTTCTCCCCTCCTCGGGTAACTCTTCATCACAGAAACTCAAATTATTAAATGCAAAGAGGTTGGCAACAATGCCATCAAACTGATTAACAGTCACATCATGCTCAACATATGCTTGTTCTAATACCTTCTGCAAATATTTCCTATGAGCTTCAGAATTCATCAGTAAGGACAACACTGAAATCTTGGATGGGGTGTGCAAGAGTTGATCTACAACAGTGTACTCACTCTTCTTGATCAATTTCAATACTTCATCCTCATAAACCTTCAAACCATTGGACTGACCAAAAGCATCGACTTTACTCTCATCTTGAGTTCGTTTGCCAGCAACAACATTATCCACAATCTTTGGAGGCTCAGGAGAAAAGGCACGACCACTCCGGATCACTCTACTTACATCAGCGATGCTTACCACAGAAGATAAAGAAGGAATGGTCACTTCCTTACCATCTTCTACCATGGTAGCATTGTACTTGTACAGAACAGCTTTGTCAGATTCATAGGGTACCGGACCGCGCAACAGAATAACCAAAGCCATAACAACGGTCTTCTGACTATCACAAGAGATAACAACTCTTTCAGGAATATTAAAGCGTGGTGCAATAACATTCACCTAATTCTGATACTCATCTCTTTTAGCAGTGACCTCAATCAAATTTTCATCCTTCATCCTTTGAATATCCCTCTTCACTATTAGACAACCACGCGGATTCACGAAACAGATGAAACAAGTTGCATATCCATGATCAATATCATGGTATTCACTCAAAAGTGCATGCATTTCTACCAGAGATCTTCGGATCCAACGGATATAAAAAATTTTGAATGTACCAGGAAAACCATAAACCACATTGACAGACGCCTTGCCGTGATTAGGCAGTGAATTGAATTGGACATTAGGATTGGAATCTTCAAAAGACAAAATACCAATTCTAGCCAACCTTTGCACTTCTATCTTCAATGAATAATAGTTCTCAGTATCATGCCCAGCTCCTCCCTGATGGAAAGCACAATGAGATTCAGGCTGGTGAATCTTTTGGAACAATAGGTGGTGGACGGGTCTGAACCAGATTCTTCTTAATTAAACAAGGAAGCAATTCTGTGTAGGTCATCGAAATCGAATCAAAATCTTTCCTAAAACGGTCCCGTTGATTGTTCTGTTGATTAGAGCGTTGTTGAACAGGAGCTGCCTGAACAACGGGAGTTGAATTGATAATAGGAGTAACAGATGCAACATGTTGCTGACACTGATTATTTCTATTGCAAGGTCTTCTATACCTTTCTCGAGAAACGACATTCAGAAAAATCTTGGTCATCTCCTTTTCTTCCAAAGGAGGGTTGATCTAAGCATCAATCTCACGCCACCTTTGCGTGTATTCTTTGAATGTCTCCTTATCTTTCTGAGCCATTGCCCGAAGCTGGTCACGATCAGGAGCCATATCCACATTATACTTATACTGTTTCACAAACGCCTCACCTAAATCTTCGAAAGTGCGAACTCGAGTACTGTTGAGTCCCATATACCATTTCAAAGCTGCACCAGACAAACTATCTTGAAAGTAGTGAATGAGAAGCTGATCATTATCTTTCTGAGCCGACATCTTACAAGCATACATAGTCAAATGACTCATCGGACAAGAGTTACCCTTATACTTTTCAAAGTTAGGGGCTTTGAATTTATGCGAGATCTTCACATTAGGAACCAGTATAACTCATGAACATTCTTTCCAAACAGCTCTTTACCTCTCAGAGCTTTGATCTCTTTCTGCATTTCAGTAAACTGGTCTTGAATCTCTTCCATTATATCATAAGCACTGGCATTTTCACTTAGAGCAATATGGAAAATTTGTTCTTCACCAAAAGGAACAGTATGAACCACAGGCGGTGGTACAGTCATCATAGGTTGAATGGTAGGAACAACTGGAATTTCAGGAGGTGGTGGTGGTTGATAACCCTCAGGAACAAAGTTAACATGCATGCCCCAGGGGAAACCAGGAGGCATGGAGTATTGAGGAACACTAGCAGGCGCCACAGATATAGGCGTAGAGACAATCTCAGAAATGATTTTCCTTTGCACAGGAGTTGAAAGCGGAGGAGGAGGTTGATTCTGAGCAGCAACCATTGCTTCCATCATAGCAGTGAGTCTCTCCAAAATATCCTTCAGAGTTGATACTTCTTCAGGAAGCTCACGGTTCTCTTGTTGCAACTGATCCATCTTCTTCTTTAGATTATCCCGAGTATTATACTGGTGCGACAGCTTGGCTGAATGAAGACCAAAGGGAAACAATAAAACACCTGAAAAGGCAAGAAACATTGCAGAATGATGCTTGAGGTGCAAGATGCAAATGCAAAGTTTCAAGGAATTATAAGGCATATTGTAAACATTGTTATTTGAAAAACCAAAATCTCATTCATTAATGATGGAAAAGATTACATCTTGGAAGTACAGATTCAAGAATCCTAAAACAAATAGAGAATAAAGAAAAATAGATCCCAAGAGAATCCTATGAGAAGAAGTCCCAGCTCTATCTTCCAGCTTCTTGATGTGGGCCTGCATCTGAGTCTTCTCAATCAGCAACTGATCAACGATCAACTTCCAAGGAGATTCTGAACTCTTCGGAATATCGAAAATTGGCTGAATGCGAGAGGAAAATAAATCCTCTTGCGCCTTTCTCTTCTTGTTGGCAACTTCATCTTCATTCTTCTTCTTGAAGTGCTCTTGAAGTCTTGCATTCTCTAACTCGACAATCTGATACTTGTTCTTCCAAGCATCTCACTCTTGTTGCATCTCGGCCAAAGCAATCTGAAACTTCTCTGTGTCTTCCATAAAGTAGAGAATATGCTTTTTATCAATTAGAGATAAAGGTTCGTGACACGAATAAGGCATCTTCAAAGTAATAGCTCTATTTTTAACCCACTGGAAGTAAGGTTCCGAAGAGACACAATTCGGATTTCCCAAACTTTCCTTTCCTTTTCTACAAATGTTGCACCAAGCTTCCACAATTTCTCTCTTGAGAGCAACCTGAGATTCTTCTTCCTTGAAAAAGATACCAGCCAAATGAATGTTCTTCGGTACCTCTCGCAAAGGATATCCCAACTGATTACGAGCCAACACCGGATTATAGCCGATTCCTCCCTTTGTACCAAGAAGAGGCACGTTGGGAAAATCACCACAACTATCAATAATCATTGCTCCAGAAGGAACACGGCTACACCAATCAATATCAGAATGAGTGAGAGACATAATCTTCCGTGACCAATATAAACCATCCTTGAGATTCCAGAAAGCTGCAGACTTCAGCAAGTGAGAAATAAACCACTTGTAAAGCAAAGGCACACAACAGATAATCATCCCTTCACCATGGAAATTCCTGAGGTGAATAGAATGGTAAGCATCGGCAAGCAAAGTGGGAATTGGATTCCCAATCAAGAAGATCCGAATAGCGTTGATGTCGACAAAATTCTCAACATTCGAGAAGAGGAACAATCCATAAATAAGCAAGGCAAGAATAGGCTTAAAAGTGACTGTTTTCTTCACACTAGCGAAGTGATGAGCTCTATCCATCAAGAACTTAGTGGGTAACCCAAGAATCTTTCTTTGGTATCCATGCAAGCCTTAATCTCGGAAACCTTCAAGTGAGTAGCCTTCGCAATAACATCATGCTCGGGAGCGGGGTCCAAACCAGAGAAAATCTGACCATAAACAGGCAAACCAAGCAGGAGAGAATACTCCTCTAGCATAGGTACCAAGTGATAATCAGGAAAGGTGAAACAATGCAGCAAAGGGTCATAGAACTGAACCAAAGTAGCAATCAATCCTTCAGCCATATCAACCTTCAAGAGAGATAAAAGCCTTCTATATTTGGACTCGAACTTCTTGGTATCAGCAACCAAAGATCCTATCTCTCTCAAACCGCCTAACTTAGGACTCTTGAAAGTGTACTTATTTGTACTTCTCCTTCTAAAATCCATAAAAAAAGTTCCTGCAATGTTTGCAATAACACCTTTAAGTTCCTTGAAACCTTCCTAGAAGAATGCTCATGAATGCATGAGTGCATGAATGCAACAAACACAAACAAGATCAAACAAAGCACACGGGTCAAGGTTTAAGTCACGAGCATGAAGCCAAGGGTAAGAACCAATCCCACAAAGGTATATACTAAGGTTTTATCTTCATTGTACCTATAGAAAACAATGGTTCTAACAAAGTGCCCAGGGTCCACAATCCACTATCAGACACACCAGTACACCGATTTGCTCGGAGGTTGATAGTTATCCTCAAGAGAATCTAACCTGAGTGTAGCATCGCGTGACAGTTAAGTCAGATTTGCATCTTCATAGCTTCCGCGCTACGATCCTAAAAGGCTAAGATAGGTTAAGGGTTACTACGGTTCCCAGTGTTATAGGCTTCTATGGAAAAAGTAATGTCTTCTCGATCGCTCGATCGGCATCAGTAATTCCAAAGAGGAAACCACCGAGTGGATAGATTCTCAAGTTCTTCTTTTTTAGGATTCGACTCCTTCAAAGTTCCCTTGACTATACTATCCTCCTATCTCAAAGTGCACTCTGGTCCGGGTATAGGACCTATCTCACACACAGAGGAACTCCCAAACAGAACAAATAAGTAACAAGCAAATCAGACAAAAAGCAATAAATAAATCAAAGTAGGTTGAACCCCTCAAGGGAGATTGTCCCCAGTAGAGTCGCAACTTTTCTGTAGCGGGGAAATTTGTGAGTGTAAGCTATTGATTAACTTAGCTCATGAAACAAGAGTCGCCACCGCACTTTTATTTTATCCAAAAAGAGGAAAGGAAAAAGAGTGAACAAAACCTAAGGAGTTCTAAAACAACAAGAATAAACAGAGAATGAGTAAGGGGGTTGGTTACGCAATGGGAAGGTGTTTGCACCCAAAACGTCTATAGTACTCTATAGGAACCCTTTGAAATATCTACCGCTTTTTAGTTTGAAAATGGTTTGCTTGAAAGAGATTGAGAGGGATGAGAAGAGAAATATTTTTTAAGATTTTTGTGTTTGGAGAGACTTATCACCTCATGCCTACGTACCCACGATGTGCAATGTAGGATCAAAACCCCGTAGTTCGTGGTACAAAGAACAAAGAATTTGTTTGTTTTAGTTGATTTTAAGTGTAAAGAAAAGTCGTCATTTCCAAGCAAATAATTCCGCTTAAAGAAATGAATCATGTCTAAACTTATGAAAAAGTTTAAAAGAAAAAGTGCATAAGCACAAAAAAGAGATTGACGAGTTTTTATATTTTTATGTTTTTTATGAAATGGCCAAAATATGATTAATATTGATTGACATTTATTAAAGAAAAAAAAAGTTTAAAAATCACTTGACCGAAGTCAAGGTTTTATTATGAAAGCAGTTTTGAGTTTGAAAAGAAGAAGGTTTTGAAAAAGAGAGGAAGCTTTGAAAATTGAAGAAGGGGTGCAGAAGAAGTGACTATCCTAGTGCATAAAATAAATGCTAAGGATAAGAAAGATCTAACCACATGGACAAGCTCCATAGCATAAGCATTTTTCCTTTTTGATTTGGTCTTGATTCAAAATAAGTCTTCAAAAGAGGACTCCAAGTATCCCAAATCCAAGGGTTTCCATCACAAACTCCCAAGCAATAGGTTAAGATCCTAACTCTAAGTCCATAAGTCCATAATCAAGAGTATAGGTCCTCCAATACAAAGGATAGTGACCATAGTCCAACAATTAAGAGCACAAGTGTTTTAGTGGTTTAATCCTTTATTAATGTTTTTGAGTCCAAATGGACAAAAGAAAAATAAAAGCACAAGATAATATGGTCCAAGTGGACAAAAGAAAAATGACATAAACATAAACATGATATGATAAATGGCATAAAGCATAAAAAAAAATAAAGAGAGATAGGGAGCGAGAAGGAAAAGTAAAGAAGTTAGAAGTTAGTAATTAGTAGCACAAGGCTCTAGTGCCATAAGCCTTCACCGATTATTCCATTCCGCGTCTTGAACTATAGTGATTAAACAATGTACTTAGGTCAAGGTTAATGAAGACTTCTTAGAAGATTGATTGAATCAAAGCCTCTACAACAACAAGCTTCAAAGATTTTGAACCTAATACAAAAGATCAATCACCATTGGGTTGACGCGACCAATCAAGGTCCGGACCACGAAAGTTCAAATACCGAATTGGATAAAGAGGGACAAATGTTGCGCTATGTTAAGCAATTGCCGAGTAATTTATGGAGTAATTACCCTACAATGAGTCCGGTCAATAGATATTTGTGCTAATGCATGCTAAATGAACGATATGTAGATCGTCATCCGGAAGCAATACCGCACGAAAAGAAAATAGGTAACGATCTAGTCTTGATCAAGAATTTAACAAAGAAATTCCAAGATCCAAAAGACTTTCATCGATCAAAATAAAAAAAAGGGAAATAGATGAAGAGAAGGCCAAATTGAATTGCAAATTCAAGAACCTTTCATCTTCAAGTTCAATCACCTTTAATTGATAAGTTTAAGTGTGAAAACATATCACTAATTCAAAGCACCTCAAATGAATTCAACCATTCATTAAAAGATAGATTTGAACTAATGAATGTTTAATTACTTTAACCATATCCAAGATCCATTGAAATTGAAGAGAAATTAATCTCAACAATGCATTTCAAGGCTAAAACAAGAAGAAAGGGGAAGAAGGAAGAAGAAAAACCAAAACAACCCCAAAAACAAGTGAAAATATGCATTCTATTTCGAAGTAACCAGTTACAACATATCTGCTAAGCGGTTACTTAGTTCAAAATAGGCACAATTTTTCAAAATTAACACAGAGTAACCGGTTACAACATATCTGCTAACCGGTTACTCTGCACCAGAATGCAAAAAATTGTGCAAAATTCAGCATGATCCATTTTCAAAACTTTTTACAAACATCTTGTGATCATGGAACTGAAATTGCACGAAATTTAAAGTAAAATAATAGAAAAAACCAGCAATTAAACACAATTACAAGATCTAAAAGATCAAGTAACAAAGATCTCCAAAGATCTACATTATGGAAGATGAAGATGAAGCTTTAACAATGGTGAAAGATGAATTACCACTTCAAATCTGAAAATTCCTCCAAATTGCTTCAAGATCTACACTCCAAAGCCTTGATCTACTACAATTGATGAACAAAAACAGAATGGATGAAGGTTTAGCTCAAAATTGAATAAGATTCAATGTGAATTCTTTTTAACTTTCAAAGGAAGAAATGTGAGCTTTGGTGAATTTTATGGTTGGGGAGAGAATTTGCAAGAGGTTTGTTGGCTATCAAAAGCTTGTAGAATGAATGAAATGAAGCCTCTATTTATAGAGTTTAGGCTTGGGAAAATTGGTGGTTTGGAATTAGGATTGGATGATCAAAATTAGGATTGGAATTCAAATTTAGAGGGAATTATCAAAAGAGTGGTGATTAGTGAAGGTGCATGGTGGAAAATGATCAAAGTGGTGTAGGGGAATTAAAATGAGGTGGTCTAAAAAATTCCAAATATGATCAAGGGCTGAGATTGGTGCCAATTACTGAATTTGAATTTTCCACCATTTTTCAAATTTTCACGAGGGTATCCGGTTACAGCATATTTGCTAATCGTTACTCAGTGCAAAATTTGTGAAAAATGAGCATTTTGTTGCACTGTTGTGGTTCTGGCTCGATTCTTTTGCTTGTCAAAGAAGGCATGGAAATAAACACATGAACCTTGGAGTCTCTTGAACAATAATCAATTAAATCTTGGAAACTCTAGATCAGATAATTTTTTGAATTAATTGCGCATCAACTTTGACTTTGTTCAGATGGAATTCATTCGAGCTGCGAGACTGATTTTTTGGTATTTTTAACCTGTTCTTCCCCTGAAAATGTTAGTGAAAGGAAACAAAATATTTTTGGATTTTAATTAATGGTTAGTAAACATCAACAAATTAAGCAATAAAACAACTAACAAATGCATACAAACTCAAAGATCCCTGCAAGGCACAATCCTACAAAAGAGGGGACGAATGTGTGATCTTGTTTGTGGCATGAAATGCAAAAGTACATGTAGGATCTTAGGGGTAAATATTAGGGTATTACAAGATGCCCTGAGGTTCTGATTCTGTTAGGATTTTATTGATGGTAAAGGTTTAAACCTTGAGTTTGAAAAAAACCTGTGGAGGTTTCAAACTCTACTGGAGATTGATGAAATGATCTGGGTTTTTTCCAGTGCTTTTAGGAAACTTGAGGGTTTCTTTGAGATCCAAGAGAAGATAAGACTTTCCAAGTCTACTGGTATGAAGAGGTTGACTCTTAGCTGGAGAATGATCTTTGCATGATGCCCAAGAGGAGGGTGAGACTGTCCAAGTCTCTCTAGAGTTGGTAGGCTCTAGTGTAGAGAGGTGTCTTTGTATGATGCCCAAGAGGAGGCTGAGGTTTCAAGGGATGAAGATAAACCCTAAAATGGTCTGATGTTCTGACTCTCCTAAGGATTGAACTAGCAAAGATGACTAATCTCTGTCCTATACCTGTAGGAGGCCTTTGGGTCCTTGTACTAAGCCCAAGAGGAGGCTGAGAACTTCTAAGAAGCTTGTGGGTCCTTGTACAAAGCCCAAGAGGAGGTTGGGGATGCTTTTAGGAAGCTAGTGGGTCCAAGCCAAAGAAAAGTTCAAGAAAGGTTTCACCAGGAATAAGTCCTTTCTTTGCTGAACAGTTCTAGGGTTTGAAGAAATTCGAGAGGTTTCACCCGGAATTAATCCTCACCGGGAATAATTCCTTTCTCTGTTCCATATTGTATAAGCCCAAGAGGAGGCAATACGGTATCTGGAATTTACTTTGGGGAACTAGTTTTGACTGTGTTGAAAGAGAAACCACTAGTTTGACCTAGACCTAGATCTAACTACTGGGGAATACTCTAAACAAGTATGTACAAGCATATATATATATATATATATATATATATATATATATATATATATATATATATATACAGATGAAATATATAAACAAGTATGTATTGAAAAGATAATGGAAATTACAGTTGTGCAAGCCCAAGCATAGTAACTACAACTGTATGGTTAGTTATTCAAGAAATTGAAGAAAGATTTGACAACACTTTGAATTTTGAATCTAAATAAAAAAGAAAGTTGTTTTAAAAGGAAGTTTAAGGCTTATACTTGAGGAGGGGGTGACCGGTCACCATTTCTATGAGGTTTCATTCATTTATTTGGCATAAATTCAAGAAATCGGTAACACTTTGTTTTGTATTTTCATTACTCTTCAAATTATTTTTGCTTTTTGCAATTTCTTTCAAGCATTGTTACTATTAGTAATTTATGTTATCTTGTTGTGTTTTATACTTGTTTGTGGTAGTGTTCTTTGTTCTCAGATGCAGGTAAAAAGGTCAATGATCTGGTGCATGTGAAACAGGAGTTCCGGAGTTTCAAATAGAAGATTTTGAAGTTACAGTAGCCCTGACACGGCCACCCGTGTCGCCTGACACGGCCCGTGTCAGGAGAAGGCCACAAATACGAATATTGAATGGAAGGCAGGGGGCTGACACGGGTGCCCGTGTCAGTTGACACGGGCCATGTCAGCAAGTCTGGCATGGAGAAATTCTTCCATTATCAAGACAGAAAGCCAACACGGCCGGTTGTGTTGACTAGACGACCCGTGTTGGCCTGGGCGAGGAATTTCTGATTTTTCTCATATTTTTTGTTTGGGGTCCTCCATAGGGAATAATGGGTATTTCCTGTTGCTATGATATATTACTTTTTCCCTTAATCTTTTGTTACGCAATATTTTTAACGCTTTTCGATCGGACAAATTGAAATTGATTTATGGTTAGGGTTTAGGTCGGACCAACCAACCTAACGCTTTTGCATAATAATATTACAGTAGATATTGCCTAGGAATGGGGATACCCTGTAATAACCAAATTATTCTTGATCAAATATAATGCTTGTGATTCTTTCTTGACCGCTAAGGAATTAGGGTAAAGATAGAATCTCAAAGGTTTTTCTGCTAAGGAATTAGGGAAAAATAACTTTAAGAATCTGTAAGGTTTGTTTAGAGTAATGTTTCATTGAATAAGGATTTAGAGTGTTTGTAGTGCAATTCATACATTTCCTCTAACATGCTTCTCATACGTGTTTTAAGTCAAGTTTATAATTTTGTTCATTTTATTATTCGTAGTTATAATTTTTAAACAATCAAACCCCAAGGAATTTTTGTTTAATTGAATTAGCATCTGCACTTACAATTACACGCAGTCCTTGAGATCGATTATGGGGATAACCCCTATTATTACTACATCGTAAAAATAGTACACTTGCTATTATAACGATCAAGTTTTTGGCGCCGTTGCCGGGGACTGCCAAATTATAAGTTGTTGATTTTAATTCAATTGAAACTTTGTCACTCTGTGACTGAAATTTTATTTTTCTATTATTTTTATTTTTTTTTTATTTTTTTTTTCTATTTCTATTTTATAACTTTTGGATTATTACTGTTACTACTAATCTGCATCTAACATTTTTATGCGAGGAGAACCCTCAGCAAATTTTAATTTTGACGCAGAAATCAAAAGAACTTTACACGCAAGGCGTAGACAAGCAAGACCGGCAACTTCAGAAGCAGAACCGTCAGTCCAAACACTAGAAGAAGAAAAAGTTTATGTTCACTCAGAACAATAAGATTCAGGTTCAGAAACAGGTTCAGAGGCAGACAGAGATACTGTGATTATGGCTGGAAATCAACCAGCGGAGAGACTTCTGGGCGATTATGGTGGGGAAAATGCACTGGCTGGTAGGCTAACCATTGTAAACCACCTGATGAATGTGCCGAATTTCCAGCTGCATCCTAGCACCATCACTCAACTTGAGAGGAGACCTTTCACCGGAAAGGTTAATGAAGATGCCAACAAACATCTGCAAATATTTATGACTATGAGCACCACTCTCAAGATTGAGGGGCACACGGAGGAAGCAAAGAAGTTAAGAATGTTTCCTTTCACTCTTGTGGAAGAGGCTAAAGAGTGGTTCTACTCGTTACCTGCTGGGAGTATTACCACTTGGGAAGAGATGGAGAAGGCGTTTCTGAATGAGTATTTTCTGGCCTCTGTTTATATCCGAAAAAGATATGATATTGTGAACTTTAAACAGAAGGACGGAGAATCACTCGGCGATGCCTGCAAGAGGTTCAAGAAGGCTTTGATAGCCTGTCCGACTCACAACATGGATCCAGCCGAACAGATGCAAAACTTTGTCAATGGCCTCCAGATGAAGACTAAGCAATTAATTGATACAGCTGCCGGTGGCTCATCTAATTTTACAACAGCCACTGGTATCAAGAAGATCATTGAAGCCATAGCCACAAACGAGTATTTGGAGTTGTATGATCGCAGTGTGAGCCAACCAGAGATAATGATTGATTTGAAGCTTAATGAGCAAGTGGTAAAGATGGAAGACCACATTGCAGCGGAGCTAGAAAGAAGACTTAAAATGATAAATCTTGGTATTCAATGTGTGGCACAAGTTCAAACTGGTTAACCCATGAGTTGTGAGATTTGTAGTGGACCCCATTATACTGCATATTATGTTGCGACTCCGCAACAAATTGAAGAGATAAAATTCCTGAAGCAGAATAATCCCTATGCACAAACTTATAATCCAGGGTGGAAGAATCATCCTAATTTCTCCTGGAAAGATCAGAATCAATAACAATACTCGCAGCAGCAACAAGCTCCCCAAAAAGCACAATGGGAGAGACCCAGAATAGCTAGGAATACCACAGCCTCCATAAAGAATATGGAGGTTAAATTGGGTTAGATAGCTCAACAAGTTGTGAATTCTCAAGCACCAGGCGCCCTCCCAAGTGCCACAGTACCCAATCCGAAGAACCACGAGAAAGTCAATGTTGTTACCACAAGGAGCCGGAAAGTTGCAGAAGAAGAAGAGAGGGGAGCTAATGAGTATCAGTGTATAGAAGTGGATCTGGAAGTGCGAGAAAGTCAGAGAGAATCAGAAGAAACCAGGCCAGCTGAAGAGAAAAGAAAAGAAGCGGTTAAACCTAAGATTAAGTTATCGTACCCCTCAAGAGTGACAAAGAAGGAGACACAAGAAAAAGACTTTGAGAAATTCAGCTCATTGTTCAAAAAGTTAGAGATTAATATGCCCTTCTTTGAAGCACTTGAACAAATGCCTCCATATAAGAAATTCATGAAGGAGGTCATTGGGAAAAAGAAACCTAGTGGAGAGGAGCTAAAGAGTATAATTAAGGAGAGCAGAGGGAGATCACAAGGTAGGAGAATTCCAATCAAACGGAAAGATCCTGGTTCTATATCAATTCCCTGTACCATAAAGGACAAAACTTTAAGAAGGTCTTGATCGATTCGGGTGCTAGTGTGAATCTCATGCCCCTCACAATTTTCAAAAAGATAGGTATAGGAAAAATAAGTGAAACGGGAACAAATCTGAAGTTTGCCGACCACACTACCAAGCGGTCATACGGGCTAGCAGAAGATATGCTTGTGACCATTGATAACTTCACCTATCTAGTAGACTTTGAGATCATTGATCTACCTGAGAATGAGGAGTCGACTATCATATACTGGGTCGACCCTTCTTGATGACTAGTCGGTGCAGTGTGGATATTGAAGCTGGTACTCTAACCTTGAAATATTTTGTGGAGGAAAGAACCTTAAAAGTGTTGGAGCTCGAGAAGCAAGGTCAAGGGAAATTAATCACCCCTGATTTGGAATGATCTGAACACTAGGAAAAGGCAAAAGCACAAAACCACTTCTTGAAAAAGTCTCTGGAATAATCCATCAGGTTGCAGCATCAGAGTCATCTATTGCAGCTTGCAAGACTCCAAAATCCAGTCAAGAAGTCAATAAGAGAAAGAAACATCAAAGAAAGAAGAGAAAAAAACATCAAAGGAAGAATGTGGAAGTTGGATGTGAGGTTAATCACAATGTAACTCTTAATCCTGAATTAGACCGGTGCTCTGTTGCGGAAAGGTCAAGCGACAAAACCCAAAAGCTGAAGCATCCCCCATAGCATTGGGGAGTAACCCGTCGAGCCATGCGACGTTAAACGAAGCGCTTCGTGGGAGGGAACCCACGCGTTTTATTGTTAATCATTTTTGTTTTTGTTTATTTGTATATTTTGTTTTGTTAGGTACTCACAGATGCTGCACTAGTAGAGCGGAGGAAACAAAGAGAGAAAAAAACCAAGAAAGCGTCAGAAATACGGCAAAAATGTGAAAAATAGGGGCCTAACACGGCCGCCCGTGTCAGGAGGGCGAGAAAAGTCATGAAAAAAGTGAAGAAAAGTTGGATTCCAGTAGGCTGACACGGCCCGTGTCAGCTCTACTGAAGCTTTATTTTGAATTATGCAATTTTGAAACGGGACAGTGGCCTGACACGGCCACCCGTGTCATCGGACACGGCCCGTGTCAGGGAGGTTTTGTGAGTTCCCCTCCTATCTTGTGCTAAAACATTGAGGTCAATGTTTGGTTCAAGTGGGGGGGGGGGGGTTTCTTGTTTTTCCTCATTTTCAATTCTGCATTGCATTCCTTTAATGTGTATTTTTACTGTTTGTGTTTAGTTTTGATTAGTGTGTTTGTGTTGTACGTGTTACATAATGAGGGTGTTTTTGACGGATGAGTGATGAAACGGGTAGTTAGTTGATGAAAAGACGCAGCCCCGACCTGATCCCCAGGAAACCCACGAAAGTGAACATGGCTGAAGTATGTTATTGGACGTTACATGTTGACACTGACCGAAGATTGGATTATTGTGTGCCCGAGCTGGAAAGTAAGCTACACCACGCTAGAGGTATTTCAAAACCTGTAAGCTATACCTAACATAGTGAAAATAACAAAAGGCCAAACACATCATCATCATCATCAGGAGAGTTCTTCAGGTATGACTTCATCACTCTTAGTTTGTGTAGTTGTCTGTTGGAGTTTCACTGCACACGTATACACTGAGGCACTTGTTTCTTTTAATCCCGAGCCTTTCCAGCCACCCATTTATGTTATCCTTCGTTTAACCCTAATTGAGCCTTTCACCTTTTGTTTGTTATTTACTGCATAATTAAACCATAAGCCAAACACTCCCTTACCCTGCTCATTTAGGTGTGTGTCAAATTTTGATTTGTGAAAAATTCTGAGTTTTGGGGTTAAGACAATCATGAGAACTAGATAAGTGAAAGTAAAAAAAAGAAAAAAAAAGTGAAACACAAAGATGAAAAATGAATAAAGCACTTACCTGGAGAATGTTATAGTTGAAAATACCGAAAGACAAGCTCAAAAGAAAAATCTGGTCATTACGGTGTCTGATACCCTTAATGTTTAAAAGTGCAAAGAACACAGAGATGAGAATGACGACACTAAAGATAAGCTATAAACCACTTGTTTTCCCTTCTTTTGTTGTTTATCCCACCTTGTCCCTAAGCCCCATTACAACCCTCAAAGTCCTCAAAAAGTGTGTATTGTGTGTGTGTGAGATGAAGATAGATAATATTCAAACTTATGAGTTGATTTAGCATGCTCTGACTGTTGAGTGTAAATGATTTAACCCAGAGAGATTTGGTGAGAGTGTGAAAAGTTGACAGGTACAGAGATACTTTGATGTGGAAGTGTGGCTGAATGGTAGATCGGGACGCAGGAAACTTGAATGGGAAAGTGAAAGGATGTTTACGAAAGATATCAGTTGTGTTGTGGTACATGGATTGTTAGGAATTTGGGGGGTGACTGTTTTGTTGTCTAAAACATTATTTGAGGACAAGCAATGAGCTGAGTTTTGGGTTGTGATCGGTCACCATATCTATGAGGTTTCATTCATTTATTCGGCATAAATTCAAGAAATCGGTAACACTTTGTTTTGTAATTTCAATACTCTTCAAATTATTTTTGCTTTTCGCAATTTCTTTAAAAGCATTGTTACTATTAGTAATTTATGTTATCTTGTTGCGTTTTATACTTGTTTATGGTAGTGTTCTTTGTTCTCAGATGCAGGTAAAAAGCTCAATGATCTGGTGCATGCAAAACGGGAGTTCCGGAGTTTCAAATAGAAGATTTTGAATTTACAAATGCGAAGATTGAATGGAAGGCAGGGGGCTGACACGGGTGCCCGTGTCAGCAAGTCTGGCATGGAGAAATTCTTCCATTATCAAGACATAAAGCCAACACGGCCAGTCGTGTTGCCTGACACGACCCGTGTTGGTCTGGGCGAGGAATTTCTGATTTTTCTCATATTTTTTGTTTGGGGTCCTCCAAAGGGAATTCTGGGTATTTCCTATTGCTGTTAAGTGAATTGTGGTTACTTAGGATCGTTTTGGAGAAGAGAGAAAACACTTTTGATTTTACGAAAGAATTGACGTGAGAGTTGGAATGCTATCAAGTGATCGGGAGAAGGAAGATTTTTCATGAGCATCCGCAATTGAAGATCCAATTCAACCGTTAATCTTGTAATGTTTATCAACTATTTTGTAATTTCTTTTCATACTATGAGTAGCTAAACCCCCTAATGCTAGGGGGCGTCCCTGAATTGCATTGTAATGACTTCAATTTTCATTGTTCTATGAGATATTACTTTTTCCCTTAATCTTTTGTTATGCAGTGTTTTTAATGCTTTTTGATTGGACAAATTGAAATTGATTTACGGTTTGGGTTTACGTCAGACCAACCAACCTAAAGCTTATGCATAATAATATTACAGTAGATATTGCCTAGGAATGGGGATACCCTGTAATAACCGAATTATTCTTAATCAAATATAATGCTTGTGATTCTTTCTTGACCGCTAAGGAATTAGGGTAAAGATAGAGTCTCAAAGGTTTTTCTGCTAAGGAATTAGAGAAAAATAACCTTAAGTATCGGTAAGGTTTGTTTAGAGTAATGTTTCATTGAATAAGGATTTAGAGTTTTTGCAGTGCAATTCATACACTTCCTCTAGCATGCTTCTCATACCTGTTTTAAGTCAAGTTTATAATTTTGTTCATTTTATTATTCGTAGTTATAATTTTTAAGCAATCAAACCCCAAGGAATTTTTGTTTAATTGAATTAGCATCTACACTTACAATTACACGCAGTCCTCGAGATCGATTATGGGGATTACCCCTATTATTACTACATCGTAAAAATAGTACACTTGCTATTTTAACGATCAAGTTTTTGGCGCCGTTGCCGGGGACTGCCAAATTATAAGTTGTTGATTTTAATTCAATTGAAATTTTGTCACTCTGTGACTAAAATTTTATTTTTCTGTTATTTTTATTTTTTATTTTTTTTATTTATTTTTATTTTATAACTTTTGGATTATTACTGTTACTACTAATCTGCGTCTAACATTTTTATGCGAGGAGAACCCTCAGCAAATTTTAATTTTGACGCAGAAATCGAAAGAACTTTACACGTAAGGCATAGACAAGCATGACTGGCAGCTTCAGAAAGCAGAACCGTCAGTCCAAACACTAGAAGGAGAAAAAGTTTATGTTCACTCAGAACAATCGGTTTCAGGTTCAGAAACAGGTTCAGAGGCGGACAGAGATACTGTGATTATGGCTGGAAATCAACCAGCGGAGAGACTTCTGGGCGATTATGGTGGGGAAAATGCACTGGCTGGTAGGCTGACCATTGTAAACCCCCGATGAATGTGCCGAATTTCCAGCTGTATCCTAGCACCATCACTCAACTTGAGAGGAGACCTTTCACCGAAAAGGTTAATGAAGATGCCAACAAACATCTGCAAATATTTCTGACTATGAGCACCACTCTCAAGATTGAGAGGCACACGGAGGAAGCAAAGAAGTTAAGAATGTTTCCTTTCACTCTTGTGGAAGAGGCTAAAGAGTGGTTCTACTCGTTACCTGCTGGGAGTATTACCACTTGGGAAGAGATGGAGAAGGCGTTTCTGAATGAGTATTTTCTGGCCTCTGTTTATATCCGAAAAAAATATGATATTGTGAACTTTAAACAGGAGGACGGAGAATCACTCGGCGACGCCTGCAAGAGGTTTAAGAAGGCTTTGATAGCCTGTCCGACTCACAACATGGATCCAACCGAACAGATGCAAAACTTTGTCAATGGCCTCCAGATGAAGACTAAGCAATTAATTGATACAGCTGCCGATGGCTCATCTAATTTTACAACAGCCACTGGTATCAAGAAGATCATTGAAGCCATAGCCGCAAATGAGTATTTGGAGTTGTATGATCGCAGTGTGAGCCAACCAGAGAAAATGATTGATTTGAAGCTTACTGAGCAAGTGGTAAAGATGGAAGACCAGATTACAGCTAAGGTAGAAAGAAGACTTAAGAAGATGAATCTTGGTTTTCAAAGTGTGGCACAAGTTCAAACTGGTCAACCCATGCGTTGTGAGATTTGTAGTGCACCCCATTATACTTCATATTGTGTTGTGACTCCGCAACAAATTGAAGAGATAAAATTTATGAAGCAGAATAATCCCTACGCTTAAACTTATAATCCAGGGTGGAAGAATCATCCTAACTCTACTGGAAAGATCAGAATCGACAACAATACCCGCAGTAGCAACAAGCTCCCCAAAAAGCACAATGGAAGATTGCCATTAAGAAGATGGCAGCTGATAACATGCAATTTCAGGAAGATACCCGGAATAGCTATAGGAATACCACAACCTCCATAAAGAATCTGGAGGTTAAATTGGGTTAGATAGCTCAACAAGTTGCGAATTCTCAAGCACCAGGCGCCCTCCTAAGCGCCACAGTACCCAATCCGAAGAACCACGAGAATGTCAATGTTGTTACCATAAGGAGCCGGAAAGTTGCAGAAGAAGAAGAGAGGGGAGCCAATGAGTATCAGTGTATAGAAGTGGATCTAGAAGTGCGAGAAAGTCAGAGAGAATCAGAAGAAACCATACCAACCGAAGAGAAAAGAAAAGAAGCGGTTAAACCTAAGATCAAGTTATCGTACCCCTCAAGAGTGACAAAGAAGGAGACACAAGAAAAAGACTTTGAGAAATTCAGCTCATTGTTCAAAAAGTTAGAGATTAATATGCCCTTCTTTGAAGCACTTGAACAAATGCCTCTATATAAGAAATTCATGAAGGAGGTCATTGGGAAAAAGAAACCTAGTGGAGAGGAGCTAAAGAGTATAATTGAGGAGAGCAGTGGGGGATCACAAGGTAGGAGAATTCCAATCAAACGGAAAGATCCTGGATTTGTATCAATTCCATGTACCATAAAGGACATAAATTTTAAGAAGGTCTTGATTGATTCGGGTGCTAGTGTGAGTCTCGTGCCCCTCACAATTTTCAAAAAGATGGGTATAGGAAAAATAAGTGGAACGGGAACAAATTTGAAGTTTGCCGACCACACTGCCAAGCGGTCATATGGGCTAGCAGAAGATGTGCTTGTGACCATTGATAACTTCACCTATCTAGTAGACTTTGAGATCATTGATCTACCTGAGGATGAGGAGTCGACTATCGTACTGGGTCGACCCTTTTTGATGACTAGTTGGTGCAGTGTGGATATTGAAGCTGGTACTCTAACCTTGAAATATTTTGAGGAGGTAAGAACCTTAAAAGTGTTGGAGCTCGAGAAGCAAGGTCAAGAGGAAAGTAATCACCCCTCAGTTGGAATGATCCGAACTGTGGGAAAAGGCTAAAGCTCAAAACCACTTCTTGAAAAAGTATCTGCAATAATCCATCAGGTTGCAGCATCTGAGTCATCTATTGCACCTAGAAAGACTCCAAAATCCAGTCAAGAAGTCAATAAGAGAAAGAAACATCAAAGAAAGAAGAGAAAAAAACATTAAAGGAAGAATGTGGAAGTTGGATGTGAGGTTAATCACAATGTAGCTCTTATTCCGGAATCTGACCGGTGCTCTGTTGCGGAAAGTTCAAGCGATAAAACGCATAAGCTGAAGCATCCTCCATAACATTGGGGAGTAACCCGTCGAGCCATGCGACGTTAAACGAAGCGCTTCGTGGGAGGCAACCCACGCGTTTTATTGCTAATCACTTTTGTTTTTGTTTATTTGTCTATTTTGTTTTGTTAGGTACTCACAGATGCTGCACTAGTAGAGCGGAGGAAATAAAGAGAGAAAAAAACAAAGAAAACGTCAGAAATACGGAAAAAATGTGAAAAACAGGGGCCTGACACGGCCGCCCGTGTCAGGAGGCGAGAAAAGTCATGAAAAAAGTGAAGAAAAGTTGGATTCCAGTAGGCTGACACGGCCGCCCGTGTCAGCTCTACTGAAGCTTTATTTTGAATTATGCAATTTTGAAACGGGACAGTGGCCTGACACGACCGCCCGTGTCACCGGACACGGCCCGTGTGAGGGAGGCTTTGTGAGTTCCCCTCCTATCCTGTGCTAAAACATTGAGGTCAATGTTTGGTTCAAGTGTGGGGGGGGGGGGGTTCTTTTTTTTTCTGCATTTTCAATTCTTCATTGCATTTCTTTAATGTTTATTTTTACAGTTTGTGTTTAATTTTGATTAGTGTGTTTGTGTTGTGCGTGTGACAGATTGAGGGTGTTTTTGCCGGATGAGTGATGAAACAGGTAGTTAATGGATGAAATGACGCAGCCCCAACTTGATCCCCAGGAAACTCCCGAAAGTGAACATGGCTGAAGTATATTATTGGACGTGATGTGTTGACACTGACCGAAGATTAGAGTACGGTGTACCCGAGTTGGAAAGTAAGCTACACCACGCTGAGGTATTTCAAAACCTATAAGCTATACTAGACATAGTGAGAATCACAAAAGGCGAAATACATCATCATCATCATCATGAGAGTTCTTCAGGTATGACTTCATCACTCTTTTAACCCCGAGCATTTCCAGCCATCCCTTTATGTTATCATTCGTTTAACCTTAATTGAGCCTTTCACCTTTTGTTTGTTATTTACCGCATATTTAAACCATAAGCCAAACACTCTCTTACCCTGCTCATTTAGGTGTGTGTCAAATTTTGATCTGTGAAAAATTCTGAGTTTGGGGTTAAGACAATCATGAGAACTAGATAAGTGCAAGAAAAAAAAGAAGAAAAAAAAGAGAAACACAAAGATGAAAAATGAATAAAGCACTTACCTGGAGAATGTTATAGTTGAAAAGACCGAAAGACAAGCTCAAAAGAAAAATCTTGTCATTACGGTGTCTGATACGTTTAATGTTTAAAAGTGCAAAGAACACAGAGATGAGAATGACCACACTAAAGATGAGCCATAAACCACTTATTTTCCCTTCTTTTGTTGTTTATCCCACCTTGTCCCTAAGCCCCATTACAACCCTCAAAGTCCTCAAAAAGTGTGTATTGTGTGTGTGTGAGATGAAGATAGATAATATTCAAACTTATGAGTTGATTTACCATGCTCTGACTGTTGAGTGTAAACGATTTAACCCAGAGAGATTTGGTGAGAGTGTGAAAAGTTGACAGGTACAAAGATACTTTGATGTTGAAGTGTGGATGAATGTCAGATCGGGACACAGGAAACTTGAATGGGAAAGTGAAAGGATGTTTACGAAAGATATCAGTTGTGTTGTGGTACATGGATTGTTAGGAATTCGGGGGTGACTGTATTGCTGTCTAAAACATTACTTGAGGACAAGCAATGAGCTGAGTTTGGGGTTGTGATCGGTCACCTTTTCTATGAGGTTTCATTCATTTATTCGGCATAAATTCAAGAAATCGGTAACACTTTGTTTTGTATTTTCATTACTCTTCAAATTATTTTTGGTTTTCGTAATTTCTTTCAAGCATTGTTACTATTAGTAATTTATGATATCTTGTTGCGTTTTATGCTTGTTTGTGGTAGTGTTCTTTGTTCTCAGATGTAGGTAAAAAGCTCAATGATCTGGTGCATGCAAAACGGGAGTTCTGGAAGGGAAATAGATGTCTCCAATTAACCCTGCTTTGCATACTGAGTTTAAACAGCGGTCTGTTAGTTTACAGATGCTATCAATGTGGGGGGACCTTTGTACTGGTTATTTGCATTTTTGCCATTACGGTTTTCTTTCTTTTTATCTAGACAGAAGGTTTCTGGCGGGGAACAAGGATTAGGATGTTAGGACCGATGTTTTTGAATTACTGCTTTTGATATGGGATTTTGGGTTTTTGTTTAGTGTGCTCGCTAAGATCTTTTCTTTCGATCTTATGCCTACGTAGTCCCGTTTACCGAAACAGGGAAATCAGAGCGTTCGTAGTTCCTCCTATTCTATGGGAGGAAATGATTGTTTTTGGTGTCTTGTTCAAAGCCCAAGACGTGAAGCGAAAGGTAGTTTGTATCTTGTTCAAAGCCCAAGATATGAAGCTGAAAGGTCTATTTGTATCTTGTTTAAAGCCTGAGATATGAAGCTAAAAGGTCTCAACTTTAGAGAGAATTTGTCATCTCTAAAGAGGGTCTGTTTGTCACAGCTGTTTATAAAGGAGAATTACTTTAACTGGGATTTGTTAATCCGGCAATGCCATAATTTCCTTTATAGGGGATTTTAACCTGAAGGAGAAGACTTTAACTCAGTGTAGAGCAATGCTATCTTTCCTTAGAAATTTCTCATGCTAAAAGAGGGACAGTGGCATGGATGTAGATGATCCAGAGGCTTGCCGCTTACAGCGATTAGATGAAGGGGAAAAAGTTATTGATGTTTGTGTACTGTGAACGAGGCACAACTTTGATGCTAAAAGGTTGATTGGACCAACCAGTGGTTTTCTTATACAAAGCCTAAGAGGAGGCTATTATGTGTCTCGTACAAAGCCCGAGAGAGAGGCTAAAAGGTTTTGACTCAACGATGGAATCTTTTGGTATCTCGTATAGAGCCCGAGATGGAGGCTAATTGACTCAACAAGAGAGTTTTTGTATCTCGTACAAAGCCCGAGATGGAGGCTAATTGACTCAACAAGAGAGTTTTTGTATCGCGTACAAAGCCCGAGATGGAGGCTGAAATTTGTTTGACTCTGCTGGGGAGAATCATTGTACAAAGCCTAAGAGGAGGCTATGGTGACTGTTTCAGTTAAGTGACATGTCCAGTATACTGATTTTAAAGAGAAAATCAGTTCTTATATGAGCAACACTGTACTCAGGGATTTGATTCAAGGATCTGGGTTATTCCTGTTCTTTAAGGAAGCGGGGAATCCGAAGAGTATTGAGACTGTCCGAGTCTGTGGGTTTCCTTCCTATTTAACGAAGGGGTCACTTGAGAATGTCTTTGTGACTCAAGGAAGTTAGATTGTCCGTGTCTAGAGTTTCATCTTTTATACTGTGTTTTGAGAAACCATAGTAGACTCTATGAAAGAACTGTTCTATGAAGATGACTAAGTTCTGTTCCTATACCTCTAGGAGGTCGTCGGGACAATTTGTATGAAGCCCAAGAGGAGGCTGGAAACTTTTAAGAAGCCGACGGGTCCTTGTACAAAGCCCAAGAGGAGGCTATCATTCCTGAAGGAAGAGATCATTATACGAAGCCTAAGAGGAGGCTGTGAATACTTCTAAGAAGCCGTAGGGTCCTTGTACTAAGCCCAAGAGGAGGCGGGGTTGCTTTTAGGAAGCCTGTGGGTCCTTGTACGATGCCTAAGAGGAGGACGATGCTTTTAAGAAGCCCGTGGGTCCCCAAACCCCGAGAAATTCAAGGCAATGCTATTCACCGAGAATAGATCAAAGTCAGGAAAATTCGAGAATTTGGAAGAAACTCAAAGATGCCATTCACGGAGAATACATTCATCTATGGGAGTAGAGTTTCTTGACAATTCCTAATGAGGATAGCCGAAGAGAAGACTGTATCTGGTGATCCTATTGGGGATCTAGTTATCTATTTCTATGAATAAACGAAACGGCGTCACCTAGTTCTAGACGTAGTTGCCAGGGAAACTCGAAATATCTATACTATTATTACACAGTCGATATGAGTTTATGAAAGAAGACTTACAGTGAAACAGCCCCATAATACAGTTATATGTATACGAAAGCGGTAAATAAAAGCAATAACCACTTACTCAGTTGTAGAGCTTCCATGTTGTTTGGTTAGTTGTTCAACAAAGAAAGATTGAAAACAACAGTATATTCAAAATCAAAGGAGAAAATGCTTTGAGAAAGAAAGATTTGGGGCTTACAGCTCAAGGAGAGGCCCAGGGTTTTATCAATGAGCGCACTGTTGAATTTGTACAGAGGGACTTATACAAGTGACTGAGGCCCAAAATGGTTTTCTGTACAAAGGGATGGGTCTTACACTCTCTCAAGAGGCCCAAAAGTTTTAAAGAAAAAGAGTGGGGCTTATAACACGAGGGTAGGCCCATATAATTTTTCCGTTTGAAATGGCGATCGCGCCGAGGTTTTCTCTTAACGCAATGGGACTTATACAATAAGTGAGGCCCAAAAAGATTTTGGTTAAAAGGGGATTGGGTCTTACACTCTACTAGAGGCCCAAAGTGTTTTTGAATGGGTCTTATAGCTCAAAGAAAGGCCCAAGGTTATTTTTTGAAAGGCGATGATCGTGCCGTTTATTTGAAAATGTACAGAGGGACTTATACAACGAATGAGGCCCAAAATATTTCTGTACAAGTGGGTTGGGTCTTACACTCTTTCAAGAGGCCCAATAGGTTTAAGAAAGGAAATGGGTCTTACTACACGAGGGTAGGCCCATGGTTATTTTTCAAAAGGCGACGATCGCGCCGTTAGTTTTTTACGGTATCGGGACTTATACAATGCACTGAGGCCCAAAAATGATTTGGTCAAAAAAAGGATTGGGTCTTACACTCTATTAGAGGCCCAAAAGTTTTTGAAAATGATTTATGAGGGTTGAATTAATCCAAAAACCCTAATTTGTTTTCAAAAATGTATTTAATTGAATAAAAATTCAATTAAAATGATCAAAATTGTTTAACATGTGAAAAACAAATTGTGATTTTGGATTAATGCTTCAAAAATTAAGTATTGACCTACAAAATAATTAGAAAGCATTAAAAGTTGCAAAATCAATGTAGAAAAAATATTTAATATGTCAAAAACAATTAAAATATTAATTCTTTGCAAAAATATCAATTATATGAAATAAATAATATTTTTGGGATTTTTTTATAAAATAAAATATTTTAACATTTTTGTGAATTATTAAAAAAAGAATCAACTCAAAATCATTAAAACTCAGAGAGAAATTAATTTTTGAATCAATTAAATAAAATCACAAAATTTAAATATTTGAATTATTCAAAAATGGCGCCAAGAACACACCAAGAACACGCGCGTGTTCTGGGTTTGGCTGATTTGCATTTGCTCCTCAATCTCCCTGAATACTTGATTATATCATGCAATCCACATATCATTATGCTCGTCTCAACCTCACGATCATGTCTATGTCCATTAATTTCATTTAAATTAAACATATAACAAGAAATCATAAAAAATCCTCAAGAACCCTAATTTCTGCATGAAGGCTAGGATTTTTGATACACGATTCAAACAATGCAATTAATTGAGGGAAAACATTCCATGCATGATTATGAACATATGGCCAAATTATTGTGCGACGAAATATGCATAGATTGAGAGATGACCAAGTATATGCTTACCTCTAGGTCGTGACAGCAAGTGCAATGTGATTTTTGATTTGGAGGTGTTACAGATGAGTGGTGATGATCTGAACAGCTTCCCTACACCCTATGGAGTGTGTTTGAATGGTTGGACTTTATTGAAATTGGCTGGATCACTTTGTGGTACCTCAGCTGCAACTTGATTGAAAATTTGAGCAACCAGCTGGTAATTTTGTGAAATTGGTGTTTCAGAAGTGATCTAAGTGTTTGATCAGCTCATATGTGATGTATGTGAGGTGTGTGAGTGATTGGTTTGATTGGAAAAGCTCTCAAACTCAAAACCCGATAGTGACTTGCCTTAGAAGGCAAAATTGGAGTGAAAGAAGAGATTTTGAGGAAAGCATCTGTTTGATGGCTTTGGTGTACTCAAACTGATCACAATTGAGCTCTATTTATAGTAGAGCAAGTTTGTTTTGCAAGGAATAGTGAATGGCAGCTGGTAAGTAGGTTTGGCCAATGTTGGCAAATGAAAATCCAAGTCTCCTCTAGCCATTGACTAGAGGTTAGGGCACAGAGCTTTGGTTCCCTTGGTCTTGGATAAGTTTTGACTGATTTTAGATGAGAATGGCTCAGTCCATGCCACCTTGATGCTTCCATTGAATGCTTCAATCCAAATTTGGAGTCTTGTCCCTATTTTGGCCATTCTAGGTTCAACATGCTATTTCTTGTTCCATGGACTTTGGAGGCTTGGCTCAGTGATTGTCCCCTTTAGATTCAATCCTTAGATGTGTCCAAGTGGATAGGAGCATTTGAATTTGGCTGATTTTGGCGAATCGAGTCAAAATGCAAAATCTGCCTTGCCTTTGACAGATTTCAGCAAGGCAACTTGACAATGTCATATCTCATGGGGTAAGTTGAATTTGGCAATGTTCTTGGCCATTTTGGAAAGCCCTTACATGATACAACAATTGTTTGAACAAGTTTGGTTTTGATCTCTTTTTATTCCAAGTGAAAAATCCCTCTACATTTGGCAAAAAGTGAAGCAAAATCTGACTTAGTGAAATTTTCACTAAGTGTTGGAACAAAGTGTGATTTCTTGATTTTGATCACTCCATAACTCAAAATCCTTAATGAATTGGACTTAGGTCTAGTTGAATTTTTTGTAGAGGGTAATGAGGGCTACAAATCCATCTTTGGATGAGAAAAAATGGCCATGTGGTTTAGGAGTTATGATCCTCCAAAGTTAGTGTATTAGTGGTACTTTTTCCATAACTTAGAAAAATTTCTAAGTTTTATGGTTACCCCTTTTACAACTTATCCAACATTCTTTGATTTTTCTTGATGAATGATGATTCAAATCATACATTAACATCATTTTAGGGTTAAAAATCCATTTTGGTGAAAAATCTCAAAAAGTCAAAGTTGACTTTTGTGCACAGTTGACTTTTTATCAGATGAATTCCAAATTGTGCAATTCTTCAGGAAATCATGTCCTTGACCTAAATCAAACTTGATGGACATGTTACATGGGTGTCATAGGGTATATTGGGGCATGTCCTAGGGTTTGGGAGCATGTCCTGGTCAAAAGTCAAAGTTACAGTTGACTTTCCTCGCGAAACCCTAATTGTGGTGCAGATGAAAATGAGACTTGTTGCTCAAGCTTCTTGGATTAATCCATTGTTCCAAATGGATCAATATAGTTCATTAGAGACCCTCAAATCATGTCTTGAGGTCTTGGCTCTTGATTTGTCCCAAAAGTCAACTTAGGGGGGAATTAGGTCAAGAAACCCTAATTCCTGATTTTTGATGTATGCGTCCCCTGAGGTCAAATTGACTTGATGCTTGGGTCCATGAGGTTCCATGGAGTACATTAGGTTGTGTTTTGGATCTTTTGCTTATGCCCAGATGAAACTCCTATCTAGAGGCCCTGGTCGACCAAAACCCTAATTTGGTGATACTGGCGATCTTGAGACTTGATCCACCTAGAAGGGAGCAACCTTGTGCTTAATCCTTGAAGTGGGAGTCCTTTTTGATCCATTGTGGATGTTTAAGAGGTTAGACAAGTTGAAGATCATGTCATTCCTTGATTGATCCTTTGTCTAAGGCTCTGAGAGGGCTTAAAACCCTAATTTTGATTGTAGTGAATGCTCAACAACCCTTGAGGCATTTGGTGAGGCATGATGGTTCATCCATATTGTTATGATGATTTGCACAATGATGGGAAATCTTAGTGGTCAAAATTTGGGGTATGACAGATGACCCTATTTAATCTTCTTGGACCCGAAGGTGTGAATAACGAAGGTATTCGGGCATTCGGGGGGCAAGAGGATTAAATATCGGAATACCCAAAATTTTGATGGTGGTTATGAATGGCGGATCGCATCCATCTTCTTTTGCTGAGAAATGATGCTTAGAAAAGGTAAACTTCCCCTCGATCCTGGTTTCCTACCAAGGAACTGGTCTTAGTTTCTGATTTAAACTTCCCCTCGATCCCGGTTTCCTACCAAGGAACTGGTCTTAGTTTCTGATTTAAACTTCCCCTCGATCCTGGTTTCCTACCAAGAAACTGGTCTTAGTTTCTGATTTAAACTTCCCCTCGATCCTGGTTTCCTACCAAGGAACTAGTCTCAGTTTCTGATTTAAACTTCCCCTCGATCCTGGTTTCCTACCAAGGAACTAGTCTTAGTTTCTTTTGTCAATAAACTTTACTGACAAGGGACGCTATTTGTAGCGGTTTTCCTCAGACTTCTCGCCGAATTTTCCTGGGGAGATGCCATTTGAGTGGAAAAAGTTTTGATGTCAGACTTGCTGGGGAACCCAGTCGTCTGAGTTGTAGAGGTGCACAAACTTCTCTGTTGGAGACGCCATTTGTCGTTTCTACTGGGGGAAAACGAGTCTCTTGAGAGACTATTTCCACTTGGGGTCTTACATCACACTTTTCTCGGGATCTTCCCGGAGAAATGCCATATGATGGGGTCCAATTTTAAGGTGCCGATGACCTTTTCATCAGTGGTTTTTTCGGAGCAAAACTGACGTGCTGCCGAATCTATGATTATGAGGCTTTCCCTCAGGATTTTCCTTAATCTGGGAAAGCAAGGATATCATCTTCAATGGCGAAGAGTGGTATCTGTTGAAGGTTCTCAGGCCTTTCAGAGGTTCAAGTTATCAAAGTGGTCTAGTGCCGACTCTGATCTAGAGATAAACAGGAGAGAGATTGCTTAGATGATTCACTTCCTAACGAGGAAAGGTCCGACAACTCGATTGAGAGGACTTTTATCACCAGGGGATAAGACTGACTAGAGTGATAGCGATGCAATATGAAATGTAAATGCAAATCAATAATGCATGATGTATGTATGTATATGCTGACAAAACTGACGCGACACACAAACTAAAAGATGAACATGACTGGATACTCGGCCATCGCGGGGCGTATAGAGATATCGCTGGTTCAAGATAGCAATTCCACCTTGCTTAGGAGAGATAATCCCTGCGGGGAATACCATTGATCGGGCTTAGGAGGTAAGAACTCTGCCGTGGGTGTCAGACGAAACAAGGTCTCTAATACAGTTGATCCCTTTATTCAGGTGTACTGGTCTAGAAGGAGTACTTTGATTCTGCACTTTGAGGTTCGAACACCTTTGGAGACGCGATTGATGCTCTTTTGATGTTCAACAGTCAAAAGAAATTGTCATCTTTATTTTAAAGCAGAAAAAGTTTTACAAGTAAAATTCATTTTTTGCTTTATTTCAAGAATCGTTGATCATGTTAAAATGTCGTTCTGTGAAGCTAAAACAAATAAGAATTACAAACAAAAGCACAAGGGCTCAAATTTTATTGATAAGATGGAGATCAGCCAAACGCGTGATTCCAAAGAGTATATACAAAGTTAGAAAAATGGTAATTTATAGGGAAAAAGGGCTACGTTGAAACATAACGACCATTATCCTTCTACCAACTTTGAATTCAGGGCATCCTGAGCTTCTGTCGAAGATGACCTTAACTGGAGTTTTCTTCCGATGATGTAACTGCTGCTGCTGAGGGACTTGCCTCTGTTGAACATAGTTACTTGCCATTATCCCTAATTTTTGCTTGGATTGTACTATGATGTTTCTAATCCACCAGGATGATTTTTTTATTTTTTTTATTTTGTCTCTAACTTTTTCCTGGACCGCCCTTTCGGGTTTTCAATCCACAGAGACGTTTTTTTTTTAGGCAAAGTATTTCTTGACTACATCAACATTCGTGGGATAGGCAAATTCCTCTCCGTCCATGGTTGCAAGTCTCAAGGCGCCGCCTGAGAAAGCTTTCGTGACCACATAGGGGCCATCATAATTTGGAGTCCATTTGCCCCAAGAATCAGTGAGAAACAATTGAATCTTTTTTAGCACGAGGTCTCCTTTCCTGAAGACACGAGGTCGGACCTTTTTGTCGAACGCCCTCTTCATTCTCTGTTGATACAACTGACCGTGGCATAGTGTCGTTATTCTCTTTTCTTCGATCAGATTCAGTTTGTCATGTCGATTTTGACACCATTCAGCTTCGGTGAGCTTAGCTTCCATCAATACCCTGATTGACGGGATCTCTATTTCTATGGGGATAACTGCCTCCATGCCATATACTAGAGAGAAAGGGGTTGCCCCTGTTGAAGTATGGACAGATGTTCGATAACCATGAAGAGAAAAGGGTAGCATCTCATGCCAGTCTTTGTAGGTCACAACCATCTTTTGAATGATCCTCTTGATGTTCTTGTTAGCCGCTTCTACCGCTCCGTTCATCTTGGGTCGGTAGGGAGATGAGTTATGATGTTTGATCTTGAACTCTGCGCACAACTCCTTCATCATCTTGTTGTTCAAGTTAGATCTATTGCCAGTAATGATCTCGCTTGGAACACCATAACAGAAGATGATATTGTTTTTGATAAATCGGACCACCACTTGTCGGGTTACATTAGCGAATGACGCTGCTTCGACCCACTTGGTGAAGTAGTCGATGGCTACAAGGATGAACCGATGTCCGTTCGAAGCCTTGGGGTCAATCAAGCCAATCATGTCGATTCCCATATGGAAAATGGCCATGGGGAAGAGAGAACTTTGAGATGTGATGGCGGTACATGAATTTTGTCGGAGTATATCTGACATTTGTGACACCTCCTCATGTACTTGTAGCAGTCGGATTCCATTGTTAACCAATAGTACCCTGCTCTCAGAATTTTTCTCGCCATTGTGTGTCCGTTGGCATGAGTGTCAAAGGATCCTTCATGAATTTCTTTCATAAGCATGTCTGCTTCTGGTCTGTCGACGCATCGGAGCAAGACCATGTCAAAATTTCTCTTATAGAGAGTGTCACCGCTTAGGAAGAAGTTTCCAGCCAATCTTCTGAGGGTTTTCCTGTCTTTTCTAGATGCCCCAGGTGGGTATCCTTGTTTCTGAAGGAAGCATTTGATATCGTGGTACCAAGGTTTATCATCTATGAATGCTTCAATCGTAAAGACGTAAGCGGGCCGTTCAAGGCGCATTATGTCGATCTTAGGTATGTCATTCCATTGACCTACACTAATCATGGAAGAGATAGTGGCTAATGCATCAGCCATGTGATTCTCATCACGAGGGATGTGATGAAACTCAACTCTGTTGAAGAAGGGTAACAACCTTCTTGCATAGTCTTTGTAAGGAATCAAACCTGATTGGTATGTGTTCCAATCTCCTTTTATCTGATTGATAACCAAGGCTGAGTCGCCGTATACGTCCAAGTTTTTGATCCTTAAATCAATTGCTTCTTCGAGACCCATGATACAAGCTTCGTATTCGGCCTCGTTGTTCGTACATTTAAACGTAAGTCTGGCAGTGAAAGGAATGTGGGTACCCTGAGGGGTAACAATGATTGCCCCAATTCCGTTTCCATAATGATTAAATGCTCCATCAAAGATAAGTCCCCATTGGGAACCTGGTTCTAGCCCTTCACTGGGTAACGGTTCATCGCAATCTTTCATTTTTAGATACATGACATCTTCGTATGGGAAGTCAAACCCGATTGATTCTTGATCGTCAATCGGTTGATGAGCTAAATGATCGACTAAAATACTTCCCTTAACGGCTTTCTGAGCGTGGTACTCTATGTCATATTCTGATAACAGCATCTGCCAACGGGCAATTCTTCCCGTAAGAGCAAGTTTTTCAAATACGTACTTGATTGGATCCATTTCGGAGACCAACCAAGTAGTATGAAGAATCATGTATTGGCGAAGATGTTTGGATGCCCAAGCCAAAGCACAACAAGTTTTCTCAAGCATCGTGTACCGAGTCTCGCAGTCGGTGAATTTATTGCTCAAATAGTAGATGGCAGACTCTTTTCTTTTAGTTTCGTCTTGTTGGCCAAGTACACATCCCATTGAGTCCTCTAGGACTGTGAGGTAAATGATCAGTGGTCTTCCTTCCACTGGAGGTGATAGAATCGGAGGATTCAACAGATATTTCTTAATACTGTCGAAGGCAGTTTGGCTATCTTCTGACCAAACGCAATCCTGGTTCTTTTTCAGTAATTTGAAAATCGGCGCACATGTGGAGGTCATAAGGAATATGAATCTGGAGATGTAGTTTAAACGTCCCAAGAATCCTCTGACTTGTTTTTCAATTTTCGGAGAAGGCATTTCTTGAATGGCCTTGACCTTTTCAGGATCAACCTCAATTCCTTTCTGGCTGACGATGAACCCTAGTAGCTTCCCTGAACGGACACCGAAGGTGCACTTGTTGGGATTCAAGCAGAGCTTGAATTTTCTCAAACGTTCGAACAATTTTGACAGATGTTCAACGTGCTCACTCTCTGTTTTTGATTTTGCAATCATATCATCGACATATACCTCGATTTTCTTTTGTATCATGTCATGAAACAGAGTAGTCACGGCCCTTTGATAGGTTGCCCCGGCGTTCTTCAAACCGAACGGCATTACCTTGTAACAAAAGGTACCCCATGGGGTAATGAACGAAGTTTTCTCCATGTCTTTCGGCGCCATTTTGATCTGGTTATAGCCCAAGAATCCATCCATGAAGGAGAAAACTTTGAACTTTGTTGTACTGTCTACCAGCATGTCAATGTGTGGTAAAGGGAAGTCGTCCTTTGGACTAGCCTTATTTAGATCTCTGTAATCAACACACATTCTGACTTTTCCGTCCTTTTTGGGAACGGGTACGATGTTGGCTAACCATTGAGGATATTCAGTTGTAGCAAGGAAACCCGCGTCAATCTGCTTTTGTACCTCCTCTTTGATTTTGATGGCCATGTCCGGGTGAGTGCGTCTCAACCTTTGTTTTACTGGCGGCCATTCCGATCTTAACGGTAAGTGATGTTCCACGATGCTGGTATCTAACCCTGGCATATCCTGATAAGACCAAGCGAATACATCAGGAAATTCTCTGAGAAGCTTTATCAAACTCTCTCTGGCAGTTGGACTGAGCAGTGCCCCAATCCTGATTTCTTTTCTCTCTTGCTCTGAACCCAAGTTTACCGTTTCCAACAGTTCTTTGTGAGGTTTAATGGACCTTTCCTCTTGTCTGAGTAGTCGAGAGATCTCTTCTGGAATTTCGTCGTCATTTTCTTCTTCAGCCTCAAATACGGGAACTCACAGTTGGGAGAAGGCATCGGATCGTATGTTTCAACTGGGTTTAAAACAAGCAATCTGCATGACGTGATGATTTGTGTTTAGAAGAGGTAGAGAAAAATGCAATTGTGTGCAGTGTTTTATTTTACTGCTTGTTTTTTTTATATAGTTTTGTTTTTTAGGATTACCATTTTCTTTGAAAAAGCAAAAAGAGAAAACAATAATTAATGCGGAAATTACAGAACGACGTTATTTTATTAATGAACAAGTCGAATCTTGAAACTACAGCCCTATAAAACAAAACTCTGTAGCTTCGGGCAAAGCGAAGAGAGAAATTTACAGAAAGCGAGCCCTATCAAAACATCCGTTTCACCTAGGCAGGGTGAAAGGTTTAAAAGATGGCAATTACTTTGAATGATGAACGACCTTCGGAACCTCGACGCCAACCCATTGGCGGCGAACTCCTCAGTGAATCACAAAGTCTGGCACCTTCCTTGATTTGTCTTCAGAAATGACGCTGATTTCTGGTGGAGCGGGATCATTGGAATCTGTCTCCCAGGCAGAATTGTCGTAGGAGAATTCCTCTGTTGCATTTTGCATAGCATTTGCGCTCTCAGCTGTATCTCCCCATCCAGTTGGCTGGCTGTCTTCGAGCCTGATACGAGAGCTTTCGGGAGCAGTGTACTTGACCATATAGTCGTATTTTCCACTTGGTTGTCCCAAGGTGTCCCACACTTCTCTGGAACTGGAGAAGTCATCTCTCTCAATGACGTTGACCTCGGGAAAAGCATAGTTGATGAACTCAAGTCCTGCAAACGTTGTGAATTCATCTTCATGTTGAGTAGTTTCTGAATGACCTGAGTGTTGATCCCATGGCATGGTGGGGACACAGGTATTTCGTTCAATGACGGTCAGCTGATTTTCATTGTTCGGCTGACTTTCTTGCCCCAAGTTTCCTGGGTAAGGTTGCCACATTGGCAGACCATCCATTGGGCCATAGTAGGTATAGTCAAAATTATCTTTCATCGGAGTGTCTTCCGCTAATGAATTTGGCGGAGCACGGCATCCTTCCGGATCACAATCCCCGTAGATCATTTCGACATCTGATCTTGGTATAAATCTCGGACTTTTTGTAGGAAAGCAAAAAGGCATAGGCACCTCTTCCTGAGACATATAACCGTCCTTGTTAAGGTAGGACTTCCATTCTTCATCCGTGTCAGAGGGATCTTCCTCATTGATAGCATGTACTGTCTGAGATACTGGGTGAAGAAAACCTCCACTATGGAATAAGTTTTGAAGGGGATGAAGACTTTCATCGTTGGCAGCTGTCCGGGTACAGGTTGCAGAAAAACCAAGACCCTTCTTTGTTTTATTGTCAATGGGAATGACAAGCTGCCCCCATCCTGTCGTATCGGTACTCTCGACCGCTTTAATAACATCTTTGTATGAGGAAATCGAGGTTCCTCCTCTGAACTGATTGTTCTCGCTTACCGACAGTGCTTGGAACTGAGTTCCAATAACCTCCTCGGGTTTTATACCAGTAGATGATGACAAGTTACTCACAAGCAAGGCTTGTTCCCCACAAACTGTGACAAGTTGATTGTTCTTGACAAACTTTAGCTTTTGGTGGAGGGTCGAAGTGACCGCTCCAGCCTGGTGTATCCAAGGTCTTCCTAATAAACAACTGTATGTTGCCCGGATGTCCATGACCTGGAAAGTGACTTGGAAAGTGTGAGGACCAATAGTTATGGGAAGATCAACTTTGCCGATAACTGTTTTCCTGGATCCATCGAACGCTTTGACGACGACCTCGCTGATTCTCATCGGAGGGCCTTTGAATGATAATTGCATCAAAGTGGACTTCGGCATAACATTCAGGGCTGACCCTGTGTCTACCAGTACGCTGGCTAAAGCATCGTCCTGGCAGTTAACTGTGTTATTGAGCGCCATGTTATGACGACGACCCTCTTCAGGTAATTCTTCATCACTAAATCTCAAATTGTTGCAGGAAGTGATGTTAGAGACAATGCTATCGAAATGTATGATTGTTACATCCTGTTCCACAAAGGCTTGCTCCAAGACTTTCTGTAGAGCCTCCCTGTGGGCTTCTGAACTGAGTAACAGTGATAACACCGAGATCTTTGAAGGAGTTTGTAATAGCTTATCAACAATGTTATATTCACTCCTTTGGATGAGCTTCAGCATCTCATCATTATTTTTCGAAAGGTCGAGATTACTGGATTGACCGACTGGGGGATCGGGAGCTTCTGTCTGAAGTTCCTTTTCCTTGTTAAGTTCCCCAACCCCTCGGTTGAAGATTCTACCACTCCGTGTTACTCGACTGATGTCTGCAATGTTCACAACGGAGGGTAATGGAGTTTCCTTTCCATTTTCAATTATCGCTGCACCGTATTTGTAAGGTATCTCCTTAGCTGATTCATACGGTAGCGGTCCTGGTAGATAGATGACTACAGGAGCCTTCTGATTTTTCTGACCATCATAAGTAATCTCGATTCATTCCCGGTTGGGAACTTTAGATTCGTCAAGTAGAGGGATAATGGCGAAAACATCCCTGGTCCTGTGATGACCAGAGATCGTGACAACATCCTCAACTTGCTCGGCAAGGTAGTTCGGCGACCAGTTGATGGGTCCAGAACCCGAATAGGGACGAATTTCTCCACGATCGACCTGACCCTGAAGAGATGCTCTCACAAGGTAACACCCTTGGTTACTTTCCGAACAGACGCTACAACTGTCATAGTTGTGTGGTGGCACCTGGCCACGCCCACTTTGAATACAATGTAACCTTACTAGGTTAGCTTCCACTGATCGGACATCCTGACTTTGACGTCGAGTAGGATTCCTGTTACCGATACTAATCTGCTGAGTATCTTCATCCATATAGATTGGCATCCACCAGTGATTTAACAAGTGCTGAAGTGCCTCCTGGACAAGGGTACAACCTCGATAATTTTCGCAACCTGCCTTACAGCTTTGATAGTCGTGTGATATTAAGAATCTGAGTCGAACCTGCTCAGCATGTAACTCTACCAGGATGGTATTCATTACGCGAATATCGAAGATCTGAACCATGTTAATTTGATAGGAGTTCCTATCATGATAGTCTTGGATCCATCCAAGATCCATCTGACGCTGGAGGGCCTCTTGTATGAAAGAGCATCCCTGTTTGTTTACCAAGCAAATCAGACAAGAACTGTAATCGTGCCGCGGCAGATTATGATACTGGCTTTGCCTTGAGTGCATCGCCACCAAGTTGACATTCATTGCACGGATGTCGTGGTTCTGAATGACGTTAGAATTCGTGTAGACCATGTTAACTCCACGAACTCGGTGCTCCTGGATCCATTCGAGATCCATTTGTTCCTGTAGAGCTGCTTGCACTACCGAACATCCTTGATTATCTTTAGAGCAGATATCACACTGATGATAATTATGAGGTGGCACATGGCCATATCCACTCTGTCTACAATGCATCTTAACCAGATTGGTTTTCAACAAGAGTACATCGTAAATTTGATAGACATTGTTAGTCTCTCCTTCTATCAAATTGACTGCAGCCTTCTCGTGTTGAGGCAGCGGGTTCGTGAGAACATTAGGATTCGTATCCTTGAAGGATAAGACCCCGCTCCTAACAAGTTTTTGAACGTCGGACATGAAATTGAGACAAGTCTCTATGTTATGCCCTGAACCTCCTTGATGATAAGGGCAAGTTTGATCCACCTTAAACCAAAAAGGCAGATTTTTCGGTACTGTAAGAGGAGTTTTAGTCTGAATGTATCCCTTAGCCAGTAGTAATGGAAACAGTTCTGCGTACGATACGGGTATAGGATCAAATCCGGGCGGCCGTGTTGTACGGTTGTTGTTATATGGAGGACGAGCCTGCTGAAGAGGTTGTTGTGTCCTTTGCTGGTCAGGTTGGCTCTGCGCAACCTGAGGTTGATACGTAGGAATAGACGCAGGGTTGATAACACGAGTCACAGCTGCTACCGGTTGATAACGTCGTCTTTGCTTTCCGAGAGAGATATTCCCAATATCTGACTTTTTTTTCTTAGAGAGAGCACTACCGTATTTTTTAGTACTGCTCGTCGATCCAGTGTCTTTTACCAAACGTCCTTCTCGGACGGTTTCCTCAAGACGTACACCCTTGCTGACCATTTCGGTGAAATCACTGGGCGCACTGGCAACCATTCGATCATAGTAAAATGAGCTTAAGGTCTTTAAGAAGATCTTTGTCATCTCTTTTTCCTCAAGGGGTGGACAAATTTGAGCGGCAATTTCACGCCACCTTTGAGCATACTCCTTAAAGGTTTCCTTGTCCTTTTGCGACATCGATCTGAGTTGATCTCTGTCGGGTGCCATGTCCAAATTGTATTTGTATTGTTGGACGAAGGCAGTACCAAGATCTCTGAATGTGCTGATCGTAGTACGGTTTAAACCCATGTACCATTTGAGTGCGACACCGGTTAAACTATCCTGAAAGTAGTGAATCAGTAGGTCCTGATTCTCCGTCTGGGCTGACATCCGCCGAGCGTACATCACCAGATGGCTTTGAGGGTATGAGTTACCCTTGTATTTTTCAAAGTCGGGCACTTGGAACTTGTGCGGGACTTTCAAATTTGGGACCAAGCAGAGATCTGCGGCGTCCTTTCCAAATAAATCCTGACCACAAATGGCCTGCAGTTCCTTCTGCATTTCCAAGAACTGTTCTTGGAATTCATCCATTCTGTCAAACATAGTTTCCTTCTTACCAGAAGGTGTTGGTGGAATCTGTCCTTCCGGGACAGTGTGCACCACAGGGGGTGGTACCGTGACTACGGCAGTGAGTCTTGGCGTTTCCCGAAGTTTGTAACCTTCAGGAGTCTTCAACATGCCCCTGGCATCTTCGCTTTCCCGAAGTTTGTAACCTTCAGGCCCAGCGGCTTCTGTTGTGATTCCCTGATCCTCAGTGATCGGCGGAACATATCCTTCCGGGATATAGTTAACAGGCATGCCCAAGGACGATCTTTCGGTATCTGATACCTAGGATCATACCTCTCCACTACGGGCGTTGAGGTGATCTCTGAGATCACAGTTCTTTGTAGCTGAGCTTCTGCCATGGCTTGCATGTCGTTACGAAGCTTTCTCATATCCTCTCTCAGAGCGTCGATCTCTTCTTTCAACTCTCTGTTTTCTTCCTCAAGATCATCCATCCTTTTCTGACGATTGGCCTGAGTATTATACGAATGAGACAATTTGACTCTATAACCGAGACACAAACGTGAGATTCGTAAGTAAGAAGAATACGCGATGTGAGAATGATGAATGCAATGATTATATTAATTGTTTTTTTGGTTTAATCAAAATAAACTTCGACAATTAGATTGCAAATATCAAACGGTGGGGAAACCCTTTTTTATTGAAATTCAAAAGATTACAGAAGTGGAAATACAGTAAATTACAAGGTGCAGAAACAGAAACCTAAACTAATGGGTCCTGAGTCCTCTCTGAAGAGAAATCAGGTGCTGATTCCGGTATCTTCCTTTTCTTTGATCGGGGCTCTTAGGCCGTTGTCGGGTTGTCATTCCTTTGCCAAGTGAAAGGAGCGAGCAAATTCCTTTGGTCATCCTGATTATCTACAGCATGTTGCTCCAAAATTTCAATCAGGGCATCTTTTTCTTTCAGTAATTGCTGTATTTTGATGCACTCTATGTCGAGGGTGCGGTACTTGTTCTTCCAAGACCTTCTCTCCTTTTGAATTTTGTTGAGAGTAACCTGAAGCTTTTCAGTTTCCGTCATGAAGTACATGACAGATTCCCTCGGCGGAAGAATTTCGTAACGAGGATAAGGCATCTTTATCTTGAGAGCTCTAGTTTGTACCCAATGGAGATAAGGCTCCACCGAGACACAGTCCGGTTTTCCCAGAGACTCTCGTCCTTTCTTATGAACATGTTTCCAAGCATGCACTATTTCCATCTTTAGTGCTCTGTCGTTTTCTCCTTCTTTGAAGAAAAGACCTTCCAGATGAACACCCAGTGGGAATTGTCTCATCGGGTATCCAAATTGACGGCGAACCAATACCGGATGGTAGTTGATTCCTCCTTTAGTTCCTATAAGGGGTACGTTGGGGAAGTTTCCACAATGGTCAATGATCCTAATTCCCTCATAAATCCTATTACACCAATCTATATCAGAGTTGGTAAGAGACATGATCTTCTGCGACCAACGTAAGGCACTCTTGCAATCCAAAAAAGCAGCAGACTTGGGCAAGTGAGAGATAAACCATTTGTAAAGCAAAGGTACACAACATGTGATCTCCCCTCTGCTGTACAAATTTCCCAGGTGTACAGAATGATACGCATCTGCGAGCAAAGCCGGCACAGGATTTCCAATGAGAAAAACCTTAATGGAGTTAATATCGACAAAGTTATTAATGTTAGGAAACAAAAATAACCCGTAGGTGAGCAAGACAAAGATGCTTTCAAAAGCAGTCGCGTTTCCTATACTGGCGAAGTACAGGGCTTTCTTTGTCAAGAACTGGGCTGGCAAACCTTGGATGCCACCCTTAGCGGTCATGTGAGCCCTGACCTCAGACTCGTCCAAATGAATTTCTCTTGCAATAGTCTGATTCTTTGGAATTTCTTCCAATCCAGAAAATGGAGCTCGATCCGTAATGTGTAGATCGATCAGGTGAGAATACTCCTCCAGCGTTGGTGCAAGCTGGTAATCCGGGAATGTGAAACCGTGATAAACCGGATCATAAAACTGAATGAGCGCATCCATGATTCCCTCAATCACATGGACTCTTAATAGTGGTAGCAAACCTCTGTGCTTGGCTCTAAAAGCCTCTGGGTTAGTGATCATCCTCGCTAACCTTCTCAAATCCTCTAGTTTTGGAACCTCGAAGGTATACTGGTGAGTTCTCCTTCTACCGAAATCCATTAGTGCAATCCTTTTCTCTGATATTTGCAATCACAATCTTAGTTTATTTTGAAAGAACAGAGAGACTAGAAGAGAAGATTTTTTGAATGTTTTAATGTTTTTTAAATGAATGCATGAATGCAGCACACAAAAACATAGAAAAAACATGGGGTCAAAGGGTCGTTGTCATGAAGTCAAGGCTCTACCCATCCCTAAAGGTTTATACTAGGGTGATTTTTGTACCTGTACTCATTATCATTAGCTCCTCCCAGGAAAGCAAAACAACAAGCGGATCGCCAGCGAGTTGTAGAGCAATCTTAGAGTAAGTGCCATTCACCGAGAATAGATCACCAGCCTCAAATGAGGGTAGTATCGCGTAACAACTATTTTCGATAGTTTCCGCACTACGAAAGGGTTTGGCTCCTCAGCTTCTCAGACTTAACAACCGGCCCATTGTCTAGGTGAGAGAATGGGTTGCGTTGGTCAGCCTCCACTGAGGTTGATGGTCGACCTCATCGCCATCACTTATCTTAAGTGTATACTCATTCTTTCCACATACGGCATCACCCGCATTCCCATTAGCAGAAAAATAAACATGTATAGCAATTAGGAAAAGCAGTATATATATTTGTCCTAAACATCCTAGACCTTTAAAGCTATGAATCCTAAGTTCCTGACAGAAAATGGGTTCCCCGGCAGAAGCCCCAATCTGTGATTTCCACCCAAGAGGTGAAAAGGTAATCCATGCCTAGATCCAACCTTGATAGGCCCCACGGTGGGCGCCATTTTTCTGTAGCGAGCGATTTTGGACGCGGTTCTTAAGCGCTGGTCGCTCTCTGCGGTTGAGCTTAAAACTACAGGTCGATTCCTTTTTTATCCTATTGTAAGCTGATGAAGGAAGGGAAATAGATGTCTCCAATTAACCCTGCTTTGCATACTGAGTTTAAACAGCAGTCTGTTAGTTTACGGATGCTATCAATGTGGGGGGGCCTTTGTACTAGTTATTTGTATTTTCGCCAATACGGGTTTCTTTCTTTTTATCTAGACAGAAGGTTTCTGGCGGGGAACAAGGATTAGGATGTTAGGACTGATGTTTTTGAATTACTGCTTTTGATATGGAATTTTGGGTTTTTGTTTAGTGTGCTCGCTAAGATCTTTTCTTTCGATCTTATGCCTACGTATTCCCGTTTACCGAAACAGGGAAATCAGAGCGTTCGTAGTTCCTCCCATTCTATGGGAGGAAATGATTGTTTTTGGTGTCTTGTTCAAAGCCCAAGACTTGAAGCGAAAGGTAGTTTGTATCTTGTTCAAAGCCCAAGATATGAAGCTGAAAGGTCTATTTGTATCTTGTTCAAAGCCCAAGATATGAAGCTAAAAGGTCTCAACTTTAGAGAGAATTTGTCATCTCTAAAGAGGGTCTGTTTGTCACAACTGTTTATAAAGGAGAATTACTTTAACCGGGATTTGTTAATCCGGCAATGCCATAATTTCCTTTATAGGGGATTTTAACCTGAAGGAGAAGACTTTAACTCAGTGTAGAGCAATGCTATCTTTCCTTAGGAATTTCTCATGCTAAAAGAGGGACAGTGGCATGGATGTAGATGATCCAGAGGCTTGCCGCTTACAACAATTAGATGAAGGGGAAGGAGTTGTTGATGTTTGTGTACTGTGAACGAGACACATCTTTGATGCTAAAAGGTTGATTGGACCAACCAGTGGTTTTCTTATACAAAGCCTAAGAGGAGGCTATTATGTGTCTCGTACAAAGCCCGAGAGAGAGGCTAAAAGGTTTTGACTCAACGATGCAATCTTTTGGTATCTCGTATAGAGCTCGAGATGGAGGCTAATTGACTCAACAAGAGAGTTTTTGTATCTCGTACAAAGCCCGAGATGGAGGCTAATTGACTCAACAAGAGAGTTTTTGTATCTCGTACAAAGCCCGAGATGGAGGCTGAAATTTGTTTGACTCCGCTGGCGAGAATCATTGTACAAAGCCCAAGAGGAGGCTATGGTGACTGTTTCAGTTAAGTGACAGGTCCAGTATACTGATTTTAAAGAGAAAATCAGTTCTTATATAAGCAACACTGTACTCAGGGATTTGATTCAAGGATCTGGGTTATTCCTATTCTTTAAGGAAGCGGGGAATCTTAAGAGTATTGAGATTGTCCGAGTCTGCGGGTTTCCTTCCTATTTAACGAAGGGGTCACTTGAGAATGTCTTTGAGACTCAAGGAAGTTAGATTGTCCGTGTCTAGAGTTTCATCTTTTATACTGTGTTTTGAGAAACCGTAGTAGACTCTATGAAAGGACTGTTCTATGAAGATGACTAAGTTCTGTTCCTATACCTCTAGGAGGTCGTCGGGACAATTTGTACGAAGCCCAAGAGGAGGCTGGAAACTTTTAAAAAGCCGACGGGTCCTTGTACTAAGCCCAAGAGGAGGCTATCATTCCCGGAGGAAGAGATCATTATACGAAGCCTAAGAGGAGGCTGTGAATACTTCTAAGAAGCCGTAGGGTCCTTGTACTAAGCCTAAGAGGAGGCGGGGTTGCTTTTAGGAAGCCTGTAGGTCCTTGTACGATGCCCAAGAGGAGGCTGATGCTTTTAAGAAGCCCGTGGGTCCCCAAACCCCGAGAAATTCAAGGCAATACTATTCACCGAGAATAGATCAAAGTCAAGAAAATTCAAGAATTTGGAAGAAACTCAAAGATGCCATTCACGGAGAATACATTCATCTCTGGGAGTAGAGTTTCTTGACAATTCCTAATGAGGACAGTCGAAGAGAAGACTGTATCTGGTGATCCTATTGGGGATCTAGTTGTCTATTTCTATGAATAAACGAAACGGCGTCACCTAGTTCTAGACGTAGTTGCCGGGGAAACTCGAAATATCTATACTATTATTACACAGTCGATATGAGTTTATGAAAGAAGACTTACAGTGAAACAACCCCACAATACAGTTATATGTATATGAAAGCGGTAAATGAAAGCAATAACCACTTACTCGGTTGTAGAGCTTCCATGCTGTTTGGTTAGTTGTTCAACAAAGAAAGATTGAAAACAACAGTATATTGAAAATCAAAGGAGAAAATGCTTTGAGAAAGAAAGATTTGGGGCTTACAGCTCAAGGAGAGGCCCAGGGTTTTATCAGTGAGTGCACTGTTGAATTTGTACAGAGGGACTTATACAAGTGACTAAGGGCCAAAATGGTTTTCTGTACAAAGGGATGGGTCTTACATTCTCTCAAGAGGCCTAAAAGTTTTAAAGAAAAAGAGTGGGGCTTATAACACGAGGGTAGGCCCATATAATTTTTCCGTTTGAAATGGCGATCGCGCCGAGGTTTTCTCTTAACGCAGAGGGACTTATACAATAAGTGAGGCCCAAAAAGATTTTGGTTAAAAGGGGATTGGGTTTTACACTCTACTAGAGGCCCAAAGTGTTTTTGAATGGGTCTTATAGCTCAAAGAGAGGCCCAAGGTTATTTTTTGAAAGGCGATGATCGTGCCGTTTATTTGAAAATGTATAGAGGGACTTATACAACGAATGAGGCCCAAAATATTTCTGTACAAGTGGGTTGGGTCTTACACTCTTTCAAGAGGCCCAATAGGTTTAAGAAAGGAAATGGGTCTTACTACACGAGGGTAGGCCCATGGTTATTTTTCAAAAGGCGACGATCGCGCCGTTTGTTTTTTACGGTATCGGGACTTATACAATGCACTGAGGCCCAAAAATGATTTGGTCAAAAAAAGGATTGGGTCTTACACTCTATTAGAGGCCCAAAAGTTTTTGAAAATGATTTATGAGGGTTGAATTAATCCAAAAACCCTAATTTGTTTTCAAAAATGTATTTAATTGAATAAAAATTCAATTAAAATGATCAAAATTGTTTAACATGTGAAAAAAAAATTGTGATTTTGGATTAATGCTTCAAAAATTAAGTATTGACCTACAAAATAATTAGAAAGCATTAAAAGTTGCAAAATCAATGTAGAAAAAATATTTAATATGTCAAAAACAATTAAAATATTAATTCTTTGCAAAAATATCAATTATATGAAATAAATAATATTTTTGGGATTTTTTGATAAAATAAAATATTTTAACATTTTTGTGAATTATTAAAAAAAGAATCAACTCAAAATCATTAAAACTCAGAGAGAAATTAATTTTTGAATCAATTAAATAAAATCACAAAATTCAAATATTTGAATTCTTAAAAAATGGCGCCAAGAACACACCAAGAACACGCGCGTGTTCTGGGTTTGGCTGATTTGCATTTTCTCCTCAATCTCCTTGAATACTTGATGATATCATGCAATCCACATATCATTATGCTCGTCTCAACCTCACGATCATGTCTATGTCCATTAATTTCATTTAAATTAAACATATAACAAGAAATCATAAAAAATCCTCAAGAAGCCTAATTTCTGCATGAAGGCTAGGATTTTTTATACACGATTCAAACAATGCAATTAATTGAGGGAAAACATTCCATGCATGATTATGAACATATGGCCAAATTATTGTGCGAGGAAATATGCATAGATTGAGAGATGACCAAGTATATGCTTACCTCTAGGTCGTGACAGCAAGTGCAATGTGATTTTTGATTTGGAGGTGTTACAGATGAGTGGCGATGATCTGAACAGCATCCCTACACCCTATGGAGTGTGTTTGAATGGTTGGACTTGATTGAAATTGGCTGGATCACTTTGTGGTACCTCATGTGACGCCCCCGATCTACACCCCCAATAACAGGCAATTAAAGCACTAACAGAAAATCCGAAAATTGATCAGAGTATATTTGAAACATCATGGCATAGAAAGGGAGAATCACATCAAAGTAACCAAACATACACATAACATGCAACACCAGCTCATCTAGATATGCAACGTGGGGTAACAATCATAAAGAGGAAACTTCGTTCCTTACACCCACTTTTCAGAAATTAGAATTAAAGCGGAAAGATCTAAAATCTGAATAACACACATACATATAAACTTGGCTGTCATACATCAAGTTATAACTGTGCAACCAAAATATAGACATCAGATATACAAAACAATCACAAACGGCCACCCTATGCTACCCGGAGTCACATATCAGAGCCGACCGACCAAAATAATGAAGACGCAACGCTTCACAAAAGAGTACCTCCAGCAATCTAATCTGCAACGCCTCATAGAGCGTTATAAAACAGCAGAAGGGTGAGAAAAACAACCATAATATAATTGCATAAGATTATATATTAACACCGGAATGCACAAATAACATATCCTCACCACCAAAGCACACAGATAAATTATAACAACACACCATACAATTCACACGTATCAATTACCACTGCACACCAATCATTCACAATACAATCACACATATTCCCTTTCATTAATCATATTCACAAATTCACACACAATTAATTCATGATTTATACAATGCACATAGACCGACACAACGACTCTATGCACATGCCATGCGGTACCGACTTCCATTGTCATGTCATGTCACGTCATTAGTCCACTCAGGAACTATTGGAACCATCGCTCGTTACTGAGAATCTCAAGTAACTCCCCGTCGGGCCTATGATGTTCACCCGTCGCTTTAGGTCCTCAGGCATCGCCTCATATTTTCGAGGCACACGACGTTAAGGATTGCTTTAAGTCTCCAAAGGAGCCCACAATCGTCTATACCCATCGCTTTAAGTCCTCAGGCATCGCCTCATATTTTCGAGGCACACGATGGTATAACATATTCCCTCAGGAATCAAACCGTCACTCAGGACGTTTCCACAATGCACATTATGATGCTTGGCATACAATGACTCATGACACTCACATTGCATCCATGCACACATTCACAATTATGTATATATCATCAAATACCACACTTAGATTTTCTTGCCTTACGGCCACAAATCATCATCACAACAGCACATAAGTCATCCCACATTCGAAGCAACGCCATAAAGCATAACACAAGTCAAATACGCACCATTAAAACGACAAAAGTCGACCATTGACACTATTCACATTTACCGACAAAATAAAATCGGCTAACAATTCTAAACCATCAAAATAAGAAAGTACAGCTCAATGGCTTTCCAACGCATCAAACCACGCCTCAAACCGAATCACAGATCAAAAGTTATGCAGAAAACAAAATTACACGAACAGCACTGTTCGCTGGGCGAACCTCCCTCGCGAGCATTCGCTAGCTCCTTCGCTAGGCGAATGTTCCAGCGAACCACCTGTTAGCTAAAAACAGACACAAAGTTCGCTAGGCGAACACCTGGCGAACCAAGTCAGAACCAAAAACACCCAAAGTTTGCTAGGCGAACACTCTAGCGAACCTTCGCTCATGCCTTCGCTAGGCGAATACCCGTAGCGAACCTTCGCTACCATTCGCTGAATTGTTCGCTAGGCGAACCCGCGAAAATCTCACTCGCTGCCACCTTCGCCCCAGGTTCGCTAGGCGAACCAAGGAAAACCCAACATTTTTCTGCGCTGTTTGAAACCCCAAAAGTGATATTTTCCAACCCAACCCATTCTAAATCAACATATTTCAATCAAAACCTATTCTAATCATGTCAACAAGCAAACTACCACCTTTACATCGATTTCCAACCGTTAAACCATCGATTCCCACAATCCGACCTAAAATCAAAAGCTATAAAACACCACCAAAACACATACACACACATACATAACCATACACAAGTATAATATAATCGAGTTTCGCACCCTTACCCGATTTAATTCGATTCTAGAAGTTGATCTTGATGATTTTCACACTTTTTCTCCACTTTTCTCTCTTCTCCTCTTTTCCTCTCTTTTCCCTTCTTTCTTCTTTCTTTCTCTCTATTTTCTCTCCCTTTTCTCTTCTATCTTACTAACTTAGTAAAAATATCTATGAAATGTCTAAAATACCCCCACACTCAAATATCTCAAAAACGATCCCAAAACGCGATCAAATATATTCACGACTAAAAATAACACATTTTCACACAAAAGTCGAAATTACAATAAAATAATAATAAAATAATAAAAAAACGACTCAATAAAATAAAATTGGCAAAACGGGGCGTTACAATTCTCCCCCACTTAGAAATTTTCGTCCTCGAAAATCTTACCTGATACAAACAACTCCGGATACGACTCCCGCATCCTACTTTCCAACTCCCACGTCAAATTACCCTCAGCAGCGCCTCCCCATGCCACTTTCACAAGTGCAATCACTTTACCCCTCAACCGCTTCACCTCGCGATCCAAAACACCAACCGGTAATGCCTCGACCGTAAGGTTATCCCTTACCTCAACCTCGTCCATCGGAATCACATGTGAAGGGTCCGGAACATA